>CM069908.1:94220293-95500083 GCA_036172215.1 Camellia granthamiana | reverse complement strand
CACAAATAACATAATTCAATACTATGAGAGTCATAACTAATATATATATATATATATAATCAAACATCACATGAAATATATAACCAAACAACTCTTAGATCATAACCAAAAAGAGAATGCTATATGTCCTAAATTTTCTGTCAAATAAATGATCAAATGTCTTACATAGGTGTGGAGTCTACAAAATTGCGAACCTCGTCCCTAGCATTACCCTAACCAAAATAATGTTATAACTAACATTACAATGTGTCATAAATAATAATACAATAGATCATAATCAAAAACATAAAAGTAGTAATCAAATGTGCATATAGTATACATCATAGAATTTCTCCTAGTATATACACTCTCAAAATAGTGTATATCATATTCAAGTTATAATATTTATAGTGTTGATTATTACAAATATCATAATTAAAAAAAAAATTCAACCATAACTAAAAAGAAAAATATAATGAGTCATGATCAAACATCACATATGGTATAACTAAAACTTTTTCGATCATAACTAAAATAATACTAATCATAATAGCTTTTAATCAACATGACAATAAGTCATAACTAACATTACAATAGGTCATAATCAAGTCATAACTAATGTTACAATAGAATAGGTCATAATCAAATATTACAAAGGGCATATTGTACATATATTATAGAATTTTTCTAAAACAAAATACCCATCAATATGATATTTATTTATCAAAAAGGAATTATCACATTATTTTTATAATATGTTTTTATAAATAACATTTTCCTTTCACATTATAATAATGAGTAATCTCAAATCTGATTCAAAGATGGCATTCTCTAGTCAATGATCATTTCAGAATGTCCAATTCTTTGGTTCAATAAAAAATAAAAATATATTGTAAATATAATTATCATTCACAAAATATATGACAAGAAAATTAAGGTATAATCATTCTATTATCTTTCACTTTCATTTTAGTGAATTAAAAGTTACCTAAACAACCCTTCAAATTTTAAGTCCAAAATACCAGAAAAGTAATATTTTATTAAGAAAAACACAACAATAAATAAATAAATAAATAAGATACAACTCTAACTTGTTGTCCAGAATACAACAGCCTAACCGATTGTTATATGATTTAGGGCACTTTTATACAAGATAGTGAACCCAAACCTCCATAAAAAATAACACCTTTCTTTGACGGTAATGAGTAGGTCTATTTACTGATCGTTATATGATTCAAGTCACCTCTATATAAAATGATAAATCCAAAACTCCACCAGAAATAATAATAAGTTTATTTACTGATCGTTATATGATTCAAGCCACCTCTTGTTGGAAAATAATGATTTTCGGCAACTTTAATTCGACATTAAAGTGGGACTCAACCGTCGGTTGAGGTGGGTCTGAGTAGTTTTACATTCTCTCAAGTAAGAAGATTACAATATAAAAATGATGGGCCGAAACCATTGAGGTGTGAATGAGAATTGTCTCATAAAGTGGACATCAATAAAAGTTGAGCTTAGATTTGGACTTAGTCTTAGTTTAGATTGGGCCTTGACTTGTACTTGTGCTTGTGCATATGTTGGGTTTGGTCTTGGACTTAGACTTGGACTTAATCTTAAGCTTGAGCTAAGTTATGTTGTGTTAGGCTTTGGATCGAATCGTGACCCAACATTGGTATCCATTGTGTGACCCATCTAATTGGTTTATTCAAACATCATTATATACATATTTATTTGTATATATTAAGCACATGGGAGGTTAAGACCTTTGTAACTCTCATCTTTTGATGATGGAGTTGATGACCATATTAGTGGCCATAGGTTTTCAACCTTTGTAACTCTAACCCTAATAGCTAGAATTGATGGCCATGGTTAATGGCATTTAATGAGCCTATTGATGTATAGCCTTTATGGCTAGGAATTCCTCTATTTGTATAAATAGAGGCCTTTCCCCTCCAACTTGAAATATATAAGTTTTGAGAGTTTTTTTTATGGAAAATAGAGATGGTGTTTTGATAAAGAGTTGGAGATGGTTTTTACACCAAAGAAAATTTTCCTATCTTCTTTTGCTAGTCCTTCTTTGGTTCTTGTTAGAGAGAGTGCAACCATTATCAAGTTCGCCGAAGCTATTCAGAAGGTGCTTTTGCATTAGCTGGTTTCAACCGTCGTATCCTGGGAGACAGAAGTCGACATACCTCCAGCACCCATGGTGAGGCGGCTAATCTGTTTTAAGGACATTGTGGTATCACACAGGCTTCGGTTTGCTTCCTACTACTAGTTTTATTTTATTATGAATTTCTGTAAATTTTAGTATGTTCTTATTCTGAAATTCAAAGTGGTTGTTCAGAAATGAATCTATTTATTTGATTTAAGTACACAATTTCACAACAAACTTAAAACAAATTATGTATTTCTCATGGAAAAAAAATAAATAGAGTCATATATAATTTATATCTGTAAGTCCACTATTTTCCTGGAAATTCATACTTGTAAATCATGCTTTTTTGACATGTTAATTATTTTCTAAATTTTAGTTTTCATACATGATTTAATTTTTAGAATTATTTACATGTTAATTGCTCAATGATTATTGTTTTGTAACAAGCATATATAATTTTGCCTATTAAAATGTTTGTAACTTGTTTATATTTATGTACATAGTTAATGTATAAATTAAACTATCAATGTAATTTTTTGGAGTTTTAGTTTTATAATTTTACATGCTTATGGAAGTTACAAATTAGGAGTTTACTGTTTTCTATGCACATATATTTGCACAGTTTCATTAGGCTGCCTTTGATGACTAGATCTCTAGCATATTTGGATAATCTGATTATATGAGTACTAATTTAGTTTTGTATCTTAACATGCTCATGATTTATAACTTTATAATAAAATTTGCATGTTCAAAATTCCTGGATTTTAATTTTTATTACACGCTTATTGTTTCTATAGTTATGTGTATGATATTTACATATTAATTGTCTTTAAAGTTTTAATTTAATTTAGGAGTTACATATTTTAATTTAAAGTTTTAATTTAATTATGGAGTTACAAACTTTATTTTAAAAGTTTCAATTTAATATTTAGAGTTATAAAGTTTGTAATTTGTTTGGGTGAATTAAATTTTGAATTGAATTTATTTATTTGGAGTTATATGTCTAAATATTTATTGTGAATTAATTTCATTCATAACTCATGGCTATTAACTTTTAAATTAATTGTGAAGTTACATATATTTAGTTATGTAACTCATCTAGCATTTTAATTCATTGGTTAATTTGATTATTCAATAGTTGGCTAGATAGTTTCAATTAATTTAGTACATTTACATTTTGTTTAGATTGTTTGGTTTGTATTTTCTTGTGTTTTCTGCTAACTTTCTTTACCGGAATACTTATGCGAAAGGGAATGGAAAAACAAATACAAAACCAAATGAATAGTATTTGGGGTGTCAAAACAAAAAGTCTGGACGACTAACCTTTATGATGAACAAGAATTTCTAAACGTGGAAAAGATTTTGGACTAAATAGAATCTTGATGGATTGGTTATTTTATTTAAATGGTTGAAGCATTTTTTGCTTGGAATTTAGTTGGTTTGTTTATCAATTTGTAGTAGCAAGTTTTATTTGCTTGTATTATTAGAAGCATTTTATATGCATGTATTTGGTTGTAGCAATTTTTAAATTGCTTGTAAGTTTGGAACTTGGTTTGGTTTTCTAGAATAGAAACCAAAGTCTTTAGCCTTGACTAAAGAGTAGTTTTTATTTGTTCAGAAATGACAACTAAGACGGATTTGGTTTCAAACCTTTGTGGTTTGAGAAAGTCTTTAGGTTTAATTATTTTATTCCCAAAGTATTGGAAAACCAAGTTTGAAGAAAGTCTTTGGTTATAATCTGATTATTTCCAAAGTGTTTTGGTTGGAAAAAGAAACCAAATTTTAACATTAGCTAAATGTGACCCCTCCAGTCTTCCTGGAAACATTCTTGACCATGTTCGATTCTAGGTTAAGTGAAATGGCTTCAAGAGGTGACAACAGAAATGTTGTTCCACCTGACAACGTTAAACCTTGTGTGATGCTTAAAAGAAGATCTAGAGAGATTAAGTGTGATTAAAGAAAATCATAAGATTGCATGATAACATTTCTGAATTAATCAAAGGCAATTAGTATGTTATCTTTGTGTCAATTATAGCATATATGATTGCTATGTGACTTTGCTTGAAAGCAAAAATGAGACAACCCGTTAGGGTGGGTGAATATATTTTTGAATTTGTAAATTCCAAATATATTCTTAAATTGGTGGCTCCTAGTGAGTATAAGATCACTGATCACAGAGATAAAAAATTGGTGGTTCCTATGAGGTGTTAGACTACTGGCTACACAGTTATAAGACATTGTGATTCCTAGTAGTAGAAAGTCTACTGCCCATATATTGAGAAATTAGTGATTCCTAGTGATAAGCCTACTGGCCATGTTATGAAGTTCCGAATAGTAGACTATTGAACACTGGATTTGTGTTTCCTAGTAGTAAGACTATTGGCTTCGGAGTGATAGGTTGGACCAAATATGTTTGGGTGCCTAATTCTGTTGATGACAGTCTGGGAATGTATTTACTGTGATATGATTTTGAGCGTTTCATAATCATTGTGACACAAGAAATTGTTTAAAGACCCTGTATGA
Source organism: Camellia granthamiana (assembly GCA_036172215.1). Lineage (NCBI taxonomy): Eukaryota > Viridiplantae > Streptophyta > Magnoliopsida > Ericales > Theaceae > Camellia > Camellia granthamiana. The sequence goes on along the minus strand of CM069908.1, from coordinate 95,495,423 downwards.
ATTTTCGGAAAAGGCCAAAAGTTTCTGTATAAATTCTACAAATGTGGGGGTGTCATGCAAAAGGTGGAAATACCTAAACCCAAGAGGGTTAGGATAAGCCTTAAAATTCGTTGACTTTGTATTCAACGGTTGTGCACAATATAGCAGTACATATCGATTTCTTGTGGTTCAGTCTGCTATTCCAGATATACACAAGAATACTATCATGGAATCAAGAAATGCATTTTTCTTTGAAAATGTATTCCGAGTTCCATGAAAGAGGTTGAAAGTGACAATGATCACATAGCTGATCAAACAGATGATCACTTGAATGATCAAATTAAGGATTTAAATGAGCCGCGAAGGAGTAAGAGGGCTAGGACTACCAAGTCCGTTAGCCCGGACTTCTTGACTTATATGTTAGAGGGAGAATCTCGAACTTTCCATGAAGCGGTGACTTCACCAGAAAGTCCCTTATGGAAAGAAGTTATTAAAAGTAAAATTGACTCCATCTTACAGAACCATACTGGGGAGTTGGTTGATCTAACCCCAGGCAGTAAGGCCTTGAGGAATAAGTGGATCTTTAGAAAGCTGATGGGTCAATTGATAAATATAAAGTTAGGCTAGTTATCAAAGGATACAAGTAGAGAGAAGGCCTGGATTACTTTGATACGTATTCACTTGTGACAAGGATTACATCCATTCGCATGGTAATTGTGATAGCCGCTTTACGTGGTTTAGAGATACATCAGATGGATGTAAAGACAGCTTTCTTAAATGGAGATTTAGATGAAGAAATCTACATGGAACAACCCGAGGGGTTTTCAGCTCCAGGGAAAAATAAGGAAGTCTGTAAGCTTGTCACGTCATTATATGGTTTGAAAGAAGCGCCGAAGCAATGGTATGAGAAGTTTGACAACGCTATGTTATTAAATGGATTTAGAATCAATGAGTGTGACAAGTGCATATATGTTAAAGACACTGACAGAGGTTATATCATTTTGTGTCTATACGTAGATGACATACTCATTGTTGGTAGTAATGATGAAATGGTTCAAACTACCAAGAGATTGTTAAACTCAAAATTTGACATGAAAGATATGAGCCTTGCAGATGTCATTCTAGATATTGAGATTACCAGAACATCTAGTGGTATTGTACTTTTTCAATCTCACTATGTTGAGAAAATACTTGAGAAATTTAGTAAATCAGATACAAGTGTGTCTAGGACACCAGTAGACATGAGTCTACAGAATATTCTTGGGTCATTGGAAGTTTGATGTATTTGATGAGTTGTACAAGGCCGAATATAGCCTACTCTGTTAGCAGGCTTAGTAGATACACGAGTAATCCAAATGCCACTCGTAGGAGAGCTATTATGCGAGTGTTAGGTTATCTACGCTACACTCGGGATTATGGGCTGCATTATACCAGATACTCAGCGGTACTAGAGGGGTAAAATGACGCTAATTGGATATCTGATATAAAGGACTCCAAATCCACTAATGGTTATGTGTTTACCCTCAGAGGGGCAGTCGTGTCTTAGAAATCTTCTAAGCAAACGTGTATATCGAGATCAACGATGGAAACTGAGTTTATTGCGTTAGATAAAGCAACTGAAGAGGCTGAATGGCTTCGCCAGTTCGTTGAGGATATTCCACGTTGGCCGAAACCTGTGCCTACCATCTGTATTGATTATGATAGCCAATCGGTGATTGGACAGGCACAGAGTCATATATATAATGGAAAGTCTAGACGTATCCGTCATAGACATAATTCCATACGACAACTACTCTCTAAATGGAGTTGTCTCTCTAGACTATGTAAAGTCTAAAGACAACATTGCGGATCCACTAACCAAAGGGTTAACTCGAGAGTTAGTAGAAACGTCGTCGAGAGGAATAGGGTTAAGGCCTTGAGTAATGTTACCGGAATGGAAAACCCAACCTAGTTGACTGGAGATCCCAAGATCTAGGTTCAAAGAGACAACCTAACTGCGTGTAACGGATGAGTCACTGTGGAGGTAAACCCTCATGCCCATTCCTTTATACAGTAATACCCCATGGGGTGGGAGGTTAAGCTGATGCTTTTAATGACCTAAGTGTTGTAAATAGTCAACCGTGGTAAAGAGATACCTTATGTAGGTCACCTATGTGAGCGCGAAGTGGGGCCGCTTCTTTAAGAATTAACAAGGCTGAATTCTTTAAAAACACTCAATGAACCACGCTAGTGTTCCAGGGTCAAACCGGACACACCAGTGAGAACAACAATAATGGTTGGAGTAACTCCTGTGTGAGGTTTATTGTCTCAATTTACACAAATGGCAGAACAGTTCAAGACATCACGTTCACTGGTCAGCCAGTAAATCCGATAGGCTTTCACTACGAAAGGTTCAAGGGCAACAACTACCTTTTCTGATGCAGGATTATTCTGTGTGCTCTCTCTCTGAGTCTTTGTTGTAAAGCGTTGTCCGTTTTCGTTATTCGACCAATTTTATTCATGTGGGGGATTGTTGGAAAATGATGGTTTTCGGCAACTTTAATTCGAAATTAAAGTGGGACCCAACCGCCGGTTGAGGTGGGTCTGAGTAGTTTTGCATTCTCTCAAGTGAGAAGATTACAATATAAAAATGATGGGCCGAAACCATTGAGGTGTGAGTGAGAATTGTCTCATAAAGTGGACAGTTTAGACTGGGCCTAGACTTGTACTTGTGCTTGTGCATGTATTGGGTTTGATCTTGGACTTAGACTTGGACTTAATCTTAAGCTTGAGCTAAGTTATGTTGTGTTGAGCTTAGCTTGTGCATGTGTTTGAGAATTGGGTTTGGATCGGGTTGTGACCCAACATTAGTATCCATTGTGTGACCCATCTAATTGGTTTATTCAAACATCATTATATACATATTTATTTGTATATATTAAACACATGGGAGGTTAAGACCTTTGTAACTCTCATCTTTTGATGATGGAGTTGATGACCATATTAGTGGCCATAGGTTTTCAACCTTTATAACTCTAGCCCTAATGGCTAGAATTGATGGCCATGGTTAATGGCATTTGATGAGCCTATTCATGTATAGCCTTTATGGTTAGAGATTTCCCTACTTGTATAAATAAAGGCCTTTCCCCTCCAACTTGAAATATATAAGTTTTGAGAGTTTTTTTTATGGAAAATAGAGATGGTATTTTGATAAAGAGTTGGAGATGGTTTTTACACCAAAGAAAATTTTCCTATCTTCTTTTGCTAGTCCCTTCTTTGGTTCTTGTTAGAGAGAGTGCAACCATTATCAAGTTCGCCGAAACTATTCAGAAGGTGCTTCTGCATTAATTGGTTTTAACCGTCGTATCCTGAGAGACAGAAGTCGACATACCTCCAGCATCCATGGTGAGGCGGCTAATCTGTTTTAAGGACATTATGGTATCACACAGGTTTCAGTTTACTTCCTACTACTAGTTTTATTTTATTATGAATTTCTGTAAATTTTAGTATGTTCTTATTCTGAAATTTAAAGTGATTATTCAGAATGAATCTATTTATTTGATTTAAGTACATAATTTCACAACACCTCTAATGCAAGAGTTACAAGTTGCAATTATATATATATATATATAAAGGAGTAAATAAATATACGCAATAGTCCGAGTAGATTGCACAAACTGTTGCGTCCGTGAATTAGATCCAATTCCTTCAAGTTATTCCCAAACCCAAAAATATAGAAACATATACACCTGTTCATCTACTTGTCTAGTCGATGTGGAATTTTTCGTAACTCCAAACACTTACTACTCACCGTATCAGGATCCTCTGGAGTTTGTTTCCTAAAGTGATCTCTAAAGTGGGGTGATCCAATGGCTCAAAACGAAACTAACCAAAATGACGTCGTTTTGGTTAGTAATTTCAAATAATAATAATAATAAAAAAAATTGACATCAAACAACCCACAACCTCTCCAGGAGATTCCACCATCCCTTTCCTCTTCTTCCATGTATTTTCTCTATAACCAAACAACCCACAAACCAAAACCAGCAAAATCCCACAAACGTTTCAAAGGGTTGAATCTAATGATTACCATTGACATCAATTATTGACTGTGTTGTTGAGCCAAACATTGAAGCAATGGAAGTAAGGTTATCAGAGGGCTGGAAAACATAACTGATGAGAAAATTGGCTCTGTTCTGCAATTGGGTTGTGTTTGGACACTTGCAAAACATTGGGAAAATTACGGTGACACTCAGATTTATGTGATGGAACAAAAAGAAGGACAGAGGCTTCAAAATGTATATATATATATATTTGGGAACAAGATTCAAAAGAAAAAAATAAAATTAATTTCAAAATTATGTGTAAACTATCAATTGATCTTCCAATTTTGATAAATTTTTTCAATTGATCTTTTCTCTTCGATCCAGATTTGTTGAGGATTTGAGATTTTTTTTTTTTTTTTTCGTTATAGATTTTGAGTTCGATTTGGTAATGGAACAATCCAGCGATGGATGAAGGCGGAGGGATGGGGGAAAAGATGGTTTGCCGGAGGAGGGTTGGGGAGCAACTAGCGACCGTCAGCAAGGGTGGGGGACCAGGTGGTCGCCGTCGCCGTCGCCGCCGCCGCCGCTGCCGCCATCAACACCGACGAAGCTGTTCTTCAAGTTCTTTCTCAGCCCCTTCTCCCTTTCTCTCTCTCTCTCTCTCTCTCTCTCTCTCTCTCTCTCTCTCTCTCCTCCTCTTGCCTTCAAACTGTAAAACAAAGAATTTTTTTTTTGGGATTGATCTCAGCCATTGACTTCATTAGTGGGACAGGTGTCAGGCCGTGAAGAATCACTCTAGAGGATCACTTCACCAAATCACTCTAGAGGATCCCAACGCCTACTCACCAATACACGTGACTTCCCAATAACTCCACTTACTACTCACCAATACACGTAACTTCCCAATAACTCCTCATTCATGAATAATGTAAAAAGTTTCAAAATAAATAAAAATTAATTAATAATATTAAAATGTTCCAATATATATATATATATATAATTTTGCATTAACTTTTTTTTATTTATTTTACTGTATTATGTAAATATATAAAATTTTAAAGGGTAAATTACACTTTACCCCTTTTAAATTTGAACATTTTCCCCCTTTGTTCTTAAGATTTTTTTCTACTTTAACCCTTAACGTTTGTGATTTTTCCCAATTAACTCTTAATACTAACTTCCATCCAAATTTGTGACCGAATTGCCACATAGGCATTGTATAAGCGCGCCACATAAGCACCATAATACAACTAGAACTTGACCCATACCCAAACCCAAACCCAAACCCAAACCTAGACCCAGACCTGAAACCAAAAAAAACCCAAACCTACGAACACACCATGATCGACACCGTCTCTGAGATCGCCATCTCTGTGCTTTTTTTTTGTTTTCATCTTGTTTTTTGAATTTGATTTTGATCTTGTTGTAGGAGGTTGATTGGCGTGGTGGTTGGGGGTGATGAAGGTGGAGGTTGATGGCAGAGAGAATGGAGGTTAGGGGCAGTGGAGACGGAAAAAAGGTAGAGGGAGATGATAAAAATTAGGGGCAATTGAGGGAGTCGTGGAGGTAAAGAAAGAAAATGAATATTGAACCATGTAGAGGTCAAGGAAAATGGTGAGAATGAAGCGATGCACATGGGTGGTGGTGTCGAGGTAGAGGTTGGTTGGGACAGTGGAGCTTGGTGCTAGGGTTTTGGTGAAGAAAATGGGTCAGGAAAAGAGAAGGGTGAGTAAATGGGTGTGTGGGTGGTTGGGTATTTTTGGGTTTGGGTTTGGGTTTGGGTTTGTCTTAGGGTTAAGGTGCGGGTTTGGGTCAAGTGTTAGTTGGTGCCACCTAACACTTACATGGCGCCATGTGGCACTTATGTGGCAATTCTGTCAAGAATTTGGATGGAAGTTAGTATTATGAGGGAATTGGGAAAAATCACAAACACTAAAGGTTAAAGTAGAAAAAAAAAATTTAAAAATTAAAATAAAAAAATGGTCAAATTTAAAGGTACGAAGTGTAATTCATCTAATTTTAAATTAGTATCAATAATCTGCTTATTACCAATCTCTTCTCTCACAAAAAAGCTGATTATAATCTGCTTATAATCAGCTTTTCATCAAAAAGCTGATTATTACCAACTTCCCAAAATAGGCCTAAATATGCTTCATTTCAAACCCCACCTGACACATTATTTTTTGAATGTGCTTAATTTTTCAAAAACTCATGCACTTGTGATTTTTTTTTTTTTTTTTTAATTATTATTTATGAAGGTCAATGATTAATTATTAAATAAGTGCTTGAGGAGAATTGAACTCACACTCTTTCCTTGCTAGTATTGAAGTCTTGTCTTTCATTCCACTACTAAGAGTGGAACTCAAAACTTCTCTTCATGAGAAACTTAAGGGTGTTTTGGAAAGATTGTAAAAAGTTGACTTTTAACTTTTAATCAAGTTTTTTGATTTTTTTATAAAGCGATTTAGGAAGTTGGTAAAAAGTTGTTTTTGATTTTTTTTTTTTGTTAATATTTATTTATGATGTCACATCACAATCAAATGACCAAAATATCCCCACCTAATTTAGAAAATCTACATTTTTACCCATGTATAGCCCTAAACAATATAAAGGGTATAATTGTAATTTCACAGCTTGTTTTTTTGGATTTCCCGAATCACTTCTTGCTAAAAAAGCCAAGCTAGCTTTTTTATCCCCAAGCTGCAAATGCAGCTTTTAACATGTGTTCCCAAAAGAGCACTTAATGATCAAAGAGTTAGCCACACATGTTACAATCTATTGGTTTGTCACAGTGGTATGCTTCCCAATCTTCACAGTGGAGGTTGCGGGTTTGAACTACATATGAGAGGTTGTCATTGATCCATTTTCCCTTTCTCTTTCCCCTCAGATTAGGCTAGTCTTGATTCTAACGAGTAATACAAAGAAAAAAAATTACAAATATAAAAAGTATTATATCATACTACATAATTAAGGTGCATGATGAGGGAAAAATAAATACTGCAAAGAAAATTAAACCCTTTGTTGGAAAATAATTATTTTCGGCAACTTTAATGTAAAATTAAAGTGGGACTCAACCACCAGTTAAGGTGGATCTAAGTAGTTTTGCATTCTCTTAAGTGAGAAGGTTGCAACACAAAAATAATGAGTCGAAAGTATTAGATTGTAAATGAGAATTGTCTCATAAAAGTATCAATAAAAGTTGGGATTAGATTTGGACCTAATCTTGGTTCCAACTGGGCCTAAGCTTATATTTGTGCATGTGTTGGGTTTAGTCTTCACTTGAACTTTGACCTAGTCTTGAGCATGGGATGAGTTGTTCTATGTTGGGTTTACTTTGTGCATGTGTTTGATATTAGACTTAAATCGGGTTGTAACCCAACATCCATAGCCGTTTTTGCGACTCATCTGTTTGAATTATTCAAACATCATTATACACATATTTATTTGTATATATTAAGTATATAAGAGTTTTAGACTTTTGTAACTCTCATCTTTTGATGTTGAAATTGATAACTATATTAGTAGGCATGAGTTTTTAACCTTTGTAACTTTAACCTTAATGGCTAAAGTTGATGACATTTGATGGCAATTTGATGACCTTATTAATGTTAGCCTTCATGGCTAAAGCTCTCCCCTACAAATATAAATAAAGGCTTTTCCTCTCTTACTTAGAAAAAAGATGAAGAAAGGATTTTTTGAGATGGAAAATTTGTTGTTTCTTTTTGTGAAAAAGTTAGAGATGTATTTACATCAAAGGAAAAATTCAAAGGTTTTTTTTCCTATATTCTTTTTATTAGCTCCTTCTTTGGTTCTTATATTTTCTTACCCATCATTTAAAATTATTGTACAAAAATATAGTGAAATTTTACTATCTACACAGGAAACTTTCACTATCTACCCACAAAAAAAGATTTGTTGTTTGATAGCAAAATCAAAAAGTTATACAAGACATTGAGAATTTGTGAGCAACAATGTCTAATTTGTTATATTCATAATAAAAAATACAAAATGAAGAACATTACGCATTTAAATCTTTTGGCTTAAACTTTTCACAAGATGCAACTTATTTTGCATTTGATTTAGTTTTGAAAGATAAATTTCCTAAAAGAATTTTCAAAATTTGAAATTTTGTTTGGTTATATATTTTGAAAATAATTTTATAGCTAGAGTTTTATAGTATGAAATTTAATAGTTTGGAATGATTTATAGTTTTTTGTAATTGAATAAATGAGTGTAAGAGAAAAAGTGATTAATTAATGTATAAAATGTGAGACAATGAGATAGAAGAGACAAAGTGGTTGATTGATATTTAAAATATGAGAGAATGAGAAAAGAGATAATTAAAAAAATTATAAACCAAACAAATTTTAAATTTTGAACTCTCAAAAATTATTTTCAAAATTAAACCAGAACTTCAATGGTAGTAATGCAATAACAACAAACTTTGGAATGTTTAATGTAATTTAATAATTTTTGTTTAACGCGGTTTCGCTTTTTGTGAACCGTGACAATCACTCCATCTGCAGCATCCACGTGTAGACTTATCCATAGTCCAGTATCGTGCGCACCCGCGCCATTTAGTCAAGAGTCCAATTTACCTTTTTTGAAGGTTTCAACCGCAACGGCAGTTGGCAAAAGAGAAAAAGGAAAAAAAGAGGAGAGAGAAAGAGAGAAAAACAATACTGATTTTGTAGAGAGAGATTGGAATGGAAATAGAGATAGAGAGAGAAATAAAGAAAATAAAAACAAACAAACAAACAAAAAAACAGAGACGAGCAGAGCACGCATGATTTGGGTAAGGACAATGACATGCCCCATATAGAATAGACATCATCTTTCATCAAATCAATGACCAAACCCATTATCCAAATCCCAAATCCTGATTGTTTGTATTAAGAAGTGGGTTGTGTTGGGAGGAGGAGTGGTGGTGGTGGTGGTGGGTTTTTGTTGGATTGGGTAAAAAAATGAATATGATGACAATGGAGGGAATGATGGATAGAGGTGTTTTGGAAGATATAATAAGGAGGTTGTTGGAGGGAAAGGGTGGAAAACAGGTTCAGCTCTCGGAAGGTGAGATCCGTCAGCTCTGCGTCAACGCTCGCCAAATCTTCCTCTCTCAGCCCAATCTTCTTCAGCTCCATGCCCCCATCAGGATCTGTGGTCACTCTCTCTCTCCCTCTCTCTCTCTCTCTCTCCAGATGTGAGATTGAATTGTGCAAAACATATTTATGAAAGCTATTTTGTCTGTTTGTATTTGTGTGTGTCCCGTATATATTCATGTTTGTGATTAAAGGAATTTTTGGGCTCTCTAAATCTGGGTATTGGATTCAATAAAGATCTTCTATTTTTACATTTTTTTAAGGAGAATTTGTATATGATTTGGACAATTTTAAGAGAAAATTGTATTTGTTGGATGATTTGATTATTTGTGTGTGTTGGTGTGAAAGACTGTTACTGGGGTGTTGCGATGATGTGAAGGAGTGTTGAGGAGGGTGAAGGAGAAATCATACCTTGTGTCTTTTTTCTGGATTCATTACTAAATAAGATTCTACATTCCTTGTAAGGAAAATGATAGATATCCTACTGAGAATTACCAAATTTTTTACCAACTATACACGTAATTGCGGCTCGATGCGTAGAAAAATTGATAATTTAGTAGGGGTATGTAGCAAAGTTGTTCTTGTAAAAAAAGGTTATGGCTTTGTATGCATTGGGTTGCAGTCCATTTTGCTGCCTTTGAAAAGAAGAAGGAACTAGAACTAATAATAGAAAATTAATAATAAATAAATAAATAAATAAAATAAAGGTGTTATTGGGAGAATGTTGACACTGATGATTCTGCATTGAACCACCTGAAAGAGATAGTACAAGTAAAAATAAACCTTAATTGAGTATATCCCATTTCACTCTCTTACAATTTTTTCCCTCTTTCTTTTTTTTTTTCTTTCTGGAATTGAGTATAACCTACCAAAAAACCGGCACTCTTTTAGAGCTGCTTTCTAATGAAATCTGCGAAATGGTTTTGGTATATTGGCATGAGCAAGGCCAACTAGATCCATATCATATACTCTGATGCATCAAAGATTTTTAAGAGAAATTACTGTTAAATTAGCACATGTGTTCCTTTGCCGCTAATGTTATTTGTTGTTGTGTTTCTCCTTGTCACCCTTTCTAATATTGAAAGTGTCGTACAGGTGATATACATGGACAATACCAAGACTTGTTGCGAATTTTTGAATATGGTGGCTTTCCTCCTCCTGCAAATTACCTCTTTCTTGGTGATTATGTCGATCGGGGAAAACAAAGTTTGGAAACCGTTTGTTTGCTTCTGGCCTACAAAATAAGATATCCCGACAAAATTTTCCTTCTAAGGGGAAACCACGAAGATGCAAAGATCAATCGTATTTATGGATTTTATGATGAATGTAAAAGGAGATTCAACGTTAGGCTTTGGAAGATATTCACCGACTGCTTTAATTGTTTGCCAGTCGCTGCCCTCATTGATGAAAAGATACTTTGCATGCACGGAGGACTTTCTCCAGAGTTACAAAATTTGAATCAAATAACGGAAATTCAGAGGCCAACTGATATTCCAGATAATGGTCTCCTATGCGATCTACTCTGGTCTGATCCTGACCCTAGAGTTGATGGTTGGGCAGATAGTGATCGAGGTGTTTCATGTACTTTTGGAGCTGACAAGGTGGCTGAGTTTTTGGATACGAATGACCTAGATCTCATTTGCCGGGGTCATCAGGTAATCAAATTTCTTGTTTAGTGTGCTCAAATACCAGTTTCCAGTTTGCTAAGTAGTAGACAAATTGGAAAAATAGAAGCTTTGTAAAGCCTTCCTACTTCATTCTTCCTAGTTGCTTGACATGTTGAAAAGGTTTGTTGGTATGATCCGACCCAGTTCAATTTACTCATCGGGGGTCTTTTTTAGAATAAATACATACAGAGAATGGTTTAACAAATAAAATATTGTCAAGGTTAAGGCTGTTAACTCTTCAGAAACAATATTTCCATTTCTATACCAAATCTGTATCTTTTGATTAAACTAGCTCACTTATATAAGCCACTTTGATCTCTTCTTTGACTTCTTTCGTCTGAAGCATAATTTTCTGATGAGCTCAGAAGCCCTTCAAATTTGGTAGTCTGATTTAAAACGAGCAAAGTCCTCTCAATTAGGGGAGGGGGGAAAAAATCGTTCTACCTTTTTTTTATGGGTTTGTTGTCATTGCACTGCATGTTGCATTGGTTTTGTCCACATTTAACTACAAGAGCCTAATAATTACTTAATTGAAGTGGTCAGCATTGTGATTAGTTAAAAAAAAAATTGAAATGCAGGTAGTGGAGGATGGATATGAGTTTTTCGCTAAACGAAGGCTAGTCACAATATTTTCAGCGCCAAACTACGGTGGGGAGTTTGATAATGCAGGTGCTCTATTGAGTGTTGACAAATCCCTAGTGTGCTCTTTTGAGATATTAAAACCGCTTGATTACAAACAAACACCTAGCAGTTCTAAGACGCCCCTTAAAAAGGTAAATTCACATTTACCGGATCTTTGTTTCATTTTTTTTTTAATTTATGTATTGTGCTTAATGTGGAGGGGAGGACCCCTTATTTTTTTTCACTGTTGAATTTTGAATATTATTGTAGATCTTACCATTTTATTTATTTGTTAATATTTTTTCTATTCACTTCCTGGAAGTGTATTTATTTTGTGTTTGCTTTTTCCTTGTCCAACAGCCCCCAAAACTTGGAAAGACCTGAGTGTGTTTGAAGATTTCTTTGGGTCGATAGGGAAGAACAGCGAGCTCAGTTCTTTTTGTAAGTGAATGTTTCAGCTAATAGATGAGCTTTTTGTGGAGAAGCCGTCGTATTTAATCCAACTACAGATGAGATTATCAAGAGATTATGAAGCTTTCAGATAGTTTTTGAGTGCAACAGAAATTATCAAAAAACACAAAAAAAATCTGTAAATCAGCAAGACACGAACAATATCTTCTGTGCAGGAACACTGAGGTTTTTTAGTCTTTGGTTGGTTGCTTGCTTTATATACTCACTGTATCCAATAAATCGGCATTCAATTTGGAAATGCCGATTTTGGATGATGAGCCTGCCATAATTTTGGGTGATTTTATATTTGTACATCGATGATATGTTGTGTTCTGCTGAAACTTTTTTTTTTTTTTTGTGGGTATGTTTTCATGTAGACGATGGCGAGCCAGATGCTTGGCAACAATTTCAGAAGTAGAAGACTTCTACTTTAGAAGCCTAGAAAACAGAAAAATGAGGGTTTAGAGTCTATTTAAGACATCATGTTCAAGTTCTTCCCTTCCCTGAATTAGGCAATACAGTGGTGTGATCATTTCTGCTAATTAGACATTGGGAAGGTAAAGAGAAATAAAGTAGATTTTTTCTTTTTCTTTTCTCTTCATAAATCTAAGATTTAAACAGATAAGAGAATGAAGTTTGATGAATATAGAATACATAGTCAAAGTTCTCATTTTTGGGGGGTGAAATTTGATATATCACCAACTGCGTGGGGATTTGATGCCATTCCAATGATGAGATGGGTTGTGCCGACTAGTTTGTGACATTTCTGGTCTCTTTTACACTTGATTAATAATACCTGAACTTTATTTATTTATTTTGAACTTTTTCCTCCATTTTTTTTTTTTGGAGAAAGATTTATTTTGAACTAATTGATAGTTGAAGTTTCTCAACATCAAAAAAACCTATGTCAAATTACTTAAAATAATGTGTTATTCAGATTAGATTTTGATTGATATTCTATACAATAAAAGTGGCAAAATTTTTAATTCTATATCTAATAATGCAAAGAAAATATTTAATTAGAAAATATATAATATTCATTGCCAAACAAAAAAAAATTATTTATCTCATTAATCTAACTACATAACTAACCACACACTAATCCTCTGAGTTAAGTTTGGCAATCACATTCAACAAAATTTCATTTAGTTATATTTTTATTCGCTCTATTATATCTATGAGTTATGAGAGTTTAGATGCAAACTCAACACGAATTGTGTTTGAATAAAGGAGTTTGTGCTGACATTCCGTATCTTGTTTTGAACTTGTTTGCCACTTCGCTGACTAAGCACGAAAGAAGTTAACGTTGTTTGACCACTCGAGCGATCATTTGTGCGTTCAAGCAGTAAAGTGATTCATCTAGTATCTCTGCCTGAATTCTAAACTTCTGAAAAATATGTTTTACCGCTCGAGTAGTAGATGTTGCGCTCAAGTGGTTGGCCTATATGTGAGCACCACCTTTAGTCACACTGCTCGAGCGGTAAAGTGAGCACTTGAGCAGTCTTCGCGACTCTATTTAGTATAAATTGCGTCGTTTGCTCGTTTTAAGGTTAAATCCATCCAGATTTTTAAGAGAAGAAGAGAAAACAAAGTGTTCTATATTAAAAGGTGTTTATATATTGTTTTCCTGGATGATTTGAGAATAATTGATTGATCAATGAACTACATATTGACTATCATCAAGGGTTGTTTTGTTCTTTCATTCATAAAAAAAAAAAAACAAAACAAAACAAAACAAAAGAAAGAGGTGTTCATCGGTGAATTTCGAAAAACTTAGGCCTGAAACTTTGGTGGATTCCGAAATAACTCATCGTCGTAAATTTGACATTAATGTTGTAGATTCAACGTTGGGCAAAGCAATTCTGAGGTGAAAACAGCAATGGAAAAACACATCGGATTCGGTTCGATTCGGGTGTGGATTCGCTAGGTAATTGAGTTCTCGTGTGTAATTCTTTTTTCCTTTTAGTTTATTATTTTGTGGTTTTAGCCCATGATTTTTTTTATCACAATCAGATGAGTTCAATTGTGATTTTTCTACGTTAAATCGTTATGTCAATTTGTTACTTATTGTTTGATTGAAATTGTTATTTATTGTTTAAAATTGAATCATAATTGCAAATCAATATGTCGAGGACTTCTTTCTTTCTTTTTTTCACTGTAAATTATTAATCCATTCACTATTAATCTTGCTAATCAAACAAAGTCCTAAAGAATAATTAATGAACACCAAAGGAATAATTAATGAACCCCAATTCTCTTGTAACAATCATCTTCACCATCCTCATCATTTCCCTCTAAATATTTTCTATAACTTACAAATTTCAAGTCAGAGTGTAACTTGTGTGGGCCTAAGTCGAACAAACTGAGTTTAACTTGAAAAAAAAAAAAAAAAATTGGTCTTGAATTGTATAATTTTAATTTAGTTAGGACTTCAGCTAAAATTGGTCAACTCGAATTAATTAGTACTTGAGCAAGAGTTTTCACAACTCGAATTCTATTTTTAATGTATATAAATTATATAATAACAACATGAAATATTATTAATGAAAATTTATTTTATCACCATTTGGATTAGAGATACTTTTTTTTTTTCTTTTCTTTTCTTTTCAAAAAGTACAATACATTAATATAGAACGACCAAAGATAAATTTTTTGTATTTGAATTTAGGCAACCCAAGCCAAGTAGAATTCTGAGTTAAGGGGTAACTTGGGCCTGGGCAAAGAGTTCAGGTAAAATCAGGCTCTAGCTTGAGGTTGGGCAAATGCCTCTACACTTCGGGCTGAAACCCAAACCGACCATTAGCCCGCCCAAACCAACCCAAGTTGCAGCCCTAATTCCCAATGACTCCATCCAAGTAATTGATCATCTATTCACTTATTTCATTGCTGATCAAAATCTTCAATTTTCCTGCTTTCTCAACACAAAAGTATTGGTGATAAATCCTAATCTCAAAACCAGTTTCACATTTCAATAAGGCTTGGCAGTTGGAAAACCAGATCCCAGAAACTGTACAAAGTCCAAAAAATCACTAAATGCTCACCAAACCCTGCTTCCATCTCAAAACCACCATCACCGCCACCACCGCATTCAAAACCTAGAGATATCCTAACTGCTATAAATTCCCGCCCAACTTCAATAAACTAACACCTGCCCTGTTCTCATTTTTTGGGATGCTACCGACAACTTTATCAAACAGTCTGTACACGACAGCATCCTCCATTCCATTCCATGCTAAGAAAAGCAATATATAGACACCGGCACATTGGTGTGTGCATCTTTTCTGATATCTATTTCCATGCAAAGAAAACAGCATAACAGCATTAACCCATTTAGCTAACATAGTGTACTTTTAAAGATTGGCCAAGTCAAAACCAAAACAAATACAAGATTGGCTAGTTAGTTGTTACTGAGACGTCGTTTGGTAACACTTACGTTTTCAGTTTTCTGCTTATATTTATAAAAATTTTAAAAACTCAAATAAAAACTTGTTTGATAAATTTTTGATTTATAAATCAGTAGTCTCAGTTTATAAATTTAGCCAATAAATGTAAACTCAAAAAATGTATTTCCGTTTTGAGTTTTGAGTTTTTTTTTTTTTTACCACCCAACACTAGCCACCACCCGCCACCATTTTCCACCACCGTCTTCCGCCACCACCACCCACCACCCATCCCCCACCACCACCTGCCGCCACCACCCGCCACCACCACCCACCTACCACCCACCACCCACCACCCACCTGCCACCCACTCGTCACCACCACCCACCTACCATCCATCCGCCACCACCCACCACCCGCTACTACCATCCACCGCTCGCCACCACCTACCCGCTACCACCACTCACCACCCACCTGCCACCACCATCCACCACCACCAGCCACACACCACCCACCCGTCACCACCATCCACCACCCACCACCTCCACCCACCCACCACCCACCTGCCACCACCACCACCCACCACCCACCACCACCACCACCACCACCACCACCACCACCACCCACTCGCTACCACCCACCACCTGCCACCGTCACCCACCCACCCACCACCACCACCACCACCCGCCATTCGCCACCCACCTGCCACCACCACCCACCACCACCACCACCACCACCCACTCGCTACCACCCAACACCCGCCACCGTCACCCACCCACCCACCCACCCACCATCACCACCCGCCACCACCACCCACCTGCCACCACCACCCGCCACCACCACCACCACCACCCACTCGCTACCACCCGCCACCGTCACCCACCCACCCACTCACCCACCACCACCACCCGCCACCACCATCCACCTGCCACCACCCGCCACCACCCGCCATCCGCCACCCACCTGCCACCACCACCCACCACCTACCACCACCACCACCACCCACTCGCTACCACCCACCACACGCCACCGTCACCCACCCGCCACCATCCGCTACCTACCACCCGCTGTCACCACTTTCCACCACCGTCTTCCACCGCCACTTGCCGCCACTTGCCATTTCTCACTCTTTTATATTTTTAAAATTTTTTAAACATTTTGTCAATTACCAAACGCGTTTGTAGTTTATGTTTTTCTAAAAATAAACAAAAATCAGTTTATAAAATTTTTGTAAATATAAACTGAAAACGTAAATGTTACCAAACAGACCCTTAATAATCAATTAATACTATTCTCCCCTTATACTTCATATTCATGCTATGAAGTTCTTATATATAATTATATGTCCTCAAACAAAGAAATGATCAAACAAAACAATTCAACTAAATTAAGTAAACAAAGTAAAATTCTTTCATGACTCTAACGAGTATTGAGGACATCAAAAGGAAGAAATTAGACTTCGTGTGGACAATTTTCTATATGCAAATAGTTCTTTTAAGAAACCTTTCTAATCTTAAACCTAAAAACAAAATAAATCCACAACAGAGAAATCACTTCCAGAAAATTAACATGACTTGCTATACCTAAGGAACCACAGACCCTTGTCCATTGCTATAAGTACAGAGGCCAAACCCATCTTCTCGTGACCTCCGATTTCTTCTAACAACTTGAGGAAGTGAACTTCTGTCAAGCATGGACCCTTATTAGCTGCTTTTTTTGTTGTCCAAATAGATAAAAGCACGAACAAAATCAAACAAACAATACTGCATAATTTTTTGTAAGGAAAATTGTGGACTCCAACATCTTACAAAACTAATGTAATTATGTAACACATTAAGGGAGGGAAAAAACAAATTTTGGTGTAATACAATATTGCAAAACTAACCTGCAAATAAACATCAGGAAAAATATGTTCACATTCAAAGGGGACATTTATCTTCCACCTCCCTTTCTATTTCCACGAGTAACAGGCGACTTTGGGCTTGTTTTCGATTCAAGTTTCCTAGCAGCACGTTGAATAGCTGCTTGCTTCTGGCGCTGACTATTGCTCTTCCTTTTACTGCATGCTCCAATAGATTTTACCAGATAAGTATCAGAATTACGAAATAGTAAGATAATAAGGTTCAATAAGACTTTTGCCGAACAACGGTAACATCAAAAAACTCCATATACAGAGAACTGTTGGGCGAAAATTGCTGGAGCATAATTTAAGTGAACATGAAACTCTACATGATAATATCCTGTTTCCAACAAACTTGGAATGGCACATGAGAGAGAGCGACAGAGAGATAGTTCACCAGTAAACTACGAAATACAAGGTTGCGTTTGGTAGAGTTTTCTAATTATAATTCAAGAATATGAGTTGTATTTTGAGTTTATGAGTTTTGGAATTATGATTTGAGTATAAAAAATTTGTTTGGTGAATGAATTTTGAAAAGAGTTTTGAATTAAATGGGAAATTTTTGATGTGGCATATGATATGTGATACAAAAGCTTACAACTCATAACCAAACACACAATTTAAAAATCTATGAAAAGCTTATAAAAAATTTTTAAAAATTCCAAAAATATTGTTTCATTAAAAATATAAAAATAAAAATAATAAAAAAAATAGTGCCAATTGCCAAAAAAAAAAAAAAATTCACACTGTTCAGGTCGTCCGGCAGGTCAACCGAGGTCAACCGATGGGACGACCAGTTAAGCCAAATTTCAAAAAAAAAAAATCCCGCCTAACACAGAGTGTTTTCTGCAAAGTTTTCTGTTTAGTGTGGAAATATGATTTGAAAATCCTATCCAAACATGGTATTAGAATGTGTGGGTAGAATTATAATTTGAAAATACAACCAAACAAAGCCCAAGTTTCTCCAGCAGAGTCACCTAGTGATAAAACATGAAACATTATTTTGCTCAACTTAAAATTCTTGCAGAACTTTAAATTCACTAACAGACAGTGGCGAAGCGACTACAGATCCAGGAGGGAGAATGGTACAATAACATAAATTATTTTGTATTAATTTGCTTGATAAGAGAGTTGTGATGAATTTTTTTTTTTAGAATATAACATGTAGAGAGTTTTATAATAAATTTGTCATTTGATATGATCAAGATAGCTAGCTATGATAAGACTTCTATTTTAGTTGTAATGTGGAGAAGTATACTGTGAAGAGAAATGTATGAAGGCCCTTTCTTTGTATTAACCGAGAGAATGAAAGAGGTGTAAATGTAATAAAGAGGTGCTTTTTTGGTATCCAATGAGAGGGTTTGCTTTGCTTTCTTTTCTATTTGACCGAAAGACTGCCTGATGAAGTGGTAAACTGTTATGATAATTTAAGATTTGACATTATTGTTTTTAATTTACTGATAGATTTTTGGCTACTTTGATTTTTGAGAATTCTTTTGCTAAATGATTTATTGTGTACAGACACACAACGTAAATGATTTATTTGGTGGTCTTAGAACATTGCTCCACATCACACTGGGTGAAACTTGTCCAGTTGTCTCCTAAAAGGGTTATGATGGGTCCCACTGTTTCAACCAATGATAATCAAGTTGGAGCACCACCTCATCTTGCCTCAGGAGCAAAAAATAATTTTCCCTTCTCTACTCGGGGCCCTAGGCAAGCACCTAAGAGCATCTCCAATAGCTAAATGGCTAGTTATTGCTATATTTTACCAATGAATAGTGTCAAAATGCTATATTTTAGCAATGTTGCTCTAATGGTGCAAGTGTTATTTCTTCTATTTGCTCACAAAATGACGAATAGAAATTCTATGTGGGTATATCATGAGAGGTAAAAACAAAGAAGGACATCAAATTTTAGCAATAGCAAAACCTCGTGCCAAATTTGGTACAAAGTTCAGCAATCCTAAAATATAACAAAGGGTTTAGCTAGCCACTGGAGAACAACCCAAGGGGTGTGGCACTTTGGTAAGACTTTTTGGGGCATAAGCCCTAAGGTCCTAGGTTCCACTCTTTCTGGGGCCCGCCACCCGGATTATAACACATATGGTTGGTAGGACAAACCTTCTAGACTTGGGCGAACCATACCTAGTGTCAGGAGTGTGGGTTCAAATTCTCGCCTGTGTAGGAGTCCGTGACTTACCGCTACATAGTTGAGTAGCTCTGCTATGTAACAATCACCTAACCTAAGGGTGACCTCTGGACCTTCGGTTCCTTATAAAGTCTAGCCCTAAAGGTTACCCCTCTATGGTTAGGTCTTTTTTAGCCATTGGAGAGCTTAATATTGAGCTTCATGCTATTTTTTTACAATAGCCAGCATTATACCATACAACTGGAGAAACTCTAAGCTGCCTACGCTTTGAGCCACTACTGTGGCCACCCACCTCACTTGTTTTCAAAACAAGTTTTTGAAAATACATGTGTACCAAATATGTTTTTTGTTTTCATTTATTATCAAAAATAAACATAAACATGTTTAACATTTTCTGTAAACAAAAAATAATAAATTGTAAATGTTACCAAACGGCACCAATATTCTAGGTTTAGAAAATTTTGCAGGCTCGGTTGACTCAGTATAACTATGGTAGAAGCATATTATTAAGCGAAAAAGGGAACGGAGGACAAGCAAGTGAAACATGACTTTAAGATTGAGGGACCACTGAATCCACAAATTCAACATTAAACTCTGTGAAAAAAATATGTATAACTACCAATAGAGTGATCTAACCTTGCAAAGAGAAGACCTGCAGTAAGAACCATTCCTCCAACTGCCCAACAAACTCTTTCAATGAATGGCATTTCCCTTGCCCATTGCTGAAAATCTTCCCACACTCCTGAGCTCTCAGTTTTCTGTGGCACCCCAAATCGCGAAGTTTGCCATGAATCAGCTACGGAATCAAGACTAGCCTTCCCACCGTAGCAAGATGTTTCTTCCATATCATGATCATAAGAAGGCTTAACAGCAAAACCTGCAGCGCGACAGAGTTCTGTACCGTTTGAGGTCCATTCAGAAGCTCTACCACAAACAAAGTCACCTACTCCACATGGCACTAGAACCTGGGACATAACTTCTAATCAGAAAAATAGAATTTGTCAAGAGCTAACAAGGAAACTTAAGGTACCAATCTAGAAAAAATATATAATCTTCAAAAGAATATTAATAGAGTGCATCAAGGGATGTGGTTAAACTTATTTTTTGAGCCCAACCTTAAGGCTGTGTTTGGATATTGAATTTGTAGAGGAAAAAGAAAAGGAAAGGGAAAAGTGAAAAAAATTAGCTTCTATTTCATTCACTTTTCCCTTCAATTTTTTTTCCCCCTCCACAAATTCATGATCCAGACACAACCTAAAAATCCCTCCTGAGACGACAGGTTATCCATTAAATAAATAATATTCTCCATTATCCTAGAAAATTTTCACTCTAGAACTATGTCACCAGAGTATTTATATCGTCAGTTCATAATATAATTAAACTACTCTTTATAGAAAACAATCCCGAGTATCTAAATAGTGGCAATGTGACTCTTGCCAATGAGGTTATCTTCATTGTCTTCCATTCCAGCCATCCAAATAGGGCCTACAGATTCCCTAAAATCTGTACATCTTACAATACTACAAACCTGTGTCATTGCATCCATAGAGAAGTATGCGTTAGAGCAAGCCTTGTACACTCTATCACAAAGAGAAGCACACATGAGAGGAGGTCCTGGCTGTACACCAACACGAGGATCACAAATAGAACATTCCAACAATTCCCACAATTGCAAGCACTCTTGACTGGCTTCACCTGTTAAGGCCAGCCTCCTAATGGATAACAAAGCTGGATGTGTCTGGGCAACATCACAGCATGTCTTCTTACGGAACACCCTGCAAAGGGTCAAATCTTTACGGCCCTTGCTTACTTTGCTAGGAGGTTTTCCTTCATTTGCAAAGGGGGGAAACCGGCCACCTGGAGAAATACAAACTCCACCAGATTTTCCTGCATTTTCAAAAATTCAGCACAACTAACTTATTTGCTCAAGCAATAACCAATGGAATTCACTAACAACAGATTAATTATCATGTAGATATGATCTATTAAAAGACCTAGTAAATCAACCTTTAAACATTTTTGCTTTCAACGAATGTAGAAAACAAACTAATTATGGTAAAAATAGGATTAAAAATTTAGCCTTCTGTCAGTTGTCTTCTTTAATGTAAACTTCAACTCGCTTAAGTTCAGAGGTTTTCTAAACTTAACGATTGAAAGTTTACACCACAACAAACAACTGAAACAAAACCAAATTCTAATCCTATTTTGCCATGTACCAGTAAGTTGACAGTTGTAGGGAGGTATTAGAATCAATGATACTCTTGGAAAAATGAGCATACTCGTGAACACCCAATCACTTATAAGAGCAAGTCAACTTGCATAACAAGGTCCAGAGACAAATGTGTACAACCCAATGCGTGTTCTCCTACAAGAAGGGCCGCCTAGTCATAGGCGTAATGTCATGTAAGTTGAACACTGTCATGGTACCATTTCTGCACTTCAGCTGACCATTTGGTGGATCATTTCATTGACTTCCAGCCGAAGTGCAGAAACCATTGAATGATTGGTCAACCTATATTTTCTACATTTTCCTTCATCGCGAAGTAGTACCCATGTAGGACACTTGACACTTGACACTTGAATAAGGGTATGGGATATGTGTTCGATAGGCCTAGTTGGAAATGCACCCAACAAGTGTGTACAAGTAATCAAGTTCAATATGTAACTATGTACAAGTCTTCAATTTATACATAAAATGCTATGTTTTACTTTTAAACATCATTTTCCCCCTAAAATACTAAAAAGTACTTGACAAATATGACACGTAGCCATGTCTAGGTGTCCTTGAAATGAGAATTAGACTAAGAAGAACAGACACTTGAACACTTCTACGGAAGCATATCATGTCTGACAACCGTGTCGATCATTGACACTCTTCAGACATTCCTAAAAGCATGTCCAACACTTCTTCAACATGTCTTTATTAAAAAATCAAATTCACAATATCATAAACTTTACCGACACTTCGCAAATACTTCAACAACACTTCTTAAACCCTCCAAACACATCCTATATGATGAATCCCTTCATAATATCAATGTTCTGCATTCTTCATAACACAACTGATGCACTCTAAATATGTTTCAAAAAATTTATAAGATGAAAACATCATGTGTATTACAATGTCTTATAATTGTTTTGACATCTATGGAATGTAATCGCTACATGAATAATATCTTGATGTTTAAGTTATGAAATATATAGCCTTTTAATGTAATTAGTATTATGTTACATATTTTTCATTACTTTTAAATAAACTATTTATATATATGACATAATAAATTCATAAAAATATAAAATTTTAACATGTCCCAAACATGTTGTACCCTACAATTTTTGAAAATTGCAGTATCGGCGGTATGTTGAGTATCATGTTAGGTGTTTGCGCCTATGCTACTTAGAAATTAGATGAATCTGATACTTGAACACATATCTGCACCTGACACCCGTACCCAATTCTATGTAACATATGCACAATAACTATATACAACAAAGATTTCTAAAAAGACACCAAAAACCCATGCCAAATAAAAAGTAAATAACTAATGTAAAAATCAAGAAGGCTAGCTAGACCAATTCAGGTCACCCTACATACAATAACTATTGCAAGGTTTGCCTCGCATTTGCTCTAGCACTTTTTGTCCAATTTCTAAGAAGCACAAACAAAGACATGGATATAGATACGGACACGATAATTTCCAAAATAAAAATAAGGATACAGACATAGCACCAATACGGTGAAAAAATATGTTTTTATAACTGGGCAAGGAACTCGATCGCAGCAAGATTCTCTCAGTCACTCAATCTCCTACTCGCTCTCTCTATCTTGATCTAGCAACAACAATCTCTCACACACTCTCTACCTCGATCAACAATAACAGGACTCTCTCTCTCTCTCTCTCTCTCCCTCTCTCTCTCCCTCTCTCTCTCATTTTTAGTTTCCTTTATCGATTCATTTTTCTCTTGTTTTGGTTTATTTCATAGGCAATCTGCATGTTACATTTTCATTATTTCAATTTTTGTTGATTGAGTGAGTTTTGACTTCTTTTCTTGCAATTTTTTTTTTTTATTTTTTTATTTTTAAGTGAAGCCTTTGAATTTTACATTAATGCACTATGTTGCAAATGATATTAGAAATATTAATATGTTACATTAATTTTACCTTCCCAAGTGATGTCTTGTGTGATGAAAATGAAAAATAATAATAATAATAATAACAATTATTAATGTACTCTTAGTTTTGGTTTTATTTTTATGCATACTACATAACTAAAAATGAAATATATATATATTTTTTGATAAATATTTTTTTTTTTTTTTTTTTTTTTTGTAACAAACGTATCATCGACGTATCCGTATCTTACTTTTCAGGTTTTGTCATATCGTTGTACCTATGTCGTATCTTATCCTGTATCTGTGCTTCCTAGCTAATACATATCTCCTTATGTCAAAGGAGTGTAAGTGCCCAGCACGTGTCGGACATAAGTTGAAGTGTTAGTGCTTCATGGTCTAAATACCAAGGTTATGGCCATGCCACTCTTGCCAAAAACACTCACAATAACCAATACTATAGTATGACTGTGGCCAACCATATCTACTTCCTACTTATATCCATGGTACATAGCCTAGCCCTCAGTCTTGGGCTCAGATGGAAATGGAGTAAGGTCATGTTAGGATAGTCTTATATTCGAATCTAGTCGGCATTTAATTGAATGATCTAAACTAGGATTTTTCTCCAAAAAAAACCATTACTTGCATGTTGTGCATCATTATGTTCTATTTGTTACTTTAATTTTTTGTGATTTGACACTATCAACATTATATGAAATTGACTCAATTAATTGGCCGATAATTTCGAAAGTGATTTTATTTTCAATGTTTGGCCTATTCACTCCCCTTTAGGCACAAACCATTACCAATTCCAATATTTCAGCACTAAAACATACAAATCTCAAAAAATCAAACTAAAACAGAAAAATAAAATATGTAGAGAACATATATTTTATCTTAAATTTTGGTTTTCCTTTTAGGAACTAAACAATAAAGATATTTGTATACATTTTTCAATTTGGTTTTTTGTTAAAACTAAGGAGGAATGATAAATGTAATTGGTGATGAATAATTACTTTTGTAATGAGAATTTACTATGTTTATGTTTAACATTGCAAGTGGTAATCCAATGTAAACACTTGAACATATCTCTTAGCACTCTTAGACTACTTGAGTTGGAGCCCTAGTTTAGTGCACAACATCTTTTAAGGATAATTGCAACCAACAGTCTCAAATACTACTAATTAGCAATTTCTCGCCTTGCCAACAATTGCATATGACCTCACTAGAAAATCTCACCGTATCAAAACATAGTCATGGTTTTTTTGATCAACAACAAAGGAATTTATTAATGAACAAGAAAGAAACAAGGATAAGGCATCCTCTACAAAGAAGATAAAGAAGAAAGAAAATACATAACCCAAACAACACTACATCAAAATCCTTCTACATGTCACACACCGACAACCAATCTGTAGCAATATAGTCATGGTTCACAAAATGCTTATTATTCTTTTTCTTTTTTCTTTTTTTCTTTTTTTGTGGCTCAAATCCAACTTCGTCCAACTAGTAGAAATATTGAATTTTCTTTGGACACCCCAGTTCATTTTCTTAAATAACAAAATTTAGCTAAATTTCAATTCAATTTCCAACTAGTTTGTTGAAAAAATCATCATTAACAATTGTATTAAATGGCTAACTTGTTCAAAATCTTTGTGAAACTATTTTAAATTTCAACCAAACTTTTAAATCAAGCAATATTTTTCCCTTTTATCCCGAACGCAAGTCCATACAAAACCATATTTACTAATAGTTGTTAATTCCAAGTCAACTAATAAAAATATTAAATAAAAAACCACGACTCAATGTCAAATTGATTATATTGTAGATCAGCATGTAAAAAAATTTCCCTAATCTTCTAATTTTGGCAGGAAAGGAAATGGTAATTCATCCATTTGGAACAATTTTTTTTATCTTGTTGAACCGCTAAATACAAAAGACTAATCCATTTGAGTGTTCAATAACTACTGTAGCTATGGCAAGTAGGAAGTGATTCTATATATTACTGTTGTTGTTATTGTGGCATGTAAGAAGTGAATCTATATACTATATATTATCATTATTGTTCTTGTTGTTTCCACTAGATTGTTCAAGAACTACTGGACCTAAGGCATGGCATACAAGTAGTGACTATATATTATTAGTATTGTCATTGTTTTCAAAAGACTAATACATTCGAGTATTTAAGAACTACTAGAACTATGGCATTCAAATAGTGACTATATATAATTGTTGTTGTTTCCATTTGAGTGTTCAAAAACTACAAGACCTATGGCATGCACATAGTGACTCCATATATTATTGTTGTTGTTGTTGCAGTCTTTCAAAAGGCTAATCCATTTGAGTGTTCAAGAACTAAACCAATGGTATGCAAGTATTGTCTCTATAGACTGTTGCACAGTGAGCAGCATCCTCAATTAGTGACATCACTAGTTTGAATGTAGCACCGAGCTGCCAATGAATAAATTGTAGGCACGACACTGTCTTGGAAAGAAGTGACACATAATGGTGATTCTAAGGCCATGTTTGTTATCAGACATGGAAGGCCAAATTAGCCTTTGACTAAATTGAAGAAGACATTTAGGCCCACGCGTCTCCTCCGGATTGCTAATCCCATGTTTTTCTCATCTTATCCAATGTTATATCCTACCCTAATAAAAAGTAGTACAAATACTCCCATGGTATTAGTAATCATATCCATTATCCTATGTATTACTAATCCCATCCATAATTTCATGGTATTACAAATTCAGTTAAATCCCAAAAAAACGTGTACCCGTTATCAAACATGACCTAAATGAATGTTAGCTTAGCACTATATTCTTCATTGAGCTATAAGTCAATGACTAGATGAAGTGCCCTTGAAAATATCGTGTCCTATGTGAAAAGCTTCCTTAGTTATCATATTCAAGTAAAACGGATTACCATATGCAATGATATTATACCTGGAAGTGAAGTAGAAATTTACTTTCCTAATTCATCTATAGCACATGCATATAGAAATGTGACCCATCCCCCCAAGCCTGGCCCTTAAGGTACACCACCAAGGCGGGCATGTTGGGGGGAAATAGGGCCTCCAAATTATTTAATCAATTATAGGATTAGAAATTTGAAAACAGGGCCCATTATAGAGTACCATTTATCGTTGCTTTGGAGAAAGAAAATTTTCAAATTTAAAGTTGATCAAATCTTACCTTCAATCAATCATGTCACAAAAGAGGTTAAATGAATTAGCTAGCTTATACATTGAAAATGATAAGATAGATAAACTAGATTATGCAAATGTACTTAAAAAATTTTAAGCTAAAAATACAACAAGTGTAATGTTTTAGTAACACTTTGTTGTGGTTAGTTCAATTTTTATCTGGTATTATGACTTTACATTTTATTGGGTGTTTTTCTTATCATAAATTGGATTGATTCCTTCCTATCTTTGTAAGTAAATTTTAGTGATTATATGTTGTGTGAATACTAGCAAATAACTATTTTTTATGCATTTACATTTTTTTTTTTTTTTTGGTAAAAATGTAAAAGGCTAAGATTTTGCCAGGGCCATATTTATCCCCCCCCAAAAAAAAAAGAGGGCGGCCCTGCATCCCCCACCATACTCGTGTTACACCACGCAACAACACATAAAGTTCAAGCTCTTCAAAATATATATATATATACATGGTTTCAAAAAAATTATTATGTTTAAAAGAAAGATTTAAATCTCTGCTAGGAAAAAAAATTAAAATTAAAATTAAATATAAGTCCATTAGATGTAGAAGCAGAAATAAAAGACACATTGGCAGATGCACAAGTATTCCATAAGACGAGCAAAACATGAAATCAACAACAAACAACCGAAAGTCAGAGCTTTCCTACAATACATTGTTTCTAAAGAATTGCAATTAAAGAAATTCTATCATAACACAAATTAGATACTCTATTTGCCACATACAAAAAGAAATTAAACACAACATACGTATACACATACATATGTATATCCCAAAACGAATCCAAATGGCTTGTTGAATGAATAAATTGTAAAAGAGCACATAAAACCCTACTCAGAGAGAGAGAGAGAGAGAGGGAGATGGTACCAAAGGTAGAAGGGAGAAGAAGATTGAACGATGTGAGCAACAGCAAGACGGTGTGATAGCCCAATCTCATCGTTCTTTCATCGACCGAGACCGACTGCCCTCTCTCTCTCTCTCTCTCTCTAGACGGACTTGGAGAGGAACGCTGGTTAATTTCCTAGTCAGTTTCCTCTTTCCCCCCAAAGGGCTCGTTTGGCAATAGCCAATTTTTTTTTTTTTTTTTTTTTGTGTTAGAATTTTTTGAGTCTGATTTTTTTAGTTTCGTTTGATTTTATTTTTTAAAATTTTTTAATTTTTATGAGAGAAAAAATATAATAATTATGAGTAAAAAAATAATATTTTATTTTATTACTTTATATAACTTATTTTGTCTTTTTATATTTTTTAGCCCCCAAACCTTAGCCAAACTAGGGCTAATTTTTGTTTTCGATGAAATATGGTAGAGCTGAGCAAGGAATCCATGAAATCCGTAATCCGATCCAGTCCAGTTCAATTCGATAGGTTTGGATTGGTTTTTTAAATCCGTGATTCGGTTCCGGATTGAAGAATTAAAAATCCGTAGTCCACAGATTGGTTCCGAATTGAACCCCACTATTCCGGATTGGAACTGATCCGGACCGTATGTAAATAGTCTATATTTTTATTATACATCCTCCCTCATAGTATCTTCTCTTATTCTATATAAAACCTAAACTTAAACCTAAACCCGTATAATATTTTTTATTACTTTTATTTGTTAGTTTTTAGTTTTAATTTATAATGGTCTAAATTTTTATGATGAATCCAGTTTTCTTATGATTGTTTAAATTCTAAAACAGTATGTTGCTATTATAGAAAAACATGTTGCTATTATGGAATTAATATAGCACTATGTTTATGTTTTTATGAAATTAAAGTGTTATATATATATATATTTTTTTTTTGTTTAATTATGTGAATCCGTGGTCCTAAACCGATCCAATCCGTGTTTAAATGGATTGATTCGGATTGGTTCCATGATTTAAACGGATTGGATTGGTTCCAATTTTTCAGGAACCGTAGATAACGAATTGGTCCTAATTTTACCTCAATCCAATCAAATCCGGACCATGCTCACTCCTAAAATATGGTTAATTTCCTAGTTTTAGTTTCCTCTTTCCTCCTAATTTTTGTTTTCGATGAAAATATTATTTTGCGTTTTAAGGGATCACTCGGAAGTCAATCTATTTTTTCAGTTATATTAAAAGGTTATTTAAAAAGTACTAAATTAATATATTTTAAATTTTTTATAAAAATATGTAAAATGTGATTTAAAATTGAAGTGATATAATAAAAAAATAATGTAATCTAAATAAAATGTGATAGGATTCAAATAAAATAATATGTTAAAATAACATGTGTTATTTTAACACATGTCAAACAAATCCTAATTTTACGTTTAAACTATTTAATTTTTTATCAATTTCTTCTCTGCCATTACTTGGCGCCGTGACACTAAATTTTATT
Source organism: Camellia granthamiana (assembly GCA_036172215.1). NCBI lineage: Eukaryota > Viridiplantae > Streptophyta > Magnoliopsida > Ericales > Theaceae > Camellia > Camellia granthamiana. The sequence continues at coordinate 95,466,474 of CM069908.1, read as the reverse complement.
TGAAATTTTAGTTTACCTTCAAATTATACCTCACAAATCAATTTGAATCCCAAATACGAGTATCAGTGGGATGCAAAATGAAAATAAATAAATAATATACTTTGCAAAAAAAATATAAAAATCTTCATTTAAAATTATCTTTTTAAATCTCAAATTATCTTAAATCGAGCTTGGAGAAACTAATTGAGTTAAAAACTCATTGATTACTTTGTATGTGTGCGGAAGCAATTGTAACTAGTTTATTTTTCAAAATAATTTCTTTAGAATTGATCGCCTCATGGGGCTATTTTGGAAAAATAGTTAAAAGCCATCATCTTCCAATTTTTAACCAATTTTGGATAAAATCATCTCTCATATTTTTTGTACTTTTTTTCAAAAAAATAAAAAAAATAAAAAACCAAAAAATCAGTTTTTAACCATCTTTTCCAAACAACCCATAGTAATTTTGAAATTGAGTCGCTAAGAATTAGACCACACTTATTATGCCAGTAACATCATTTTTGCCATTTGAAAAATTATATTGAACGACAAATATGAATATATTGAGATCTACTTACAAAATTGAGATTAGTATCTACGCAGTTGTATCATCTAAGGGTATTCACGAACCCGATAAATTCGCCAAAACCGACTAGACCTAACCCGACCCAATCCACCCGTTTTTAAGCAGTTTCGATAGTATAAGCAGACGAATGTAAATGGAGATTTTTTTAAATCCACCTATGTTTGTGCGAATGAGAAGCCACCAGATCCAACTCGATCTACCAACTCCTTAAGAAAATGATATTATATTTTTATGCTTTGTATGTTAAAAAAAAAAAAAAGACATTTTATTTACTAATAAATTAAATATTTATGAAATATAAAAAAATTTCCTTTATTTTAATTATAAAAAATGATGAATAAAAAATTTTGGACTCAAATAAGACTCAAAATAATAAAAAAGGTACTCTAAAAATAGTTCCAAAAAAAAAAGCATAAAACAGTAAAATCTAAACTGCCAAGTCGATTCACACCAATGCACCAACCTGCATGGACTGCTCAATCCACATCCACTAACAAAGCTGATAGATGCGGATTGGTTTTTTTCAATCAACCTAAGTTTAGATGGATAGCGGATGGAGGTTACTTGATCCAATTTGATCCACGAGCACCCCAGTATTATTGATTGAATGACAATGTAATGCAAAATTTAGCAATTACTTTCTAAAGAATACTAAATAGGACTATATTTTAAAAAAAAAATTAAATTTATTTTTCTCACTTTTTTAGATGAAAATTTATTATTCAATATTTTTTAAAAATTCCATATTAGTGTCTAATTGATTTTTTTTGGATAGTTTGGGGGTAAAATTATGTTTTAAATAAAAATTTTGTGTCACATCAGTAAGTGGTGTCTTATTATAGGTGGCAACTAACGATAAGGGTGAAATTGATCCAAATTGAATAAGTTAAATGTAAAATTGATATTATTGAAAGTATAAGATGTTTAAGGCCGAATTGTGCAACATTGAGGCTATTAATTAGAATCTCTTAACTTTACTTGCTTGTCAAACTATATATTTTATATCTGTTTAATGTCAATCAGGTTGTGCATAGTCGGAGCATAAAATGGACAAAAATACAGAATTTGAAGAGAAAAGACTTTTCACACATGTGTGTTGACTTTCCCGCACGTGCGTTGACTTTTCACACACGTGCAACCATAACTCGAAAAACGGGCCCGATGTTTTGAACCTATTTGAAAGACAGCAGAGGTATAAAAAGGTAAGAAGAAGGCTGGATTAGGGTTCGAAATTTATTCTAAGGAAAGGGAGGCTAGGGTTTAGAGAATGTGATTTTCCCTCAAGCTTCAAAGACAACTTCCAAGGGGGTTTCCATCTTTTCCACCTCTTCTCACTCCTCCATAAGTGGCTAGGCTCTTCTTTTCTAGGGTTTTGATGAAACCTTAGCCATGTAAAAAGGATTTTTCTTAGGCTTTAATTGTGAAACGGTTTGAACACATGTATGGATGTTTTAGAAATTTATAATAATTGTTCTTTTCATCTCTTCAAGTATTTTACTCTCTGTGATTGTTTAATGCTTTCCATACATTAGTTTTCTTTGTGTTTGTATTCAAAGTACGAGACGAGTCATGCTACGAGAGACGAGTCGTGTTGCTACCGTAGTTTAGAGCAAACGCCTCGTGCTACTCGAGATGATTCGTGCCTGTGCGTTGAATGCAACAACCCTCCATCCCCAGACTCGTGGTCAGGTAGGAAGATTGGTTGGCAAAATTATTAAAATTCTGCCTTGGTGGTGGAGGGTTATAAGAAGTGCCTTGTAAAGGAGGTCTCCAGGAAAAATTAGGGTGATTTCTCTATCCCGGATTGTATATGTGGGAGAATGGGTCATTACCCTGGTTGGAAAATCCTTAAGCCACATTCACATGCTCTTGGACTAATTCTGGAAATTGTGATGTCGAAGAGGTCATAAGCAGGGCTCACACCAATAGCACATGTCTCGTGAAATTGAGACTGATCTTGTTGTGTAAAGGCATGTCCCACAGCTAATAATTGGTCCATTTTGTGGGACAATGCCTCTACTTGTTAGGCTAACTCTAGGTTTTGCCCGACCTTATAAATGCCCCCTCTTCGGGGCTCCAACTACTAGTTGTCGGACTTGTCAGACTGCGAAGGCATAATGAAAGGAATTATCACTTAGGTTTTCAAACAATTTCCATGCCTCAGCGTCATTTTTGGACATGAATATCCCACCACAAGAAAAATCCACCATTTGCCGATGAGGCTCAGTTAAGTCATAGTAAAATGTTCGAACAAGTTGCCAATCAGGCACTTGGTGGTGGGGACACTATTGGAGAAGGTCACGAAGTCTCTCCCATGTCTCATGAAATTGCTCGCCATTAATTTGAACAAAATTGGTAATGGCTCGCCTAAGTTGGTTGGTCTTACTAATGGGAAAGTACTTCTCCAGAAAGTTTTGCTGTAATGGTCCTAAGTTGTGATAAAATTAGCAAGTAAGGAGTTTAGCTAGTGTTTGGCTTTGTCCTTTAATGAGAATGGGAATAATCGCAATATTAAGGCCTCATTTGTGAAATTCTGGATCCTCATTGTAGAGAAAATTTCTAGAAATTCATTCAAATGTTTATAAGGATCATCATGAGCTAGTCCATGGAATGATGGGAGCATTTGTATGGTACTGGACTTAATCTCATAATGAGCAGCAGTAATGTCGGGTAATTGGATGCATAATGGTGATGTGTATGTAGTGGGTGTGAAGTAATCCTTAAGGGTCCGGTTGGGCCCACTTAGGCCATTCCGGTTTTCCATCTCTATTGGTTCAAAGTATGGATATGAATATTCAAGCCTAGGAATATGGGCAGAGACTCTAAGTTTCCTAAGAGTCTTTTCTAGTTCAAGGTCCAAACTCCACAATTCGAGGCGTCAAGAACGGCGCCCGTACATACACTACTCACACACACACACACACACACTAAGTTCCGACTTTGTGCACTAAGTTATGAAAATAGAATATCAAAGGAGAAAATACTCACAGCGGTTAGACGAAAACACTTTACTTATCTTGCGGGTGCTTGACGTGTAGACGTTGTCTCTAACCTCTAATTGAGCATTGTCGTTCTTTTTAGCACTTTGGTGCTTTGCTTGCGAGTGTTTGCTTTATTTTTAGCACTTTAGTGCTACGGTTTGTTTTTTTTTTTTTTTTTTAAAGCTCGGTTGCACTCCGCATGCATTTCGATGATAGCTCCACTTTCAAATGCTCTGCACACTTAGCAACACAAAAGCATAAAATCCTAAACTAAAAATTAAAATAAGAATGTAACTTTAAATTAACTAATTTCACTAGAAGTCCCCAGCAATGGCACCAAAATTTGACGAGTCGTTTCACACACCAAAATTAAACATTAAACTATACCAAATTCTTTTAGAATAATGGTAAGTCCAGGTATCGATCCACAGGGACAATTGTGAAATTAGACTAATTTAATCGCTAAATTCCTAAATTAATTTTGATTAAAAAAGATTGAGAGATTTTATGACTAAACAGTAATTAAATGAAATTGACAATTAAACGTAGGGTTTGAGAGATTAATTTTTGGAAAAAATCCTAGAGCAAAGAATTCACGACTAACCATATAAACGAGATTAAACATTGGCTAATAATTGCAATCCGATTTGAAATACCCAATATTTCACAACTACAAGTTTGAAATATTGATCAAGAGGGTTGTTGCATTCAACGTACAAGCACGAATCATCCCGAGTTACACAAGGCATTTGCTTTAAACTACGGTAACAACACGACCCGTCTCTCGTAGCATGACTCATCTCGTACTTTGAATACAAACACAAAGAAAACTAATGTATGGAAAGCATTAAACAATCACAGAGAGTAAAATACTTGAAGAGATTAAAAGAACAATTATTATAAACTTCTAAAACATCCATACATGTGTTCAAACCATTTCACAATTAAAGCCTAAGAAAAATCCCTTTTACATCGCTAGGGTTTCATCAAAACCCTAGAAAAGAAGAGCCTAGCCACTCATGAAGGAGTGGGAAGAAGTGGAAGAGATGGAAGCCCTCATAGAAGTTGTCTTTGAAGCTTGAGGGAAAATCACATTCTCTAAACCTTAGCCTCTCTTTCTTTAGAATAAATTTTGAACCCTAATCCAGCCTCATTCTTGCCTTTTTATATCTCTGTTGTCTTTCAAACAAGTTCAAAACATCGGGCCCGTTTTTTGAGGTACGACTGCACGTGCGGGAAAAGTCAACACGCGTACGGGAAAGTCAACGCACGTGCGTGAAAAGTCTTTTCTCTCCAAATTCTGTATTTTTGTCCATTTTATGCTCCAACTATGTACAACCTGATTGACATTAAATAAACATAAAATATATAGTTTGACAAACAAGTAAAGTTAAGAGATCCTAATTAACAGCCTCAATGTTGCACAATTCGGCCTTAATCATCGGCAACCACAACCCTCACCTGTTCCTAAAGGCAACTTTGCCTTTGAGACTTAGGTGTTAGAAGTTCTCTTAGAACTTAAAGGATTAGCACCAATAGTTCACTCCCATACTCACTTCGTTACCAAGCTAAAGGCCCAATTAGGCCAAATGGCTAACAACATGAATAGAAGGGAGGAGGGAAAATTACCGAGTCAAACTGTGGCCAACCCTAAGGGTCAATACGGGGCAGAAAGGTTGGGTGGGAATGGAAAACACCATGAGCAGGTGCAAGCGGTGATTACCTTGAGAAGTGGGAGGGTGTTAGAGCCTCAGCTAGTTGCGTCTGATGCAACTAGGGCTAAGAATGGTGACCACGATGGAACACGCAATCAGAGAAAGGGTGAGGGAGAAACACCTAAGAGGGATGACTTAGTCCCTAGCACTTCACATGAGCCTAAGGCACCATATGTGCCTAAGGCACCCTTTCCCCAATGCCTTGATACACCGTCCCCTTTTAATAAGAATGTGGCATACATGGAAGCAATGATGGAGGTTTTTAAACAAGTTAAAATCAACCTCCCCCTGTTGGAGGCGATTAAGCAAGTACCCTCCTATGCTAAAATTTTGAAGGACCTTTATACGCAGAAGTGTATATCTAGGACACACGTGTCCCAAAAGGTTGTACTCATGGAGCAAGTAAGCTCTATCTTGTTGAATGACATACCCCATAAGCTTAAAGACCCGGGTGCCCCAACCATTGCATGCATCATAAGGTACCATTTCATTGATAAGGCCTTGTTAGATTTAGGGGCTAGTGTCAATTTGTTGTCGTACTCTGTATACGAAGAATTTGGGCTTGGCGAGTTGAAGCCCACTACTGTTACTCTCCAGTTGGCTGATCGGTCCCTTAAAGTGCCACGTGGCATGATTGAGATGTGCTAGTGAAGGTTGATAGGCTTTACTTTCCTATTGACTTTTTGGTTTTAGATATGGAACCGATAGCCAGTTTTAGGAAACAAAACCCGGTGATCTTAGAACGATCTTTCTTGGCTACGGCCAATGCATGCATAAATTGTTAAACCGGGGTTATGTAAGTTTCATTTGGGAATATGCAAGTGAAACTTAATGTTTTCCCAGTATCCCAACAACCCCATGAGAGAGAGGAGTGCTTATTTGTGGATGTTGTGGATGAGATTGTGGAGGAAGCTTTACCCTCCATTCTTATAAAGGACCCTTTAGAGGCTCGTCTAGCTCATTTTGGGTTTCAGAATTTTGATTTTGACTGGTTGGTTGAGGAGGTGAACGCTTTACTTAATACTTCTTCTACATCGGATTTTCCTCCGTGGAGAGCTCGATTTGAGTCACTTCCTCTTATGTCGAGAGAGCCCGCTATACTATCTTTAGTCACACCACTTACACTTGAGTTGAAGCCACTCCCGACTACACTCAAGTATGCATTTTTAGGGCCCTAGGATACTTTACCAGTCATCATTGCATCTGACTTGACTGCAGAACAGGAGAGTCAGTTAATAAGTGTTCTCGTGACACATTGGAGTGCTATAGAGTGGTCGGTGGCTGATTTGAAAGGGATAGATCCCTCTGTGTACATGCATTATATACATCCAGAGAGGACACCAAACCTTCTCTTGAAATGCAACAGAGGCTTAATCCTAATATGAAAGAGATGGTGAAAAAGGATGTGTTAAAACTATTAGATGCGGGTGTTATATACCCCATCTCGGATAGCAAATGGGTGAGTCCCACACAAGTGGTGCCCAATAAATCGGGTATCAATGTTGTTAAGAATGAGCGAGGAGAGTTGGTCTCCACACGAGCCACTACTGGGTGGCGAGTGTGCATTGATTACAGGAGATTGAATTCCATGACTAGGAAAGATCATTTTCCCTTACCTTTTATTGATCAAATCCTAGAGCGGTTAGCAAGGCAGAGCTACTATTGTTTCCTAGATGGCTATTCTGGTTACAATCAAGTTCCTGTGTATCTGGATGACTAGAAAAGACCACATTCACATATCCTTTTGGCATTTTTGCCCATCGCCGAATGCCCTTTGTGCTTTGCAATGCACCAGCGACCTTTCAACAGTGCATGATGGCTATCTTCTCTGACATAGTAGAGAAATTCTTAGAGGTCTTCATGGATAACTTCTCTGTGTTTGGGCTGTCTTTTGAGAAATGTCTCCAGAACTTAACTAAAGTCATTATTCGTTGTGTGGAGACAAACCTGATTTTGAGTTGGAAGAAGAGCCATTTTATGGTTCGCGAGGGTATAGTGTTGGGACACATTGTGTCCCCTCGAGGTATAGAGGTTGACAAAGCTAAGGTTGACGTCATTGCAAGCCTTCCTCCACCCACTTTTGTGCGTCAAGTTAGGTCGTTCCTAGGGCACGCAAGTTTTTACCGTCAATTCATCAAGGATTTTAGTAAAATATCTCGTCCTTTGTGTAGTTTACTTGCTAAGGGCGCACTTTTTTTCTTTGATGAGACATGTCTTAAAGCCTTTAAAACACTATAAGCGGCCCTTTCTACTGCCCCTATCATGCAATCTCTTGAGTGGTCCTTTTCTTTCGAAATTATGTGCGATGCATCTAATTATGCCCTTGGTGCCGTCTTGGGCCAAAGGGTGAATAAAATGCCCCATGTCATATCCTATGCTAGTCATACTCTTTCTGATGCTCAATTAAACTACACTACCACTGAGAAAGAGTTACTAGCTGTTGTCTTTACACTTGATAAGTTGCAGTCCTACCTTTTAGGGTCTAAAGTCATTGTGTTCACTGACCATGCCGCTTTGCGGTACTTATTGTCTAAAAAAAGAGACTAAATCTAGGTTAGTTAGGTGGATTCTACTCCTTTAGAAGTTTGACTTAGAAATCTGGGACAAGAAGGGATCCGAAAATGTAGTTGCGGATCATCTATCTCGCATCTTTATTGAGCACATGAGTGATCCCTTAGCCTTGCATGACTTGTTTCCTGACAAACAACTTCTTGCGGTATCACATGTGACCCTCCCATGGTTTGCCTACATAGTGAATTACTTGGCTGTTGGTCAAATTCTGAAAACTTGGTCTAAGCAAGACAAAGACCGATTTTTCTCACAAGTCAAGCACTATTTATGGGAAGACCCGAAATTGTTCAAGTATTTATCCAGATCAAGTGATTTGGCATTGTGTGCCTGAGAGTGAAACCTATAGCATTCTCACCTTTTGTCACTCTCATGCATGTAGCAGCCATTTCAGTGGGCAGAAAACGGCCGCCAAAGTTTTACAATGTGGGTTCTACTAGCCCTCTATCTTCAAAGATGCCCATAACTTCTGTAGAGTTTTTGAGCGTTATCAATGCATGGGCTCTATGTCATGACGAGATATGATGCCGATGACCCTTATTTTAATTGTTGAGATTTTTTATGTTTGGGGCATCGACTTTATGGGCCCTTTTTCCACCATCTTTTGGCTTTGAATACATTTTGGTGGCTATGGACTATGCCTCCAAGTGGGTGGAGACAGTGGCAACCAAAATGAATGACCACAAGGTTGTGGTTAAATTCCTCAATGAGACCATTTTTTGTCATTTTGGGTTCCCACGTGCCATAATTAGTAATGGTGGCAAACATTTTTACAACCGATTCTTCGAGACATTGGTGCGTAAATATATGATCACTCACAAAGTTGGCACTCCCTACCATCCCCAGACTAGTGGCAGGTAGAGGTTTCTAATAAGGAGGTTAAACACATCCTCGAGAAAACTGTGAGGCCCGATAGGAAAGATTGGTCCACTAAGTTGGTTGATGCACTTTGGGCCTATCGCACTACATATAAGACATCTATCGGGATGTCTCCATATAGGATTGTGTTTGGAAAACCATGCCATCTCCCTATTGAGTTAGAACATCGGGCTTTATGGGTCATTAGGAAGTTCAATTTTGATATGGCCAAAGTCAGTGACCATTGAAAACTCTAACTCAATGAGTTAGAGGAGCTCCGCAATGATGCGTGTAAGAGCTCTAAAATTTACAAGGCTATGACTAAGGCATTTCATGATAAACATATTTCTTGTAAGTCCTTCGAGCCTCACCAAAAAGTGTGCTTGTTCAATGCCAAATTGCGATTGTTCCCGGGTAAACTCCGGTCTCAATAAGATGACCCATATTAGGTTATAGAAGTCTTTCTTCATGGGGCGGTTGAGATTAAAAATCCATGAGATGGCACGACCTTCAAGGTTAATGGCTAAAGATTGAAACATTATGTGGATGGTATTGAGAAAATGGAGATGATTGAGGTTGTCCATTTGATAGACCCCATATATCTTCCACAGTGATTATTTTGAGTCTAGGAGACTTTAATTTCTTTAAAGGTGTAATTCCTTTGGTGTTAGCCGTGCTCGAACAGCATCTGACGATCTGGTATAGCCACCTAACTATGTTTGTAGTGAGTTCCTAGGAAACCAACTGAGACGATGGAAACTAGAGTTCGAATGGCAAAGCCTAGAACACAGAGGTTTGGAATTTCCGAGACTAGAGTCTGGTTTAAATACTCAGGGGTGTGGAGATTGCTTCAAAACCACCCCGCCTTGAACTCTGTATGGCAGCCCCATAGGTCGAGTTAGCTTTATGCGCCTCGATTCTGGATACCGAATCAACCTTATCTGTCACCTTGTTGGAGAATAAAGAAAGCTACAAACACTGTTAGGAAGAAAAGTAGTATCCGTGGTTTTCGCGTGAAGATTATACCTTTATTGAGCTTTTATTTATTTTCAAAGAGCTATTCTTATTTTGATTGTGAAATGAAGGTACAAGTTAGGCCAGGAAGTAGATGGCTTTAAAAAAAAAAAAAATTCCCGTACGGGCGGTTACAACTTTAGTCCACAAGTTGCATTCTGCTTTAAATGCAGGTGCGCAGGGGTGGTACAGCTTGCACGCCGCACGTGCGGCATGGGCCCCGTACGTGCAGGAAGTTTTCTAATTCCAATTCGACGCCTGCTTTATATGCAAGTGCGTGCCATGGTGCAAAAAATTAAAATAAAATAAAATAAAATTCATATTTATTTGTTCAATTTATTTTATTCTATTTTCGTTTTTGAAAAAAAAAAATTCCTTTTCCTTTTATTTATTTACTTGTTTATTTATTTATTTCTTATTTATCTATTCAAAAAAAAAAAATTTTGAATATCTAACTTAGACCCACTTTTCTCACAATCACTCTCACAGATTTCTCTCTCTCTCTCTCTCTCTCTCTCTCTCTCTCTCTCTCTATACCTTATCATCTTCTTCCTCTCTTCTCTTTCACTTAAGCCCCACCACCACTAACATTCTTTATTCTTCTTTCCACCATCACCAGCCATCACCCTTTTTCTTCCTGACCACCATCTCATCGCCGGCGCCCTATTTTCTCTCCGTCCGTCAAATCTCCGATGACCACCATTTTTTTCGGCGAATCTCCCTTCTTTCTCTCTCTTTCTTTACTATTTAAAAGTAAATCCTTCATTTTTGTTTAAAATTTTAGATTTCTTCTTTCAATCTTCCATTGTAGTAAGATTTAGGGATAGTTTTATAGTGATCTATTATTCTTCCCAAAAAAAAAAAATGCAGCTAAGAAGACAACCACCGCATGTACGGACCTCCGGCGCACGTGAGGCCCACACACAAAAACAAAACAAAAAAAATTCCAAAAAAAAATTCCTGGTTAGCTTTTTGCTTATTTCATAAGTTATTTATTTATTTATTTATTTAGTTGTTTATTTTTCTGTTATTTTATTTATTTTATTACTTCATTCATTACTTGATAGTTTAGTTCAGTTAGTTTTAATTATTTAGTCAGTAGTTACTTAAATAAAATAGTACTATTGTTCAGTAGTTAGTTTAATATCAATTCCTATAACTAGTTGTAGTATACTAATTTAGTTGTTGTTTCTTTCATTTTTTTTTATTTATTCGTATATTATTTCAATTTATTTATTATTCACAAAAAAAAAAACCTAATTGCATTATTTATTTATTTATTTTTATGTATGTTATTTATTTATTTCTTTTATTATATGTCTCAAAAAAAATAATTGATGAGAATTGCATGTGATACATCAGTGGGTAGACTTGTGCTTTAATATATTACTTTATTCTCATGCTATTCCACGGGTATATATGTATTTGCTTTTAGTGTGTGCAGGATATTAGTAGACAACTATCTACCAGGGCCTCCAAAAACGCCAAAGGTTCGTCCTCCTCGGCACCACCGCCACCACCGTCACCACCATCCTCGTGACCACCATCGATTGAGTTGCCACAGTCGGAGTGGGCTTCATGCCTGCTTCACAAGCTCACACAGTTCAACATTACATATTTTCAGCGTGACTCAGTCACTTCTTGGGCCGTTAACCAGTTTCGCCTTCGGCAACAGTTAGGCCTTTGCACGGTTACGGAGTCTACTTATCCTCGTCTGGTACGGCTCTTCTACCAAAACATGTATGAGTCATTCACCAAGGTAGGACTACTGTCCATTATTGATGGCCGTCTCGTTAGCATCATAGAATCCATGAGCCGACGTGTTAGGGTACTTTTCCAAGACAGAACACTAGCCTTTCCCGGAAGTTGAGGACCGACAACCCATACACAGCCTCATCCAAAAGTACTTCCCGAGGGCCCACAGTGACGCAAGTTACACCTGCTTGCGCCAGAGCAAGCTGCTTGGTCGCTTACTATTCATTGATTCTGTGGTACATAAGAATGCCCTTCGACTTGGGCATAAAGCTGAGCGCCGCTTGGAGTTTGTTCGGGTCTTACATGGTTATCAGCATGGCTATCAGGTCCCGCTTGCGCACATTATCTGGATGCATATGCGTAAATTTCTACAGGAGGCAGTTCGACCTCAACCTATGCAGAACCTGACTTGGCCCCTACCATTTGCCAACTTGCTCACACTTGTCTTCGAGCTGAACGGCCTCCCCATTGACTCTACTGAGGAGATTGACAGAGCTTATCCAACTTTCGGGTAGCGGGAATGGCAGCATAGCATATCTTGTATCCCGTAGTAAGTTGGTGCCCCGGTTGATGAGGCCCAGGACCCCGTCCACAACCAACCACCTCCTCTTGTTTGGGTTCGTAGTCTCTTTAACTCAAGTTATTAAGCCCGTATTGATGTCTCTACACCTAGTGTCCTAAAACCGTTTGGTTTAGAAGTCACTGGCCCAATACTTGCTACATGGGTTAATTAGAAAGCTTAAGGGATCTAGACATTGCACAGTTAAGGAAAAGTAAGGAGAATGACTTGTTCGGATTCGTAGCCTTTTCAACTTGAGTTATTAAGCCCGCAGAGATGTCTTTACACCTAGTGTCCTAAAATCGTCTGGTTTGGGAGTCATTGGCCCAATGCTTGTTACATGGGTTGATTAGAAAGTTTAATGGATCAGAACATTGCATAGTCTTTCAAAAAAAAAAAAAAAAAAATTTGAGAATCTTGGTTGCATTAGTTTAGTTTTTCTATATATGCTAGGTGTTATTATGAGTTACACTGGGCTATTATAGTGGACAGTTAACTAGTATGGATATTGGACTTTACACCGAGGATACTAATGATGTGTTTACTAGCATTCATAAGTACATGGGACTTTACTTTTGTATTAACTGAATTGTGGTCTTTGCTCAATAGACTCCTTCATGCTTGTCTACTGTGCCGTCAATGACTCATCATGTCTTAATATTGCACTGTATTGGCACATAAGTTAATTATTGAGTGGTGTAGTGTGATTGATTCTTACTGGATAGATGTGAATATATTAATGTTTGTAGGTATCATTTCTAGAAATCCTCATGATAACTTTGTGGTTTAAAGGCTTGTTGCATATGTTAAATGCAATTGTTTTCTACGAAAGAGGAAATAGCTAGATTTTGTTTAATTTTATCTTCTTTTTTTTTTTTTAATTGCTTGCTTGAGGACTAGCAAGTTGTAAGTTGGGGGATGTGATTAAGGTCGAATTGTGCAACATTGAAGCTATTAATTAGGATCTCTTAACTTTACTTGCTTGTCAAATTATATATTTTATGTCTGTTTAATGTCAATCAGGTTATGCATAGTCGGAGCATAAAATGGACAAAAATACAGAATTTGGAGAGAAAAGACTTTTCACACACGTGTGTTGACTTTCCCGCACACGAGTTGACTTTTCACGCACGTGCGACCATAACTCGAAAAACGGGCTTATGTTTTGAACCTATTTGAAAGACAGCAGAGGTATAAAAAGGTAAGAAGGAGGCTGGATTAGGGTTCGAAAGTTATTCTAAGGAAAGGGAGGATAGGGTTTAGAGAATGTGATTTTCCCTCAAGCTTCAAAGACAACTTCCATGGGGGTTTCCATCTCTTCCCACTCCTCTATGAGTGGCTAGGCTCTTCTTTTCTAGGGTTTTGATGGTACCCTAGCCATGTAAAAGGGATTTTTCTTAGGCTTTAATTGTGAAACGGTTTGAACACATGTATGGATGTTTTAGAAGTTTATAATAATTGTTCTTTTCATCTCTTTAAGTATTTTACTCTCTGTAATTATTTAATGGTTTCTATATATTAGTTTTCTTTGTGTTTGTATTCAAAGTACGAGATGAGTCATGCTACGAGAGACGGGTCGTGTTGCTATCATAGTTTAGAGCAAACGCCTCATGCTACTCGGGATGATTCGTGCCTGTACGTTGAATGCAACAACCCTCTTGATCAATATTTCAAACTTGTAGTTGTGAAATATTGGGTATTTCAAACTGAATTGCAATTATTGGCCGATGTTTAATTTCGTTTATATGGGTAGTGGTGAATTTTTTGCCTTAGGATTTTTCCCAAAAATTAATCTCTCAAACCCTACGTTTAATTGTCGATTTAATTTCTCAATTTCATTTAATTCCTGTTTAGTCATAAAATCTCTCAATCTTTTTAATCAAAATTAATTTAGAAATTTAACGATTAAATTAGTCTAATTTCAAAATTATCTTTGTGGATCGATACCTGAACTTGCCATTCTAAAAGAATTTAGTATACTTTAGTATTTAATTTTGGTGTGTGAAATGACCCATCAAATTTTGAAAGTCAACGCATGTACGGAAAAGTCAACACACGTGCGTGAATAGTCTTTTCTCTCCAAATTCTGTTTTTTTGTCCATTTTATGTTCTGACTATGTACAACTCGATTGATATTAAACAGATATAAAATATATAGTTTGACAAGTTAGTAAAGTTAAGAGATCCTAATTAACAGTCTCAATATTTCACAATTCGGACTTAATCATAAGGGTCAAATTGATTTTCGAGTGATAGTTTGGAAGGTAAAATGATATTTTTCCCATAATTAATTTTCTTAAAAAAATTTTAGTTAAACACCAAAAACGAGAAAAGTTAATAGTCCTAGATGGAAAACAATTATAAATGCAAAAATAAGTAAGGAGTAATTTGGTAATGCACTGAACTGAAACATATTTGGAATCATATTTGCTTAGGACTTGGATACATATTTCTGTTAGGAATAGGATTTGATATACCTAGTAAAGTTCTAACTTATCATTCTCTATTATATATAACCTATGCTCTATCATTGCAAATTATTACTGATATCTGTTTGATTTAATGCTATTACTCTGTCTGATTACTAGTTCTAGATATAGTTCTGTCTTGTGTTGTGTTGAGCAACAATGGTGTCTGGTCGAGTGCTTTTATTTTTGTCTATGTTTATAGTGAGCTTGTCTCTGGTTTTTGTTTCTCATCCATGTAATGCTCAGCCATTGAAGATTTGCAACTTTCATGAGATATATCAGCTTGGAGATTCTATATCCGACACGGGTAATTTGATCCATGAGAAACCTATTGGCGCTGCCACTCCTTTCGCTCACCTTCCCTATGGCGAAACGTTCTTTAAAAACGCCACGGGTCGTTGCTCCAATGGCTTGCTTATGATAGATTATATAGGTATGAAAACTGTGAAATTCATTTAATAGTGTTAGGAATCATGAAAAAAATATCATGATATGAAAAATTTTCTATCTTTGGATTACACATATAATAAAACACTACACATTAATCAAAGGATAAAAAAATTTCATGATGCATTTCATGATTTTTTTTCATGATTCCTATTATTATTCTTCATTTAATTACCTTATTCTTTTGTTATTAATTTGTCGTGTTTAGTTATATGAGAGCGAATTACACTAATGGTTCTTATAGTTTGGGACTTGTGTTATTTTAGTTCCTGACTTTTTAATTGTGACACATTTAATTTTGAATCTTTTAAACACTTATTTATTTATTTTACCAAATTAATATTTATTATGTGTTTGGATGATGATCTGTAATGGTTGGTTGTTTTTATTTTATTAAATTAGTTTCTATTTTTCCAAAAGTCAAATATGGCGACAACTTTATATTATTATTAAACCAAACTATTAAATTAAAAAAATCCAAAAGTAAAAATATTTCATATATTAAATATATTGATTACGCATTAAAATCCCAACATTCACCCATTACATGATTATCATCTAAACACATAATAAAAATTAATTTGGTAAAAAATAAATAAATAGATGTCTACAAGATTTATGAATTTTATATAATTTTATCTTTGGTAGGTAGAAATAATTTTTAAAAATTCAAAAATAATTTTTTAATATTTATTTTTGTCAAATTAATTTATATTTTATCAAATTGACCTTGAAATTAAGTAATGGTATCTTCAATTGTCCTTATTTGGAACAAGATTTAAAATTCATGGTCAAGTGTGTCATAATTGAAAAGTCAATGACCAAAGTAACACGAGCCTCAAACTATGGAAACTGTTGGTATAATTCACAAATAATTATATCATGTAACTATGAACCTTTCTTTTATTACCGCCACTCTGTTTTTATTTTTTTTGTTTTTATTTTTGTAAATTCTCTATTAGATGTTTTCTGTGTGAATTATGAAGTTATGTATCATGTTTTTGATATTTAAATAATATATATATTTCTTTTGCTAATAAAAAAACAATTCAAAAAGTTACAATTCGATATACAAGCACCCTCTGTTTGATTGCCAGATTTTTCAATTGAATCGAAAGGACATCATGTTGATTTAGGAACCTGTTATGCTTCTCATATGTTACTCTTTTTCAGCAATTTTCTAGCCCCAAATTTTCTTTGCCTTGGGGTCTTTTAACTGAGGCCAGTGATGCTTTACCCAGCTTAACCTTGGTTCCAATTTTTTAACTCAAATTTTTTGAAAATATTTTAAGTAATTTTTTTACTTTTTAGATGCACTTCACCTAAATGTACCTAAAAAGTAAATATTTGTAAAAAATAATTTAAAATTTTAAAAAACACACAAAAATATGAAAATATACTGAATTTTTATATTTTTGGTATTTAGTGAATTTTTAAAGATTTTTTTCACAAATATTATACTATTAAGTATATTTTATATTAGGTGTATCTAAGAATTAAAAAAATTGTTTAAAATATTTAAAAAATTCAATGAAAACAAAAAAAAAATGAAGAGTAAAAACCCAATTTTTAAAAAATGAGGATATTGTCTCCTAGTTCAGAATCTATTTTTTGAAAAACAAAAAAATCATCATGTTCGTATGGTTTTTTCTTTTGGGGTGACAAATAATTTTTGTAAATTCAAAATTTTATTTTTTTGATGTATCTTTTGCCAAACTAACTTATTTATTTATTTTTAAATTAAAAAACAAGTTCTAAAAACTCAGCCAAGCATTGGTTTTCCTTTTTCCATGGCGTTATTTGTTCAACCATGGCTCATCTTCTTGTCCATAAACTATTTAGGTCTGCAAGCCTGCTTTTTGCTAGTATTTATGAAAATTAAGTTAAACAATGTATGTATTTTTCCTTTAGCTCAAATTTTAAGCTGTGTTCTGTATTGTATTTTCGTAGCAATGGCAGCGGGGCTTCCGTTTCTCAATCCCTACAAGAACACTGATGATGCAGACTTTAGACATGGAGTCAATTTCGCAGTGGCTGGCTCTACTGCATTACCAACCGAGATTCTTGCTAGCGAGAACATTTTATCTCCAGTAACTAACAGCTCACTTAGTGTCCAACTTGGTTGGATGTCTACACATTTTAATTCTACTTGCAAAACAAGAGGAGGTTGGTGTGTCAATCAAATTAAATACCTGAGCTTTTTTCTTAAACAAAGTATTTTTTTATTTTTTTTTTTAAACTTATTATTTGAATACGTGATATGTTTACATGATTGTGTTGACAGATTGTGTGGAAAAACTTAAAAACTCGCTCTTTGTGGTTGGAGAAATTGGAGGGAATGATTACAACTATGCACTACTTCCAGGCAAAAGCATTGAAGAAGTAAAGAAAATTGTTCCCAATGTTGTCGAAGCTATAAAGAATGCTGTTCGAGTAAGATTTTTTTTTTTTTTTTAAATCATTATGTTTTCATTCAACTTCATTTGAGATACCTCTCTTAATTACTTACCATATATCAACTCTATTTAATTTTATTGGTTGCAGCGTGTCATACATTATGGGGCTGTGAGAGTGATTGTCCCTGGAAACTTTCCGATAGGTTGTTTTCCAATCTATCTTACCAGATTCCAAACTAACGACACTGCAGCTTATGATGAACATCAATGCTTGAAGGAACTAAATGATTTTTCCATATACCACAATGCTAATTTACGACATGCTATTAAAGATTTGAAGAACGAGTTCCCCAATGTGGTCATAGTGTATGGTGATTACTATCATGCATTCCGCTTTCTTTTCCAAAATGCTTGGTACCTTGGTGAGTCTTTTCACCTTAACTAAAAGAGACAATATAGAATAGTAAGTTGATAATAAAGATTATTTATGATTATCTTAATTTTTGTTTTGTTATATATGTTGTATACAGGATTTGATGTCACGTCTAAACTAAAAGCTTGTTGTGGAATTGGAGGTAACTACAACTTCAGTCTTACGAGGATGTGTGGAGCTGGTCTTCCGGTTTGCTCTAATCCCAATCAACACATCAGTTGGGATGGAGTTCACTTGACGCAAGAGGCTTACAAGTTCATGACTTCGTGGCTTATTCGTGACATGTTAGACAAGCTTCAGTGCAGTGTTTAATTGCGAAGTAGTTTATAATGTTAGGTACTTGTTTTTAGGATGATTTGTTTTTAAGTTATTGTCAACTTATTAGATTTTTGTTAGGAGTTTATGATTTGATCAATTGGATTTGGCATTGGCATTAGCAATAATATTTCACAGTAGAAACATATATTCACATTGCTGCATCTTCACATCTTAGAAAGTATTGAAGTAGTAGTGAATATCACCTCATCTTTGTCTCTTTGTCTCAAATCTAATTTAAAGTATATAACTGAAAAAGCTTGGTATTAAATGGTTTTAGTTAAGACAGAAATCCTTCCACTGAAACCAGTAACAGGAATTCTGTGAAAACCACTTGAAGCTTGTTATGTGGAAAATTTTTAAATGAGGTTATCTTGGTTGTTTCTTCAACTTATGATGATTGACTTGTTGTACCTAAAGCTCAGGTGATTACATTAATGGAGGGATAATTAAAAAGATAGAGGATATACTCTTTTCTGTTTGTATTTTTGTGTGTAACACCTATAGAGACAGGTTAAAACAGAGTAATTTCCCATCTAACAGAAAAATAAATAAATAAATTGGATTTAGTAAAAGGCACTAACAAATCGAAAGGCAACATTTAAAAGCTAATCAACTTCAGCTACTGATCTATCCATCAAAAAAATTGGGTGGATATCCATCAGTAAAATAGAACTCAAAGAGACCCAACTTTCTCATTACTGACCACTAACTTCCATTCCAATAGAGATTCCAAAATGGCATTTTCTGTTCTCTAGCCTTGAAGACTTAGCCACAAGCGGTTATTGGGTGTTCTAAGATTATGGCCACGAGGTGCTCTAAGATATTGTGATTGGTGGAGAAGGTAAACTCACGATTTTGTGTTGGGTGATTGAAGAACATGAAAATGTATGGTGTATAATGATTAATGAAGAAACATGAACATGTAACGCTCTAAGAGCATTGAATAGTTTGTCCTTAGCCACCCATAGAGCTTGCTATATATATTCCCTTTCTGCACCAAAGACTATTGTGTTCTTTCTGCAGAAACAAACAAAAATTCACTCCTTGCCTTGCATTGCAGGCTTCCGTTATTCATCCCCATTTCCTAACTAGTTGATTTTCATACCTTATTTTTCTCCTTTCTGCACCAAAGACTATTGTGTTCTTTCTGCAGAAACAAACAAAAATTCACTCCTTGCCTTGCATTGCAGGCTTCCGTTATTCATCCCCATTTCCTAACTAGTTGATTTTCATACCTTATTTTTCTTAGCCTATTGTGGTTGTTGTTTTGGTTTAGACAAATCGAGTGAACTAAAAAAAAAAAAAAATCTTAATCCAATTCAAAATTTTAAATTGATGGTGTAGATTTAATTTTTTTGTTATGGGTCTACTCCATAAATTACTCAACCATAAATTTTATATTTTAGGTAAATTGCTGGTCTATTTTTTTAGGTTTGTTTATCTATTTTTTTTAATTATGACCCTACTCCACAAATGACTCAACCATAAATTTTATATTATAGGTAAATTTCTGGTCTATTTTTTTAGGTTTTTTTATCTATTGTTTTGATACGATTGATTGTAGTGATGATTATCACTTAGTTATTTTAGTTATGATTAAAAAGGTATATAATCATGTATCAAGTGATATTTGATTATGATTTATTATGATCTCTTTAATTATGATTGAAAATAATTTAATTATGACATTTAATTTAATAGCCTAGTTTCATTTTTTTTTTTTTTTTTTATGAAAACGAATATAAATATGATAGAGTTAGTATTTCTAATGATTCAATCACTAAATAACTCGTTATTGTTATATTTCATCAATAAATAGTTTTAAAATTATATAACTAGTTATTGTTACATTTACAATGTTGCTCTAACAGCACAAATTCATTTCTTCTATTTTTTGACGAACTGCCAAATACAAACACTATGTAAGTCTCATCATAAGAAATATAGAAACAACTAAAGATGTCGAAATTTAACCATCTCCAACAATTCATTCTATTTTTTTGGTTTTATACCGAAAAAGATCATTCTATCGGATGATTGAGATGAATTAGATAATTTAAATTAACACAAGATTTAACTAGTCATACCTCACAAGTTATTCAAAATTTACTCAGTGCGGATATATGAGAAAACCTCAGCTCTATATAGAGGAAAGATCCATTACAAACACTACCAGCTAGCAAAGCTTTGAACAGCCTCATTCGGACTCTCCTCCCACGATAACGCAAGCCATATTACATATCTACAAAACCACAGTCACAACCACACACTTCTACGAAACACAACACAACACAACACATTTTCAGCTTCAATCACAACAACCCACTAAAAAGATAAGAGAGGAGAACTTTTCTTTTCTAGTTCTTTTTCATTTTTCAATTTTTTTGTTCTTGTGCTGCTTGATGAGAAAAAAGTGACTCAAATCTCACATGTCGTCAGGAGGAGTTGGGCTCCTGGGTCCAATCCCATTTGCTTTCTCGTACACATCCGATATAGACCTCCTCCGGAACCGGTATGCCTCTCTGCTCCCTCCTAAAACAACATCCATTAGCAAATTTTTTTTCCTTTAGCACTGATCCGAAATTTAACCCATAGACTCAAAACAAATGTTACTACATGCTGGCATGTGTATGCATAAATTATAAGCAATAAATCTACATATTCATAATTACTAAACCATGGTAAAGTATGAACAATTTATATAAAGCACAATAGGAACCGCTCAACTCCCCTAATTTTTAATACTTTTTTATAATTTAATTATGTAGTATTCAAGCCGACAGTAGCCTTGGTACCAAACAATACTCAACTCAACGCCTCAATCGATTTCAAGCCAATTATAAGGTTGTATATTGATGGGTATATATCAAACTGGGCCTATATTATTTGATTTCAAGCCAATTAAATACACCAAACAATACTCAACACCTCATAGTTAATTCATTTTTACATCCCATATATATAGTGTTATTTTGATCTGTATGCATGGAATGTAATCTACAACAAATCAAGTAACACAAAAGAATCATCTACAGCATGCATGCTAAAGCCACATTTCGACACAGAATATGAATAATTAGCTTATAGCTTATAGCTTACTTTTTATCGATTACAATTGAAAAAAAAAGGAAAAAAAGAAAAAAAAAAAAGCATCTGACTGAGTGTGAAACTACACCAAAAAGCTCAAAGGCTTAGTAGTGACTAATTAAGAAAATTTTAAGAATAATAGTTTTCTAAACAAACCAACACAAAGCATTGAGTAGACTCTACACCAAGTGATGTAGAAGTGTCGATATCATTGTCAAAGTAAGCAAAGCAAGCAACCAAAAGTTTGAAAACCATTTAAAACCAAATAAATATCTAACCTCTATGTACCTCAAAGGTCTAACCTATCAGTACCTCAAAGGCCACAGAAAATACTATTTTAGTATAGTTGATGGTGTGTGTGTATATATATATTCTTATGCATTTGGTTGCATATAATATAATACTAATAATGTTATGATGCATGTTTTTACTTTTTCAAACTGCATTAATAACAGAATAAAGATTGGGACCCCCTTTCCCCCACCCCCTTTTGACCCCCTTTCTTTTTTGATTAGTCACTTTTTCTTTTTGTTTTTCTTTTTTTTCTCCTCTTCCAATCACCACCCGCCACGTGTGTGTGGGGGTGGTGGGGGTTGAAGTTTGAGCGGGTCTAAATCACTGCTGTTAATAACAAGTGAGATTGATTAAAATAATATAATATTTATTTATACCATTTCTTATTTACATAAAATTTAATCACATAATCAAATACAATCCTCTTATTTGAGATAAGACTCGTACACTTAAGATCTCACCTCATGAACACGCAATGTTTTACGATTGAATTCTTGGCACTTAAAAGTTTTTCTTACACATAAAACAGGAACAAATTTTTTTTTTTTGTATAGATTACATATTATATGTTTCTTATTTGAGATAAGACTCGTACACTTTAGATCTCACCTCATGAACGGGCAGTGTTTTACGATTGAATTCTTGGCACTTAAAAAGTTTTTCTTACACATAAAACAGGAACAAATTTTTTTTTTATGTATAGATTACATATTATATGTTTCTTATGTATACGATAAACAAATTTTTCTTACACATAAAATGACAAACAAACTGTTTCTATATCGGACATGCTATTCATCACCAGTTTTATTTTACCATTTTGTTTCACCTCCTAATACCATTAGGTTGGATTAGCATTATTAGGAAATCAAGCAAGTGTATCATAACCATGTTTAGGTGGGCTTAGAATGATCAGGAAGGATTAACAAAAACACTATCAATTTTACAATTTAACTAATTAATCCGATCCTCTATTTTGTGTCCCCTCATGAGATTCTATTGGGTCTAAAACAGATATTGGCCCTGTTTGGTAAGGCTTATTTCCAGCTTATTTCAGTTTTTAGCTTAATTTAAACTATTTTGATGTGTTTGGTTCAGCTCAACAATATAGCTTATAGCTTTTTGTAAATCAAAAATCAACTTATTCTTTAAGTGGGGGAGGAGAAGCTTAATTTATAAGTCAAAAATCAACTTATATTCACAGTTATAAGCTATAAGCTGTTAGGCTATAAATTATAATCACTTTTCCACCGCTCTACTAAACGGGGGATAGACTATTAATCTAAATATTTTATTATGCATTTTGTTAAATTATTAGTCTAATCCTAAAATTATGGCCATTCAATACGTAGCCTACCCTATTTAATAAATAGTCAGACTTATCATATCACATAAAAAAATAAAATTTTTTATGTAGACATATATAAAAGATCTTAATATCATAGGTCAACACTGCACCAATAACAAGCATATTAAATTAATAAGAGAAATTATACATCAGTGAGTTTTTATAAAATGTTTACAGATTAATGAAAAAAATTATAATTATAATTATTAATATTTATAAAAAAATTATTAATTTTAATTTTTTTCCCAAATTAATATAATATTAAAATAAATAAATAAATTGTGATAAATAAGTAAATGTCCTTATCCTAACATTATTGAAGAAATATAAGTTTTTGTACGTCACTGTCCACACAGAAGAGACACGCAAAAATAATTGCATTTCTACCTAACACTTTGCATCGCATTATCCGTCAAGAAAATTGACAACCATACAAAATGACAAACATACAAAATGACAAAAATACCCTCACTACATTATAGGGCCTTGTTTGGAAAGTTGTTTGAAAAGTTGATTATTTGACTTTTGATTATCGGTCATGCTATATGTGTTAATTAATATACTAATTACTATATCAATATTAATTATAATATTATTATTGATCTCACTTATTATACAAATTATAAATATCAAAAACCTCTTATATTATGTCACATCATTAATTAGACACTAATTAATACATATAGCATTATATTTTGATTATTTTAACTCAATTAAAATGATTATGTCTATGAAATTAATTAGTTTTTTTGAAAAGAAAACAATAAAATAATTATAAATTAAATATAATATTTTATTTTATTCACTATTTTCATCTATATTATCTTATCATTTAGTGGGCTAGGCGGCCCATGTACAATTCTTGAACCCATACTACTCCACTACTAGTCTACTACTAGTCTACCACATTCCTTGGAGCCATTTGATAAAAATTACACCTCACCCATGACAAAAAGCAAAAACAAAAAAACAAAAAGGACTAACCGGCAAACGGAGATACCGGTGGCGTAGATCCAGCAGGCGAAACCGGAGGCGAACCGTTCTGAGTCGGCGGTGGTTTCAGTATCATGATGCTCCTCGTTACCCTCATACCCTCCTCCGCACCTCCACCCTCCGATTCTGCTCAAAACAAACCAATCAAACGGTTAACAATCAATCCCCTCATCATCATCACTGTTTCCACAATTTCAACGGATCACAGCCGTTTGATCTGATTTTACTCATTTCATGATCAATTTTTCAATTCGTGGATTAGTAAGTCACTATTTGTTCATTCACATATTATATTGGGATACAATAACAATTTTAGCGCAACCGGCGTAAGATAGCGACGAGGCGTACCCTTGCTCGGTCGCACAGTGAAGGTGTGTTGTTTACGGAGCTTTCCGAGGCCGTTTTCGGGACGAGGACCAGCAACGGTGTCGTCCCAGAGCTGATCTAGTAAGCTCATGGCTTAGCTTAGCGAATTGGCGTATCTTTTGATTGGGGGAGTAACTTTAGCACACCCGAAGAGGAGTATGAAACGGAGAGTGAGGAGCGATATTTATAGACGGATTGGGGCTTAAATGTCGAACGAATCTGGAAGGCTGGGTGGTGTGGAGACCGTTGGATTGGATCTGGAGGATCTGATGTGACGTGGACGATAGATAGATCTAGAACCATGTACAGATAAGAGCCGAACGTGACAAGGCATCGTCGAGGAAGGCATTTTTGGCAAGGAAAAATATTTTGAAGTTGTAATTTTTAAATTTTAAAATCAATTTTAATGAATTGGCAGCGAGCTTTACTTAGGCTTGGTTTGGGATAACCTATATAATTTATATTTTTATCTTTTTATTTTTTTTTCATCACATCACTTCTTTATTTTTTTACATATCTTTTCGTAAAAAGACAAAAAATATATTTTTTTATGACACCCTAAACTAACCCTTATTATAATGTGATGTTTTGATATTAATTTATTTTTTTTCTTTCTCTTTATTATTTTATTAGCGTTTTATTAAAACATCAAAATTAATATTTTAAATTATTACTATTAGGCGAGGGTGTGTCACTTGAGAGTGCTGCTCTCCATCTTTTTAGATAAATTGTAATGGTGATAAGTTATTGGCTCTTTTAGGAAGTCGAGCTTTTAATTTTTTATCAGTTTTAGGTCATATTATATCTCATATTTTTTATTTATAATAGAATAAAATAAATTTAAAAAGTTAAAAAAAATTAATTTTTTACCAACTTTTTAAAACACCACATTATTTCGTATAGGAGGATTGCTCCACGTCATCCATAAATATTTTATTGTCTTTTTTACTATTTAATTAATAATAATTAAGACTATGTTTGACATGTTAGTTTAGAGTTATTTTAATTAAAAAAATAAAATAAATTAAAAAGTTAATAAGATAAAATATCACAATTAAATTATAATTATTTTATTTTTTATAAAAAAAATAAAATATCTATTTCAAATAAAAATTTTTAGCTTAAATTAAAATAATAAAAAAAATTAAAAAACAATTCACATCCAAGGTTAGCAATGGGTCCCATTAATCCACATCAACTGTCCCTCATGATTATAAAATATTAAAATATTATAATTTCAATATTTTTTATAAAAAATTATAAAAAAAAATTAAGACGTGACCATAAATACTAAATTTTGAATTTTATCAATTTAAGTAATAAATTTTGTTTATTTATTTTTAATTTGAATTATTTATCTATTTTTATTGGATAAAATTAATGGAAAAATAATATTTCAATTATTAAATTCAATAAATAAAAATATTTTAGACATTTTATGTACATTTACATTGACTTTGATGACTAATATATTATTTTAGGGGGTTTTTTTTTAAGGTCCCTAGTATTAAGATTTTATAGCATAAAGGGCATTCAATATTTTAATAATGTCTAAGGTCGTTCAAGTTGATTCAGAGAAAATTCACGTCACAGAGAAAATTGGTCCAGAGAAATTTTAAAAATTTCCCTGACCTTCCCTAAACTTCCCACTGTAAATTTATCTGCCCTCCCCTTCTCCAAATTTCTCTACCTTCCATATACTTCCCACTCTTCCAAAGAAATTTCTCTGCCTTTCCACAAAATTACATCTCTAGAGAAATTTTAAATTTATCTGCCCTCCATGCTTCTCCTGGACTCAACACTTCAGAGAAAATTTCTCTGACTTCACCGGCCTTCAATTGATCAAAATGAATCCAGAGAAATTTGAAAACTCAGAGAAAATTGGTCAAAATGAACCCAGAGAAATTTCTCTGGGTTTGAATGAAGAAGCTATAAAGATTTCGATAGGAAACCGTGTGATTATTTCGGTAGGTGATGAACTAGCCAAAGAAAATCACCAATGCATACACTTGTAGATATGTATACATCACATATCTCAGTTGAGTCACTCATATATATATATACTCTCAGTTGAGTCACTCATATATATATACACATCAAAAATAATATATATATATTCATCATAATTACAGCCAAAGAACCAGTTTCCCCAAAACATAGAGAGAAAATAAACATAGCTAGATAAACTTGTGTTTTGGAGAGATATATATATATATTTTCATCTCTCCTGTTTGGTCACTTTTTTCTATCATTGCAAAGATCGCAAGGTTTTAATCTTACAACAACAACAGAAAATGTCAAAA
Organism: Camellia granthamiana; assembly: GCA_036172215.1. Taxonomy (NCBI): domain Eukaryota; kingdom Viridiplantae; phylum Streptophyta; class Magnoliopsida; order Ericales; family Theaceae; genus Camellia; species Camellia granthamiana. The sequence goes on along the minus strand of CM069908.1, from coordinate 95,440,006 downwards.
TCGACACAATAAAATAAAATCAATTGCTTGGCTATTGAAAGACGTGATAGGACAAAACACAAAATTCACTGCTACTCAAAATTGGCACAAAACCACAGTGATTTTTTCTAAGTTCTAGATCCATAAACTCCAAAAAAAAATAATAATAATAATTGAACAATACCTAAATTTATCTGTTGAATCATCCAAAACACAACAAATATATATATTGACAACAATAAACAATGTACTTACATGTTTAAACAAGTAAAAAATGTTTGGCTGCAGAAAGAAATATACCATTAATAGAAGAACCAGTTAAACCAAAGAACCCAGTAACTGCAACCATTACCCAGTGTTGTTCTTAATGGCTTTCTTCATGGATTGTAACGATGAGGAGGAGAGGTTATGGGATCCAGAGATCAACGCTCTGAAGAAGCTTCCAGAGTGGTTGGAGATCGTTGCCGAGCCACGATGAAAGACCTTCATACGGCAGTTCAATCGGAGCAATAGCGGCCGAGGAGTTCTTGACATTGGGCTTCTTGGATTGATCGAGCTAGATCGACGAGAGAGAGAGCAGAGCAGTGAGGAGAGAGAAGATGTGAGGCATGAGTCTGAGAGAGAGAAGAGAGAGAGAGAGCGGTGAATGTTTGAAGCTTATACCAAATTTCTCTGTAATACATGGGGGTGTGGGGTTGAGGGACGTTAGATATCATAAAATAATATTGTTGATCTCTTCCATTACTAAAATTGGGAGAGGGACCTTAGACTAATTTTTCCATTATTTTACTTGTGTATTTTTATTTAACGAAAATAGGTTTATCATTTATATTAGAGTGTTTTGGAAAGTTGGTAAAAAGTTGATTTTTTGACTTTTTGACTTTTTTGACAAGAAGCTGGGTTCTTTTGGGTAAAAAAATTGATTTTTTTGGCTAAAAAAGTTAAAAAGTCAAAAAGCTGGCTTTTTTGGCTTGTTGCCAAAATGCTCCATTGAAAACAAATTAAAAGATTGAGATTTAAATTAAAAAAATTAAAAATTTATTTTGTTACAATTGTTAAACTTTGGAGATTTTTTTATATAATTTTTTGTATTTTGTTTATAGAAGAAGTTAGTTGTAAAGGGAAAGACTATGATGTGTATATTATATGCGCCTTATAATTATGAAAAATAGTATAATATTATACTTTTTAAGTCATAATTAAAAAAATAAATAAATCATAACCAAATATAAAAAAGTCATAATCAAAATCTTAAAATAATATTATAATTAAAAAAAAATTAATCATAACTAAAAAAAAAATTACATAATTAAAAGCACATATTATACGAGGGGTGCATAATAAAATTCTTCCGGAAAGCATCTTTCATTTACTTGTATTCCGATTGCTCGTATGGATATTATTGTATCCTAATGAATTATGTTACTTTGAAGATTTAGTCGGCCAAATCTTAATTAATTCTTATATTTTAGATTGGGACATTTATATAAATAGCCCATGTAGTTTACGCGATACGATACGTCAATTTAGTCCTTATAGTTTCTGTTGGTGATAATTACAAATAACACACCATAAAATACAAATAATAAAAGTTACAATAACTATTCCAAGGGCTGAGGCGCGGGAAATTCGCTCTCTTTAAGGAGATTCAAACCCTCTGCGGTTAGGCAAAGCCTCACACCGGTGCAGCAGAAAAAACATTGAGTTGTCCCCCCCAAGATACAACAGCTCGACTAAGTCGTATAGTTCACCAATACTGCACAATCGGTTGAACCCAAAGCTTTATCACACACACTCTTTTTATTTGCCTGATAATCTCACTCAAGACATAACAACACAACCAAAACTTCTTCGCTCGTATGTATTCTCAAAGATAGGACATAAGTTTATATATATATAGAAATCAAAAAAGGTTATTGGTGGATAAGTTACTGGAGATAAGACCAAGACTTGGTGAAGACGACTTGAAAGACTTGGAAGACATGGACTTGACTTGGAAGTCTTGGAATGGATAGGAATGGGAAGACTTGGAGAAGACTAGGAATACTTAGTAGAAAAGAAAAGAAAACCAACCTGTAACACATTATAATATTAAAATACCTACTAACATTCCCCCACCTATTTTAATATTATAGGTAACAAAAACTGAGATTATTAGGCAAATAAGGATATTATGCATCATGGTAGGTGTGCTTTGCATTGAACCTCCATTAGTGAAACAATAATATCTACTCCAGAGCCAATAGTATGCTCAGCATTGAACTATGACTACTTAAGGGAAATAAATAATTATTGCACACACATAATATTCCAGGTGTTCACAAAAGCTTTAAAAGCTAGCACATTACGGCCTTGTGCGATCCCAAGATTCATGAGTGTATTTGAGAATTAGCCCAAATCTCATAGGTAGCTAACAAGAAATGAGAAACTGATATTTCATTTACCACACCTCCTTTACATTTAGGCATACACCTATTTATAGCTAATACAAGAGAGTTTGTTAGGAGTTTGTTATAACAAATTCTAACTGACTTAACAAACTCTAAACTAACAGATACTAACTGAACCTAAACTAACCACCACTACTACAACACTGATATTTATCTCTCTGTGTAGCTATATGTGATACACTAAGCTGTGGCTTCAATAACTGATATTGTGGCTTCAACTGCTGAGACTGATGTAATGCCTTCGGCTGCAAGGGCTGCAGCTGCAGCTGCTGGGAATGCTGCTGCCTATTCTGTTGCTGCATATTCTGCATACTCAGCTGCAGCTGCAGCTGCTGGGAATGCTGCTGTCGATTCTGTTGCTGCATATTCTGTATACTCTGTGGCTGTATAATACTCATACTACTCTGTTTCTTATTAGTCCCCCGCAAGATGATGGGGCTAGGAAGCACCAGAAGCTTGAACTTAAGATAAAGAAACCGAGAAGAAGAAAGGGGCTTTGTAAAGATATCAGCAATCTGATCATCAGTAGCAATATAAGCCAACGAAATTTGTTTAGAGACCACTCTCTCCCGAATGAAATGACAGTCCACCTCTATGTGTTTAGACTTAGAATGGAACACGGGATTAGAGGCTAAGGCCATAGCAGAAACATTGTCACACCATAACACAGGCACAGCAGAAGCAGGAACATATAACTCTTTGAGTAATTGTTGCAGCCAACAAATTTCTGCTGTAGTGTGAGCCATAGATCTATATTCAGCCTCTGTGGAAGATCTTGACACAGTGGGTTGCTTTTTAGAGGACCAAGAGATAAGATTGGAGCCAAGATATATACAAAAACCAGAAGTAGAGCGTCTGTCAGTGCAATCCCCGGCCCAATTGGAATCAGTAAAGGCATGAAGATCATAAGACCCTTTTCTGAAAGTAAGACCATGAAAAACAGTGCCTTGAATATATCTGAGCAGGCGTTTAACTAGAGCAAAGTGAGCATTAGTTGGGGCTTGCATATGCTGACATGCTTGATTGACAGCAAAGGCAATGTCAGGGCGTGTGATGGTTAAGTATTGTAAAGCACCAACGATGCTTCTATAAAAGGAAGGCTGTGCATAAGGAAGCACATCAGTGGAGGAAGGAACAGCAGAAGACTTCGGAGCAATATGTGTGGAGCAGGGTTTACAATGAATCATACCAGCTTTATGGAGCAGCTCTTGAGCATATTTGTGCTGAGATAAAAAATAACCAGTGGAAAGAGCTTGAACAGAGATGCCTAAAAAATAGGAGACATCACCTAGTTCCTTCATGGCAAAGGCCACTTGCATCTGAGCAAGTAATGCTTGAATCAAACTAGGATCACTTCCAGTTAGCAGAATGTCATCTACATAGATGAGCAAAATAGTGATACTAGTAGAGGTCTTTTTTACAAAGAGAGAAGGATCAGAATAACTATGACAGAAGCCTTGAGTAAGTAAGAAAGATGAGAAGGTGGAGTACCAAGCTCGAGGAGCTTGCTTGAGACCATATAAAGCTTTGTGCAATTTGCACACATGATGAGGAAAGGTGGAATCAACAAAACCCTGAGGTTGTGACATATATACCTCTTCATCCAACTTACCATGTAAGAAAGCATTGGAGATGTCCAACTGCTTGAGAGGCCACTGATTTTGAAGTGCAAGACACAAGAGAATCCTAATAGTAGGTTGCTTTGCCACTGATTGGAGAGCTTGAAACTCCTCATTCATAGCATTAAGCCAGAGAGGAGAAGTTAAAGCTTGAGAAGCATTCTGAGGCTCAGTACAAGTAAGATCTACAGGAGGAGTGTGAGTAAGATGACAAGAAGGGGCTGCAAGGTGCTGAGAAAGAGAAGAAGCTTTAGATCGAGTAGTCATAGGGTGAGTATTCCAAGAAGTAGAGTGAGAAGGAAGAGGTGGAAGGTGAATAGAAATGGATTCAATAGGAATAGAAGAGGAAATAGGAACATCAGCAGAAGCATCAGGAATAACAGGAGTAGGTATGGTAGGAATAACAGTAACAGGTGCTGTAGAGACTGTAGGAAGAACAGCAGCAGGTGCTGTAGAAACAGAACTGATAGCAGGAGCAGAAAAAGATGAGGAAGGGACAGAAGAGAGAGGTTTGGTAGAGGTGGTAGACTGAGAAGAAGACCAGAAAAATGATGTAAGATTAGGTAGAGTAGGAGGAGTAGGTGTATGAGTAGCAAATGGGAAGCAAGACTCATTGAACAAGACATGTCTAGACAAAAATATTTTTCCAGTAGAGGGATCCAAACACCTGTATCCTTTAGTGGAAGGATGGTAACCTAAGAAAACACAAGGGGAAGATCTTGGTTGAAGTTTATGATCAATATAAGGGCGAAGCCATGGAAAACATTGGCAACCAAAGACTTTGAAAAATTCATAATCTGGAAGAGCATGAAAGAGTAACTGAAAAGGAGATTTATGATGAAGAGACAAACTAGGCATCCTATTTATAAGAAACACAGCCGTAGCTAGAGCTTCAAACCAGTAGGTAAGAGGCATGCTAGAGTGATTCATTAGTGCAATAGCTGTCTCAACAATGTGTTGATGTTTTCGCTCCGCAATGCCATTTTGTTCCGGAGTATAAGGACAAGTGAGATGATGGAGAATACCATTTTCAGCAAGATATCTATCCATTTGATGATTAACGAACTCAGTTCCATTATCAGTTCGAAGAATTTTCAAGAATGTATCAAATTGTTTTTCCACATAAGCTTTAAACAAAAGAAAGGTGGAAAAAACTTCACTCTTAACATAAAGAGGATAGATCCAAGTAAATCTTGTGAAATCATCAACAAACAAAAGATAGTATTTATAACCATTGAGAGAAGCATTAAATGGTCCCCAAACATCACTATGCACAAGAGAAAATGGCTTATTAACAGTAGAAGTAGACAACTTGAAAGGCAACCTATGTATCTTAGCAACACTACAAGAAGTGCAAGCTAATGAATTACAATCTTTATTTGATAGAGGTGCAGGTAAGTATTGAAGAAGATGATGAAATTTTAGTGCGAAAGGATGACCAAGTCTTTGATGCCAGGTAGACATAGAGACTTGAGATTTTGCTTGAGCAACATAGGCTTGAGGAATCATGGAAGAGGATGAATCAGCAAAATGGTAGAGTCCATGAATATTAGGTCCTTTATGCAGAACCTGGTTCGTATGCTTGTCCTGAACCACAAAGGAGTTAGAATCAAATGTAACTGAACAGTTATTATCCTTGGTGAGCTGATGAACAGACAAGAGATTAGAAGAAATGTTAGGCACATGTAGAAGATTATTGAGAGAAAAAGAATACTGAGGAGTAGGGAGTAATCCCTTACCAATGTGTTGAATGGGAACAGTCTGACCATTACCAACAGTGACTTGGACTGAGCCTTGGTAAGGTTGATAGAGTTGAAGATTAGCCAAATCATTGGTGATATGATTTGTTGCAGCAGAGTCTATGTACCATGGAGTGGATGAATCAGATGGAGCAAGAGACTGATTAGAAGAAGACTGATTTGCAGTGACAGAGTAAGCATGAGGTGGAAAAGACTGAGAATTAGATGGAGAAGAATCCTGAGGAGGCTGATAGGTGGAATCCATACGAAACCAACAATCAAAAGCACTATGATTATGACCTCCACAGATTTGACAACTATCATGTCTGTTATCATATCTCCCTGACTGTCCTCCAGATCGACCTCCTCTGCGATACCGTCCATGTCCTCTGTATCTTCCTCCTCTATTACCACGAAATTGATATCTACCTATATGGCCAGATGAATATCCTCTAGTAGATGAAGGATACGAAGCAGATCCAGATGTAGAGTCAGTAGTGACAGCACAGGCCATTGGTAAATCACTAATAAGCACATGTTTAGTTTTATTTTCCACATGGATTTCTTCAGAACACAGCAGTGAACTCAAGTCTGCCATAGTAATTGCCTCTGCTCTGGCACGAATAGTAGTTTTCAAAGCTGCATATTCGTCTGGTAAGCCTTTGAGTGTTAACAGTACCAAATCTTCATCTTCAACCGTAGCTGATACAAGACTTAGTTGATCTGCAATATTGCGAATCTGAGTCAAATATTCCTCCATTGAGAGGCCTTTCTTGGTGACTGATTGAAGTTTATTCTTCAATTGATGTATGTGAGATTGAGAGAGTGAGGTAAATCTTTTCTCTAAAGCACTCCAGACTTGAGCACAGTGTTGGCAATGAAGAACTGTGGAGAACACAGAGGAGGAGAGAGTTGCAGTAATGCAACTTAACAAATGTGCATCAATGAGCTTCCATCTTGCAAACTTTGGATTTTCAATTCTGTTTCCAGAGCTGGACATGGAATCACTCCAGTTACAAAATCAAACAATTCGGTGGCTCTAAGCACATTCTGAAGCTGATGTTTCCAGATAAGAAAATTAGAAGAATCAAGTTTCACTGTTACTAGAGATTGAAAATTGGAAATCAATAGACTAAGATTTGGTGGTAGAGAAGATGATGAAACTGCCATGACTGAATCTTGCTCGTGAGAGCTATTTGGCTCTGATACCATAACAAGAAATGAGAAACTGATATTTCATTTACCACACCTCCTTTACATTTAGGCATACACCTATTTATAGCTAATACAAGAGAGTTTGTTAGGAGTTTGGTATAACAAATTCTAACTGACTTAAAAAACTCTAAACTAATAGCTACTAACTGAACCTAAACTAACCACCACTACTACAACACTGATATTTATCTCTCTATGTAGTTATATGTGATACACTAAGCTGTGGCTTCAATAACTGATATTGTGGCTTCAACTGCTGAGACTGATGTAATGCCTTCGGCTGCAAGGGCTGCAGCTGCAGCTGCTGGGAATGTTGCTGCCGATTCTGTTGCTGCATATTCTGCATATACAGCACCTGTTACTGTTATTCCTACCATACCTACTCCTGTTATTCCTGATGCTTCTGCTGCTGTTCCTATTTCCTCTTCTATTCCTATTGAATCCATTTCTATTCACCTTCCACCTCTTCCTTCTCACTCTACTTCTTGGAATACTCACCCTATGACTACTCGATCTAAAGCTTCTTCTCTTTCTCAGCACCTTGCAGCCCCTTCTTGTCATCTTACTCACACTCCTCCTGTAGATCTTACTTGTACTGAGCCTCAGAATGCTTCTCAAGCTTTAACTTCTCCTCTCTGGCTTAATGCTATGAATGAGGAGTTTCAAGCTCTGATACCATAACAAGAAATGAGAAACTGATATTTCATTTACCACACCTCCTTTACATTTAGGCATACACCTATTTATAGCTAATACAAGAGAGTTTGTTAGGAGTTTGTTATAACAAATTCTAACTGACTTAACAAACTCTAAACTAACAGATACTAACTGAACCTAAACTAACCACCACTACTATAACACTGATATTTATCTCTCTGTGTAGCTATATGTGATACACTAAGCTGTGGCTTCAATAACTGATATTGTGGCTTCAACTGCTGAGACTGATGTAATGCCTTCGGCTGCAAGGGCTGCAGCTGCAGCTGCTGGGAATGCTGCTGCCTATTCTGTTGCTGCATATTCTGCATACTCAGCTGCAACTGCAGCTGCTGGGAATGCTGCTGCCGATTCTGTTGCTAGATATTCTGCATACTCTGTGGCTGTATAATACTCATACTACTCTGTTTCTTATCAGTAGTGGCCCCACTACCACACTCACATAGGTGAATTCTGTCAAGGGTGCTCCTGTAACTATGACACCTCACTCAATAAGAGCTACAGAAATTCATTAAGAGTTTTTTAATAACTCAACCTCTACAACGTTACAGGATAAATGCATTTACATCATAAGGATGGTGTAATAACCCTCACACTGATTACCGATAAGTCACTAATTAATTACCGATTTCTGCTAAACTAAGACTGACTATGACTGATAATTGAACTGACTGAATTACTGAACTGACTGACTGAAAAACTGAAACCGAATTGATTGAGTGTATCTATTTTAATTGCATGTTTATCTGTTTGACTGTTTACTTATCTGTTCAGTTTTTATGTTTAAACTGCAAATTGAAGGCCTTATCGGCGGCCGAACCTGAAATTGATTAATGATTTAGGATAATGAGAATTTATGTGATTTTTTGGTGCATTTAATTGAAATGTGATTTGGCATGGCTAAATTAGATTAAAATAAGCTAAATTACATGAGTTTGACTTATTTACCAATTTGCCACACCAGTGGCCCACTATCTCAACTCATATTGAGCCTTATACACACTTGACAAAATATTTCTTCAGCCCATTACTTGCTCTTGTCGACTAGAGAGAGAGAGAACTAGGAGAGTTGATTTTATCTTGCATGCTTGGAATTTGAGAGGATTGGAAGAGTTCTTGATAGATTGAGCCTACTTACCTTTAATTCAAGACTTAAGGTAGATTCATTGTCCTCTTGTTTATGTTTTGAGTTTAGTCTTGCATGGTTTAGAGCAAGGTTGAAGTCTAGAGCCAATTTATGGCTCAAATTGTGATGTTGAAGCTCAATTGTTGCATGCATGTCTATATATTGAAGTTTGGAGGTTGTAATACATCATTCCTCACATGCATGCTCATAATGTTGTTGTAATTTATGTTGTCATCATGTTTTTGAAAGATTTGAGCTCATTTGAGCAAACATTGAAGCTTGGAATTGTTTTAAACTCATGCATGTCATGGTGGTAGCATGTTCATGAAATTGGTTTGAAATTGAGTTTGAATTAAATACCCTTGGGCTTTGATTTACCAAATTGATCTTTGAAATACATAATGTTATGTGTTTACAAGTGTTTTCCAGGTTTTTAGCCCAAGAGGATCAAAAATTTGGCTTTTAAACTTGATTTTGAGCCTAGGACTCAAATCTGGAATTTCCAGATTTTGGGCCTATGCTCGAGCGAGGAAGTCTACGCTCGAGCGTACACTCTGTGATCGTGCCTTCCGCTCGAGCGAGGAAAGTTACGCTCGAGCGTGAAATGCGCGCACAGAGTACTTTGCATGAGTTCACAGTCCGCTCGAGCGAGGAAACCTACGCTTGAGCGAGGACCTGTGTCTTACGCTCGAGCGAGGATCGAGCGTCTGTCGGGCGTAAAATCTGAGCATCCAGCATTTTTACTGTAGCACACAGTCCGCTCGAGCGACGAAGTTCACGCTCGAGTGGAGACCCTTTGTCTGCATGTCCGCTTGAGCGTAGAAAGCCACGTTCGAACGAGACCCATGTTTTCTGAAAATTTTGTTAAGTGTTCAAAAGTGCATCTTTGCATCCTCTTTCCATCTTAGGCATTCCTAGGGCATATTTAAGGCATCTTTAAGAGGATATAGATGTAGAACCACACCGAGACAAATTTAGGGGTTAAGTTATTATCTTTCCCAACTGTGAAACTTAGTGTGTGTTCAATCTGTTAACTGTATAGGGTTGGCATTCCGAGGAGACGCTCTAGCCTACTGTAGCTCAGAACTCTGTGAGTAACAATTGTGTAAAGATATGTTCAAAATGATTATCTTCTGAACTGTACTGTTTTCTGAACTGTTTACTATTTACTGAATGAATGTATGTCCTATATTCTGAACTGTACTGTGGCATCCTTAGCACCCACTGTTTACTGTTACTGTTACAGAGATCTGTGTCGGTTCCCTCGTGGAACCACTATTGTTTACTGACTGATGGCCATCATTACTGTTCGGTTTTTAAGACCTACTGCTTACTGTACTGTTATGCTAATAGATGTACCACATATGACTGTTTACTGCACTGAACAACTGATATACTGATTGAAATGAACTGTTTTCATTACTGTAAGGACATTCATTCTAAACCCCTTTACGCTTTATGTTATTCACTGGGCTTTAGCTCACTGCTCATATATATATGTAGGTGTACAGGCACCAGACCGCAGCTAGGAGCGTCGGGGTAAACTCCAGTTTTGTCAAGCCAACCACTGTGCCTCACTGCGAGGTTCCGAGCCTGCCAAGCTTTGGCTTAGGGGTGTTTTATTTCCCCGTCTGTCTTGTACTGTTTTTGTAACACTGTCTCGGTACTGTTTAATAGGGATTAAGTCCCTACACTGTATGTTGTAAATGATGTATGTACTGTTCTGCACTGTGAATATATATATATGCATGAAAAATCTTTTTGGCATACAGACTGTCACAGCTCATTGGACATAGTTTATTTACTGTATTGGCTTCCGCCATGCCCCTGTACTCTGTTTTACTGTACTGCTGTTCAGTAGGCCTTCGGTAATCTCAGATTACTGGCCGGTTACGGTACTAAACCCATAAGGGCGGGTTTGGGTCGTGACAGAGTGGTATCAGAGCGATACTTAACCACGAGTCATACCGCACACACGTGTCCAAATGAGCAATAGGGTGTCCTAGAAAAGCGATTAGGGCATTCATGAGCATGATAGTGTGTGGTGACTGAATATATGTTAATGTGTTAATCTGTTTAAACACATGACTGTTTATGTGATAAACGGTTTAAGTATGTAACTGCTTATGATTGAACTGTTATAACTGTTTATAGTGAAATAGATAATGCAAACACTGCAAATGAAACTGAATCCTCATCCTCTGAGGCCAAAATGGCCAGACTGAAAAGAATGATGGAACTGATAACTGCTAGACTGGACCAACAACTGAATCAACAGCCCCTACCTCCTCCTCCTCCGACTATACCCGAACAGAATGTAAATGTACAAAATGTGAATGCTAATGATGGGAATATTATTGCTCTCACCCATAAGTTCAGCAAGTTGAAACCGCCATCCTTTCAGGGAGGCCTTGAACCGTTAAAAGCTGAAGCATGGGTTCTGGAGACTGAAAAATTATTTAAAGTCTTTCCGTGCTCTGAAGCACACAAGGTACTGTTGGCCACCTTTACTCTCCAAGAAGAGGCCAGAAGGTGGTGGATGCTCATCCGTGATGAAACTACCGTAATGACTTGGGCTCAATTCAAAGGAGCCTTCTTTGAAAAGTATTTCCCGCAATGTGTCAGAGACAGGAAAGTAACTGAGTTCGAACAACTGAAACAAGGCACCATGTCGATAGCAGAATATGAGACCAAATTTACTGAACTTGCCCGTTGCGCACCGCACATGGTGGACACCGACTACAAGAAGGCCAGAAAATTCGAAGGTGGCCTGAATGTTGCAATCCTTGACAGAATAAATGTCTTGAAATTACCGAGCTATGTGAATGTCCTTGACCGAGCCTTGATGGCTGAAGCAAACATCGAGGCACTGAAAACTGAAACACCAGCGTCTGAATGGCGTGGTAAAAGGCAAAATTTTAAATTTAAGAAAGGCAAGCATAACCCATTGAGCAAGAAACAGAATACGGGGTCAACAAATAGCCCCAGCCAAGGAAGTGGTTCCATACCGCCCTGTTCCGAATGTGGTAAGAACCATAAGGAAGTTTGTTATAAAATCTCTGGTGCTTGTTACAGGTATGGCAAGGTGGGCCACATGGTGAAAGATTGCCCCTCCACTGCTCCGAGCAATAGTAAAGCTGCAAGCAGCGCCGCAACATCAACCGTGGCACCAAAACCGAACCCCAAAGTTACCGGGAAAGAGCCTATGAGGCAGGGCCGAGTGTTTGCCCTAGTACCGGGAGACGTGCAAAATACTGAGACCGTTGTGTCAGGTATCCTCTCTATTTGTGCTCAAAATGCATATGTACTGATTGATTCGGGGTCTACCCATTCTTATGTATCGCATGCTTTTTCGCGAAAATTGAATAGACCCTTAGAACCCATGAACTATCTGCTAGCTGTATCATCATCTATTAGGGGATCCATGACATGTGCATATTTGTATCCTGCTTGTGAGATTATTGTTGGGGATATGCATTTGTTTATTGATTTACTGCCACTGAACATAGATCACTTTGATGTAATATTGGGGATGGACTGGCTACAAAAATATCATGCTACCATTGACTGTGTAACGAAACAAGTAGTTTTCCGTCCACCTGCTTTACCTGAATTTGTGTTTAATGGGGTTGGAGTAGTACCCCCTCCGTATTTGATTTCTTCTGTGAAAGCTGTTAAATTGATCAGAAAAGGGTGTAAGGGATATCTGTGTTCTGTATTGACTGTGTCTACTAATGATAATGTTAAAACTGATGTGAACTGTATTCCTATAGTCAGAGAATTCCCAGATGTGTTTCCAGATGATCTGCTAGGGGATTTGATTGACAGGGAGATTGAGTTCACCGTTGACGTGATTCCGGGTACACAGCCAATATCTAAAGCTCCCTACAGAATGGCTCCGACTGAACTGAAGGAATTGAAAGTACAATTGCAAGAACTGTTGGACAAGAAGTTTATCAGGCCCAGTACTTCACCGTGGAGCGCGCCGGTTTTGTTTGTGAAAAAGAAAGACGGCTCACTGAGACTGTGCATTGATTACCGTGAATTGAACAAGGTAACTGTGAAAAATAAATACCCATTACCTCGTATTGATGACTTATTTGATCAGTTACAGGGTGCTCAAGTATTTTCTAAGATTGACCTCAGATCCGGATATCATCAGTTGAAGGTTAAGCCAGAAGACATTGATAAAACTGCTTTTAGAACAAGGTATGGACATTACGAATTTTTAGTTATGCCTTTTGGAGTTACCAATGCACTTGTGGCATTTATGGACCTCATGAATAGAATCTTTAAACTGTACCTTGATGACTTTATTGTTGTATTCATTGATGACATCCTGATTTATTCTAAGACTAGAGAAGAACATGAGCATCATCTGAGACTTGCCCTACAGACCTTAAGAGAACAGAAACTTTATGCTAAACTGTCTAAATGTGAATTTTGGCTTGACCATGTTATGTTTTTGGGACATGTTATTAGCAAGGATGGGATTTCAGTTGACCCACAGAAAATTGAAGCTGTAGTGAACTGGCCTAGACCAACAAATGTGACAGAAGTCCGAAGCTTTTGGGTTTGGCTGGATATTACAGAAGATTTGTCAAAGACTTCTCCAAAATTGCCTTACCATTGACTCAATTGACTCAGAAGGGGATATCATATGACTGGACTGACCAAAGGGAATCAGCATTCCAAGAGTTGAAAACTCGACTTGTGACTGCACCGGTGCTTACCCTACCTTCAGGTACGGATGGTTATACTGTATTTAGTGATGCTTCTCATAAGGGTTTGGGATGTGTTTTAATGCAGAATGAGAGAGTAATTGCCTATGCTTCCCGACAACTGAGGCCTCATGAAAAGAACTACCCAACCCATGATCTGGAACTTGCTGCCATGGTATTTGCATTGAAAATCTGGCGTCACTATCTGTATGGGGCAACATGTGAAGTATATACTGACCACAAGAGTCTGAAGTACTTCTTCACCTAGAAAGAATTGAACATGAGACAACGGAGATGGCTAGAACTGATTAAAGACTATGACTTACAGATATTGTACCATCCGGGAAAGGCCAACACCGTTGCCAATGCCTTGAGTCAGAAATCAATTGGGAACTTAGCCTGTTTGCTTACTGGGCAGAGAGAGTTGCTTTGTGACCTTGAAAAATCTGGAATTGAAATTGTTTTGCGAGAACAAGGTGGAACAATAGCTGCTATGTCTGCTCAACCGGCACTGATTGAGGAAATTAAAGAGAAACAGCAACTGGATGACTTCTTGAAGAAGATCATCGAAGAAAGGGAACCCAAACCAAGACCGGGTTTCAAGTTTGAAAATAATGTACTGAAATTTCAAGAAAGACTGTGTGTACCGAATGATTCTGAATTGAAAAGAAGAGTTCTGCAAGAGGGCCACAACTCAAAATTTTCTATCCATCCGGGGAATACGAAAATGTGTCAAGATTTGAAATTGAATTTCTGGTGGCCGGGAATGAAGAAAGAAATTGCTGACTTCGTATCGAAATGTCTTCATTGCCAACAAGTCAAAGCTGAACATCAACGACTCGCGGGGTTATTGCAGCCCTAACCAATACCGGAGTGGAAATGAGAACATATTACCATGGATTTTATCGTTGGATTGCCTCGCTCCAGTAAAGGTATGGACTCAATTTGGGTTATTGTTGATAGACTGACTAAATCTGCTCACTTCTTACATGTTAAGACAATTTATAATGCGGACAAATTGGCTATACTCTATATTGATGAAATTGTTAGACTGCATGGAGTGCCTGTGTCCATTGTTTCTGACAGGGATTCGAAATTTACATCGAGGTTTTGGCAAAGCCTACAGACTGCATTGGGAACTAAACTGAGACTGAGTAGTGTCTATCATCCTCAGACAGATGGCCAGTCAGAAAGGACCATCCAAACTCTGGAGGATTTATTGAGAATGTGTGTCCTTGATTTTCAGGGGAACTGGGAAAGCCATTTGCCATTGGCTGAATTCGCCTACAACAACAGTTACCACTCGAGTATCGGTATGGCGCCTTTCGAGGCATTGTATGGCAGAAAATGTAGATCTCCGATTTGCTGGGCAGAAGTTGGAGATGGGCCTTTGCTTGGGCCCGAGATTGTTTATGAAACAACTGAAAAAGTGAAACTGATACAATAGAGATTGAAAACTGCACAGAGCCGACAGAAAAGTTATGCAGATGTCAGAAGGTGAGACAGAGAGTATGAAGTAGGTGATCACGTCTTTGTGAAAGTGACACCGATGAAAGGCCAGACTCGTTTTGGAGTCAAAGGCAAGTTAGCGCCGAGATATGTCGGACCGTATGAGATTATTGAGAAAATCAATCCGGTGGCGTATCAAGTTGCGCTTCCTCCTGAAATGGAGCATATGCATAACGTCTTCCATATTTCGATGTTGAGAGATTATCTCCGGGATCCTTTCCATGTGATTGAGCCTACTCGGATAGTGTTGAGTGATGACTACACTTACGAGGAGCGGCCTATACAGATTGTGAACAGACGGATCAAGAAACTGAGAAACAAAGAGATCCCGTTAGTGAAAGTTGACTGGCAAAACCATGGTGGCGTGTATGCCACTTGGGAAAGGGAAGATGACATGGCCAAGAGATATCCTGACTTGTTCCCACTGAATCCTGTCTTCTTCCGGAATGAAGGTAACTCGAGTTTAGAGGACTAAACTCTTTTTAAGGAGGGGAGACTGTAATAACCCTCACACTGATTACCGATAAGTCACTGATTAATTACCGATTTTTGCTAAACTAAGACTGACTATGACTGATAATTGAACTGACTGAATTACTGAACTGACTGACTGAAAAACTGAAACCGAATTGATTGAGTGTATCTATTTTAATTGCATGTTTATCTGTTTGACTGTTTACTTATCTGTTCAGTTTTTATGTTTAAACTGCAAATTGAAGGCCTTATCGGCGACCGAATCTGAAATTGATTGATGATTTAAGATCATGAGAATTTATGTGATTTTATGGTGCATTTAATTGAAATGTGATTTGGCATGGCTAAATTAGATTAAAATAAGCTAAATTACATGAGTTTGACTTATTTACCAATTTGCCACACCAGTGGCCCACTATCTCAACTCATATTGAGCCTTATACACACTTGACAAAATATTTCTTCAGCCCATTACTTGCTCTTGCCGACTAGAGAGAGAGAGAGAACTAGGAGAGTTGATTTTATCTTGCATGCTTGGAATTTGAGAGGATTGGAAGAGTTCTTGATAGATTGAGCCTATTTACCTTTAATTCAAGACTTAAGGTAGATTCATTGTCCTCTTGTTTATGTTTGGAGTTTAGTCTTGCATGGTTTAGAGCAAGGTTGAAGTCTAGAGCCAATTTATGGCTCAAATTGTGATGTTGAAGCTCAATTGTTGCATGCATGTCTATATATTGAAGTTTGGAGGTTGTAATACATCATTCCTCACATGCATGTTCATAATATTGTTGTAATTTATGTTGTCATCATGTTTTTGAAAGATTTGAGCTCATTTGAGCAAACATTGAAGCTTGGAATTGTTTTAAACTCATGCATGTCATAGTGGTAGCATGTTCATGAAATTGGTTTGAAATTGAGTTTGAATTAAATACCCTTGGGCTTTGATTTACCAAATTGATCTTTGAAATACATAATGTTATGTATTTACAAGTGTTTTCCAGGTTTTTAGCCCAAGAGGATCAAAAATTTGGCTTTTAAACTTGATTTTGAGCCTAGGACTCAAATCTGGAATTTCCAGATTTTGGGCCTACGCTCGAGCGAGGAAGTCTATGCTCGAGCGTACACTCTGTGATCGTGCCTTCCGCTCAAGCGAGGAAAGTTACGCTCGAGCGTGAAATGCGTGCACCCAGTACTTTGCATGAGTTCACAGTCCGCTCGAGCGAGAAAACCTACGCTCGAGCGAGGACCTGTGTCTTACGCTCGAGCGAGGATCGAGCGTCCGTCGGGCGTAAAATCTGAGCATCCAGCATTTTTACTGTAGCACACAGTCCGCTCGAGCGACGAAGTTCACGCTCGAGCGGAGACCCTTTGTCTGCATGTCCGCTTGAGCGTAGAAAGCCACGCTCGAACAAGACCCCTGTTTTCTGAAAATTTTGTTAAGTGTTCAAAAGTGCATCTTTGCATCCTCTTTCCATCCTAGGCATTCCTAGGGCATATTTAAGGCATCTTTAAGAGGATATAGATGTAGAACCACATCGAGGCAAATTTAGGGGTTAAGTTATTATCTTTCCCAACTGTGAAACTTAGGGTTGGTTTGGGATGTTCTAAAAAAGTACACTTTTTGACTTATTGACTTATATAGGTTGGATTTGGGTTGGGTTTGATGTGATGTGTTAGAGAGGTGATGTGATTTAAATAAGATGATGTGACTTAAATAGGATAGTGACTTTTTGTATTATTTAGTAGATGCCAAACTTGACCTTAGTGTGTGTTCAAGCTGTTAACTGTATAGGGTTGGCATTCCGAGGAGACGCTCTAGCCTACTGTAGCCCAGAACTCTGTGAGTAACAATTGTGTAAAGATATGTTCAAAATGATTATCGTCTGAACTGTACTGTTTTCTGAACTATTTACTATTTACTGAATGAATGTATGTCCTATATTCTGAACTGTACTGTGGCATCCTTAGCACCCACTATTTACTGTTGCTGTTACAGAGATCTCTGTCTGTTCCCTCGTGGAACCACTACTGTTTACTGACTGATGGCCATCATTACTGTTCGGTTTTTAAGACCTACTGCTTACTGTACTGTTATGCTAATGGATGTACTACATATGACTGTTTACTGCACTGAACAACTGATATACTGATTGAAATGAACTGTTTTCATTACTGTAAGGACATTCATTCTAAACCCCTTTACGCTTTATGTTATTCACTGGGCTTTAGCTCACTGCTCATATATATATGTAGGTGTACAGGCACCAGACCGCAGCTAGGAGCGTCGGGGTAAACTCCAGTTTTGTCAAGCCAACCACTGTGCCTCACTGTGAGGTTCCGAGCCTGCCAAGCTTTAGCTTAGGGGTGTTTTATTTCCCCGTCTGTCTTGTACTATTTTTGTAACACTGTCTCGGTACTGTTTAATAGGGATTAAGTCCCTACACTGTATGTTGTAAATGATGTATGTACTGTTCTGCACTGTGAATATATATATGCATGAAAAATCTTTTTGGCATATAGGCTGTCACAGCTTATTGGACATAGCTTATTTACTGTATTGGCTTCCGCCATGCCCCTGTACTCTGTTTTACTGTACTGCTGTTCAGTAGGCCTTCGGTAATCTCGGATTACTGGCCGGTTACGGTACTAAACCCATAGGGGCGGGTTTGGGTCGTGACAGATGGGTAAAAAGTAATTTAGTGCATTTCTCACGGCCATCATATGATCGTTTTTCTCATTGAACCCAGTTACAGGATCTCTGGTCCCTCGGTTGAGTATCCTCATACATGGCTCCTGCTATATTCAATGGGTTTCAACCCCATCCCCCTCGATGTATTCCAGACTCTATCTCTTGCTAAGGCCTTAGTTAATGGATCTGCAAGATTATCACTAGATTTAATATAATCTACATTTATGATGCCATTATTCATATAAGATCTCATAGTACTGTGTTTTCTTCTGATAGGTCTGGATTTACCGTTATAATAACGGTTATTAACTCGACCAATTGCTGCGGTGCTATCACAATGAATCAATATAGGTGGAATCGGTTTTTCCCAACAAGAGATTTCATTTAACAAATCTCTTAACTAATTTGCTTCTTCACTAGCTGTAGCTAAAGCAATAAGCTCAACCTCCATTGTTGAATTAACAATAATGGTTTGTTTTTTCGATTTCCAACTTATAGCACCACCTCCCAATGTAAATAAGTAACCAGTGGTTGATAATAAATCACCTGACAAGGTATTCCAATCGGCATCACTGTAACCTTCAAGTACTGCAGGATACTTATTATAAAATAAGCCATATTTTATGGTACCAGATAAATATTTCATAATACGCTCAATGGCTAGCCAGTGATCATTACCAGGCTTGCTAGTAAACCTGCTAAGTACTCCAACTGCATAGGTAATGTCAGGTCTAGTACAGTCAGTCGCATAACGCAAGCTACCAATCATACTAGCATATTCCTTTTGATTAATTACATTCTCATCATTTTCAATAGGAAATAAACGCACATGAGGATCAAAAGGATTAAGAACATGCTTGCAGTTATAAAAATTATATTTTCTCAAAATTTTTTCAACATAATGCGACTGATCAAGAAATATACCATCACAGGTTTTGGTAATTTTCATTCCCAAAATATAATTAGCCTCACCAAGATCTTTCATATCAAAATGGCTACTAAGCATATTTTTAGTTTCCACGATGATATGCAAATTAGAGCCAAATATAAGTAAATCATCCATATAGAGGCTAATAATGACATGTGAATTTTCTTCAGATTTATAGTAGATGCATTTATCACATTCATTCGTTTTATAGCCATTCTCAATCATGCAGGAATCAAATTTCTCATGCCACTATTTAGGGACCTGTTTTAAGCCATATAGGGATTTAACTAGCTTGCACACTTTGCTTTCCTAACCGGGTTCCACAAAACTCTCAGGTTGATCCATATAGATTTCTTCACCCAGGTCTCCATTTAAAAAAACTGTTTTAACATCCATTTGATGAATTTTGAGATCATGAATTGCAGCCACTGCAATTAATAATCTAATGGATGTAACTCTAGTGACCGGAGAAAATATATCAAAAAAGTCAAGATCTGCTTGTTGTTTAAAACCTTTTGCAACAAGCCTTGCTTTATATTTATCAATAGTTCCATCCGGTTTAAGTTTTTTTCTCAAAACCCATTTATAGCCAATAGTTTTACAACCTGGTGGTAAATCTACTAATACCCAAGTTTTGTTGGATAATAATGATTCCATCTCATCATTTACAGTCTCGTTCCAAAAAACAAAGTCAGGAGATGCCAAAGCTTCTTGTAAAGTTAATGGAGTTTCCTCCATATTAAAAACATGATAATCAGGGCCAAAATCTTTTTCTAATCTGGCTTTTTTACTCCTTTTAGGTTCAAAAACTATAGTGTCTTAGTTTTGTAAAAGAGAAGTAGAGGAACCGGTTTCAGATAAAATATTTTCTTGATAATTTTGACCCCCACCATTTTTAGATTTAAAAGGAAATTTGTCTTCATGAAAAATTGCAGCACCTGATTTAAAAATTATTTTGTTTTCAATATCAAAAAATCTATAGGCTGTACTATTTGTTGCATATCCAAGAAAAACACAAGTGGCAGCTTTCACACCTAATTTAGGTCTTTTGGGGTCCATAAGTCTAACAAAAGCTAGACAACCCCAAACCCTCAAATATCTCAAATTTGGCTTATGCCCTTTCCACAACTCGAAAGGTGTAACTTTTGTTTTTTTTGTAGCACTCTATTCATGACATAACATGCAGTTAAAATTGCTTCTCCCCACAAATTTGAAGGAGCACCTGCTTCAATTAGCATTGCATTTGTTAAATCCATTAAAGTTCTATTTTTCCTTTCTGCTACACCATTGGATGCAGGTGAATATGGTGGAATAGTTTCATGGATTATTCCCAAAGACTGAGCAAACGAGTTGAATCCAAAAGATTCATACTCCCGACCTCTATCGCTTCTATATCGTTTAATCTTTTTACTGAATTGATTTTCAACTTCAAGAAGGAATTCTTTAAATTTTTCAAAAGTATCACTTTTATTTTTCAACAAGTATACATAAGTGTATTTTGAAAAATCATCAATAAAAGTGATAAAATATCTATTTCCACCACGTGTTAAAATTCCTTCAAATTCACATAAATCAGTGTGAATTAATTCTAACAATTCAGTATTTCTCATCACACTTTTATAAGGCCTTTTAGTTATTTTTGCTTGACTGCAAACTTCACATTTCTCAAACTTATTTGTTAGTCTGGGAATTAATCCTAAACTACTCATGACTCCCACATATCGGCGATTAATATGACATAGACGAGCATGCCAAAAATTTATAGAAGACAGCATGTAAACAGAAACATGTGCTTTATTATTCTCAACATTTAATTTAAACATTCCATCACAGTCATACCCTTTTCCCACAAATATGCCTTTTTTAGTAATTACATATTGGTCAGATTCAATAGTCTACTTGAAACCAGCTTTGTTGAGCAAATAACTCGACATCAAATTTTTCCTCATGGACGGTGTATACAACACATCTTTTAAAACAAGCACACGTCCAGAGGTAAAATTCAGCTCAACATCCCCACACCCAAGCACCTTGGTTAAACTGGAGTCACCAAGCATAACAGTCATCTCCTCATTAAAAAGAGTGAAATCTTTGAACCAATCTTTATCATAGTAGACATGCCTATTGGCACCAGAGTCTGCCCACCACTCTTCTACAGATTGAACCATAAAAATATCTGTGATCATAGCCACAAATGGTTCCTCGGTAACATTAGCCTGTGGTCGAGACTGTTGTTTCCGAAATTTGCAAGTTCGAGCAATATGCCCACTTTTGCCACACACAAAACATGTCACATTTGTCAGATCTTGTAAAGGAGGTTCTTGATTCCATTTCTTTTGCCTCGGGTAATTTTTATTTTGTGGCCTTCCAGTATTTTTCCAAATTTTCTTAACTGGCTTTAAGTGACTATTTTTATGAAATCGACCTTTAGGTAAAGTATTTCTAGAAGTTAAATGTACCTTTGTAGTGGAATGCTCTTGTGTCATAAGCGCATCTTGTCCTCGTGCTTCCTCCTCCACCCGAATCCGTGTGATTAGAGTCTCCAAGGACGTCTCTTTTTGCTTGTGGCGCATGGACTTCTAGAACTTCCTCCAAGATGATGGTAGTTTGTCAACAATACCTGCTACAACAAGATTGTCTCCAATTTTGATGCCTTCAGATCTAACTTCAGCTACTAACATCTGAAAATCTTGAACTTGCTCCACCACTGATTTTCCATCTATCATCTGATAGCGGAAAAAACGGCTTGCAGCATATTTTTTAGTGCCTGCCTCTTCAGTGTCATATTTGTTCTGCAAGGCTTTCCAAATTTTCTTGGCAGTGGTGTAAGTAGTATCATAATAATCATAAAATTGATCTGAAAGACAATTCAAAAGATAGTATCGACATTTATACTCATCTGTGTTGTATTTCTCGATTTTTTCAAGATGAGCAGCATACTCCTCGTCGGTCATCTCTTCAGTGGAGACTTGGTTCGGATTTTTCTCGGTTAGGATATACGCCACCTTGAGGAGACTGAGGTAGAAAAGCACCTTGCCTTTCCATCTCTTGAAATGGGCTCCCTTGAACCGGAAGGGCTTGTTGAGATCGCCAGTATTCTCGTTGGATTTCTCCAGTACTGGCTCCATGGATTTTTGCTATTTGAATCTCCTTAAAATTGTTGGTGATAATTACAAATAACACACCAGAAAATACAAATAATAAAAGTTACAATAACTATTCTAAGGGCTGAGGCGCGGGAAATTCGCTCTCTTTAAGGAGATTCAAACCCTCTGCGGTTAGGCAAAGCCTCACACCGGTGCAGCAGAAAAAACCTTGACTTGTCCCCCCCAGGATACAACAGTCCGACTAAGTCGTATGGTTCACCAATACTGCACAATTGGTTGAACCCAAAACTTTATCACACACACCCTTTTTATTTGCCTGATAATCTCACTCTAGACATAACAACACAACCAAAACTTCTTCTCTCGTATGTATTCTCAAAGATAGGACATAAGTTAACCTATATATATATATAGAAATCAAAAAAGGTTCTTGGTGGATAAGTTACTGGAGATAAGACCAAGACTTGGTGAAGACGACTTGAAAGACTTGGAAGACATGGACTTGACTTAGAAGACTTAGACTTGGAAGTCTTGGAATGGATAGGAATGGGAAGACTTGGAGAAGACTAGGAATACTTAGTAAAAAAGAAAAGAAAACCAACATATAACACATTATAATATTAAAATACCTGCTAACAGTTTCAATTTATTCAATTTTACCCTTTAATTTAACGGATTGTATCATTTTAATCCAATAAATAATGGTTGTTAAGTTAATTTAACGGAAAGCCAAACAATATGCCAATTTGGTCTTTATATTCTTCACAATGTGTCAATTTAATCCCTGTCAAAATCGAAAAAATTGAAACTACAGGGACTAAATTGACACATCGTGTAAAGTACAAGGACCAAATTGACACATTGCTTGACCTTCCGTTAAATTAACTTAATAACCATTATTTATTGGATTAGAATAACACAATCTGTTAAATTAAGAGGCAAAATCGAACCAAGTGAAACTGCAGGGACCAAATTGATACATCGTGTAAACTACAAGGACTATTTACATAATTTACCTTTTTAGATTTTTAGAATAATTAACAAGTCTCATTGATTGGACTTATTTACTCATAAATCCTAAGTTTTTTTATTTTAAACTTTTCTATCCATTATTTTGATAATGAGAAATTTTTAAGACTTTTTAGATATGTTTTGTATTTGATGAATGATCATTTGGTATTGATAATCAAACTGATAAATTTATCAAAATGATAAATGATTGGGATATTTTAACTTTTGTTTATGAGTTTTAATTAATTATTTTTTAATTTATTTGTGTTAGTTTGTATTGAAATATAATATGAAAAGTGTATTTTTTTTTTTAATTTATAGTAATAAATTTATTACTAAATATTGGAGTAAGACTTTTAGTAAATAAGTTCAGTTCACAAGACCTGCTCATCTATCTCTGGATTTTTTATAGACATTTTTTCCTTTGTAAATATTTTTTCATTCCTTAGCATACAAATGACAAATAACAATGCGAACTAGCATACATATTGTGCTACTCATATTTATGTATGAATATGAATATTTACACTAAAAAATGCATGGACAATGAGAAGATTCGCATTAGATTATGACATGGATAGACCCATAAGAACCACAACCCATAGTGGACAAACCCAAGCCCACCATTTATATCCCATTGCACAACGCGGGTAGCAAAATCCAAGACAGCTGGAGGCCAACTGAGCATAGAAGGCCAATGACACTCGGACACATGGCAGGTGCAGAACAGGCCACGTCAGCAGACAAAGATCTGCAAAGTTATTGCCACAACACATCACCATTAATCCAGCCCATCACAGCATTTATTGCGACAACACCTCTCAGCCGGAATGGCACCCCCTCACCCTGAGCAAGGTAAACCACAGCACAAGCTTTCGGCGGGAAGGTCAGAACGGCAGGGACAGTGAAATGATTACCAAAGGATATAAGCAAAGTTGGAAGACAAGAAGAAGGTTAAGTTTTCCTATCTCTCTCTCTCTCTCTCTCTCTACATTGTTTACTTTCTCTTCTAATTCGCACACCGGAGGGTTCGCCGGGGGACTACCCCGTTCCCCGTTGGACTTGTTTGTAGGTTATCCAGTGGGCTGGAGGAGCTTGGATCGGTCTAGTCCATTCACCAGAACGAACTGTATCATCAAATTATAACATTCATGATTAATTAGGCAATGTAAAGCTTCACACTAGTAGAAATTTAAGCACATTCATATTCACACAAAACATTCATATAAATAATGAGAAGATACCATTCAACATCTTTTACAATGATATGAAAGTTCATATTACGACAAATCAAGTTTTTTTTTTTATCAACAAAGTAAAAATTTCATTAAAAATATGAAATTAAAGGTACAGGAAGATGTAATGCATCGAGAGAGGTTTAGACAGTATAAAATACTCTTACTACTGCTACTCGCACTCATACAACCAACCCCTAAGCCTCACGATTTTTTTTTTTTTACTAAACAACCCTCAAAACAAAAACAAATAGCTAAGGAGCACTTAACTAGAAAAACAAAAAGCAAGCACCCCCAAAGTCCAACCATACTGCAACAAAGAAAAACCCAAAAGCAGCACTCTTGATTATTTTATATTAGCCATAGCTTTAACACCAACTAATCCAAAAACCGAGATGCATGCCTAAAAAACTCATTGATGTTCCGCTCTTGACCCTTCCGCCGGCCCTCTTCCACGCCTAACATCTCCATCGGGCTTCACCCACTCTATGGTCGAAACACTGAAATGTCCACGGTCGGAACTCCCACGCCGGAACATGGTTCCCTTTGCAGTACATCACCCTTGCTTGTCACTTCCGCCGAAACTTCACCTACGCTTGACATTTCCGTCGGACTTCACCCACTCCATGCCCGAAGCTTGCTTTCAATATCGAGACACTCACGACAAAAACACCTTTTGGCCAAACACTCACATTCCATAGCTGATCTAACAAACACTACAAGGTCGAAAATACCTCCTCCACAAGTCGAAACACCACCTCCCACGGAGACAAAGCTTTTGAGAACCACCAACACCAATACCTCTCATGGCCAAAGAAAAACCCATGGCTGAAAGACCCAAGATCCAACTCCTTTGCAGATACTTGAACAGCAAAACTCACACTAGAATGCTGGACTCCACCAAGAACAACAACTCTCTCTAGAATGAAATCACCGAACAACATAGCTACATCAGAGTGCCTGAGTCAAACAACCTCCTCTTAGCCGAAGGAAACGTTGACCTCCATAGATCTGAATAGAGTTCACCCCTCACTCTCAAAGGAGCGCCCGAATGAAGCTCCTAAACAAATCTGGATCATTCCTTTATTCAGCCCAATGCTGACCTCCGCTGATCTGAATGGAATCCACCCCTCAAACTCCCACTCGCATAGGAGCGCGTGAATGAAGTTCCTAAACAAATCCAATCCCCCCATATTCAAGGCGCCTTCCATGGTCAAAACCCCCCAAGAATAAAACCCACACCAAACACCCAAGAGAACTGAAAGATTTGGAAAAACTATGGGGATTCAAGTTTATTGAAAAGGAAAACAACAATCACGCACAAAAGAGGCGAGGCCAGCCGACCGCCGTCGCCTGGCTGGCCAACAGTGAGGCCCAAGGTGGAAGTTTTTAGAGAGAGAGAGAGTAATACAGTAATACAAAGTTTACGACAAATCAAGTTATATGAAACACTCACAAAATTTGAATGTGAAACTCCCGTATTCTAGTTTTTTTTTTATAAAAAAATTAATATTTGACAATATACAATGGAACTAGAGTTTCAAACATCAAATACTCTTCAACACCAATTTTATATACATATACAATAAGCGGGTAAAGGGATTCAATAATCCAATTATTAATTGATCAAATTATAGGGTTTGAACATCAAGAAAAATAAAAAATACAAATGTAACACTTATGTTTTCTACCCATTTCAGCGAATATGACCCTTGAACTTGTTGTGAACTTCAACAATGATGAAGAACGATGTCAACCATGAAACTCAACAATGGCGAAGAATGACGTTGCCAATGAAATCGATGTGAAGTTCCACAACGGCAAAGAACAACGTTGGATGATGATTGAACAATGTGAACTCATGCGAAGACGATGAACGGTTAGTTTCAGTGATTTCATCCCATTCACAGGAAAAATGTCAACTTAGATTGGGCTAAACTCCTTACTTAATAGAATTAATAGTGAGATAGGAAAGCCCAAATGAATATCGATTGAGGTAGTTGAGTGCACTGGGTAAGACTCTCCCAACTAAACTAATACCTTAATCACACGAAATAATAAATTGTTACGTAGATATCCCGCATAACAAAATAGTAATCCCCTTATCGCAAGATGATCATGACCCATCTAGTGGTGCCCAAGATGATCATGACACATCTAGGGGTGCACATGAGGTAGTTATCCTTAGTTGGTTCTTAGAAAGCAACGGAGGAAACTCTACAAAAAGTAGATCTTATCTTCCTTTGAAGACCACATACTCGAAACCCTAATTCTCTCTATTTTTATGTCTTTTACCCTTTTTTTTTTTTCAATCACTAACTTTACTATCATAGTGATGACTTCAGTCAAACCCTATTAGACAACAGTTACGGTGCACTCCTATGAGTCACCATTCCTAGATCACTTTGGTAGATGGCAAAGCTCCAATTTTATTTGTGTAGAATTCATACTCACGTATGAGCTGTGTGTTGTTGGGAGACACAAAGAAAAAAAAGTGAAAAAGTGAGAAATAAGACTTTCGTCTCATAATTATTCACTTAGATTTTTTTTGGGTGAATGATTAGGTGGTGGAGGTTAAATTTATGTAGTGAGATCCTTATGTAAAAGTGAGAGAGGGAAAAATGGGAGAATAGTGGGTGCGGAGAGAAGTAAAGAGAAAAAGAAAATAGTGGATAAATTACAAAATTATTTTTCTTTATTATTGTCTCTTAGATAGCTTAAATTGAGACCAATTTATAAATATAGGATCTAGTGTCAAAAATTTATTACAGTAAACAGTATTTAACTTATTATAAACATTTTTTTGGGTAAAAATTTTCCTCAATTTTTTGTTGTAATTTTTTTCTTTTTTCTTTTTATTTATTTATAATTATTAGAGTTAATTACCTAAAAATTCTATTTACAAATGTTATGGTAACTCAGTTCCTATCTAAGATTTTTTGAACCTATTTAGTAAAACTGAAAATATTATCAGTTTTTTTCAATTTTTAAAATTAAGAATATTTCAATTTTGCATAGTAATATTCTAGATAATTGTTTCACTAATTGATAAAAAAAACAGAGCATGAGATTAAATGTTTTTGCCTTTCTCCTTATTTGTTTGATTTAACTATCTAATAAAACCAAGAACATTATTTGTTTTTTCCAGTTTTAAAACCGAGAACATTATTAGTTTTTTCATTTTTAAAGTTATTTATTTATTTTTCAATTTTTGTACATCAATGTTCCATTATCATACTTCTTTATAGACACAAAATTTTCAATTTTACACAAAAAATAATTCAGTTTTTTCAATTTTTAATTTTTTTTTTTTCAATTTGAAAGTTGATATTTTTAAGTTTTGAAAATCAAAATAAATGTCAAATTATCATGTTCCTTTATATATAATCATAAATTATGAACAATCATTATCTGAAAGGTAATTCCAACTATTAAAAATTTAATGAGACTTAAAAATCTAAAAAATCTTAATTAAAATTTAATAGAATATAAGTTTATAAATTAGCATTTGTATATAAATGCTCCTTATTTTTATATGTAAAATGTACATCAAATTGCCAGCTCAAGTATTCATGACGAATGTGTCTGTAGCGCAGACAACCGATGGCCCAATCCGTGCAAAAAAGGCCCACGTTCCATTTTCTCCATGGGCTCGGGAAACTTCTTTTTAGGGGGAGGGTTCAATATCTTGATGTGAGTTTTTTGTTTTTTGTTTTTTTTTGGGTACAAGACATAAATATCTTGATGCGAGGTGACTAATTTCAGCTTTATTCATAACAAATTAATTAATTATAAATTTACTTTCTAAAATTTGCTTAAAATATAAATTATCTCTTATAATTTTAAAAATTATATTTTTCCTTGAAATTTTTAATTTCATAACAAATTACCTATTTTATTAATAAATTATCAAATCAATTAATAATTTTTAATGATGTAAAAAATTTATTTCAATTAATAATTTAGATTATTTTATTATTATATAGAAGAGGAGTTAGAATTTTATTTTTTCAATTAATTCTGTTAAATAAAAAATTTTAAAAAGGGATATTTATAATTTTTTAAATAACATGAAAAATTTATATTTTAAATAAATCTCGAAAGATATGATTTATCTAAATAATTAATTTGACTTTTTCTTTGTATTTATAAGTCCCATTTTGTCTCTTATTGGCTCTCACATTTACCTTTTATTTGCCCAATATTCGATATGATTAGTCTAAAATAATGCAGGATTTTGTTAACCACTATCCTAAAACACTTAATAATTTTAAAATAATTAATAATTTAGATAATTTTATTATTATATATGAAAGAAATTAAGAATTTTATTTTTTCAATTAATTTTGTTAGATAAAAAATTCTAAGAAAGAAATATTTGTAATTTTTTAAATCATATGAAAAATTTATATTTTAAACAAATCTCAAAAGATATATTTGTAATTTATCTAAATAATTAATTGACTTTTTCTTTGTACTTATAAGCCCATTTTGTCTCTTATTGGCTCTCGCATTCACCTTTTATTTGCTCAATATTCAATATGGTTGGTCTAAAATAATGCAGGATTTTGTTAGCCACTGTCCTAAGACACTTAATAATTTTAAAATAATTATTTTTTTTATAAAAATATATGAGATAAAAAATTTTAAAAAAAGTTGAACATTGAAATTTTGGAGTAATTACTCCAAACTCTATTTTTCCTTTTGTTCAAAAAAATAATAACAATTTAAAAGATTACATTACCCACCCTACATATTTGTCTATCTATCTGCCTACTTGTCTATCTATCTATCGCTGTGGCGGGTCGCCAACGACTTTCAGGCCGCGTTTATGAAGATGGCAAATTTTAATGCAAGTCCTTGCATAGCAGCTATCGACGACAATTGATAGTAGCGTGTGAGAATAGAGACAGAAAGTAGAGATTAAAAAAAGTATAAATGTACAAATAAAAAATCTTTTTTTTTTTTTTTTTTTATAGATGCATCGGAATAAAAACATCCAAACAAGAAGTAAGCCCTTTCCCTAGCTAAGCCCACCATGTCTGAAACCAGGAGGGCTCTGATTTCTGCAAGTAGGTCATTTACAACAAGAATATCCTCAGGTTAATCAGCACCAAGCTTGGCCAATGCATTTGCGGATAGATTTTCTCCTCTGTAGACATGTTGTGCATTGCATTGGCAACCATTGAAAATTATTCTTGCATTTTCCACTAAGTCTCTAACAATGTGTTTTTCTCCAGGTCCCTCTTCAAGTAGTTTCACCACTTCCTCTACATCTGTTTCAATTATCACTTTGTTGAAGCCTTTTTGGAAGATAATGGTAAAGCCTTTGTACACAACCCATAGTTCTGCTTTAAGACTGATACAGTTCTCAAGTCTGCCATAGAAGCCATAAACCCATGCTCCGTTTTCATCTCTAATCAGTCCTCCAAAGCCTCTAGGTCTGGCAATTTTGTAACAACCATCAGTGTTCAACTTGAGAGTGCCTAAAGAGGGAAACATCCACTTGATTAGCATAAGTGTTGATCTTGGATTAGTAATAGATAGGTTGAAAGTTTGGTTGATTTCTCTAGAAAATTCTAAGACATATTTGACACTCTCAAAAGTCCTGATAGTTTTGTTTTCAAAGATTTTTGAATTTTTGTTTTTCCAAATTTTCCAAAGAGCAACTGAAAACATCATGTACCAAGGAGTATTATTACCAATATTGTTTTTCATTTTTAAGTTACACAAAATCCAGTCCCTCCAAGATGAATTTCTCATCTCAAGGTACCAATAAAAAAATCTTCAAAATAATAATTTTTACTTCTCAACAATACATTTCATCATATCCTTAAAATCAAAACAGATCAATAATTAGATTTAATGCTATATATACCCTGTAGACATTCCATTTTGACCACCCTTAAGACTTGGGCGCCTCACTCTAAACACTCAATAATGAAATGTTATGTTGTGCAATCGTTCGATTTTCTTCAACAAAAAGCCTCAGTTTCAAGTTTTAAAACCTAAACCTTATACCCCATTTGGACCAACACCTTATTCTTTTCTAGCCTAACCACTCAAAGAACTGCTAGCCAATAAATGGCGGGCAGGCCATTTTCATTGGGCCAACCGTACCTCCTCATGGCCGGCCGACCATGTTCAGCAACAACAGATATTTTGAGACAGCCAGCTGTCCCCATGTGCATGCCTTGCACCAGCTGTCTCTTTCTTGATATATCCGACATGAGAACCTATTTTTCTATAAATACAAGGCCTCTCCTAAGGGTTTGAGGTTAGAAAAAATCTCCAATAGCCAAAAACTTGTCTAACACACTTCCATCTTTTCTTGCAATTTACATACACCTTACAAACTGGAACTTGGGACCTTTTGCTGAGATTTGAGAAGATAATTTCAGCCTCTTGAGAGTGTTCAACTTGTGATTTGTGAACTAGAAGCTCTTCCTCTCTTTAAATGGGTAATCGTTGAGTTTTTGTACGATCTTTTCTCTTTCTTTACTTTGCTTTTTCATACTACTTTCAGAGTGTTTTGAGGCCTGAAATATGTGATTTTAAGTTACAAAAAAGAGGAGGGGTTAGCCATCTTTCCTTAGACATGTTGGTTAGTTGAAACCCCTTGGCGTTATCCCATTTTTGCTCACTGTTTTCACCTCAAAAACTTGATTTTCAACATTGTTTTTGTGCTATTTCGGAGCTTTTTAGTGTGTTAAATTATGCTTTGAATATTATAGATGTGTTGTTGTAAGTCCTCATGGATTGGTGTATAGGCTTTGGCTCCCAATCCATTTGAATTGATAGTATTTTCTTACTTTTTTTTTTATAGCTTTTATACATGTTCACACCATTGTAATCACTCACTTTTCAATAGCACTATGTGCCCTCCCTCATTTCTTTGTTTATTTGATTAAGAGTTGTATCAAATAAAAGATTACCGCTCAAGGCATAAGAAAGAGACCTCTTAGGATAAATGGTTTAATCTTTTCGGATGTTCATTACCAAGGCATTACATCTCTCTTATGCTATACATGATCACTTGTTTGATACTTCTATTTTATCGCCGGTGCATTACTTCTAAGGGACTAACTTTCTAGTTGGACCCTTGGAAATCACAAAGGAAAAGTTCATTATAGCTTATTATCAAGTTTGAATTTGGAGTCATTATCGCTCATTTTGGGTTTGACTCCGAATTCATTATCGTTTGTAAATGAATTTGATCCCTCCTTTGCAATTCCCCCCCTCGGCGGCGTAGAAAAGGGGCTTGAAAAGCTCATTTCTCGGGTCAAGTTATGCTTATTACTCTTTATTACTTTTGGACTTAGTGGACGTATTCATCACTTTTGGGCAAAAAGAAAGAAAAGATAAACAAATGGAAAGGTAAAGTAAAAATGGTCTAATAAAATTGGAGTAAAAGTGGTAAAAAGAGAATAAAATTTGGTTAGGTTCAGTCGGACATTATACTGAACCTATTGTATCTTGAATCATCGCATACTATTTAAGTGATGTTTGGTGATTCATGAGGCGAGTCTACCCCTTCTCTTGAGGTAATTCCATGATAGGGAGGATGTGTTGCTTGTCTTTTATTCCATTTTATTGAGCTCTTATCCTATCGTTTCTAAGATCATCACGCAACAAATTTGCGATAATTGATGATTTGAGAATTGAATCTACTCCTCCCTTGCTTATCTTCATGATAGGGAAGGGCAGAGAGAATAAACATCTCTTGGAAACACTCTATTTTTGCTCTGTTGCAGCAGGGTATTTCCCAAAAGTAGTGGCCACCAACCATCATTTTGTACAGCCGACCACTATCTTAAGCCGGCCGGCCACCTTTTTGTACAGGCAGTGGCATTTTTACAACAGAACAGAGTAGGATCTGAGGCCAAAACAAAATAATTTATGGCTACAAACAGAACTGATTCTGGTAGCAAACAGAGAGGTTTCTGGAGGGTGTTTTCAATTATGCGCATGCGATTCTTCGCCTTCCATTCGAGTCCATTAGATTAGCTGCTTTAATATTTATATTCATATGTTGTAATTATTTAGTTGCTTTACTTTTATTCAAACTTGTAATAATTAGTTTAATTAGGACATTCATTCGGGCTCTTTTGTACGAGGGTTAACTTGTAATATTTGTGTGTCTTCCAACCCCTATTTCTTTCTCCCTTTTATTTATATGCTTACCGTGGTTATATATAGCATCATATTTTTGGTTTTCATGTCATTGCCATGATTTGTATCCATTTTGCATGCATTGGGTTTGGCTTATCATTACAATATCATTGTTATTTTCCTACTTACTTGAATACGTGCGTTGCCGCATGCTTTGAGATAATCCATATGACATGATAAAAAAGCCGGACTTAGTAGTTGCATTTTGTATGTGTTGCATTAGTCACTTTACATATTAGGAACATGCATTTTTTAAAATTATTTTCTTCTCTTTGGCTTGCCTCGGTTGAGTACTAGGTGAGCATTTTTTGCTTTAGCATGTTGCATGAATGTTTGTGTTGCCATATCAAGCATGCTACCATAAAGCTACATGCTTATTTGAAATATCTCTTTAAATGCCTGTGGATGAAGGCTATTTTGCTTAAGTTGGAACGACTCTGATTAGTGTACATATAAACTCACTAATCAAAGCATGAAATCAAAGCACTCCAAAATGGGTAACGTAGTCTATACTTGTGTGCCTCATATAGTAAGTTAGCAATAATAATTAGAACTTGAGTATATACTGTACATAAAACTCACATTATGATTAGTAGAGACCGATCTTTGATCAGGTGAGTAGGGTGCTTAATTCATGACTTTCTTCTCTCATACCTAAGTTCCCGAGTCAAGACACTTTGGTTATGACAGACAAGTGGCCTTCGACACAAGTCACGCGCTTCGTAAATTTCTCAAAAATATTTAGATGGCGACTCTAAAATCTGGCAATGCAGTCCATTTTTGACATCTCTGATATTAAATGGATTTTCTAAGATTTGCCAGACTTAGACTCTCATTTGTGTTTTTCTGTTTCACATTGTACTTGTGAAATCAGATTCAGAACCATGGGAGTCTAAACTGTAAGGCTATCGTACCCGAGGAGCACGAAAAACTAGCTACACACTCATAAAACTAAAAAATATACAGGGTATGTTTGGTTTGGTTTTGAGAGAGTAGTTTTTTAAAATTGTTTTGGGGAGAGAGTTTAGAAATTTTTTTGGTTTGTTTAGTTGTGTAATTTTTAAAGTAGTTTTGGAGTTTGGGAATTTGAAATGATTTGATATTTTATTGTAATTAAGTAGATGTGTGTGAGAGAAAAAGTGATTGAGAAGGAGAAATGAGAGAGAAAAAGTGATTGATTAATGTGTAAGAGAGAAAAAGTGATTTTGGAAATTGTTTTAGAAAAATTACAAACCAAACAAGTTTTTTAGAAAAATTTTTCCAAAATCACTCTACAAATCCAAACCAAACAATATTTTAAGTAATGGGCACTTAGGTCGTAAGTCTAATTTCAAAATTTTTACGGCAATAGGCTCAAGGTATATTCCAATAAGGCCAAAAGGACAAAAAATTTGAAAAGATTATATTATTCCTACTTTTTTGTCTATTTGTCCACTATCAACCTATCTGTCTGCATCTCATAGTTGTCCACCTATTTATTTACTCGTCATCTCCTATTTTTCTACCAGTCTTTAAGACCGACACTGGCAATGATCTAGTGACAGTGAGGTAAAAATGAAAAAAAAAAAAAATCATTAAAAAAAAATTTATCTTTCTCGTCAAACAATTTCATCAATCATATTCTTAAGATCAATCATTGGATCAAATACCATATCCCTATAGAAATGGACTTGTCACTAATTATCCCCATTAACTAATAGGTTGCTAGAGCACTCAGTGACAAAAATCCAATAATGTATAAACTAACCCCACCAAAATCATTTGTCACAAGGAAATAGATAAAGCTTGGGTCAAGGTTGTCGATGTTGTGGGCCCTAGAAGCCCAAGTTGATGAATATGGCCTTGCCAGCTTTTTTTTTAAAGGTCCCATCATGGGCGGCTGAATGGAAACATGCTTATCTTGGGCCAGGTTGAGGTCATCTGCCTCAAGAATTTCTGGCTGAGTTTGTTTTGTCTTTTATTTTTTTTAAAATTTTTTAATGAAGAACTTCCCCCAACACATCATTGTTGATTAAATCTTGAAGATTTGTAATTACTCACAGATCAAAGATATTGATTAAATTTCGGAGACACCAAAGAAGAGTGATGAATGAAATATTTAATCATATTAGTCGGTCTCTTGAGATTCGAACTCATGACTTCTCATATAAAAGTCATAAACCTTGATCAATTAGGACAATCTAATTAATTCGCATATACATGTTTCTCTCTCTCTCTCTCTCTCTCACACACACACACACACACACACACACACACACACACACACACACACACACAACTCTATGAAACTTCAACATGATTTTTTTTATACCTAAAATATCCATTTCAGAACTAATTATTTGAAACTTAGTGACTGTCATAATTGATTTAACTACTTCACACGCGTAGTGTGTGACCATAACTCTCTTTGTCATTTAAAAAAAAAACACCCTATAATATTTTTTCTCCATACCATGAATTTATGCTCTATGCCATGAATGCAACCTTGCAGTATACCATGTATGACTTACGCTGATTGGCATTCCCAATTGGCGTGTGAATCAGTCTGGTCCAACTCTTAATGCCCATCAAATTACATTCTAGTATTCAATAATCACTGTTAAACACATGAATAAACAAAAAAATATCAACAAGATGAAATCCATAAAAATATTGATCATCCGAGGAAAAACAGTTCCACAAGCATATCCAACAACGGTTTATACTCCTTTTATACAAGTTTGATACCTGCTTCCCTCAAGGAGTTAATCACAGCTTTCACCTTACCATGATATTTCTGATCTCTCTTCAAGAAAACTGCAACGGCAGGGATATCCTTGAGCAGTAAGCGCTCCCCGAGAATTTTCCCTATCTTTGCAGCAGCAGTGACGTTGGTCCTTTGTAGATTCCATGCTTGGCCTCAGTATCTTCTCTTGTGAGCTTGCAGCAGAGGCTACTGTAGCTGTTGGTGAGTGGATTACTTGGGTCATTACGTAATTGTTTGTAAAGTGTATCTTCAAGATATATGGTTTCAGAAACTTGTGATTCCTTCTGGTTTGACTGGCGGAGAAATGAACATTTTTGTTTTGCAAATAAATTATCAATACAACATTCATGAAGAGTTTAAAGTTTATAGCTCAAATCATACCCGCTATATCATATGGAGAGCATTAACAAATGCCAATGCCTTTCTTGTCTCATCGTGAACAAAGACGCCAAAATCCCTAAATGCAAAGATAAATTCATAAATTAGGATAGAGTGACTAAAAATTAAACCTCTACAGACACCATGACTTGCACGAATGAGCCTAATATGGTTAATTTGAGGACAGATTTGCAATAAGAAAATGCTTCCCGATCCAGGATAAGAGCGCATACACTAAGTTTTAAGCCCCAGTTGATGAATCCCATGGCATTATATTAAACATCACATGTCTTTTCCTATCTTGCATTCAAGTGCAGCGCAATAAATTTCCTTTCATATGATGTCGTTATTTCATGTCATTAAGTCAGTGAACAAAGGCCCTTCTACTCACTTCTAATTTTTATATAGTTTTGTAGCCCTTCTACTCACCCTGATATTCAAGTTTTATGCGAAAAGATTAAAGTGCAGATAGCTTTGTGGTCCAAATGGCACTTGGAAGTAGATTATTCAGTGCACGACATTGTATCCAATCTCCACCAGATCAGGATAGCTGTCTGATTTTCTGTTGTGCAGAGGTGGTTTGGTGGTGTGTTGCTTTGGCTTTTGGTCTTTTCCATGGTTGGTTTCTTGCCAACTGTTGGGGTGTTTGTTAGCTTCAGTTTTGGGTCCTCTCTTGTTGTTCACTGAGTGGGAATCAAGTTGCTAACTCTGTGCTGTTGTTGGCTCTGTTCTTTTCCCTTTATTGATGTATCCTCATACTTTGTATGCTTCATTTCATCAATAAAGTTATATTTGCTTATAAAAAAAAAAAAAAATGCAAGCATGCTGTAAAAATGAAGTGTGTAGATTAAACACAAACTGGAAGGAATACATGGTGTGAACAAGAGATTGAAAGGTGAAGTTACGTAGGGAATTGGCAAGTCTACAGTATTCAACTTAAAGTTGCTGCATCAACAACTACAAATGCTGACTTGCAAATATGAATTGGACATGGGAATGGTGTGTGTGTGTGTGTTTAATATTAATGCTATATATTGCACATGAAATTTTACAATTTACAATTGAAGTTACATGAAATAATCAAAAAGATTATTTCAAACTCAATTGTATACAAATAATACAACACCAACAATTTTTTAAAAAATTTCAAAATTATCCCCAACAATTTTTTATTTTTATTTTAGCACAGCAGTGATGTCTTCTCAAGCAATGAACAAACAACACTGTCAAACCCCACATTAACATTACTTGGATATAGAGATGGTAGGATAAGACTCTATATCAAAGACTCATTCAACACTTTCGAACCCATATAAAAAACAGTAGGATAAAAACTTTGTATCAAAGACTTTGAATTCCCAACAATAATGTAATAGTGTCAATGACTTGGTCTCCATTAAATCTACATGAAATGATATCAAGACATAATTTTAGAAGTGCTGCTAGGTATATTGTGCAATTGTCCATTATAGTCAGACAATTCTGAACATTTAAACTTCTGAGATCTTCATCTTTTTTTGGTAAGTAAAATTTTATTATCAAAAGAAAAGATATACAATTAGCATAAAAGATATCTTGGATGGAAAAAAGGTGACTGATTTGAAAAGTCACCATGATCATTCGAAGAGCCACCAATTCACCTATATAAATAGGCCCCCATTGCATTCATTAAAAATAAAATTCATCTTGTGTTTCTTTTCTTCTACACTCTATCTTTTTTGTAAGAGAATTCTGCATAGTAAGGTTTTCCAGACTTACTATGATAGTGCTGCTTCTGTAAGGTTCGATCATTATATCTTGGGAGACAAATGTCCAATAAAAACTCGTAAGTACCATAGCGGGCGACAAATTTATCTTAAAGAAATTATATCAAACATAAGTCTCAATCAAATCGTTATTGATTCTAGATTTATACCATTATTTATTTATTTATTTTTTAGTAATGAGATATGTAAGTCCAATCAAAGGCACAGTCAGACTTAGAAGGAAAGCAATCCAATCAGCATTTAGTTAAACCATAGTTGTAATAGAATCTATTGTTAATTAGTTCAGAGAGTTAGTTAGAACTATAGTTGAGTTAGGTAGTTACACTTACATGTATAAAATGTGTACCGATATTCTGTTGATGATGATGAAGATATTTTTGATTCTTTGAAATCACTTTATATAGTTCTGTATATATAGTTTGGTTTGATTTTACCCAAATAATATGTTGTTTTCAACTTATATTTTTTTTTATATAATTTGGTAATATATTTGGTGATTACGTTTTTTACACCGTACACATAAGGAGATTTTTCCTATAATTTTAAAACAAATTCGCAATTCCGGTTTAATAAAATGCATATATATATATATTAAAATTCAATGTGTACTGTTTTTAGCTGAATGTATATTTGAATATGATTCTACTTCGTCTTGAATTGTTATTACAATTTCATATTTTTAATGGTTTGAAAAGCTCATATTTGTTTCTGTATTCAGGAAAAGGAAAAGAAAAATTATGTTAGTTACTTTTCTGTCGGCGACTTATCATGTCAATACCAGACATTGGTTATGAACAAAGTGGAAAGTATTTCTATTGGCTTCTGTCTTGTTCAATGTGAGTTTCTATAGAAGAAACTAATTTTGGTAAATAAGACCACTACGTTAAAATATATATATATATATATATTTGTTCTTGTAGCAATTGTGAGTTGCAAATTCATGTTTGGAGTGGTAATTTGTTAAAATTAATTAATTATCATGTAACAATTATGAATAGATGCAACTTTTCCCTGACAAGTCATGTGTACATTAAAGTATTGAACTGCGGTTTTGACTGTCTGGTTTCTGATTTTTAAATTTTAAAACCAAGTGCTTTATGCACTCGTTTGGGAAGAATTTTTGGGTTGGATTTGGACCTATTTTAGTTATAAAAAGATAAAATAGATTTTTTAATTTAATAAGACAAAGTATCATATCCAACTGATAATTATTTCATTTTTTAGTATCATATCTAATTGATAATTATTTCATTTTTTCTCTCACAAAAGTAAAAAAAATCAAAAACCTTATCCTAAACGAGACTTTTTAGACTCAGGCTAAAATAACCAAAAAATTAAAAAATTAAAAAGCCAACCCACTTTCCAAACAAACTCTATATGTTACATATTATATGCATGTAAAGATATGAACTCTTCTTTGTTTTTAAATAATTTCATATCATTAGAAATGATAAACAGATATATTCACTCTGTTGACAATTGTTTGTTATATTATTGATGTCATTTATTTGAGTGTATTAATTTTATTATTTTTAATTATTTTGGAATGAATCTTATGACATCATGCTGCCATAATTTTTTTTTAACGAAATATTGTGTGATATATATTATTTTTTATCTAATTTAATTCCAGTGCAATGTATGAAATTTAAATAGAACTTTATTTAAAAGTTGGTGAAATTTTCATTTAATTTGTGATTGTAATGATGACATCACTAATGAATCTCTTTTGAAGTATTATATAGAAAAGTATATTTTATGTGTAAATAATTTTTTGTTTGAGTATGGTAATAGTATTCTTACAATATCAAAACAATCATCAATATCAGAGTAGTTTAAACATGATGGTTTAAATAGTGATGTTGTCCTATTTAATTGGACGTAGATTGAGGAATTGATTATTATTTTGTTAATAATTAATTGAAAGTTATTTCAAAGTAACTTTGAGTTTTGTGACATAAATTGTCATCAATCATTATTTTATTTGTATAGTAGAATTTGTTTAACCATGAACCATAATATTAATATGAGAGCTTATCTCTTGAATTAGAAAAGATACTATTCAATTTTCTTTTGTCACAAATATTTTTGTGACGGTGACACTTGTTCATGAATGAGTTATATTGTTTGTGTTAATTTATGTATTACCACAAATGTGGGGAAGAGAAGCATAATTATTTAGTAATCATGATTCATGACAATCATTCACAGAAACTCAAGTAAAAATACTCAAAATTAGGAGTTTGAATCTTAATTTGCACGTACAAGTATTTCTCTTTGTTTGCATTGTAAGAATTTATACAATCAAATGAGATTTTTTGAATTGTTTGGTTCTTAGGCAAAATCTTTATTAAAATATGATTTTATTTAAGCATTAATTCTGATTTGTGTAGTCATAATTGTTCCGAATTTTTTATTTTAGAAATTTGTTATTCAAGCACACCATAGTCAATAAGTGATGAATATTATATTCTGATTTATATAAGAATTGTAGGGGTGTATTGATATTTTCGTGTGGTAATATCTCAATAAGAAAATTTATTTTTTTTAGAGTACTTGAAATATGGGGATGCTTGAAGGATTTTACCAAAGTAACTATTTCGATGATAGGTCCATAAAGAATCTCAATTTTTTTTATAGGACAAAGTTGGAGTAAAAGCAAAAATGGTTTCTTAACTTCTAAGGAACACCTCTATGTTTATTATTTGATTTGAAAAATGAGAGTGACATAGAGTACGGCAAGTCTTGAAATATTTAACGACTTAATATCATAAGACATTTGTTCTCAGATGTGAGTATTGTTTGAGAATAATATAGTGGATCCACTAACTACTCAATGATATATAACTGAAAAGATCGAACGAAAAATAATAGCCACTAAACAAAAGGTTTGACCGGAGAGCAAATGAGGGAAAATTTATTGAGGGGAATATGATTAAATCCTTTTAATTTCGAGTCGCCATAATGGCAACCCAACCTAACTGACTGGAGATCCCAAGATCTATATTCAAAGGACAATCGAATTATGGATGACTCACCAAAAATCACTAAGGGAGTCTATTTCCTATCTATTCCTATGATGAGAGTGATAGCTGCAATATGTGTTGTATGCAGGGGACTTAAGGTAATTTATGCTTTTAATGATCACTTATATCTTAAAAAACCTAAAGAGATATATTTCAAGAGGAGCATTTAAGAGACTCGAAATAAGGATTACCTATATGAGTGTGAATGGACTGCTTTTATGAGAATTGATAAGGCTAAATTTTCTAAAGCACTCATGAAACACCAAGACATGCCCAAGGCCAAAACGGGCACAACCGTGAGAACTAAGCTGTGTCTGGAGATATTTTGTGTGAATTCTATTGTCTTGGCTTAATACACAAATGGTTTAACAGTTCAAGGTACCACGTCCACTGATTAGTTAGTAAGTCCGATAGTTTTTCGCTAAGGATGGTTTAAATCCAAAAGCTACCTATCCCCATGTAGGATATTTCCAATTGAATTCTCTTTGAATCTACATTTGCGTCTTGCATATTTTTCTATCATTTCATTCATGTGGGGGATTGTTAGAAAAATGGTTTAGAAACCATTAATAGTTGAATGAGAAATTGACTCCAAAATACACCATTTGAGAATAGTTTTAAGATAATATTTATTTAATGTAAAATTTGATTTTAGTTAAATAAATTTGTTAATTTTTTGGGTCAAAATTGAACATGATTCGATTCAGAATTCGAATTATTTTGAAAAAACAATCATGTTTTTTCTGGTAGCACATTTTCATGAAAAAGATGTAACTCTTTTGAAAAGTCACCATGATCATTCAAAGAGCCACCAATTCATCTATATAAACAGGCCCCCATTGCATTCATTAAAAATGGAATTCATCTTGTGTTTCTTTTTTTCTACACTCTATCTTTTCTGTAAGAGAATTATGCATAGTAAGGTTTGCCAGGCTTGCCGTGGTAGTGTTGCTTCTGCAAGGTTTGATCATTGTATCTTGGGAGACAAGCGTCTAATAAATACTCGTAAGCATCATAGCAGGGGATGAATTTGTTTTAAGGAAATTGTGTCAAACACAAGCCTCGATCAAAGTGTTATCGATTCCAAAGTTATACCATTTGTTTGTAAGTATTTATAGTTCTCTATATTTAGTTTGGTTTGGTTTTACCCAAACAATTTATGTTGTTTTCAATTTATATTTTTTTATATAATTTGATAATATATTTGGTGATTATGTCTTTCATGCAGTACACATAAGGAGATTTTTCCTACATTTCTCAAGATGAAACTTAGCTATTGTTATCGACCCTTCAATTATTAGCATAAATTAAAAAGCAGTGATATTATATGCACCAATTAGTGTACTAACTAGTGTACCAACACCAGTTATGGCATTATTATTGACTCCACTCATTAATTACATTACAAATACTAAAAACTTCTTAAATTATGCCACATGTACACTAGTCTAATTAGTACATATAGCATTATTCATTAAAAAAAACCCGAGTGTAATAAATTCAAATCACCCTAGATTGTTAAGTTTCAATGTTAATTAAAGTTTCACCTAATTGGGTTTTGCTTTCTTTTCATCGTTGCTAAAATTCTCACATGGTCTGTTTTCTTTGCTCTTTATCTAATTTCTTTCATCTTTCAAGGAACATTCACGGTTGCAACACCAAACCATTTTTGGGAGATTATTCAATAATTCCATAACATTACGTGACCATATTTCAAACCAATCATTAATTATTTAGTTTCATGTTATTCCATCATCTCCAACATAATTGTGGATCCCTATCCCTCTCTACCAATTAAAACCTTATGAAATATCACATGTCCCATACTCTGAAAATACTAACAAACATTTCATCGAACACTTGACATGACATATATCATACTATCATTTGAAACTAACAATACAACATGATATAATGAAACCTATAAAATGGTCAAAACGAAAGAGATAAATATACAAGTATTAACGGAATTGGAAT
Source organism: Camellia granthamiana (assembly GCA_036172215.1). Lineage (NCBI taxonomy): Eukaryota > Viridiplantae > Streptophyta > Magnoliopsida > Ericales > Theaceae > Camellia > Camellia granthamiana. Next base: position 95,397,422 of record CM069908.1, on the reverse strand, counting down.
GACACAGAGAGCCAACCAGCCAACCTGAATCCTTTCCCAATTCTTGGGTGTTCCCTGTTCAGAGCCGAAATGCAAAGAAAGCCTTAGATCTTATTCCATGGGACATTTCAAGGCCCATTGGACTTGGTAACCCAAATCAAATGTATATTATATTAGGGACAATTACTAGGAGGTAGTAAGGGTGCGCATCGACCTATTGGTCCGTACGGCCTGGTTCTATTTTTTTAAGATTTGAAAAAATTGTTTTAGTGCATAAGGCTTTGGGTCAATATTTTAAACCTCTATATTAATAGGTTAAATCTGGGATTTATACTTTTAAACCAATTCAACCCCAGCATGACAAGCTATTAAATTAATTATAATATGTTAAAATATATAATTATAATAGAATGTGTTAACTTTTTTTTTTAATATATAGCCTGATGGATAGGTTTAGGATTTATAATTATTTTTTGAACTGACCTTATGTAGATGTAGATGTCTGATGTTAGAGTCAAGTTAGACTTGGATAGATAGAAAAATTCTTATTATGTAGTGTTGAATAGACCCGAACCCAACCCGACCTGACAAATGTCCACACTTAGCAGGTAGTGGCAGCTATGGGCTTAATGGCCCGCTTCGCCCGCGGTAATTTAGTAGGTGTTTGGGATAAACTAAAAAAGTGCGTTTTTTTTACCTACATATATACACTTATTTAGGTCACATTAATCAACATCTATCAACATCTCATCTCTACTTTTCTAACCATTTTCTCTACTTTTCTACATTTTTTTATTTATTTATTATAAAAGGTCAAAAAGTGTATTTATTTAGAACATCTCAAATCACCCCTTAGTTTTAGAATTTAAAAAATATATATATTTAATTTATAGGATTTTGTTATGTCCATTTATAAAATATTAATATTAATATTAATTAATCACATAATCAATTAGAAAAATGATTAAAGATTTTATTTTTATTTTTAAAAAAAGCATATATATATATACATTTCTAGGGCTTGAAATTTTTGTCAAACTATCATTTTTTTTAATTGAATTTTGTTAATGTTTCAAATTCAAGTAATTATTAAAATGATTTAAATAATTTAATAGTCATTCAAGACCCACAACAAAAACAATCATAGCCCATATCTATTGAATTAAGTTAGCGAGTTTGGAATTTAACAATTCTTTTAGGGTTGGATTTGGAATGACTAGATTAGATTCGATTCGATGTTGAGCCGAACATGGCATGCCACCTATGCTCTTACTTTTTTTTTTTTTAATATCGTATATCTCTCACCCAACTTAGTCCAAATTAGACTTGGGTTACATCTTATTTGAATAGTCAAAATGTAATAGAGATTTTGAAGTTAAGGGGGAATGTAATTCATCGGACTATTAGTCCTGGGATACATTATCCTGGGACTATTTGGTTGGACTAAATTTATATCCTATGTTTGTTTAATCATGGAATTAGAGGTCTGGATTGGACTATTCTATTAAATCTCATGTTTGTTTGGGATATTATGGAGAAGGATAAATGTTCAAAAGACTATTTTATCCTTGTAATTTATAATTTTTATTTAATATATAATTTTAAATTTGTAATCTATAATTTTTAATTTAACAACACTAAAAAAATTTAATTTATAAGGCCATAATTTTTAATTTATTATTTTCAATTAAATTAAATTTATAATTTATAATTTATATTTTTTATTTAATATATAATTTTAAATTGACGACAATAAAAAAATAATTTTATTTAATAAATAAATTAAATTGTCAACAACACTAAAAAAATTTAATTTATAAGGCCATAATTTATAATTTATTATTTATAAATAAATTTAATTTATAATTTATTTTTTTTATTTAATATATAATTTTAAATTAACAACACTAAAAAAATAATTTTATTTAATATGTAAATTTATTTTTTAACAACACTAAAAAAATTTAATTTATAAGGCCATAATTTTTAATTTATTATTTTTAATTAAATTAAATTTATAATTTATAATTTAAATTTTTTATTTAATATATAATTTTAAATTAACAACACTAAAAAAATAATTTATAAATGTTCAAAAGACTATTTTACCCTTTTCTAATTGTTTACTAAGTAATAGCATGGAGGATAAAATGAACATTTCACAAAATAATTCCATGGGATACCAATCCCATGGTTTCTATCCCACCCCTCCCATAGGATAGGATAGTCCTATATTTGTGGGACTATTAGTCCGGAGCAAAATTTTTCAAACAAACAATAAACTTTTAGTCTGATAGGACTAATAGTCCAATCCCACACCCTTACCTGTAACGCCCTCAAAACAACGATATTAGATCCATCAATATAAGCATGCATTGATATACAAAAGACCAACATTCATCTATTCATCATAGTTTTATTACAAAAAGTATTACATGTTAACAACAAAAGCAAATGCCCTAAGGGCTTACAGCTTTCCAAGTTAACACTTGGTTACAAAAAGGAAGTGCTAACTCATTTACACATTAAGCCCTTGGCTTGAATTTACATGTAATACATCCAAGAAAGACAACAAAAGATCTGCCCGCCTCTAGCCTCCCAAGCTATGTCCTTGGAGGTGGCATGCTACCTGTACCTGAAAATGATGTTCCCATATAGGGTGAGCCACAGCCCAGTAGAAATATACTAAACCAACTATGAACAATGACTAAAAGATTAGCAGCTGATAGATGGTCAACACTGATACATCCACATATATCACATTTCAATTACATGACTTACAAGTCTATGTTACTTCTCATTTTCCCTTTTCGATAAATAAGCATACTAGCTATGTTATCACATTAACCGATAAGCATATGAGCTATATCAACACCTCAGCAGATAAGTATAAGAACTATATCACACAACCGAAGATAAGCGTAAGAGCTATATCTACTCTTCTCTAGACAAGCATATGAGCTATATCTACTCTTCTCAAAGATAAGCATATGAGCTGTATCTTCACTTTTCTAGACAAGCATAAGAGCTGTATCTACGGAGTTCATACCCCATCTCCTCCCAACGCTATCCGGTTTAGAGGTACATCCCCCATCTTCCCCTAAACCGTGGAGTACATCCCCCATCTCCTCCTCTACACATAACGCATATAAACACATAGGTTCTATACACAATCAATCAATATATAAAATTAATGTATTCTATCAACCGTCAAGTCCCATGACACATTCCATTGATTAGTTTTCGTTTGCCTAATCATCATGCATTGTCTACAACAGTCACGACTATCCTCCACCGATAGCCCAAAGCAGTTATTTCTAAACAGAAAAAAAATGCACAAATGGATATTAAATCAACATTTCAATTCGGTGAGCGATAAATAAATCAACTACACCCTTTAATCCCATACACTTCCAATCTCGACATTTTCAATTCAATTCCTCATTTTCTTTAATTAATTATATGCATTAATTAATTAAAACAATTAGGGCAAAATTCCCATAATTAACAAAACAACCCTAAGGTTCCATTTTCATACATAATCCATCATCTAACTCATCTTTCTATGCCAAGCTTGCATTTAGGTTTATTAATAACAAAACCCCAACTTTTGTAAAATTACACAAAAGACCCAAACTTTCTCAAAATTACCCAACAACGCCCAACATATCAAAATGCTAAAATTCAAAGACAAAATCCATAAAGAGGAGTAGGATATCCCTAACTCAAAAGATGAGCTCCAACGGAGATGAAGACCAAAACCAAAATGCTCCAAATCCCGAAATTTTCAGATTAAAATGTAGCCCTCGACGATCAACACAACTTTTGTAAAGGCCAAAAGTGAGTAAACAACTCCTACTAGATCAAATCTAAGAGAGAAGTTAAGATTGTAGAGAGAGAGAGGCTCTCAAATTTGTGTTTGGGAAAGTAAGAGAGAGAAAGAACAAGAAAAAGTGATTTAAAAAGCTAAAACTCGGAACTTAAACCCAGTCGCTCCGCTCGAGCGTGGAAACCCCCGCTCGAGCGTCACTCACAGACTCCTGCTCGAGCGGCCAAACTCCCGCTCAAGCGGCGGATGCACACTTCCAGAAGTTTCTGCAGACAGGTCCCCGCTCGAGCGCCCAACTCCCCGCTCGAGCGTCACTCACAACCTCCCGCTCGAGCGGCCAATCCCCCGCTCGAGCGCCAAACACTACACAGGAAATACTGGATGGATGTATTCCCCGCTCGAGTGCCAAAACCCCCGCTCGAGCGGACAAGCAACAATAAGGTCTCCGCTCGAGCGTCGAAAGCTCCGCTCGAGCGGACAGGCCAAAATCTGGGCAACTAGTTTTGGTTCCTAAGCTTAACCAACCTATAACAAACCTGCCCAACACATCCTATAACTCAAACACAAAGCAGGAAAGGATGTAAACAAGATAATAATCAGCTACTAACATCCACGGACACAAGTCCGGATCACTGTACAACAAGGGTAAACCCGGGATCGCTATATTACCCCTCAAAACAAACATGCTCTTACTGTACAATGTCAGCCCGACTCAGCCCAGTATTTATCCACCCCTATTTGTAGCTCTTATAAACCGGACTTTATTAACTCATAAGTTCTAAGTGCTTTTTTTTAGGGCATCCAATGAGAAAATTCTAAGATTTTTTATATATATGTTTTTTATTTGTAGAATGATCATTTGGAACTAGTAATGATATTGAAAATTTTATTAAAGTAATAAATAATTATGATATTTTGGCTTTTCTATGTGAGTTTTGATTTATTTTTAGTTTATTTATGTTAGTTTTATATTGAAATTTGATGTGAGAGTGTAAGTAATTAAATTGTATTTTTTAAAAATATTTTTATAGTGATTAATTTATTTTTTAAAAATATTATATTTTTTAATCTGAATTCTATAAACCTGTTTTCTGCAAAAGTTACATTTGTTAATTTATCTTTACGATATCTTTAAAATAAAATTTAAAGATACAAATTTGGAAAAAAAAAAAGAAAGAAAGGGATAGTTGTAAATTAAAAAATGGCATATGTTCATTTTCAAATTAAAAAATCAACATTGTTAAGGATTCCAAAAACAATTTTTTTTTATTTTTTTATTTTATACAATACCCTTATAGGTATGAGACTCACACCCATGTAAAATTGTGTAGAATTTTTACTATCATGCTTATATGAATATTGTGCAAAATTTTTATTAGCTTTTATTGAGATCACTAGCATTTCTGTTAAAAAATACAGACGTGTATATATATATATATATATTTGTGCACTTTTATATCGCTTTAAATTAAAAAAATAAGAATATATATATATATGTGTGTGTGGACGTAAGTGTTAGGGTGTGCAAGGTATATACCACATGTACTTGCATAATTTCTCACAGACATATATATATATATATATAAATTACCTTACAAAATCGTGTAAGTTCTTACAAATATATATAAGTTGCGATTTCTTAAATTTTTATGAATTAACTTACGTATATTTGTAAAAATTTACACGATTTTATGAGATAACTAACGTATATCTGTAAAAACTTACGCAAGTGCATATGATATGCACTTGCACACTTAAAAACTGCCCAAATATTATATGTGTGCATTTTTTTAAAAATGGGAACAAATATTACTTGTAACATAGCATTCCATGACTTTATTATACATATATATATATATATATATATGCATGTCCACATTATTACTTGGAACATACCAATATTGAATTGATCTACTTTTTGACACATGAGATTGCTTGTTTATGTAATATTATTTTATTATAAGAGTAAATTATACTAATATCTCTTTTGATATTTAAAAAAAATATAACAAGTTTTACAATTTTGACATTATTATACTAATTTTTTTCCTAATAAGGATAAAATAATCCTTTTTACTAACGATGAAATGACTATAACAAACACAAAGTTAAATATTAAAAAAAAAATACATATTTCAATGTAAAATAGATGAGACGAATATCATTTTTTCGTCTATATTATTAACGAATTACTTATGAAAATTAAATTAAATATTATGTGAACTGAAACTTAACTAAACTCAATGTAATTATAAGACTTCCTGTATTTTTTTTATCAAATTTAAAAAGATATATAAAAATAGGAAAGCCAAATAAAAAAAAAAAAAAATTGAGCTTCAAAAAATGATGTAACCTGCATGGATAAACTCTGAGTTAGGCTGTCAAAACAAAGCAATGCTCAAAAAAGGAGAGAAGCACAGTCACAAGTCATCAGAGATGGTGATGTCTTTGGTTGGTCAGAGATATGAAAACCACCATAAATCATGGGGGGTTGAAGAAGTTGGAGGTGGGCTGAGGTTGGAAGCAAACTCTTTTCTTCTCTTACTACTAAAGATAGAGAATCATATCTATCTAGGGACTCACCCTGCTCTCCTCAAAACAAACACACAGTCACACACAAAACATACACATAAAAAAATAAAAAAATAAAAAAATAAAGTGAGAGTGAATTTCAATTCACCCACACCCCCACCACATTCAACACCTTTAATCAATAACTTGCGTCAAACACGCAACCCCCAACTTCCATATCCCTCTCTCTCTCTCTCTCTCTCTCTCTCTCTGCCTCATCCAGTTTCCCAAGCCAAATCCAAGAAGTCTCTTCTTCTTCTTCTTCTCTTGATGACCATCTAATCTTTCAATGGCATTGATCAGAGATCAGTTCTCTCTCTCTCTCTCTCTCTCTCTCTCTTCGCAAAAAAGTCATCAGCAGCATTTGATGAGTTGGGGGAAAATTATTACCATGTTATGTATACAATACATATAGCTGCATGCATGCCTATGCAGGTCTTTCAAACTTTGACATTTATTGATGGCCATTATGTCTCCTGCTTCATGTGTACGTAAGCTTCTATTATTGTTTTATACAAATTAATCATCATAACAATAAGAGTAGAGTGATTTAAGCCATACATACATATGATTCATTCCCATAATTTTTTTCTCCTAAATCCCTCCAAATGATGTGTCAAGCAAATTTTTAAAAGTCAACACATATTTAAATATTTTTTCAAAATTCTCTTTACATATATTTTATTTTATCATCTCATTAAGGAGATTATGAAACGAATAAATTGTACAAGGGTTGGTTTGGGATACCCAAAAAAATTCAAAAAACTAAAACATAATTAAAAAAGTTAAAAAGTTATCACTATTCATTAAAAAAAAAATAATTTTACACACAAATTATTACAACACAGTCTAAACCGTCCCATAGACTGTTGCTGAGTTGCTGAAATGATTTGGAAAAATTGCATAGGCGGGGTGCACAAATAACACAGTGCTGTTCAGCCTGGGGGGCTCATCACGGGTCCCGTTTTGATAATCTGAACCGTTCAATATATAGAACTCGTCGAGTACTATACATCTGAAAAATCACGTTGATCGAATATCGCTAACTGCATTATTAAATCAGTTTTGTATGAAAAAATGGATGGTGTTATAGTTAATGGTTGAAAAAAAACTAATCCGATCAGATAATTATCGATATCCAATCAACGTGATTTTTTTCAATATATAGTACTTGACGAGTTCTACACATTGAACGGTTCAGATTATCAAAACGGGACTCGTGATGGCCCCCACGGACTGAACCCCACTGCCCAATGCAATGCCCGAAAAGTAGGCAATCATTTCTTATCATCAATTCACTCCCTTAGACGGGCCTACTGCCTACTGTCCTTATCTTCTCTTACACACTAATTTATATATTTTTAATACACATTTTTTTATAAAAAGTTAAAAAGTTAACCCAAACAACCATATTTTTTTTCTCAACTTTTGAGTTCAAAAAGTCAAAAAATACACTTATTTAAGACATCCCAAACAATCACTAAATGTAACACGGCTGACATATATATATATATATTTATATATTTTCTCTCTCAAAACAATTGATAACGCATAATAAAAACACAAAATAAATCATAAAAAATATATTGATAAGTTGAGATTTGTTTTTAAATGTGGCTCCACCATAACTGAGTTTAATCTTAGTCATTCATTGCATTTTCTGTAATTTATTCTCATTTTTTTTTTTTTTTGGATCAACAAAGAAAATTTTATCTAGATGAGGGAAGAGATAAAAAAGATTTGAAGGAGATATGCATCACTGCTTGATAGATGAATCCCAACTAGGTGTTTTGTGTTATTTGTTTTTTGATCAGAAATCCCAACTAAGTTGACACTTAAAAACAAGTGCAATCATGTGCAAAACCCAACAAACAACACAATAAAGAAAGCGAGAAGCTAACTAAATACATATCCAAAATAGACAATTGTAAAATACTAATTCTGAAGTAGGGGTGTAAAAATAGCCTAAGACTCGTAGGCGGTCCGAAACCCGCCTGAGGCCCGAGTTGGACCCGGCTAGGCCTGGGACTGAGCCCGAGCCCAACCCAGTATCTTGGGCCTGGGCCCTTCATTTGAGGCCCGACCCAACCCCAAAAATTTCGAGCCCTACTGGCGACTCGGCCCAACCCACCCGATGGTCAAGTTTGCGGAAAAAATAATTTATTTTGAAAAACAATTTTTCAAAGAAACACCACATGATTACATAATCTAAAATACCTTCTCCAAGTGAGTTGTTGATAATACCTCACCAAGCGATCCAAGTGTCTCGCCTCCAAAGTGATTCACCTTGCACCCTCTTTGATTTATTTTTGTGTATATATTTTCTACAGGCCTTAAAAATTCTGATGGCCAATTTTTGTATCAAATACATCTGATATATATACACAACACATGATAGAGTTTGCATGTAGGTGGGATCCTTAGGGATCTCTATCTTTTAGTTGTGGGGATAAAATAAAAGATGTATATTTTATCTTAAATATACAGGATACAACTTATCCAATTTTTTTCATTAATTATCTTTTAAACAGATAATATAGAACTTCCACTGATTGCAATAATGTCCATCAACACATTACAATTAAACCCCTAAAAGTAGAGAATTACAAGTGAGGCCCTTTCTTACAATTAATCACAAATTTCCTTCCACCGAACTATATTCCACATGAGCTATTAGGTATGGACAAATTTATCACTATCAAAAGCCCTAACTCATGTAACCGAATTCTAAATTTTTCTTCTTTTAATTGGACCTTAAAAGCATTTTCCAAAAATAGTATTTTTACAATTATATATGTATAAAATATTTTTACAAAAAGGCAACCGGCCGGTTTTCTTTTGGTCCAATGTTAATAGGAAAAATTGCTTGAATATACTTTCTCACTTTGAGAATGGTGGATTCCATGTTAAGCACCTATATAAATCAATTACCACTCACATAACCCAACATGTCCGTGTATAGCCTTTGATTCGGCGTCACCGATTGACAATGTCAAAGTTAAATGAATAGTTAATTAATTTATACAAGCCTCTCAGGTCAAAGGAAAATAAGTGTATTGTAATAGAACTACCTTTTAAACTGACAGTGATCATTCCATAGGTGTTCTCAAAACCGATCATGTTCAGTGCATGTACTTATTGCATAACATCCACCTATTTGCCTAAGGTCACTACCTCAATGATAGAGTTAATCATTCTATCATATAGCAGCAAAACAGGTGTAGGCCATAGTAGTGTGACGCCCAATCAACACCCATAGCCTAGAACATTAATTGGGTCTACAAGGCACCGAAAAATCATAACTTCCAGCTTTTGGTTCATTAACCATTAGCATGTTTTTCTACAATGTTACCCAAGGGACGTTATGTTCACATCATATGTAACATTAAATATAACATTACCCATAATATCATACAAAATGCAAAATATAAAATGCCAAGCAATTTATTTAATCAGTCAATAAAGTCAACAAATTGGTTTTTGAGAGCACAAATGCTAACATTCTCCCACTTGCACTCAAAACCAATTACACATGTATTTAATACCATTCTCTTTTAAATAATTTCTAAAATTATCTAAAAGGTATTCTCCCCACGATTTGATCGAAGAGCTTTGATACTTTTTTCAAAGTTGCTACGAAATTCCTTGAACTCTTCAAAGGATTCAAACTTATGTTTCATTAGGTACAAATAATCATACCTAGAATAATCATTGGTGAATGTAATTGAATGGTAAAAACCACCTCTTGCTATGTGATTTATTGGACCACAAACATCTGTGTGTATTAATTCCAAAACTTCTATGGCTCTAATTCCTTTTCCCAGAAATGGAATTTTAGACATTTTTGCCTTGCAAGCAAGGCTCACAAATTGGATAAGGCTCAATTTTCAAAAAATCTAACGGCCCATCCTTGACCAATCTATTTAGACGTTCTAAATTGATATGACCGAGTTTCAAGTGCCACATGTAAGTTTGATTAACATCCCTTTTTCTTTTAAGGGGTAACATACCGGTGGATGTATCATTCTCAACACGATTAATGGAATTATCAATAGAACTAATAAAGTAAAGACCTTTTATTAAAATGCCAGAAACCACAAATTTATTATTGTGCTTAATAACAACTTTTTGAGAAAAGGAAAAACAATATCCCAACGAAATTAACTTTGAAATAGAAATTAAATTTCTACGGATGTCTGGCATAAATAGACAATCTTCTAAAACTAGAGTTCTATTAAATGATAATTCCAAATAAAAAATTCCTATGGAAACTGCAGCAACTGTTGCACTTGTTCCCAACTTTATCAGCATCTCCCATTCATTAAGCCTTCTGGTCTCCTTGAACCCCTGCAACATATTGCAAATATGTGAGGTCACACCAGAGTCTACACACCAAGCATTAGGAGGATCAATCAATAAATTGGTTTCAATAACAAACAGATTCAACATACCTTCTGAAGGTTTGTCCTTTTTTAGTGTTGCCAAATACTGACGGCAGTTTCTCTTCCAATGGCCAGGCTTTCCGCAATGGAAACAATTTCCTTTGCTTTTCTTCTTATCTATGCCCTTTTTAAAAACACCTAGTGTTTTTCCCGAGAATTTGGAGCCCATAGGTTTCTTATTAAAATTGTTCTTGCCCTTAGGCTTGAATTTTCTAGGACCTTCCTTCTCACCCATCATCACAGTGGGTTGGTTCTTTTTAATAAGATCTTCTGCTGCTTGCAACATATTGAGCAGCTCTGATGGTGCAACAATCATCTTATTCATATTGTAATTCAAAATAAACTGATTATAAGAATCTGGTAAAGATGAAAGTATCGCATCAATTTCAGTTTCACCATCAATATCTGCACCCAAAGTTTCCAGTATGTTAATGAAAGATATCATTTTTAGAACATGTTCCCGTACTAGAGTACCTTCCACCATTTTAGTGGACATTAAACCTTTCATGGCTGTTTGGCGTGCACTTCTACTTTGTTCTCCATACATTTCTTTCAAGTTAACCATCATGTCTTTTGCAGTAGGAACACCCTCATGCTGCTTTTGCAACACATTGGTCATTGAGGCCAATATGTAACATTTTGCAACATCATCCGCCTCATGCCACTTCCTAACAGCCTCATGTTGTTCATCAGTGGCATCCGCCTCAGGAAGCGCAGGTGGATCAGTGGTTAGGACATGGTTCAATTTTTCAGCAGTGAGGACAATTGTTAAATTTCTCTTCCAGTCCACATAGTTTGATCCGGTCAAACGATTATCATCAAGAATTTTGGACAAAGGATTAAAGTTGGTCATTTTGAACTGCATATATTAAAAATTAATAAATAAATAAAAACATGTGCCAGAAGACTATAAGTACTGCATTGTATATAAATCCATAGGATGCGGGATTTTGAATTTACTATGGCAATGCTCACTAGAATTTTTATTCAAACAATTTATAACCCCACAAATATAACATTTATATTTAAAACATTCATAGTGAGCATTGGGAAACCAATCCTGCATGTACAAAAATTTCTTTTGAAATAAGTGAACATACCCTGAATGGGTGCGTAGCTACTACCCATCATAATATCATCTCATGTTACCATTTTTTATTTTTTCTTTTAGAAAAATTAAATTTATTTATGACTCCCAATTTTTCTTTTGGCATCCAAATCAACTCATATGACACCTTTTGGTTATCATATAGTATTTGTCTAAGTGCAAACCATTGTTTAGATACATAGCATGAACATGTAAGATTATGCCTTCATTTTAGCCGACACTCCCACTAGTCACACTTATACTTTTCATAAAATAAATAAAACAAACTAATTAATTAAAACCCAACTGACCCTTTTGGTATCAATTGAATCTCAATTAATTAGAATTTTTATTTACCAACAATGGAGGGCCATAGGCATTATTTTTTCTTAAAATAATCCTATTTAACACTTAATAATTAAAATGGGGTACCAATAACATTATAACTAATTTATCTCCATAAATTAGCAAACTAATTTATATGCTACCTTACAGCAACATGTTAACCAAACACAAAAAAAAAAAAAAATAGCGGGGTGCAAATTAATCAGCAATTAATCAAGTCCAGTAAAACAGGTTTTTTTTTTTTTTTGTGAAGCTGTAACCGTGGATCTAGAACATGCAACAACAATAAGTAAAAATAAATAATAAAAATAAAATAATGATTCCATGTGAATGCCTTTTAGGCCAATCCCCAAATAAAACAAAACCTGAGGTGCACCATTATCACCGATTAAACAGCACTTTTTTTTTTTTTTGATACTGTTTCGGTCCCTTTTCTTTTGTAATTAATACAAGAAAAAAAATAGATTATATATATTCACAAATTATATAATCAACTATTACGCAAGACAACATTGAATATCCAAATATGAAAAACAAAAATAGATTCATGTAATCAAAATGGCATGGCTCTGATACCAATGAAAGTTTGCGGAAAAATAATTTATTTTGAAAAACAATTTTTCAAAGAAACACCACATGATTACATAATCTAAAATACCTTCTCCAAGTGAGTTGTTGATAATACCTCACCAAGCGATCCAAGTGTCTCGCCTCCAAAGTGATTCACCTTGCACCCTCTTTGATTTATTTTTGTGTATATATTTTCTACAGACCTTAAAAATTCTGATGGCCAATTTTTGTATCAAATACATCTGATATATATACACAACACATGATAGAGTTTGCATGTAGGTGGGATCCTTAGGGATCTCTATCTTTTAGTTGTGGGGATAAAATAAAAGATGTATATTTTATCTTAAATATACATGATACAACTTATCCAATTTTTTTCATTAATTATCTTTTAAACAGATAATATAGAACTTCCACTGATTGCAATAATGTCCATCAACACATTACAATTAAACCCCTAAAAGTAGAGAATTACAAGTGAGGCCCTTTCTTACAATTAATCACAAATTTCCTTCCACCGAACTATATTCCACATGAGCTATTAGGTATGGACAAATTTATTACTATCAAAAGCCCTAACTCATGTAACCGAATTCTAAATTTTTCTTCTTTTAATTGGACCTTAAAAGCATTTTCCAAAAATAGTATTTTTACAATTATATATGTATAAAATATTTTTACAAAAAAGCAACCGGCCGGTTTTCTTTTGGTCCAATGTTAATAGGAAAAATTGCTTGAATATACTTTCTCACTTTGAGAATGGTGGATTCCATGTTAAGCATCTATATAAATCAATTACCACTCACATAACCCAACATGTCCGTGTATAGCCTTTGATTCGGCGTCACCGATTGACAATGTCAAAGTTAAATGAATAGTTAATTAATTTATACAAGCCTCTCAGGTCAAAGGAAAATAAGTGTATTGTAATAGAACTACCTTTTAAACTGACAGTGATCATTCCATAGGTGTTCTCAAAACCGATCCTGTTCAGTGCATGTACTTATTGCATAACACCCACCTATTTGCCTAAGGTCACTACCTCAATGATAGAGTTAATCATTCTATCATATAGCAGCAAAACAGGTGTAGGCCATAGTAGTGTGACGCCCAATCAACACCCATAGCCTAGAACATTAATTGGGTCTACAAGGCACCGAAAAATCATAACTCCCAGCTTTTGGTTCATTAACCATTAGCATGTTTTTCTACACACTAGCATCTAAGTTATAAATAAATAAATAAAAAAGAAGTTCAAAAATTGTTGTTTTATTCTACATGATTGTAATTGAGATTCATTGTAATCACAAACAAAATAAGGGGGATTTTTTGTTCCAATCTTTGAACGTTTCTCCCCTTTGGTCCATCTATAGAGATGAGTAAGGAAAACTTACAGCTTCAATCCAGTGCTGGAAAGCCAATTTCTGTGCTTTGGTGTCCTTGGACAAACCCTTACCAACCTACCCAACACAATTAACATGATAATCTTAAGTCACTTCGTTGAACACATAATAATATAATACTACTTAATTATTAGATTAATTGGTATTTTAAGAAAATTATTATAGATTCATGAATTTTTTTTAAAAGAGTTTGGTTATTAATGATGTAAAAGTTTACCATAGATGATTTTATAATTATTTTTAGAAATTACACTGAATTGGGGAAAAAATTTGGAAGAAGCAGATGACCTTGGAAGCATTCAACCTGACTCGACTCCAGTGAGAAGCTGCGGTCTTTGGTTTGGAGATATTGAAGAATGTAATCACACTGTGATTCAACCGAGCATAATCGATCGCTTGCCACCTTCAAAAGCATATATAAACAAACATCTCTACTGTAATTGATTTGAGCTTATACATATATACATACATATTAAAAATAAAAATCAAAAATCAAAACTCCCAACTAGAAATCGTTGAATTGAATTCCAAATAGTTTAATCAAATGCCCTAATTTAAGAAGGAAAGGGTTTCAGAAAAGAAAAGAAACAATCTCTAGGTTTAGAACCTTACCAAAATTCCAGGTCATTCCCAAGCCAATGAGTTTCGAAAGGTTGTAAGGGAAATGAAGAGCACCGTCTATAGCGAAGAGGGTGGGTGTCTATTGGGGAAGAGGATCCGAATTCGGGAAAGAGGAGGAGACACAAAGGTTGTGCCGATGAGGTGTTTATCGTTCTGAGAGAGAGAGAGAGAGAGAGAGAGAGAGAGAGCGTGAATCACAAAAGAGAGAAGAAGAAAAGAAGAAACTGTTGCGCGTGTGTAAGGGTGGGAACTCTCTAATGTGTAAAATGATCTCAGCCATTGATTTGTTGTTTGGAAAGATCTGTGTGGACCATTCTAATCAATTGTAAAGGATATATATTTTCATATAAATGATCAATTATAAAGGATATATATTTCCTTTTGATTAGAAGTAGCAAAGACTTAAATGTTTTTTGAAATTTTTTTTAATTTATGTTTTGGTGTTGGGGCTTTTTTTTTTTAAAAAAAAAAATTGGGAATTGTATATTTTATATAAAAATCAAATTGGAATATTTTATACAAACACACCTATATATAATCACACTTATTTAAAAAATGTGATTAAAAAGTAGTACTGTATATATAATCACACTTTAATTAGAAGGTGTGATTAAAAAATATATAAATAATCACACTTTAATTAGAATGTGTGATTAAAATATATATATATATATATAATCACACTCATTTAAAAAGTGTGATTAAAAAGTAGTAGTGCATATATAATCATACTTTAATTAGAAGGTGTGATTAAAAAATATATAAATATTCACACTTTAATTAGAATGTGTGATTAAAATATATATATATATATATAATCACACTTATTTAAAAAGTGTGATTAAAAAGTAGCAGTGTATATATAATCACACTTTAATTAGAAGGTGTGATTAAAAAATATATAAATAATCACACTTTAATTAGAATGTGTGATTAAAAATATATATAATCACAATTATTTAAAAAATGTGATTAAAAAGTAGTAGTGTATATATAATCACACTTTAATTAGAAGGTGTGATTAAAAAAATATATATATAATCACACTTAATTGAAAAGTGACATAAAAAATAAATATTATCACACTTAATCAAATTAAGTGTGATTAAAATATCAATCTAATTTTTTTTATCACACTTCCAATAAAAATAAGATATTTTTTTTGGTCAAAGTGTGATCTTTAACTATTTTTGTAGTAGTGAATGTTATTTAGAAAGCCTGTCAGTGGATGATTTCGATGATTTTGACATTTTGGAATGGTGGAAACAAAATGAAACTATATGACATGTGGTTTCACGTGACCCATTGTAGACGCGCTCCCGGGAACTCTCCGACATCTGCGCGCCTGCGAGGGCGGCGCGAATCTCATTTTGTTCTGAGCTACTACAGTTCAGACTCAATGTCACGGTTCTAAATCTAATCTCGCAAAGTGTAATGCAAGATCAATAAATCACCAAAGAGTCCAAATCGGACAAATTATTTTGGAAAACTGATTTTTATAAAGAAGTGCCAAACATGGACTGTTTTGCCAGATACAGAGTCGCCACCTAAATATTTTATTTTGGGGGAATTTAGAAAACCCTGACTCATGCCTAAGGCCACGTGTCCGTCATCACCAAAGTTGCCTCGGCTCGGGAACTTGGGTACGAGAGGGGAAGGTTATGCAATGAGCACCCCCATTCGCCCGATCAAAAGAGCGGCCTTTACTAAGCATGATATTTTGTTTTTGAAAACACATGTGTTCTTATTCCGGTTATTTAACCTAGAATTACTATGTGATGCGTACAACATACAAGTATAGACTAGATCGCCTAAGTTGGAACAAAACATTGCATCTTCATTTGTTTGAAAATAGTTTGAAGTTTGCTACTCGCAAGTAGGCTAAATCAGGGATTTGATGAATTGTTCCAATTCAAGTAATCCAACCTTCACCCACAGGCATTCAGGCAGTTATATCAAATAAGCAGTTAGCCTCATGACAAGCATGCTTTCATGGCAACATTAACACACATGCGGTATGCTAAAGCGTAAATACTCACAGTGTACTCCAAACTAAAACAAAGAACTAGTTAGAAATCATGCATGATCCTAGTTCATGTTAAGATGGCTAATGCAACACATGCAGGAATGCAACTAAATAGGCTCGACTATCCTAGAATGGCATATGAAATGCAACTTGGTAACATGTATTCAATTTGGAATTGAAATACAATGCAGTTAGTATGATGCGCTGAGCTCAGTACATGCAAGACAGATGAATGGATGCACGCATGCGAGCATGAGGTATGCTAAACAAAATATGCCCTAAAACTAACCATCGTAAGCAGTTAAGTAAAAGGGAGAAAGAAATGGGGGTTAGAAGACATGCATCACACACACGCATGCTTATTACAACAATTGGCCCTCTCGACGGAGGGACCGAATAAGAAGCTAACTAGCTAATCTAAGCTAATTAAACTAATTATTACATCACAAATAAGCTAATTAACTAATCCTAGTTAACTAACTATTACAAAACAATTAAGCAGCTAAACGCATTAACTACTTAAGTTACATAACCAAAGCATAAACTTGCTAAGTAAAGCAGTAAACAGAGGTGCCCTCAGAGGGAAGAATGCATGGTCGCCTCGTTCGGAAATCCGTCATGATGCCCCAACTTGCCTCTGTTTGCAATTGTTCTCAGAAACTTGCACCAAGCTTCAGATAGCTTCTAACACATCTTGAGGACCTGTGGGAGGGTGGCCGACTAGTTGTTGTTCTCTCCAGCCACTGGCCGACCACTTTTTGCTACTGCAAACCAGAAAAAGTGGTCGGCTAGCTAGTTTTTCTGGTTGGCCGACCAGTTGTTGCTGCTGAATTCCAGTTTGCTGCAACAGAGAGCAAGAAACGGCATGGCAATGTATTTGCAAGATATGTGTGCACAACCATCCTCCCTATCATTTCATGAGCTTAAGGGAGTGAAGTTCTCGACCCTCGGGCCACCAATCGCGCATTTCAATGCGTGATGGCCGAGAAGCCAAATTGCACAATTCAATATAAAATGAATGCACAAGTAAACACATACAGCCTAAAACTCTATCATGTAGGATCAAGAGCGTCGGCGACCGGGAATTGAGGCACGTTCCATCACTTTAAGTATGAAACGTCCCTCATTTCCCGTGTTTGGACTAAAACCTATTCCAAACACAATGCAACACAAGCATGGCATACACAATGCGACTCAAACATGCAAGCATGCAATGCAACTAGAGCATGCAAACATGCAATGCAATGAAACAAGCATATGAACAATATGCAAGGGACAAGCATGCAAACATGCAATGCAACATGAACAACCTAATAAGGCTAATGGCATGCACAATGCTAATGCATGCATGCACAATGCAATGCTACAAGGGCAACTTAACAATGTTAGGAATATGCATACTCAATGCAAAGGACTACTAGCATACACAATGCTAAATGACAACTAGCATATGCAATGCAATGAACATGGCACACTCGATGCAATGTGACCTAAACTTGCAAACAACATGGCATACTCAATGCGATGAACTACATGGCGTATACAATGCGAAATCAATCATGCAAACAACATGGCATACTCAATGCGATGGACCTCATGGCATACACAATGCTCAATGGACTTAAACCAAAATGGATAGACCTCGGTCATGCCCAAATTAGTGGCCATAATGATGAAAATAAAGGCACAAAATACAAAGCATGCATGCACAATGCATCGGCCAACCAAGTAGGCCTAAGAGCACAACCCTCAAGAAGGCTCAAGGAATGGTAAACATGGAAGTGTGACAACACTAAATGCACTGAAATAAGGTATGAAATGATGCCAAATCATTTAAACAATGCAAGTATAGCATGCAAAGGTCCTAAAGCATGAAAGCTAGCAAAGAGGACTACTCTAGAGACATGTAATACATGGCACAAATACATGAACCAATCATGGACAGAGCTCAAGTAGGTCTAAACATGGACCAAAACATGCTAAGTTAGAGGCTCAAAGACCTAGGCATGCAAGCATACACACTAGGCCACAATGAGGCAACAATGCACAATACTCAATGGCAGTTAAAGCATGAAAGAAGTGGGAATACGGTCATGCTATAAGCTCTGAAATGAAATATTAAATGATGCCAAATCATCTAAATAGCTCAAAGACAGCATGCATGAGTCAACAAAACGCAAAGCTAGCAAGGCCAATTGCACTACAGCTATACAAAGCATGAAGGATATGGCAAAGACAACCCAAAACAGTCCTAGAACATGTCAAAATAAGTCTAAAACATGCATAAAAGGAAGCCAAAACAAGCTAACATAAAGGGCATAAGGCATGATGCATACAAGGCAAATAAAGTGGATTACATTACACCTATTAAGACCAAGCATGGGATGGCTTAACCAACAAAAATCAGAGTTATATCATGGCAAGATAACCCTAAAAACACATTGAAATGATGGCTCGCAAGCTAAGGCATGAAGGCATACGCAATGATTCATGTTAAGGCATAAAGGGGCAAACCCTCCAACGCATTGAATGAGTGATAAATGCAAGTGCATGAGCATGAAATATGGACTGAAATCACATAAGAAATGATGCCAAATCATTGAAATAGTCCAATTAAAGCATGCTAGTGGACTTGGTGCAGAAAGCTAACAAGCTAGATTGAACCATGGCTATACAGAGCAAGTCATGCATGGCTAAAACAACCAAAATCAGAGCTAGAGCATGCTAAAACATGGACAAAAGCTTCTTGAAGTTAAGCCAAAAGCATGCTAGAATGACATGTTAAAGCATGGTGCATGTTAGGCTAATTCATGGAAATACACTACAAGTGCATGGAGCATGCAAGGGCTAACCAAACCAAACCAAAACAGAGTCATGATATGGCAAAACATCACCAAAAAGATGCTGAAATGGAAACAAAACAAGCTAGAATGACATGCCATTTCATGAAGCATACAAAGACTAGTTTATGTGACTTACACTACAAGTGTATTAGGCATGCATGGAGTGACAAAACCAAGTAAAAACAGTGGCATGCCATGCTAAAATAAGCCCAAATACAAGCTAATATATGATCAACATAAACTTAACAAACATGCTCACACATGAGGCATTCAAGACAAGTATTGAAGACACAAGGAGAGGGGATGACCCTCTCCTTTTTGGGACCTCAAAACACCACCCCCACCACTGAACTCTGGATTTCAGTGGTGAGAAGGCTAAAATAAGGTGGTCCCAAAGGCTCACAAAGAAGCCACAAAAGCAAGGTCAAACAAGGCCTAAGAGGGGGTAAACAACCCCTAACACAAAAGTGACCTTAAGCAAAGATCTTAAGCACCAAAATTTAGAACTTTTTGTAGTTAAGGGTTAAGCTTAAACAGCATGCAAGTAAGTCTAAAAGTTTAAGCAAGAATGGTGGTTTAAAAGGCTAAAAGCTCACCCTTGAAGGCCACTTTCAAAGCTGCAACTCCAGCAGCCTCTTTAAGCTCAAACCAGTCCAAGAACTCCAAAAACAACCTCAAGGGACCTCAGCTCCAAGAGTATGGTGTTTGAGTGTGTGTTTGTGTACAAAAGTGAGACAAAAGGGCACTTTTAAGGCACAAAATCAATAACAAGAGCAATATAGAGGCAAAGCTATATGCATAACTCTCAAGGCAATTTTTTCTGAAGCTAAAGGAGGGAGGAGGTGGTTCTCTCTTATAGAGAACCAAAAGCAAAGCTTCTTGAAGAAGCTAAGGTTCAAGGCCATCCCTCCATACACGTATATGAAGGATGGTTTCAGTGCCCTTCAGCTGTGCCAGCTAGAGGAAAATATCTCCAAAAAGGTGACAAAAAGTGGCCGACCACTTGAAGTGGTCGGCCAGCTACTTAAAGTGGTCGGCCGACCACTGTAAGTGGTCTCCCAAAAAGACAACTGGTCGGCCATGGTGGGAGATGGTCAGCAGCATGAAAACAAGCAAATGGTGTGGTGACCGACCAGAAAAGATGGCCCAAAGACCAAGGAGACCAGTTGTCAGACTAAAAAACTGGTTGGCAGGAAGAAAAGTGATTTGCGGGGAGAGAAACTGGTCTCCCACCCTTGTACCACCTTCTAAACAAGGAAAACAAGGTTTGTACCAAAAACAAACCAAAACGGATGTAAGACGAAAGTTCGAGAGGCAAAGCGCGCAGCCGGAAGTCTCGAAAACTAGCTGTCGAGTACCAAAAGTGGTTTACAACCACAAAAGTGGTCTCCCAAACCATAGTGGCCCTCTAGGCCAAGGAAACAAGGTGTGGTCCAAAAATCACGCCAAACGGAGAACGTTAAGCGGTCCGGAGACAAGGCGAGGGCCGAAGGCTTCGAAAATAGGAAACTAGTCTCCAAACGGAAAAAAGTGGCCTACGACTACAAAAAGGGGTCTACAAGACCTCTCCCTCCCTCAGGCAAGGAAAACAAGGCTTGGTCCGCAAACCGAGTCGAAACATAAAGAGTTCAGAGGCCCGGAGGCAAGGCACTCGGCCAAAACTCCGAAACCTCGAAACGAGCACAACATGCGCAATCACCGAGCGCTCAATCGATGACGTCTGAGTCTTAAGGTCGATCAAAAATGGGGTGTCTACACCCATGATATACTAACTGTTCTTATTTCTACAGTGGCTTCGGAAATAGCTTTTAGTGTAGGTGGACGGGTGTTGAGCAATTACCGGAGCATGCTTTCACCTTAAATGGTTGATGCATTAATAATATTCAGAGATCATATGCGTGCACTTACAAGAAGACAAAATTATAGTGAAAAGAGCGAATTCAAAATGATTTGGATGACATATCCTTGGACAATGCGACTGAAATGTCTGTCTCCTTCGATGATTGATCAACAATTTATTTTTTACTATTTCATTTCATTTTTTTTATTAGATTATTGAGGTGGAGTATAATGCAAATGATTGGTTGGCTAGTAGGTGCCAACCTAGTTGGGATGTACTTGATCTATAGTGATACAATTGCTCTACCATCATCAATAATCTTGTAATGCCCCAAATTTCTAACCCAAATGATAATACAACAATCACGGCTCTCTCAAGAAAAACCGAATATAAATCTCCAAACTTACATTACATGATACAATAGTTCTTCATGCAACAATATATTAATCCAACAACCAGTAAATAAACAAATAAATACCCCAAGGTTTTACAAGTTTCTAAGGCTTGAGCCTTAAAAAATCTAGAAACCTCCTAGATGTTGATTTGTGATTATGTAACAATTTTAAGCAAAAAATAACAATCCCAATCAAACAATCAAGACAAAGAGACACAACAATTTTACGTGGAAAAATCACAATTGGACACCTCTAATTGTGATCAAAAAATCACGGGCAACTGCCACAAGACAATCCACTAAGAAGAATTAAAGGAATTACATAGGTATACTCTCAATTACCTAGCGAATCCACAACGCCTAATTGAACCAACCTCTATATGCCTCTTCCAACCCCATCTTCACCACGGAATTGTCTTTCTAATGAGCCACTCCGGATTCCACCAAAGCTTCAGGCTCGAATTCTTCAGAATCCACAACTGAAGAACAACTCTCTCTGTTGTGTATAACAAACAAACCTTTGATGTACTCTCTTTAAACCATGAGTTGAATTCTTAATAAAACATCAAAGAAAAATAACAAAATATCCCTAGATATAAACCTTCAAGAACCAAAAAGAAGATCTGGAGGAATTCGATGAATCACTTAGTTTTGGGAGAAAACCAAGTATTTATAGAGAACCAAAAGTAATCCTAGATTGGGAAGAAACCAAACTCCTTGAGAAATCCGGATTCTGAGGCTCGCTCGAGCGAAGCTTTGCTGGCTCGAGCTAGGAGTGTATTTTTCATGATTTCTACTAGTGCCTTGGCTCGAGCGACGGATCCTTGGCTCGAGCGACCAATCACTTCTTTCAGGCTTTTGTGTGGACGCAATCCTTCGCTCGAGCGAGCATTCCTTGGCTCGAGCGAGCAAGCCTTAGCTCGAGCGAGCACTCCTTGGCTCGAGCGAGCAATGACGGACATGCAATTTTGAATGCAATTTTGCATTTTGCTTCGGCCGCGAGCTGGCCGTAATAATCAGCGAAGTGGCAATCTTGAAAGCATTAACATCACAAACTTCTCTGCATGGCTCGATTCGGGTTGGATTCGCATCTAATAAACTCATAGCCTCACTGAAATAAAAGTGCGAAAATAAATACAACTGAAAGGAGTTTTGTCAAACGGAGTTGCCAACAATAAAAACCTAACATGGTTACACAAAACGATTATTCAAACCCACACACATATAGCCCTTGGCTTACACACAGAGTCACAACAAAATGAGAGTCTCATACTCTCAACACACATTTCCTCGCCTTTAGTTAGGCGGTATCACCACATCTTTTCCCGCACAAAAATCTCGTAGGGTGAGCATAAAGCGCAGTAAGAAATCCTTAACAAAGTATATACATTTTATATAAGTCTCAAGAGATGAAATGCACATGCCATGCTATACTCATTTTTGAAGATAAATCACATTTTCATCTTTTGAAAACCATCATGCTCAATGATGTCATACAATTTCAATTATTCAAAACTTAACAATTTATTTCAAGGGTGGTAAATACGACTCTGGTAATCCCTAGGTCGATATTTGCAAGTAGACTATACAAGTCCTACCAAATTGTCATTTTTACCGGTATTAACCGGAAGGCTCAACACCTATCCGCGCAGGTTTTCGATCTTTCACCCCGGACTTTCAGGCCAACTTATTCAATATCATCTACACCACCTATCAAGACTTACCAACGTATTTACCCTGAAACCATTTCATGAAAACTTGTTTCTCAACATTCTTTTCTTAATGCAAGTTTTCAAATCAACTTTCAAAATTTAATGTGATCAAATGAATTATTATGCCAATAACACAAGATGAATATAAATACTTTTATTCCAATTCATCATCCAAGAAATAACACAATTCCCTCTTCTCAAGTATCCTCAACAATTAGTCATTTCAAGACTATTTCAATGTTCTGAACAATAATTTTCAAAATGAACAACAATTTTCATATTCCCTAAAATTCATCATTTATATAACTATAAATATAAATAAGAAATTTTCCAAACATTCATTTATTTTGACACACAAAATAAATACGACAATATCATTCATGGATTTTCAGTCTCTTTTAAAAAATTCCCAAATTCTAAGTTTTCTCACTAAAACTATACAACTCAAATCCTTTGAAAGAAAACTTTCCAAAATCATTTTTTCTTCAATCAATGAAGATTATTTTAAAAAAACAAGAGACAAACTCACTTTCAAAATCGCTCAACTTCTTGAATCAACAATCAATTTTCAAAGCTATCGAAAGATGATTTCGAAAATCATGTAGATCTTGCAAAAATATATATATATAACCCTAAGAAAATCCCTACCTTAAGTTTTGAAGAAGAAATGAGATGAAACCCCTAAAATCAACGGTGTCGAAACTCGATCTTCACCGCATACAACAAAGCCCTCAAGAAGTTAACCAACTTTGATGAAGAAATTATGGCAGAACTCTAATGGATCTTGAGAAATCAAGGTTTTGATCCAATTTGGCGTAGGAAAATGTAGAGAGAAGGGAGAGGAAAGCGTTTTTAGAGAGAGAGATATACGAAAGTGATCTGAAATATCAGATTCACGAACTGATATAACATGGTCCGCTCGAGCGTAGAAAGCCCTGCTCGAGCGTCAAATACACTTTCCCAGTACTTTTGCAGACAGGTCAAACTTCTGAAACCAAACATTCTCCGCTCAAGCGCATAAACGGCTGCTCGAGCAGGCAAGCAACTTCTAATGCATTTTGATCCCCGACAGGGCGCTGTCCTTGGACCCACCAAGGGGCGTTGCCCCCTGGACCCTCATGAGCTGACCGGGCAGCTCGATCCCCGACATACTCAGCGAAGTGGCAAAACTGAGATCGCTACAAATCTACACCTATTTTATTTAATAATTTAAATTTTTGTAATATTTTATTTCATTTTGAAATAAAAAATTTTCATTCAATAAATGTAATATAATTAATTTAAATTATAATATTGAAAGTTTCATTTTCATATATACAAAATTATTTATTTCGAAAGAAAAAAAATTATATAATTACATACTTTTTTAGTTATAAGTTCATAATTAAAAAATATAAGTCATACATAATTAAATTTAAATACCACCAGTGGCGGAGGCACATTGGGGCGAGGGGGGTCACGTGCTCCTGACTTTTCAAATTTTGTTTTTTTTTTTTGGTGGGGTCTTGCTTACACTTACACACAGTGCCCTTTTCTATACATAATACAAACACATTGACACACTACACGCACTCACATTTTTTTTTTTTTTTGAATCCTAATCCCAACCAAACACTGACACATAAGATTTTTTTTTTTTTTTTTGGTGAGTGCACACAACTCTAATTATGGCAAGGCTAAAACCCTAAAAGTGTATGAAATTCTTTATTTTTTTTTATTTATTCACAGTACTTGTTAAGTGTTTTCGTATTTTCTTTGTCTTCTTTGTCTTCCTTTGTTGCTTTGCAATTTACTGACTCGCGATTTACCAGATTACGATCACACAACACAGATTTGGGACCACACTACAATCTTGATATCTTCTCTTCATTGTTTACAAGTAACTTTATTTATTTATTTTTACTTTTAAATAAAAATTATGAGTATTAATTTATAATTATTTGTCAAGTTTTGATTTGTAATTTTTTTTGATTTGTTATTATTTATGTTAAAATAAGAGATTTTGATATGCTAAAATTATGAATCTTAATTGGTGGTGATTTATATTAAAATTAGGGATTTTGGTTTGTTGTTGTTTGTGCTAAAATTAAAAATATTAATTTGCAGTGATTAATATTTAAATTTGGGATTTTGATTTGTTATAATTTGTGCTAAAATTAGAAATTTTAATTTGTTGTGATTTGTGCTAAATTTAAAATTTTGGATCTATATTAAAATTGGAGATTTTGATTTGTATGGGTTTGTGATTTTGATTATAAATTTTTATTTTGATTTTTAATTTTTTTGAACAGTCATGGAAAAATATTTTAAAAGAAAATTAAAGTTGGAATCATCTTTTTCTCAAGAAGAAGATGATAATTATTCTTTCTCAAAACAAAATCGCATAGAAATCAACTTAGTAGACCTTCCTGCAGATCCAAGACTACGGCCTTAGATTATGGACTATAATGCTAATGATCGAGACCAAATTCGTAGGGCATATCTACAAAAAGGTCGTTGTCAACCTCATGACCATAATTTTCTACAAAAATCATTTGGACAAAAATTTTGGCGATTTAATTAGGCTTGGTTTAGTGAATTTCCTAATTGGTTGGAGTATAACGTAGCAAAAGATGCAGCATTTTTTTTATGTTGTTATCTTTTCAAACCCGATATTGGAGATCAAGCTAGTGGTGATTCTTTTGTTGGTGAGGGTTTGTCAAATTGGAAGAAAAAAAGAAAAAATTCAGACTCATGTTGAAAGTCCCAATAGTGTTCATAATCAAGCTTCGAGTAAATGCCAAGACTTGTTAAACCAAAACAAACATATTCAAACGATTTTTTTCAAACAATCTGATCAAGCTCGAATTGAGTATCGAACCCATTTGAATGCATCGGTTGATTGTGTTAAATTTCTTCTAAGACAAGGACTTAGGTTTTGTGGGCATAATGAATCTGAAAATTCAAGTAACCAAGGAAATTTTCTTGAACATCTCAAGTTTCTTGCTGATCATAATGAAGATATTAAAGTGGTTGCGTTAAGCAATGCTCCACAAAATCTCAAGTTGACATCTCCTAATATTCAAAAAGACATTGTAAATGGGGTCGCATTCGAAGCTATCAATGTGATTACTAGAGATCTTGGTGATGCACTTTTTTCTATTTTGATTGATGAAGCCCATGTTATATCAATCAAGAAGCAAATGGCAGTTGTAATATGATATGTTGACAAAAAAGGCCAAGTGATTGAACACTTTTTGGGTATTAAGCATGTTGTTAATACGAATGCTCTCTCACTCAAGCAAGCTGTGGAAAATTTATTTTCCAGACTTGGATTGAGTATTTCTAGATTGCGGGGTCAAGGATGTGATGGGGCTAGTAATATGCAAAGTGAGTTCAATGGTCTTAAAACACTTATGCTGAAAGAGAATCCTTGTGTATATTATGTTTATTGTTTTGCTCATCAATTGCAATTGGCATTTGTAGCCGTAGCAAAGAATCATAATCAAATTGCTTTACTTTTCACTTTGGTTTCTAATGTGGTGAATGTTGTTGGAGCATCATGTAAATGTTAAGATATTGTTGAGGAGAAACAAGCTGCAAAAGTTGCTAAGGCACTTAATACTAGAGAGCTATCTAGTGGGTAAGGCTTAAATCAAGAAACTAATCTTAAACATGTCGGTGATACATGTTAGGGTTCACACTATGGTACTTTAGTCAACTTGGCTAGTATGTTTTTAACAGTGATTGATGTGCTTGAAATGATTTCGAAAGATGGTTCAAATTCAGAACAACGAGCAGAAGCAAATGTATTGTTGGATTCAATTCAATCATTTGAGTTTGTATTCAACCTTCATTTGATGAAAACGATATTGGTTATTATAGGTGAGTTATTGCAAGCACTACAAAGGAAAGATCAAGATATTGTTAATGCCATGAATTTAGTTCAAATTTCCAAAGTCTGGCTCCAAAAGATGAGGGAGTGTGGGTGGACATCTTTATTTGATGATATTTCGTCTTTTTGTGAAAAGCATGAAATTGATGTTCCCCAAATGGATGATATGTTTGTAGCTCGAGGGAGTAAAAGACGCAATGCTCAAGAAATTACAAACTTATATCATTATCGCACTGAGTTATTTTACATTGTTTCAAATGTGAAAATTCAAGAACTAAATGCTCGTTTAACTAAGTTGAACACTGAGTTGTTACTTTGTGTGGCATGTTTAAATCCATCTAACTCTTTCTCTAGTTTTGACAGGAAAAAGTTAATTCATCTTGCTGAATTGTATC
Source organism: Camellia granthamiana (assembly GCA_036172215.1). Lineage (NCBI taxonomy): Eukaryota > Viridiplantae > Streptophyta > Magnoliopsida > Ericales > Theaceae > Camellia > Camellia granthamiana. The sequence continues at coordinate 95,369,488 of CM069908.1, read as the reverse complement.
CCAAAGAATTTTCTTCAGTGGAGCTCATGGTACTAAATGATCAACTTGATACATATATTATCGATATTCTATCCAGCAGTGAGTTCTCAATGTTGAATGGAATTGCCGATCTTGCTAAAAAAATTGTGGAGGCTGGAAGAGACAGTATATTCATTGATGTATTTACTCTTGATTTTAGCATTAATCTTACATGTTGCAACTACTCTTGTTGAGATGGTATTTTCAGCTATGAATACTGTGAAGAATCGGTTGCGAAACCGAATGGGTGATGAATGGATAAATGATAGTTTGGTTGTCTACATTGAGAGAGATATTTTTTATGGTATTGACAATGATACTATTATGCAAAGATTTCAAAAGATGAAAACTCATCAGGGTCAATTGTAAAAGTTTAAAATTAAAAACATTTTGTAATGAATATTAATTTTTAATATTTAATATTAGCTTGAAAAATCATTATTATGTTATTATTATTGATTAGGGAAGAAAAATTTTGAGATTATAATAGGCGCCCCCCATACCGCCACTGAATACCGCCATGGAACATAACCAAACAAAATATCTCATTAATCTTAACTAAAATACTCTAATATAATTTTTCTTTTATTTTTTATTCCTAATAAATAATCTACATAGATAATGTATTTATTGTTTACTTTTCAAAAAAACAAAAGGCTCGACTACTTGCGGCCCAGACCCTATTATGAGTGGGCTTAGGCCCCACTTTTTGGCCCATGGACCAAGCCAGGCCGCTAAAAAAGCAGGAGCCCGCGAAGCTCTCTTAGGCCGGCCTGAGCCCAGGCCTAGATGAACCGAGCCAAGCCATTATTACATTCCTATTTCGAAGGGTTAGATAACACTCCATCTTCTTTGAATTAGACGGTATAATAGTCTTGGTTCTTACCATTTTGAAAATAAAAATAAGTTTGAGATTCCTAAAGTATAATTGGGCGAATTATACTAAGAGTCCCTATAATTTGGGACTCATGTCACTTTGGTCCATAACTTTTCAATTGTAACATATTTGATCTTGAATTTTGAATCTTGTTCCAAATAAGGACAATTAAAGATAGCATTGATTAATTTCAAGGGCAAACTCATCAATTTGATAAAATATAAATTAATTTGACAAAAAAAATGTCAAAAAGATATTTTTGAATTTTTAAAAAGTATTTTTACTCACCAAAGATAAAATTATGTAAATTAATAAATCATTTACACATTTATTTATTTATTTTACCAAATTAATTTTATTACGTGTTTGGATGATGATCATGTAATGGGTGGTTGTTTTTATTTTCATTAAATTAGTTTTATTTTTCTAAAAGTCAAATACAGCGAGAACTTTGATATCATTATTAAGCCAATCCATTAAATCAAAAAATTCAAAACTAAAAACATTTCATATATTAAATATATCAATTACACATTAAAAGCCTAATAACCACCAATTACATGATCATTAAAAATTAATTTGGTAAAATAAATAAATAAATAAATGTGTAAAAGATTTATTAATTTTACATAATTTTATCTTTGGTCGGTAGAAATAATTTTTAAAAATTCAAAAATATTTTTTTTTATTTATTTTTGTCAAATTAGTTTATATTTTATGAAATTGACGATTTTGCCCTTATAATTGGGCAATGGTATCTTCAATTGTCATTATTTAAAACAAGATTCAAAATTCATAGTCAAATATGTCACAATTAAAAAGTCATGAATCAAAATGACATATAGCCTAAAATATAGAAATCGTTAGTATAATCACCCAATATATAATTTTTAAATTTAGCCACAATGATGTCAACTATATTCATATCAATTATTGATAAATTTAAAAGTCAATCACCTAATATCCAACCTCTTGCCACATCATAAAAGGTGAATTTAAAACTCACTAGCATTTCTCTTTAAAAATAAAAGTTGATAAGTGTAAGTTATATTGTACAATTGAAATCACATTAAGATATAAATTAAACATATAAATTCGAGAATAGAAGATCTCATATAAAAGGAAAGAGATAACTCACAATTTATGTCTCGCAATTATACTTATAATAATGTAATAAGTTATGTGTTAGCTTTTTAATTTGTCATAAATTCATGGGGTACTTACCAATTAGTTCTATTCACTAGACTTATTTACCTACAGGTCCTAACTAATAAATTTAACACTATAAAAATAAGAGAGTGATAAATTTATCACTAAAAATTTATTCATAAAAACAAAGAGACTGATAAATTTATCACTATAAATTTATTCATAAAAAAAAAAAGACTGATAAATTTATCTTTATCACTTAATAAATTTATCAAATAGGACTTAATGGGTATTAAGTCTCCAAAGTAGGACCTATTGGATAATAAGTCTCCAAAATAGGACCTATTGGTAGTTTACCCTAAATTCAACCATATAAAAGGCCCTACTCCCTTAGCATGCAGTGAATTAAGAGATTTAAAATGGAATAAGTTATTCTCGCATAACTTTTTTGGGAAGGATAATAAATTTTGTGACAAAAATCTCCTATCGATTATCTTCTTAAAACAATATAATTAATCAGATAAGTTATATTAAATATAAATGAAACACATAATAATTTTATTTTGAAATAAAATAATTCTATGGTAAACGGTCAATAGTTCCGAAATTGAATAGGGACGTTTTGGCAAGCTGGTAAAAAATTAGTTTTTTAGCATTTTAGTTTTTTTAGATCATATCACCTGTCTACTTTTTTACACCAAAAAAGCCAAAAAAAACTACAAAAAAAAAGCAAAAAAACCAACTTTTTACTATCTTTTCAAAACACTACTTCATGGGCAACAATACTACATATTTAGAAAATTATTTAAAAAATAAATCAATAAACTATATTTATATTTATTATGAGTATGATTCACACACAATCATATTTAGAATTCTTTTGGGATGTGAGTTAGTTTTTTAACTTTTTGAATTTTTGGCTATTTTAACTTGGGACTAAAAAGCCTTGTTTGGAATAAATTTTTTTTTTTTTTTAAAACTTTTGTAAGAAAAAAAAATGAAATAATTATAGGTTAGATCTGACATTTTATCTCATTTGTCTAAAATAACCTATTTTGTCTTATATGACTAATTTAGTCCCAAGGAACATGCCAAACGAACCCTTAGAATACATTTTGAATAAATTTTCATATTTTTTAGGGAAAATTATAATTCAATGGAAACACTAAAAACAAAATTTATAGAATCATAAAAAAAAATTATTACTTTAATTATTAAAGTTGGTAAGTTCTATCACTAATTTATAATTTTTTTTTTAATCTTTTACTTAGATCTTATTTGGCAACATTTAATTTTAATCAAAAAAAAAAACCAAAAACTCATTATAAATTATCATATTACTCTATTTATTTTTTTATATATCTTTTTTTTTTAAAAATTATTAAAATAACATACTCTCAAAAACTTTGATTACAATTTCCGCTATTGTCTAAACATTTTTTAGTGGGCCATGTCAAATTGAGGTCAAATCCACCATTTTGTATCTTATAAATACATCAACCAACCTTCATCACATGCGTGTATGTCAGACACTTAACACTCCAATGTTTGATTGGGGTGAGGTTGTCACACATCATTGTGGGCTTCAAGATTTCATTAAATGCATTTATCAAAGGTCTTTTGAATTTACTTTTGAATCAAATTATGCTATAAATATAAAAATAAAATATAAAATAGGAAAAATTACATCGTAGTAAGATAATTTTTTTTTTCTTTTTACATAAATATAGAAGGGATACAAACTACACTTGCAATTCTTCTAGTATTTCACTTGCACCTTATCACATAATCATTTGTATCTTACATATTTTTATATTTTTTAAATTCCCACTATGTTATAATTCTCCTATAAAGGTTCCGTTTGATAGAGTTGTGAGAAAGTGATTATAATTTATAACCTAACAGCTTATAACTTATAATTGTGAACATAAACTGATTTTTGACTTATAAATTAAGTTTCTCCTCCCCACTCAAAGAATAAGTTAATTTTTGACATACAAAAAATTATAAACTATATTGTTAAGCTGAACCAAACACATCAAAATAGCTTAAATTAAGCTAAAAGCTGAAATAAGCTGAAAATAAGCCCTACCAAATAGGACCAAAATATATTTTATAAAAATTATGAGTGAAATTCTAATTTTAAAATTTGTAAATAATAATTTTGTGAATGATTTTATGTCTTTTCTGATCAAATCTGTCTTGTTTGTATGCAGTGTGTGTTAAGAATGTAGATGGCGAAGACAAGGCAAAAGGTTCTCTCTCTCTCTTTCTTTCTTTCTTTCTTTCTCTTTCTCTCTCCTCAGCTGGAAATTGAGAAACACATACAAACATACTTGATTGCTTCTTCAATGGTCTTTAAAGAATGCCCACTCCAAGACTCCATCGCTTTAACTCTCTTCACACTCTCTCTCTCTCTCTACTCTTTCTCTCTATAAATACAGACAAGCTTATGTTGCAGTGGCAATTCATCTCATTAGAATTGTGGGTCATAGTTGCATGGCATGGTTATGTGGATGATGGGTGAGTAGCTCTTGTTGGAGAAGCAGGGCACGTGCAAGTTCTCAGAATTCTCACGTGCTAGTGAGCAAGCTACTCTGCACGTGCTCCCCTTCTCCAACATGGGTTTCTCACTCCTAGCTCTCTCTCTCTGTCTCTCTGATGATGATCACTCATCTGTAAGTATATCTCTTTGAATAATGCAAGTGTAGTAGCAGGTAAGATATGGATTGTAATGGGTTGCTTTGTGTGTGTGTGTGTGTGTGTGTGAGAGAGAGAGAGAGAGAGAGAGAGAATATATATATATACTAATTATTAAGTCCATCATTTGGAAATTTTGCAGGTGAGGGGAAGTGTTGGACTGATATGGTATGGTTTGTTGTTTACAAAGGAAATTGGGTTGGGTTGGGTTGGGACCATGAATTTGCCATATCTCTTTCTCTTATTAGCTCTCTTCTGTATGTCCAAAAATGAACTCACAGTCTCAGACTACCAAAACCCTGTAACTGGAAGTCCTTGCTATGAATTGTAGTATACAAAAACCACATTCTGCTCAATTCAAATGAAAGTTATTTGTACACAAACTCATCTATGATTTATAATTTCAAAAATGTCATTTCTGTGTTATGGTGTTTTAAGTTTAAATCATCTTGTTTTTGCTTAAACTATATTATTATTGTAAGAATAATTATTGCAGACAATCCTAATCTATAATTTTTGCTTAAAAACTAATATATTTAGCATTTTCTTTCTAGTAATTGTAAACGTAATTTTAGAACTAATTATATGGACACTCTCTCAATAATCACTATAATATTATTTTATCGTTTCAATTATAAAATTGTATTAGGAAAAAAAAAATGCTTCGTTAAAAATTATAAAATTATATTCAATGATAATTGAAAAAATTACAAAAAAAAAAAAAAAAAAAAAAAATCTGAGGATTTGACTTTTATAACAAAAAAATCTTGAAGTTTTAATTTTCCCAATACATAACTTAATCTTTTGATTTAATTTGTTTTCAATTTAAATTATTTGTCTGCTTTTGTTAAGTAAAATTAATAAAAAAAAATTAGTTTAGATTTTAAAAAAATAAAAAATTTAAATTTAAATTGATAAAATTAAAAAGTTAGGCTCCGTTTGGTAGGGTTTTTGAAATTTAATTCTACCCCTTAATTTGAGTGTATTGTTTGGTTACAGTTTTAGAAAATTAATTCCACATCCACTTTTCAAAACACTTTTTAAAACACTCACTTTTCAATATCATATGTTACATCATTCAATTCAAATTCTTTTCAAAACTCATAACCAAACAAATTTTTCACACTCAAATCATAATTCTAAAACTCTACCAAACACATGTTTATTTTGTTATAATGGTCAAATTTAATTTTTTTTATTATAATTTTCCATGATAATTTAAAGAATGTCGGCATTGACAGTGTTCACAGAGCTAATTGGCTGACCTAACATTCGAGCTCCTCCAAAATCCATATCATCCACTCCAACAACAAAATCTTGAGCAATTTGGACAGTATTGAGAGAGGAAGACATAATTTTAAAAACAAAAGATTTTGTGTAATTTTTTTCGGATATTCAACAATAATGTAGTTGTTGGACTTTGATAATCATTAAATTATGATTGTCTGAATGTAATTCTGATAATATTCATAAATGATTTTTCCTATCATTTGAAAAATAAAAAGTTACCACGTTTTGCCATTGAAGGAGAATAGGGAGTACATTTGAGAGAAGTTGAGTGAAAGCTTTTAGTACACATTGGTTTCTCAATTAAAGTAGAAATTAAAGCATCAACAGGTCTCTGGCTTTTGAAATTACTACTTACTTTTGCCTAGCTCAAAAAAGTAACGACAACCATTGTGAACCACAACTTGACATGTCAGCAGAAGGAACGGGTAAATAGTACCCTGCTCCATGTGAAAAAAATTAAATATTTTGATCATATTTTCCATAATTTATGATCTCATATGCATACTTTTACACAATCCATTGCCGGGAGAATTAAACAATGAAATAAATGAAATAAAAAATTAGGGTTGGTTTGGGGTGTCCTAAAAAAGTGTACTTTTTGTCTTTTTACGAAAAGATGTGCAGAAAAGTAGAGAGGTGATGTGATGGAAAAAAGATAAAAAGATAAAAAGATGGATTATATAGTGTACCCCAAAAGTCAGCTTAGACTGGGGTGAATTACACTTTAATCCCTCAATTCACTATAACATATAAGAATTTTAGGGATTAAATTTTTTGATCTCCAAAAGTAAAAATTTTGTTACAAAAGACATTTACGCTGTGTTTGGTTGGAGGATTTGAGGAGGGATTTGGAAAAGAAAAGGGAAAAGTTAGGTGAAATGTGAATAAAATATACCTACATTTCACCTAGTTTCACACACATTTTCCCTTTCCCTTTCCAAATCCCTCCTTAAATCCCCCAACCAAACACAGCATTAGGGACCAATTTTTATCTTCATGAGAATAGTCGCTAAAAGGTCGTCCCGAAAAGTAAAAAATAAAGCTTTTAGTGACAAAATTTTGAAAATGTCATTAATAAATACACTTTTAGAGATAAAATAATTTGGTCTCAAAATGGTTTATTTTTTGAGACAAAAAATTTGGTCCAAAAAATATAATAATTCATTACTAATATCTAATTTTCGTTGCTAAAAATATAATAACGACACTTTTCGCAACAAAAATATTTAGCCCCTAAAAAATAATTTTATCCCTAAATTTTGGTCTGTAAAATCTTAATTTTTTGTAGTGATTATTGTCTCATAACATTTTATTTCCTTAAACCAAAAAAAGAATTGGGATGGCGGTTGTATACCCTGCACAATAGTCACTATTGTATGGTTGATGGACTGCATTTAGGAGCTCATTTTTTTTAATCTGAACCATTTACTTTTTAAAGTACATCAAGTAGATTATATTTATAAAAAATTAAGTTGATCGGATATTAATATTCTTTTTACCAAATTGTATTTGTATTTAAAAAAATAAATGGCAAATGTGATTTGAAATATAAAATTGTATACAAATACAATTCGATGAAAGGGTTATAAATATTTGATTAACTTGATTTTTTCCATATATATTATACTCTATCCGAAAAAGTAAACGGTTTATATTATCGAAATGAGCCATGAAATGAGGCCCATCAACCGCACAATAGTGGTTGCTATGCGGGGGAACACCAATCACCCCAATTTCAAAATTGTAATTTTTTTTTTAATCAAGTATTTGGGTTAGCTTGTGGACACTTTGACTAATTTTAAAACACTCAAATTAATGACGGGTCAAACCTCCAATTACTTAAACTACCCCCTCATCTACTAATGATTTCCTAATTAAAATTGTGGTAACATTTAACTTCCGTTACCTACTAATTTTTATTTTTTATTTTAAGACATTATTGATGGAAATACACTTTTGAGGTATGGGGACAAATTAAACTTTACCCTTTAAACTATTACTCAATATCACTCTAATCCCTCAATTAAAAAATGATACACTTTGTCATCTTTAACTATCAATTTTTATTAATGTAAAACTTTTGTTAAAGATTTGTTATAAAAAGGATACGCCACTTGCGTACGATATCTTAAATTTTGTTAGTTGTTTGAAACTTTATTATTGTACCATTCTTTTCTTTTTCTTTCTTTCCATTGTCCTACCCACATTAACAGCCATGGTTGCTGACACTATGGTTACCATTGTTGTTGCATTGAGTAGTAGAAAAGAAAGGAAAACAAAAGGAATAATATCATAAGTATTCTATAATATTTGAGATGTTATTTGCGCCCCTTCTTATTCCATATATGTCAATACGCCTCTTCATTCCCCTACATCCACTGTTCATCATCTTTCCACAGAAGGCGCCAATTGTATGGGAGCCAAATATCTGACGTTATCCGTACTCCTCGTGTTCAAGCTGCACTTTCCTCCGATTGACCTGAGAACACAATGACGGTGAGCTACCTGGCGGTGTGTTTCCGGAAAACCCCTTCGACGGTCAAGTTAGCACACTTAAAGAGAGAGAGAGAAAAGAAAGAGGAAACAAAGTGGTAGGCGAGTTCTAACCAGAGGATGTTCTAACCTCGAGGATGGAGGCGCAACATCATTTATATAGTTTATGCGTGCGCTTTTGCTCCCATTTTCCTCGGGACGCGTGGACCTGCTCTCTTCTCACGTTTCCCCATATGTCAGCACTAATACAGCTAACACCACCTAACAAAACCGCCAAACAAATTTGACGCGTACGGACAGCGGAACCTCCTTCCTGCGATCCTGTGGCACCGCGTAGTACTCCCCATCGAGCTACGCTTAGTGCGGCGCCACGCCATCACCTTACGACTGTGATACTTGTCCGGTTTCCTTGATAATTCCACACCGTGGCTTGACCGAGCTCCTGCTCGGTCGATCCTGACGTTGAGAAGACTAATCCCGTTTAACTCTGTAGAGCGCACATCTCCTCTAGACTGGAAATCCAAAGTTGTTCCAACTCGACCGAACTAAGTCCTTGGTCCAGTGTGTACCCAACGTCTGACCGAGCAAAGATTTTGCCTCTAGCCCAAACTAGCTCGGCCCAATATTATGTCGTTAACCTCCCTCTCAAGTCCGAATATATATTACAGATCCTCTAGCATATACATATTTTCTATATTTGATGAATATTCTTCTGTAAATAGATAGCAGATAATTAGGAATTAGTTGATTGTTATTCCATAGAAAAAGATCCTTTTTTCATAGATAAAGATCTAGCCATATAAAGCTCTCTCTTGTAATCTGTATTTATACCTCACATTGTTAATGAGAAATTTAACTTTTTAGTTACAAAACTTTTCATGGTATCAGAGCAGTAACTACGGTTCTCTTTCTTCTATTTCGCAAATAATTTTTCGGCCACTGTTTTTCTAATGGCTTTTACAACTTCGGCTTCCACTGATTCCAGTCTTTCATCAAATCTGATGAAACCACATGACTATCCATCTCATTCTATATATCTCCACCCCTCTAATTAACCAGGCGTCTCTCTCGTTCTTCATCCTCTCACCGAGGATAATTATCGGACATGGAGTCAATCCATGTTCCTTGCCTTCTTTGCCAAAAATACAATTGGTCTCATTGATGGATCTATATCTGCACCATCTCAAGCTGCAGCCGACTACCATCAGTGGTTGCGATGTAATCACATGGTGATTTCTTGGCTCATCAATAGCCTATCCATTGATCTTCGCTACAGTATCGTTCCACTGGCCTCTGCTAACCAATTATGGAATGACCTGAAGGAACGTTTTTCCCAAAGCAATTCACCACACCTTTATCAACTTGATCATGCCATTTTTTCCCGCCAACAGAATGGTCTCTCCGTCGCTGATTATTTTATGAAGCTTAAGGGTCTTTGGGATAAACTTGATGTTCTGACCCTGCCTCCCACCTGTAAGTGCAGTGCCATGAAAGTTGTCCAAGACATTCAAGTCTGTCACCGTTCCACTAAATTTTTGATGGGACTTACTGATGACTATTCTTAGGTTTGCTTACAGATTGTTCTCATGGATCCTCTTTCATCTTTGAACAAGATGTTTTCTATGATTTCGCAAGATGAAACCCAACGGTCTCTTTCATCAACCCTTCGCTCCTTAGATATTGTTGCTTTCGTTATGAAAACCAGGCCCAGTTCCTCCTCAGCTCCGCTAAAATCCTCTGGCAGATCTTGGTGCACAAAATGTGATTATCTGGGACACACTATCTTCGCCTGTCATCAAATCCATGGCTATCCTATTGGGCACAAATTGTATGGACAGCTACCACGTCCACCCAGAGCTCAAGCAAATTCCACAGCAGCTCCATACGTTGTCGCTCCGCCTGTTCACGTTACTACAGTCGTACATGCTGCCCTTGCTGCCACCATTGGCTCCTGCTCACTTGAGTTCAGTACGCCTGGTTTCACATTTACTCCTGATCAATACCGCCAACTCTTATCTCTCATAACACTGCCCATGCCAGCAGGAAGCCAGGTTTCTACTTCTCGCTTGTCAAGTAACTCTTTTTGCCTTACTTCTTCTCGACCCCTCTGGATACTTGATCTGGGTGCTAGTGATCACATGGTAAATTCTTCATCTTTATTTTCCATATCATCTCTCATTCAATCTCATTCAATCACATTCAGTCACATTACCTGATGGCTCAGTTAAGCCCGTTTCTCACATTGGCACCATTCGTTTATCATCACGTTTATTCCTAAAAAATGTGATATGTGTACCTTCATTTCACTATAATCTCATTTCTATTAGCAAATTGATTACTGACAATTATTGCGTTCTCATTTTTTTCTCTGATTCTTGTGTTATTCAGGACCATAGGTCGAGGCAGATGATTAGGATGAGTAGATTACGTAATGGCTTGTATTACTTTGATCATCCTCTACGATCACCATCCATATCATTAGTCGCTACAACCGACTCCCTTCTTTGGCATAAACGTTTGGGACACCCATCAAATAAAGTTTTAAATTCTCTCTCTTCTGTTTCTGATGTTGTTATTTTTGAAAATTCCTTATGTTTGGTTTGTCCCTTGGCAAAACAATGTCGCACCTCATATCCATTAAGTAATATTTCCACTGTTGCTCCTTTCCAGATTTTACATGTTGATATTTGGGGTGCTTATCACATTGCATCACTTACTGGGGCATATTATTTTCTCACTATTGTTGATGATTTCACATGTTGCACTTCGATTTATTTAATGTGACAAAAATCTGAAACTCACACACATCTTCCAACCTTTATTCACTTTGTTGCGACTTAATTTGACACAAAAGTTAAAATTATTCGAAGTGATAATGGTCTTGAATTTGATGTCTCAATTTTACTCTCTCCAAGGCATTGTTCACCAAACTAGTTGCATTGTTACCCCTCAACAAAATGGCATAGTTGAGCGTAAACATCGCCACTTGTTGAATGTTGCTAGGGCTCTTCTATTCCAAGCATTTTTGCCAAAACAATTTTGGGGGAAAGCACTCCAAACTACCACTTACCTCATTAATCGAACGCCAAGTCCTCTGTTGTCTGGACAGTCTCCCTATGAGAAACTTTATCACAAAACTCCAACATATGTCCATCTTAAGATTTTTGGTTGCCTCTGTTTTGCATCAACACTTGCCCATTCCTGCACAAAATTTGATGCTCGAGCAAAACGATGCATTTTCTTGGGGTATCCTTCTGGCCAAAAGGCTTACCGTGTCTTTGACCTAACTACTTACACTATTTTTACCGCTCGATACGTTATTTTCCATGAAAATACATTTCCTTATGCTACTTTATCGCCTACTGTGTCTCTACCCTTATTGGTCATGCCCACAGGGCTCGAGCCACTACACCCAATTGGGCTTAAGCCAATACTCCTTACTGGGTTTGACCCAACAGTACCTCCTTCATCCTAGTCCAGTGCACCTACCTTTTCACCACCTCTCCCGGATGTACCTATCCCCTTATCCATCACCAATATCCATCCACCCGTTCCTATTCTTGCCAGGTCTTCTCGACCCACTAAACAACCAGCCTATTTGCAGGATTATCTAATTAGCACAAGCTTATCGTTGTAGCTCGGCTTTTTTGCGTCCCCTTTCGGAAGCTCGGAAAGTAAGCCCTACAGTTCGGACTCCCGTGGTTCTGAATCTAATCTCACAAGTGCAATGTGAAATTGATAAACACCAAATAGTCCAAATTTGGCAAATCGTTTTGAAAAATTGATTTTGAATCAAAAAGTGCCAAAATTGGACTGCTTTATCAGATACAGAGTCGCCACCTAAATATTTATTTTTGGAGAAATTTAGGAAACCCATGACTCATGCCAAAGGCCACGTGTCCGTCATCACCAAAGTTGCCTCGGCTTGGGAACTTGGATAAGGTCATGAATTGAGCACCCCTGCTCGCCCGATCAAAGATCGACCTCTACTAATCATGATATGAGTTTTTATGTACATTATGTGCTCTTGTTTTGGTTATTAAGCTAGCTTTACTATGTGATGCACACAAGCAAGTATAGACTAATTTGCTCAATTTGGAACAATTCAACTCATGTTTGTTTGAGAAAATGGTTTGAATTTTCCACCTCAAGTGGGCTTAAAGTTTACGAATTTGCCACTCAACAAAGTGGGCTTAAAACTTACATTCGTTGAATCGTTCCAATTCAAACAACAAGCCTTCATCCACAGGCATTCATGCAGTTTAGCAAGTAAGTATTTAGCCTTATGGAAAGCATGCTAATCATGGCAACATTCACACTTATGTAAGTATGCTAAAGCACTAAAAACTTACCTAGTACTCCAAGCCAAAAAAGAAACTAGTTAGAAAAATATGCATGATTCCTAACTATCAAAATGTCTAATGCAACACATACAATAATGCAATTAATAGGCTTGGCTACTAATATATCATATGATTCAATTAAATAACATAACATGCAGTTAAATACGTATTCAAAGATTTATTGAAACGACAATGTAGTTTGAATGATGCGTCGAGCCTCGGTGCATGCAATACGAATGAATGGATGCAGGCATAAGGTATGCTAATCGAAACGTGATGTCCCCAATCTAACCATCAAAAGTGAATAAGTAAAAGTGAGAAAGACATTATAGTGATCCCGGTTTTCCCTCTCATGTTTACTGTATTTCGGACTCGGTTCCGTTGATAATTGTTGTTGTCTGTATTTCTTTTCCGTCCTCTAACTCTTTGTATTTGAGTTTAGAATTGTCTTGGGCGTGTTTCGAACAGGTTGGTTGAGCTTTTGTCCCAACTCTTGTTGCCCAGATTTTTGGTGATCCGCTCGAGCGGAGTTTGCACACCTTTAGTAGTTTGTCCGTCTGCAAAAATACTGCAGATGTGTTTTTCACGCTCGAACGGATTTCTTTACGCTCGAGCGGGTATCCTTGCGCTCGAGCGGGTGTTCGATGTCTGTAAAAGTACTGGAAGAGTGTAATCTACGCTCGAGCGGGTGGTGTCTTGTTTTGTGCCTTGGAGCTCGAGCGGGTTAAGTTTTTGTGTTTGATGCTCGAGCGTCCTATTCTCCGCTCGAGCGGGTCATACGTATATCAGTTGGCAGTTGGGTCATTTTAGATCACTTTTTCAACTCTCACTCTCTCTCTTACTTTTCAAAGACCTATTTTGAGAGCTTCTTTCACCACATTTCACATTTTCTCTAAGGTTTGATCTAGTTTGAGTGATCTTCTACCTTAGTTCCTTTGCAAAGAGTGTAGAGCTTGGCTTGGGCTACCTATCAATCCGAAAATCTTGGGATTTGGAGCACTTTCGATTTTCTTCACCTTCTCTTTTGGGCTCCGAATTTAAGGGAGGGATAACTACTCATATTTATGGTCTTTGGCATAAACTTGTTGTCATTTTGATATAATGTTGAAGTTGGGTAATTGTGGGTGTTAGGGTTTCAAATATGAAAGGAGGGGTTTTGTTCTTTTGGCCAATACATGTGTATTTGGGTTCTAAAATGAGATTGTAGATGTTTAATGATAATATTTGGACCTTTGGGTCAACATTGGAATAAAGGGAAAAATGCTATATTTGGGTTTTGTTGGGTCATTAGTGTAATTAATGACTTTCATTGTGAAATAGTGGAATTGGGAACTTATGAGAAAGAATGGTGGAGTTGGATTGATTAATCGCTCACTTTTGAAAATATTGATAATTTATCTGTTGATGCATTTATTATCTGTTTAGAAATAATTGCTTTGGGCTATCGGTGGAGGATAGTCGTGATTGTTGTAGACACTGTATGTTGATTAGGGAAAACTGAAACTAATCACGTTGAATATGTCATTGAACATGACGGTTGGAATAATACATCGAATCTGTGTATTGATTGATCGTGTATATGATAATTGTTTATATACATTGTTTTGTGTGGGAGGAGATAGGGGATGTACTCTACGGTTTAGGGGAAGATAGGGGATGGACTCCTAAACCGGATGTTATTTGGGAGGAGATAGGGGATGGACTCCATTGATACAGCAAATATGTGTATCATTTATGAAGTATGGAAGTGTTTTAATATGATATTGATACAGCAAATATGTATATCTATTATGAAGTATGGAAGTATTTTGATATGAGTTGTTATCTCATTTGAAATGGAAGTATCGTTGATATGAGTTGTAATCTTATTTAAATTGTTGGCCAGGTTCTGAGCTATGTTTATGAATTGAAAACTTATTAAGTAAAGGAAAGTAAAATGAACATGGACATAGTTGTCATGGGATTGGTTGGTGTTGTAAGTTGGTTGACCAGTGCTAACATTTATCGAATGTTCATGTTTTAGTCATTGTTCATATTGTGTTTAGCATATCTCTACTGGGCGTTGGCTCACCCTATATGAGACATCATTTTCAGGTGCAGGTGATATGCCGCTTCCAAAGACTTAGCTTGGGAGGTTTTAGAAGCTGAAGGCTTACTTTTGTAATTATTTTGTGTATTACATGTAATTCAAGCCAAGGGCTTATTTTTGTGTTTTGAGTTAGTACTCTCCTTTTTGTAACCAAGTGTTGGCTTGGAAAGTTGTAAGCCCGTAGGGCATTTACTTTTGTTGTCAACATGTAACACCTTTGGATTAAATATTTTGATGAATGGAAATATGTTTATTTCTCTTATGTTTATGGATGTCACGAATGTATGATTTATGGGTTTATTTTGAGAGCGTTACAGACATGGGGTTGGAAGACATACACGCACGCACACACACTCATTACAACATTACACCCTCGCAAAAGAGGGTCCGAATGAAACTAGCTAAGCTACACTACTTAACTAATTATTACAACACTTTGAATAAAAAAACTTACTCTAAGCTAATTAATTATTACAACACACTTAACTAATTAATCAATTAGACTAAGCTATTTAATTAATTAATTACACAACATGAACTAATTAACTAATCTACTTAAATAGTTACAACATTTGCATGAATTAGCTACAACTAATTAACTAAGCAAATTAACTAAATGGCCTCGAGAAACGAGAGATGCATGCATGCTCAGTTTTTCCACCCGAAGAACATCCACTGTCTGCCACTAATTGCCTCTGTTGCACAACACTTACACTGTTTTCCTTCTCCAGATCAACACTACTCTGCTTTAGAAGCACAATACTGAATTTTCCACTAGTGGCCGGCCGGCCACAGATGGGGGTTTGCCGTCCAACACTGAGGGGGTTGCAGGCCATTGAAGGTGGCCTGCTAGCCATTGATGAGGGTTTGCCGGCCACTGAAGCCAAGTCTTTCCTTACTGCAACAGAGGATAAAACAGAGCAAGAAATGGGTGGTCTCACAGGTTATTTGTACCATGTATCATCCCTTATCATTAACACAAGCTCAAAGGAGTGATACATTTGGCCCTCAAACCATCAATCAAGTAATTTCCATGCATGATGGCTAAGGGCCCAATTTGCACAAGTTCAATGAATGCAAAACAAGACTCAAATGCCATCACCCTATCATGCGTGATCAAGGGCAACGGAGACCTAGGAAAGTGACACATTTCATCACTTTTGAGTATGAAATGTCCCATTTTCCTTGTGTTCAAATTAACGTTCGATTTGAACACATGCAATGCAACACAAAGAAATGCTTATCTTGCCACTTTTACTTGTCAATTTTGTTTACACATTTTAGTTACCAAATCATTCTTTAATCAATTTGTCCATTGGTGAATGTCCTCTAAGTTGAAAAAAGTGTCGACCAAGGAATAATGTAAGGCAAGAGAGAGATCATGCTGTTGATAATGAACCCTCAAAGAGGATTAAACCATTAAGCATGACCTCAATCTCAAGCTTGAAGGATCCCAAGCTTGAAACAACCCTCAAAAGAAAATGAAAGAGTGAAGCAAAGAGGGAGGTTACAGAGTTTATAGTGCTGAAATGGAGTGAAAAACAACACCAAACGATGTTATCAACTCAAACAAGAGGTGTCTGAGACCCTAAAACACCAACTTGTGAAGACTATTACACTACAACCATGCAAAACAAGACTCAAATGAATTAACCAGCCCAAAACAGAGCTAAAGTAGGCAATTTCAGTGGCTAAAACATGTTGGACTTAAGCTAAGTTAAGCTAGAAAAACATACTAACATATAAAGCTAACTAAGCATGCAAACAAGACACAAGGAGGGAAGGTTAACCCCTCCAAATTTGGACTTCAAAATGAGTTTTTTGCCACTGAAAAACTTCTGAAATTCAATGGTTAAAAGGCCCAAAAAAGTTGGTTTGAAAGTGGTAAACAAAGGTACACAAGCGTTACAAACAAAGAAGTAAGAAGGGTGAACCACCCCCCTAACTGAAAATGGCCTCAAACCACCACTTTTAGACCACAAAACAGAGTTTTTTTCCAGTTCAAAATCAGCCCCAAAATAGTAGAAGAAGATGGCAAAGCAAGTATGTAAAACAAGCTAACAAAGCAAGTGTTATACCTCTTGAAGCCAATGCACAAATTAGGCAACAAAGGAAGCCACAACCACCTTCTAAAGCTCAAAGAGGGTCTTAAGTAACCTTAGCCCAAAGAGAAGCAACTTTGGTCAAGGGTTGATAGACAAAAGTGTAGAGACACTAAGCAACTAAGCACAAAATTTCAAGAGAGAGAGAATTTTGTAGAAAGAGAGAGAGAATTTTGCTCCAAAAATTTCTAACCCTTACAATGGGGGAGAAGGTCCCATATTTATAGAAAAACAAGCCTTCAGCTGAGTTAAATCAGTCCATACACGTGTATAGTGATTAAGCCCATTGTGCCAACAGTTGGAATAGCTGTCAAGAAAATATCTGCAAAAAAGGTCATTGGTGGCCAGCAGGCCACCAATAATGGCTGGCAGGCCACACCATTGGCCGGCAAGGCACAAGGGTGGCTGGTAGCCTCAAATAGTGGCTGGCTAGCCACCAGGGGTTGCAGGCTTGAAGCACTAAAGTTTTGTGTTTGAAACACGAAGGTTTTAGTCCAAAATAGGGTACAAAACAGACATGGTTTTAGGGCTCAAAAGTAGGGCACTCCGTTGAGGACTTTGAGCACTCGAAACGAACACATGCAATCACAATCATCGTGTGCACAAATGATGACATCCAAGTCTTGAGGACGGTCAAAAATGTGGTGTCTACAACCGTCTCACTCATCCTTATCTTCTGATTCGACTATGGTCACCGAGTTTTATCATCAGGCTGTACATGATCCTAAGTGGCGGGAAGCCATGCAGGCTGAAATATTGGCACTTGAAACTAACAACACTCAGACTATCACTGCCCTTCCACCTGGAAAAAAGCCCATTGGATGTAAATAGGTTTATCACATCAAATACCAACCAGATGGCTCAATTGAACGCTGCAAAGCCCATCTCGTTGAAAAAGGCTACAATCAGCAATGGGGTCTTGACTACACTAATACTTTTGCCCCAGTTGTAAAGTTGGTTATTGTTCGCCTCCTACTTAGTCTTGCCTCTATCAATAATTGGCATCTTAATCAGCTTGATGTGAATAACGCATTTTTACATGGTAATCTTGTTGAAGAGGGATACTTAGGTCTGTCACTTTAACAAATCTCTTTATGGGTTAAAACAGGCATCTCAACAATGGTTTCTAAAGTTCTCTGAAACTCTCTTTAAAACTGGCTTCACTCAATCCAAAGCTGATTACTCTTTGTTCGTCAAAACCAAGGGCACTTCTTTCATAGCCATACTTATCTATATCGATGATGCTATTATTGCTGGAAATGGCTTATCTGCTATTCAACTCCTGAAGGACTACTTGTATTCCCATTTTAAACTCAAGGATTTGGGCTTACTTAAATACTTCTTGGGCTTTGAAGTTGCTCGCTTAGAGAAATGAATTTTCCTCTCTCAACAAAAATATGCTTTGGACATTTTTAGTGATGCAGGATTAACCAACACTAAACTAACAGATTTTCTAATGGAACAGAATCACACACTTGGTTCTTCTTATGGTATTCTTCTTGTTGACGCTACACCATATCGTTAATTGACTGGACGTTTGATATACTTAATTGTTACAAGGCTGGATATTACATTTGCGGTCAACACTCTCAGTTAATTCCTTGACAAGCCTACTTAATCTCATTTTCATGTAGCCCATTGTATACTTAGGTATGTCAAGCGGGCTCCTCGTCAAGGTTTATTTTTCCTCGCAACCAGTTGTCTTTAGCTGAGGGCCTTTTGTGATTCTGATTGGGCATGTTGCAAAGACACCAGACAATCCATTACTGGTTATTGCATATTCTTGGATGACTCACTTATCTCATGGAAATCCAAGAAACAAACAATTGTTTCATGTTCTTCTGCAGAAGCAGAGTACCGATCCATGGCTAACACTTGTCGTGAAATTACCTGGATCCATTATTTACTAAAGGATCTAAATATTTTCAGCCCTCTACAGACAATGATGTATTGTGAAAATAAGACTGCAATAGGCTGCGATACATATCGCAAACAATCCGATATTTCATGAACGTAATAAACACATCGAGATAGATTGCCATTTGGTCTGAGATAAATTGCAGCAAGGCCTATTCTGTTTACAACATATTTCTATCGCCCGATCAACCAACAAACATTTTTACCAAGGCTCTTGGTGTAGCTCAATTTCACCATTTAGTCAACAAGTTGGGCATTATTGACATACATGCTCTAACTTGAGGGGGTACATTACGGATTCTCTAGCATATACAAATTTTCTATATTTGATATATATTCTTTTGTAAATAGATAGCAAATAATTAGAAATTAGTTGATTGTTATTCCATAGAAAAATATCCTTTTTCCATAGATAGAGATCCAGCCATATAAGGCTCTCTCTTGTAATATGTATTCATACCTCACATTGTTAATGAGAAATTTAACTTTCTAGTTACAAAACTTTTCAATAGACATTTCACATATTCTAAAACTCTTTTATTTATTTTAATCTAATTTTTTATGGGCACATTTTAATACACTTTTTATATACTTTTTCATTTCCTTCAATTATATGACATTAGATTACTTTAATCTAAATCATCAATGAAATTAATATTTTTTTAGTGAAAACGTACGGAAATATTTATACACATGCTTTGCTTATTATAATTAGAAATACTAGTTTGTTACGATTTTATTGTATTCAATTTGTTACTATTGATTATATTTTATGTTTTATTAAATATTTTCAATACAATTGGTTGTGTTTTTGTTGTGTGGTTTCTGTCAATACTTTCAATTAATCACTTGTAGCCACATATGTGATAATTGTAGGAAAATCATACACATATATAATATAATCATATGTGCATGGATATATAACGGAATAAAATTATACTAACCTCCTCCAGCTATTGTTGATCAAGTTGTGTGATGTGTGTATTTCTTCTAAATCTCTGAATATTATATCACTCACCTCACACTTTAGGAATAAACGTCTTTTAACCTATGCAAAACTTGAGTGCCTTGTTGATGGAGAACCACATGCCTATTTATAACTACTTGGTCAGGAACCCTTATCAGATAAATGCCTTATCAGATAAACTTTGTTAGTTTCCTTCCATCAAGGAAACTTAATTAGTGGAAATTGATAGGCCTTAGCCAAACCACCATTAGAGTTCTTGATATTTTAGGCAACCTTAATAATTATCACCCATAATTATCAAAAGATAAATATACATGTAAGGATTACATAGGTTAGCCGAATAACTTAAAGAAGGAAATCAAGTCATGTATTATACAGCTCTATCCCGGAGGGACAGAGGCCGAATAACTAGACCGGCCGAAGAATCAAGCGTAAACCAGGCCGAATATAAATAGGTAGCCGAATAAGCGATTGTTCGTTGGACAAAAGGTGGGCCCAACCATCAACATAAAGGACGACTATAAATAAGAAGAGCATCAGCTAAGAAAAGGTATGTGAGAACAAATAAGTTTAACTTGAGATATAAGCAACCAAGAGAGTATACACTGACTTATCCGTCGGAGTGCTAATTTCGACACCCTTGACCGGAGTGTTCATTCCTTTTCAGGTGACTAGCTGAGGATCACGAACGTCCTACTGGATCCAAAGAGTATTTCCAAACCACTTATCCACAATTGGCGTCGTCTGTGGGAATACTCCAGCACATCCATGGCTGGTGCAATGGAAGATCCTCCGGTAGTCGCTGACAACCTTATGCCACGAGATGATACCACTCCAAGCAACATGCTTGGGCCCAAGACCATTGCCGCACGAAGGGCCTTGAACTTCGATTCAGTTGCCCAAGCCTCACCCTCGACATCAGCACATGAGACAATGCAAGCAATTATGGATCAGGCGAAGCAAAACGAATAGAGGTTGGAAAACATGATAGCTGAAAACGAGCGCCTTCGACAAGATTTGGCCTTAGAGGTGGCAAAATCCCAACAGACCGCACGCTAAGATCCGGGACGACCTCTGTGAAAGGATGGTTGACGACCTCGAGTTCGGAGACAAGATAGTGGCAGTGATTCTGACTCATCATTCCCAGAATCCAAAAAGAAAGGACAAATTGAAGTCTCCAGTTCTTCCGAAGGGAGTCCGCGTGGACGGAATAAGCGAAGAAGAAATGATTTAGACAAAAAGGATCAACATGACTCCTTTGTGCGACGGATCGCAAGGGCAATGCTACCCAAAAAGTTCAAAGCTCCATCGTTCACTCTATACGATAGAAAATCGAACCCCACTGATCATATTTGTCATTATAAGCAAGCCATGACGCTACATGCAGACAACGAGGCCCTCATATGCCGAATATTTCCGAGCAGTTTGGGACCATTGGCCGTCAGATGGTATTATAAATTGGAACCGGCATCGATTAAGAGCTTCCATCAACTCCAAAAATCCTTCAGGGCAAGGTTCATCACCAATGAGGTCCAGCTGAAGCAGGCCGATTCTCTCTGGGCAATGTAAATCCAACCAGGGGAAACCCTACGTGTGTATTCGGCGTGCTATTGGGAATGCTTTAATCTCGTAGATGATGCCTACAATGACTCCATGGCCATCACCGCCTTTAAAATGGGGTTGCATCCTGATAGTGCCCTCCGCAGCTCCTTGACTAGAAGGCCCCCTAAAACAGTCTGGTCGTTAATGAAGAAAGTCGAGGAATACTGCAAAGTGGAAGATGACGCCTTGCGGGTCAAAGCTGGGCACAAGGCCAACAAGACAGCCCTATCTGAAATTGTTTAGCCGATAAATTCTGTACCATCATGGAGCCCTGAACCCTGGAATCGGACTAAACGAGACAAAAGACAAGATTCACGCCAATCAAATGACCAATGTCCACACCGGGCTAATGAACAACTTCAAGTGGATAGCAGGCGTATAAGGGGCGCGGACAAGAAATATACGGAGTTGTCAGAGTCGATCAGCATGGTTATGTCTAAAGTTTAACATCTTCCATTCTTCAAATGGCCACCCAAGATGGTGGGACCTCCCGACACGAGGAGACGGGATAGGCGGTGCGAATATCACAAAGACCACGGTCATAATACCGACAGTTGTTATGCGTTGAAAAATCACCTTGAGGAGTTGGTACAAAATGGTCGGCTTAAGTAACACGTCCGAAAGAACAACTCAACCAAAACAGTTGCTTTACGGCAGCATTCACCTCCACTCGGCGTAATCCATATGATATACAGCTTGCCGACGGCATTCGTGGTACATACAATTCAGTCGCATCCTAACCCCCAAAAGCAAATCACACCAACAAAACGGCCCCATGAAGCTACGAGTATTACTTTGGATGATTCTGATTTGGCCGGCGTAACGCTCCCCCATATTGATCCCTTAGTCATCGAGCTACGCATAAACCGATTCACCGTTGAACGTGTTCTCATTGACCAGGGGAGCACTTCGGAAGTTATGTACTACAAGACCTTCGTCAAACTCGGCTTCACTGAGTCGGACCTTTCTCCAGCTCATTCTTCGTTATTCGGCTTCAACGCTAATCTGGAATATCCGTTGGGCAAAATCACACTACCAATTTGGGCGGGCTCCCGGTCAGTGGATGTAGAATTTTTGGTTGTCAAGCTTCCTTTGCCGTATAATCTCATCATGCGACGAACTTGGCTGCATACCATGCAGGCCGTGCCAAGTACCTATCATCAATTACTTCACTTTTCGACTAAACGAGGCATTGAGCAAATTCGAGGTTCCCAGAACCTTTCTCCAGCTCATTCTTCGTTATTCGGCTTCAACGCTAATCTGGAATATCCGTTGGGCAAAATCACACTACCAATTTGGGCGGGCTCCCGGTCAGTGGATGTAGAATTTTTGGTTGTCAAGCTTCCTTTGCCGTATAATCTCATCATGCGACGAACTTGGCTGCATACCATGCAGGTCGTGCCAAGCACCTATCATCAATTACTTCACTTTTCAACCAAACGCGGCATTGAGCAAATTCGAGGTTCCCAAAAATCGGTACAGGCATGTTATCTTCTTGCCGCAAAGACACCAAGAGAGTTGGAAGTGAATTCAATTGAGGTGCCGTATCGAGAGAGCCTCGACAACGTTGGGCGGCTCCCAAGTGAAAAGGCAACCGAAGCCCTAGATCGGGTAGAAATTGACGGGAATCCTGACAAGTTCTTCATGGTTGACACTTTCCTGAATAGAGTTGACAGACAGCAACTAATTTCCTTCTTACTCGACAACCTTGATGTATTTTCATGGTCACCATATAAGATGCCGGGGGTGGATCCATCTATGCCTCAACACCGTTCAAACACATTGATCCCAAATGTAAGCCGATTATCCAAAAAAGCTGGCGGTTAGCCACAGAACACACTGTTGCCGTTGTTGAAGAAGTTGACCGGTTACTTGATGCCGAGGCAATCCGTGAGGTGACCTATCCTACATGGCTGTCGAATATTGTGGTTGCAAAGAAGAAAAATGGAACTTGGCGTGTTTGTGTGGATTTCATGGACTTAAACAGAGCTTGTCCCAAGGATTGCGTTCACCTCCCCAGAATAGACCAACTCGTAGATGCAATGGCACATCATCAACGTATGAGTTTCCTGGATGCCTACAGAGGCTACCATCAAATTTTCATACATCCAGAGGACCAAGACAAAACTGCATTCCTCACCCCAAGAAGAACCTATTGCTATAAGGTTATGCCTTTTGGGCTGAAGAATGTGGGGGCAACCTATCAAAGACTAGTCACTACCATGTTTAAGGAGCAACTCGGCCGTACTATGGAAGTGTACATTAACGATATGGTGGTCAAATCCAAAGAAGAGCAAACTCATCTAGCCGATCTGGAAGAGACATTCAGCATTCTTCGCAAATACAAAATGAAGCTGAACGCTTCCAAATGTGCATTTGGCATCGGATCCGGCGAATTCCTTGGCTATATTGTTAACCATCGCAGAATCGAAGCCAACTCGAGGCAAATCACAGCAATTCTAGAACTCGGCTCTCCTTGATCGGTCAAAGAGGTTCAAAAGTTGATGGGGATGGCTGCCGCACTCAACAGGTTCATCAGTTGTTCCACAGATCACTGCTGACTATTCTTTCATACTTTTCGGCAGGGTAAAGCTTTTAAATGGACCCCCCGAGTGCGAACCCGCTTTGGATGGTTTGAAGACTTACCTCCGATCAGTTCCACTCTTAATAACACCTTTGGTAGGTGATTCGCTCATTTTATATCTGGCAGTTTTTGACCGGGCCGTTAGCGCCGTACTGTTAAAAGAAGAACTTGGAGAGCAGCGGCCAGTTTATTATGTGAGCAAAGCAATGGTTGACGCTGAAACACGTTACCTTCCGTTGGAAAAACTTGTCTTGGCTTTCGTCATGGCAGCAAGAAAACTGATGCATTACTTTCAGGGACATACCATTGGGGTACTAATGGACTACCCTCTTCAGTCAGTACTCCATAGTGCTGAAGTATCAGGGCGTGTTTCAAAATGGGCTCTAGAACTCGGCCAGTAAGATATTCAATTTCTGCCCAGAACCTCAATCAAGGGGCAAGTGCTCGCCGACTTTGTGGCCGAATTCACTGGATGCCTCGCCGACTTTAAGTCTGATCAAATTCAACCTAAGCCGAACTGGAGAATTTACATTGGGGACGTTTGGCAGTTGTATTGTGACGGATCATCCAACCAATGTGGCAGCGGGGCGAGCGTAGTGATCATGGCTCCCGACAGGGCAATAATCGAGCAGGCTATCAAACTAGGCTTTGAAGCATTGAACAATGAGGCTGAATACAAAGCATTGCTAACCAGCTTACGGAATGCACTTCTCCTTGGTGCTCAACGTCTGCTTATCTTCTGCAACTCAAAGCTAGTCATGAACCAATTGAAGGGAGAATACGCAGCCAAAAATGACCGTATGGTAGCTTACATGAAAACGACGAATTCTTTGCTGGCAAAATTCGACCATCATGAACTAAATCAAATAACCCGGGATCAGAACACACATGCAGACACCCTGGCCTGCCTGGCCTCCGCCATCAACTAAGAAATTAAACGGACAATTCAAGTAGGATTCATCCCCGAGCCGAGCATTGCCCCCTCAGAGTCCATTCAAATCAATATCATAGAATCAGGTCCAAGTTGGATGGACCCCATCACTGCGTTTCTATCTTTCGAACAGCTCCCGATGGACAAGAAAGAAGCACACAAACTGCGAAACAAAGCCCTGTGATATTACCTAGATCCGCAGGGAAAGCTCTACAAAAAATCCCTTTCTGGTCCATACCTAGAATGTGTTCATCCGAATAAAGTTGAAGAACTCTTGACTAAAATACATGAAGGTAGTTGCGGTGCCCATTTTGGTGGGCGTTCTTTGGCTCATCGAGCTGTAACACAGGGGTACTACTGGCCGACCATGAGAGCTGATGCCGAGTGTTACGTCAAGAAATGTAAACAGTGCCCGAAGTTTTCCTCTTTAACCCATTTGCCTGTTGAGGAGTTGAGCTCAATCACCAGTCCTTGGCCGTTCGCTCAATGGGGGCTTGATATCATCGGGCCATTGCCACGGGCCCCAGGGAACAAGCGATTCTTGATTGGCGCAATAGATTACTTCACAAAATGGGTCGAAGCGGAGGCACTAACACACATTCGAGATACTGATGTTAGGCGTTTTGTATGGAAGAATATCATAATATGATTTGGCATTCCAAGAGCACTCATTTCAGACAACGGCACCCATTTTGATTGTAGCGTCTACCGAGAATTATGCAGCACGTATGGTATTCGGCCCTATTTCTCCACCTCGGCTTATCCACAGAGCAATGGTCAAGCTGAAGCCTCCAACAAAGCCATCTTGGACGGCATCAAGAAGAGGCTGGAGAAAGCTAAAGGTAGATGGGTCGAAGAATTGCCGAGTGTGCTGTGGGCTCATCGCACTACTCCAAGGCAATCCACTGGGGAAACGCCGTTTGCTTTATGCTTCGGAACCCAGGCAATCATCCCCCTGGAGATTGGCCTCCCAACCTTGAAATCGAAAGTTTTTTATATGGGCCGAAATGACATGATGTTAGCCTTGGATTTGACTCTGATTGAAGAACGATGAGACTGTGTCCTTGTATCCATGGCACGGTACTAGCAACAGCTTGCTAAGTCGTATAATCAACGTGTTCAGTTACGCCGCTATACACCAAGAGAATTGGTCCTCAAGAAAGTACTTCCGACTGCCAGGAATCCGGTTGACGAAAAACTAGGTCCTAACTGGGACGGCCCCTATCGGATCGATTCAATTGCGGGAACAGGGGCATATCGGCTCAAAGACATGTCTGGAAGAAGTCTACTACGTCCTTGAAATTCCACGCATTTGCGTAAATTTTATCATTAACCCGACTTGTGGGGCATGATAACTTGTTTTGAATGTTCGCCGTATACAACTTTCACTCTTATAATGCAAGCCTTTTTATCTCACTATATGAAATTTTAGTTCGAATATGAAACCTCCGAATTCGAAGCCCCATCCGTGCAAGACATGTTTGGGCCGAGTAAGTCTCCGGATTTGGAGCGCCCTTCGTGGATTTCACGATTGGCCAAGATAAAAGCCTCCGAATTCGGAGCCCCATCTGTGCAAGACACATTTGGGCCGAGTAAGCCTTTGGATTCGGAGTGCCCTTCGTGGATTTCACGATTGGCCAAGATAAAAGCCTCTGAATTCAGAGCCCCATCAGTGAATGACACTTTTGGGCCTAGTAAGCCTCCGGATTCGGAGCGCCCTTCGTGGATTTCACGATTGGCCAAGATAAAAGCCTCCGAATTTAGAGCCCCTTCCGTGCAAGACACGTTTGGGCCGAGTAAGCCTTCGAATTCGGAGCGCCCTTTGTGGATTTCACGATTGGCCAAGATAAAAGCCTCTAAATTTGGAGCCCCATCAGTGAATATCACTTTTAGGCCGACTAAGCCTCCGGATTCGGAGTGCCCTTCGTGGATTTCACGATTGGCCAAGATAAAAGCCTCCGAATTCGAAGCCCCATCCATGCAAGACACATTTGGGCCGAGTAAGCCTCCGGATTCGGAGCGCCCTTCGTGGATTTCACGATTGGCCAAGATAAAAGCCTCCAAATTCAGAGCCCCATCAGTGAATAACACTTTTGAGTCGAGTAAGCCTCCAGATTCGGAGTGCCCTTCATGGATTTCATGATTGGCCAAGATAAAAGCCTCCAAATCCAGAGCCCCATTCGTGCAAGACATGTTTGGGCCGAATAAAGTCTCCGAATTCGGAGCGCCCTTCACGAAAGACAGTAGGGCCAACACAAAGAAGCCTCCGAATTTGGAGCGCCCTATGGGAATGACACGTTTGGGCTGAATAAAGTCTCTGAGTTCAGAGCGCCCTTTACGAATGACGTTAGGGCCAGCATAAAGAAGCCTCTGAATTCGGAGCGCCCTACGTGAATGACACGTCTGGGCCAAATTCGGAGTGCCTTTCATGGTTATAGTGAATGGCGTGAAGTAGTAAATCTGCAAGCATTGATCGAAATTACATCTCTACATTCAGAATAACGTGTTTTATTCAACAGATCATAAGTACAAGCTTTACATTTTAACAACAAAAAAAAAACATCACACTTATTCGGCGCCGCCCTCATTGTCAGTCTTCTCGGCTTCAAAAGCCTCGAACGGAAATGTGTAACTCTGATATAAGGGTGACGCCGAATCAACGCCCACAGCCTGGAGTGCCTTTGTCCATCCATGCTTAAATCCGCGATTTTCGCATTGACAAACCTCATCGGCTAGCTTTTCCTTCGTCTTGTCTATTCCAATTTTACGACCGTCATGGAAGCCTTTTTTGTAGGACCTAGCCTTCGCCGATTCAATTGCGAACATGCTGGCCGTGTCTCGGTCAACGATCGCGTGATCCAAAATTCGACGATTTACTCGCTCTGCAACGATCGGATTCACTTCACTTGCTGAATGAGTCTCGGAGGTGCTTACATTCTTCAACTCATTTTCGGCCCTCTCTGCGCGAGCTTGCAAGCTTTGAATGCGAGCATCACTTTGCTCTATCTCTCTTCGCGAGGGCACGCAGGCGAATGCCAATTTCATATGACGTGTAAAGTCCCTTCACGGCTCCATGGACGCCCTCCCAAAAAACTTCGAAATCAGGTCGCCCAACCATCGACTGCTGGATTTCCGGGGGAAAAATCTGTCAGGCGAATTCTACTGCCACGTTTGGGTCGCGAATGATCGAATTTGCCTCTGTCATCAGTTTGTTCCCTACGAAGACTAAAAAGCTCAATGGGCGTAGTGCCCCACTGGTCTCACTTCGCGAGCGAGGGGAGTTCCCTCGCTGTTGCCTTTCCTTCCGCGCGAAGAATGATGCCTTTCGCGCTCTCCCGACATCCTACTTCCCGTTCGCAACGATTCGCCACCTCGATTCATCACTGAATCTAGCTCAGCCAGTGTCTTACCCTCTCATTTGTTGTTGAAAAATAGCCTTCTAGACATTTAGTTTAAGCCCACTACTCTTCTCCCTTTTGTGATCTGCCAAATTTGGACACCAATATGGACCCTAAACGAACGCAGCCCCCACCCATCTTATTAATTGTGGGCGCAGCGTTCCCAAAGTGTTCCCTTCAATGCTCTACACCACACACTGATGTAGATCAGTGGTCTTGTTCATTAATTCGGCGGTCGTGTTCATCAGCTTACTGGGGCAAGGGCAGATTCATCAAACTATTCGGCCTAAATATCAGAGCTCCTAGCCGAATTGCCATTGTGCCCTAGCAAACTCCTGAACTGCTGTTTTTAGGCGATCCTGTTCATCAACTTGCTGGGGCAAGGGCAAATTCATCAATCTATTCGGCCTAAATATTAAAGCTCCTACCTAAATTGCCACTGTGTCCCAGCAGACTCCTGAACTGCCGTCTTTAGGCGGTCCTGTTCAATTTTGCTGAGACAAGGGCAGATTCCTCAATCTATTCGGCCTAAATATCAGAGCTCCTAGACGAATTACTATTGTGCCCCAGCAAATCCCTGATCTGTCGTTTTTCGGCGGTCCGGTTCATCAACCTACTGGGGTAAGGGCATAGTTACTAATATATTCAGCTAAGTTGTAATGCTATACAGTTATTTTTACGCTGGATTAATTCAGTAGTTTGTTCCATTCATTACATTTCTTGTTTTAACATCTTATTTAGCCGTTAATAAGCACATACATCAGGCAGAAAGGCAAAAGCAATTTTAATTCGTAAATTGAGCACAAATAGAAGTCATTTTACAAATGAAAACTACCCTACGTTAGCTTCTGACAAAAATAAATAGTCAACGATCTAACAAAATCGAACAAAATCTACATACATAGGATACCAAAACAAAACGAAAAATATTTTGACTCTAGGTCAGTCTTCAGGGTCAAACTCCAGCGGCTCAATGTCTACCTGCTCATACAGAATCAGCTGCTCCGATACCACGTTAGCGACAGCTAAGGCTTTGAGCCAGCTGTGTTTGAACCCCCTATTCTCGAACTTCGGCACTTCTTCTACATAATTCGCCAAGGCCGCATCCTTGCCAGCTTGGAATGACTTGGAAATCTCGGATTCGGCGTTTGCCATTGCCCTCTTCGACTCCTCCAAATCGGCCTCCAGCTTGGCAATTGTCTCGTTGGCCAATTTGAGCGCTTCTTCGCTGGCATTCGCCTTATCCTCGGTGGCCAATCTCAGTCGGTCAGCAGTCTTGGCCTTATCTGCTTCGGCATCGGCCCTTGCTCTCTCTGCCGCCACTTTCATGGCCTCAGATTCGGCTCTAAAAGAGGCCTCTGCTGCCTTCCCCTTCTCGTTTTCCACCTCGGCTGTGAGAAAGCCGATCTGTTCGATAGCGTCATGTTGGCGATGACCAATCTTAGCTATCCTTCCCGCCGCCTACAAAACAAGAAATCGGTAAGCCAATGTAAAATTTTTTTTGGTTAGCCTTACAAAATTACAAGGATCACATACCAATATCACCGATTGAGCGGCTAATGCGACAGACAGCAGATCGTGCTCTGCCCTAAAGGTTGCTCTGTCAACCGGCAGAGAAATAGAGGAGGCCAAGCTCAAGGCCATAGCTGGGTCTTTTACAGCCGATGCATCGAAAGCAACCGGCGCATTCCTTATCTTTGGTTGTATTACAAACGGCACGACCAAGTCCGACTGTTCCATTCATGGCCATTTATCCACTAGGTCTTCTGAATAACCAGCTTCTTGTTCGGTCGGACGTTTTTTCCCCCTTTGCTTGGTCACTTGTTCCTATTGATCGACAACAGGCTTCGTTTCGGCCACATCAGTCTGAACCACCTCCTCAACGGGAGCAGGTGGAGTTTCTGCCCTAGCGTCGGGTGGAGGAGGCGGAGGTTCATTTCGCTCGGCCTCGGCTCTCCTACGGGCAACCATCTTCTTGGCATTTTTTCACCTGGCCATTTGAGTGAGCGACTCACTAGCCATGTTGTCAGGATACGAGCTGGGTAAGTCCCCCAAGTTGGTGAAACTATCTTCGAAGGACACGTCCGCTCGGCCAGAAGTGGATGGAGGATTAAGGCCGGCTTTTTCAAAAGCCAAATTTAGTGCCGCATCAACCTCCTCCTCTAATCCATCGGATCTGTCCTGGAATGGTTGATTCGGCTCCTCAGTGACCCCTTCAGTTACTTGTTCGTCCGCTGGCTCTGAGTCTGAAGCCTCAAAACCAATCTGCCTAAGGTTCTTGAAGCTCGAAAAAGCAAGCGCCGTAAGGTGCTGTTCACCTCTCTGAATCGGAATGTTATCTGTGGCCAAAAAAGTAGTGTAGGTCGGCTCGTATCTCAAAAGAATGTGGGCTGCCCTCCCTTGTTTCTGGAGATTCGGACGACCGAATAACTGGAGTGCGACTCTGATTTGCGCAAGTATAGCGTCATCGGCCGAAACGAGAACTTTTTTCAAATCGTTTCCTACACAAATAAAACGGTAAGTACGCAGAGTTTGAACCAAGTAAATATTTGTGCGGGATTAAACGGCCACCTGGTTCGCCCCTTCGCCTAGGCACTAGATCTTGACGATCTTCACCCTCGCCGAATTCCCAGTTGCCACGAACAACGACCATGACATCATCAACACGCTTGCCAGAGCTGGCAAGCATTGTCACCAGATGATGGTCGGTGTCCTTGGCCTTGAGGAAATAGCGCCTTTGCCGACCAGAGGATTTGGCTAAGGCATAACAATGCCGAATAGCAAGGATTCCAAGGTTAAGCCTAAGGCATCAGTTTAGTTCTACAATCCCCATTATTATTCAATAAAAATTTACATTCGGCTGAGAAGGGATTAAACCCCAATGGCGAAGGACAACCCTCAAAAGTGGATGAAGGGGGAAACGGACTCCGCCCTCAACGATTGACAGGAGAGGAAAGATGATTGTACTCTCGTCAGTCCTCTCCGTGTCAATCACATTCTCTGCCAAGAGTGACAGATGGACATCGTCAGGAATAGAAAAATGAGGACAGAAACCAAAGACTCGATCCACAGAAAGAAGGGCTCTCAAATGTTTTGCCATCATAGCAAGTAAAGTGGACACTTAAAACAGCAAACAAACAAGGAAAATGAGTCAAAATAGAAGAGAGAAACTTACAAGAAATGAGGACAATGAAGAACGGAAAGAAGTTGCAGAGGGCGTGAAGCGATGGAGGTGAACTGATAGGTAACGACAAACCTTGTGCATTCGAAAAAGCATACAAACGAAGAGACAACACGGTTTCCGATCGTATTAAATGAATGAAGCGCCCGAAAGGGCGGGAAATTGTAATCATGCCTAAAAATAGTAGGCGTTCTGACGCTTGTATTGGAATAAGGGAAACCGCCGTATTTTTTGACCCTCTAAGTCCAAAACTAAACATGCCGGCTAACTGACATTAGTAGGATGTTTGGGGGGCAATTGTGGGGGCCGAATATATTATTACATAGGTTAGCTGAATAACTTAAAGATGGAAATCAAGTCATGTACTATACGGCTCTATCCCGGAGGGATAGAGGCCGAATAACCAGATCAGCCGAAGAATCAAGCATAAACCAGGCCGAATATAAATAGGTAGCCGAATAAGCGATTGTTCGTTGGACAAAAGGTAGGCCCAACCATCAACATCAAGGACGACTACAAATAAGAAAAACATTAGCTAAGAAAAGGTATGTGAGAACAAGTAAGTTTAACTTGAGATATAAGCAACTAAGAGAGTATACACTGACTTATCCGTCGGAGTGCTAATTCCGACACCTCCGACCGGAGTGTTCATTCCTTTTCAGGTGACTAGCTGAGGATCACGAGCATCCTACTGGATCCAAAGAGTATTTCCAAACCACTTCTCCACAATAAAATATATATATATATATATTTTACAAAATTAATATGTATGTGGGCCACATTAAGTCTTCTCTTAGGAGACGTAGCTTACATTCTCCCACTTGGTCCACAAATCATATAAATATTGTATTGGGTGATATGTACTGAATTATGGCCATTAAATTTGCCTAAACTTTAATATTGAAATCCTCACACTCCATTGCCAAGTATTACTACATGAATCATAACGGTTATGCCCCATTTAGTAGACATTTCCTTCTATAAATTACGATGTATGACATTTCTCAATGAGTACTAAATAAAATACTTCAATTTAAAAATGACTAACAAATAGCCATTCAGGCCCTACTTTATTTATCCCAATGGACAACAAACATGACAAATACTTTAAGTGCACAATCAAAGGTCATGAATTTATTCTAAATAAATATTTTTCTCAATAGCAAATCCCTCAAAATGAGAAAGTAATTTCATACATCAAAAGAGCTAATTAGTCCCATGTGAACCACATGATCATTATGTACTTTAGCTGGCAATCCTTTTGTCATGGGATCTGCAATCATCAGCTCAGTGTCGATGTGCTCAATAGCAATTTCTTGCATCTTGACTTTCTCTCTGACAACAAGATACTTTATGTCAATATGTTTATTTCGGCTTCTACTTTTATTGTTTTTAGAAAAGAAAACTGTAGCCGAATTATCACAATAAATCCTTAGTGGTCTCGATATGGAATCAACAATCCTTAGTCTTGTGACAAAATTTATTAGCCATAAGGCCTGTGTTATAGCTTCATACCATGCAACAAATTCCGCTTGCATAGTCGACGAAGTAGTTATGGACTGCTTGATGCTTCTCCAACATACAGCTCCTCCAGCAAGAAGAAAGATATATCCTGAAGTAGACCTTCTAGTGTCAGAACATCTAGCAAAATCTGAATCTAAATATCCAATCACCTCTAGTGAATCCGCATGTCTGTATGTAAGCTTGTAGTCCTTAGTTCCTTGCAAATACCTCATAACCTTCTTAGCAGCTTTCCAGTGTTCAAGGCCTGGATTACTTTGATATTTGTCTAACATTCCTACCACAAACCCAATATCAGGTCTTGTACAGACCTGAGCATACATGAGACTACCTACTGCAGAATAAGGTATGTTTTTCATCTGCTCTTTTTCCAAATCATTTTGTGGTGATTGATTTAGACTAAATTTGTCTCATTTGACAATAAGTGCTACAGAAGGTAAACAAGACTTCATGTTAAATCTTTCCAAAACCTTTTCAATGTAGGCCTTTTGAGATAGTCCCAATGTTCTACAAGATCTATCTTTGTGAATCTCCATGCCAATGACATATGAGGCTTCACCCATATCCTTCATTTCAAAGTTTTCAAAAAGAAATTCTTTCGTTTCATGTAGCAAACCCAATTCACTACTCGCAAGTAGAATGTCATCTACATACAGGACTAAGAATATGTATTTACTCCCACTAACCTTAAGGTATATACAATTATCAACAATGTTCTCCGTAAACCCGAATGAAGTAACAATGTTGTGAAATTTTAAATACCATTGGCGGGAGGCCTATTTAAGTCCATATATAGATTTCTTTAACTTACAAACCAAGTGATTATCTTTTGAGGAAAATCACTCAAGCTGAACCATGTATACCTTTTCTTCAAGATCCCCATTAAGAAAAGCCGTTTTCACATCCATTTGGTGTAATTCTAAATCAAAATGAGCTACTAAGGCCATGATTATTCAAAATGAGTCCTTCTTAGAAATTGGAGAGAAGGTCTCATGGTAATCAATTCCTTCCTTTTGAGTAAAACCTTTCTTTTGAGTAAAACCTTTGACTACAAGTCTGGCTTTATATCGTTCAATGTTACCAGAAGAATTCCTTTTGGTCTCATAGACCCATTTACAGCCAATGGCCTTAGCTTCTTTTGGTAACTCAACAAGATCCCAAACTTTGTTTGTGGCCATTGATTTCATCTCTTCTTTCATGGCATCATACCATAAATTGGAATTGATTCCATTCATGGCTTGTGAAAATGAACTAGGATCAACTTTAGGTCCAACATCAAAGTCAGATTCTTGTAGGTATACAAGGTAATCACTAGAAATCGTTGATTTCTTTTCTCTTGTGGATCTCCTTACTCCTATTGGTTCATTTAAATTTTGAATAAGAGGTTCTGTATTGATTTGTTTCTCATGGAGCGATTGTTCTTACATTCGTTGTTCTTCAATGATATCTGGAATAACACTTGGAACAACCAATTCCCTAATTGGTTTCTCAATATGGTCCCTTATTTCCTCGAATTCTATGACACGAGGAAAACCACTCCCACTTGACTCATGATCCTCAAGAAATTTTGCATTTCTAGCCTCAACAATTTTAGGTGTGTGTGAAGAGTAATAAAATTTGAAACTTTTGGAGTTTTCAGCATAGCTAATGAAAATACCACTAACTGTTCTTGGGTTCAATTTCTTTAAGTCTGGGTTATAAACCCTCACCTCAACTGGACAACCCCATATGTGCAAATGTCTCAAACTTGGTTTCCATCATTTCCATAATTCAAAAGGTGTTTTAGGAACAACTTTAGATGGAACCCGATTTACGACATACACAGCGGTTTTTAAAGCTTCACTCCACAAATTTATGGGAACATTGGAATAACTAAGCATGCTCCTTACCATGTCCATAAGTGTACGGTTCCTCCTTTCAGCTACACCATTTTGTTGTGGTGTACTAGGCATTGAATATTGGGCAATTATTCCTTCTTCTTTAAGAAACCTAGCAAATGGACCAAGTATTTGTCCAAATTCTGTGTAACTTCCATAATATTCTCCACCCCTATCTGATCTCATGATTTTAATGTTCTTTTCTGTTTGTTTCTCTACCTCTACTTTATAGGCTTTAAAAGCAGCAAGTGCCTCAGCCTTATCAAATTAAAGATAGAGATACATATATCGCGTATGATCATCAATAAATGACACAAAATATCTCTGACCATTGAAACAAGGCGGAGTAAATGGTCCACAGAGGTCTGTGTGTATGACTCAAGAATATTAGAACTCTTTTTGGCACCTTTAGTGGACTTGTTGGTTTCCTTTCCCTTAATGCAGTCCACACAAGTACCAAAATCGGTAAAATCAAGAGTATTTAAAACTCTATCATTCACTAATCTTTTTATCTTTTCCATTGAGATATGTCCCAGTTTTCTATGCCATAACATAGAGGAGTTCTCATTGGTAATACTTCTCTTTATGCCAATTCCATCATGCAAGGTTAAAAGACTATTTTCATATGAAAGATCCAAATCAAAATTATATAAACCATCAGTTAAAAAACCATTGCCAATAATGGCATTATTTTTCAATAAATTGAAACTCAAACTAACAAAATTAAATGTACCCAAAAGGTACTAATTTTGAAATCGAAACTAAATTTCTAGAAAATGATGGAACATAAAAAGTGTTTTCAAGATCCAAAACAAAGCCAGAATTTAAAATCAATCTAAAAGTTCCCACAACCTCCACATGTGAACGGATCACATTTCCCGAATAGATGCCTTGTTCACTTGTTGTCTGTTTCCTTAGGCTGAGAAAGCCTTGCATAGTAATGGCAACATGAATTGTAGAACCAGAATCAATCCACCATGTATTATCAGGAACTTTAACAAACTTAGATTCATAACACACAAGAGAGAATAGACTACCTGTTTTCTTGAGTAATTTATTGTACTTAGGACAATCTTTCTTCGTGTGTCCCTTTTTCTTACAAAAGAAGCATTCACCTTTATTGCCATAACGCTTCATTTGCACTTTCTGTTGTGGAACAGTTTTGTCCTTTCAGCCTTTTCCTTTTCCATGAAATGCAAGGTTGGCAGTCTCTAGTTTTTCATGCTTCATTCTCTCTTCCTCTTGAACACACATGGCCAAAAGTTCATTTACTGACCATTTCTCCTTTTGTGTGTTATAGGAAATTTTGAAAGCACTATATTCCATAGGGAGAGAGTTAAGGATGAAATGTACTAAGAACGACTCAAAAATCTCTATCTCCAATGTTTTAGGTTGAGTTGCAATGTCCCGCATTTCCATAATGTGTTCACGTACACCTTTAGAACCATTAAGCCTTATGTTTGAGAGCTTCTTCATTAGGGTGTTGGCTAATGCCTTATCAGATGTCACAAATTGCTCTTCAATAGCCTTCATGAAGACCTTAACCTTGTCGCAGTTAGGGATTGAATCCCTAATGCCCTTACTGATATGGGACTTGATGAGCATTAAACTTAAGCGATTAGATCGCTCCCACCACTCATAAGAAGCCCTCTCAGTTAGCGTACTTGATTTTGTGGGAATAGGTGGTTCAACCACACGAAGTGCCAAATCAAGGTCCATGCATCCCAAAGTCAAAAGAATCTTATCTCTCTAGTCAGAAAAATTTTTACCACTCAAAAATGGAATATGAGATGATTCAGAACTCAATAATGTAGTATGAATAATTGTTCCACTGTAATGCTCAACCATCTTATAAATTCGGCACCGTACAACCTTTAATGGAACATAACACAAACCCAAATGTAATGGTCCCAAGATATTTAATTTTTGTAAATAATTTTTGGAAACTGTTCCACAACTATTTATAATTTTTTTTTTTTTTTTGAAAAATCCATTTAAAAACACTTTGTAAATGAAAGGTTTATAATAGAAGATATCAATCATCATGTAAATGCACAAATAATATTATATGTGTTTTCTGTATATAAATATATATATATATATTTATTACGATATATATATATATAGTTATATATATGTAGTATGATGTTTGATGATGATCAAAACTCATTACGAACACTGCATTATCCACAACAGTTCGGAGCACTATATGTTAGGCTAGAAATTCTATGCATATATATAACTAGGCAACCAACAATTGCTTACATGTAAATTGTGCAAGCAGTAATTTGGAAACTATTAACACATTAGATATAAAACAAATTAATATAAATCCAAATTCTAGATTATCCTAGTCATGATGAAGGACAAACAATTATACAATTGCAAAATCGAGATTGACAAAAAATTTATAAGAACATTAACAAAGTGAATCTATATACTGAGCAACATGGATTTGGAGATAAGCTCTGATACCACAACGTAGGAAAATCATACACATATATAATATAATCATATGTGTATGGATATACAGTTGAATAAAATTATACTAACCTCCTCTAGCCATTGTTGATCAAGTTGTGTGATGTGTGTATTT
Organism: Camellia granthamiana; assembly: GCA_036172215.1. Taxonomy (NCBI): domain Eukaryota; kingdom Viridiplantae; phylum Streptophyta; class Magnoliopsida; order Ericales; family Theaceae; genus Camellia; species Camellia granthamiana. The sequence goes on along the minus strand of CM069908.1, from coordinate 95,331,853 downwards.
CTTCTAAATCTCTAAATATTATATCACTCACATCATACTTTAGGAATAAGCGTCTTCTAACCTATGTAGAACTTGAGTGCCTTGTTGATGGAGAACCACATGCCTATTTATAACAGCTAGGTGAAGAACCCTTATCAGATAAACTTTGTTAGTTTCCTTCCATCAAGGAAACTTAATTAGTGGAAATTGATAGGCCTTAGCCAAACCACCATTAGAGTTCTTGATATTTTAGGCAACCTTAATAATTATCACCCATAATTATCAAAAGATAAATATACATGTAAGTATAAACATATAAATAATATATATCTAATAGACAAAATTAATATGTATGTGGGCCACATTAAGTCTCCTCTTAGGAGACGTAGCTTACAATAATTTGTATTAAAAAAATAATAAAGAATTCTAAACAAAAATAAAAGTTTAACAACTTTAAAGTGAACCATATTTTCATGATTTACTCATTTTGGTTTTGAAAGTATTTTTTCTCACTTTCCTCACTAAAATTTATAATTTTTTTTTCCATGTTTAACCCAAAGCCTACTTCCACTTAATTTTAGACGAAAAATGTCACGTTAACGAACAGGCACATGGTGCTACAAGCCATAAAATGGGTAAATTATACTTTGTCATCTTACAAGTTTCACTATTTTTGCATTTTAACCCTTATTTGTTTCTCAGGTCTTGTTTGGGAAGTTGGCTATTTTATACTTCGTTTGGGAAGTTGGGTTGACTTTTTGGCTATTTTTAGCCTCAATTAAAAAGTTTGTTTGGGTTTGTTTTTTTGACTTTTATCAGAAAAAAAAGTAAAATAATTATGGTTTAGATATAACATTTTGTCTTATTAACTTTTTAACCTATTTTGGCTTCTTTTGGGAAGTGGGTTGGTTTTTTTGCTTTTCGACTTTTTAGCTATTTTAGCCTGGGGCTAAAAAGTATCGTTTGGGTTGGACTTTTTGATTTTTTTTAAAAATTTTTGTGAGAGAAAAAATGAAATGATTATAGTTTGGATATGACATTTTGTCTTATTGATTTTTTAGTCTATTTTGTCTTTTTGTGGTTATTTTAGCTTGGTAGCCCCCCAACTAAGATGCCAAATGAGGGCTTTGTCGTTTTGTGGCTAAAAAAGCCACTAACCTCAAAAAAATCGAATACCAAACGAGCTCTTAGTTAGCTTTTTGATTTTTTGACTTTTTTAGCCTGACAAAAAAAGTTGTGTTTGAGAAGATAGTTTTTTATTTATTTTTTGTTTATAGTTGATTTGATGGGAAATTATATTTCCACACACACATACTTGTCTCAGTGTACATTATTTCTCAGTGCATACACTTAGTAATATGATTATTAATTTTTGTTCACATCTCACACACCAATTATTCCAATCATACCCTTAACTCATATCTTGTAGACACACTACTTCAACTCCCTTTTCCACATACTCAACCCTCCTCTCTAGTCCCTTTCAAACTTCCACCACCATGACCACCTCCATCGCCGCCGCGTGTTTGGTTGCAAATCCTTCTTAGCCCCACCACAACATCCTTTGCATCATGTTGATCATCCTTATTCGCCGTGTGTTTGGGTGATTGATCAAAGAGAGAATGAGGATTTCATTGTAGAAGGACTTGACGGAGAAAGCTCTATCTTCGGCAGAGCCAACAATCGTAGGGTCGTGGTTATGAAGGTGTTTCACGGCAATGATTTGGTTGTCATAGAGCTGACAAAAATAAACTAATCTGAACTCGTCGCTCCCAATTTTACGTTTCGGATCAAACTAATTTGTGAAGGACTCGAGCTCTTCATAGGTGAATATTGGAGAAAGGAGATTGGCGGCACAGTGGCGGTGAAGGTAGAAAATTGTTGGGTCTTCTTCCTCCGCCGCCGGAAATGACTTTTTTCTTGATTGGACAATTATCGAAGCAATTGACAAAATAGCTAACAAACACTTCAATACAAAAATCGAACACAACATTGTTGCTCAATTTGGGCCGTATTGATGAATCAATAGGTGAGAGATTTATTGTGAGATTGAAAACAAACGAATTACTTTTTAGGGTTGTAGAAATTGAAGCCGCATACTCCATTGTTGGCCTGGCAAGCTCTGTAATTTGAGAAATAAGACGTGTACATAGAATATTTTGATATAATATTATGGGTGTTGGTGAATGTCCATTATAGTCATTTTAGTTTAGGGTATAATTGACATTAAAATAACATTTCATTAAGTGTGTGGATTGGGGTAACTTGATTTGTGGAAATAAAATTTTCCTAATTTGATGGTTATGAGAGAAAAAGTGAAATAGTTATAGATTGAATGTGATATTTTGTTTTATTGACTATTTTAACATATTTTGTCTTTATCAACTATTTTAACCTAAATAACCCTTCCCGACATTTATATTTTTTCTTAATTTACTTTGAAATCCAACTTTGATCCAATTTTAAGATTCAAAATCCAAACACAAATTCCACTCATCTCTCTTCTAGAAATTCACCCACCAAAATTGTGGGCTTGGTTTGGCTGAGTTTTGGGTCTTAAAATTTTAATATAATGTATTTTTAAGGTTTAGGATTGTTGTTGCGCACTATGCACAGTAGCAACTGTTGTACACCTAATTGGGCTCATTTTAGAGCCTAATTCAATAATCCGAACCGTTTACAATTTAGAAGATATCAACTATAATATACCTGTAAAAAATCACGTTGATCGAATATCCGTATCCCTTTTTTCAAACCACATATTTATTTAGTTTTATATTTTAAATTACACTTATTATTTATTTTTTTAGATACAAATATGATTTGATGAAAGTCTTATCAATATCCGATCAACGTGGTTTTTTGTAGGTATATTCTACTAGATATTTTATAAAATGTGAACAGTTCAGATTGTTGAATTGGGCCCTAAAATGGGCCCAATAAGGTGTGCAACTATTGCTACTGTGCATGATGCGCGGCAGCAACTCCAAACTCGTATTTTTATGCCATGTGGTTTACCAATATAGCATTCTTTTAATCCAAAATAGGACGAAGGGTCATTTTGGGAGTACATTGAAAAAAAGTAAAAGCATTAGGGGTCAAAGTGGAAAAAAATTTAAAGATCAAAATGAAAATTTGGGAAACTTAAGAGGTATAGTATAATTTATCTAAAATTTTAATACAGTGTACTTTTTTATGCTTTGTGGTTTCATGTGGCTGCCAACGTATGTGATCTACATGATTTAATTAGGAATATTGCTATTTTTAACTCAAAAATTAAACTCAGTTTTAAAACTCAATTATATGACAGTTAATTAAAATATTTAAGACAATTATTTTTCTTATATTTTCTTTAATTATCAATCAACTATCTCACTTACATATTATTGAATCCACAAGGTGAGTTTATATATAATTTCCTTTAAAGGCAAACTTCACTTTACTCCCCTATGGTTTGGGGCGGGTGCGGATTACCCTCCTGACGTTCGAATATCACCACATAACCCCCCTGTGGTTAATGGGTTGATGTGCACAGTTAACACCGTGAATGGCAGACGTAAAATGACTAATTTGCACTTGTATATATATAACCTTGCTTACCATTTCACTCAGCAGTCGTGCATTTGAGAAGATAAAAGTGGAGAGAACTTAGGCTTTGCGATTCAACAAATTAGGGTTTTCGATTGAAAAAATTAGGGTTTGAATTGAACAAATTACTGGTTAGATTTGACAAAGTAGGGCTTCGATTGTTCGATTCAACAAATTAGGGGTGCGGAGTTACTGATTTGGAGATTTACGAAGCAAACTAAGCCAAAGAACAAGTTGGAAAGTATTTTTTCGATCGTTTCTTTTTTTTTTTTTTGTATTGGATTCGCTTCGATTTGCTCATATATATATATATATATAATGTTAGTTGATGTAGTTTTTTTCATGTATAGTATGGTCCCCTATGTTTTGTATATTAGGGTTTTTTGTGCCTCAACATAAATAGAAAAAGTTACATAATTTTTGTCGATGTCACCCCTTTTTTGTATTGTTAGTGGTTCATTTTTTGTGATGGACACTGTATTCAATGATGTTCTTCATATCCTGTTGCTATTTGCTTTTTTGGTTGTTTGTTTATTTGTAGTAGATGATGTCAATGTTTTGTTTTGTTTGTTTTTCGTCATTGTGTTTTCTCTTGAAGTGGGGTATGCACTAAAAAGGTGAAATTTCCTTCTTCAATTAACTGTATGTTTGTTGTCATTGTAAATTTGTACTATGTGTTGTGGTCCCAGTAGAATCATGAATTGGTTTTTTATTCTATTACTTTATGCTTGTCATATAGTGTAAGCATAAATGTATGTTTGCTTTTATATTCTTTTTTTGTTTTGTGTGATCTGTTTGAGGATTATGGATTATTTATTCATTATTTTACTTTATGTTGGTTACATGCATGAATATTTATTTGTTTAGGGTATTGAGTGGTGGTCCAAAAATGTATTTATGGATTTTTTTTTCCCCCTTTATGAAAGAATGCTGAAATTCATAAATGTTTTTACTTTATGTTGGTTGCATGCATGACTATTTGTTTGTTTAGGATTTAGGGTTATGGTCCCACAAATGTATTTATGGAAGTCTTTTCTTCTTTAGGAGTGTCCGGTGAAAATGTCAGACAATTTCATTACTGTTCAAATGCACCATGGGGGCCATTTGTCTTTTGTCCACATGTTGTTTATGAGGGTGGTAGGGTGAATCAAATAATTAACTGTGACCCCAACAAAATGTCCATGTTTGAGTTAAGAGGCCTTTATTATGACCTGATTGGTGGAAAAGAAGCAAACATAGATATGTATTATACATGGCCTGGTTATAGTTTAGATGTTCGGTTGAAAACAATTTACAGTGATGTTGATGTGATGAAAATGCTTGAGGCTTATAAGGGTTTGGATTATGTATTAGTTTATGTAGAGAAGGGTGTAGATCCTATTATGGTTTTGTTATCCAATGGTGAGTTGTTGTCAGATTCCAATGGTGTACAAGAGAGAGGTAATAGTACACATGAGAAGGTGTTGCAGATTGGTTGTGTAAAACAGGGTGGTAATGCCATAGGTGGTGGTGACACAGACATTATTGATATTAACTTGTCTAATATTGACATCATAATTGATGACATTGGGAATGACTTAGATGATAGTGCAGAAGTAGTTGAGGGTGGGCATGTGGGTAAAGAATCTGAGGGTAGGGACAATTCAAGTCAGAATCAGGCTAAGGAGAGTCAAATAGAAAGTCAGCATGAGGGTAAGGATATATAACATGAGAAGGGGTTGCAACATACTACTGACACTGAGTGTATAGAAGGTAATGAGGCTAATGAGAGTGACATTGCAAAGAGTGAGATTGATTTTTTAGCTGATGAAGAGAGAACTTATAGTGATGATTCTGAGGACTTGGACTATATAGTTAGTGAAGAAAATAGTAATACTGAAACTTCTGAGGATAGTGCAGAGGAAAGTGATGACCAAAGTTGGTTATATGAAGACCTAGAGGGTCCAAATGATGACATATTTGATGAAACCTCACACAGAAGAACAGAAAGACCACCACCTACAGTCAATCAAGCAGATGATGTTAGTTGGTATTCAGATCTTGATGATGATGATGAACTGATTAGTCTGAAAGGGTCATCAAATAAGGAAGATGAGGCAGATGATGGACACCCTGAATACAAAGCAGTGATGGTGAAGGATCCCAAACGTGTAATTGGAATGAAGTTTCCCAATCCCCAAGTTTTTAGAGAGTATTTGAGGGAGTTCAATGTCATCAATGGTTATGACATAAGGTACATCACAAATGAGAGTGCTAGGATCACTGTTGTTTATAGGCACAACTGTAATTGGAGGATACATGCCTCTCCATTAGGGGCTACCACAACCTTTCAGATCAAAACTCTAGAGGGGAAACATACATGTGAGAGGCATTACAACAACAAACAAGCCAACTCTAAGTACTTGGGGAAGAAGTTTGTAGATAAGGTGAAAAATGATCTTGACATTAAGATAGCCTCTTTCAAGAAAAAAGTGAGAAGAGAGATAATGGTGGATGCAAGTAAGTTTCAAATTTATAGGGCAAAAAGAAAGGCAAGGGAGATCATTGCAGGGGATTTGGCTGAGCAATATCACAGGATTAGGGATTATGCAACTACAATTCTAAGGAAAAATCCATCAAGTCACATTTCAATAACAACTGATCCTGAAAAGACAGAGCCTACATTTCAAAGGTTGTATGTCAGACTTGGTGCACAGAAAGAAGGATTTCTGGAAGGGTGTAGACCAATAATAGGATTGGATAGTTGTCATTTAAAAGGGATTTTTGGAGGGCAATTACTCAGTGCTATTGGGAGAGATAGAAATGAAATATACCTAATTGCAGTGGCTTTGGTTGAGATTGAGTGTAAAGCTTCTTGGTTTTGGTTTCTTGAGGAATTCATGAGTGACATTGGGAGTGTTGAAGAGATAGGGCGGACATTAATATTAGATAAACAAAAGGGGTTGGTTAAAACATTTGCAGAGTTATACCCTACTGCAGATCACAGATACTACCTAAGACATATGTATAATAACTTCAAGACAAAGTACAATAGTTGTGTTTAAAGACCTGTTCTAGAAAGCTGCATCAATTGAAAATGTGTATGAATTCAATTACTGGATGAAGAAGACTGAAGAAGCTGATCCTAAGACTGGAAATAGAAAGACAACTGTGGAGTGGTTGAAGGAGACAGACCCTGCTTTGTGGGCAATGTCACATTTTTCTCCAAGGAGCAAGTGTGACATCCTTATCAACAATTTGAGTGAGTCATTCAATTCTTACATTGTAGAAGCTAGAGAGCTACCAATCATCTCCATGTTTGAATGGATCAGAAGAAAATTGATGCAAAGGATCTAAGTTAAAAAAACTGGAATGGAAAAATACATTGGTCAGATTTGTCCCAATATTCATGACAAACTTGAGAAGTTGAAAGTGGAATCAAGGAACTGCTTTGCAACCTAGTATGGACAATTGGAATTTGAGATTGATCATTTTCAAAGGAGGTACAAAGTGGACCTAAGAACTACTAGAGGTGTACTAGGGTGCCCAACTTGTGAATGTTCCTAACTGTAATTTTTTTTGCCTCAGATGTCTAACAGAAGGTGAACTAGAAGAGGAGGCCAATCAGTATCTCAGCCACTAGTGACAGGTGCTTCTATTGGACTAAAAAGGATGAATACTAGGTCATCCACTCAAGTAACTAACTTGTTTATAACTCCAACTTTTTTATTTTGTAACTTGTAAGTTTGTTAATTGAAAATGTTGTTGCAGCCCACAAAACTACCAACTTATGGTGGAAAGGCATCAAGTGGTCTTGCCAAAGGACTTGAAGTCATAATTTGTGGGAGGGGTAGAGGACCAATTAATGCAACTGCAGTCAATGTTGGAAAAAATAGAGTGAATGCTGGATTGAATGCTGATGTGAGAAGGCATGCTGTATCTACAACTTCTGTACTTGAGACAATCAGAGCAAGGAGACAAACCAAAGAACTGGCTGGTGGGTCAAACTAGAGCATAGGGTGACCTGTTGTTCTTATTTTTATTTTTGTATTGAAACAATAGTGTAGGGTCAGTTTGTATTTAAGCTAAGAAAGGGTAGACACACACTTAGAGTTATGGTTTTTGAAAAATTAGTTCAACTATTGTGCAAACTGTTGATGTGTTTTTTGTGGGGCTTTTTGCAAATTAGATTAATTGGCAATTGTGGTATTGAAATGCAACATAGTTCTGTAAATGGATTACTTTTGGGCCATTGTAATGCAAATGTATAGACCATTTTGGCATTGTAATGCAGATTTTTGGGAAGTATTGTTTTTGGCTTTGGAAAAATATTACTTCTTTGATTTTTTGGTTCATTGTTGAATAGCATTGTTGTGATGACCGGGTCTATTTTGTTTTCTTTTCTTTGCTCCGTTCTCCTTTTTCTTTCGTTGGGTTTGAAAGGCCCGGAAATGGTTCTATAAATAAAGTCCTTGTTCTTGTTGTGTTCGGTGTTGAACTTCACTTGTTCCAGGGAGTGCGCGGTCAGGTCCGGAGTGCCGAGATTTGAGCTGGGAATTTTCTGGGCTATTTGGCTTGGCCGCACGTACGGGGGCCACATGCCGCATGTACGAGAGAGGGCTGCACGTGCGGGAGGCTAGGCCGCACGTGCGGAATGCAGGGGAGGTTTGGGGTTGCATTCTGTCTAATATGCACGAGTGGAGTGAGGTGCGGATGAGGAGCACTGCACGTGCGGGGGTGAAGGTTGCACGTGCGGGAGGGGCGCTCCACATGTACGGGGAAGTGTGCTGCATGTGTGGTAATCTGGGCAACCGAATCCCTGTTTTTTTTTTTACTCTTTTGGCAAAATTTGTAACACATTTGGGGCTTTTTATTCTCACTCTAAACCTCATTTCTCTCCTCCTTCTCTCCAGAAACCCCCACCAAAACACTAAAAGTTCTTGACTCTTGCTATCCATTGGGTCTAGATCATCATCCTTTCTCACCAATCTTGAAGATCCAAGTTAGGGCTCCTCTTGGTGTGGTGAGAGTTGAAGAATCAACCATTTTGACTCTAGGGTTTCATCACTTCATCATCAAACATTGAGGTAGGGATTTCTTGAGTTATATATACATGTTTTGCTATCTAAATATTGATTTAAATGTGTTCTTGAGGTTATTGTATTGAGTTTGATTTTTGCTCCAAATGTAGAGAGAGTTTTGAAAAGATGGGTTTAAATCTCAACCCTTTTGTTAACCCTGGAGGGTTTCCTCTTCATTTGACTTAAGAAATGTGATTTTGGGGTGGGTTTCACCATGAGATGGGAAATGTTGGGTTTTTTGATGAAAACCCTAGAAATTGGGGATTTTGAAAATGTAGAAGGGCCTATGGAGTTTTTCTCTCTCCTTGTGCTAAAAGGGTGAATGAGTATTGATTTCATGATGTGGCTTGAAATTGATAACTTCTTGACATATAGAAAAATGGAGACTTTATTTTTTTTTAAATCTATTGAAAAATGCATGAATGTGTATAATTGTGAGATGATAATTGTTGAGCACCATGGATTATGAGAATTGAAATCTTGGAAATTGATACTTGAAAATGTACATATAATCTTGGAATGACAAGAATGTTAAGAAATGTACATAATGAGAGATTATTGCTATGTGTTGATAACATCGGTTTGAGCATGTGGTTATTTTGTGAGATGGCATTGGAGGAAGGATGAATGGAGGAATGTTTGAGATATTAATTGTTGTATCATATTCCCATTTAATTTATTATCATTATTTGCACATCTTGAATTGAATTGAAAAATGTTTACATTGAGAAAAGATTATATTGTAACGAGAACTATGGAAATGTTTAAGGGGTAAATACGTAGGTAAGTCCAGATAGGCGGTGTAGATGAATTGTTAACTTGGCCTGAGTGTCCAGGGTGAAAGACCAAAAACACACGTGGAGGAGGTACCACTTCCCTTCCGGTTCGCAACCGGTAAAGTGGGGTATTGGTAGTGCTTGTTGAGCCTACTTGCAGACACCAACCTAGGGATTACCTGAGTCGTATTTACCGCTCCTATTGATTAAAAATTGGAAGTTTCGGAAATTGTTAAGATTGCAAAACTTTTATTGAAACATGATAATCATCAAGAAGAACATGACATGAAATTTTCTTTATAATGGCATTGCATGGCATTGACATTTGCATTTTACATTGAGAGTTTGCATAACTGTATATACTTTGTAAGAAATTCTCTATTAGGCTTTATGCTCACCCCTATGGGACTTTGGTGCAGGTAAAGATGTGGTGATCCCGCCGAGTTGAGGGCGTGGATTTGTTTTGTGAAGAGTAGATTGCTCTCTTATTTTTGTTGTAAAATTTTTGTAAGCCAAGGGCTAAACGTGTATGGATCTGAGAGACCATTTTGTGTAACTAGGCTATTGCCTTGGAAGATGTAAGCCCTTAAGGGCATTTTAATTGTTTGAGACGAGATGCTTCACATGCTATAGATTCATGTGTTCTTCTTATCATTGAATGTATATCCGCATGTGAAACTTTTGTATAAAACCTTGGAGATTCATGATGTAAAGGTTGGAGAATGGTTATATTTAATTAATAAATGTGGCTTGATGTATTATACATGTTGGGTTATTTTGGGGCGTTACAATTGTCATTGCAAATTTGTCCTCGTCATTTTTGTTCCATTGGTTGAAGTGCATTGATTTGGAATGAATTGTTTGTTTTACAATTAAACTCAGCAGGGTTAATTGTGTTGGAATAAGTTTGAATGAATTTTAATGTTGGTTCTATTTTTTGCATTGGAAAGTAGTAAAAACAATTCAGAATTATTTATTTATTTATTTATTAATTAAACTCAGCAGGGTTCTATTTTTTTGCATTGTTTGCATTGGCATGCAATAAAAAAAAATTACAAAAATCACTAATTTCATAAACATAATTTCATTGATTTCAAACATACATCAAGTATATAATGCACCTTACAAATTCATTTCATACTGAACATTAACATGGTGCTAATGAAACACACAACCAAAACCACCATAGATGCCTTCATCATCATGTTCAGTGCCTCCATCTTCATTTCCAACTTCATGAGTCTTCCATTAAAATGCACACATTCCTTAACTCTTGGCTCCTCATCATCAATCTCATCTCTTCCATAAGTGGGAGCAAATCCAACTGGGTTACACCAAGCCCAGAAATCACAACCTCCCAAACCCGTCTTTTCACACATAGTACAACCCACCTTTCGAAGGCTTTTCGGACTCTACGATTCTAATGGCTGCTTTTTCTCACAATGACATTTCTTGTTGATGAACCTCAACATTTGTTTTTCTCCACCGCCCATACTTGAAGAGGACATTTTTGCTGGCCTGCAACTCAAACATACAGAGGAAAGAGAGTATACAAAGCAATCTTCTTGGGTAAGCTTTTATTTCTAACTCTAGGGGCATTTTGGTCTTTTTATTGTGAGGAATCATCATCAGTTCATGCCCAATTGCACATTACTCATGTGTACTGCACGGCCTGTTAGAATAGATAGAAATACTAACTGTGCACATCAACCCATTAACCACTGGGGGGGCTATGTGGTGATATTCGAACGTCAGGGGGTAATCCGCACCCACCCCAAACCATAGGAGGTAAAGTAAAGTTTGTCTTTTCTTTAATTATTGAGCAAATAGCAAGGTGCCCAATATTTGTATTTAGGCATATTTTGACCAAATTTGCTACTTTTCAAGCCTTATTGACCCTTGGTAATTGTCTAAGTTACGATGGAGAGATTTTTTATTTATTTATGCCTAGACTTGCTTCACACCCGCCATTGTTACTGATGTGGGCTAGAGAAAACTGGGAAAAACTAATGGATTCACCTTAAACCCCGACTTCCGCTTGAATGTAAGGGGATTTGAACCCTGGCAGCAAAGAGAGGAGCAAACTTCCTTACCACTATAGCGGCCACCTTGGTGGTATAGAGAGATAATTTAAGTACCAAAGTGACTAATGTTACAAGTTTGAGTTTATAAAGAGTATTGATTTGCATTATAATATGATTATCAATATGTTAATCGTTATCTTGTGTCCAAAAAAAGAGCAAAAATTGTATTATTTTAAAATTTTAGAATTGTGATCCTATTAAGATTTTTCTAATAGAGGATTGTGTTGAGAGAGTTGCCTCGTTCCTATTTCTATATTCATGATAAAACTCTTTTTCACACATGAATATAGGTCTATAGCCAAATTATAAAAAGAGAAGTGATTGAGACCCCTTCAATCACCAACCCCCACCACCCCCACACACAAGTGGGGGTTGGTGATTGGAAGAGGAGAAGAAAAATAAAAAAATAAAAAAAATCTGGCCAATCAAAGGCCAGAAGGGGTTGTGGGGGTCACCCCTGGAGGGGGTCCAAATCATTTTTCTTATAAAAATTCTTTTGTGTGTTTGATGTTTATTTAGTTTTAATTTTTCACAATAGCGTTTGAACACACAAATTTTGTATCCTACAATAAAGACGCGAAAAAGTAGCACAAATATTCAATTTAATTAATTATAAGGGAGCTTTTTTGATAAATCCACTTTCTAAGAGTTTTATTCCATCCAACCCACATTCTTTTTGACTATTCCATTAGGTCCTATTTGAGATAAGAAGACCAAAATACCCTTTTCATCTACTTATGTTCCATTTAGTTCACATTATTTTCTTATGTTTCAATAAGTCCTATGGGTGACATAATTACCAAAATACCCCTAATGTGAATGTTCACACCGTCAATGTGAATGTTCATATCGTCAATGTGTAGGGGCCCGGCCCATGTCGATCCTCGTGGGTGCCCGAAAAAATTCGAGTCGAGCCGGGGCGAGCCCGGCCCATTGACAATATGAATATTCACATTGACATGTTAACATTCACATTAATAGGAGTGTAAAATTGGCCCGCGTCCCGTGGTGGCGCGAAACCCGCCCGCCGTCCATGGGCGGCCCGGGGCGGGCCTGGTCCGGCCCGTTGACAATGTGAATATTCACATTGACATGTTAACATTCACATTGATAAGAGTATAAAATTGGCCAGCGGCCCGGGGCGGGCCCGGCCCAACCCGTTGACAATGTGAATATTCATATTGACATGTTAACATTCACATTGATAGGAGTGTAAAATTAGTCCGCGTCGTGGCTGCCTGAAACCCGCCCACGGCCGGTGGGCGGCCGGGGGTGGGCCTGGCCCGGCCTGTTGACAATGTAAATATTCACATTGACATGTTAACATTCACATTGATAAGAGTATAAAATTGGCCAGCGGCCCAGGGCTGGCCCGGCCCGTTGACAATGTGAATATTCACATTGACATGTTAACATTCACATTGATAGGAGTGTAAAATTAGCCCGTGTCTCGTGGCTGCCCGAAACCCGCCCACGGCCCGTGGGCGGCCCGGGGCGAGCCTGGCCATTTTTTTTAAATTCTTTTTAATTTTTTCTACCAAAATTTTATTATTTTCCACAAAAAAAGACACTAGGCCTCGGCGCGGGCTAGGCCTCGGACTGAGCCTTGAATGGGCCTTAACCGGGCCGATGGGCCGGGCCAGGCTTCAAAGTGATGGCCCAGGCCGTAGCCTAGGGTCTCGGACTAGGCTCGAGCCTGGGCCCAAACGAGCCTTTCTCGGGCCAGGTCGGGCCGGCCCACGGGCCAAAAAATTAGGCCTAGGCCCTAGCCCTGGCACAAGGGTATTCGGGCTTTGGATGGGCCGATGGATTGAGCCTCGGGTCGGGTCGGGTCGGTGGGCCTGGGCCTAGCCTCGAGCTTAGGTCGAGCTTGGGCGAGCTTGGCCATTTTTTTTTAATTCTTTTTAATTTTTTCTACCAAAATTTTATTATTTTTCACAAAAAAATACATTGCGCCTCGGGCGGGCTGGGCCTCGGATCGAGCCTTGAATGGGCCTTAAGTGGGCCGATGGGCCGGGCCGGGCTTCAAAGTGATGACCTAGGCCATAACCTAGGGTCTCGGACATGCTCGGGTCCTGACCCAAACGAGCCTGCCCCGGGCCGTGGGCGGGCTTCAGGCAGCCCACAGGCCGCGGGCCAATTCTACATTCCTATCAATGTGCATTTTAACATGTCAATGTGAATATTCACATTGTCAACGGGCCGGGCCGGACCTACCCCGGGCCGCGGGTAAGCTTCGAGCAGCGGGTAAATTTTACACTCCTATCAATGTTAATGTTAACATGTCAATGTGAATATTCACATTGTCACGAGTCAAGCCAAGCCCGCCTCAGGCTGCGGTCGGGCTTCGGGCCGTCCACGGGCTGCGGGCCAATTTTATACTCTTATCAATGTGAATATTCACATTATCAACGGGTTGGATCGGGCCCGCCCTAGACCGCTGGCCAATTTTATACTCTTATCAATGTGAATGTTAACATGTCAATGTGAATATCCACATTGTCAACAAGCCGGGCCGGGCCCGCCCCAGACCGCCCACAGGCCGTGGGCGAGTTTCCGGCAGCCACGAGGCGCGGACTAATTTTACACTCCTATCAATGTGAATGTTAACATGTCAATGTGAATATTCACATTGTTAACAGGCCGGGCCGGGCCCGCCCCGGACTGCCCACAGGCCCTGGGCAGGTTTCGGGCAGCCACGGGCCGCAGGCTAATTTTACACTCCTATCAATGTGAATGTTAACATGTCAATGTGAACATTGTCAACGGGCCGGGCCTGCCCCGGGCCGTGGGCGGGCTTTTGGCCGCCCATGGGCCGCGGGCCAATTTTACAGTCCTATCAATGTGAATGTTAACATGTCAATGTGAATATTGTCAACAGGCCGGGTTTGCCCCGGGCCGCGGGCGGGCTTTTGGCAGCCCATGGGCCGCGGGCCAATTTTATACTCTTATCAATGTGAATGTTAACATGTCAATGTGAATATTCACATTGTCAACAGGTCGGACCGGGCCCGCCCCGGGCCACCCATGGGCCGCGGGCTAGTTTCGCGCCACCACGGGACGCGGGCCAATTTTACACTCCTATTAATGTAAATGTTAACATGTCAATGTGAATATTCACATTGTCAACTGGCCGGGCCAGCCCCGGCTCGCAGGCGGGTTTCGGGCCGCCCACGGGCCAATTTTACATTCCTACCAATGTGAATTTTAAAATATGAATGTTCACATCATAAAATTGCTAACCGTTCAAAAAATATTTATAAGGGTATCAAAATTAAATATAAGGGCATAAGTGTCCAAGAAAATAGTGTAAATCAAGAAAAAAGACTTTATGGAATAAAACTATACATACATGGGACTAAATGGGTTAAAAAATTCCTTCATGGACTTCTTGGGTTAAAACACTTCTAAATAGGATTTATCAATAATTTTCCCTTAATTATAATCAATGGGGTATAATTCTTCGTAATTTGCTTTATTACAAAAGAACATATCTCCTCTTATTCGATTTTCGGAATGGGTTGTAATCCAATGGCTATAGAAACTTGTTGAATAAAACAAGTTGATGGATCTTTTCAACTCTTTGAATAAAGATACCAGAAGAAAAAGAGGCTTGATCAAGAGCTTGAACGACTTGGTTTTGAACAAACTTCAAAATGATCCCTTTAAAAGAAGAGATCAAATTTGTAACTTTACAAGTCAGGGAGATATAGAGCAAATTTTCAACTTAAAAGGATTGACACAATTTTAGAGCGTTTGATAATCCTTCACTTGAGTTATGGAGAACCTTAGAGGGAATTATAAGTAGAAAATTTGGCAAAATCTTAAATATGCTTGAGAGTTATTGCAAGATCTTAACCAAAACGATATCATTTTCTCAATAGTGGTAGTCCCTATTTATGGACACATAAGAGAGGTATTAATTATGAAAATTTTAAATTTGTATTTTAATTTTCAAGAAAAAAAAGAAATTTGTCTCTCATTTTATGAAAATCATTGGAATTTGGATTTTGAATTTGAATTTCTCTATTAAAATTTGACAAAATATTCTTGCAGGGCCCCCCACCTTTCGGTTGAACCAATTGTTAAAATAAATTAGAACATTTCTTTTTTGTGTGACCCATAATTTAAAATGAACTGAAATCTATAATTTTGGAAGGATCCACATCTCTTTAGACACTTTGACCATCTTAATTTGATTGATTAATTTTTTTTATTTGTCTTGATTAATCAGAAAATTATCAAGACACATGAAAATTTCAGTATCTACAACGTTTTTGTCATAACAAATATTTATACACAATTTTAATATAGAATAATATGTCTGTTTATATTTATTAATTTAAAATTAAAAGAAAATCATAGCTTATAATTGTAGAATTATCAATGTCATATCATGTAAATTTTCTATATATTTATTATTTTTCAAAAGGAAAATTTTATCGTTTTACAAAACCATTCACCAAAATGACATCAGAATGACTTTTTTTTTTCTTCTTTTTTGTAAATAAAATGATATGTTGATGAGGTTTTTTTATTTTTATTTTAAAGTGATAAATCGACAATCTCACAATAATTTTTTGACATAAACACAAATATGGCAGACTAGATAATACAAATATTGAATGAATTAGTGTCGAATATGCATAACAAGAAGTTAACCTAAATAATTTATTTAACGAAAAATTAGTTAAATATTTTAATATTATTTATATTAAGGTTATCATGACATTTTTTAATTTCCTTTTCATTTAACTAAATAAAAAATATGTAAAATATGGTTTTAATATATTTTTTTGTTTTCCATTTAAAATAATGTATTTGTATCACCTATTTGGGAGTCAATCTAATAAAAATATATAATAATAGAGCATAATTTTTTAGTATAATTTATTTTTAAAGTGAAAAATTATAATTGAATTAAGATCAAATATTTTAATAAATAATTTCATCAAGTTGAGATTAGTTTCATAAAATTTAACTTGTGGAAATAAATGGTTTTTTTTTGGGGGGGGGGGGGGGGGAATTAGGAATAAATGTTAATAAGGTAAAATTTTGTGACAATTTTTTTTTTTTTTGCGGGGAAATTTTGTGACATTAAATATTAACACGACGTGAATAGATACGGATTGAAACAATTAGACAAGATAATGCAAAAAATAAACAAAATACTAGTGTTGAGTTAGTCTAATAGGAACCTAAAATGACAAGACACAAATACGAGCCGACACAACACCAACTTCTATCTCTAATCCACTAATTGGATTAGAAGGGTCCAGTGGGCCATGGGTCCACTCTGAGCTCACCTCAATTATATGAATCATTTAGGCTCTGTTTGGATGTGTTTTCAAATTACATTTCTACCCTATCACTCCCGCTTTATGTTTGGATACGACTTTCAAAATAGAATTCCACCATATAATTCAAAATACAATTCGAAAGCCCGTTTGGCAGCTTTGTTTTTCATTTCTCCATTTTCAACATCTTCAACCTTCTTCCTTTTCCTTTCTGAAAAGCTTTCATGTTCATCATCTCTGAAAAGGTTCAGGTGCAAAAAAAAATATATAGGTGAACTGATCTACTCGTCTTTCTCTGTTTCAAAGATCAGGACTAAAGATTCGTCACGGGTAGTGTTCATAGAGAACTCAGACCATTTTATAAATTATGTCTGTGAACCCGCACCCTACTCATACCATCTCCCACAAATCGAGTTACAATTTGTGCGTTGTGGAAGATTCATTCTACGGGCAACCAAACAACGACGACACCGAGGTCAAATAAATCATAAATTTATTTCAAATATTTTCTTACAGGTCACTGATTTTCTGAATCATCCCTAATTTTATTCCCAATTTTTTTTTGTCTCAGGTCAAATTTATCGAACCTATTGTCGAATCAGACGAATACCAAAGAGTTGCACATTCAGTCACTGTACCCACTCCATCACCGGTGATAACTATTCAACTCCCACTAATCTGGTACGTATATTCTTCAATCATCTGTTATGTGCAAATGAGTTCTGAAATGATTTTTGAGAAGTCCAAACGAGTATAGAGATAGTTTATGATCTGTCTGAACTCTTTGAACGGTTGAAGCTGAGTCGGTGGTCCCCCAAGTTATCCGGCCGGTCGTCCCCCGGGTCATCCGGCCGATCGACCTCCCTGCTCATCCTTCTCTTATTCTCTTCTTCTGCTCTTCTTCTTCTTCTTCTTCTTCTGCTTATTTCTTCTCCTCTTCTTCTACTTATTTCTTCTTGTGGCCTTCTTCTTCTGCTTATTTGTGGTTATTTTTTTACTGTGTAAATTTGCTTCACAAACTTTTTACAGACAATATTATGTGATTTTTATTTTGTCTCTGTTTTGGACTTCAAATCATCTGCCTTTCCTACAGTTCAAATAAACATTGATGTTATGTGGTTTTTATTTACTACAACAAAAAGTGTCTTTGGAGACGAAAAATAATGACGAAAATAAATTTTGTCGCGAAAGATGTACCTTTTAGTGAAGAAAATAATTTTTCATCTCCAAATGTACCATTTTTAGAGACAAAAATAAAATTCCATCACCAATCTGCATACATAATAAAAAAATCAGGTGACAAAATTATTTTTCGTCATTATTTATATTTTTTTTGTCACTAAAGATTTTCCCGCTAATTTTTCGGATGGTGCCAAAATTTTCAGACTTTTGGTGAGGAAAAAATTGGTCACCAATAATAAAGTTATTAATGACGAATATATTTTCGTCACCAATAAATTTTAATATTTTAATATTATTTAGTGAGAAAACTATTTTCGTGGCTAATAATTTTATCTTTTAGTGAGGAAATAATTTTGCCACCAAATAAATGGTTTAGTTGCTAAAGGTTTTTAGAGGGAAATGAATATATTGGCGCCTTAGATATATCAGTTCTTCTTCTCACACACAGATTTGACCACCAAACCTCATCCTACATGACCTCACCTCCCCTTTTCTCTTCTCTCACACCTCACGCCTCTGGCCTCTGTGTCTCTTCTCTCTCACGCCTCACACATCTGCCCTCCTTGACTAACACAAAACTGACTTTTTATGGCACCACATCAACGGCATACAACAAATGCACGCCATAGTTTCTCACTTTTACGACTTGCTTTTCTTGCACGTCGTAAATACTTTTCCAACCACGGTGTGTCTATTGCGTAGGCCGTGAATAGTAATAACGATGATTTTTTTAAGGCTTGCAATGCATGCCGTAAATAATAAAACTTTCTATGACATGCATATGGCATGCCGTTAATACATCAATTATACACGACACACATACACCAGCCGTGAAAAGTGAATACATTTCACGGCACACACAACGCTCGCCGTTAAAAGTATTGCACTTTTTACGACGCACACATCGCCTACCCTTAAAAGTATTGTCTTTTTACGACGCACAATGTATGTCGTGAATTGTATGATAAAAAAATAAAAAAACAATGCCAAAATGAAATTTGGGGAGCCAATCACAAAAAATATATATATATATATATTAGAATTTTTTTTCCCCAAAATAACTATTTTGCCTTCCTCTAATTAGAATGGAACATCACAAGAGTTTCAATCTCTCTCTCTCTCTCTCTCTCTCTCTCTCTCTCTCTCTCTCTCTGTGATAATGATGAAGGCCGAATCAATTGCTAGGGTTACCAGGTCATCGCATCTCTTCTCTTCGGTTGTGTATCATAAATTATTAAGAACATAATAGTAATTATTTTGTAATAGAATTATTATTTATTGATTAAAATCATAAAATTTCTTAAATTTATTTTTTCATTCAAAATACTAATTAAACTTTAATAAAGGTAAAATTATAAACATAAATAATAAAACTTAAAAAAGTATAAGTTAAAATCAATTTTTACTTCAAAATTTTGTCCCAAATTCAAATTTCACTTTGAAACAAGCCCTCCAAAATTTCCTCCTAAAATTTTGTCTAAACTCCCTGGAGTCCCAAAAAAAAAAAAAAAACAAAACAAAACAAAACAAAAGGGAAAAATAGAGAAAAACTATCAGGGAGATGTGTTCGAGAGAGAGAGAGAGAGAGAGAGAGAGAGAGAGAGAAGACGAAGAAGAGAAAGAGGGAAGAGAGACCATGAAGAGAGATGAGCAACAGCCATTGTTTCGCTCGTGACGGCCATTACGTCACTAGAGCAGTTCTTCAGAGCAGCCCTGTTCGTCTTCACTTCTCTCTCCGGTCTTCCCTTCTCCTTCCGATCAACGAAAACCCGCGAACGAAGCAAACGGAGCCGTCTCACCTCTCCCTCCAGTCGGAGCTCTCGCACCTTCCCTCCCACCGCCCAATTTCAGGTGCATGTTTAGATACTAAGGTTTTGAATTTTGATTTAAGGCTTTTCAATTTGAAAATTGGGGTTTAGAGTTTTTCAATTTCAAAATTTGGGGCTTTTCAATTTGGAGTTTAGTGTTTAACTTGGATGCTTGTTCTGAGTGTTTAAATGGGACTTAATAATGTCAATTTACCAAGTCTCTTTTTTAGTATAAATTCTTGGCATATATTGATTTTGTATTGGTCAAACAACTCAGTTTCGTAAGAAGATTCTGGTTCTATAATGCAGAACTTTGTGCATTATGTTGTAAGATTACATGTATGGTGGTCTTTTTTTGGTGTAATGTTAAATAAATAAATAAATTTAGGGATGGTGTACTGTAATTCTTTGTTTGGTAACTTGATTGTTGGAATAAAAGCCATTAAGGCATATGGGTTGGCTCTGTGCTATGGCTCTTTGTGGTGGGATAGATAACATGCTAAGAACGTTCCTTATTTTCGTACTGGTGTTTCCATTGGCAGGATAAGCATTCCATATCCCTTTCAATGGGGACCACTTTCGTTTGATGTGGGTAGAGCCTTTGCCATGATGGTTACCTCATTTGTTGCTCTTGTAGAGGTTTGTTTCTCCTCTTGATGGAATAAACTGATGACTGAAGTGCATTCTCATTGCCATTGTTATGTTGATATCCTTTTTGATGAGTTATTGGTGGGGAAACTCAACCATTTTTGGTCAAAGGCTTGAAAACTTTGAGGATATGGAATTTTTTTTTCTTGCAGGATGCTACGATTCTTATTCCAATGCTGTCATCCTTGTCCAAAACTGAGGTACACTTCACATTTTTCTTCCTTCTATGTGTAGTTTTCGCTAGTCATAATTGTTATTTTTTCTCATATATAAACAAGGTATTGAGCTTTTTCTTAAAATACCCAGACTCATTAAAGTGATGGTAGAGCGCTATGACAAAGCTCTAAGAGGCCAAATAGAATGCATTGTCAACTTGTCTAGGCCTGGTGCCTTATCCCCATTAGTCTTCCAAGACTCCCATGGACTTCTTTTTCAGTAAACTGCCTCTCCAAGCCAAGTCATCAAGACGAGGCCTTTTATGATCGGTCTCAGCATAAAGCCTCTCATAAAACTGAATCACTTCGCTCTTAATCCCCTCCCTCCTCTCCACCCCATTAATTTCTAAACTTTTACATAGTTTTGTGTCCTATGGGTGTTAGTCAATTTGTGAAAGAACTGAATATTCCTGTCATAAATCCCTTGCCTTCTGCCTCCATCTAATTTCTTCCATATGAACAATGTGTCCCAACTCCATTTTGACTTATTCCCTTCCTACTCATTATTTAAAAACTTATGTCTCAATACCAATACAAAGGGATAGGGAGAAAACTGATATAGTGAACGACTTTCATGGCTGGTATAGTCAAAAATTATAGTGAATGACTAGCTTCAAGGTAAAATGTTTTATATATGTTGATTGTCAAAAATTAAGTTTCTTCTTAATAATGTTATCTTTTCTTGTTTTTATTGGTGTTTCAATTGTGTAGGAACAATCACTAGCTAATGTGAATAATATGATGCAAATGAAGACAAAACATCGATGTGGATCAAAATCAATCCTGGTCAGGGTATACAGCTCGGTGCGTTCTACTAATTTATTTTATTGGATTAGTAGGCTTTGTTAGTTTATTATGTTTCTATGTTAATTTAGTATAAATTTCTTAATCAACTAGGGTAGAATAAAAAAAAAAAAAACTTTGACATTTAGGGGCGAAAGGTCACGGGAAAATAGTGAAATATGCATGTAAAGATCCGAGAAACATCACAAACACCTTGAGACGGAGGAACATAAGTTGTGCAAACGTACGAAAGAAGCGCGTGGCTCCCAATTTGAAAACTACTATGAAATTTGCACTATTTCAACATGTAGGCATGAAACTAAGTAAAAAAATCAACTTTTCCAATGCGTAAGCTTGAAAATAGGCCATCGGAGGGCTAAATCGTGTAACAGCCACAAGACGGCCCGGGTAATACCTCAAACACCTCGGGAGGGACCAAAGTAAGTTATGGAAACTTACGGAACTCCTGGTTTGAAAACTAAGTCCAAAACTGCACTTTTTCACACTTAAGCTTCAAAATAGGCCATCGGAGGGCTAAATCGTGTAACAGCCATGAGACGGCCAGGGTAACACCTCAAACACTCGGGAGGGACCAATGTGAGTTGTGGAAACTTACGGAACTACCACGGGACTCTCAATTTGAAAACTAAGTCCAAAAATGCATTTTTTCACACTTAAGCTTCAAAATAGGCCATCGGAGGGCTAAATTGTGTAACAGCCACGAGACGGCCCGGGTAACACCTCAAACACCTCAGGAGGGACCAATGTGAGTTATGGAAACTTACGGAACTAGCACGGGACTTCCAGTTTGAAAACTAAGTCCAAAAATGTACTTTTTCACACTTAAGCTTGAAAATAGGCCATCGGAGGCTAAAATCGTGCAACAGCCACAAGACAGCCCGGGGAACACCTAAAACACCTCGCGAGGGACTAATATGAGTTGTGGAAACTTACGGAACTAGCACGGGACTCCCAGTTTGAAAACTAAGTCGAAAAAGGCACTTTTTCACACTTAAGCTTGAAAATAGGTCATCAGAGGCCAAAATCGTGCAACAGCCACGAGACGGCCTGAGGAACACCTTAAACGCCTTGGGAGGGACCAATGTGAGTTGTGAAAACTTACGGAACTAGCACGGGACTCCCGGTTTGAAAACTAAGTCCAAAAATGTACTTTTTCACACTTAAACTTGAAAATAGGCCATCGGAGGCCAAAATCGTGCAACAGCCATGAGATGGCCTGGGAAACACCTCAAACACCTTGGGACGGACAAATGTCAGCTGTGGAAACTTACAAAACTAGCACGGGACTCCCGGTTCGAAAACTAAGTCCAAAAATGCACTTTCAGCGACAATTAAGCTTGAAAAAAAGGCCATCATAGGCCAAAATCGTGCAAAAGCCACGAGACGGCCCGAGAAACACCTCAAAAACCTTGGGAGGGACCAATGAGAGTTGTGGAAACTTACGGAACTAGCACGGGACTCCCGGTTTGAAAACTAAGTCCAAAAATGCACTTTTTCACACTTAAGCTTGAAAATAGGCCTTCGGGGGCCAAAATCGTGCAATAGCCACGAGACGGCCCGGGAAACACCTCAAACACCTGGGGAGGGACCAATGTGAGTTGTGAAAACTTACGGAACTAGCACGGGACTCCCGGTTTGAAAACTAAGTCCAAAAATGCACTTTTTCACACTTAAGCTTGAAAATAGGCCTTCGGGGCCCAAAATCGTGCAACAGCCATGAAACAGCCTAGGAAACACCTCAAACACCTCGGGATGGACCAATGTGAGTTGTGAAAACTTACGAAACTAGCATGGGACTCCCGGTTTGAAAACTAAGTTCAAAAATGCACTTTTTCACACTTAAGCTTCAAAAATAGGTCATCGGAAGCCAAAATCGCGCAACAGCCACGAGACGGCCCGGGAAACACCTCAAACGCCTCAGGATGGACAAATGTGAGTTGTGGAAACTTACAGAACTAGCATGGGGCTCCCGGTTCGAAAACTAAGTCCAAAAATGCACTTTCAACGACAATTAAGCTTGAAAAATAGGCCATCGGAGGCCAAAATCGTGTAACAACCACAAGGCGGCCCAGGTAACACCTCAAACATATCGGGAGGAACCAATGTGAGTTGTGGAAACTTACGGAACTAGCACGGGACTCCTGGTTTGAAAACTAAGTCGAAAAATGCAGTTTTTCACACTTAAGCTTCAAAAATAGGCCATCGGAGGCCAAAATCGTGCAACAGCCACAAGACGGCCCGGGAAACACCTCAAACACCTAGGGAGGGACCAATGTGAGTTGTGAAAACTTACGGAACTAGCACAGGACTCCCGGTTTGAAAACTAAGTCCAAAAATGCACTTTTTCACACTTAAGCTTGAAAATAGGCCTTCGGGGGCCAAAATCGTGCAACAGCCACAAGACGGCCCGGGAAACACCTCAAACACCTCAGGATGGACCAATGTGAGTTGTGGAAACTTACAGAACTAGCACGGGACTCCCGGTTTGAAAACTAAGTCAAAAAATGTACTTTTTCACACTTAAGCTTGAAAATAGGCCTTCGGGGGCCAAAATCGTGCAACGGCCATGAAACGGCCTGGGAAACAACTCAAACACCTCGGGATGGACCAATGTGAGTTGTGAAAACTTATGAAACTAACATGGGACTCCCGGTTTGAAAACTAAGTTCAAAAATGCACTTTTTCACACTTAAGCTTCAAAAATAGGCCATCGGAAGCCAAAATCGTGCAACAGCCACGAGACGGCCCGGGAAACACCTCAAACACCTCGGGATGGACAAATGTGAGTTGTGGAAATTTACGGAACTAGCACGGGACTCCCGGTTCGAAAATTAAGTCCAAAAATGCACTTTTAACGACAATTAAGCTTGAAAAATAGGCCATCGAATGCCAAAATCATGTAATAGCCACAAGGCGGCCCAGGTAACACCTCAAACACCTCGGGAGGCACCAATGTGAGTTGTGGAAACTTACGGAAGTAGCACGAGATTCCCGGTTTGAAAACTAAGTCCAAAAATGCACTTTTTCACACTTAAACTTCAAAAATAGGCCATCGGAGGCCAAAATCGTGCAATAGCCATGAGACGGCCCGGGGAACACCTCAAACACCTTGGGATGGACCAATGTGAGTTGTGAAAACTTACCGAACTAGCACAGGACTCCCGGTTTGAAAACTAAGTCCAAAATTGCACTTTTTCACACTTAAGCTTCAAAATAGGCCATCGGAGGCTAAAATCGTGCAACAGCCACGAGACGGCCTAGGGAACACCTCAAACACATCGGGAGGGACCAATGTGAGTTATGGAAACTAACGGAACTAGCACGGGACTCCTGATTTGAAAACTAAGTCCAAAAATGCACTTTTTCACACTTAAGTTTCAAAAATAGGCCATCGGAGGCCAAAATTGTGCAACAGCCACTAGACGGCCCGTGAAACACCTCAAATACCTCGGGATGGACCAATGTGAGTTGTGAAAAATTACGGAACTAGCACGGGACTCCCGGTTTGAAAACTAAGTCCAAAAATGCACTTTTTCACACTTAAGCTTGAAAATAGGCCTTCAAGAGCCAAAATCGTGCAACAGCCACGAGAAGGCCCGGGAAACACCTCAAACACCTCGAGAGGGACCAATGTGAGTTGTAGAAACTTACGAAACTAGCACGAGACTCCCGGTTTGAAAACTAATTCGAAAAATGCATGTTAAATTGTATATTTTATGGATAAGATAATAATTATCTAATTGGCATTTTTTTTTTTTTTTGTGTTTCATTTTTTTGCAGATTCGAGATTTGATATTTACGTGTTTGGTAATTTGGAGGGCAGATGGTAGCTCATTTTGTGTTTTTGTTCATATTACCTTACATGTATTTTGGTTGTGTTGTAAATTTTATATTTTTGTTGGTATTACGGGGCATGTTTGGTAATCCACCCTTGATATTTTATTTTTGTTGATATTAGTAAACATGTTTTTTGTTGGATATTAGGAGATGTGTTTGGTAATCTGCATACGGTTGATATTATATTTTTGTGGATATTAGTAGGCGTTTTTTGTGGATATTAGGAGGCATGTTTATAATCGGCATGCAGTTCATATTGTATTTTTGTGGATAGTGCTAAAATTCAATTGTAATGTTTAAGAAAATGAACAGATTTTTGTATTGATTTGTAATAGATATTTTATTGAACAGGTTATTGAAATGCGCAAGGAATTGTTACTGAAAGAAAAAAAATTCGGAAGAAAATAGTACCCCCATTTTCAAAATTTTTAATTTTTATTAGTGACGAAATAAAAAAATATCGCTATTAGTTTTCAAAAAACATGACGAATAATTTTGTCACTAATGATATAGTACGAAACAAGTAATTTCGTCACATTTGCTGAATATTTCGTCGCTAAATTGAAATATTTTGTGACAAAATATTTTTTGTCATTGACTAATTTTCTTTTTTGCTCATTTTAGTGACGAATTTTTTTGTCATCTTAATCCATATCATTGGTGAGGAAAACTTTCGTCACTAAAATATATTTGGTGACAAAATATTTCGTCGCAAAAAACAATTAAAATAAAATATTATTTAGTTTTGGTGACGAAATTGATGTTTTAGAGGACGAAAAGTTCAACATTTGGAGACGAAACATTTCGTCGCCAAAAATGAAAAATAAGCAACGAAACTGTTTTTTGTCACTAGGTACTTTTAGTGACGACGTATAGGCCACGAACGTGGTGACAAATTTTTTTCGTCACAGATCACTTTAGTGACGAAATTTTGATATTTGGAGACAAAATCAGTTTGTCACCAAAGGCCTTTTTTGTTGTAGTTTGTCTCTGTGTTACCCTTCAAATCATCTGCTTCTCCTAACATTATTTAACAAGTTGAAGTAAACATTAATGTTATGTGGTTTTATTTTTTTCTCTGTGTTGCCTTTCAAACCATCTGCTTTTCGTAACATTATTTACCAAGTTCAAATAAATATTAATTTTGCTTCCTACATAAATAATTGTAATTGGTTTTTGCTCTATTATTTTTTCATATCCACTTTAGAGTAGTTTGCTCTGTTATTTTTTTATATCCACTTCAGAGTAGTTTAAATATAAATTGTATGTTTATAGATGGATGGAAACAATTCAAATGACAATCAGGATACAAAAATGTGGACTCCCAGAATCAAAATGAAATTAATAAACATGTTGAGAGAAGAGGTTAAAAAAAATCAAACAACGGGCCGTACTACTGTGTAGACAATTAGGCATTGGAATCATTTTGCAAATTAGTTGCACAATCTATATAGATTTCGGTATACAGCAAAGCAGGTGCGACAAAAATATCAGCGATTAAAAGCTGATTACCAAACGTTTAAGCGACTACATGCACAAACTAGTCTGGGATGGGATCCCATTGTAGGCGCTGTTGTTGCACCCGATGAATTTTGGAATAAGGTTTTTCATTAACCTGTACCATTTTCTTTTTTTTGTTTTGTAACATTTCATCACACATACAGTATCCTTAATTCAATATTTTCAATTGTTGTAGGCTACAAGAAATGTAAAGAAATTTAGGACAAAAGGATTTGAGTATTTCCAAGAAATGGCGGAAATTGTTAAAAATTGTTGTGCCACAAGGGCCTTGTCTCGTGCATCCACACAAAGAGCCCTTGACTCAGATGAAGAAGATGAAATGCTAAATAAATTTTGGAACGCTGAAGTTAGTGGGAGTAATGCTGCTGAAGCCATTCCTATTGACTTATTCGGTGATGAGTACATGGATCCAGCAAAGGGCAAAGTCACAAAAGAGGCCCTACAAGCAGCCAGACTGACAGTGGTCGTTCGAAAAAGTCACGGTTAAGAAGGTTCGATGATGTGTGCGCAGCTTTCACATCCTACGTACATGCAAAAACAAAACATTCACATGCACGATCAAATGACACAGAGGCTGTAAGTGCAGGTGGTGATAAGTATTCCCTTAATGCATGTCAAGATGCATTGCTGGAGCTTGGGAACATACCACCGATGCAGTACATTAGGGCACTGACACTGTTTAAAGACAAGGAATGGCGAAGGTTTTTTATGCGTACTCCTACCCATATGCGCCTAGCTATGATCCTAGCCTTGCAGTGAAGTGAAAAGTTGTGTTTGATTGAGTTAACAATTCTCCTTGTCGTTCTGCAAGATGATTTGATGATTCCTGATTTGTTTTTTATCATTTTTTTTCATCCCATGAGATACTCTTTTTTTTCCATCTTCGTATGTTTATTTTTATTGAACTTCTAAGTAGTTTCTGTTTTACATCAATATGTTGTGTTATTACAAGATGACTACATATTAAACAAATTTTCTTCTCGTATATATTTTAGTGAATGTTGGTAAATGACTAAGGCCGACTATTCATGTAGCCACTTTTTAATTCAGTTTCACCAATAATGGTAAGCGTTAGCATGTTGTCAAACATTATTTTATAATTATGCTTTTACTGTGATGTAGACGAAACAATATGTCATCCGACACAGAAAACAATGCAATGGAGATCTCATCAGAGGAGGATGAGGTCGTTGAAGATTTTATGGATTTTTTGATGATTGCTTTCATGCATGACCATATCAACGCGTCAAGTAGTCGCTGATCGTAGCGAACTTGTCCATTCAAAGGTGATGATTACATCTTCAGCTTATTAAATGGCCATCCAGAAACAATGATGGACATTATGCGAATGGATGCACAAACATGCTCTTTATTGAAAGACACCTTACTCCAAAATGGTTTTATCGATATTGAACATATGCATATCAGTGTCAAGGAATCGTTTGGAATTTTTTTATACACTTGCACAAAATGATCGCCGTCGACTACTGGCAGATAGATTTCAACACTCCACGGAAACAATTTGTCGGCACATCAAAATTGTTATGCGGGCATTGTGCAAGCTTGCATCAACGGTTTTCAAATCACGTAACCAAGACGAGATACCAGCAAAAATTTTAAATGACAGGAGGTTTTTTCCTTGGTTCAAGGTATGAATTTAATGATTGTCCTGTAAGTTTTTAATAACAATAAGGGACGATTTTTTTTTTTTCTCCTGTTATAAAAGTAATATCCAAGTTTGTTTCGCTTTTAATATCAAACAAATATTTTTCGATTAGGATTAAATCGGTGCTATCGATGGCACATTGGTTGATGCATGGGTCCCTGCTTCAAGACAAAATACATTCCACGGTGGCAAATCTACGATATCGCAAAATGTACTTGCAACTTGCGACTTTGACATGTTCACATTTATTAATTCTGGATGGGAAGGTAGCGCTCACGACAACGCTATTTTAGTTGACTCTATTACAAGAGCTGATCTACAGTTCCCACACCCACCCAATGGTGAGTGTCACGAAATAACATACGGTATACTTTTTGAAATTATTTTTTTGTACATCTGTTTGACAGAACAGTGCATTCATTATTTACATGTAGGCAAGTATTATTTAGTGGATGCTAGTTTCACAAACATGCCTGGATTTCTTGCCCCATTTCGTTCCCAACGCTATCACTTGTAAGAGTTTCATGGCCGTCATTATTCAGGACCTAAGGAATTGTTTAACCATCAACATTCGTCGTTATGCAATGTCATAGGAAGAAGATTTGGTGTTCTGAAGAAGCAATTCTCAATATTGCGGTCCATGCCAAATTACAAGTCTACAAGACAAGGCCCTCTTGTGATTGCATGTTATGTACTGCACAATTGGATCCGTTTGCATGCAGATATGGACCCATTCTTTATGGAAGTTGATAATGAAATGGCGGCAGAAGCGGAAGCAGACGGGCTTGTTGGAGACAAAGCTGACTATGTTGACATGTCACAACATGGGTTGACGTACCAAACTAACTTTAGGGATGCAATTGCTACTGCTATGTGGCAAAATCATGTTGGCCATGGATAGATTTGTGATGTGAACAAGGCAAGTGAATATCGTAGTGACTAATGGTTTTAAACGTATAATTATTTTACTAGTTTCAATCATCATGACACATTTATTACATAACTTCGCCCACTTTACGTAACTGTGAATTTAATGACTTTTTTCCTCTTTTTGTAGGATAACTAACAATGGGGACAACGATTGGGCTAATGGGCAATTAAAGGAAAGGGAACACAAAGATCATCACATGGTCAATCAACAAAATGTTATTACGTGAATAAAGACACTTAAATATGTTGTTGATGCAATGTATAATATGCATGGTCAAACACTTTATTGAATTTGATGGTTGAATGATGCATGCAAAAATTGTAGTTTATGATATTCATTCAATTTATGATGTTCATTAACTTTTTATTAAAAAAAAATATTGGCTATGGATAGAGTTGTTATTAATTTTAATTTTTTTTATTACTTTGTAGACGACATTTTTTTATTAATTTATTTTTTTCATTTTATTGAAATTTTGGCTTTCTTATTAATTTTAATTTCTTTTTATTAATTGTTTTTTTTTTTGTTCATGTTATTAACATAATGGTTTTGTTATTAATTTTTATACCAAACAAGTTTTGATTAATTTTTTATCCCTTTTTATTAAAGAAAATGTATAATTATTAATTTTTAACTTTTTTTAAATTCATTTTAGCCGATTTTTTTTTCTTAATTTGTTTTTTTTTTCATTTTATTAAAATAATGGTTTTGTTATTAATTTTAATTTTTTTTAATTTGTAGACGACATTTTTTTATTAATTTATTTTTTTCATTTTAAAACAATTTTAGGGCTTTGTTATTAATTTTAATTTCTTTTTATTAATTGTTTTTTTGTTCATGTTATTATTCATGTTATTAACATAATGGTTTTGTTATTTTGAGATATTATACCAAATAAGTAAACATTATTTTTTTCTTTTTTATTAAAAAAATGTATAATTATTAATTTTAAATTTTTTTATTTCATTTGAGCCAATTTTTTTTTTTTTAAATTTGTTTTTTTCATTTTATTAAAATAATAGTTTTGTTATTAATTTTAATTTTTTTATTAATTCGTAGGCTTTTTAAATTTTAATTTTAATTTGTTCATTTTATTGAAATGAAGGCTTTGTTATTAATTTCAATTTCTTTTTATTAATTTTTGTACGATTTTTTTTTTTAATTTCATTATATAACTCACAAATTGTTATAACATTGTCACTAGTTAATTTTACAGTGCAAAAAAAAAATTACTATTCATTACGTCAACACAAAATATTATAACAAAATAACAAAACAAAATAACCACGACAAAATAAGAAAACAAAATGTAACCACAGCATGTGTGAACCATTTAAACGCTCATCGAAACAAATTAAGCATCATTGTCAGGTGGTGGTGGAGGTGGAGGTGGAGGGAAGTAGTGATGGTACACCTGAGTGACTCGATGGTCAATCTGATCAATGCGGTTCCTTGTCACTTCATCACGTCTCCCTGAGTCTACACGAAACTCACCAAATTGTTGAATTAGTGAGTTCTGAGCGGCGGCAAATTCATCGATCCGAGTACCCAATGTATTGACCTGATTAGCCATTTGTTGTTCCCATTGTAGGCGTTGATTGTATCGTTCTTGTTCCAATACTAAATAATCAGTCCAGTGTTGGGGTTGTTCATTTAGTGGCATGGCATTATCATTGAGTTCTTTCTCATTAGGTATTGGTTCATTTTCAAAATTAATAGAGCCCAGTAAGTTTTCAACACCACCAGCTCGGGTCAGTGTGTACTCAAAAATTGGTGAAGTGATTCTCACATCTACTTCACCTTCAAGGTTGACATGATGCGCTTTGAAAATTTTGGTTAACAAAGCTCCAAAAGGTGGTGACCAGCCACTGAGAGTACCAAGATTTGCAACCATTATTTCTTTCAGTAATATGTAGCATAAATCTAATGTTTGTCCAATTTCAAAACAATATAACAAATAAACATTAAAACATGGAACAGCATCAAAATGTCCTTTTTTGGGAGTGATATTTTCAACTATCCATCGATGAAGAATACGAAGGTGGGGTTTTAAATGTCTTGCTTGTAAATTAGTGCCGGTAAATCGGTTCTCACAAATTGTGGTATAAACCTCAGTTAGATCACCAACAAAGTTAGCTAACTAAGCCTCAGTTTGAAAATGGCATTGCAAATCTCCTGTTTCAACTCCAATAATTTGTGCCAAAGTGCGGGGGTTGAGTATGATTACTTTCCCCTTCACATAAGAGGTCAGACTGCACTGTTCCATTTGTCCCTCAATCGATCTCAAGTGAAGGTAAAATAAGCATACAAGACGGGGATATACCTTATGTCGTAAATTAGTTAAAAGTAACCATCTCATTGTATCCAGTCTGCCAAGCAACAGTGGATCATATTGAGAAGGTAGATTTACCTTTCTCCCCGTAACAGTTAGTCGATTAGCAAAATTTGAATAAGCTTGTTCGTGATTATATGTGAGAAAATCAACAGTTGGATAGCAATGATGTTGTTGATGTGTTGACATTGTACAGGGTTAGAGGTTTCGCCATGTTCGGGTCTCGCTCTTTTCATTCTCGGCATGATGACTGCAAAAGTTAAGAAAAATGTATAAAAAATGTATAGTAAAATGTATGATGTTGGTGTGAAAAAAAAAAAGGAACAAAAAGGAAAACTGAGCCTCTGCTAAAAGCAACCAACAGATAGCGAAACTGAGCACGAAAGGCAAACTGGGCTGAAACCGGATGACCGGCCGGTTGTCCCGTATGGTGGATTCTTCGCCTTCCTGCAACTCAGCTCTGAAGCTATCAAGAATATGAACTGTGGTTCAAACTAACCTCTTCTCTCTTCCTTCACATGGATATTTACACTGAATGTAGTCAATATTGTAGGGTGAAAAGGTTGCTGAAGTTGTTGGAATGAGATGGTGAAGATGGTGTGGTTAAACGAATACAGAGATACTGACTTATATAAAGGCTCAGGTCCATAAGGGTTTTTTTTTTCTCTTCTTATTTACTTCTCATTTCTTTAGTATACTAATCATTTTTTTTTTCTTACTTATTTTTAATTTCTTCCATATACTGATTACTGATTATTTGTGCTCGTTCTTGGCTTCTTTTTTCTTTTCCTTTATGGAACAGTAATGAATTAACACCCGCATAGGAGGGGGGTGGGTCTATTGGATGAGCAAAATTACACTATTACCCTTTTCATTTTATTCTTACATAACAACCTGCCATTCTATGAAAGAGGGGCGAATTGGTTATTTTGTAAACAAATATCACTCTGCCCCCAATTATATGAGCTTCACAGGTAGGTGAGAGTTAGGTGACAATAATGAATCTACAAAACCTACAAAAAGATATGATTTTTTATTAAATTAATAAAATTTAATAAATGAAAAAATGTTGATAATGTTTGGTAACGTTTACGTTTTGGTTTGTATTTAAAAATATTGAACACATTGATTTTTGTTAATTTTTATCAATATGTAACCTCCAAACTTGTTGACTTTTTCAAAAATTTTGAAAAATATTAAAAACGTATTACAAAATGTTTGTACAGGCCTAAAAAATGAATTGACAAAAAAATTAATTGACATAAAATAATTGACATAGAAGTTGTTTGAAAAAAAAAATTATTCAAAAAAATACTTAAAAACAATTAATTGAAAAAAAAATTATTTTTTTATTTGAGTATTTTAAAAATAGTTTGGTTATGATTGTTGATAAAAAATACGGATATTGATATATGAGTTGTGTGTTTGATTATCAATTATAGGTTGAATTAAGTTTTGAAAACTGTTTTGAAGACTCATCACCAAACAAATTTTTTTATTTCACATGTCACATCAAACTTTCAAAACTCAATTCCACATACAATTCAACACTCTATTCAAAAATTATAACCAAACAAATTTTCTACACTCAAATCATAATTTCACAACTTACAAACTCAAAATACAACTCATATTCTCAAATCATATTTACAAAACTCTACCAAATGCAACCTTATATTTTAATGTATAAATTATTCATATAAAAAATGATGTAGAGTGGTTATCAGCAGCTACATAAGTCGATCATATTTATTTTTTTTAAAAAAAAGTTCTATTCTTAAAATCATATATAGTGTCAATTTATTTTAAAAATAAATGTAATCTAATTATATGGATATTGATATCAGAACAATATAACTTTTTGCATCAATTTATTATGTAAATTATACTTTGTCCCTTTTATATTTGGTTATTTTTTTTTCACTTTAACTATTAAAGTTTTTTTTTTTTTTTTTTTTTTTTCACTTTGACCCGTCATGTTTCAAGTTTTTCCTAATTTACTTTAAAAATTAACTTATGTCCAAAATTATACAAAAAATGATAGTTACATAATATAAAAATATTTTATTATATATAATTCACATTTCTTACATAAACTCAAACTCCAATATAATAATATATTTTTATGTCATGTGATAATTAACATGATATTTTTTTGTCTAATTTTAAATAGAAAATTAAGAAAACATGAAACATGTGTGGAAGGAAAAAATTAAGGACCAAAGTAAAAAGGTCATACAAAGGGCAAAGTGAAATTTACCCATGAAATCCAAGGGTAGGTGGCATTATGGTTAAGGCTTGGGGTTTAAACCCCAAGGTCACAAGTTCAATTCCCTCCACCTTGGGCCAATCTCCTGGGCGAAACATAGTTGGTTAGGAAGTTGGATCTCAAGTTGTCTAATTAGCACTTGGTGTGGGTTCAATGCTTCCCCGCTGTGCGAGTCCTGACTTAAGCGGAGCTTGTCTTGGGAGGTCGGGGCAAGTTCCCAGGTTATAGTTTCCTCGCTTGGAACGACTAACAGGACACCCTGGTGATCTCTTTGGGACGTCAGGGTAAGTTCCCAAGTTATAGTCTCCTCGCTCGGAACGGCTAACAGGACACCCTAGTGATCTCTGCAAAGTTCACTACCTTGAACTTGCGGGAGGGTAGGGAGGATTTTCCTGTAACAAAAAAAAAAAAAAAAAAAAAAAAAAAAAAAAAAGAGAGAAATTTACCCATGATTTATTCGAAGAGCTAGAAGATAAAGCGTTAAAAATAGACTTCATTTGTTAAGCAAATAAGTTAAATTTAAATATATTTTGAAATTCGTTAAAATTTTTAAATTAAATTTAAATAGTCAATTGCTCATTTAGCTCGATTTAATAAGTCTAAAACTATATAATAATAAAAAAAATATGAAATTACTCAAATTCAATTCAACAAAAACTCATTTGAAATCAACTTGAAATTTAACAAATTAAATTTAAATAAATTTTAAAACTTGTTAACATTTTCAACTTAAACTTAAATAATTAATTATTTCGACTCGTTTATCACCTTTAAATGGACCAATGACAGATAAATTCGTCCCCAGAGATGATCCAGACCCCCACTTGGAGGTCACCCCACCACCCCTACATACTCTGGAGGGCAAAGAGAGAAGGAGAAAAAAAAAAAATTGGATCAATCAGATTTTACTGGGAGTGGTGGGGGTCACCCCAGGCGGGATCTCACTCTTTTCTCCCCAATTACTCAAATTTTACACTGATAGATGATACAAGCACCTTTGATGCTGTCCCATTTGGAGAGAGAGAGAGAGAGAGAAGATGGCGTAAGTAAAGGATGAATTGGAAGTTGATTTGGCAGTCAAAGAAAAGAAAGCTTGGCAAGTAAGTAAACGGTACTTGTTGGTTTTCCTTGTAAAGTGGGGGATTTTGCAGTAGTGCCTGTTTTGTGTTTTTTGGGTGTTGGAAATTGAAAACGATAGGTACGTATCTATCTATATCTATGTATGATATGTAGAGAGAGAGAGAGAGAGAGAGAGAGAATGCCAGAGGAAACCTTAAATTGCAAGCTATTGGGAGTGAGTTAAAGTTGATAGACACAATGACAGTAAGCAGAGAGTGAGAGAGAGACAAGGAGTTGAGAGGAATAAAGTTCTGATCATCTCTCTTTGGGCGGACACGCAAATGCAAAGGCACAAACATCGAAGGGATTGACTGACAAACAAATTTTTTTATAACTCCATATTCACTTCATTGTATTGATATTCCACCGTCCATTTGTCAAGGATCAAATTTAGCCGATGATCATTAGTGGATGATTAGATGAATGATCGGTCGGTCAGACGATTGGTCCGATAGCTAGGTGGACGATTAGATTAAGGAAAATTGGAAGAAAATTTATATTAAGTTGGGTGATCGCTCGGGACATCTTCCTAGCTATCTTTTTAGTTAATTAATTGTTTCATGAAAATTAAAAATTTAATCAAATGAAATTTTTAATAAATAAAAAAAAATTAAACATTAAAAATGCTCTCAATATAGTCAGAGTTTTACTCTATATAAAGTCGGTCTTAAGAAGTAATTTATATTTAAAAAAATTTGAAATCTTAGATCTTACCAGAAGCACAGCCTGAAATTGCAGGTCAACTCTTGAGGTTGATTGGGAAACAAATTGCTAATATGAATCTCTCATATCCATCATCTCTATGTCACGCAACGAAAACGTTCTCCATTTTCATCTCAAATTTTGGATATATTGGTGATACAATACATATGGTTTAATAACAAATTTTATTATACTTATCTTTTTGTTTATATATATGTAAGGTGTTTTAGGTGAGTTTGTGTGTATCAAACCAACATTTTGTTTATTTGGATGAAAAATATTTTCAAAACATTATTCGGATTAAAATTTTTCAAATATTACTATACTATCACTGTTACTTTCACCTCCACAATTACACCACCATCACTATGGTCACTGCCACCATTATAGTCATTATCTCCACCGCCACCACTGCTGCCGCCTACCTCCATCTCCACAACCACCACTACATTAGACATAGAAAAATGTTTCATCCAGAAAACATTTTTTGAAAAAAGTTTTTCATAGAAAATGTTTTTTGTCTAAACAAACAAAACTTAAGTCAGCCTTCTGGAACATATTTATTTCGTACGGTCCTTGGCCCTAAGAGTTTTACTGGAAAGGGGAGTCGAACCTGAGACTTTGGAATAAGCAAACCCTTAAGTCTCAAGCAGGGCCAACCCCGACTTTTTGGGAGCCTAAAGCGAACTCGAATGATGGGGGGGGGGGGGCAACTCTCATACATATTTTAAAGGCGTATTTATTTATAAATCTCTCTTCACTAGTGGCGGAGGCACGTAGGGCTCAGGGGGTCACGTGTCCCCCCGGGTTTTGGGATTTTTTTTTTTTTTATAAAAAAAAATATTTTAAATAAAAAAATTTGTAAAAATATTGTTTAAAGTGAAATGTCAATGATATTTTTAAAATTATGAGAACAATAATGGTTATTTCGATTGAAAATAAAGAGACTATAATAAATCATATTATTATCTATGAAATTTTCAATATAATGGTGATATCTATCATTATTGACATGCAAATATAATTAATTTCAGTGAAGATATGAAATTTATTGAATTGTTAGTTATATTTGACTTGTAGAATTTATCCTTCGTGTGTTTTTTTTTCCATTCATAACTAAAATGACTACTATATAAATTATAATCAAGCAACACATCTTCAATTATAAAAATTAAAAAATTAAAAAAAAATTACAATAGGTCATAACTAATATCAGAATGAATCATAACTAACTATTATAGAAATTATAACTAAATTATAACTAAATTATAGCACTGTTAATTTCATAGTCATAACCAAAATAACAACTATAAGAAATTATAACTAAATTATGTCTAACACTATAATGTATTATAACTAAAGACTACGAAGATCATTATTGCAACATATGATAGACACTTTTTTTGCGGTATATTTTATAGAATTTTTCTACTAAAATATATCATTTCTATCTCAACCTATCTTCTTTTTTAATTTTCCAATCCACCTATAAAATAGTTACTCCCCAATATTTGTATAAAATTTAATCTCAAATCCTTTAATTTAAAATTCACATTTATCCAAACGAACTCTTAGGGTCTGTGTGGTAACGTTTACGTTTTCAGTTTATATTTACAAAAATTTTATAAACTGGTTTTTGTTTATTTTTTGTTTATTTTTAGAAAAACATAAATTACAAACGTGTTTGGTTTAGACAAAATGTTTCAAAAAATTTAAAAATATAAAAAAAAGTGAGAAATGGCAAGTGGTGGCGGGTGGTGGGTGGTGACGAGTGGTGGTGGCGGAAGATGGTGGTGGAAAATGATGGCAGGTGGTGGTGGTGGAAGACAATGGTGGAAAATGGTGGCAGGTGGTGGGTGATGGTGGCAGAAGACGGTGGTGGAAAGTAGTGGCAAGTGGCGGGCGGGTAGGTGGGTGGTGGTGGCGGAAGACGGTGGTGGAAAGTGGTGGCAAGT
Source organism: Camellia granthamiana (assembly GCA_036172215.1). Taxonomy (NCBI): domain Eukaryota; kingdom Viridiplantae; phylum Streptophyta; class Magnoliopsida; order Ericales; family Theaceae; genus Camellia; species Camellia granthamiana. Next base: position 95,294,080 of record CM069908.1, on the reverse strand, counting down.
GGCAGGTGGTAGCAACGGGAGACGGTGGTGAAAAGTGGTGACGGATGGGTGGATGGTGGTGGCAGGTGGGTGGTGGATAGCGGGTGGGTGGTGGTGGTAGCGGGTGGGTGGCAAGTGGTGGTGGTGGTGGGTGGGTTGGTGATGGTGGCGGGTGGTAGGTGGTGGGGAGTGGGTGGTGGCGGTTGGTGGGTGGTGGTGACAGGTGGGTGGCGGGTGGTGGTGGTGGTGGTGGCGGTGGCGGCGGGTGGTGGCGGTAAGTGGTGGTGGTGGCGGGTGGGTGGCAGGTGGGTGGTTGGTGGTGGGTGGTGGCGGCGGGGGTGGTGGTGGCGGGTGGGTGGTGGTGGTGGTGGTGGTAGTGGTGGCGATGGCGGTGGCGGTGGCAGGTGGGTGGTAGGTGGGTAGTGGGTGGTGGTGGTGGCGACGGGGGTGAGTGAGTGGCAGGTGGGTGGTGGGTGGTGGGTGCTGGTGGGTGATGGGTGGTGGTGGTGGTGGTGGTGGTGGTGGTGGTGGCAGGTGGGTGGTGGTGGTGGTGGTGGTGGTGGTGGTGGCAGGTGGGTGGTGATGGTGGTGGCGGTGGCGGTGGCGGTGGCGGTGGCGGTGGGGTGGTGGTGGCGGTGGCGGGGGGTGGGTGCTGGCGGCGAATGTATGACAGGTGGGTGGTGGTGGCGGGTGGGTTGCAGGTGGGTGGCGGTGGTGGTAGTAGGGGGTGGGTGGTGGTGACGGGTGGGTGGCAGGTGGGTGGTGGTGGCGGCGGGGGGTGGGTGGTGGTGGCGAGTGGGTGGCAGGTGGCTAGTGGTGGCGGGTGGTTGTGGCAGGTGGTGGTGGGGGGGGTGGGTGGTGGTGGCGGCGGAATACGGTAGTGAAAAATGGTAGTGGGTGGTGGCTAGTGTTGGGTAGTAAAAAAAAAAAAATTCAAAACTCAAAACGGAAACACATTTTTTGAGTTTATATTTTTTGGCCAAATTTATAAATTAAGACCACTGATTTATAAACTAAAAATTTACCAAACAAGTTTTTATTTGAGTTTTTAAAATTTTTATAAATATAAACTGAAAACTGAAAATGTAAGTGTTACCAAACGACACCTTAATATTTAAGTTTAGTAGTATCTCATTGTTGTTTATCATGAGAAAAAAAATTAATATTGTCATTAATTTGTATCCCCTCTTTACTGAATTTCTGGTTACTCCACTGCTCTTCACCTAATTATATTTTACTTAATCCAAATTACTTTCTTATATTCCAATAAGTCATATGAGTGACATAGTTATCAAAATACTCCTGATAATAATATTCCTATTAACAGTGAATATTTACATTATCAAATTGCTAACTGTTCAAAAAAAATTTGTAAAGATAAAATTGTTCGTAAAATGCCTTAAATATAAAAATTAAGATTTGATAGATTAAATGTCCAAATAATGAGACTTATTGAAATTAACAGTGCTACATCCATACAATTTTCTCCCTCACAACCCCACAAATGAGGGTGGTAAGACATAATGGAAGTTCCATACCAATTGGAGAGTGGATCAACTTTTGAAATTTTGCTTGCCACCTCATTTGTGGAGATTTTGGGGAAGAAAATTATGTGGATGAAATATTTTTCTATTATAATACAAGAATATGTTATAAATTAATTGGAATACAAATACTTGAAAAAGAATTTCTTAATAAATCCCCTTATTTTAAAATATGTATATATATATTTGTAAATAGTAACAATCTTCAATTTATTTTTATTTTTTGCTTGTACCTACACAAAATTTGTTGTATATAAACACTAAAATTACTATTTTTTACCCATGAAAATCACTTAAAATATTAAGTGAGAAATCCAATTTTAAATTATTGTATTAGTAATTAAATCAACTATAATTTGCTTTTCACAATAATAATAATATAATATTTCTTGAACAATTTCATATGATTTTTATAGTTGACATAAATCATAGTCATTGACATTGACGTAAATTATAATTATTAAGATAAATTTTGAGCAGTTTTTAACGTTATTAATTTATTCACACTTTTTCTTGACGTAATAAATTAAATTGTAAAATTTGTTTAATTTCAACTTTAAAAAAAATTATTTCTCCAGAAGCAATTATAACTCGTATAGTCAAACAATATTCTATGAATAATTCATATATTTGGCAAGCAACCATCCATTATTTTTAAATAATTCTACAATTCAATTGTTTGTTTAAACCTTCATTTTTAAACTACTAATTCTATAATATAGTGTTTGGTTCACTGAAATGAAATGAAATTGAATAGAATGGCCATTTCTTAATCTCTTTGTAAAATTACTATTCACTAACAATGGTAAATGATTAGCATTTCGTTTGTAATATTTTTTTAGTAAATCAAAAGTAAAAATAAATATTATGGTAAAATAATTATTTTAATAAATCAAACATAACTTAAAGTCGAAATAATTAATCAAACATAATTTAAGATTGAAATTATTTCAAGACCTATATTTTAGAGAGAATTTAAGAGTCCAAAGCAGTGCCGTTACCCAGCTTGTCTCAGAGTCGGCCCTGGTCTCAGGGCTCATCCCTTGAGGTTCAAATTTTATAATACCATTGTGAAGATTATATAATTAAATCAGCAGGACAAAAAACAAAATGTCTAACTAATTTTACTTATAATATTTTATTTACTGTGTTTAATTGAGAGATTTAAAAATAAATTTGAAAATAAAAAGGGAAAATATGTGTGAAATAATGTGAAATGTAGGTATATTTTATTCTCATTTCACCTATACTTTCTCTTTCTCTTTTCAAATCTCTTCCTAAATCCTCCAATCAAACACAGCGTTACTAATAATATAGTGCAGGATGTTATTGTTATACTGAAGGTTGGTTTTGGGACAAGTTAAATAAGCCGTTTATTTGTTTATTTGATATAAGTTGTCATATTATTTATTTATTTTTTACACATCTTTTCTTAAAAAAGTTAAAAAGTTACTAACGCTGTGTTTGGTTGGGGAATTAGAAAGGAAAAGGAAAAAGGCGTGTAAAAGTAGTTGAAATATAGGTATGTTTTACTCACATTTCACTTACTTTTTCCCTTTCCTTTTCTAAATCTCTTACGTTATGTTTGGTTGGAAGATTTGGTAATGGATTTGGAAATGAAAAGAGAAAAGGTGTGTGAAATTAGATAAAATGTAGGTATATTTTATTCACATTTTATCTACCTTTTCTCTTTCGTTTTCCAAATACCTTACCAAATCCCTCAACCAAACACAGCGTTACTAAATCTCCCAACCAAACACAACGTAAATAAATTGTGGGGAAAATAAGAAATAATAATCAGCGGAAATAAATAGATTCAGGCATACCTTTCACGCTCAAACCGAATCCATGGATCATGTGGGTGAATCACATGTCTCCATTGATGTCTTCGAAATCCTCCCAGTAGTGGAGTAGAACTACTAGAAAACTACCAGAGAACTACACACACTATTCACAATACAAAGGCAAAATGATTTATGGGAAGAGAGAATGTATTATTTTTTGTTGTATAAAATACAGAACCCAAAATCTGTTTATATAAGAGAGTTAAGAGACCTATAGGATAGACATATTATCCCAGATAATATCTATCCATATCTATAATATCTAATTAATAATTATCATCTAATATATTGACAATTATCCATATCAAGATTATCTCGTATCTTGAAATATATCTATTATTTTATTTGGATCTCTCCTAATCGGGTCATGTCACCATAGGCGACCTAATTGGGTCCGGGTTCTAAACCTAACCCAATTTCCAACATCTCCCACTTGAACATGCGCTGGCATGACACTGTGCATTTTCTATCTCAATCTACCCAATAAAAGAAATCATACTGGCCAATGGACCGTGTGACCACTGAGAACACTTGCATATGGGAGCTCTACACTAGAAACTAAAAAAAGAGCCAGCATAGAGATATCAACCCGAAAATAAAAATAGTGTCTCATATACCCCAGACCCATCTAATTACACCGGTCCCAAAAAACATCTCTAATCCCTCAAAAGAGCATGTTTAACCCTCTCAATTCTTGCAATATATTCACACTCAATTTGCCTCTCATACAGAACGATGTGAGTTGTCGAGCAGTGAATATACAACAGTGGTGTAAAGATGATCTTCCCTTTGCCCTCGTGCCATTTAGTTTAGGATTGACTGCTTTCCTAGTGATGTCCCTTAAGGCCGAATCATACATGACCGCAGGCAACATACCAAAGTAGCAGAACATCAACCCCTTACCTTATGATATAATCAAAGGTCACAAAATGGTACATAAGTGAAATTCATATCAATAACGGCACGTAAGACTCACACGGTGAAGAAATAAGGATCCATTCTCTCACCTCATTACACGGTTGCCAAACACATATAGTATGAATATATGCTATGGTGGAGTAACTCTTCCAAAGCGTGACGTCATACTTGATACACCGTATAGATCTAAGTCTAGTCGCTTTCTAGCGCTTAAGCCGAATTCTCTATTTGCTCACCTTCCAGACGCCAAATGAGATCTCGCATCTGGCTAATCATAACAGGCACAACATGGAAAGTGGGTACTAACATTCATGTTTGGTCTTTAATATTGTAACCAAAGCAACATACATAATGGATAATTTAAGCCTCTCTTAGCTCCAAATAAAATAAACCACTAGTCTCATCCTTGCTCGCTCCCAAGCGCCAAGGGCAATTGCTCGTATGAGTGAGCCAATCTTGCCTGCTGACATCATCACCTACTAATCATTATGACACAAAGCATAATAGTATCAATATCCCATAATCTCACAACAAATAAGTGATTGATTGAAAAAACATAACCACAGTTTGTGCAATTCTATATTCCAAACATAAGCCTTATCAGCACCTCTTGCGATAAGCATATACAACAGAATCCACCTTGTGCGCCTCACATGAAATGGTTGAAGATCACTATCTCTTGTGCAATTACCTCTCTAAAGTTATTTTGGTGACCAATTTGCTTTCATTCAAGATGCGTCCAACAAGTGCATTGAATCTTACAATGGGCCGATTTATACACTACCAGTAAAGCATTCTATCCACTGTCTACTAAGCAAGGTCAAAGTCTAAACTACTCAGTTGACCATTTACCAAAGATAACACTTATCATGCCGAATACGCCCACATAGCGTACTTCAGGCTCCCATAACAAAAAGATCAAGGAATATAGGTCATTTGTTTCTCCTAGAGACAATCTGAGGATTCACTCAATAGCTGAGACTCTAGCTTTTCCCGATAGGTAAGTCAATGGGTTTGCAATTTTGCATCTAGAATCACTCTAGGATATTCCTTATATAAGTCATCAAAGACAAACCGAGAATTCTCCCATAACAATCCTTAAGGATCCGAGCATATAAATTATGTCACCCATGTCCATCATATCTAAAACACCAACCCTAGGTGACGACAACCTTATAAATTCCTGGCTCATAATCACTAAGAAAGGAAAAACTTCTTTTAGAACATTGATCATGCCTTTGTGGTCTTCATCGATCATTGTTGACCCATCACCACTATTTGGATAACTGTTTTAGGCTGTAAAAGATTTATTGGAACTAGCAATCTTTTTGTGATTTTAATTTTTCGCCATAAAAGCAAAAGGTAAGTCCTTACGGATCTACTTATCCAATTCTCCAACGAGAAGTTGGGTCACAATGTCCACAAAGTAAAGTTCCGAACTCATGTCAATCATGGCCTAAGTCGAAGTAACCTCACTCCCCAGGAGGAAGTCTTCTCATGGTCTACACCTTCCTCAATGGTGCGATTTTTTGATATCTAGCGAGCCTTATGCCTCAAAAAGTGACTATCCAAATCGCGCATAACTTTAGAACAATTTCGCGTCATAATGAAAAGTCAACCAAATCCTAGAAATGGTTAATTCGCAAAGGCTTTGTCTTAAAATGCGCAACATTGATCCATTTTTCTAAAAGTAGGGGACTAGAGAGCCTTTGGCATTATCCTAGGCTCTTCATCATCTTGCGGAATGAATGTTTCCCTCTCAATCACCTAGTGATGATGTGGAAAATTTTCACATTCGCTACCACGCAACTAAGAATGTAGAGTATTCTTCTCTAATGGAGTAATCCACTAGTAGGCACGTCGCTCCCACTATCCCTAGGATATTGAAAATTTCTTTCCATTCTCAACTAAGCTACATAAAGAGCCATACTTAGAATTCTCTATCTTATAGAGTTCCAAAACTCTTTTCACGTCACCTTTACTAAGAAAACTTTATGTGACTTAATTACAATCTCACAAAGCTGCTCACCTATGTAGACACCCCATTTTTGACCGTCCTCAAGACTTGGACGTCACCGTTTGAACACCCGGTGATCATCCATGTTTGTGTTCGTTTGGAGTTCCCGGAGGTCTCGGCTACGCGCCCTGCCTCAGAATCTCCGAACTCGACCGTTTTGTGTCTGGTTTTATACCAAACACTTGTGTTTTGCCTTGGAAGGGTAGGGAATGGCCGATCAGCCATCCCCACACCCCACCGGCCCTCTCCCATCATCACCAGCCGCATATGTGCACCGCCGGCACTGTTTTGTTAAAATGTTTGGCCGGTCGGCACTATATATTGCCGACCGGCACATTTTTGTGCCGATGGTTTCTTTGGCTGGTCGGCGTGCACCCTTTGAACCCCTGAGGCATGGTGCATGCCAGCTGTGCCAGCTGGAATGCACCATCACTCATCCCCGTGCATGTGAGTGCCCCCTTTGCACCTTTGAACCCCTAAAGCTTCTAGAAGCTTGAACCTTTGGCCAAGCTTCTTGGAGAAGCTTGGCCAGCTGTCTTAGCTTCTCCAAGAAGCCTAGACCCTTTTGCCCCCTTTGGCCCTTTTAGTTAGCTTCTTGGAGAAGCCTTGAGCCTTGTTTTTTGCCTATATAAACACCATCTCTCTCCCTTTGAGAGGGGTTGGCCACTTTTGATCAAAAACCAGAGCTTATGTATCTATATATCTGCCATATATCTCTCTCTCTCTCTCTAGATTTTCTCTCTCTCTCTCCTCTTGTGTGTGTGTTTTTAGGCCTAAAAGTGCACTTTTACCTCACTTTTGCACCAATACACACACCATTACACCTTAGCTCGAGATTGGGAGGCTTGGAGGGTTGTTTGATGAGTTTTTGGACTGGTTTTGATCATTAGAGGAGGGCTGCACCACTTGTTCTTCAAGTGTTCTTCAAGGGTGAGCACTTTACTTTAGATTCCCCATTTTTGCAACAAGTTTTTACCTATCTTGCTTTGTGTTTTGAGCTTGGTGTATAACTGAAAAAAATCTTAGTTTTTCTTGCTTTTGAACTTTCATTAAGGTCATTTTGTGGTTTGAGTGCAAACTCACCCTTTTAGGCCTTATTTTGGCCTATTTGGTGTCTTTGCTTTGAGCCTTAGTTGCCTTGTTGTTTTGGGCCCTTTCACCACTGAAAACCAGTGGGTTTTTAGTGGCAAAAAAGGTGGTTTGAAGTCTTGTATAGGGGAGGGACACCCCCCTCTCCTTTGTCCCTCTTTTACCTTTGCCTTTGGCTTAAAAGGGAACATGCATGCTTGCTTGTTTTTGGCACCATTTCAGAGCTTTTTTGGGTGTTTTGGATCATATTTCATCTCTGTCCAAAAGTGATTTTGTGGCCCCTAACATGCTTTTTATACTTGCTTTGTAATCCTCCATTTTCCCTAGAAATATGTCATATGTTTAGCCTTGCATATCTTCATGTTTTGGCTTAGCTTATTGAAGTCTTTGGTCATGATTTATCATGTTTAAGGGCTGTGAGCCACTGTTTTTTTCATGTTTGGTGTGCTTGGTATGGTTGCTTTGTGTTTTGGCTTGTAAGCCTTAAGCATATTAGCCTCTAATATACTTAGCTTGGACCATTCTCATGATTTGGCATCGTTTAGGATCATATTTTAGTCCATAAATCATGTTTATATGTTCGCATACGTGACCTATTTCATGCTTTAAGGATGTGCTCCTTTATGCCTAAGAATATGCCTTATGCATGCTTGTATGCTTAGGGTATTTTGGGGCTGCCATATCAAGATGTGTGTGTGTATTTTTTTTGCATGCTAAGGATCTGTTTTTGGTGGCCTAATACATGCTATGAATGGTCATGTTGGTGGTAGTGAAAAGCCCCTTGTTTATGCCTTGGTTTTGGGCCCATTTGCTTGCATGTTTGCATAAGAATTGGTCTATCTTTTTGGGCACCTTTGCCACTGTTTTGGGGAGGTTTGAGGTCTGTCCCATTATGGCTTAGGTCTACTATTGCTTGCTTGAATCATGTTTGTTGCATGGTTGATTAGTAAAGCCTTGTTATATGCTAGTTCTTTTACAAGAATCCTCCATGTTTGCATCATACTTTGCATCTTGCATGCCTAGTATTGCACACTTACTATAATATGTTGCATTGCATTTGGTATGTCTTGCACTTCATGTCACACTGCATCATTCGAACCATGTTGCATACATGCATTCCATGTCTTGGTTTGGGGTGTCAAACCAAGTGTGAGGGTTGAGAGAAGTTCACACTACAAGTGGTGCAACTTGTCTCAACTCTTGGTCACTAAGGCCCTTGATCTATACATGATGGGGTCTTGGTCTCATTTGTGTGTTGCATGCATATTGACATTGAAATGCAATCTTGGTTCCTTAGGCTATCATGCACCGAGATGCATAATTGATGGCCCAAGAACCAAAAGCCATGCTTCCTTGAGTCCCATGCATGATAGGAAGCATTGGCTATGCTTACATATGCTTAAAACTCCATGTCATGCACTGTCTGTCTGCTGCTGCTGTCAAAACTGTTCTCTGCAGGAATTTTATGCCGACCGGCAGTTTAGAGTGCCGACCGGCACTATATGGATGGCCGATAATCTTCCCAGCAGCCGATGGAAATTTTAGATGGCCGGTCGGCATGTCCTCCAGCCGGTGGTGTTCAGTAGCATGCAAGGAAGGTATTCTAGGACTTTGGCAATTTTTGGAGAGACAGAGCAGTAAAAACAAAAGCAACAGTGGCATGACACGGGTTTTCCAGGCAAGATGGATCGAGCATGCATCATTCACGCATCCCGAGGCAGGGCTGTGGCCCCTTTCTTTTTATATCGAATTTAATTTAAATTAGAATATTTTGTAATAATTTATTTATTCATTATTCGGACTGTATATTCTTTTGGTCCCTCCGAGCGAGGGCGAATTTGTAATAAGTGTGGGTGCGTGTGTGCATGTCTTCCAACCCCCCCACTTCTTTCTTCCCTTTTATTTACCTGCTGATGATGGTAGATTAGGGCATGTTTAAATTAGCATACCTCATGCTATGCATGCGTGCATCCATTCATTTGTCTTACATGCACCGGGCTTGGTACATCATACAAACTGCATTGTACTTCAATTTCCAAATTGAATACATGTTACTTGTAGCATTTCACATGCCATGTTTAGGATAGCCGAGCCTATTCTAGTTGCATCTTGCATGTGTTGCATTAGCCATCTTAACATGAGCTAGGATCATGCATATGATTACTAACTGGTTTCTGTTTTGGCTTGGAGTACTAGGTAAGCTTTTATGCTTTAGCATACCGCATGCGTGTGAGTGTTGCCATAATAGCATGATTACCATGAGGCTAGCTGCTTATGTGATATAAACTGCTTGAATGCTTGTGGATGGAGGTCAAATTACTTAAATTGGAATAATGCATGAAAACTGTGAGTTTTAAAACCATCTTTTCTAAAGCCCACTTGAAGGTGGCAAAATCTGCATTTTAGCCTACTTGCGAGTAGTAAACCATTTTCAAAACAAACATATAACGTTCTATTCCAATTTAGGCGATTTGATCTATACTTGTTTGCTGTGCGCATAACATAGTAATTCTAGGCTAATAACCGGAATAAGAACACATAACGTTTTCAAAATCGGATATCATGGTTAGTAGAGGCCGGTCCTCGGACCGGGCGAGAGGGGGTGCTCATAGCTGACCTTCCCCAATCGTACCCAAGTTCCCGAGCCGAGGCAACTTTGGTGATGACGGACACGTGGCCTTTGGCACCGAGTCAGGGTTTCCTAAATTTCCCAAAATAAAATATTTAGGTGGCGACTCTGTATCTGGCGAAGCAGTCCATGTTTGGCACTTCTTTCAAAAATCTGTTTTCTCAAAAACGATTTGCCAGAGTTGGACTCTTTGGTTCAGATTTAGAACCATGACAATTCGAGTCCGAACTGTAGTAAGCCCAATATGAACAGAACGGGACTTAACCCTCCCGGGGCGTTCGGGGACGTCTACAACCTATAAGCACATGACCCGAAGGGTTTACATGACAACATACAATAATGCGTCACATGACCCTAAGTGTTTACAAGACAACATATAATAATGCGCCCTAGAACTCTAGGTTTTAACTTCACAACCTTATAAGAAGTAAAATAAAGATAAGCTGCTTGATGGTTACAAATCGCCCATAAATGACTCTCCGCTAACCCATTACTCAAATAGAGTGTAAAATTTGATATGGAGGGCACTTAGTTAGGGACACAACCAACAAACTAAAATGCAATTCCCAATTGGAAAACATATTGCGCCATCATCCACCTAACATAAGCAATACTTAATTCCTTATCTCTACTACACCATTGTGTTGCTGAGTACTAGGAATAATTAATTTTCTAAGCATCCATTTCTTTTCACAGAGCTTTCTAAAAAACAACTCAAATAGGTACTCGCCACCTTGGTCAAAACTAAAAGCACAAAAACTCTTATCTAATTGATCTTGACCTCATATGTGCAATGTCAAAAATGATCTCAAAACTTTTGACTTATAGGAGATCAAATAGTCTTGACTAAGATACATATCGTAATCCATAAATTTGTCGAGATTGAGGCTAGCTATCATACCCTTACACATATCTAGTCACAAATATCATAGTGGACTAAATGCGCCAATACAGATGCCCTTCTGTGGATTTCCTACTTACTTGTGCGCAACCATTGTGAACAAAGTTACACATTCACATGAGAGCAGGATGTCACAAGCAAGTGGACCCGAGAGGGCCTACTCAAACCATCCATATCATCTTCTCATTAATGTGATTAAGTATAATAAGCCATTGGTTTCATGACTAATGTTATAAATTAATTCGTATCATTCTAATGTATGAGTTCTCAAAGACAAATGTAAAGGTTTAGGCCCAACTAGGTAATGACTCACTACTAATTCATGTTCACTAGATCATAAAAGATGTCATGGAGATATCAAGTGCGCCTAAGTTGCAAATTTAACTAGTAAGTGCTAATCCCCTACACCTTCAAGTCAATTTTATTCTCCATACACTTTACTACATCTAGTTAAAACATGACGATACTCCTCTTGCCATCTCTGTTTCTCGCTTCATAGTTAGTTGCAATTAATTCTACTATCCACAAGAAGGAGAGAATAAGCTATCAATCTATGATAGCTCTTGAAGTAACTTAAGCGTGAATTAAGCTAAAGAGTCTAATTCAACACAATGCTCTCACGAGCGATGCGTCAAATTCTTAAAGTCATAACAACCTTGTCGGCCTTGACCTTGTCATTACTATGTTGCAACTTTTGCGCTTAGTGGTAAACGTCATTCAAAAGCGTTAGCCTAGCTAAGGAATTATACAAAAAAGCACCTCCTCATGGCTCACACTCAAGTATGGAAACAGTAAATGTCCAGACTTAGACAAGTTGGAAATGCTAATAGATTTTGCAACCACTAGGCGCTAATCTTTTCATACTTCAACGCACACTATTATAGTGCATGAAATTTTGCTCCATCCACTCCCATTAGTTGGGTAGAGAGCAAAACACTGCTCATACTGACTACTCGTCTTACACTTAATGACTAACTCATTTAAGCTCGCATTTCTTGGATGAAGTGACTCTTGAATATTGCTTCATCTAATGATGCAACATTATTACAAGTCAAATTACTAAGTCAATCTGTGCAGCTCAATAGTCAAGATTATCTATTGAGGGCTTACTCATTTCACAACTCCGAACTCATCAATCAAAACTACTTAGCATGCTGCTAACCATAGTGCACACATCAGTTTTTATTGCGCCAAACAAGGCAACAAAGCTACGGCGAATTTGGGTCATGTTTCCTTATTTTGACTCAATTAAGGTATGACCTAAAGTCTCTAAGACTTTCTGCTCATCTAAAGAATAGGACTACATTGTTCACATTTGAACATCTCTACTAAGTCTAGGTCAACCAAATTAACTTCCATAAGCTAAGTTAATTTAGAGAAAAAATGCACATTGAGATTAATTTGATTAACATATTATAATATAATTTTGCCGCAAAAATCTAAATTAAATAGTGACAATATTACACAAGTCGCAAGATCGAAAATTTGCTATGCTCGTAATTTTCTCTTGTGCCACAAGTGACAATTATCCAAAATTTAATTTAATTAATGTGCAAAACATTAGTTTTCGGGAGTAAATCTACAAAGATTTCTCTCAACCGAACAACCTCCCACTAATTATGGCATGTCTAAAGTATGATAAAATATTTAACTCCACATGATAACATCTTAATTCATAAATGAAAACATGCTACAATATTTAATCATGGAATTAAAAATCACTAATATAAATAAATCATGCTATTAAAATAACAACATACTGCAAGTTCTAATCATTTAAAAGAACTTAACATGCTCTACACAGTATGTAAATAATGCCATAACATATTTGGGCAAAGCACCATCAAATCCTAAAATTGGAAATCTTCAACCATTTAGTCCTAACGTTTTTTCGAAGGCCTGATAGGTCATATTTTAAGTGTAAAAACTATACTACCCATGTTTTAGGCGTGTGGGGTTCGAACAATGAGGGTAAATATGGGTCAGTGTTTATGTGCAATTTACCAAAAAGTCCGACAATGAACTGGGTCGATCGAATCCATAACGGTGAACACAGTAGGGTTTGGATTTGGATTCCGATGTTTCAGTGATTTTTGACGCGGATTTGGCATGATTTTGATTTTGGTTTGGTAATGTTGGTGTTAATTGACAAAATTAACATTTGATTCTATTTGTAAACTGTAACGCCCTCAAAATAAACCCATTAATCATACATTCTTAACATGCTCAGACATAAGAGAATAAAGCATAATTACATTTCATCAGAGTTTTTCTTACAAATGTATTACATGTTAACAACCAAAAGCAAATGCCCTATGGGCTTACAGCTTTCCAAGTCAACACTTGGTTACAAGAAGAAGAGTTCTAACTCTATACAAAATAAGCCCTTGGCTTGATATACATGTAATACCACAAAATAATCACAAAAAGGGATTCTTCAACCACTAATCCTTCCAAGCTACGTCCTTGGAGGTGGCATGCTACCTAAACCTGAAAATGATGTCCCATATAGGGTGAGCCACAGCCCAGCAGAAATATACTAAACCAACTATAAACAATGACTAAAAGATTAGCAATTGATAGGTGGTCAACACTTATATTCCAACTCATAACACATTACAGTTTCATGACGTTCAAGTCCATGTTACATTTTATTTTCCACTTCTCTTTCAACTTGGAGTTTGAAAACAAGGCTCAGAATCGAGCCAAACAACTTAATGAGATTTTAACTCATCTTTAAAACACTTTTGAAATTTATAATGGACACACATTTTGGTGCTGTATCATTAACATATAAACCACTTCCATACTTCACGAAGGATACACATTTTGATGCTGTATCGATAAAACATAGAAATACTTCTATACTTCACAATTGATAACGATATACATTTTAGTGCTATATCAAATCAATTCAAACACTTCCATAATCCACACTTGATACACATTGTAGTGCTGTATCAATGTAACATAATGCGGTTTAGAGGTCCATCCCCTATCTTCCCCTAAACCGTGGAGTACATCCGCTATCTCCTCCCATACACACATAATGTATATAAACGTAGATCATATACATAATCAATCAATACATGAAGTTAATGTATTAATCCAATCACTATATTTATTAGCATACTCAATCGATTAGTTTCAGTTTGCCTAATCATCATGCATTGTCTACAACAATCAAGACTATCCTCCACCGATAGCCCAAAGCAGTTATTTCTAAACAGAAAATAAATGCACCAAATGGATAAAATATCAACATTTCAACTAGGTGAGTGATAAATGATCCAACTACACCCTTCAATTCCCATACATTTCCAATTTCAATATTTTCAATTTAATTCCTCATTTCTCAAAATTAATTCTACAAATTAATTTATCAATGTAATTAGGGCATTTCCCATAATTAACAAAACAACCCTAAGGTTCCATTTCTATCAACAACCCAACATTTACCTCATTTCTCCATGCTAAACATGCATATAGGTTTATATAAGTAAAACCCCTTCTTTTGTAAAATTACATAAAGGCCCAAGCCCTAGGTGCCCAAATCAACATTTGATTGCATCTTTCCTCCATAATACGTCGTGGTCATCGTGAGGGAGGGTTTCATCAATGTTTGGTTCATTTCTCCAACAATGAAGACGACATCTACACATTGCCGTCAATGGAAACCGTTTATGGAGACCATGGCGGCAGGTATGGGTTTTTTTGGTTGCTGATGTTAGGCTGGGTTTATTTCCCGTTACAGATTGGGTGAAAATGTAGGTGTTACGTTATGTTTCATGTGCGATTGTTAGTTTTGATTGCGTGTGTGCGTTGTAGTGATGTTGTTGTGCATAGTGTGGTGTGTTGTGTGTTAATGTCAATGTCAATGTTGTGATGGATTTCTATTGTATTGTTGCTCTGAGTGTGACAATTGTGACGGGGATATGTGGTGGAAAAGTTGGTTTGTGTAGTCGTGTGAGTAATCGAAGAGTGGGTGTTGTTTTTTGTTTTGGTTGTAACGTTGTGGTGGAAATGTTGGTTGTCTAATAATGTGGGTGGGGGACCCCTGTTGTTTGGGCATTTAAAATTGTTGTTGGTTGGTAATGTTTTTTTTTTTTTTTTTTTTTTGAACAACAGTTGGTTGATGTGGTAAAAGTAATATGTGTAAGCCAATATTATGCATGATATGTGATGTGGTCCCATGTTTATGGCAGTGTTAACTTCGTTGTTGCTTTCTTTTTTTTTCTTTTTTCTTTTTTTGAACATTAACAACAGAATGGGTATGCTAATGTGGTAATATTAAATTCGTTGTTAATGTTTTTTTTTTTTTTGAACAACAGTTGGTTCATGTGGTAAGAGTAATGGGTGTAAGCCGATATTATGTGTGATATGTGATGTGGTCCCATGTTTGGGTATGGTTTTGAATGAGTTATTTATTGTTGTGATAATGTTAATATTACACGTATCGATACAGTACGTAACTTGGTTGGCACATATTTGGAAGATGCACGACGTGTGTGAGATATAGTGTTATTTAATTGGTGTAATTGTGAAATGATTGGCGTGTTTTAGTGTTTTTGTGGAGGTTATATGTGTTTATGGTTTTAAGGTGGTGGGCATTTTACATTATTGTTCGGTAGTTGATGAAGGGTGAAAAATGTTTTCATATTTGTTTTGAAACGACTAGGTAGTTTATGGCGTGTGAATCAAGTTTCATTTTTTGTATGCTAATGTGGTAATGTTATCTTCGTTGCAAGCAGTGCAAGCCGAACAAGTGCGAGACACAACGCTCAGGAGAGAAGTCCACTCTCACGTGTTACAGTGCAGACGTCCACCTGTGTGGCAACAAAGAGGCAAGGAAAATTACCATTCAAAAAATATGGAACACCGTCAAAGCTTGGCAGGAAAACAATTGTAGACACAGTAAAATTAATGTACTGTTTGAATATTGCCGGTGAGATCAAAACTGTCCAGGAACTTCAGTTTGGTGATGGTCACGTGAAACAATTACAGAAGACACCTTTTTGGCTCATGATTGACACAATCAGAGTACATTAGTTGGATCTGATAGCATTTAAGAAGTGTGATGCAACCGTGTGCCGGATAATTCAGACGTACGATCTAAGTGATGAGAAGTTCCACATGGGGAGGAGAGGGCTACCACTACGTAACAGTGATATCCGTTTGCTTTTTGGAATACAGTGTGGGAAGGATAAGTTGGATTTGGCTCATAGTGGAAAGGCGCCTTCAGATTTTATCCAACGACGGTGTCCAAACGTCAGTAGGATTTCTACCAAGGTTATCAAAGACTTACTTGTGGTGGCAATGCGGGGGAGTACGGAATGTGATGAAGAAGACGTTGCAAAATTAATAAGCCTATACATATGTGCGAAGTTATTTTTTACAATGACGGGCGAGTCCATCAATTGGGCATTCGTGTAGGCGATCGACAAGTTGGAAACGTTGCGCCTATACGATTGGACCATTACCATACGCAACTTGCTGATTGGTTCGTTGAACGAAATGCACAGTAGGCCGAAAAAAGTTACCAAATGTGTTGTAGCATTATTGGTATGTGTAGTACTTTATGAGTAGTGTAGCATCCATACAATGCAAACAGTAACTTGCAAACCTACATATTGTTTATAACATTATCTATATCTTCATGATTGCAGTTTCTCCTTTGTGAGCACATAACCATTGTGGAATCGGACAGGCGCGATGTGTCACCACGGTTTTGCTAGTGGAACCTTGGGAAATTCATAGGGAAATTAAAAGGTGTCGACCTATCGACTGAGGGTTCCATAGAGGTATTCCTTACGACTTGTTGATGAGGTGTGTTTCATGTTTGGTTGATGTGTAATTCAAGTCAGTTCATTGTTTGTTGGTTTCTTTTACAAGTTAATACTGAGAAACTTAATGGGACAATCATCGAATGGTACTTTATAAAAGTATTAGCAGATGCGACCGTAACTGTTGATATGGATGTACATGTGTTCAAGGTATAGCCGGTTAGTACGTGTGTGGTTGGTGCGGCAGTTAATGTAGGAGAACCAAGTTTGGATTGTTGGTAGCCAGATTTGCCACATAGGGGCGAGGTTGAATTGACATTTAAAACGAAGGAAGAATACATTCCCGCGGCACAGAGTTGTGGTAGAAAGAAACAGGACAGGAAAATGTTGGCAGCCGGGAAAGCATGGCTGGTCTTGTTTCCTGACTTACTAGACCTGTCAAGTACACCACCTGGCAGTACTGGTTGTGATGGCACAGCGGATTTACTTGAACAGTTAAATAAAGCGACAAAAAGAATTACTGAGCTGGAGTCTAAAGTTTGAACAAAAAATGCACGTGTGTGTGAGTTAGACAGTAAAGTTGAGGCCACAGAGAGAATAATTAGTACACAAGCTAGCAATCTATTTATTGGTTTTGATAGTGTAATTGTGGCAAAAGATGCTGAGATTGCTCGCCTGAACGCACTAGTTGGGAGACTTGAGGAGAGAATAACAACCTTGAAGGACGATGTTGACAAACGTGAGGTACATGAAATGACCCAATCAGCTACGAAGGATACTTCATCCAGCAAACGCCATCAGGAAATTGTTCTAGAAAAAGTAATGGGTCAGGAAATGTGCAGAGTTCTGATAGTGTTCAACGTTTCGCAGCAGGTGGTGAAAAAAATGTCCAAGCTGTGAAAGGGTCAGAACAGTACGTGGAGGAAATGGATAGGGTACCTGGGTTAGATGATGAGCATGTTGACTGCAGGGAAATTGAGCTTGTGACAGTGAGGGGGGTGCAAGAGTGTGCAATGTTGGACGGGAAGTGGACAGCGTTGTTCACGATGTTGTTGGTTCGGCCGGAATGGGTGATAGTAGAGTTAATAGTCTCGGGCCGAAGATGACATCTTGGGTGAGAAAATTAAAGACCAAGGAACGACGTGAATTGAGACTTACCGACTACGAGTATTTGAAGGTCGTGTGTCGTGCAAGCAAAATTGGAGGATGGGCACCAAAGGGGCAGTAGGTCTGGAAGTAATATACGAAGTTGAGGATGTAGGAGCTGAGCGCAAAACGTGGCACGGGTTTGGAATGACCATGAAGTATGTTGTGTGGGCCATGCTCAAAGTTAAAGAAAAAAAGCTGCCAGAGAGAATTTATAGCTTCGATGGCGACAGGTAACTATTAATTCTGAAATACGCCAATGTATCAGTAGTCCAATGTATCGGTAGTCCACCGCTTATGTGTTAGATCTAGTAAATTGCACATTAAAATTTTTACGAAAATGCTTACGCATCCAAATTGTTGCAGGCCTGTCATATGGGATGGAGGTAAAAACAGGATACAAGTTCGATTTGCAGATGTTCGTGACTTAGTGCAGCGGGTCTCGATTCAAGGGAACGTAAGTGAGAGTGATGTGTGCATGTGTGTATTGGTGTAGTTGTAATTTTTTAAAATTGTCATTATTTAGGTTTGACATCAGTAACATTGTTAATGTGTTGTGTAGGTCATTGATGCGTATGCAGCTATGCTCATGGGGTTGTAAAAAAGTGGTGTTCGTAAAGATGAAGATGGAGGACGTCATATGTTTTTAGCAACATATGTGCGGTACGTATGGTTGGTGGGAAAGTTTAAATTATACATGTACATTTTCGCATTCAAGATTCTGATGTTGTGAATCTTTTTTTGTTTGGAAAATAACAACAGGATGTGATGCAGAATCTGAGTGTCATGTCACGGATGAAGTATCTCAATGTGTAAACCAGATTCGCAAGAGGCCATAGATACACCCTTTACCCAGTGTATCATGCCAAACATTGGACTATAATGGTGAACAACACAGTCAATGGGACATGGAAGCATTATAACTCTTTGAAACCAAGGCGTGGGATTTGGGATGAACATTACAACGAAGCGCTGAAAGTGGTAAGCCCGGGACACTGAATATACATGTATAAAGTTACGGTAATTGTTTTATTTCATAAGTATTTCCAGTTACTAAAATTAAAAAACCACTATCGTTACGTCGAGTGTGTATTGAATATAAGTTAATGTTCAGCTTGTTTGGTTAACATTTATGAAAACCTTTATTTTGCAGAAGCAGTGGGTGGAGGAATATTATTGCAGATTCGTCAAACCACGGTTGGTATCTGGAAGTGAAATGACGCCGAATTTTGACGGCCCGTTCGTTTCAGTAGTTGACTGCCCACAGCAGAGTCCGGATACGTAAGTTGGGATGTTATTTTTGGTTTTGATGTGTGTACGAAGTATTAAAGTGTGAAGCTGATTAGGTTTGGGTGGAGGGAAATTGCTACGTATGCATTTTTTTTGGGAATTTGTTGGAAGCAGTACATTGAGTGAAAACTTGGTACTAGACATAGATGTGTGAATTACTTCATATATGTGTCAATATTCAATGCAAATCTATCCAGTTTGTGGGATTTTGTTTGAAATATTTTTCATGTGTGACTATGTGTTGAATAATTCCACCATGTTACATTGACAGGTCTGGAATTTTTCCCCAAACACGTCATGCAATGGGATTGATATGCGTGACCCTAATGGTTTTCCATATCCAAAATTATTAGAATGTCGGCAAATGTTGCAGTTTCATGTCATGA
The DNA here is from genome assembly GCA_036172215.1 of Camellia granthamiana. Classification (NCBI taxonomy): domain Eukaryota; kingdom Viridiplantae; phylum Streptophyta; class Magnoliopsida; order Ericales; family Theaceae; genus Camellia; species Camellia granthamiana. Next base: position 95,274,554 of record CM069908.1, on the reverse strand, counting down.
ACTTATAACTAGATTAACTTGTAATGTGAGTTGATTGATGCTACTATCATTAATTAATTATGGGTGCATTATTTGTGTAACATAGATTAAGATTATTACTAGGTGAGATATGGGATTGAGCGATAGGTCCTGTAGTGTTGTTATTGTGTTTTGTTAGTAGTTTTTTTAATAAATGTTTTATTCTGTAAACATATTGGTGTTAACAAGGTTATATTGCTGTGACATAGCAAGATGGATTATGCAATTTTTGTGTGTTACATCATCAAGCAGTACATGGAGGGTCGCGAATTTGCGAAGATGATGGATGGGAAAACGCCAATCGAACTACGTGCATCAATAGTGAAGATGTTTTTAAATGACCTGGTTAGGGGACTATGTGCATTGGCATGTTGATAACGTCATTTCGCTACACCTTCCCACCACATTTTAATTTTGAAACGGTTTGGTGTTTAAATTTTTTTTTTAAACCACAAGTCACTAGGCGGCCATACGGAATACACGTTTTTTTGTTTTTGAAAGACAGAATGTGTTTACGCTGTTTTTTTCCCAGTCTGATGGCGGTTAGATTTGGCGTTCATTTTTGTTGATTATTGATTTAAACTAAATAATATGGCGAAAGTGTTTTTGTGGCTTTGAACATTTGGTGCGCATAAGCAGCTTATGTTGTACAGATTGCCGTATTAAACCTTGGGAATTGTTTTGTATGTCCATGGCTTTTTCGAAGGTAGTGTACATTGATGTAATGGCAGTAATGATAATTTATCTTACATATTATTAGGCGTGCGATTATTTTGAAATATGAAAAACATGATTTGCATCACATTATATTCCTTGTGAGATAAATTTATGGTTACATGCATTTACTTGATAGAAGCTATTATGGAGGTAGGTTTCAATGTTGTTTGCACATGGAAACATGATAACTTGATGTACCACCACGCATGCATAAAGTGTAAAATACAACATTGAAAAAGTGTGATCCCCAATCCGAAACATGATGTAAGGAAAGTATTTGACCATCATGTTATTTGAACTACCATTACAAAAAAAGTTATAGTTTGATGCCACTGAACTAGCGAAACAAACAGTACTGGTATGGTACAAACGTGGCCAGTGTAACTGAGGCAGCATTGTGACTGTTGTATGAAATCTGGCGTAACAACCCATAAAAATTTATGTAGTCCAACTACAAAGCAATGAAATTGTGTTAAAAATGTTCTAACGGGCAAATGAATTTATTGAACTAAACTAAATGTAATAAATATGTATGGTACGTTTCAAAAACTTCAAGTAATATAGAACCATATGAAAGTAAATGTTGCAAAGCGACCATGACATAAGAAATAATGTTCAGTAATTATTTGAGCAATTGGTTGGGTCCAAAAAAAAAGGAAAAAATATGTCCACCACGCTACATTAGTTCCTTGCACGTCTTCTTATTGTGATGACCCATCTTGCCACAATGGCCATACCGAATACGTTGAACAACTTCACCCTTTGACGGAATTCTTTTTTGCTTGGGCCTACTGGGAGAACGCTTGTAAATAGGTGGACCAATGAGATAGTCTGCAACAATGAACTTGGGTTTTTCCACCATGGGAATTGGGTGGATAGAACCCGCTTACGCTGCCCTATACTCCACCACTTGGTAAAACGATTCGATGCAATCTTAAATGTTCTTTCCACTATTTCAAAAAGCAACAACTGCATATGAATATGGGAAACCATTTAGTTGCCACTGGAAACAAGAACATGAGCGCCTGCCAATGTCGACTAAAACCAATGGGTGCGAACGAACCTCAAAAACATTATCTTCCGACTGGCTCACAATCAACGGCCTGCTGTCTTCGAATGCATACACCAAAAATTTTTCCATCTTCGAACAAATCTCGCCAAGCCACCCGGTGTATTTGACTTTACGCTTTGACATTTGTTCCATGCTCTTCCCCCTAATTGCATCCATCAGCTGAGTAATGGGAAGGTAACGAGCTTCTTGAATCCAGTTGTTGAAAGATTCCACAATATTTGACCACATACCTACGACCACTATGGAGACACCAAAATTAAATCCATTATGTTCATACTATGCACATATTGGTAGCCATTGCGTAGTGTAAATGTAAATTAACCTCGTAGTGAGCATGTTCCCGACACCCGGCTTGTCAAATCCTCGTTTAAATCCATGACCAGGGTAAGAGCTCTGCACATCTATTCAAATTTGTTAAGTATTTCTATTGTTACTCTTCTTGTTTGATCTCTTACACGTCCTCTTACAGGCTATCTAGAAGCAGCACCTGGTGATGGAAAGGATTCACAAGCTCCGGCAGAAGGTGACCGATGCCAACAACCAGGCCAAAAATCTTGAGACCGAGCTAGGGAGGTCTAAGTCTTCACTTGAAATCCTCGGCCAACTTGGCCGGGCCGAGCAAGAAAGGGTCGAACTAAAAGCCCAACTCGCGACTGAAAAAGAATGGAGGAAAGCTGCCGTGGACGAGGCCAACAATCTCAGTTTCCAGGAGGCCGAGGATAACTACACCAAGCAGGTCGAAGCCACTAAGGACATTTATTTTAAGTCCAGTTGGAAGGCCGCTTGCGAAAAGCTCGACCAAGGATCGGAGACCGAGGTATTTGCTTCTCCTCCCCCGGCCTTCCTGCCGGTCTACCTAATTCCTTATGCCAATGAAGTCTTCAACGCCTTGCAAGAGGAGGCAGACAAAGAAGCTGAGGAAGACGGTAGCCAACTAGAGCTCAGCGAGAAGAAGAAGGCTGCTATGGTTGACCTAGAGGTCGCGACAGAAGGAACCGGTGACGATGTTGCCGATCTCTCCCCTCTAGCTTAGTTTAGGCTTGTCTCTTTTGATTTTTGTCTGAATTTCTGTAACCGGGCTACAAGCCCCACTATATGTACCCAATTTTCCCATCAATGAAAAGTTGTTATTTTGCACTTTTGCAATGTCTGCTGTAGTTTTCGTTTTAACCGCGCTATTCTTTCTAGAGCCGAAAAGATTATCTCGATCACAGTAAACAGCCTTGTTAGCGCTACGTAAACAAAGTCATTCATGTATATAGTCGGGATAAACTTTCTAGCCAGGCGAAAACATCTCGGCTAAAATTCTGGAGTTGAGAAAATCATCAACCCTTTTAGCCGGGATAGCTCATCTCGGTTAGAGCCTTGGAGTTGGGCAAATCGCCAACTCCTTTAGCCGCTGTAAATCATCTCGGCTAGAACACTTGAGTTGGGCAGATCACCAACTCTTGCAGCCGGGGTAAATCATCTCGGCTAAAACACTTGAGTTGGGCAAATCACCAACTCTTGCAGCTGAGGTAAATTATCTCGGCTAATACACCTGAGTTGGGCAGATCACCAACTCTTGCAACCGTGGTAAATCATCTTGGCTAATACACCTGAGTTGGGCAGATCACCAACTCTTGCAGCCGGGATAAATCATCTCGGCTAAAACACTTGAGTTGGGCAAATCACCAACTCTTGCAGCCGAGGTAAATCATCTCGGCTAAAACACTTGAGTATGCCCCTTAGTCATTATATTACCTCGAACATAACAGACCTTTTCAACAAAAATAATTCACTTCTATTACATTGACAAAAAGAGTATTACATTCAAAAGTGTAGGGAAAACAAGTCTTTCCACAAAAAACTACATAAGAATGATAAATACTAAAAATAGTACAGTTTGAGGTTGGCCGCATTCCATGGCCGGGGTACACTTCTGCCATCCAAATCTTCTAAGTCATATGCCCCCTTGCCCGCCAGACCGGTTATCTTGTAAGGCCCTTCCCAGTTTGCCCCTAGCTTGCCTTCGCCCGGCACCAATGTGTTGACCTTCCTTAAAACCCAGTCGCCCACTTTAAACGGTCTGGGGTGCACTGTTTTGTTGTATTTCCTGGTCAATTCTTGTTGGTATGCGGCCACGTGGATCAAAGCTTTTTCTCGGCGCTCGTCAGCTAGGTCCAATTCCAGGGCGATTGCTTTAGAGTTCATCTCGGGCTCAAAATTTTCACTGCGGATGGTGGGCATGCCGATTTCCAATGGGATGACCGCCTCCATGCCGTATGCCAGGGCAAAAGGAGTTTCCTCGGTGGATCGCCTCGGGGTCGTCCGATATGCCCAAAGGACACTTGGGAGTTCCTCAGCCCATTTTCCTTTGGCTTTCTCAAGTCTTTTCTTCAACCCATCAAGAATGGTCTTGTTTGATGCTTCGGCTTGGCCGTTGGACTCCGGGTAAGCCGGAGTGGAGTTGTAGAATTCGATCTTCAATTCCTCACAAAATCCTCTGAATAAGCGCCCGTCAAATTGGGTGCCATTATCAGAAATCAGAATCTTGGGGACGCCAAACCGCGTTACCACATTCTGCCAGACAAACTGTTTGATGTCTTTCTCCTTGATAGTCGCTAAGGGCTCAGCTTCAACCCATTTGGTGAAGTAATCCGTAGCCGCAATAAAGAACTTCCGGTTGCCCGGTGCCGTTGGGAGTGGTCCCACTATGTCCAGCCCCCACATCGCAAAAGGCCAAAGGCTTGTGAGGGGAAGAAGTTCTCTGGCCGGTTGATGAATTTGGTGGGCGAACTTCTGGCACTTCTCACATTTTCTAACATATTTCTGAGCGTCCGCTTGTATGTATGGCCACCAATATCCTTGCGAGATAGCTCGGTAGGCCAAATATCGTCCCCCGATGTGGCTTCCGCATATGCCTTCGTGAATCTCGTGCAGGAAAGCTTCCACGCTGTTTGGATGTACACACTTAAGGTACGAACCGGTGAATGACTTCTTGTATAAAGCGCCAGATGGAGAGAGCCAAAACCGTTCTGACTTCACCCGGACTTTATGCGCTTCCTTTTTGTCAACCGGAAGGGTCCGTTCTTTCAGGAAAAGGATAATAAGGTCCATCCAAGAAGGGCCAAGCTCGGTGCAGAGTACTTTTGTCCGCTCGAGTTCCTCAATACTAGGCCTTGGAAGAAACTCAATTAGGAGAGGATTGGGAGATGAACTGTCGACCATGGAAGCTAGACCAGCTAACTCATCCACACGGCCGTTTTCTTCATGACCGATTCGTTGGACCTTTATCACCTGGAACCGCTTAATATGCCCTCTTACCAGAGCTTGGTACTTGGCCATTCTGTCATCTTTGGCTTCGTAGACCCCAGACACTTGGTTGACAACAAGTTGGGAGTCGTTGTAAACCATCAGCTCGGATGCGCGCAACTAGAGCGCGCTCTTAAGCCCGGCCAATAACGCCTCGTACTCTGCCTCATTGTTTGATGCAGGGAATCCGAGTGTGATAGAGTGTTCGATGGTCAGACCATCCGATGAGATCAAAACTACGCCCAGTCCGGCGCCGTGACGATTTGAGGCTCCATTTACAAAAAGTTTCCATATTTCACCGACGAAGAGTTTCCAACACTCTGAGGGGTCCTGGGAGGCTTGAAAGTTGATGGGATCACGGTCGCTCGGCTGTTCGGTTTCAGGTTCGCTGCTGTTTGGTTCCACTTCACCCCTCATCGGCAATGCGGCACTGAACCCAACAGGTTGGTCTGTTATGCCCAAGTCCGCCATCGCATTGTCAAGCTGCAGTACTATGCTGACAGGAGGTTCTACAGACGGGCACGCAAGTTTCGCGTCGCCAACATCGCCCTATTGTACAATTTTCGTTGAGCCTTCATTCGCCTCCTTAGCCACCGCAGTGAGATCCACCGGGCATACTTGGTGAATTCCAGGTGAGAATTCAGCAACAAAATCTGCCAATGCTTGTGCTTTTATGGCCGTTCGGGGTTGAAACTTGACGTCAAATTGTCCCAATTTGACCACCCACTTCAAGATTCGACTGGAGAAATCCGCCCCCTTGAACAAGGCTTTGAGTGGGAATTCGATCAACACAACGATTGTGTGAGCATGAAAGTAGTGCACCAATTTTCGAGAGGCCATCATCAACGCCAAAGCAAGTTTCTCCAGCGGCAAATACCTCGACTCTGCTGGTAGCAAGGTTTTGCTCACGTAAAAGATAGGGAAATGCTGGATACCTTCTGACCGGACAAGCACCGCACTAATTACATATTGAGAAACTGCCAGATAAAGGTAGAGTTCTTCGTCGGCCTTGGGTGTCACCAATAATGGGGCAGAAGACAAATACGCCTTAAGCTCGGCCAAAGCCCTGTCACACTCATCGTCCCATGAAAACTTGGACTTCAAGGCTCAAAAGAAAGAGCGGCAGCAATCTGATGACCAGCTTATGAATCGGTTAAGCGCGGCAGCCATACCGGCCAGATGCTGCACGTCCTTCGCCGAGTTGGGCTGCTTCAATTCCTGTATGGCTTTGATTTGGGTGGGGTCTGCCTCGATGCCTCCGTTTGTGATTAGGAATCCTAGGAATTTCCCGGATCCCACGCCGAAGGCATACTTTGACGCATTCAGTCGTAGCTTGTGCTATTTGAGAATGGCAAACATCTCGGCTAGGTCGAATAAGTGGTCAGCCTAATGCCTGCTTTTGACCACCATGTCGTCGATGTAAGCCTCCATCGTCCGGCCTAGCAGAGGAGCGAACATTTTGGTCACCATCCTTTGGAAAGTCGCCCCGGCGTTCTTCAAACCAAAAGGCATGACTCGATAGCAGAATAGTCCCCTTGGGGTGGTGAAAGAGGTTATCTCGCGGTCGGGACCATGCATGGCGATCTGGTGATAATCGCGGTAGGCATCCAAGAAACTGAGCCTGTTATGCCTGGCCGTAAGGTCCACTAGCTAGTCTATTCTGGGCAGAGAAAAGCTGTCTTTAGGACAAGCTCGGTTGACAGTCTTGTAATCAACGCAAACTCGCCACTTCCCATTCTTCTTGGGCACTACGACCGTGTTAGAAACCCACCGAGGGTAGTGTACATCCTAGATAGCCCTTGCTTCTAGCAGATTCCTTACTTCCTCGGCGACTACCTCGGAGTGATGGAGAGCCGATCTCCTTGTTCTTTGAATGACAGGGCGTGCATCCGGGAAAACATTAAGTTGGTAGCAAATAAAACTTGGATCAACGCCAGGCATGTCGTATGGCGTCCATGCAAAGACTTCGATATTCACTATCAAGAACTCTACCATCTCGGTCCTTTCTTGGGCGGTCAGGCTTGACCCTAGCAAAAAGAACTTGTTAGAACTCTCTGTGTCGATCCGTACTTCTACCAATTCCTCAACAGCCTTTTCCTCGGCCCTGGTACTTATGTCATCAAAGACGCTTTGGTCTTCCGGACCTTCGATCATTTGAACGAAGCCTTTGGCAGCTCGGCTCCCGTTCACCGCCACGAAACACTGCTTCGACATGACTTGATCGCCCCAAATCTCCTCAACTTCCCCCGTAGCCGAGGGGAACCTCATAACCTAGTGGTAGGTTGACACTACCGCCTGTATAGCGTGAAGCCATCCCCTACCAAGGATCAGATTGTACGTGGACGACACCTTCAATACCCAGAACTCCACCTGCTTGACCACGGATCCGGCTTTGACCGATAAGATTATCTTTCCCATAGGCCACTCCGGTTGTGAGTTAAAACCAACTAGTAGCGAAGTTGCCGGAGCCAAGTCTGTATCCCGGAGTTTGAGTTGCTTAAACGCGTCGTAGTACATAATCTCAACCGAGCTTCCTTGGTCAATCAAAATGCGCTTGACATCGAAGTCCCTGACGCGGAGGGTGACCACTAGGGCGTCGTTATGCGGCGTTTGAATGCGCTCCAGGTCCCTAGTTGAGAAACTAATCATATCTTTCTCCTCGGTCTTCCCCCTTTTGATCACGGGCTGGACTGACAAAACTTCCCTCATATATTCCGCCTTTTTGATCATTCCTCGGAGCTCGCATACACGCGCCGGCTCCACTATGCCGTGGATCACATTGACCACTCCTTGAGGGGGCGCCTCTAAGTCATCCGAACCACTCGGATCAGCCGGGGTGGGATGCGCGGCTTTAACGCCCCCATCAATGTAAAAGTCTAAGTGACCGACTGCGACTAACTCCTCCCAGTGTTGCTTCAAAGGCAAACAGTCCTCTGTCCGATGTCCTCGCTCCCTATGATATGTGTAGCGGTACCGCGGATTGAAGCCTTTTTGCGCATCGCCTAACTTAGCAGGAAACCGGACGTAATCCTCGTCTTGGATTTCACTGAGTATGCGATAGATTGGAATCTTAAATAACGTGGTGATGCCCGTCCGAGCGTTCAACCTTCTATTAGCATCAGCTGCGTCGTCGCGGGGATATTCTGCTTGGTCATTGCGATGACCTCTACCTCGATTTCGATGATTTGATCCACGGTCAGATTCCCCGACGCGATCATTTGGACAATTAGTCTCCTATCCGACCGTGTGTACCTTGCCAGCCGCCCTTTTTTCTGTTACCACCGAAGTTGTCTTCGCGGTGGACACCGCCGCATTATCCTCTACTCAGATGTGCTCATTGATGCGTTGCATTAGTTGCCCCATGGACGTCGGCTGGTTCATTGTAAGTGAGTCTCTCAGCCTATGTCCGACCGGGAGACCACGCTTATATTGCGTGATTGCTAGGTTGATCGGGCAATCTAGGATCTCATTTAAGGTTTCCCAGTACCTGGAGTTGCATGCCTTGAGGGTGTCACTCGACTCCATCTTGACACTAAGAAGGTGGTCTACTTCCTTTGGTGTTTTGGTGTTGGTTTTGAAACAAGTCACGAATGCTTTCGCCAACTACTACCACCTTTCGATGCTCTCCTCCAGTAGCCTCTCCAACCATTTCAAGCCCAACTCGCCTAAACTCGATGGGAAAATAAGGCACATGAGAGCGTCATTACGCCTGTGTCCGGCCATGATTTGCCGGAAGTGGCTTACATGCATGTATGGATCGATTTTTCCGTCATAAAGCGTAAACTTCGGTTTTTCCCACAGACGGCGCCAATTGTACGGGGAGGAAATATTCGTCGCTGTCCGTACTCCTTTCGTCCAAGCTCCGTGTCTATCCGATCAACCTGCGAACACAACAGCGGTGAGCTACCCGGCGGTATGTTGCCGGAAAACCCCTCCGACGGTCAAGTTAGCATACACTTAGGGAGAGAGAGAGGAGAGATCAATCAGAGTTAGGTTTTTTCTCACGAAATCATGTTCCATCCCTGGCATGGGGGGCGCAGTCATGCTTATATACTTTTTGTGTTCACCTCTGCACCGACTCGTCTATTGACACGTGGAGCTGCTCACCCATCTGTCAGCTTAAATCCAGCTAAACACCACCTAATCAAACCGCCAAACAACGTTAGCGAGAATGGGGCAACTCGGTGACCTCACCTCGGCCTCCTATGACTGTGCTACGTAACGAGTCCGACAGCGCCACTCACCGAGCTCCATCACAACCGAGCTCAGTAGCATTCCGGTACGACTGAGCTCTAGACAGATTAAGCCGGTATTCAGAAGACCTTTCCCGCCGAGCTAAATGTGTGAACCACGTAACCCGGGTTAGCCAACAATCACCTCAGCCAAGTTAGCTCGGCCCAAACTTGGCAGCTGGGACTCGACCAAGCAAACCTAACCTGGACAGGCCCAAGTTAGCTCGGCCCAAACGTGGGACCTGGGCCTCGACCGAGCAAACCAACTTTGGAGAAGCCCACGTTAGCTCGACCTAAACATGCTCGGACCTCTCTCTGCCCGACTTCTACCATGGCCCAAAGCCATTTCCTCACACTAGCCATTTCCTCCGTCCACTTCTCTCTCCCTCACCATCTCTATCATTTGCCCACGCACTGCGACTCTTCTAGTTCAAACACTCCCAACCCTTCTCTACCTACCTCTACCACTCTTCCACCCATTCACGTGAACCCTGCCATTACTCCACCCATTTTCATCACCCCAAACCATCCTCACCCAACCCAACACCCTAGTCAACCCAAATCCCTGGCCACCAGAATCATCTAAATCCCTATACTCCCTCTCTGTTACCACCACCAACCCCTTCCTTAATAAGGTATATGTAGACTTTGGGTATGTGAAGGGCTAAGTTTAAAAAATAAATAAATCATTATTAAGATATAAATTAATATATGATAATTAGTCTAATAAAAAATTTTAGAAGACTAATCTAAATCTACACATGGTGTCCATTTTGTACAAGACTATGGACCTGTTTAATGCAATTTATTGAGATTGTTTATATTTTGTTTTTTACCTTGAGAATATTAACTAGATTGTTTGGTGCAACACTTGCTTTTAGTTTATGAGATAAAATAGTTTAAATATATATTTTTTTAAATCTATTGAAATGTTTGGTAGAATGTTTTAAACAGTTCTAATATTTTTATTATTAACTTTCAACTTTAAAAAAATTGAATCAAATAGGCTCTATGTAAATTTAATGTGCTTAGGCCCATAAAACTTCATAAGTGAATTAAAAAAGTTATAGGAATCCACATAAGAAATCAATTTCTTTTATCTAACAAAATTTAAGAAAACATTATATATATATATATATATGAAACTTTTTAAAGGGCCAGTATATGAAACTTTTTGAAGAACAAATGTTAATAAAGTGAGATTTTTAAAATTTTTGAAGATGCCGAATTAAGTTTGGGAGGCCATTACATGATACACAAAAAAAAAAATTATAAAATTAAATACTTACTTAGGTGGGATTTACCAAAATGTTAAGAGGGTCCAGGGCCCTAGCCCTTTCAAATCCTCTGTTCAAGTTTATGGTGTCCAGATGGTATGGAGTTTTGAACAAAAAAGTCACCTCATTATGAAAAATTAGCAGATGAGATGCGTGATGCATATGTAATTTAAAAATATATATATTTATTATATATTATGTGTCACTCAAGTAGAAAGAGTCTTCCTCAATAAACTTAAGATCCAATGTTTGTGTGTCACTCCTCCCATTTATCTAGAAAATAATTAAATAGAAAAATGAAGGATATGTAGCATATTGAAATCCAAGTTCAATTTTCACTTAATATTGTTTGTGATAGGGTTGTATACGGATCGAATTGGTTTGGTTTTAGAGTAAGGCAGGAATCAAACCATTTTTTACGGTTCCAGAAAAATTGGAACCGTAATCGAACCATTAACCTGATAACTGGATTAGAAACGAACCATAGAAACTAGTTCAGTTCGCTTCGGTTCAATTCAGTTTATAATTCTAGAAATTTTATACAAAAATAAATATAATATATATTTTATGTTAATAATAATTAGTTTGGTTAAGTTGGTTAGAGGTTATCAATTTTGCAATAATGGCTAGAGTTCAAATTTTATAAGAAACATTTTTTTTATTTTAATTTTTTTATATAAAAAAATATGTCATGGTTCAGTTCGGTTCGGAACTGTTACCAAAATCTTGGAACTGGAAACCGAACCGATTTGAACTATTCCACCATTTTCAAAATCAGAACTAGAACCATAACTAAAAAAATCAGACCAAACCGAATTGGATCGGTTTACCTGTTCCACCGATTTTTTTGAACACCCCTAATTTGGAAGCCTTTAAGTGCAACTTGGTCATTTTTGCAGACTATGTTTGGGAGCCTTTAAATGGAGAAATTTTTATATGTCAATAAGGTACCACGGGATTGTCAAGACCCAAACCCGCTCCTATAGGTTTAGCGTCATGACCGGCCAGTAATCATAGATTACCTACGGCCTCTATACAAAAGAACCTTTAATTATAAAGTACGGGGCTTAGCAGAAGTCTAAAATGACATGGAATTTATCCATTGAGCTGTGCATATATGAGGAGAACGAATATGTTAAGCAAGGTTTTGTTTCAAAGTTACATCCAACATAAGTACAAATTCATGTCTTATAAGTATACAGCCCCCAATTATATACATATACAAAAAAACAAGGAAATACACGAAGGGGTTCAACAAGCATGGCTCCTCTTGAGCCTGATCACTTCACTTGGAAGCTCAATTACATTGTCAGACCAAATTTTTATTAATTCATTAACTTCCTTCAATATCATTTTATATGGTACATCCATGAAGTGATGACATTCCAGTAATAACGGACCGTAAGTCAATCAATCCAAAAGCCATGGTATTGTTACCCCCAGGCAAGGGCCTAGCCATGGTATTATTACCCCCAGGCAAGGGCCTGGCCATGGTATTGTTACCCCTAGGCAAGGGCCTACATTCAATGGATGCCACAATATCGTTTCAAAATAGAATTTCATTCATTAAAGGACATAACATTTTAATAAGCCATGCTATCAATTATCAAATCATTTAAGAATTCATACAAACAATCACATATCCATTTTGATAGTAATAACACTTTCGAAAGTAAAGATAATATGAACATATCTTTATAAGGTTATTACTCACAGTGGTTTGTGGTGACACTAAGCCTCAGGCGTCCACCTAAACGAAACACATAACAAAGTACAAATGAAACTTCATTTCATTTTAATTCAATTCTCTTTATGTGTTTCTAATTTGTTGTATGATTATAAGAGTCCAAATGGTGCCTAAGAATGCTCGAAGTGACATGAGGATGCAAATATACACTTAAAAGAGTTGGTAAAATTTTACTAAAAATAGGGGTCTCCGCTCGAGCGCAACTTCCTACGCTCGAGCGGGGGTTCAAAACAAAGTTGGTCGCTTGCGCGTAACTTCTGTTGCTCGAGCGGTCTGTAAAAACACTAGCTACATGAAATTCCCACTCAATGTCGCTCGAGCAGAAGACTGAGAAAAAGGGTCCTCGCTCGAGTGCCACTTTGGTCGCTCGAGCGACCTGTAAAATTTCAGAAAACTTCTGGGAGTTGGATTTTCACGCTCAAGCGGGGCTTCCCTCGCTCGAGCGAACAGCACGAATTCTGGAATTTCCAGAACTGTGTTTGAAGTTCAAGCATGGTATTCAAAACTTCAAATCTTGTGTTTTTGGTACAAAAACATGGAGAATCATTGTATAACATGAAAATACTTCCAATTTGAAGCCTTTTATTCGAAACCATGGCAAATCCTTAACCAAAAACTTCAATTTCAAGTTATAAAATAAGTTTAATTCAATTTGAGCATATATTTCTTCAAAACATATTCAAAACATAATCAAGTGACATGAGGAGCATGAAAATATGAAGGATTCTCCAAATTGAGGTATAATTGTGCCATACATGTATGAATTTCATGAATTCCAACTCAAATTATGCATGCATGTACATGTTTAACTCTTAACTTCCAAATTCAAGGTGATTGAAGCTTCTATTTAGCAATTCCATGCCAATGAACTCAAAACCTTGGTGAATACAACTTCTACATGATTTGATTCTAAGAATTTAGAATGAATTACATACCTAATGTGTGAATTCAAGTGTATTATGGCACCAATCTTTGAATCTTCCACCAATTCTCTACAAATCTCCTCTTTCTCTCTCTAAATGTTGAACTCTCCTCTCCTCTCTCTCAATTCTCAGCTAAGTGTGTGTATAAAATGAGCTCATAAGCTATTTAAAGCTATTTATATGGTGTGATTAAGTTAGCCTAATCACATATGATTAAGGTTAATCAATTAGGCTTAATCCTAATTAATTCAATCAATTTATTCTAATTATTTTCATCCAAATAAATTTTCAATAAAAGTTACCATAAAATTCTAAATATTCTAATTAACCTATTGGGCTGGTCAATTTCAGTTTCTGAGACTGTCTATGCTTTCAATTTCTGACTCTAAGTTGTCAATTTGAACAGATAATCCATGTAACAACAGATAATCACAAATTAAACGTGTAATCACACAATTAAACACACAATCATACTATTAAACTTATTAAAACAATACAATATACTAGTCCGGAGGTCGGGGTCGTCACAGTGATAGTACCTTCCACCAATCACAAATGTATATGTTCCTATCATTTCCCAAACACCCAACATGAATGTAATGGACTTTACTATCAAATCTAATCACAATAGTAAAAGGTACCATATGACATATACTCTATCCGCATACAAAAATTACTCCTTTCAGTGCAACCTAGTCATTTTTGCAAGACCAAAGTCTTCACTCTGTTTTCGCTTCTTTTTTTCTTTTTAATTCAGTAAATGCATATATATTTTATTTTTCACTATAATTTTTATCACCATAATTTAAATTTTCTTGTTAATTAATAATACCGTCATATAATTTTATTAATTGGATAGTTATCCAGTACTCTTGGAGCACTAAGTACCACTGTCTACGTAGTGTTCCAAATCAATCACTAAGTAGAAAACTTTACGGGTAAAACATGATGACTTAATTTTGTTAAGTAGGTAACAAAAAATAGATAACCCACTTAGTATGTATTGTTATCTCTCATTAGTCAATAGTAGTACGACATAAGAAATACTTCATAATATTCCGAAATTATTCAATAATTTTTCTAATTTTATTATGATCATTCTCTCAATACATTTCGTTAAGTTTGATATGATCCTTCCATCAATAATTATTTTCTTAACTTAATCATATCTAATTTGACAAAATTTTATTGACAAAAAGATCATATTAAAATTAAGAAAATTATTCAATACTTTCAGAAGATCATAAGATATTGTCTATATGGTACTTCCAGTCAATGACAGACCTGAACACATGTCATCCTTTATTTTTATTTCTTAATTACCTAACAAAGTTAAGTGAATTTGTCATATGCTTAAGATTTTCCACTAAGTAATTGGTTGAACACCATGTAGACAATGGCATAGAGTGCTCTGAGAGTATCAAATAATTATTCAATTGGAAAAATATGTGACAGTATATTAATTAATAAGAAAATTTAAATTATGGTGATAAAAACTACAGTGAAAAATAAAATATATATATCTATATATATATTCTAGGGCTAAGCAAGAAATTTGAAAAATTCACAATCTGAACCAATCCCGTCTAATCCTATAAGTTTGGACTGGTTTTTTGAATCTGTGGTGGTCCTAGATTGGAAAATTAGGAATCCATTCTCCACAAATCGATTTTGAATTCGAGTTCACGGTTCCAGAATAAAATCAATTCGAACTGTATGTAACTTAAACCATATAAAAAAGGAAGTAAGACTGCTGCATGTGTTAAATGTAACCATTTAAAGTTTCTTATGCTTGTGTTAGTGCAATTGAAACTAGCATATTGAGAAAATATATTGCAAATTGTCATAAGTCTCCTCAAAGAAGAAAAAACAAAATGTTTGTTTGATGTGAGTTTTATGTTTGCTACAGGTTGAACAATATGTTTATGTACTAGATATTATGTTTGTTTACGTTAATTGTGGAACAATATGCATATTTATGTTTTGAAAAATCATGAGCAAATTAATGTTGAAATGAAAATGTTAATATATGATTATTTTTTGTGAACAGAATATGTGAAACCATGATTCCAAACTAAGCCTAACCATGTTTAAATGGTTTGGTTCAGATTGGTTCAATGATTTAAATAGATTGGTTTGATTCCAATTTTTATGGAAACATAGATAACAGATTGGCCTTAGTTTTACTCCAAATTGAACTAATCCAGACAATACTCTGATGAAGGTATAGAGAGAAATAAAGAGAGAGCAAGAATATGTGTTTTTGTATATCTTAAAGTGTGTACAATGAGCTCCTTTATATAAGAGAGAATACATATGTTAAATATGGAATGAATCAATCACTGTCAATCAAACCATCTAATCCATGGAAGGTGCATCAATCAATCAATCAACCTATCAATCAACCTATATATATATTACTATATATATACATACTAACAACCCCTCGCAAACTCAAGGTGGAAAGACATCAACCATTAGAGTTTGGAAGCTAAATCAGTGAAACGTCCGGGAGGATAAGCCTTGGTGAAGCTATAAACAGGTTGATCAGCAAAAGCAATAGGATGGAGATGAACCATTCTACAAATAACATGCTGACGGATAAAATGACAATTGATCTCAATATGTTTAGTATGATCATGGAAGACGTCATTATGAGCAATTTGAATGGCATTGTGATTATCACAATAGAGAGAAATAGCTGTAGCAGAAGAGACACCCATGTCGGCAAGAAACTAGCAGAGCCACAAAAGTTCTTGAGTAGTGTTTGCTAAAGCGCGATATTTAGCCTCAGTACTAGAATGAGCAGTGAGAGTCTGTTTCTTGCTGTGCCAAGAAATAAGAGAATCCCTTAGAAATAAGCAAAGCCCAGTAGCGGAACGACGATCAATGGAATCCCCAGCCTAATCAGTATCAGAATAGGCATGAAGCTTAAGCGATGAGATAGTGGAATAGTGAAGACCATGAAACAAAGTACCTTTGAGATAGCGAAGAATGCGAAGCAGAGCATCGTAATGTGGTGTGCGAGGAGCTGTCATATACTGACTGGCAATATGGACAGTATAGGCAATATCAGGACGAGTAACTGTAAGATAGATAAGGCTACCGACCAATTGCTGATAGAAGGTAGCATCAGAGAGAAGAGTGCCATCTAGTGAAGTAAGGCAAGCCTAAGGATATATTGGAATAGAGACAGTCTTGCAATCTATAAGTGCAGCGCGAGCAAGAAGATCATATGCATAATTGGCCTAAGAGAGATAATAACCAGTTGAGTCATGAGAGATTTCAAGACCCAAGAAAAAATTGAGAGAACCAAGATCCTTCATCGCAAAATGGCAGCTAAGGAACTGTTTAAGGCTAAGAATATCAGCCTTATCATCACCTGTAATAATCATATCATCCACATAAAGAAGAAGAAGAGTGGTGCCCTCAGCAGTCGTCTAAATAAATAAGGCAAAGTCATAAGAGCTGGATGTGAAACCAAAATCATGAATAGTGGCACTGAACTTGGCAAACCAAGCACGTGGAGCCTGCTTGAGGCCATATAAGGCACATTACAGCTTGCAGACTTTATGTGCCGGAACATGAGGCCCAAGAGGGGGTTTCATATAAACCTCCTCAAGAAGATCCCCATTGAGGAAAGCATTTTTCACATCCATCTGAAAAAGGCCCTAATGATGAGCAGCAGTAACAGCAATCAAACTATGGACAGAAGTGAGGCGAGCAACAGGAGCAAAAGTCTCTACCATATTCCTAAGTCAAGCCCTGAGCAACCAGACGAGCTTTGTATCGCTCAATAGATCCATCAGAATGAGTCTTGATTTTATAAACCCATTTACAACTAATCGTAGTCTTACCAAGAGAAAGATCAACAACAATCCAGGTATGAGTTTTGTCTAATGCTTGCAATTCATCAGTCATAGTTTACTGCCAAAGAGGGTTAGAACTGGCCTCATGATAGGTAGTAAGCTCATAAGTACAAAAAGAAGTTGAACCAACAATATAATTACGAAGATGAACATTAGGTTGGGTGACTCATTGTGGATGACCGAAAGGGGCGTGCTCAAGAGGGGATGAGTCAGATGAGGAAGACTCATCAGGACCATTAGAGAGAACAGACTTGACGGGATCAGGAGTAAGCAATGGCGTCTCTAGAGGTGGATTATCAGGAAAAGATCTATAGAGGAATCAGTAAAGTGAAGAATGAGAGCTGGAGAAGATAAGTGAAAGAAAGATAAGGAGGAAAACATTTTATGTTCCCAAAAAACAACGTGGTGAAAGATACGAAGATGTTTAGAAATTGGATCCCAACACCGATAACTTTTATGTTCAATGTCATACCCAAGAAAACAACAAAGACGAGAACGAGGTTCTAGCTTGGTCTGTTCATGAGGCTGAAGAAGAACAAAACATGCAGATCCAAAAAACCCTAAGTGAGGTATAATAGGGGGAATTGCCATACAAACGCTCGTAGGGTGTTTGATTATGAAGGACAGGAATAGGGACATAATTGATAATGTAAACAGCAGTAAGTGTAGCTTTCCTCCAAAAATTTTCAAGACAAGAAGAAGAAATGAGAAGAGCTTGAGCAATATCAAGAATATGTCTATGTTTTCGTTCAACACGTCCATTTTGTTGGGACGTGCCACCACAAGAACGATAAGGCTGAGTACCATGACTTTGAAGAAAAGCCAAAAATTCAGAATCGCAGTATTCCATAGCATTATCAGAATGAAAATTTTTATGGTTTTGGAAAATTGGGCTTGAACCATTTTTGAAAAATTGTAATAAAGTTGTTTAAGTTCAAAACGATTTTTCATAAGAAATATCCAAGTATAGCATGAAAAATCATCAACAAAAATAACAAAGTAACATGATCCCCCCATGGTAGGTGTAGGGGAAGGGCCCCAAATATTAGAATGCACAAGATCAAAATGAGCACTAGAAACAGAATTACTTTTATTAAAAGATAAAGCCGGTTGTTTGGCAAGTTGACAAAATAAACAATCCAAAGTATCTGAAGAGACAGATCCTAACTGACCACTAGAAATTAAAAATTTTAAATGACTAACTGATAGATGACCTAACCGACAATGCCAAAGATGAAACGGGGATAAGGTAGAGGTAGATGTAGAGGCAGCCAATGGAGTGGAAGCTGGAACATAAAGATGGATGAGTTCATAGAGGCGTCCATGCTTACAGCCGATCACAAGTGTATGTCCCGTCCAAGGGTCCTGCCCCAAACAACTATTAGCAGAAAAGGTAACAGTGAGACCATGTTCACATAACTGACTAATGGAAATAAGGTTTAAAGTGAGAGCAAGAATAAGATAAATATGAGATAAAGACAAATGAGATGTAGAAACAAAACCAATAGAACTCACTGACAAGAGAAATCCATCAGCAGTATGGATGAAAGAAATAAGAAGAGAAGACGATGTGGAGGAAAATATGGTAAAGTCAGAAGTCATATGATTACAACAGGCAAAGTTATAATACCAAGAAGATGTACCTAAGATGACAGATAAGGCAGTAGTAGAAGGAGTACCGAAGGTAGAGAGAAACTATTTGATCAAAGTTTCAACATCGGTCTAAGAGAAGACAGGAGTGAAAGGATCAAAAGGTTCAGACTGTGAAAACTCCTCAGAGGCAGCAACAGTAGTACGATGAACATGTATAAAAAGAGACTGAGGCCCGGAATAATGTGAAAGTCCCCTTGAGTGAGAGCCACGAGAAGATGACCCAGTAGAGGATGGGTGAGATGGATTGCAAAAACAATCTTGCTGGAGATGTTCGGGGCTAGTTTTGTTACAGTAGCGGCAAGACTTGACTAAACAGTGAACCAGAAGATGAGTAGAAAGAAGCCCACGATTCTGACAATAAATGCACTAAGGAGTCGACTGTGTGGAGGAAAAGCCCCTTGACTGAGGAGTGGCCAGAACTGAGTCTACATGGGGAGTGAAGGATGGGCCAAGACGAGTTTCTTCAGAGAGAAGCTGAGATATAACTTGCTCAAGAGAGAGCAAAGGCGTGCGATGTAGTAGGGCAACCCGGACTGGCTCAAAGTGAAGAGTGAGAGCCATGAAAAACTAAACCAACCTCTGCTGATTGCGATAAGTGATAAAGAGAGAAGCATCCTCAAGATGAGGCCAGGCGGGTTCGGATAGAGCAAGTTGATCCCAAATAGAATAGATTTGAGACAGAAAGTCATTAATGGACTGACCAGGCTGTTGGCGCAAGCGATGGAGGTGGCTTTGAAGTTAATACTGATAAGCAAGACCAATAGTCTGATATCGTTCTTTAAGGAAGTCCCAAATATCTTTAGTAGGTGTGGCGACTAAGTCAAGTTGAAAGCGACCGAACTGAAGGCTAATAAATGTAACAGAGGTATTCCTGAACCAAGTGATGATTTGATAATTTTACTGTCCCATTCCTCCACGATCAGCATATTTGCCTGCAAATTCTTCTGTCTCCTGGGTTGGTTTAGGCACATCACCAGTAATAACACGCCATAATTTCTTACCATTGAGAAATCCAATCATGGCTTAGGCCCACAGAATATAATTTGAGCCATCAAAGATAACAGAAACAGGATGAGCAGCGTCTGAGCGATCCATAAAGGCAAAATTAGAAGAAGAAAAAAAAACAGAGCATACTAGTGAATCCGAAAGGCCGAAAATAGGTAGGACCTATGCCAAAATGAGCAGAAAATGTGCAGAAAATAGATAGAAACAAGCCAAAAGTTGAATGTCGGCCAAATAGGGCGTAGGGCTGACTTCAGCAAGAGGAAGGCTGATGTAAACAGGCGCGCTCATGTTAGCGAGAAGGAGGCGCAGCGCAGGATAGCAGAAGCGTAGCAGAGTAGGTTAACAGAGGCGCTAGAAGTGGCTGGGCTTGAGCCGCAGCTTGACGGGATAGCTGGACGAAAACGGCTGAGAGCTGACATCAACGTGGAGTAGTTGACGGCAGCGACATAGGAGGCGCACGTGAGGGCACGTGAGAGAGTGGCAACAAAGTGGGAGACGCGCAGAGCGTCAAGCGGCGCGTGAAGGCGCATGTGGACCTGTTTGACAATGATTTTGATGGCGTTGGAATCGGGAGAAAATTTCGAGCCAGATGATGCTATGGGCGTCTAAAAAAAATGATCTGGGAAAACTGATAATAAGAAATCAATACCCAAAACAAATTTAAACAGTGAAGAGAAAAAGAAAAGGAACACCAGAAAGTGTGATGGAACTTCTAGTGATGAAAAAAAAAAAAAACCTTATAACCCTGATACCATGATGAAGGTATAGAGAGAAATAAAAAGAGAGAGAATATGTGTTTTTGTATATCTTAAAGTGTGTACAATGAGCTTCTTTATATAGGAGATAATATATATGTTAAATATGAAATGAATTAATCATTGCCAATCAAATCATCTAATCTATGGACAGTGCATCAATCAATCAATCAACCTATATATATTACTATATATATATACTAACAAACTCAATAATTATTTGATTGGGAAAATTACGTGAAGATATTATTAATTAATAAAAAAAATTAAATTATAATGATAAAAATCATGGTAAAAAATAAATAAATAAAATCTCCTAATTTAATTTATAAGTTTTGTTTGTCTTGATATAAAAAATGAAGGGGGTAGTTGTGTGAATTAAAAAGTAAAAAAACAAAAAACAAAAAAATAAAACATAAAGGCTAAATTAAGACTTTGAGTAATAATTGAGATCCTCACTTTTACAAGAACTCACAAATTTGAACCACTTATGAGAGGTGAACTTTACATATATATATATATATATATGAGTAAATTTCACATATATATATATATATAAAGGGTCAGAATCACTTTAAAAGTATACGGGCCATCCTCAAAGAAAGCCCCAAACATTTAGCTAAGACTTTAGCATTCCAAAAACGACTAATGCTCCCAAACAATCTTGCATGGACAGGGGATCCGAATCCCGTCCCTCTGTCCGCGGACACTCTATTTGACGTGCTATTTTTCTTTTAAGCCGCCAAATTACAAAACAAATCAATTCCACCCCTTTTAAAAAAAACAGAAATGGTATGAAAAGTATTTACAAAAATGTTTAAAATTTCAAAATTTAATATAGTATGAATCAAATTCAAAATAAATATAATTACACATTAAATTTTAATTTTTTTACTTAGTAGATAAAATAAAATTAAAAAGACTTACCTAATTTAATCAACAAAAAACTAGATAGCACGTTGAAAAATAAAAAGTACCCAAAAAAAAAATATATTGGTCTTAATTTTTTAAGATTTGGTTTCCCTCTTTGTTTAAATATGGTTGGATTGCTCAAATCAAGTCAGTAGCAATTTTAAGACTTCCGTTATGATTTTCAACCGAACCAACTGTGATATCGATTTCTAATAAATAAAACTAGCATATCACCTGTGTTATGCACAGATTATATTTATAATTATCTATATAAATAAATTATGATTTTTAAATTTCTTTTTTTTTTATTTTTAAATGCCTTCTTTTTTTCATTTTTTATATTATATTAACGTTTAATATTTTGATAATAATCATATGTGTTAGACTTTTCAAAAAATTAAATGTCCTTTTTTTTATTATATTAACGTTTAATATTTTGATAATAATCATATGTGTTAGACTTTTCAAAAAATTAAATGTCCTTTTTTTTATTAAATTATATTAAAGTTTAATATTTTGATAATAATCATATGTGTTGAACTTTTTAAGAAATTTTTTTTATACTTGTTCTTAATGCATTAAAGTGTTATTATGAGGGATAATAATCATATATGTTGGGACTTTTCAAGGAATTCACATGTGTTGGATTTCAAATAATTTTTTTTATGCTTGTTCTTAATGCATTAAAGTGTTATTATGAGGGTAAGACTTGGGGGTTGAGAGAAGTTAATAAATGCTAAGGGTTTTTTTTTTTAAATCAAAAAATCAGAAAATTTAGATTGGGAGATTGGAGCTCCCACAAGACTTAGGATTAAAAACCCCATTTTACTTAATATATAGTATAGAAGTATAGATAGATGATAACACCAAATGAATTTTTTCTGTCACATATAATCCTTTAACAATTCTATTTTACATGTCATACCATCAATTTACCTTGATGTCAAAGGACACCAATGAGAAAATATAAATCCACATTCTAATCTATATCACAACAACAGTGACATAGTCAGAAATTTGATTAATTGGTGTCATTCGATTAGTTCATTATTTTATATTTTTAATTCTACAAATCTTATAAAAATTAACTTTCATATAACATGCAATAATACATGGTAATAAAATATATTTGTAATAATAACATTACAAAAAAAATTTAGGAACATTAATTTACTAAACACTCAAATATCTGATACTTAAAAAAATAGTAACTCTCAACTAAATTCTATTTATTAAAAAAGAATAATGTTATACAAATAAAAATTTTATTTGCTTACCATTGTCCTCCTAATTTTAAAAATATCATTAACTAGTCATTCTAAATATATTTTTTGGTTACAAATCATTTTTTTTTTTTTAAGATACCATTATATTTATTTTTACTAATTTTAGTGATGTCAATTTGTAAAAACACTTAAAAACTTTACAAATACCATATACCTTTAAAAACATTCAAAGTTTAGTAAATTCAATTCAACCCTCTCAACAATACAGCCCCTGATCACAACTGATTCAATTGTTAACATTGTGATGTAGAGAAGTCCTGTAAAATTAATGAAAAATACAAGAAAATTATAGAAATATATATATATATGTAAATTTATTACTCAAAATAATTGATTTTTTTTATTTGTTTAAAAAACTTACAACGTAACTTATAGTCAAAGTTTGCTCGGTAACACATCCCAAATCTTAAACATTTTAAACTTACATAAAATTTAAAAGTTATCAAAATGAAAATTTTGACTTAAGGTTAATATAAAAACTATAAAATAAAAAATAAAATATATTATAAAAACTTCAAAAAATGTTAATTAAATTTTAATTTTGATCTCAAACAATAGAATATTATTTTGAAAATGTTTGCATTAGGTTGACCACAATAAGATTCTTGTGTTGAATCGTTACTAAGGGGTGGTTTGAGGTTTGTTTATTTAGTAAATTTTTTACTTTTTTTGAAAAAATATATAAAAAGGTGGAGAGATGATTTGACAACTTATAATAAATGAACAAATAAGTAAACTTATTTAATGCATTAGCTCGTGGATTTAGCTAAAAATTTTGAAGGAAAAAAAAAAAAGGGAGGGGAGATTTACGGGTCGGTCCTATTGATTAGATTTATTTACCTGTAAGTCCTGTTCAATTTTTCACCTCTCAATATCCCTTTAATATCCTTCCTACACCTCCTTCAACAACTCAATCATTAAATCACTGTCATGACCTACCA
Organism: Camellia granthamiana; assembly: GCA_036172215.1. NCBI lineage: Eukaryota > Viridiplantae > Streptophyta > Magnoliopsida > Ericales > Theaceae > Camellia > Camellia granthamiana. Next base: position 95,250,853 of record CM069908.1, on the reverse strand, counting down.
CTTCCCATTTCACGAGTACTTCCAACCTTTGATGATCACCTCCAGCAACCTCCGGCACTCACTACTGTCACTATCTCCTAAGATCTAATGGCAAAAGAAGAAGAAGAAGAAGAAGATGAATGTGTGTGTGTGTGTGTATGTGTGTGTGTGTGTGTGCGTGCATGTGTGTGTGTGTGTGTGAGAGAGAGAGAGAGAGAAGATGAAGATGAAGAGGAAGAGGAAAAAGAAAAGGAAAAGGAAAGGCCTTAGTAGAAAATTGTTAGCCTTCGTGTCGTAGATCAACATAACTATGCCTTTACCATCTGCTCTTTGTCCTCTTTCCAGTGATAAATTTATCTCTGATAAATTGGCCCATGCAACATATTCACATCTACAATGACAAATCAATGATAAATTCATCACTGTATAAATATAAAAAAAAAAAAAAATTCAACAACAATATATAGCATATTTTAAACAAATCAATGATAAATTTATCACTGATAGATTAACCATATTGCATGTTCATCTCTCTTTAGTGACAAAAATGATAAATTTATCACTGACTGTTTGTTAAAAAATTAAAAAAAGAAAATCTCATCATCATTGTCACAAATTAACACAAGATTCAAAGACATATTCAGTAATAAATTTAGCAGTGATAAACATATTCACTGATAAATTTCTCACTAATTGTTTGTTTAAAGATTACAAAAAAAAAAAAAAAAAAAAAAGATCATCATCATTGTCACAAATCAACACAAGATTCAAAGAAATATATTAGTGATACGTTTATCACTGATACAACAGATTTGGCTTAAGAGAAATAAAAAGAGAGAGAGGGAATGAGGAAGAGAGAGGTGATAAATATAACATGAACAAAAATCAGTGATAAATTTATCATTATATTAATATCAAAATTCCAACAGCAGCAAAGAAATAATGAAGTATAAATCGGTGACGGTAGAGATGGTTGGTGAACAATGGTGGTGGTAGTGGCCAGCAAAGGTGGTGGTGGTGACCGATGGAGGTAGCGGTGATTAGTGACAGACAACGATGGTAGTTGTGGGTGGATGGCCATGGCCATAGTTACAATAGTGGTATTTTCTAGAGAGAGAGAGATGAGAAAGAAAAAGAGTTTTGGAAAAATGATCAAGAAAGAAATTAATACAAATTGAAAAAATTAATGAGTAATAAATATTATAAACAATTAAAATTTTAGAAAGTGTTTGGGATGATTTAAATAAGGATTTTTATCACCTGGTAGCAGGGCAAAATCGGGATAAAAAAAATATAACAAGACTTCTTAGTGCATGAGATAGAAACTTAGAACCCAATAAGTAATAGAAACAATTATTAAGACCGACTGGTAAAAATCTAAAAAAAAAAAAAAAAAAGGTATGTTAAAAATGTATAAATTGTCATCATTCATAGAAATCATCCTTATCACGAGCCCAATCTAAGGCCATTAAAGTCATTGGCTTGGCCCAAATTTAAAAGATAGTTTTTTTTTTTTTTCTCTGAAAAACGTGATAAAATAGATAATTTATTTTTAATAATACATTTTTATTTATTTTTTTAAAAACAAACGTAATAAAATATTAAAAAAAATATGATAATCGAATTAATTTATTTTTTTTTTTATAAATGATATATTTTGGAATTCCTACAATTTTTCTAAATTTAAATTTCAACTTGAAATTTAACCTTTTTTATAATTGGATTAAATTACGACTTTAATTTTTTCGAATCGCACTAATGGATAGGAATGCAAATCGATGGGTTTCTTTGGATTTTGCACGCGGATTATTTATTTTAAATTCAACTATTTTATTAATACAATTTCATAGTTTACACTAATTGTAACAGCTTTTAACCTACCTAGCCCTATAGTTTACCTTATCCAATCAATACTTTCTCAATCTTTTTTTTTTAATTAAAATCAGTTTGGAAAATATACAACAACCCGCTACGTAGCTCGAATTGCTCATAGCTCGACTGGCTCGAAAATCAAAATCACGTCGTTTTGGTTTTTTTTTTTTTTTTTCTTGTTTGTCTGAAGATCTAAAGATTGAAGAAGAAGAAGAAGAGGAGAGAAGAAGAAGCTGGTCGCTGGTGAACATAGAGACACATCATCATCATCAACAACATTTTCATCAACACATCATCATCAGCTAACAAATTTTTTTTTTTCCTCCTTCACCTTCAGATCTGGACTACTAAAGAAGAAGAAAAAAAAATCAACAACAAAATCTTCATTAACACATCATCATCAACAACAACATCTTCATCAACATCATCATCATCAACACCTCATTTTCATCTTCAGAGCCAAAAAAAATAAAAAATAAAAACAGAGTCTGAAAGTGGCGCCATCACCGTTGCTCACTGTCGCAAACCCTCCATCACCGTCACCCCGCCGTCACCGTCGCCTCTCTCTCTCTCTCTCTGTTTCCGTCTCTCTTCTCTCTTCTTCTCTCTTCCTCTCTCTTTTTCCCTCTCTCTCTCTTGCCCTATCCCTCTGTTTCAGATATAAATGAGAAAAAAAAAAAATTGCCAAAACGACGTCGTTTTGGCATTCGGGACATTCGAGCCGTTGCAATTTCGAGCTCTCACGCATTTCTCAATATACAATCGTTACGGGTGATAAATGAGTCAAACGATTAACTGTTTAAGTTTGGTTTCAAAACTTTAATGAATTTTAAAATTTCAAGTTTGGGGTGTACTAATAAGTATACACTTTTTATCTTTTTTTGGTTATATCACCTCTCTATTTTTCTGCACATCTTTTGGTAAAAAATCAAAAAGTACACTTATTTAAATCATTCCAAACCTTATTAAACTTTCAAATCAATCTCAAATGTGCTTTTATTGAGCCAAGCTCAAGTAATTTGGTATTTTTATATAGTTATCAAACTATGCTAAATAAGCAATTGATTATTTAAGTTTGATTTAAAAATTTTAACGAATTCTAAAATAGGCTTAAATTTGGCTTTTTTACTTTATGAATTGAACTCGAACAAGTTTTTAATGAACTGAATATGAGCAGAGTCGACTTTGGCCCAAAACCGACAAGGCCGCCGCTTTGGGTCCTCAAAAATTGATGAAAAAAGGCCCCATATTTTGGGGAGAATATCAAAAAAGTGAAAGATAATAAAGTAATTTCAAATGCATGAAAGTATAACATTTTTTTGCACAAATTAGTTCATGAGCCACTTGTACTTTCATGAATTTCAAATTATTTTACCATCTTTCCATTTTTTTGATATTCCCCCAATTTTATTTTAGCTATTCTGCTAGTTCAAAAAAAAAAAAAAAAAAAAATTCATTTGAATTTAAAAGCCCCAATAAAATTTGGTGAACATTCAAAATTAATAAATGGTTAATGTGGTGAATTATTTAAAACTAATAAATTTTTTTACTCAAAAAAAATCAAAAATCGATTAATATGGTGAATTATTTGAAATTAAGGATGATAGTTTCTCAAATGTATGAATTGTGAGTAAATACGATTAATTATTTTAATTACAATTGTTTATGGGAAAAAACCTTTTAAATTTAAAATTGATTAAATTTTACTTTCAGTCAATTACGTCACCAAAAAAAATAACTAAAAAAAATAAAAATTGAATAGATTAACAATTTTATCCATTGAAAAGTATAGTACAAGTTTGATAAGCAATTATACAATTAAAAATACAAAAAGATGATATTTAAGTGGTATTTTATTACAATATATTAATTTTTTTATATTTTACTTGAGTTTGAATTATTTTGATATTTCTCATACTATAGACTTTGAGGCAATTTGGGAATATGCTAAAAAAGCCAGCTCTAAAAAGTTGGCTTTTTTAGCTAAAAAAAAACTAAAAAATTAATTTTTTATCAATTTTTCAAAACACCACTTTGTTATATATTTAAATAAATTTTAATAATTATGTATAAAAATAACTTTTTCTTTTGATTCCTCATAGATGGATATGCAGATAGGCTACTCCAACATATCCGTCAGGGAGTATGGTTCCTTAGCACCTACAGCATATCTGTAGGGAACCCCACCGCACTTACGTCGTGGCCGAAACTTAGGCTCCCGCGTGCTCCAGACGCTAAGGAGTATGTTTAAATCCCAACAAGAGGTTATGGACACCCGAACCCAAGTCTTGAGCGAGAGATTCAAAAATCTTATCCATTGAACCAACCCGTTGCTATAAAAATAACCTTTTCGATTACGCAAGTCAATCTCGGTTTATTTGGCTCGTTTATCATTCTTGATAATCGGATCGAATAATTTTACATCTATAATGGATTGGATCATCGGTTTACTCAAACGGGCCAATCCGATCCATCAATTCCAATTTCCAACCGGTAAGTTACAACGGCAACGGCTCTCTCTCTCTCTCTCTCTCTCCCCGATTCCATGTTTCGAAGGCTCTCTCTCTCTCTCTCTCTCTCTCTCTCTCTCTTCAACTCTGTAAGTCTTCTCATTCATTTGATCCAAACAGTGATCAACCAACTCTACTTCTACACTATTACTTTTGCTTTTCCATTGTTTTTAATTATAAAAAAATATTTATTATCTTGTGTCATTGAAGTTAAAAACCTGAACTTGTAATCCTGCTTTTATTCTTTTTCTCGATTGATGACGGGTTATGATGAAATTGCTATCACTTGTTAGTTCCATTTTGTTTTTATCATGTATATCTCACAATGATTTGTTAGATTACTGGTGGATTTTGATTGCCAGAATTGATGACTGCATAAGGGTTTTCTTTAAAATTGGTTTTTATAATTAGGATTTTATTAGTACCAATTAATTATTGTTTTTTTGATTTCTTATCCAAGCTATAATACAAAAACAATAGACTTCCCAAATTATTAAGTTTTGACTTGTTCTAGTTCTCGCCAATAAGTTTATGTTTATGTATTTGTTAGCAACTTAGCATGAAGATTAGGATGTAAAGCAATGATCAATGAAAGAAAATTACTCAACATGATGCTCTTTATGCGTATTTCTTGGCATACGGATCTCATTTGGAGACAGACAGGATAGTGAAATTCTGGGAGCGAGATCCTAGAGATTGTCCTTGGAGATGCCTTAGCACACTTAGTAGGAACGTGGAGACTCGCAATTGGTTCATTAGTTATTTGCGAGGCTGCCATATAGTTAGCACCAACTAACTAATGTATTAACACCACGTAACGGAATGGACACATGTGCCTGCAAAAATATAGAAACACCCTAGAAATATATGGATTTAAGCATGTTATTTACATCAAGATTAGAGCACTTTTTGTTTCTCATATAACCACTACCGGAACCTGAATCTTGTATGTGGTTAAATGGGGTTTCTACAAGGAGTGAACCTTAATCTTATCTTTTCACCTCATGGTCTCCTTCCTTGTTTCTTATGTATCACATACCATAAACAATTTGTTAGTCAAAAGTAACTTTTGTGGCTATACTCTACATTAAGAGTGTTTTTCCAATCTTATGTTAATTTGAATGAGCTAAATGAATTATTATGTATAATATATGAACATCTTGCATAGTAGATAGTTCTACAATTGAAGTAGCTTTTGCAACCTTCTTTACAAAGCTCTCCTCAACAACCATGTCTAAGATCTAATTTAGTTAGGATTTTTTTTATTTAGTTAAAGGCAGTGATGTCAAAATTGTACGCATTTAGAGAAGAAAGAGTGATAGAGAATGAGTTAGACCTCATTCCCTTTTATATTGATATTAATGAGTAATTACAGGAATACTTAAGGCATAAATTATGGGCCAACCCATTATATCAATCAAGGGAAAATAAAATCAAATAAGAATAAAATATTATTTCCTATTCTAACACTCCCCCTCAAGCTGGTGTGAAGATATCTCTCATACCCAACTAGTAGATATTCTCACCAAGGAAATAGGGAGCAAACCATTTCATAGCATTCTCAACAAGGTACCTCTAGTGAGCTTTTCCTTGATGAAGTGCCTATCAATCTCCACATACTTGGTTCTATCATGTTGAACTGGATTATGAGCTATATTGATGACGGCTTTGTTGTCATAGTACAATCTCATGGAATTGGTCTGATGGATCCCCTAAGTCTTGCAACAATAGTCTAATCCATAGCAACTCACATACTCCCTGAGCTATAGCCCTAAACTCTGCCTCAGCACTAGATCAAGCAACCATATTTTGTTTTTTATTTCGCCACGTGACCAAGTTGCCTCCAACAAATATGCAATATCCATAAGTTTATCGTCTGTCAATGACTGATCTAGCCTAATCCGCATCAGTGAATGCCTCCACACTGAGACGTCCATGTTTTGAGAAATAGATACCCTTTCTAGGAGAAGCCTTCAGGTGTCTCAGGATTCTCATCGCTACCTCCAAGTGGGAATTTCTAGGAGCATGTATAAACTGGCTAACCATGCTTACTACAATGGCAATGTCTGGACATGAGTGGGATAAATATATGAGCTTACCCACTAACCTTTGGTATCTCCCCTTATCCACTCGATTTCCCCCTTGATTCTCACTTAGTTTCTGGCCCGGTTATAGAGGTATATCACATGGTCTACCTCCAAGCATTTCAGTTTTCTTTAGCAAGTCAATAAAGAATTAAGAATCCGGTTTTTTTTTCTGGACTTTTTTTTTTTTTGGTTTTGCTTCGATACTGTGTTTGCTTCACCAGGTATTACATCACTAGACCACTTCGTACGAGAAGCGACTTCGTATTATATCACCAGACCCTACGTACGAGAAGCGACCACCCCAGGCGACTCGAAAGGGACTGGCGACCTCGACTAGACCAGCAAGAAGGTTGGTCGGCACCCTAGGAACCCTCAGCAATGGCTGGAGAGGCCTGCTGAGGGAGAGAGAAGCCTGGGTGATGACTGTCGAAGAGAGAGAAGGGACTAGGAGACTTGGGTAAGGGCTGTCGGAGGCAAAGGAAGGAGAAACAAGGCCTGTGGGGTTACTTGAAGGCTGTCAGGTGGCTGTTTGGAGCTTTCGTATTGTATACAGGAGAGAGGAGATCACCTGTAGTGATGGGTAACAGAGAAGAAGAGTTGGCTAGGGCATGGCTCTGATACCATGTAAGTTTAGAGAAGAGAAAGTGATAGAGAATGAGTTAGACCTTATTCTCTTTTATATTGATAATAATGAGTAATTACAAGAATGCCATAAGGCATATATTATGGGCCAGCCCATTACATCAATCAAGGGAAAATAAAATCAAATAAGAATAAAATATTATTTCCTATTCTAACAATATGTATCGTATTGTTTGGAAAAAGGTACGTATTGCAGACTCGTATTGTTGGTCACTTCAATCGTGAGATACATTTCCGTATCACACGATTTTGTATCGTATCGCGATTCAACTCACATAGCATGATTAATTAATTTTTACATTCTTTTTCACCATTGGTCCCATTAGCTACTTTCTCACTATCAATCACCATGGTTGACACTTACTGAGTAGTCATGAACTATATTATCAAAAAATTCATACAAAGGAGACTCAAGTTCAAATAAACTATCAAGAAAAATGACTCCCATACTCCTTTTGCTACAAGAAATTAAACTACTATCATGAATCTAATTTAATTGAATTTAGATATACCTTATTGACCACAATTTGGTCATTGGTTATGTGATTTAGTAGTTTATTTTTGCAATATATTTATATAATATATGAAAATAATTATTTTTTTTAATCTATATTTATTTATATATGTTAATGTGTTTCACGACACATGATATGACACATGATTACATAGGTGATATAACAATACATGATGTGTATCACGATTCAACAACACTGGTTAAAGCATCTACAAGTTGAGTATGCTCTGTAGGGATTGTCAAGGACGAGACCTATAAAGGTATAGGCACATGTTCATTTAGTCAATGAAGCTACAATTGGCTAATGATTACGTCGTTGATTCGATAGACAAGTTGGTTATATGTTGCGATTTGTAGATTAAGTTGTAAGGAGTTGATGTTCTAGAAAGTTTTTGGACATGTGCACGTGGAGAACTAATGTGAGTCATAACCACATGGGATATGGGACGCATATTTAGTTCTCATTGGATAAGGGGACATTCTCCTTCTATTGCAACAACAAAAGAGTGCATGTTGGAACCATTTTGCATCAATTGCAACCATTACATTCTTTGAAACAGTCTCACATCAAATGCAACTACAATACTCATAATAACTTACATAAAAATAACATAACCTTTATTTTATTGGTTACACTAGGGCTACTCTTGAGATAGGTTATATTTTGAGAAATTCCCCATAACCACAAGTAGGAGTGGTCGAAGTATTAGTTTGTTGCTCCGTCATTGAATGGATCAATTGCATGGGAAGGATCTGGTAGAGCGGATGCTGGGGAGGAAGATGATGCTTTGTTCCTCTCTTCATCAAGTTGGGCGCGTACATTCTTTTGAAGTTGTTGCATTTGTATCTTCAACTGCTCAAGCTCATGGATGGTAAGCTCGTCAATGGGTGCCTTCCATCCACCCTTACTTTGAAGTTCTTTTTCCATTTGGTCCAGCAGTTTTTCTTTCTTCTTCGCTGCTTCTAGTTGCTTAAGCACCCCATTGAGTTGTTGGTTAGGCTCATGCTTTTTTTCTTGGCAGTGAGCCTCAACGAAACTGGTGGTAATGTCATTAGGAATTTGGTTTGGGTCAGTGAACCTGTTGCAAATCGACTCAATGCTTGGATAAGCGAAGGAGAATGGCTTACCAGTTGGAGAGAAAAAGATTATGCCAATATCTACTCCACATGTTGTACAAAGCTCACTTGCCTTCTTGAAAATCCCAGCTTTACGCTTAGAGAAGGTATTGAAACGAGCATGTTCATTTTCTATCAATTTCATTTCTATCTTTTGGCGACCCTTGGTAAGCTTATTCTCCATGGCTATCAATTTTTTTATAATAGACAGAAGGAAGAATGCAAAATGATGGCTTTTCTTGTTTTAGTTTGACATATATATATGGGGGCAAAATGTGGGAATTATGTGGAGCGGTTTTACCTATTTACGTCCTCCTTCCATGTATGATTATTTCCTAATAAAGAATTCAAGATGATGATAATATCACTATACAGACCATATATGGTGTGAAAATCTAATACATTTGGTTGGCACTATGACTTCTAGTCTAAATTTTGATTAGCTTTGGTGACATCTTAAAAGATAGTCCAAATATACAATCCATATATGGTGCGAAAATCTAATACTTTTGGTTCGCACTTATTACTTCTAGTCTAAATTTTGATTGGCGTTGGTAACATCTTAAAGGATAGTCCAAATATCTAGTCAATATGGTAACCAAATCTAATTCTTTGCTTTAGCGATTTAAGTTCTTCTATAAATATCAATTAGCTTACATTCAACAGGACTTGATAACACGACTTGAACTGTACATGAAGTTAGCGGGTTAGGGTTGACTATTTTATGGCACAAACATGTATATGACACAACCTAATAACATGAATATTAAATAGATCGGGTTATTGTCAAACTTTTATAACACAAAGTTGACATTGATAACTCATTTAATGAAGAATTAGTTACACATTTTAATATTATTCCTACTAATGGGTACCATGACGTTTTTTAATCTCTTATGTAAGTCCATCCAACTGATTAAAAGTAAGTAAAATAGGATTTTAAGGCTTATGTATGTTTTGTTTTGGTTTTTCATTGAATATAATGTATTTTTTTTCTCTGCTATTTGAGTTAATCTTGTAGAAAAATATAACAATAGGATATAGTTTTTGTAAATTAAGAATATAAAATTGAGTTGAAATCAAATATTTTTATGAATAATCTCATTCAATAGAGATTAGTTTTATTAAATTTAACATGTGGAGATTTTTTAATTTTTTTCATATACTTGATATTTTTAGTTTGGTGAAATTTGTTGACATGATACGTTAACACGACACAAACCGAAAATGACAAGACCCGATAACATGAAACAATAAACAAATTGGGTTAGTATTTGAGGTAATTCTAACATGAACCCAATTTAACACGACACAAACACAACCCAACATGACATGACACCCACTCCTACTTACATGATACATCATTATCCCTTCTTTGAAATATGTTTGCATTAGGTTGCAAGATCATTTAATTCCTTTTTCTAAAATTACTAAGATTTCTTCAACATTGGCCAACTAGGAGGTAGCTAGCTACATATTTTAAAATGGGAGTTTCTGATATAAAGAAACATTTATTCTAGAAATTTCAACCAAAACATCTAATGAATAACATTTTATTCCCTCCTAAAATTACGGTTTTTATTATAGTAATAGTGAATTTTGGAATTATTGCAATATGAATTTGTCCATCTTATATTGTTATTTAGCTTGACATTGTACACAGCTGTTTTAATATTGTAGGCCATTACCTAGGAAGCATGGTGCGGGTACGGATATGGACATGGATATGGCTATGGGTATGTATGCCAATACGACAAAACTTAAAAAACAATAGGATATAGGTATAGTCGGGTACTTTCATAAATTAATATATTTTTATAATCTGTAGCAGACTAGTAGTACATGATATATAATAATTAATAAAACTATGATATATAATAATTAATAAAACAAACAAACAAAGAAATAATTAAAATGTTTTTGTAATGGTCACAAAAGATGTACTCTAAATATTTTTTATGACATTAATTATTTCAAAAATATCATTTTTTGATTAAAGTTTTAAAGATAGCACAATATAATTGTTCCAGTCACATTTGCACCCTCAAAGTACCCGAAATGTGTCCATGTTGTACTCACCCCATACCGTGCCACACCCAAAGTATTTCGTGTACCAGATACATATTTTGCGTCCTGGTACATGTGCGGCCGCACCAGTACACATACCCATACTGGTAAGTACCTGGTACTTGTACGATAATATTTTCAAAGCACCCATGCTTCACAAGCACCCATCGATGTTGTGTGCTTTTGGAAGGGTTAGAATAGGTAGAGAGCTAACAACCAACATTGTTTCCACAAAGTGCCTACCGAAAACCTAACTCATTACTTGCCACACTTGTTAGCCCTAAATTTTTAACCTTAGAATAAACAGTGGTCTCTTGGTAATGTTTAGTTTTTATGGAGGATTTTCTCTCTCTCTCTCTCTCTCTCTCTCTCTCTCTCCCTCTCTCTCTCATGTAAGTTGCAAACTTTGCTCTTCAAGGGAACCAAAAAAAAAAAAAAATCTCCAATATCTAAATCACATAAAGATAATAGATTTGGGAGTCACAGGTGTGTGTGTGGATTTCAAAAGAATAAAAGTATTAGACTACAAGCCTCAATTTAGGAAGCTTTCTTTGGACAGTAGCTTTGGAGGGATGCTGTCATTTATGAGGAGATTGCTTGAGAAAAAAATTATAACAAGGGTTTGCAGAATCAGAAAGAAGTTAAGCGATTAAATGAGGAAGGTTGACAAGGCAGGAAGAGCTATCGAATTGGATTTGTCTATTGTGGGAGATAAGAAAAGGGTGATTATGATGATGTCTAATGATGTGAGAATGTTCTCTTCAAATAGAGTTCTTAACCCTATTTAAAATTGCCTCAAAGAAGATGTTATGGCATATTATGTAAGCTACATCTAGAGTGCAATGGTGGGAGGCCCACTTTATCAAAAAATTGCAGAACTAGCAGTTGGAATTGATGATGCCTACTTTAAGATGTTGTATGGAGTTTTTGAGAGTCAACAAGTTTCCATAAAAGTTATACTATAAGGTCTTGTGCAAAGAAGGCACCTTGAACTTTCCCTGGAAACATATTTGGCTATCAAAGGTGCCTCCTAAGTTTTTTGTTTGATTTTTACCATTGGCAACATGGGGTATAAAGTGTTGATGTTTCTAAACTAGTGTGTATAAGCAGGTGAAGGATACAGTTATGACCTTTGGATTCATTTTGTGATTGGTGGAGACCTTTGGTGTGTTGCTTTTTCTTTCTTGCTAACATTGTCTTATTTCTTAGCTCACGTATTTTGCTTGATTGTGGGGATAGAGAAACACGGTGTGAGAGTAGCACTAGTGTGTTATGCAGTGCTTGGAGGGAGAGGACAAACACATTGAGGATGATGAGATGATAATTTATGCAAAACAAGTAATATTGAATACTTTTCAGGCTTGTCTTTTAGGGAATTTTCTTTTGTTAAGGTTATAGGCATGTTAAGTCCTTTGGTTGGAAAGCCTACATTTTGTGTCTTACATCAAGTGTGTATGGGTTGAGCCTCATTTGGCACTTAATTGGTGCATATTCTACTTATTTACAAGTAAAAAATGGGACCTATCATTCTTCCATCTATACAAGTCCTCATGCTTAGCATAACATCATTTAATTTGGCATTGAAAGAAGGTTTGGTTTATATTTTAAACTATTTTGGATTTCATTTTTTATTTTTGAAAACAACCTCCTTTTTCGCAAAACAACAAAACAATTTGAAAACAATGGTTATTTTTGAACTTTTCATTATTATTATTGTTATTATTGAAAACATGAAAAACAAACCCGAAAACACAACCAAACAAACTCTCATCAACTAAATTTGCATTTACTTGGGTCAAGTGAAGTCAAGCTTTACCTAACAATCAACCTAGCTTGAAATTGGCAATGCTACCTAGGTTTCATCCCATTTTAGTTGTGAATTTTTTGATCATGACATTAAAATGATAGGGGCTAAGTTCTCAGTACTCTTGAAGTGTTTGTTTGGAAATGAAGAAAAAATATAGACAACTATGTGGGCCCTGCTAATGGGCCCTACCATTGGTATCACATTATACAGGATTGTTTTTGAAGAGTTTTGTTAAAATCCAATCAATCATAACTACTTTAGATTTGGAAGAAGAAGAAAAATTCATGTCTCAAATTAGGGGCATCTTAGGAATTTTACAAATTTGGGATATTTCTTTTTATAAATTAGGTTTATTTAGTGTCCAGGTTAGTTCGGTGTTTGTTTATAATTTTATCATGTCCTATACTTGGTTGGACTTAATCGAGTTTTATTTGGCTTTCGAAAACTTAATTTAGTTGGAATTAGGAAATCCTATTGCTATTAGAAAAAATGTTGCATAGAAGAACCAATTAACTTGCTAATCGAACCAATCTGGCCCTCATGGGTTGGGCTAGGTTCAGTTCTAGCATAGGTTTGGTTCTTTTCTAGGTCCAAAAATCTCAAAACCAAACAAATCAATGAAGAAGAAGAAAAATTCATGTCTCAAATTAGGGGCATCTTAGGAATTTTACAAATTTGGGATATTTCTTTTTATAAATTAGGTTTATTTAGTGTCCAGGTTAGTTCGGTGTTTGTTTATAATTTTATCATGTCCTATACTTGGTTGGACTTAATCGAGTTTTATTTGGCTTTCGAAAACTTAATTTAGTTGGAATTAGGAAATCCTATTGCTATTAGAAAAAATGTTGCATAAAAGAACCAATTAACTTGCTAATCGAACCAATCTGGCCCTCATGGGTTGGGCTAGGTTCAGTTCTAGCATAGGTTTGGCTCTTTTCTAGGTCCAAAAATCTCAAAACCAAACAAATCAATCGAGTTTTATTTGGCTTTCGAAAACTTAATTTAGTTGGAATTAGGAAATCATATTGCTATTAGAAAAAATGTTGCATAAAAGAACCAATTAACTTGCTAATCGAACCAATCTGGCCCTCATGGGTTGGGCTAGGTTCAGTTCTAGTATAGGTTTGGTTCTTTTCTAGGTCCAAAAATCTCAAAACCAAACAAATCAATCTATTTGTCAGGTTGGTGACTTGGCAACTTGAATCTACCTAAGATTGACCCCTTTTATTTTTTTAGAAGTTGTATAAACTCTATATTATAATTAACATGTATCTATTTATTGGGGAATCGGAGCGGCTTTGGCGTCGGATTGTGGTTGTTAAGTATGGGTTAGGGTGGTGAGGTTGGTGATTTGGGGAAGTGAGGAACAATCATGGAAGGGGTTTGTGGAAAGGTATTTGTTTAGGTATAAAGGAGTTTTGGAGGTGGGTTAGCTTTCAGGTGAGTAGGGGTGAGCAAGTGTGGTTTTGGAAGGATAAGTGGTGGTGTGGTGATCAAATTTTAGCGTCTCGTTTCCCATTGTTGTTTCGACTTGTGATAGATAAGGATGCCATGATAACTTCTTATTTGACTTTAGAAGAGCGTGTGGTGTGGGATGTTAGTTTCCGAAGGGAGATTTTTTATTGGGAGATTGATCAATTGGTGGATTTTTTAGCTTTGTTGTATGGTGTTAGGGAGTTAGGGATGGGGGAGGGTGGGGTGGTGTGGAGCTGTAAGGGCGCTAAAGGGGTTTTCTCAATGTCATCCTTTTATCATGCTCAAGTGGGTTTCATGGATAGTTCTTTTCCATAACGGATTGTGTGGGTTGCTACCGTGCCATCTAAAGTTTTTAAGTGGCGTTTTTTGTTTGGACAGCTGTGTGGGATAGGATTGACATTGGATAATTTGATTCAACGTCGCCAGATTTTGGTCAATTGGTGTTGTATGTGTTGTTGGGCCACAGAATCCACTTCACATCCTTTACTTCACTTCCCTATAGCATCTCAACTTTGGGGTTTGATTTTTCCAGTTGGAGAGTGTGAAGGAGGTGTTGTGCAGTTGGAGGGGGGGTCAGGTGGGGAAGAGACGTCGGAAGGCTTGGGATCTTGCACCTTTTTGTTTAATGTGGTTGGTTTGGTTGGAGTGTAATCGGCAGACATTTCAAGGGTTAATGGTCCCGTTACCTCGTTTGAAGAATACATTTTTGGTGGTATTGTATAGTTGGGTGTTGGGCAGAGTGGCACTTTTCTTTTGTGGAGTTTATTGATTCTTTATATGTCTAGATGTGGATTTGGTGACACTGTTTTGTTGGCATCATCTTGATGCTCTTTTTCTAATAAAATTCACTCTTCATTTATCAAAATAAAAACAGACCCACTTGAATCAACCCAAATAGCCTCCCTCGGGCTTGGTTGGTTCAGTTATACACCTTGGTCTATTTAGTTTTGGGTTTGAGTTTGGCTTTATCCTGAAGCGAAAACTGACGCATACACACCGCAGGGGAAAAGTTCTATGCTTCTATATAAGCAAGTCTAATGTAATCGACAAAGTAGTCAATGATTGTACCAAAAGCGACTATCATCTACAATATTGTATACCAAGCTCTCTTAAAATGCAATAGTTTCTCGATTAACTAGCTCACTCAAGAGTAAAGCCACTATCATCTACCATATTGCTTTAGAGCTATTTTCAAATATTCCGTAGTGCACCTTGGAACCTTTCCAGCAGAAGTATAAGTTCAGATACACCCTTGCAGCATGTATAGGTCTATGAAGCATTCTAGTCCACATCATATTAATGATTTACCAATTTTTTTTTTTCTCCAGTTTTTATGTTCAACCACCTAAAACACAAAGAGATTGCCTGCTATCAAGTTCTCCTAAGCCCAAAGGAGCCAGAGAACAATGTTACATTCTTCTGGGGTCAAGCAATGACTGCAAGTAGTGAAGACATCTGCTCTTCAAGTGATACATCATCCTTGACTATAGTAGAAGAGTTCTGTCGAAGAGAACAAAGCCACATAGTCAACCAGGTTTTAGAATTCCAAAATCTCGTCACTTCCATCAGGATAGAAATGTCATCTTTGGGAAAAACGATGCAGTAGTTTCTTTCAGAGCACTTTCTGAAATGTCAAAACCAAATGATTGTTTATCCAATGATGGATTTTGCACAACAAAATAAACTGACATTTCCAATACCAACAGCAGCCTCCTGCCCCCATTGATTTTGCACCTTCTAACATCTCAAGTAGAGAATTCTCATCAGGATTTTCATTCACTGGTTTAAAAAAAACTTTGATTGATGAAATTTCTGCAGATTTTGCGTTGTTTTAATTGTGAGACTCCATTTCCACTAAATAATCTTCTTAGGTGAGATTCCTAGAAAATCTTATTCTAATTTTCTAATCTTTAAAATCTCAGTACTTGATTGTATAAGTACCCGCTACAACACCATAAATCCCATGCCTAATACATTTTACTGCTGTGAACAATCAATCCTAGCAACTTAAAACTACAATCTAGTTTTCTTACATAACAGCTCCTGAAAGCTTTGTTTTCCTTCCCCAATTACAACCCCAAAACTTTACCTTTTTGTTATCCATGTACTAACCCTATTGCTCTATATAGTTACAAATGAAGAATGGGTCATTTGTGATGTTAAAGAAAAAGTTGACACCTCACTTAACTGAAATATTCAATTTCTTTTAATGGGGTGCTTGCTGAATATTTATAAAATCAAAAATTAATCTGGTTGGAATTTTTTCACACTTTGACTAGAACAATAATTTCAGCCCATGACTATGGATGTTCTTTGAAGACGAGGGATGTGTGGCTTGTTGAATGGCATTAATGCTTTCATTATTATATTATGTTATGAACTTGTGATCCTTATTCAAGTTGAGTGGTTGCTTGAGCTTGGCTCATCTAGTGCACAAGCTTTGAGCTTTCCATAAGGCTTGATTCTTTCAATCTGCAAAACAAGATTGATTTATTGTGATCAAGCTGAAAGCAAGATGCGCATGAGCAGTTTTTCAGCTCTCTCTCTCTCTCTCTCTCTCAATCCTAATGAGGTGTTAATTGACAGAATTCCAGCGTTGCAACCCATACCAGAGAGAGGTTGAGGATCATGACATCACTTCCAAATCAAAACTTATTGCAGCTAAAGAGGGAGTTGGGCAAATTAGGCTACAGTTTGTTATGAGGCTATCAATTTTTTATGGCTTTGTATTGTGCTTGGTAAATAGATTTTAGACGTTCGAAATCATTGTTTCGATTTTAGGCTACAGTTTGTTATGAGGCTATCAATCTTTGTTATGAGGCTATCATTGTTTCAAAATCATTGTTTCTGAGGGTAAGTAGCTTTCATTTCCATTTCAGATCTTGCAATGACTTTCCTTTGAAATCCAATGGTGTCTTCAGTAAATTTGTCCATAATTTCTATGTGTTCTAGGAAAGAAGAGATGGGAGCTCAGCGAGTCTCAAGTGCATGGAAGTAGAAAGTCAAGGAGATAAACCGGCTCTGGTTTGCAAGAAAGGTAGATAAGGATAAGAGCAATTGCTACAAGAAACTTGAGATGCATACATAAGGTGAAGATCTCAGAAAGATTACAGGTGATCACATAACTCGTTTTTAAAATAAGTTTACATTTATACATGGTGAGTCGTTTCATGCAATGAAATCGTTATCACGGATACATCAAAAAGGGTCTGGTCACATCTATACTGCTCTAGGACTGAATGAGGGAAAAAATAAATTTTATTTAGTTTTGCATACATTACCATGACTTAAAACCAAATTAAATTAAGATGGTGTGTCAAACCTACAATATGATAAAAGAAAGTACCAAGACACTTATTTTCGTAGAACTAGTTGGGCTTGTCTGGAATATGTGCTTCTTGTGTTTTACAGGTCTCTAGAAATGATTGTCCGAAATTGGTTTTGCATTTACTTATTCAGCAGCTAATTTTTATCCCAGCCCTAGAAATTTACATAGTTTGATAATCGTTTCTATAAAATGGAAATGAAGTTGATACTATTTGGTTGATATGAACAACATCATGTAGGTTTTGTTATGGATTGAAAGAGTATAGAGTGCAAAAAAATTTCCTGTTTAGTTAAAATTCTATGGATTATCCTTTCCCAAACAGAATAACTTTTAGGTTGTATTTGGATTATAAATTTGGATAGCGATTTGGAAAGAGTAGGGGAAAAGATATAGGTGAAATGTAGTTATATTTTATTCACATTTCACCAATATTTCTTTTTACTTTTACAAATCCCTACCCAAATCTATTATCCAAAAACAGCTTTAACCACCACCGTAAATAACAAATCAATATATATTTGGAGAAAAAAATTCAAATTAATGGTGAACTTTACAAATTTTAATGATTAAAGTCATAAATTTTTCCACTAGCCTGTAAATATTTTTAAAATGTACTACTAATGTGTTAATTCCCCAATGCTTATGTTTTTCAAATAGGAGGTCAACATTTTTAATACAGACAAAAGTATGTATCTTAAAAAACAAAATTTTATTAACCGAGTATTCTAAAGGTTGTTCGGTTGAAAATTTCAATTTTGAATTTTCTTTGTTTAAGGTCCAGTCACCAATCTATGTCAATAAGGACAAACCTCTGTAAAATGACTAAGCTGTCCTCATATATATAAAGCTATGGCTCTCTCTCCTCTCTGTTCTAAACCCAATCCAAACCCTAAAAACTCTCTTTTTGCCTTCTCTTCTCTCTCTCATCCTCTCTTGCTGACGCCAATGTGGACTTTTGATTCACTAAAATAAAAGAATTATTTTATCAAAATATTTATTTTTAAATTGTTGATTAAAAAGAATAATAAAAAGTACATTATAAATGATATCATTCATATTCTAAAGGAATGATCATTGCGTAAGAAATGACCATTATGTTCTATTCTTTCTTATTCTGTTCTATTATTTCTTACTCCAATAAACCAAAACAACGTATGACTTGTTCAACTTACAGGTTTTGAACACAGATTAGCCAATTTTGTACGCAATTAATTTCATATTGCCTATGGACACGTCACTTAACCTATTTGTTGTCTATGGGCATCACCATTGGCCCCAAAAAATTTAAATAAACAAAAAAAAATGTCAAAAAAAAAAAAAAAAGAAAAAAAAGAAGAAAAAGTGTAAAGAGTTTGAATCTTGCCTCCCCTCCCCATATTAGTGACCCCCTAATCTATCAAAGACGAAAAGAAAGTTAAAAAAATATTTTCTGCTCAAACAATCGGTGAAACAAACAAACAAAAAAAGAAAGGGAAATAATATAAAGCTTTAAATTTACAACTCTAATTTGAGGACAAAGAAAAAAATAAATAAGATACAAACATCACATAAAATAATGATGCATAGCTTTAACTAAATAAAGTTCTAGTGAGATGGAAGAAAGAGAGAGTAGAGAGAGATAGAGAGAGGAGTGTGAACCCCACTTTCACATAAATACTCTTCACATCATTAGAGTTTTATTAGAATTATAAAACATTATTATTAGGCAGAAATAATTTAAATAAATTGAGAAAAATTAATTATTTAGAAACTGAAAAATAGATACTTTTAGTTTCTATTTTTTAATTATCGACTTTTAACTTATAATAAACTGTACCAAATAGTACCATAGAGCTCCCAATCTTTTTCCAAAAAGAAAACATTATCACTCAATTGCTCAGGCTGTTACTTTATTTACTTGGATACAAAATTTATGTCTGTTAATTCTGTAATCAAATACAAAATTTGCCTGCCTGGTAACTTCTCAGCTACCAGAAATTCAGATTATATTCATACCAACCTGGGTAATATGAAGGATAAAATATTGGATTAACAGAAATAAAAAAAAAATTTAATCCTTGTGTGGGTAGGGATCGATTTGGAGGAATTTTGCATAGCGTTCTGCTTTTTCTCCCGATTTGTGGTCATAGTACTCAACTACAGCAGCTCCGGCTAATGCAGCAAGTGTAAGAGCTTGTGCGTGCAACCTGAATTCAAATCAATAGGCAAAAAAGTTAGCAAGGAATGAACGAGCTAACAACAGAACAAGGTGGAAGAAGAGAGTGCAGGTGAAGAAGAAATCAACAATATATATACATATATATATGTATTCAAGGCAGTAGCAATGGGAGCAAAAAGGAGAATAGAATGATATATCGTGCAAGAACACTTCCAGACACATTTGCACCAGTGCACATTGTTTTATCATTTGCCCATTCTTTTACATGAATAGAAGAAGACGAGTGAGTGAGCATGGTACATCACTTGATATAATATTGAATCCTTGTGTTGTGCGAAGGACAATGGAGAAAATTGATATTACCATATGCTATTCCTATAAATTTCTATATATTGATACAAAGTCGGGTTAGTGATAAAAGGCTTTGGTCAGAAGAAAGGCATAAATAAACTTTGATGAGATTGTCTCTCCAAAAAAGTCAGGCCGTAAAACGGCTCATAGGGAGTCAAAAGCAAGCAGAGTCAAAGGCGGGTCAATCTCACATACGCAGAGGGGGAGACTCATTCACAAGTTCATAGTGTTCGTGTGTGAGAATTTGGACATATTTGGCCCTTCATGTGCACTGTCGGTTGTTATTTCCAAGTGATAATAGTTAAAAAAATAAGGTGTGAGATGATGAAGCAATGGAGAGGGGAGGGGAATCAAAAGAAAGAACAAAACACCACAACCAATAATGCTAGAGATCATGAAAAAAATGTCAAGAAGATGATCATGAAAGATTCTCCACCTTTGAATTACACATATAATAAAACATTAAACACTAATCAAAAAATGAAAATCTTCATGATACATTTCATAATATTTTTTTTATGATTTCTAGTATTACTAACAACCCATATTTATGCTCAACCACAATAAAGCGCACACCAACACCGCACCAATCAATTAATCTATCCGTCCAATATCCCAAATCTTTGGGAAAATAAGAAACAATCAAAATACTCAAAAATCAAAGTTCATATCATTTGTCATTGATGTTGATACCCATGTGGTTCAGTGACATTCAGTTGGTGGTATAATATTACAACCATGGTCTTCAATTTAACTCACTTGGGGTGGATGACTATAAGGTGTTTATCATTTTTTTACAGGTTTTTTTATATGCTTCTTGTAAATTTATTTCTCATGAAAAAACAAAAAACCATGAAATTGATTAAAAGCTTGATTAGAACCATGTGTATCAAATAATCAAAACTCCATTCAAATAAAAACATAAATTGACTTCCAAATTTCAAGGTTCAAAATATGTAACCAAAAAACAATTTTTATTCCAATAAGTGAAATCCCTTGAACCAAACCTAGGCATAAATAAATTCATATAAGTGAATGAGAATTAACTGAAATTTAAATCATTTTAAAAAGCAAAAAACCTTTTCATTCAACAAATACCCAAATTAATTGCGATTCAAAAACAGAAAAAAAATAAATAAATAAATAAATAAACACATAGAATACTAGATAAATCACATTAAAAAGGGATCGAAGTTAAAAAAAAAAATTGAAATAAAAATTGAGAGGAGTGAGTACCTGGCATGAATGAGCTTGACACTGGTTTTCATGGCGGGTTGAGACCAATTGTAGGCGATCGAACCCGTAATACCGCTCAGCCATAAACACCCTTTTTTTTTTTTTTTTACACACAAGGAAATGCAAAGAAGATCCAAATCAACGCCCTCAAATCGAATACATCATATTTCATACGCAAAGAAAGCAAGGATATGAAAGAGATTACCAACTGCTCGAAGCTTGTGGTCGACAACCCATTTTCTGAAGGATTCAATTGAAGTCTTGGTGTTCGAATCCGCCATCTTTCTGATGCTCAAGAGAGAGAATCTAGAGAAAGATGAATGAAGGTGGGTACAGGTTGGGTGGGTGGGGCACTTTATACGAAATTTGGACCGCGTTGGAAAAAGGGGAAACTGTGGGCGCCCGGTTTTTCAACCAAAAAAATAAATAAATAAATAAATAAATTATTTGGGGTCGTGGCGTCTTAAGTGTATTTTAATGGACGAAGGAAATATAATTTATGTTTTTGTATTAAGTAGTTAAAATATAATAAAAAATATGTTGTATTTTGATGGGTGATAAGGGTTGATATGTGATTGTTTAAGAGTGCTAAATATATATAGAAAAAGGTATCGGTAAATCTTCTATCTATAGAGAGAGAGATAACTCAGTGTAGACTGATCGCCGTTCAAAAGTGTAGATCATCGGTCGGAGGTTCAGTATAGACCGCCGGACGATAGATAGGGTAGAAAGAGAGAGAGTGTATGTGTGTGTGTGTGTGTCTCAGCATGTGTGTTGTTGTGTTCGTTTGTTGGGTCTACGAAGAAATTAGGGCAAACTCTAAAGAAAAGGGCTTGAGGCGTGTAATTGAAAAAAATAGAAAAGAAAAGAGAGAGAGTCATGGGCGTGTCAGTTTGCTGGGTAAAATGGCAGATCACCCGCCACCCGACCCGATCCCAAGAGAACTGAAAAATTGGGCCCGTATCCGCCTGTCATGTGTCACACATCCATTTATTGGGGGTCGGATAGGTCGATTCTGGCGGATTCGCTGCACAGCCCTAACCCCTACTTCTACAACAGGGTGTTTATTACAATTTACAAGAGGTAATTATAACTTATTTTAATTTGAGAGTTTTTGATTGTTTGGTGCATTTTCTACTTATAACTTATTAGGTATAATTAATTTAAACAAGTTAAAAAAAAATTGATCACCTAAAAGTTAGAGAAGATGTATTTTTAGCTTATATTTTATAGGGGAATTGACCAGTAAATCCCATTTTATCATCTTGTAGATCATGTGGTCCTAATTGTTTTCTTTTAAACCGTTTAGTCCTTTGGGTTGTTTGTTTACTATTTTGCCATTAAAGTGTTGATTTGAGTTTGTAGACCCACATGTATTTATGGGAAGGTGTGTGTGAGATTCACGTTCCAAAAAAATGTAATAGTACTCTTTTCTGTGACGTGGGTTGTGACGTGAACACAAGTAATTTGACACTTTTTTTTTTTTTTTTTCATGACGTGGATTATGTCACGTTTCAGTTTTACATCAGTTTGAACCTTTGTTTTTCAATTGCCATTTGTGACGTTTCGACGTGGTACACCGACCTGACGAATTGACGATCATCTTGTAGCCATTGTTCACGCCGACCTGGGATTGACATTCACGTTCATGTTTCTGTGCAGCAAACAAAGATCACATTTCCTTTGCCTACGACGACAGTGAGTCACGTTTGATAATTTTGGTCTCATGTTTTGAACATGGATGAACACTGCAATGATGGATTGATTGAAATTTTGGGCGACTATCATTTTCCTTTCAAGCCCTCCCCCACTATATATATAAATAACTTGTCCACCCCAGTCTCTCATCAATTCATTCCAATTCACATTTTCCTTTCCTTCATCCCAAACAGAAGGAGAGAGAGGGAGGGAGAGATTGGAAAGAAGAAAAACAATCACAACAAAAAAAACTGAAAACAAAATCAAAATCACAATCACAAGCACAACAATCCTCTACTACACCCAATATCTGCAAAAAGAAACCCTACATCCAATCAATGGGCGACGCGTACTGCTCGGACTGCAAGCGAGCGACGGAGGTGGTGTTCCATCACTCGGCTGGAGACACGGTTTGCTCGGAGTGCGGTCTGGTTCTGGAATCGCACTTGATCGATGAGACCTCCGAGTGGAGAACCTTCGCGAATGAGTCCCGCAACAACGACCCGTTCCGAGTTGGCGGCCCCACCAACCCCCTCCTCACCGACGGCGGCCTCTCCACCGTCATCTCCAAGCCCAACGGCGTCACCTCTGACTTTCTCTCCTCTTCCCTCGGCCGCTGGCAGAATCGCAGCTCCAATCCCGATCGATCTCTCATCTTGGCCTTCAAAACCATCGCCACCATGTCCGATAGGTCTGTATTACTCTAGTATTAGGTTATATATACATGTATATATTTATAGATATATATCTATCTGTTCATTGTGAATACCCTAGCTATGGGTCTGTTTGGCTGTTCAGAAAATGTGTTGGCAGATGTAGACTCAAGCCCATAACCTGTTTGGTTGCCGTGAAACCCAAGAAGAAGAAGAACTTATTTTTGGAGTCTTTTTACTGTTTTTGTTTTCCAATTAAAAGAAACTGAAGAAGGAAAATTAGCCCTCTTTTGTTGTCCTGTTATTGGTCAAGCACTGTTCTCAAAGGGAAAGAGAAAACCCAGAACTTGTTTGGTTGTCGTGAAACCCAGGAAGAAAATAAACTGATTAATGAAGATGAAAATTTAGCCCTTTTTTCCTGAAGGGAAAAATTGAATTCAGAAGACCTAAAATCTTCTATAGAATGTTTGGTTGCCGACGTGGTACACCGACCTGACCAGTAAATCCCAACCGTGGGTCAGCAAATGTGGATCAGCAAATATACACCTCCATAGAAAAAAAACAAAAAAGGGGCAAACCTGTCCACACACATATCACATAAAATCAAAATGAGACCTAACTGTCCACAAAACATGCCAAATAGGACTTGTCAATCCAAAAGAATAAATGTGGGACCAAATGAAATAATAGATTGGTAAATAGGACTTTCTGATAATTTCCCCTATTTTATAATTATTAACTTTTAACTTCTAATAAATTGCACCAAATAAGGCCACAAAGAGTTACACCTCATATTTTACTAAGGCAATGTTTGATTTAGTTTTTAAATTAACTTCTAGATTGAAAAATATGTTTGATTTACAAATATTTTTTCCCCTCTCCTCTATCCTTCTTTTTTATTTTTTTTACACATTAATCAATTACATGTTTTATGTCTTCTCTTCTTTATCATTCTTTCATATTTTACACATCAATAAATTAATTTTCTCTTACACTCATTTATTATACTACCAAAAAAAAAAGAAAAAATCATCTGAAATTTATTTTTAAAATATATACCAAACAACTTTTCAAATTTTACAAACTCTTTTCCGAAATTACATTTTAAAGTTAAATCAAACGAAGTCTTTTTTTTTGGGGGGAGAATTAGCATCCACTGATAATTTTAAAAAATATTACAAATACATTGAAAATTTTAAAATTTTTATTATTAATGTTAATAAAAATTTTCATAATTTATTTTTGTTATTTCCCCTAATTTTATTTATTTATTTATTTTTTTTTTAAGGGTACCTGCCCCTTAAACTTTACATAGGGATGAGACGTAGAGAATCCAACTCCCGTTACGACTTTCTCTCGAACCTCCTCTCTGTTCGTCACTTCTGGGCGTCTTCGTTCACTCCCTTCTCTATCAGGTATAGCCTCATTATCTCCTCAATCAAATCATCAAACCTTACAATTTTTTTAATCAAAATCAAACCAACCATTTGTTTCTTCGTTTCTCTTAAATTGTTCATACATAGAATCCCTCTTCTTTTTTTTCTTTTTTCTTTTTTTTTTTTTTTTTTTTTCTCCTTTGTTTGAGTGCTTGTTGATTAAACTTATTGATTCGTTGAATTTCTTTGTTTTATAACTGATCTTTACTCCTGGATTGTGTATTCGTCTTTCCTTTTAAGCTTTACATTTATGAAAAATGGGTTTAGGGTTTTTGCATTCATTAGAAAAAAAAAAAAAAAAAAAAAACCGCTGCAAATAATGATCTTTTTCCTTGTTCTGTACACTTATGTTTGGTTTATTCCTCATGTATGAGAGTTTGTCTTCATAACTAATTGGGTTAATGCGGAGCTTATTTATTCATTTATTATTTTACTTGCAGTGAATTCATTGTTGATCAAGCTCACATTTAAAAAATATATATATATATATTCTTTTATGCCCTGTTTGGTAGGATTTATTTCTAGCTTATTTCAGTTTTTAGCTTAATTTAAGCTATTTTGATGTGTTTGGTTTAGCTTAACAATACAGCTTATAGCTTTTTGTAAGTCAAAAATCAACTTATTCTTTGAGTGGGGGAGGAGAAGCTTAATTTATAAGTCAAAAATCAGCTTATGTTCACAGTTGTAAGCTATAAGCTATTAGGTTATAAGTCATAATCACTTTCCCACAGCTCTACCAAACGGGTCTAATCTATGCTATGCTATGCTATTGCAAAATTTTTTATTTATCCATAACCTCACACTACAAAATATTTGATTCTGAGATTTAAAAACTAATAATAATTTTAGATTGATCATATTTTCTATTATATTTTATTTACTAGATGATGATATATTCATAATCATTAATATAATAGGTCTTACTTGAGATTTACTCATATTCAACCACTATGTGCCTGATAAGTAAAATGTAATACACAAAATGACAAATGGAGTATTACTTTCATATATATATATATGAAAAATTAATGGCTCTTGCAAAAAAATATGACCATATAAAAAATATAGTATTTTTCCCAAAAAAGAAAATGATCGGTTGAAAAAATATTGACCATTGAAAAAATATAATTATGTTTATAAAGAAAAAATAGTTAAAAAAGGTAGTTAATGTACAGAGTATTGTTGGAATGTGTATTGAAAAAGTGGATAGGTAAAATAGAAAAAGTGAATTTTGAATAGCTATTTTACGTAGCATTGCTGGAGATGCTGTGGCTTAGCTTGAAAATACATTACCTCCTTATGGTCCTAAAATACACATATAACTTCCTTGTATTCCGAATTAAAGTGCAAAAGTAACATTAACAGCAAATTAAGCGCATGTAGCAAGACATAATTGAATAAGTGGCGCTTTTGCCCCTTTTCCCTTTTCTTCATCTTCTTTTTTCTTCTCCTCATCCTTCCACCTCCTTCCCTTCATGGCTTCACTGCAGCACAGGTCACCCTCCATCTACCCCTTTCATCTCCTTGTCTTTCTCCAACAACCCAAGCCCACCATTTCTGAAGCCACCTTTTCTCCTTATCATTACACACACACACAAGCCCCAACTTTCTCAATCAAGTACTCCAAAGGAGCCAATACCTGTCAATCCCCATGTATCATCGCACACACGTAATGATAACCTTCTTTTTAACAATGATATGGAGATAAAAACTTAGAGAAAAATAATAGATTTTCTTTTCTTTTCTTTGAGACGTTAACTAAATGCACAGGAGCAACTTCAATGCAACTGTTGTTCATATTTGTATAGTTAGAAATTGAAAATGTTTCTTTGGTTTATTAGATTTTAAGCCATATATTGAAATTGAAAATCATCAAATTCAAAATGTTACCTCTTGTAGAAGTTTTAGGAAACACCATTAGTATCTATATGGACTTGTTTTCACGAGGAAAGAAGATGTGTTTGGGTTTGGGACGTGTTATTTGCAATGGATTTGGATTTGGGTTTGACAGGAGTTTGGAAAGGGTTTGTGATGTTGTATAATTTCTAGAGAGGAAGAGAAGTTCTAGCGATTGTGGCCTAGACAAGAAAATTGGAGAAAAAATTAAGGGCAATATAGACATTTTGTAAAATTCGTTAATAGTTGAGCTTCACAGTTTACCGCAGATCACAGGGACGTTAAGGTTACATTTTTAAAGTTCAAGGAGGTAATGTGTTTTCAGGTAAATCCACAAGGGGGTAAAGTGTAATTAATCCTAGCTAATTATAGAATTTTTTGTCGACTTAAATGCATGCTAATTATTGTAAGCAGTATAATAATAGTGAATTTCTAATTTATCAATAATTAGGTTTTTTGAGCATATTTTATTTTCTACGTTTAGGTGACATTTTTCGTTAGTTTATGTCTATGCATTTAGGTAGATTTTGTTTTGTCAATATATCTTAAATTGTCTTCTTTAGGCCAAATATAGGGTTTACTTTAAAGTAAATATTTTTATGGCAGTTTTATGCAGTTTAATTCTTGTGTTTTATGAGTTTATAAACCATGCCAAACTGCCTTCTGTTCCAATCAAATGTGGTTGTTTCTACAAGAATCCTAATGAATTATTTTCCTACCATTCCATTATGTCAAGGGTTATATGCTTAGTTAATTAAAAAAATTCATATAATTTTTTATTAATGCATTTGATGTTAGTTTAAGTCTTCCCATTCCCGTAATATTTTCATTTACCATGACTTTTTAATTGAAAAAAATATTATTGTGAATTTCTAATTAAAAAAATGGGCAAACTTCACTTTACCTCCTGTGATTTGGGCCATGTGCAGTTTACCCTTCTAACATTTGGAAATGACCACATAACCGCTTTGTGGTTTGTGAACTGAAGTGCATTATTAGGCCCGTTAACGATTTAATGAAAAGACTAAAATACCCCTGTATATAAGTAACTTTAGTGTTTGAACTATTGATATTTTCGTCATTTGTTTGGAAGACTAAGTGCACTTTAACCCCCTGTGCATTATTCCATTTGTGATTTACCCGTTTGAAATTTGAAAATGAGTATGGTGGTGTTTGGGAAGAAAATGAGTTGGGTTTTTTCTCGTTTTTTCCACTAAAAGACAAAAATTTTGCAAAACAAAAAAAAACACATCCAAACAAAATATCACATCCAACCCCATAATCATTTCACTTTTTCTCTCACAAACATCACATCCAACCACAAAAAGACCCAACTATCTTCCCAAACACAAAAATTTTTTTATTCAATAATATCCTACATCTAATAAAATCTACTTAAAAACCCACTTTCCAAACACCATCTATATAACCCCTTTATATCTGCCACGTGTTTCACACTTGCTGTTAAATTGGACAGAATGTTTAACAGGACACTTCAATCACAAACCACAAGGTGGTTATGTGGTTATTTCTAAACGTTAGAGAGGTAAATTGCACATGGTTAAACCACAGGGGGTAAAGTGAAGTTTGCCCTAAAAATATTTACTATTTGAAGCATATTTTATTTTCTGCATAGCTATCTATATTACTTCTTTATACAGGCTGTTGATGTAGTTTACCTTCAAAACCAATTTTGTATTAACTTACCCAAATTCTATGATGGTTTCAGGAAAAATGAGCAGCCGTGCTAGCCGAACTCTTTATGTTGGCAATCTTCCTGGTGATATTCGTGAGAGAGAAGTAGAGGATCTATTTTACAAGGTTCGATTATATTTCTTGTTTTTTCCTTTCTTTTTAAATTTTTTTACCCTATACTGTTAATAGCAAACTTCTTGCACTGTTTCACATGTTTTCATTATATTATATGTTACGAGTAAAATCCATCACTTGTTGATGTGCGTTGTTCTTGTTGCCATTGGGTTAGCATAGAAAAAATTAGGGAAAAAAGAAAAAAATAATAAAAAATTGTAATTAGGTGTTCTTTGAATGAGATCTAGTTTAAGTTTTTTTGTTTTTTCACACACACATGCATGAACATGCAATCCACATACACACATGATCTAACGACCAATACTTGAATGCTACATCTATCCCTTTATAACGGAATCAAATTCCATCTATATAGTTATATATTTTTTTTAGGTTAAATTACATTGACCTCCCTTGAGGTTTGGAGAAAATACTGTAAAACCCACAAGTTTGGCATAATTATACTAGTTGTTTTAAGGTTTTAATTCATTTAATACTTGCCCTCCTTTTCATCAGCATGTTAGTCGTATGAATGAAAAAATGATGTTGTCATCTCTTTTACGTTGAAATGTATATTTTATCTTGTGTATCTTTGTGTCGTCATCTCATCTACACTAGTTTCGGTCTCTTTAATCTTACTAAAAGGGATGTCAATGTAATTATGTTAAAACTGTGGGGCTTCTTGTATTTTCTACAAACCTCAAGGGAGGTCAGTGTAATTTACCCATTTTTTAAAGAGCTTTTATATCAATTTGTCATACTACATAATTAACCAATCAACAAAATGGTACAATTGGTCATATCTAAGTTTAGTTTTTGCTAGCAATCTTTTTCATTCTTCAACCTTGGTTTGTGGTTTTATTTTATAACAATTCGTAGTGGATATCATTATTTTGTTTTATTTTATTTTTTGGCATGGCTTATGTTGAAACACTTAAACCAAACCAAACCAAACCAAACCAAGCCAAGCCAAGCCAAGCCTTAAGTCCCATTAAATAGGGTTAGCTACATGAATCATTCTTCTTCACGCGGCTCTATCAAAGGACATTTCGTTAGTCAAATTAAGTAGATCCATATTTCTGTTTACAACGCTAATCAACGTTAATCTAGGCCTACCCGGTCCCCTACCATTTCCAGCTACCGTCACTGCATCGCATCTCTTCACTACTGCCTCTATTGGTCTCCGTTGAATATGACCAAACCATCTTAATCGATTCTCTCTTAACTTATCTTTTATCGGTGTCACTGCTACTCATTCCCGAATATACTCATTCCTAATTCTGACTTGTCTAGTTTTGCCACACATCCACCTTAGTATCCTCATCTCAGGAACACTCATCTTATCTACATATTGTTTTTTGGTTGTCCAACACTCCGTCCCATATAATATCGATGGTCTTATAGAACTTACCTTTTAGTTTAATGGGTATTCGTTTATCGCACAGTATCCTAGACACACTTTTCCACTTAAGCCATCCCGCCTTAATCCTATGGGTCACATCCGCATCAATCTCCCCCGCCGTTGTGACAATCGACCCTAAATAACAAAAATGTTCACTCTTTGGCAGTTCTTGGTTCTCAATCTTCACTTTTTCTCGGCTTTCATTGTTACTGTTACTAAATTTACACTCTATGTACTCTGTCTTAGTTCTGCTTATCCGGAATCCTTTAGATTTAAGTGTTTTTCTCCAAATCTCTAACTTTGTGTTAACCCCTTCTCTAGTCTCATCCACTAACACAATATCATCTGCAAAAAGCATACACTATAGCACGTCATCTTGAATATTTCTCGTCAACTCATCCATAACTAATGCAAAAAGATAAGTACCTAAGATAGATCCTTGGTGTAACCCTACAGTGATAGGAAATTCATTTGTCTCTCCAGCAGGCGATCTAATAGTGATCACCACCACTTCATACATGTCCCTAATCACATCAATGTAACCTTTTGTCACCCCTTTCTTCTCTAACACCCACCATATTATATCCCGAGACACTCTATCATATGCTTTTTCAAGGTCGATGAATACCATATGAATGTCTCTTTTCTTTTCTCTATATTTTTCTATTACTCTCCTCAACACATAGATTACTTCCATTGTTGACCTGCAAAGCATAAACCCAAATTGATTCTTTGACACCTCTATTATATCTCGCAATCGGCGTTCCATCACCCTCTCACTTTCATATATGACACATTAGTTTGATTCCTCTATAGTTGTTGCAATTCTAGACATCTCCTTTATTCTTATAGATTGACACTAAAATACTCTTCCTCCACTCATCTGGCATGTTCCTAGTCAACAAAATTTTGCTAAACAACCTAGTCAACCAGGCAACCTCTTTTTTACCCAAACACTTGCAAGCTTTAAAAGGGATATCACCGGGTTCTAAAGCCTTATTTGATTTCATCTTCTTTAGTGCGATCTCCACTTCAAAGTTCCTAATCCCGCGATAGAACCTGTAGTCTTGGTTTATCGTATTACTGGCTATTTCTTCCCCTATTGACGTATCTCCATGTTCCTCATTTAATATTTTCTCAAAATAGTTTTTTCATCTTTCCTTAATCTCTTTAGCCTTCACCAATACCTTAGAATCCTCAGTCTTGATGCACTTAATTTGATTAAAATCTCTTGTTTTCCTCTCCCGTATCTTAGCAAATTTGTATACCCTTTTCTCTGCCTCCTTACTATCTAGTCTAGTGTACAGGTCATTATAAATTTTCAACTTAGCCTCTCTCACTACTTTCTTGACCTCCTTATTAGCTAATCTATAGCTCTTAAGGTTTTCTTCAGTTCTATCATTCTGCCACTTTTTAAAACACTTTTTTTTTGTCTTAACTGCCCACTTGAACCTCTTCCCTCCACCACCAAGTTTCCCTAGAGTTGGGTCCCGTTCCTTTCGACTCTCTAAACACTTCCCTTGAGATTCTCCTCATACAATTGGCCATCGAGTTCCATATAGTGTTAGGATCATCTTCCAAGTCCCAAGCACCTTAATTAGAAAGCATTGCTTCCCTGCTAATTATCCTCCTCCCAATAGGTTATTTTGGTTTTCTACTTGATCATGCCCTAATGATAACAAAGTGTATGGAAGTACTTTCTTATTTAGAGCTCACACAATTAACATTTGTAAGTTTCATCTTATTTTTTAAAGACATTTGAAGATCTTATATATTCACTTACAAAAAGAAGTCAATAAATAAATAAAGCTTGATCATTAAGTACTTCTTTGGCGACCAAAGAAATAGAAGTCGTTCGAGATTGCACTTGACAGATAAGTGGCTAGACGAGGAAGTTAAAATTAGAGGTGGTCACATTTGCAAGGAGTAAAATAACAGAAAACTAAGTAAAATAGTTTACCTACAAGGAATGAAGACTATCTACTTGAATAAGGAAGAAACACAAGCCTCATTGTGACTGCTGAAAGAAGGGAAGACCAAAATTAATGTCGATTGAGTTAGTGAGGAAAAACATGGCGGTGTGTGTCTTTAATTGAAGTCATAGAACTATACAATAGAGGGTGAGATATGAATCATTTTGCTGAACAACTAGTTAGGACAACACTTTGTTGACTCAAGTTGTAATTGGGTTAAAAATGTAAAGGTCATACAACTAAAGCCAAACAATCGTAAGCATGAACATTGATAGGCCTAAATACACATTGTACTAGGGCTGTTCATGGGATTGAATCACCCGCAAAATCCAACTGACCCGACTCGATTTTGACTCCAACGGTCTGTTTCATGTCTCTTTGTTTATTTATTTTGAAGAGTTAAAAATCGATATTTATTTGAAGACATAGCCCAATTTGATTGGAGGAAATATTTATCTCCTCCTACATGTTCCATGGGCCAAGTGGCTTATTTTAATTCATCCAAGACTTATTATCTTGAAAACTGCATTATTTTGACATGTGGCTACTTGTGGTTCGGCCATTCATGTAATATGTAATTGAGACCTATTAAACATGTCACAGCACTTGTTTTGCTAATAATAGGGTCATATTTTTAGGTCTTTTAAAATATGTGGCAATTTGTAACTTGCTAAAAATTTGCATGCCTACACACATGCTATCCATATTTAAGATAACACTTTGCTATTTGTTATTTTCAATGAGGTTGTATCTTATTAGACATTTTTAGGCTATTTGGTATTAATGATAGACAAAGTAACTAGCTTTTATACTCACAAGTTTCGTTATATATATATTATATGTTTGTTTTTGGATTTGTTTTTGCTTTTTACTAAATTCAGCAAAAGACAAGTCACAACACTAAGTATGAATAGAATTTAAAGTCTGAAAGTATGAGGCGTTATTTGAAAGTAAAGCATATCCCAAAAGGGGTGGGGGCCTTGGTATACTTTCGATAACTTAATGCGTTATGTGAAGTTTATTTTAGGGAGACTTACGTGTAGGTCCTAATAGTTAGACTTATTGTTCAATAGGTTCTGTGAGAATTAACGGCATTTTTCATCAAACATTATTAAAAAACATCACTAATTGTTAATTTTCAGTGACAGTTTGAAAATTGTCAAAAAAAAATGTCACTAGTTTAAAAAAAGTCACAAAAAAGTGACTAATTTTCAATTTTCAGCAACAGTTTGAAAAATTCATCACAGAAAGTATAATTGTAAGTTTTAGCTACAATTTATAAAAATCGTGACAAAAAAAAGTCACTAACTGTTAATTTTTAGCGACATGCAAAAAATCGTTACAAAAAATGATTTTTAGTGACGATTATACTAGGAGTTATTTTCAACAAGACTTTATGGGAATTAAGTTCAAGTATTAGGACGTATTGGTAGTTTATCCTTTATTTTATTAGCCTCTTTTTTCTCTTTACTATAAACCATTTTTTTATGGGAATTAAGTCCAAGTATTAGGACCTATTGGTAGTTTGCCCTTTATTTTTTTAGCCTCTTTTTTCTCTTTACTATAAACCATTTTTTCTGCCTGATTTGGGAATTTTTTTGAAGTTATTATTTTGTTAATAATAAAAATAATTCACTTGTTCCAATTGACCCTATTAGCATGTCAAAAGCTTTGGGATAGTATTTTGTAGCATAACGTTTGCTCATCCAGTGACAGTTGCTCAGTTTGAATGTAGCTAGGACTTCATTCTTTCTAACACATTCGTTGGACGATGTAGATTGGCATCCTTAAGAAATTATTATACCTTATCAAGTGTTTATTAACTTTAATAGTTGTTGGTTGTTTCATTGCAGTACGGGCGCATTGTTGATATTGATCTGAAAATCCCTCCAAGACCTCCTGGTTATGCCTTTGTGGAGGTGAGTTCAAATTTTAAAACATATCTAGAATTACTCTAGGATGTTGATATTAAGTCATGGTGTCATGTTTTCTGTAGATAATGATAGATTTTGACATTTACAAATATTTCTTTCAGAACTGAACAAGTGGTTTGATTATTATTCAGTCACATTCTTCTCCACTCCGGTTTTTTTTTTTTTTTTTTTTGGGGTTCATTTCTCTCAAATTTTATTTGGTTATATATATTTCAGTTTGAAGATTATCGCGATGCTGAAGATGCCATTCGCGGCCGTGATGGCTATAATTTTGATGGAAATCGATTAAGAGTAAGTCATCCATCTTAGTTTTAAATTACTAATACCTTGCAATTGTGTCACTTTTATCACATTGGTGTTGCTCTGTTGTTCAATATCTTACCTTGCGTTTTATTTGTGTATACATAGGTTGAACTTGCACATGGCGGGCGAGGATCGTCATCAGTTGATCGCTACAGTAGCTATAGTGGTGGTAGTAGTCGTGGTGGAGTTTCTAGGCGTTCTGACTACCGTGGTTTGTACTCCCCCCCCCCCCCCCCCCTCTCTCTCTCTCTCTCTAATTGTATTGCTGCAATTAGACATTAATTGTATTGCTTTGCCTAGCAGTTTTGGTCACTGGATTACCTTCTTCTGCTTCATGGCAAGACCTGAAGGTGAGCATAAATTCTCTCCACTTGTCCGTTGGAGGTAGCTTTTTAAACACCCATCCCCCAAAAAAAAAGCCACATATATGCACAGCCACCTGTTGTCTTTGCTGATAGGATGGGTTCTTATAATACGTTATTGTTCTCTAGGATCACATGCGTCGAGCTGGGGATGTCTGCTTCTCTCAAGTATTTCGTGATCGTGATGGTAAGTTGAATTATGTGTGTCCATTTGTTGATGTTATGATGGCTGTGTGCCTTTACTCCAAGAGACAATTTTAAATGGTTCTTTGATGCTACACAGGGCAATTACTTATATTTAGTGAGGTCAATTACATGTTTAAAGAAAGGTGCATTTATCATGTAGGTGTAGATTAATGCCCTTAACGGGCAACAACAAATAGTAGTAGAATGGGACTTGAAAACTTGTATATGTTTAGCAGGATGTTGTATTCATGTTTGAATGAAGGTGCATCAGCACATTGATGTTAGGTAATGTGTTTGGAAAATAATGTGGCAATTTTGAAACTAAAATTTGCAACATTTGTTTCTTATAGGGTAAATGATCAATAAAAATTGTTTAACATTTGGAATTGGTTCTATAACATTTATACATGTGGTGTTGTGAGCTTATTTTACATTTTTTGAAAAATATTGCATCGACTTGTGATATATTTGTTGTTTTGCATGTTCGTGTTAATGCTTCTTATCGCATATATATAATTTTTTTGCATTAAATAAAGGACATAGCTTAATGCGATGGTCTAAATAGCATGGACACTTCTAAGAAGGTGATGTGTTTGTGTTGTGCGCTTCATGATGTGTATCGGATACATACAAGCGTGTCTTATTATTTATTTTATTTTTATTTTTTAATATTTGGACATGCATCAGACACTTGGGGCGATACACGTGCATGCACTTAAATACATACAAAACACATTACAAGTTTAAACAAAATAACTTGTGATCCAAATGCTAAAATAAAACAATGTAGATTTATATGAATTAAACTCTCCTCCTTTATTAGACTTTAGGCAGTAGTGTTGTTGATGCAGACTACAAGAGGCTCAAGGGAAATAAAATTCAAAGAAGCAATGATATTTGGAAATTGGCAAGATTTCAAAGAGAAGCCGATAGGAACCTACATAATCATGTTTCTAGTATAATTAGTCTTATTTTATGATTATTTTAAGCAATTTATCATTTTTAGGTCCGGTGTTTTGTTAAGTTTTAGATTTGCTGGCATGGACTGTAGGGGTTGCCTAGGGGTCGCCTTGTGGGTCAAGTTATTTAATTGGTTTTTGTTTATGTTTCTTATTTGGTCTTAGATGTGTTTTGAAAGTCAAAATTTTAGTAGTTTTCTATTTCGGTATCCTAGTTGATTAAGTATCCAAAGTCTATATAAAGTCATGTAATGTTTTTAATTCAATAGAGTTGATATTTTAGAGAATTATCAGTGCTTTTGAATCTTTTTTTACGTATTGTGTGATGCAACCAAACGCTAGGTATGATGCCTAAGGCCTTTAGGAGTGATTCTTAGAAACTACCTTCTTCTTTGTTTTTCTTTCCTAAATTTCAGCACTTTCACATCCCAAACACTGTTCACAGCACCCAAAACAGCCCCCAAAATCAATATTCCTTCTTATTCATTAAGCCTTACCCCGATTTCTTCCATACGCTAGTAGAAGCCCTAAATTTCCCCTTACTTTCAGCTTGAAACCACAATAAAATAAAAAATATTTAAATTCAGTTTCAAAGTTCTAACAGTGCTGGCCTACACATCATCCATGTCTTACATTTTTGGAAACTGTCATGTCAGCGTGCTTGTGTTGTGTCACGTGCTTGCGTCCGTACCTGTTGGGTGGTCATGTCTTTCATGTGTTAGAATGTGCACCATTAAATGCCAAGAATTCTTCTCTGTATGCCAACTTGTTCTTCTGTGTTTTACTTTTGTCTATTGTGAAATTTGATGCCCAGTTGTTAAATGCACATGGCTGGGTTTTGTTAAGTCTCATTTTGGCTCAGCTCTAACGGGTTTCATGGTGGTCAAAGGGATACTTATAAATTTTGGAATCAGGTGACTTGTATTGTGTATCTTAACAAGTAAGGCAAATTTTCTAAAAACGTGCTCCTTTTAGCTTACATATGTTCCAAGTTTTGAGTACATGTCTGTAGATAATGGAGCTCATCATAAGCTAGATATGTCTATTGGTGAGCTGAATGGTATGTTGATTGAGAAACTATTGTTGATTGCTTTTGGATATGCACGTTGTAGTTATGAACCAGATACACATTTGTTCTAACCACCTGTTAATTGACTTTTATGGTTACTGTATTTTTTAGGCATGAGAGGGATTGTAGATTATACAAACTCTGATGACATGAAATATGCGGTAAGTGAAATTTATTCCTCTGAATCTAATGATACTTGAAATATTTGTGAACTTTTATATTAGCTCGTTATGGTTATTGTATCCTATCCCTGTCTTGGGGTTGACAAACATAAACATATTTTCTGAAAACCGCTCTGCAGATCAGGAAACTTGATGATTCTCTGTTCCGTAACCAATTTTCTCGGGCTTATATACGGGTATGTCATGACGGATGTGTTGAGAGACCCATCTGCTAAAACCATGTACAACTATCTTGTGGTCAAAACAACTGTACAATACCTCAAAAAAATCCACTAATGCTTTGGCAATCCGCCTGTTTTTCCCCTTCTCTCTCTCTCTGTTTTTCCCCTTCCCTCTCTCTCTCTCTCTCTCTCTCTCTCCCTTATATAAGTTGTGTATGCATCACTTTACTATCTACTTACCAATTCTAGGTGATGGAGTATGATTCAAGGAGTCCCAGCCGAAGTCCATATTATTCAAGAAGCAGAAGTCCCAGTCGTAGCTATAGCTATAGCAGCAGGAGCAGAAGGTTTGCTTTATTTCTTATTGATAGTTAAGCTTGTGTTATGGTTTTATTTCTAGTGCGGATGACCAAGATTAAGGTGTCATGCAGTAAGTCTCCAAGGGCCAAATATTCTCATCGTAGATCTCGTTCGAGGTCTGTTTCATCACGGCCTCATTCTGAGTCATCTCTTCGCTCTGCATCAAGGTATGCTTTCATCTCATTTGTTCAACAGATTTTTTTGACTTTTTTATTTTTTGGTTTGTATTGAATTTCTCATTTTATATGGAAAATATGGTGGACTTACTTTGATGGTAGTTTGTGTGTGTTTCGGTTACAATGGGATTTGGTCTCACTCTTACAGTCATACTCTTAAAACAGTCTCATTTTTTAATTTCCTGAGGCTGTTGATGATATTCTTTTTAGTT
Organism: Camellia granthamiana; assembly: GCA_036172215.1. Classification (NCBI taxonomy): domain Eukaryota; kingdom Viridiplantae; phylum Streptophyta; class Magnoliopsida; order Ericales; family Theaceae; genus Camellia; species Camellia granthamiana. The sequence continues at coordinate 95,212,939 of CM069908.1, read as the reverse complement.
ATTCATTTCCTCAGTTCTCATATGTCCTTGCTGCTTTTGTCTGAATATTCTTTTCTTGTTCTTTTTTAATTATGTGGGTTGCCAAATATATCTGAATTCTCCAGTTAATCCTCATTTGACAGATTTTATCTTGACTGATAGTTTTTATATAATTTAGTGTAATTGCTGGCTGGTGAACTCCCTGTTCTGACTTTGATGGCGATTATTCTCTCTTTCTCTCTCTCTCTCTCTCAAATGTATTCTCTGATGGATTTCTTGATGCATCTCAAGTTTGTTTTTAGTTCACTTCCAGTTAATCCTCATTTGACAGATTTTATCTTGACTGATAATTTTTATATAATTTGGTGTAATTGCTGGCGATTATTCTCTCTCTCTCAAATGTATTCTCTTATGGATTTCTTGATGCATCTCAAGTTTGTATTTAGTTCATATCGACCAAAATTATATTCTTCATTCTAGTGAACCTTATTATATTCTTCATTCCAGTGAACCTTAATATACTCTTCATTCTAGTGACCTTTTTTGGGGTAGCAAAGAGGGCCAGAATCATGTTTTTAAGAAGAGGGTTTCTTTTCCCCTTCAAAATCATGTACTTAACGGTATTGATGCATGATTGAACATTCTGTTTCTATATATGCATTGTCAGGTGTATAGTCCTTAATTTGAAGATTAACTCTTCAACAGCGTTTGGTTTGGTTTCATTTTCAGGAAACCATTTTCAATAGCTGTTTGATTTTTAAACAATAATTCAAAAATCATTTTTTTTCTGGACTTTTTCATCTTCATCATTGAAAACTTTAAAAATGAAAATGTGAATGTTACATAACAGCCCTTAAAAATTTCCTTTTCCCAAATTGGTTTAGCTAGAGAAGGAAATAGAGAATCCATTACCTCGAAAATGTGGGGCATTTAATGGTGAGTACAATGTTTTAGTTCAAAGTACAAATACGTAAAAGTGGAATCGAGTTAGTCCCATTCTCTCTTTTCATTTTTTCTCTGTAACCAGACTCCTAATTTTTTAAAACCTCTTCTGTACTTTCCTTTTTGCTTCAATTCATTTTCCCCTATATTCATCTTTTAAATTTGGAAATAAATGGTGTGTACCCTATTTCCTACTCCCGAGCTTCTTTATTATCTTTTCCCCCAGCTTTTTTTTTCTTTTTTTCTTTTTTTCTTTTTTTTGAACTCCTTATCTTGACGGAAGGAACCACCACCTAGAGAGAGGGGAGTACAAAGAGAAGAAAAAAAGAAAGGAAGCCATTTTAGAATGAAACACATTTGTGTTTTCAAGTTGTATAGCAATTGGAGCATATATCTTTTTCTTTGTTCCTCTCTATGGCATGCAGCATTTTATTTATTTTAACATACGGATTTGTTCCATCGGAGTTCAGCATTTGTTCAAATACACTGTCGTTCATTGATTTGATGTTGAATGGGGTTCTTTTTAGCATAAAAAGAAAAAGGTTTTGGTATCTAGACCCTCTACCTTGTGAGGCTTTAACATCCCATGCTGTTCGTGTTTCCTCCCGTTCTAGTGTTCTTGCTTTGCACATTTCTTTTTAGGGAAAATTACATATTTTGCTCTTAAGATTACTATTGCGTCCTATCAAGTTTTAATATGGATAACTAAATCCTATATGTTGTAAAATGTTCCTGAAAAGTTCATTGTATCTTATCCCAATTTTACTTCTCATTTAATATGAACAACAATTTTATAAATATTTTTAATCTAAGTAAAATTGTATTTTTTAATTGTAAAAATTATGATATTGTATTAAAAAAAATCATAAATCACAATGAAAACATTATCAGGAAGTTCAATTATGTTTTGAAAATTATTATTGAGTTATATGAAATTTTAATATTAATAAATAAGTCATTTTATTTTTTATTTTATATTATTATAAAAGAGTTCAATTTTTCATAGTAGTATATTTTATTTAATTTTATCTTTCTCATTAAATATTAACCAAAAATTTCATATATATTTTATTTTGTTTAAAATTTATATTAAAAATATTTTTAATTATTGAAATTAAATGAATTTTCATAAACAAAAGTACAAGTATAAGATTCATCAACTATTTCATGCATTGAGAAATATATAAATTTGTTATAGTATTATTTTTCTTAACTCTTTGGAATTTTGATAGAATTTAGCCCTTTCAGATTGTGTACACTAAAAAAATTCATATTTATAATATAATTTATTCATGATTTATTTATAATTTTTTAATATAATATTTATAATTTTTAAAATTAAAATTTTAAATTTAATTAAGTTAAAATTATTGTTCATATTAAATTAGGGATAAAATTGGGATAAGATACACTGTAAGAAGCACGTACACTTCCAAAAGGGTGCCGTGTCCGTGTCGAACACACCAACACTCGTTGGATACTTTCCTGACACGTGTTCGACACTCATCCAAACGTATCCTATTTTTTTTAAAAAAAATTAGACTCTGACACTCTTTGGACACTTGGTAGACACACGAATCCATTGCTTAAACACACTTGTCCAATGATTAAACACACATGAAACTAATTATACTTTTGAACAAAATAACTTAGAATACAATGATAAAAGAAAAATAATATCAATTTAGGGAAAACTTCATTTTACCTCTTCGTGATTTGGCTCATGTGCGGATTGTCCCCCTATCATTTAAAAATAACCACATAACCCCCACGTGGTTTGTGGACTAAAATGCACAGTTACAATTTTTTGTCAAAGCTAACCAAAAGTGTAATTCACGCGCATTTGTTGAGAGTTGGTATGAATATGACATTTTTTTCAGACCAAAACCACTTTAATAAGTCTCTAAAATTACGAACCTACCATTCCTCTACCTCTCATCATCCCTTCGACTTCCACTGGTGCCACTTGCTCCACTCTTCCAATTTCAGACGAAAAATACAAGAAAACCTAGAAAAGCTCCTCCCTCCCTCCACCTAAAATTCAGAAACATTCCCAAAGAAAAATACAGCAAATTCAATCTTGAAAGAGCCTCCTTCAACAATTACCCAGTTGATCCTCAAAAGTTATTTTGCTTGCCTCTAATCCTCTCTCAATTTTTTTGTTTTTCTTCTTATTTTAAACAAGATTTGTAGCTTTGTTACCATATATGTGACATTGAATTCTATGTTTTTGTCTAAATTCTTTGATGGTTACCTTCCAATTTTCTCAAAAATCAACTGTTTGAACTCTCTTTCTCTCTCTTGTTTTTTACTTTTTCCATATCTGTTTGTGTAGTTATTGTATACTTATTGGAGAAGAAAAAGAAAAAAATAGGAAGAGGAGGGAGGGGTGGAGCAGTGAGCGGCTGCTAGAGGGAAAGAGGAAGGGTGGGGCCTGCCGGAAATGGAGGTTTCCGGAGATGGAGATGAGGCGAAGTGGGGGACTGTCTGAGGAGAAGAGGAAGGATGGGGGTTTCTTCGGAAATGGAGGCTGCCAATGCTTCTCTACACTCTCAGATTGGGAGACAACAAAAAAATAAAAAATTAAAAAAAAGTCGTTTTGGAAAAAGGTTAATTGTTGAATATATATATGCATATAACTTACATTCATAAACAGAAAAAGACGAGGGTATAATTGTCAATTTACATGTTCTGTTAAGAGAAGTTAGTGTTCATTTTAGTCCACAAAACATATGGGGGTTATGTGGTTGTTTTCAAATAACAAGGGGGCATTCCACACATGGGCCAAACCACAAGGGGGTTAAATGAAGTTTGCCCATCAATTTATAGAAATTAGTATTATATTGTATTTATTTATTTATTGGCTTAGAATGTTATATATATTCATAGATATGACATGTAATAAATATATAAAATTATATATTTTATGTGTCTCTCCATGTGTCGTGTCCTATATTTTTTTAGAATTGTTGTATCGGCTTGTCCATGTCGTATTCGTATTATGTCATGTATCTGTATCCATGCTTCTTAAAATACACCATTATGAAGGAATGAACCTTTTGGGAATATTTTATGACAAATAGGATTTAGGGATTGTTTGGGTCACATCATCTCTCTACTTTTCTGCATATCTTTTCATAAAAAGTCAAAACCGCACTAAATAAGCAAACCCCAAACAACCCCTTAGTTGGTCATATTGAAACTTAATAGGACTCCATGTAATTTTGATAGCAAAATAGAACTTATTGGTAATTTTTCCTTCTTTTTATTATTCAAAGATGGATTGGGGTTACTTGAGAAAGGGTACCAGATTGCCTGGTTATGATGCCATGATTATGAAAAGGTTGCCTTGTTTGTTTTCTAGATCCAGCATTTCGCGGCGATCTGGAATTGCATGTTAGGGACTTGATGGGGATATGGTGCTCAAATTCCTGCAAGTCATTTGGTTGTGGAGGTATGCAATTTTGTTGATGGGCACCTTTGGCAAACCCCTGATAGTGCACTAATTCTAATATGTTTTGCATGCTTAGACCCCAGTAGTAAAGATGGTTTTGTTTTAAAGCTGGATTTCTATGGAGTGCATGCTAGTGGTACCACCAACCACAAGTCAGCAGCGTAGACAAATTTGAAATTTGAAATCCCTTCAACAACTACGCCTTGCACTCTGGCTCCCTATGTGGCATGCGATGATACAAATGGGACCGCTCTTCATGCTTTTCGTTTAGTATTATATGTTATGGTGCATCAATTCTGGTCTAGCTTCTCTTGATTTGGTTCATTTAGTTTTGCTTGACTTGGTGGGTAAAAATCATTCTCCTAATGATGAGGCTGAATATGCATTGGGTTCAAAGCTTTGCTGTTGAATGCTGCTAAAGATTTCTAGTAATTTTGTTTGTTGCGTTTGAATGTGGTAAACTACAACGTGGAAGTGGCACCGATGCCTTTGGATCACAAAGGTCTTAAAGGAACGTTGTGGATATTGAATTGGATTGTTTTTGAAACTTTTGCAGATCTCGATCAAGATCCAGATCCCCGCTACCATTGGTCAGTATAATCTAATCATCCTTGATTGTTTTAGTTTGACAAACTCTCTTTCACCCACAAACAAAAGTGCTTTTTCAAAATAAATAGATAAATAGAAGAAAGGAAAAATATGCATGCTTGAATGAAGTTGCTTCACATCTTTTGTTTCTGAAATGAAATTGGTATTTTGCAGCCTTCTCGTAACAAAAGGGTCAGTAGTAGTCCAAAGCACAGTCCCAGCAGGAGCCCAAGCCGAAGCCGCAGTAGGAGCATCTCTCGTTCCCGTTCACCATTGGTACAGTTCATCTCTTATCAGATTCTAATTATGAGTTTTTTTCTTTTTCCCTGCCCTATTTGTTTTTTGTTATGCTTTCATTGCTTAATTATTATGGTTGTGATTTGCAGGCAAGATCTGGTTGAAGTGGATTGGTTCATGTGTTCAGTCTCTTGTGAGAATAATGAGTTCTAAATAGAGTATTGTGAGACAGTTATTTGTAAACACTAGTATGAAAACCAGTTAGCTAGCCTACATGTACTAGGAATTGGATTTGGATTTGGAGCTGTGGTTATTAGCTTGAGAGCATTAGACAATTTATACTATGATTTAGACTTTATTTTGTAGCAAAAGGTGGTGGGTTGAATGTTGAATCCTTGTGTGTTTCAATGGTGTTGATTTTGATGTTATTTTATTTATGTTCGCATCTTGTGAGTGCCTGCTTCTTTCCACCACATCCACAGGATTGATTTCTGAAAATGAGTCTAGGATGTTTTAGCATGTAGTTTACTGCTATGCAAAGGGCTGATCACATTGTATCCATACCCCACCGTCGCCACGCCCTTATATGCTCATTTAATTTACCAAGTTGTTTTCGAGGGAGAAGTGGCAGCGGAAGCAGAGGGAAATGGTGCTGGATTCTTTCAGTTTTGGTTCCTGAATTTTTTTATTTTATTTTATGCAACTGGACCCTCTCTAGTTTGTATTCCAACTAGTACAAACTTGACCTTGCCTTTATTTTGGGGTTACTACTGGAATTTAAAAATAAAAAAAAAAAATGTAAAAGAAAACCAATATGCAAAATCATTTTTAATAAAAAAAATTAAAAAAATGAGCATCTGTGCATTCTATTTGTTTTGCCGGAACATGCTTTCTTACATTTGGTTGTGATATTGAAATTAATGGTGATAGTGATTGTATCAATGGTGGCCGTAGTTGTAATGGAGATGGTAAATGATAGCAGGGTGGTGATGATCTTGTTGGTAACATGGAAAATGTTTCTCCCAAAGTTCGTTTTTTCGTTCACCACGGAAAATATTTTGAGTCAACTTTCATTTTTTGTTGTACGAAATGGTAAAACATGTGGAAAAAACAAATAGATATTTTTAGTTTTAACTTTCATTTTCTGTCGTACAAAATATCAAAAAATGTGAAAAAAAACAAAAAACAAAAAACAAATGGAGCATTAGTAAATAAACAAAAAAACGAGTTCACATTATCATGTTCCCTTTAGGAAAAATTACTCTAGAAAATCCAGATTTGAGAGGAAGAAAAAGAAATTGAGAAAAATTAGAATCACCAATGACTAACCTTGCAAACCTCTTTTTTAGCTGAAGAGAGGAGATACAGATAGAAAATGAGAAGTGGGGAATCTTTTGCTCAACAAGACAGGGAACACCAATTGCATCTAGAGGTTAACAGATATATATTCTCTATATATATAAAACCTAGTCTAGCTAGTATTTACCACCCAACAAAAAAAAAAAAAAGTAAAGTAGAAGTATTCATCTCCATGGCAGAAGCTGTAATCAGATATAACCTGCTAGGAATATCTCCTCATATTGTCCTACCCTTCAAGCTTTTGCTGCATATCTAACCAATAAATTGGTGTTTCTTTGAGTAGTTTCTCTACCGTTCTTCAAAGATTCTCAGCATCTTCAGACGACAAATAAATAATCCGTAAAAAAAGCTTAACACAAACTTTTTTATTGAAAACAAAATCCTGTAGAGAGGGTATGGATGCTAATTGTAGTCCTTTACTCACAGGAGAGTTGGCAAAACAACTAATAACAACGTTATAGATGGAAAACTTTATTTAAAACAGAGATCAGTTCATGATTAACGGAGAAATCTAACCCTTGGCAGGACTTCCTAAATAAAATAAAATAAAATAAACACTGAGATGCATATCTAATTTCAGATATTTGAATGTCCACTTAAATAAAATCATTCAACCATTAAAGTTTTGGACAGCACTAGATGACCATCCCAAAACCATTTTACCAGATCACTGGGAATTTCACTACTCCATCAAGGTATCTAGGTCACTTGTATGAGACAAGGAAAGCCCAATTGCTATAATAAGCCTTGAAATTCTGCCATTGAACATGCAATGCAATGCAATGCAATGTTATTTATATATATATATATATATATCATCCCCAGGGCACAGAAACAAGAGGAAGCCAGTCCAGCACACAGGCGCATGGCTACCAAAAATTGATATTTTCAGGGCCACACCACAGTATTGAGTTCGTCATTGACGCCAAGCATTATATATCCTTTCTCAAACATACATAACTTTTTGATTTCAGTCATAGTGTTCATTGTTTTCTTCACCAAAGCAGAATATTAAGTCATCTATGACCGATTTTGTGGTGGCATTCTCTCAGATACATACCTCTGGTGAAAGCTGGTGGATCTGATGGCAGTATCTGACCCACCACCCGCCTGATGAAATGGGCCCCAACCCAGATCTCTGTCGCCTTGGCTTAACGGGAATGAAGTCACGTGCTCTCTTTCCCATGCATGGAAGCGATTCGACATTGGATGATTTTCTGCTTCTGGGAAGTTTCGACCAGACGAAGCTGGCGAGTAGAAGTAGAAGCCACCAGTCTGATCAGATGATGAGGCCGCTGGTCCAACTTGAGTCACACCCCTATGACTGCTAGATCTCCGCGTGCCAGACATGATGGGCGTGCGTACAGGTGGTGAATTGCTGGGTTGCTGAAAGTATGCCTGGAGAGCCTGGACACGATCACGGGCCCGAGCCACACTGCCAGGGTAAGGAGGTATCATTGAAGACGCTATTGAGCTCCCAGCTCTAGCAGCAGAACTACAAAAAAGCAATACTGGTAAGTACTACTAGAGTCGAGAAATGAAGGCCAATAAATTATAATGATGATGAAGATCAAATACAACACATACTATATACAAACTTCAAAAATGGGAGAAAAAAACCCACACGCAAGTGGGTGGATTCGAATTACTGATGTCCTAGTGAGGGGGTTCTGACCAACGGGCTACCCCATTGGTTCAGTTGGGTTAGTGTTCAAATGCACATTTTCTCTCAAGAACTTGGTCCTTTATGGAATTCAAACCTTGCTTTCGAGTTCGAACCAGCTACTGACTAATTTTTTGGAAAATTACATTTAATGAGAACAATTCAAAATAATTGCACTTCCATGGAGGTGCAAGTCAGTTTGTGCCCAGTACAAGTGAAAGTTGTGGCATGTGTGATAGCTCTCACTTGCACACTTACACCTCCATGAAAGTGAAATCATTTTGAGTTGTTGTTCTCACTAAAACACAATTTTCTCTTAATTTTTAATGTCACAAAATAGTTCCTTTGCTTTTTAAACACACACCAAACAAAACATGCTATCTTCCATTTGACATTTTAAAACCAACCAAATACTAAAAACACACTAAAATACACAACAATTGACTTATCAAGTGCTTACCTGTGGCCCACAAGGAATGGATGCATAAAAGATCCTGATCTTGGTATATTAGAATTTGGTCTAGCTGTCCTCTGAGTCACAGATGGAATTAAAGACTGATCGGCACCACCAACATGGCTGCTTGATGTAGGGAAGGGAGAGGAATGCTGCTGCCAACTGTGATAATGGACATCCATGGCAGGAAAAGGATAAGAAGCGGGCATCTCACTAGGAACTGACGGCCCATTCCAGTGATTATTGAAGCTAGAACCATCTGAAACACTCCCACCAGAATTTAACGATGAGGGGTGAATTGGTCCAAGGTAAGCAATATATGGGCAAGGATGAGTAGAAGATGATACAGCTGTATGCTCGGCAAAGATAGGATGCTGTCCAATAAGATCGTGATCTACATAAAACCAAAAGCTATTACCATAACATCAGGTCAAAAAGCCTCCATTGGATGAAACTTAAAGAGAGTTTTTAGAATGAAACAGGTGGAAAGTGAGAGAGTACAAAAAAAAAAAAAAAAAAAAAAAAAACCTTCTTCAGTTTGTTTAGCATGAAAGTGATGGAAAAGCTACAACCCATATTAGCTTTGTAATTAAGTTTTTAATTGCTGAAAAAAAACGTAGAATAACACAAGAAAATTCAAATTTGTCCATGCAAGGGGTACCTGTAATTAAAATATCAAATTTCTCTTTTTCTTGCAAAATTTGCATCCTAAGCAAATACTTGCAAGAAAATATATTTTCCTTTTCATTTCTTTTCTTTCGCTTCACTTTCTATCATTTTCACTGTCCATTTTTTCTTTCTAATCAATGGAGCCAAATAGAAAACTAGGTAGAAAGAGAAAAATCTTACATGCAGTCGATGAAAATTCCCCTTCACTGCAAAAATGGAAAACATAACACCTCAGTGGAGGTTCTATTTGAACAAAGCAAGAAAAAATGCAACTAAAACCAAAATACCCCGATGACATATAGCAAAAGGCTGTATTATACACCAACAGATAAAAAATAATAGTATAGACATATGAACAGCAATATCAGTAAAATTAAGGGTAAATTACACTGGCACTTCCTGTAAGTTGGCCCATATTACAGGTCAATCCCCTTAAGAAAACACACCGCCCTCCCTATTGAATTTGAGTGATAGGTTCCCAATTCAGGAAGTCAACACTGAGTTGATCAGATAGAAACTACTGATGTACAAGCACTAATTATTTCAAGTCAAAGATTATGTATCAAAATTGACCTCTAATTAGTTGATTTAACTAATTATTATTTCCTTCCTCAACACAAGTTCAATGAATAGAAAATTGTGGATCAATCTTGTGTGGCCTCATCAGCAGTGAAGGACAAAGGGAAACATGTGAACATTGTGTGTCCGGCAGAAAAAAGAAAAAAGAAAAAAAGGCAAATAAGGAGGACATGGATGAGCATTTGTCCGATGCATGACAGCCCCATGTACATGCACCTAATGGAATTTGGATAGCTAGAAAATCTCGTCAGTTGACCCTTCCTTGCCATCATGATACCTTCAAAGTAAACTTGGTTGTTTGGACATGCATCGACCCTTTCTTAGGTTGACCAATGAAGAGCCCTAACTCTTTTTTTCCCATCTTAAAGCAACAATTTCTTTTGTTTATTTTGACCCCTCATAAATAATTTGAAATTATACTTAAAGACCCTATTGTATCTAAGAAGTGTCCACTAAAGTAACACATGTGACCAATGTGTCTCCTGGTATAAAAAAAATAAGGACACAGATGAGCATATGTCCCACACATGTCAAAAATGCATATGCGCTCCTATGAGACCCGGACCTAGCCTAATGTTGTGTTAAATGGACTCTTTTACTCCCTCAACGTACCCATGTCCACCGAATATGACTAGGGTAAGGGTGTGGGATATGTTTGAAACATGTATCTAATTTACTTGGATCCTCTAATTTAAAATGATGTTTGAAGAAGAAGACACTCACATTTGCTAAATTCTATATATTCTCACACAAATGAGAGGATAAATTCTATATATTTGAAATACATTTCTATATAATTTGAAATACATTTCTATTTAATTTTATCAGAAAGTATTTATACAATATGCAATGTGTGTGTGTGTGTGTGTGTGTGTGTGTTTAAGACGTGCCTAACGTGTTATCCTAAGATTTAGGTTCAGAAAGATCTGACATTTAAACACACCCCTGCACTAGATACTCATACCTGCATCCATGTAACATAGACCTGATGAGATCAGAAATCTAAAGTATACAGTGTCTTCAATGAACCCCCAAGTCTAGAGACCACATGAGTCAGAGAGTTCGAGAGGGGGGAAGAAAAAAGAAAAAAGAAAAAAAGGAAAAGAAAGGGTAATAATAGAAAAGGGAACGACCGCTTCAATCATGTCACATGAATATTAAGTGAGATTAATTTTCAAATATATGTTTCAAAGAAAGAACCCATAAATCCAAGGACAGAGGCTACAAGGAAAATTTGCTTGAAAAATAGAACATAACAATGGCAGCCAGAAATTGATTATTAAAGGAAGTCATACCAAAATCTCACTTAATATAATGTTTAAGCAGAAAATATATACTGCATCAACTAAATAATTCAGCATGAGAAGAAGATAAATTCAACAAACATGGACACAGACAAACATTTCATATGGACAAAACCAAAATACTAACAGCATCACAGAATTTTGGCATCAAATTGTGGGGAAAAAACCTCATTATATAAATAAAATGTGGAAAATCATACTTACTCGACAGATAAGGGAAGTCTTGCTAATCCACTGAATGGACACCATTGAACTCCGAAAGACTGCAAAAACCATTTAAAAATCAGGTAAAACGGACCATGGTCAATAAAAATACAATTAAACTATATTCTTGCACATACTAACATGAAGAGAGAAAGAGAGGGAGGGAGAGCAAAAATAAATGAATAATAATAATTGCCAAGAATATGTAGTTCCTTTCAAACATGCATCATCCAATTTGTGCAAAAACCTTTTTTTTTTGTGTGTGCAAAAACCATTTAAAAACCTGGTAAAACGAACCATGGTCAATAAAATACAATTAAACTATATTCTTACACATAATTATATGGAGAGAGAGAGAGAGAGAGAGAGAGAGAGCAAAAACAACAAAAAAAAAAAGAATAATAATTGCCAAAAATATGTAGTTCCTTTCAAACATGCACCATCCAATTTGGATAGAAGTGCTTTTGAAAGGAGTAGAAAAAGGAGACACGGTTTCAACCCCACCAGATCTGATCCCACCCCTTCTCCATTTCTGCATCTCTACCAGTTTGTTGCCTCTGGCCGCCGGATCCGCCGCCACCACCGCCTAGGCATTTTGGGTTTGAGGGTTTTTGTGCTTTTCTGTCTTTGTTTTTGAGTGATTATAGCTTACCCTCTGTGTGGATGTAGCCTATGTATTTATCCCAGACTTATTTTATTGTTGAACTCTTCTAATCGACTTCTACTTTGCAGTACGAATTTTGTGTCTTGACATATACATAGCTTCTCCTTGGTGGTTCATTTGAGGTTTATCCCTTTGTTTCTTGAACTAGGTTTATTCCTTAGTTTGGTGTAAGCTTTTTGTTGGATTGATCTCCTTATAAGTGCTGTTTGGCTTACCTTCAATGGAAATTACTATTGATAAAAACAAGACCAGTGACAAATAATTCAATCTTCCGGTCTCAATTAAGAGATGACATATAACTATTGTAGATGCACCAAATAGATACTAAAGTACTATTTAAAACAAACTATGAAGTACTGACACTTCAAAACAAGTGTCGTATCTGTGTCGGACACAAGGACACGGCGGGGACAAGCAGACACAATGGGGACACATATGGAACATGCCACATGGCATGTCCCCTTATTTAATTAATATATTTTCAGGGGACACACTAGGAACATGCCAAGTTGTCTTTTCCCCCATTTTCTTTAATACTTTTGATGAATGTTGAATGTTTTATTATTTTCTTCGTAGATTTAAATACTTAATAGATCATCTATAAAAAATAAAAAAATAAAAAATATAAACTGTAAGTGTTAAATTAAAAGTGCTTAAAAAATATAGAATTAAAGTTCTTTTTGTTAATATTGATTGTCTGTGAACGCAATATTAATCTAGATAGAAAATAAAAATATACGAAAATATATTTGATTGTTGTGTCCCCGCCATGTCCGTGCCCGCATTAGTGTCCCGTGTCCACATCCATATCCATGTCCGTGCTTCTTAAAAAACAGCAAGGTACATAACTTCAAGAGGTAAATCTTAACTAGCCAAGAGTAAAATGGCATAGCAGTTTACATTAGGTTTAATTACAGTAACATATTCTTGAGCAGCCTTAAACTCAGCTCAACTCGACTCCTTTAGAACCCTGAAAACATGCAACTTCCCTCTGTAGTTATAAAAATAAATTAAAAGCCTTAGTCTGAGAACAAGAAGCACAAACACTTCCAAGCAGGTGGTGTGTCTGTGTCACACAATGACACTCATCAGCACTTCACAACACATGTTGGACACTCGTCCAAACGTGCCCTATTTACAGATCCTGGTAACTAATTATTGACAACTTGACTTCCATTGTGTTGTATCCTGCATTTTTTTCAAATTGCTACATCAGCATGTCTGTGTCATATACGTGTCCCTGCTACTTGTGAGAAAGTGGTTTGCATGAATGCTAAAACAAATGGCATCTTCTTAACCTACAAATCTAGGTAACACAATATTATAAATGAATGAAAACATAACATATGAGAGAAATACTATAATGGGGTACATACCCACTTGAAGAATGCTTTAGGATCAAATAGGTTCAGAAACAGTCATCAAAATAATGTATGAGCAATGTAACTTCTTATCATATAAGTGTTAGTTAAGATTAATACTATGAGAAATAAAAAGGTAAAACACTTCCACTTCCATAGCTTGCTTAAACGGGACAAAGGTGAAGTCAAATGATGAACCCAATAGCCAGAGTTAAGGAGTCTTGCATTTCGTGAATAAAACAATAGCAGCTCAAGAACATAAAGTTCTAATAACAAATTAAACATAGCACACAATTGGGTGCATGGCATTTCAACTATTATAATTTTTCCAATCACTTTTTTTTTTGGATAAGTCTTGGTCCAACAGTTTTGAACGAATCCCCAAAATACCAGTTAACTGCACCATTCATATCAGATAGACAATCAGAATATCAATCGACACAAAAGGAAAAAAAAACATGGAAGTAGTTTTACATATGACTAGCTAAAATTTCAGAATCTGCATAAACTGAAAGTCAATAATATCCTGTTATTACCATCTCAGAGTAGCTTAGATCATAAAGATCCTCATCATGGGCCCAGTCATCCATGCTAAATTCGGGAAATGGTCGGCAAGCACTCGCAAAAAGCCATTGGCCTTTCTCAATTTTCCGACAGTTGGGGCATTGCATTTCTCCTTTTATATTGAATGCAGAACCAATGCAATCTGAAAGCAATTGTGACAAGGACATGAAAAACATAAGACAGCAGAACAGGAGTTGAGACATCTTGTTAGCAATTATTCATTAAGAAATGGGAACATGAAAAGAAAATTGTTCATGCACAAACAAATCAGCCTGTCAATTTCACAAAACATTAAGAATCACATCAATACTTAAAACTTTGCAGTGCTGCAAGGGTGGGTATTTGTTGCTGCATAATTTCGGAATGAGATGTCAGTTAAACGGCTAGTAATTAAGTTCAATGCACACATCCGATGCAATAGCCGTGCAAACAACCTTTCGTTCAAAGTCACAATGTGATCACACGGCTACAGCAGTGTTCAAAAATACTGTAATGAAAGGAACATTCAACGGCTTTTCATGAGAATTGTTCCACGTAGCTAGAAATTATCGATTAGAACCAGTTGGCATTGTTTTTCTCTTCTTTTTTTTCAATTTGTTTTTAAAACATTTGCGTGCACCAAACAAGTTTCTGTTTTTTTGGTTTTTTTATTTTTATATATATATTTTTTTTAAACGCAAACAAAAACAAGACAACAAAAGAACAAAAACTTGTTTCCTATTTTATACGTTACCAAATACCACCTTAGTAGTTAGCCTACATTTAACTACATTCCTTGCTTATTTATTTTCGCATAAAGAAAAATGAGGGAGGCAAAACTTTTTACTAATGGCTAAAATTAAAATTGGAAAGAAAATGTATATCATAACCTAAATTTCCTAAAATTTATCCAACCAAAAAAAAAGAAAAAGAAAAAAGAAAACCTAAATTTCTTAAAAATAACATTTTTGGTAATTTTGGTTGACGTTCAAATTGATCCAAGACCTTGACCAAATCAAAACATAGCAATTAACAACCTTCAATATTGGAGATTCATTAACCCCAATGATAAAAAAATAAAAATAAATAAATAAAAATAATTTATTGTGCAAGAATGCACAACATTGTAAGACATATCTCTAGAATTCCCATTTTAGTGTAAATTTAATAGACTTCTAATCTTTCTTTCACGAGAAGCTTAATTGAAAAATAAGTCCTTAAGTGTCAATCCCCTTTAGTTGAAAAGCTAATTGCAGTCTATTTGGTTTAGCTTTTAAAAACTGTTTTTAAATTTTTTGCTTTTCATGTTTTTTTTGTCTTTAGTGAACTTCTTTTTCATGTTTTAGGCAACTGTTTTTCTAATTTTCAAATGCATCTAATCAATATGCACCTAAAAAGTAAAATATTTACGACGAATCTTTTTAAAAAAGATTCACTAAAGACAAAAAAAAATATGAAACGGTCTCAGTTTTCAGTTTTTTGTTTTATTCGTCTTTAGTGATCTTTTTCAAGTTTCTTAACAAATATTTTACTTTTAGGTGCATCCAAAGTTTTAAAAGGCTCTCCTGAGGCTCGCCTCAATGCTCGCCTTGCCTCGAGGTTAAGGTAAAACGCATCAAGGCTTTGATTTTTAGGCATTACTCCCAAAGACTTGCGCATCACATTTTGAGACATGTGCCTTAGGTGCGCTTTGTGTGCTTTTTGCGCATAAGCATGGAAGGAGTACAAACATGCAGAGGTTACCTTGGGTTTTTGTTAAACTTAGTCTGTTAGATCGTTTAAATATAAATATAAAAATAAAGATAAAAATAAAATAAAATAAAAAGAATCCCTTTTTACAACTATATTCTCCAAAAAAAATTAAGTAAATGATCAATCAAGAAAAAACATATTTAATTGTCAAGTGAGAAGCTCAATCACTAAAATTAAGAATATCAATTTCACTTTCAGTGAATGAAAACTTCCTTCAATGCAGTATAATGCTCAACGCCTTAAGGCAAAAAGTATTTACACCTTTATATTTAATTTTGTTTTTATTTTTTTTACTATTTTAAAATATTTAATTTATTTACTAAATATTAAAATTTGAGATTTGAAATGCTCACGCCTCAGTGCCCTGAGGCTTACAACTCACCTCATGAGTGGTAAAACGCCTCGAGGTACGCATTCGCCTTTAAAAACTTGGTATGTGCATACAATTTTTTTTAAAAAAAATTGACTAATAAAATATGAAAAAATTTACCAAGGACAAAACAACACAAAAAACAAAAAATTCAAAAACTGTATTTTAGTTTGAAAACCAAACAAGGAGTTATCTATATTGTTACATGGACTCTTAAAAATAAATCAAATACCCATGTCAGACACCCAACACTCGAACAAGGTCATGAGATATGTGTCCCATACTTTTCATTGAACACTTCTCATATATTTGTATTTAATACTATCTTACATGTATCATTTGTTGTACAATTGCTATAAAACACCTTTTTCACACTTTATGTTACATATAGTAACCATTTTATCTCACATAATAAATAAAAATATAAAAATGACTTTTTTGCCTAGTCCACGTACCTTTAAATTTGAGATTTGATGAGTTCGACCTCTAGATACGCACCTCACCCAATGCTCATACCCGAGCCCATGTAACATAGAGTGTTATTCAAAATAACTTTATTTTATTTTAGTTTTTATGGTGAAAGAGAACTTAATGGCAATTCCAATTCCAGGAAGAACCCCTAAAAAAAACAGAGTGCAACAACTAAGAAGCATGAGGACAAGGGGAAGTGAATAAACACCCATCCGTATACAAAGTTGAGCTACTATAACACCAATATACAAGCCTTTAAGCATTTTGTCCTTGTTTCTTCACATCATTTCCTGTACAAAGACAAATTTTTCAAACACCAAGATCTCCATTGCAATAGGATAGTGGCTTTAAAAAGGTTCTTCATGGATTGGAAAGATTGGCTACAGACAGGTAGACTACAAGGGAAGAAGCAACATTGAACTAAAAGTTACATTTAAAACACACACACAAACCCCTCCAGATTACTTGATATCACAAGATTACTTCTTAGTGGGCATTTTTCATTCTTCACCAAGTCCTTAGTAGCCTTCCCAAAGTCAACCTAACAAGTTACCTTTGAAAAGGCGCTAAAACAGGCCTATAAGTTAGCCTTTATAATAGAAGAAGTATAACTAAACTCTAAAGTTAAAAACGTCAAAATAGAACCCAACTTGGTCACAAAGTGTTCTCATTCTTGCAGCTGAAGGAACACATGACACCTCATACACGATGGAAGTGAAAAACAAACATCACCTTCTCTTATCAATATTTTTTACCCCACGTGGCAATTTATAGTCGTTCCCCCATAAAGCTACAGCATCTCAATTACACAGCGCCATCGAGACAAAAAGATATTCTTGAGGCTTGCCAGCAACAATTCATCAAAAGATTTCTCTGTTGTGTGTACAAGCTTTATCTATTCTAGTAGTTGCTTCTTGATGTTGCAATGACAGAAGAGCTCTAAAATATTAAAGATCCAAACATTCAGATCTAGGATATTTGGGAGTTGAAAACAACACACAAATATCAAATCAATCATTTAATGCAGCTTCAAGAGTCCGGTGGACCAATATTCAGTTTTGCATTGCCTTCTTGACTAAGTACTCCATTTATCATACTACAATGTGGTGATTGAACTCAAATAGCCAGCTAGGTAAACACAACCAAATGGCATCTTTAGTTGTAGACAAGATCAGCTTTGCCCCTATCAAACCACCCACACAACCTTTACAATTACCACTCTGTTTGGAAGCATACGTGTATGTAAATAGAAAATTTTGAAATCTACAATAACTGTGTTTTTTTTGCCTAGGCAGGATAAGGAAACAAGATTAGGGCATGAACCCCACCTGCCCCCATCCCCCATCCCCTAGACCCACTATATCCCATGTTTGTTTGGCCAAAATGGGTAGGATTCTAGTCCGATCAGACTACCAATCCTTGGGATAACTAATACCACACCCCTCTTGTATAAATAATACCCCATCTTTGTGTATCTCCCTCCCTCTGTCCAATGGCCAAAAATAATCCTCCAAATTTTATCCCACCGGAATACAATAATCTCGCAGTATATATAAACCCAACCATTGTCCCATAGGTCGTGTTTGATTAGCAGGATTATTTGTGAGGCGGATTAATAATCTATGAAATTGGTATATGATTAGTTATCTAGCTGGATTAGCGAGATAAATAATCTGATCTTGTTCGCGTTTGTTTTGCAATCAATATGGAATAATATAATCCAAATTATATGTTTGTTTTGCATTATTAGTTGTAGGACTAAAAAATTGACAAATTTTGTTGGATAGAATGTCCATCAGAAACTAGTCTAAATAACAAAAATTGTAACTAAACACTAGAATGTGAGTCTCTGGATTAATAATCTCAATCTATGCTATAATTTGACCAATCAAACAATCCCATAGTGTACAATCCCATGGTGTGGGTCCCTCATATTACTTATCCCCCTAATCCCATTCCAGCAAGCAAAGGTGATCTAAATACAAACAAGGCTCACCTTCTTCATGAAATAAATAAATAAATAAAAAGGCAAAATCCACTTTTCCCCTTTTAGGATTTGGCCTAGGAGCACTTTTACCCCGTCATTAAAAAATACCATAGAGGTCTCATGTAGTTTTGGACTAAAATGCAACATTAACTCTATTAACAATATGTGGAGAATGGCCTTAATACCCCTCTACTTTCTTCTCTTTCTCTATTTCTGTTATACATATATATTTTTTATCCTAATCACATATTAACCTAAACACCCTAATTTTATAAGCGAATTTCTAAGTTTTAATAAAATCACACCTTAATTATACATATACATAAACATGTATATATATAGCAAAACAGGTTTTTAGGAAACAAATTACCGAGAAATTCAATTACAAAGAGGGATTTTCAAGAGTGAAATGTGTATTTGATTGCAATGGTGTTGAGTGGGTTTGCATAGAATGGCAGGGTGGTGGGTGAGGGAAGGGGCTAGCGGTAGGGCTGGGCTAAGTAGGGGAAAGTGGTTGGTGGGAGGTGGTTGTGAAGGTGATAGGGCATGGCGGGGGTGGTGGGTGAAAGGAGAGGATGGTGGCATAGAGAGGAGGAGGAAAGGGGTTGCAAGGTAAGTGGTTGATGGCAATTGTTGGTGGCTGGAGATGGTCTGATGGTGGGGTGTGACCGGGTACATATACACAGAACTAATTGTAAGAATTTTCTCCCTTATATTCTTAGTGTACTTTAATAGATGAATCTGAATTCAAGAGGTTGGAATCGTGTCCTCCAACCATCACGATCATCTCTATGTCCTTTAATGGTAATGTATGGGTTGGGGTTTTCAGGAAGTGACGAAAGTGAAGGGTATATTTGTCCTTTTGGCTTTGAAGTTCAATTTTTATTTTGATTCATTATGTTCATGTCAAACTCTCCAAATGGGCTCGTATAATAACACACTTACCATTTTAGATGGAATTTTTAACAATAAGGAAATAAAGTGCAAAATTACCAAAATTATATGAGGGAGGGGCCTTTGGCTATTTCTAAATGGCATGGGGTAAAGTATTTCGAGGCAAAACCACAAAAAGGATAAAGTGAATTTTTTCTTTGAAAAAAGTAGTCTATTCAATGCTCTGGAAAGGAAATGTCGAAACTTTTTTCTTTGTAAATATAAGTTAAATGGATTGTTGAATGTTAGATTGCTATTGACACATACAGACATGGGATATGACAAGAAAGAAACATATCGACATTAAATTTGGAAAAAGTAAAGATATGACAACCAATAAATATTATATATATAAATGAAAATAGTAATCATTTCTTCAATTTTTACATCACAAACACATCATATTTTATTCTATCAAAAAAGAAAGAAATCATTTCTAAATTCTATCTAATAGAAACAAAATGTGAATACAAAGTGATAATAATATCTATTTTACAAGATTATATTCAAAACTAATTGAAAGTTTGGGGCTTTAAAATTCCTAAAATTATTAATTAAAGTATAAAAGAGGGGTTAATAGGCAAAAATCCACTTTGTTTTAAATTAATCATTGGATCTCAAGCTATTTTCTTCAAATTTGCAATGTGTTTGCGTGTACCAGTATTTGAAGCATGTCCAGTTCTAAAAATGAAGGAAAGAAATAATATGAGACGGTCGAATGTGTGTCCAATACGTGTCGGGAAGTGATTAACAATTCAATATCAGACACGAACACAACACCTTACAAGTGTCGTGCTTCCTTAGATCAAGACTAAAATTAACTTCAAAAAAAAAAAGAAGAAAAAGAAAAAGAAAAAGATCAAGCCTAAAATTAAAGCTTTACTTTCTAAATGTGATATATGATTACCTATGAAGCATGAGTACGGGTACGGATACGAGTACTAATATTGGTACGATAGGGGTGCGTCGATATGGTAAAATCCAAAAAAAGTAGGGTACAGGTATGTCTTGGTACATTTAAAAAAAAATATTTATTTTTTATTTGAAATAATGTAAAAATTGATTAAATGGTTTAATTTGTTAAGATCCAACCTACAATTAACATTTAATGCCAAAAGTAAAAGTATAAACCAAAATTAAATGTCATTATATTAAATAACTTACAAACCATAGCTTAATTTTAAAATCATACTAAACATATAACTAAAAATAAAAAATAAATATAGTAAAAGAAATTTTATCTCTATAGTAAAAAAAAATATTGTTTCGACTGAAGGACGGTACAGTTTAGGTATATACTAAGTATGTATGAGTACACTAAAAATTAAGAAGAAAAAATTTAAGTATGCAGAAGTACCATACAAAGTACCATACGCTGGTAAGTATCCAGTACGGGTACGGCATGTTCTTCGAAGTACTCATGCTTCATAGATGATTACACACAGAAATGCACCCTCATCGCTCATTCAAATCATCTAGAAAATGTCAATTTAGTGATGTTCAAGGCCTTCAATAGTAATCAACTATTACTGCATCGACGAAATTCTATGAGTTTGTTGAGATTGATGTGGAATATCTTGCTAGCAACTATTATCAGATAATTACAAATCAACTACTGAACATCGGCAAATGAGGCTCTCACTCCCAAATTCAGTTACTGTTTTTAGTGCTGAAAAAGCCAAAAGCCCCAACAACACGCATAGAACCCTTTTTTGATTCTACACTTTTTCACTTCGCTTCAATTACATACTAAAAATAGCTCGACTTCATTGGCTGGTCAAATTTTTTATTACTCATTCTAAAAAAGAAAAAAAGGAAAAAAAAAAAAAAAAAAAACCACACACACATGGCTAATAACTAGCCTCATACCGAGTTTTCCATTTAACAATGCCACTGTGACGCATTTATAAGGGTGGTAATTCAACTATAATGTCATTTTCATTCAGTATACTGTTAGTAAGAGCACAAACATGCTAGGTCATGAAGAAAAAAAGGGAATGACAAATTCAATGTCAACCTAAAATGGATGGAAGTTGTGAAAAAATCAGAGTAATCAACGAAGGAATCAGCAGATTTTAAATGACAAACTAAACTACAACCTATCACACTAAAGGGTGAGAAAAGAAAAGAAATTATTGTGTATTCTCACTATCATGTTTAGATGAGTGAGAAAGCAAAGCATTTGAGAAAGAGATATGAATGAGATTTCTTTTTCTTCCTTTGTTGTATTTGAAGGGGCAATCTTCGTAGTTGGTATTATAAATATTTTACAACCAATTAACTTATTTCTCATCAAATCTCACCATTTTTGGTGATAAATGAAATAAGCAAGTATTAGAGTTCTCTTTCTCACAATTTCTCATCCTTTGTCACTCAACTTATAAATCAAACATGAGAAAAGAGTTCTCGTTCTCATCATTTCTTGCCAAATCACCCCATCCAAATGGAGTGTAAAAGCTTCTTCACTCAATTTCACGAAAATCAATGCTCTCCTTACAACTTCTTACCTTCCAAACCATTACCAAATGAACTCAAAAGTCTGTGCAACTGAATACAATGTGATCATCCTTCATGTTACTGTCACATTACCTTCCACCATTAAAAAGAATACTAATCAATCCAGCAACGCCACATATATATATATATATATCTTATGCCCAACATTACTTCTCTTCCAACCACATAGTATTCCTAATCCTCAAACCCATCTGATCTAAAACAATATGAATCTTAATCAAACATAAATTTCATTATAGCTGTCAAACAACAAAACAAAAATCATGTATCCCAATAATTCAACTAACTGGTTTAGGCATAACAATATTCAGTGATGTTAGTATCAACCAAATCTGACCACTTTTGATAGAGAAATGAAATATAAGCTTAATAAGAGAGTTGTCCATTTCTCACTCAACCAAAACATGAGAAAAAGAGTTGTCTTTCTCATCATTTGTTTATCATTTTCTCACCAAATCACCCCATCCAAACAGAGACATCATCAACTAATAATATTATTCAATCAGATCTCAACCGATTGTATTACAAACACATAATTCCACATTAAAAAAAGACTCGAAATTTATGACTTACCCAGATGAAATTGATGTCCGCATTGAAGCTTTGCCCAGGATCTATCCCCATTTTCGGTGACAGGCTCCAGGCAAATCGAGCACGACACGGACGAGATTTTGCCATCGCAATCGTCGAGAATATCAGAATCTTCCAAACCCATTACCAGAAATCTCTAACTTATAGATATAAATACATCATACGAATTTCTTCTCAATTTCTCCGATGAAGTTTCGAATATTGAAGAGTTTTTTGTTTTGTTTTTTTTTTTTTTCTTTTTTTTTTTTTTGGGAAAGAGAGGGTTTTGAATTAGTGGAGAATCGAGACTCTGAATATCAATCAGTACGTATTAGGAATCGATCGCTGATGAGCCCAGATAGAGATAGAGAGAGAGATCGTTCTCACGATCGTCGATGGGTTGTTTTGTGGAAAACTGAATACTCTTTTCTTTGTGTTCTTTTTTTTATTTCCTCTTGTTTTACGGCCGTCAGATTATGTGGTCCCACATCCATGACATTTAGGCTCCGTTTGGTAAGATGGATTTGGGGCTTTTTTCTTTTTTCTTTTTTTTTTTTGACTATTTTAGTCACAAAAGATAAAATAAATTATTTTAGTCACAAAAAATAAAATATCACATTCAATTCATAATTATTATATTTTTTTCTCACAAAAAAAGTCAAAAAGCCAAAAAGTCCTTTCCAAACTAAGCTTTTTAGCCCAGACTAAAATAACTAAAAAAGTCAAAAAGTTGAAAAGTCAACCTACTCCCCAAACGAAGCCTTAATTGCAAATATGTGGCATGATGAACAAAAATACATTACAAAATTATGAAAAAGTTTTGGGAATGAAAAATGCTTCATACTACTAATTTAGCACCATTAATGATGTGGCATCATGTGGACCCCACTACTGATGTGATAGTTTGGCCTTTGTTTTGTTTTATTTTTTTTTTCTTTACATTGCCACCTTATTAGTGGTATTTTTAGAGCTTCAAATTTAGTGTTCTAAATCACCACTCTTTGGGAATATGCCCTTTATAATAAAAAAAAAAAATATAATCAAATATAACATTTTGTATAACTAAATATTTAAAATAATATAGTAATTAAAGAAAAAAAGTAACGTTACTAAGAGTGTATACAATAAAAGGTGTGTATTGTAGAATTCTCTAAAAAGTTATTATTTTAATTATTAAAATTGATAAATTTTACTATTGATTTGAAATTTATTTTGAAAACTTAGACTAATTGTAATTTTCCTAAGTTTTTTGAGTCTTTAGCATTAAAAAAAAAAAAATTAGGATTCCAAAATTTGAAATCCATAATTTACTCAAAAATAAGTATGTATAATAAAAATTAAATTGATAAAATATAACATTTACAGATAAAATGAATTTGCGTCATTCATGTAAAATTTTAAATAACGACAATGCTACGTAGCTCAAATTTTGTGGCTCAAATGGCAAAAACGACGTCGTTTTGAGTACAGAACAATATAAAAATGGCCAAAACGACGTCGTTTTGGCCATTTGAACCACTTTTGAACCACAAAATTCGAGTTACGAAACATTTTTCTTTAAATAATTTCTAAATTTTTACGTCTAATCGGTAACATTACTGCCTTAGCTCGCTAATTATTTCTAAAGGACCTTATCCAAGAACCGGGGCTCACAAAAGTGACGTAGTAATTAAAGCGTTGAATATTAAAGTTTTAATATATAATAAAAGAAAATGCTTGGTGGTCATAAATTCTGTGGCTCAAACGGCTCGAAAATGTCAAAACGACGTCATTTTGACATTTTCAGAGTTGTTTTGTATCCAAAACAACGTCGTTTTGGCATTTTCGGACCATTTGAGCCGCAGAATTTGTGACCACCAATGATTGCCGTATAATAAATTTTTAAATCTTTTTGTTTGATTTTTACAAAGCACAATATGTAATAATTTCAAAGGTTTAAGAGCATTTTCAATGCTTATTTGTTTTTTGTCATTTAATTTGAGTAAAGATTTGGATTAAAAACTTTATCTAATATCAAGTATTCTAATGCTAAATTTTTATCAAATTACCGGTCGATCGGAAAGACGTTCAGGCGTCTACCAGCTAGTGTAAATTTTTTATCAAACTCATTCCACAACCGGTTATCCGGGAGGATATCCGGACAGACGTCCAGTCCAATGGTCACCTACAAATTTGATGCAAAGTTAAATGCTCCATTTATTTGATGAAAAAAGTATTGCATCCTTTATTTGATATTAAACTGATGAAACGATTAGAGTACCATTTTCATTAACTTTTCGTCAAATTTAAGATCTAATGAAGGATTGGAGATAGTCTAAGAGTATTTCCAACGTTTAACCCCTTTTTTTTTTCCTAATCAAATTTGAGTAAAAGTTTCATCTTATATCGCATGTTTCAACGGAGCAATCTGGGATTTTATCAAACCACCAGTCGACCGAGAGGGCGATTGAGAGATATTCAATTTGTCGATCGGTCAATGTAATTTTTTCACAAATTTTTGCAAGGAAGTGGTCGTTCGGTGATAATGTATGCCCTGCATCTCCAACGACTATGAACAGTAAATTGATAAAAGGTACAACCATCCTCAATTTAATAAAAACTTTAAAAAATCCAAATTTGATATTGGTTTGATATAAAGGTTGGAGCAACAAAAGTCTACTTTTTTCATCAAATTTGAATTTGATAATCTAATTTAGTACTTAAAATTGAATTTATTAAATGATAATTAATTAAACTCGTTTGATAATTACAATTGATATCACTTTTTAAAAAAAAAAATCAATTGCCTCTCAAAATATAGACTAAAAGTTTAAAGAATTTTAAGTAATTAAAACTTACTTAATTCTGACGAAATTTATAAAATACTAAATATAAGTATTGACATACACTATTATAAACTCACTACCGCTGCTGCCACTACCATTACTACTACTGTCACAACCTAAACCTGCCCCTATAAGTTTAGCATCGTAACCGGTCAATAATCTGTAAATTATCGAAGGCCTCTTCAACAGAAATCAAATTATTAGAACCCAGCGAAAGTAAAATACAAATATATATCATCCATTGAGTTGTGCAGACTTACATGAGACAAAAAATATTTAAACTTTTTATATACATGCATGAAGTTTTGCTTTAAGTATTGACAATTTAATGAGATTTTGAGCAAATGATTTATAAATAAATAAGTATTTATGTTCTCCAATATGTTTCCAAAGTTTTGACCAAGATATGTATGGGTTCAAGATTAAAAAAAAAAAAATTATACTTTGCTCATATTGCGATCTTGAGCATTCTAGACATGATTTTTGGCTCAATGAAGATTAATAAGTTAACAATCAACATAAATTAGTTGGTTAAAGGATAATTCATTGATTTAGTAGTAATTGATTAAGAAGCCAAGTAAAAAATCGGTCTGTTTGAAAAAGAAAGATTTAGTAATGAAAGAATATGTGAAATAGGAAACAGAAAAGGATAAGAAAGGTTAAGTTTGATCAAGGAAGTGACATTATTGTGTTTCAATGTGTATCTATTTTGTGTTTGTGTAGGTCACGAGCCACTGTCTGTCTGATCTGTTTCTGGAGCTATTTGTGAGTAAAAATCTTGTAAAGATATGTTTAGACCCAATAATGTTTATCAATTCCACAATTAAATCAGAATAATAACTAATTAAAATCCAAATCACCTTGATTAATTAAAAGTAAAATATTATATATGGCGGGGTCGTCACAATTACCATCATCTACATCATCATTGTCATTGTTGTCATTATTATCGCTACCACTATTAGCACAGTCGCCACCACCACAACCATTGTTGCTGCCACCACCACTATCGTCACTGCCATTGCTGCCACTACTACAATAGCTGCTACAACTCTTCACTTCCATAACCATTGTTACTGCTGTCACAACTATCATCATCATTTCACGACTATTGTTAGCCCTTTATTTATTTATTTTTTATTTTTTATCTCCACAATATTTTCCTTCCGTCATCACTACAATCATTGTCCTTTAATGTTTACCACTATTGTCATTGGCGCATAATTAACGTCATCGCAACCTCCTCTACCACTACCAACTCATCATCATAAAAATTATAAAATATACAATTTGATCTTGCACATATTAAAGTTTTTTTAGTTCAGCACTCAATTTTTTATCAAGCAGTTCTTCAATTTAAAAAATTCAACTTTCAATTTTCAACTTTTAATTTTTAATTTTATCAAACACTATTGAAGTCTATGAAATTCTCATTAACAATATATATATATAGGGAAAATTGCATTTTTGCTCCTCTCAAATTGTATGAAATGTATTAATTTAACAGCGATATTAGATAGAATACTTAAAGACCTAACTTTGACAACAGTCATATAGGAGAATTTTATTATACACACTCCAATATCATATGCACTTTTAGTTATACCATTTTCTTCTTTAGCTAGTATTTTTAATTTTTTTTATTTTTTTTTTTTATGTCAATGTGCCATTTAGTTAGCAAATTTACCAAGTGAAATTGAACAAACATTTTTCACTTGGTCATGATTGAAAAAATAAGAACAAATGGAAAACACAGAGACAAAAATAGGTGAAAAATTGATATAATTACACTAACCTCTTTTTTGATAAGGTTAAAGTAATTAGCTAATAAAGAGTTCAACAGATTTTGCTAGTCTATGCGCAGGCTCAACAACCTGTCTGTGAATAGAGATAGGAATGTGATTCCTATCTGCAACGCCCATTGAATTGCCATTAGAACTGCCTTTGCTTCAGCAAGTAAAGGTGAGGAAAGCTGCATTTTGCAAGCTTGCTGATATACTTCGTTTTGTTGTTCATTAAAAGATACCCACGCCAGCCCTGCATGTCCAGTCATGCACTTCCATGATCCATCTACCACACGTGAAGATCTGAAAATCTGAATTGGTAGACAGGTTATTAGCAAGTAGACAACAAGAATTTTCAGATATCTTTGATGACACATTAATAATTAATTATATACATTTATACGAGTACTTCAAATATCAACAAAAAAAAAATGTAGCAATTGGAAAAAAGTAAAAGATAGTCTATAGAGAAGTTAAACATGCAAGCAATTTTTTGGACACTTGAGATACGTCTAGTGATGGATCAGAAGATGATACACTAGAAAGTACTGTTGTCGCCTCTAGTAGTCCTCCGGCAATACTGTCGACAATGGCCTCTTCACTTGCCATTAGAGATGCCATTAGCTTGGCACCTGCCATTTTTTCCTGTTGAACAATGTGCACATATTATGCAACCCAAAAATAAAGGAAAAGAAGAAAACATTGTTGGCTTTTTGGCTTTCGAAGGTTATTATTGTAATTTTAAGCGTGGTAGCAAGGATCAATCAGTCCTTACAGAAAATAAATTGCCAACCAATTATTAGACGATTGTATTTTAGTTCTTTCAGCTTCAATGAAGAGGACTTTTACTGGTGGCTTTGTTTAGGAGAATTAAGCAAACAATGATTAAATGAAGAACAATTGTAACATTTCATTAAGTAAAAATGAAAGACTTACAATGATTCAATTCAGCCTCGTAAAGGTTTACAGCAACAAACTACTTGAAACGACTCCTATGAATGAAGTGCAGTGCAGGAATTTAAAGAACAAGAAATGTAAAACTGGAAGGAAAATAAAGTAGAATAAAACTGGTTTTTTAGATCTGAGTCTGGGCTTCTTTCTGGGGCCTTCTCTGCTATTTATACTTTTCAATGACAATCGTCAAAATGTGTTTCTAACTGTTGAACCATCCCTCAATGATCGCTGATCATGTTTCCTCACAGTTAGCTCCACTATGCTATGTCTGCAGTTAGGCTTCCCTCCTGATTTTGAATTTAAATACATGAGTAACCGTTAAAGCCACGTCATTTTGCATCTCTTCGCTGATCGAGTGCTATGCAGATCTACAATAACCAATACTAATGCCACGTGTGTGATTACGATTGAGGATTTGAATTGTCTTCTCGTATTGCCCCCATCCTGCCACGTGTTGAACTGTGATTGGCCTATACAAAATATGTAGCCAACGTTACCCTCCGCACTAATATACCCAATACTTGGTGACATTAGTGGTTCAAGGTATTTTATCCACGTCTTACAACGTGCATGGGTTTTGCATCTTCAGAAATGCAACCGTCATTCATCAATGAACATTTGCATTAAATTCTCTTCTATCCTTTGAACTTTCCCACTATCTCAGTATTCAAAAAGACTAGTTCAGCTCTCATGGCCAAGCAGACTTTTTCTTACCTCGATCAAGCATATGAAGAGTTGTTTGATAATGCTATTCGTACTCGAAAGAATCTTCATGCATTAATTAACCACCTTTACCCACCCTCCTACATTCAAGTCATGGAGTCTTTTGCAAACTATCAATCTTTGGATTACGAACCCTTTGCCCTCAATTCTTTAACCCAAAATTTTGCAGACATGGATATTGGAAGCTCTTCTTCTGACCCAAAACCTTCTGCATGGGATGAGACTACAGCTTTTTCTTATTCTGGGGCTTCTGGTTGGAGAAGCTGGCCAGAACCTGAGGAGTCCAAGTTAAGAGAGCGAATCAATCATCATTTCGTTGAATTTGTTGATCCTCTAACTTTTCCCTCTTTTGCTCGAAGTTTGGTAGTTTACCCATATGTACCCATCGACTGCCGACGCCGTTTGGAAGACAACTTACTCATAGCATGGTACACGTCTTCCATGCCTACGAAGATAGTACAAGCCACTCATCGTCCAGAAGAGGCTCAAGGATATAACCCGTCATTCTTAGCCCAGAAGGCAAAAATTTGCTCTTCTGACTGGCTTGATATCGTCAACAACCCCCAATTTCCTCATTCTTTCGAGATGGAAGCTCCTGTACCTCCTCTCCTACAAAATCCTCACTGGATGGAGGAACTGAGACTTACTCTCTTTGAGGACCAGTTTCACCCCTCCTATAACCCTTCATCTCTCCCTACTAAATATCAGCGACAACAAGCCCAACTTTTTCTTGCGGTCTTTTCTCACTTGCCCTTCAATGTTCTTGAGGACGATGTTCCTCTCAAGAACTTTCGATGGGCTTGTGATGTTATGACCCGGGGTCATGTCATCAACCCTATCGCCCAAGCAGAGCTCCAAATGTTTTTAAACCAACTCCCACTGCTTCTTCATTGGCATCACATTTATGTGGCCACCACTCTATCTTTGGATCAAATCTCAGCTCATCGAGCTCATACTCGGTATGAAGCAGAGAACCTCATCGATGAATATGATGATTTCAAGAATAAAGACTCTGCATACTGAATGGCTTGGGCATGGATGAGATAGAACAAGGGTTGAAAGAAATAGAGTTTGAAATAAAGGCCAAAAAACTTTTTTATCAAATAAGAACATATCAACTTCAGCAGCCTAGCCTGGAGAAGATAGAAGATAGAATAAAAAAGGAAGAGAAATTCATTGATCATAGTTGGAACAAGTTCCATGACCTTGTCATTTATTCTGTTCCTTATTTTTATGAACTTGAATATTTAGCCAAGAAAGGCTTTTGATGTAATTGCTTTTGTCTTAATAAAGCTAAGATGTTTTCTACTTATTTGGCATGGTCTGATTTTACCCCATTTGTCAAAGACAAACAAACTTAGGGCTTCGAATTCAACAATTTCATCATTCGAATCTTGATTCGATCATACCCAATGAAATACTGGAAACCCAATTTGAACTTTTCAAACTTATGGAGTGCAATTAACAACTTTTGCCGGTTTCCTTTTAGAATCAGAGCTTCGAATT
Source organism: Camellia granthamiana (assembly GCA_036172215.1). NCBI lineage: Eukaryota > Viridiplantae > Streptophyta > Magnoliopsida > Ericales > Theaceae > Camellia > Camellia granthamiana. The sequence continues at coordinate 95,182,547 of CM069908.1, read as the reverse complement.
TACCAATTTTGCCCTTCAAAACTTGATTTGATCAGATCCAATTCTCCAACATGTGGTTACTATAATCGAATAATTTCAAATCAACTAATTTTGCTTCAAACAAACAGTCTATATTTTCCAAAATATGGAAACCTCTTTTAAGGACTGCACTGTTTTATTCTAAAAAAGTGATTTCTTCTGTAAATTACCAAACCAACTATTGGTTTGAAACCTAGAACAAACAATTTCTAATCGTAAGATATTTCAAATTCTGCTTTGAAGGATTTTACTTTCATCAAGAAACCTAAAAAACAGGTCTTTAATCCTTTTGAAGTAAACAAATACTTGGGCGTTCCTGCACCCTTAGGTGGGGAATGTGCTTCGAAGTTGACTTCTTGTTTTCGAAGCTGTTTATTACTTGATTTTGGCGCCAAAACTTGGCTTCGAAGCCAAAAGTTTAATTTCGAAGCCAACATTAGTATTTGAGATACATTTCTCTCCCAAATTATCACCATTGAGGGGAACCTTTTGTATTCGTACTTTTAACACTTCTTTATGAATTCAACCCACTTAAAACGATTGGGTATATTTTTCAGACACAAAGGTTTTAAAACCCTTTTTACTTCGTGCTTTGAATTCACTCGTTTGCCTAACACACAAACCCTTCATCTCTACTGACCCTCCCTTTCTTGCTGTTCATTACCAATGGAGTCTTCTTCCTTGAAAGTACTAACTGGCGAACGTATAAGCCCAACAATGGCTTTGAAAAGATGTATTAAGGAAGAAATTGCTAAATTTAAAGCTGGTGGATCAAGTGCTATAGACGGACGCCTCTTTATTCCTTGCCACAGCGAAAAACAAGAATATGTCATAGGTCCTATATTTCGAGAGGTTCCCGCACAATTTCCCGCTTTGTACCCTCGTTTGGAGGACCACTTTCTTCTCTATGAAGGGGGGCTTGACTGGGGAAATTGGAGGATGAACCGACCTCATTGTTGTTGGCCAACATTGAGGATTGAGTGGGAGGAGTGGTATGATAGGGTTGTGTCTGCAAGAGAATGGGACCTACAAGAGCTTTGTATTCTCGATGCTGTAGACACCCCATTTTTGACCGACCTTAAGACTCAGACGTCACCAATTGAGAGCTCGGTGATGTTGTATATTGTGCTCGTTCAGAAGTCTCAGAGTCACGGCCGTGAGCCCTGCCTCCGGACTTCCAAACCCTCTTCTGTACCTTGTCTCGGTTTGCGAACCAGACTCGGTTTTCCTTGTTTCTTTTCCTGAAGGGAGGGAGAGGTCCCATAGACCATCTCTCAGTGGCCGTGGGCTACATTTCGTGGCCGTAGGCCATTTTGCCCATTTTGGAGCCCGGTTCCCGGTTTTCGGAGCCGTCAGGCCGTGTGCCTCGGTTCGGGACCGTCTAACCATCTCCGATTCCTCCGGTTTTTGGTATACATCTTATTTACTCCCTTTTGAGGGACACTGAGGCCTGAGAGACCCACTTCGTGGTCAAATGCCACTTTCGGTGCTTAACGGCCTATTTTCGGGACCCCGAACTGCGTGTTTTGGCCCCCGAGCATTCGTTTTGCATCGGTTTTCGTTCATTTTTGGCAGGTACCTCTGTTTTATCACCAGGAAGGTCACTGAAGGGTGGGAGGCCAGCAATTGTCTCAGCAACCAGTTATATTCCTCCGGCGCCCTCCGATGCCCGTTTTTCTCACTTCCGAGCCAATGTTGACCACCCTAGGGCCATTTTCTTCAACCCCAAACCACATATTTGTGTTGTACACACATGGGAGGACCCTAAAAGTCTATGGCCGGCCAGTAATTCAAATTGAACCTTTTGAACCCCTCCTAAAAGTGGCATATTCTCTCTCCTGTTTTAGAGTTGCCAATTTTGAACCACAGGGTTGTGATGAGGAGACCTGGGAGGACACCTTTCTCTGGTGGCCGGCCAGAAAATCTTCTTGAGCCTTTTGACCCTTGGCCGTCCGGCCATAGGGGGTGGCCGGCCGACCACCTGCAACAAAAATAGGTGGCCGGCCATGTTCCTTGGGATGTGTGCTTTACAGCTGTATAGCTTTTTCCCCCAAAATATCTGATTTCGGAGGACTTTTGTAGAGGAGGGAAACTTAATCCCATATCTCTACACTTTTTCTCCCCCTTGCCCCACCATTCTTGCATACATACAGCAGCTCCCTCTCTATCTCAAGGGTTGGAAAACTTGCTTTGAGGATACACATACATATCTCTCCATTTCTCTCTCATTTTCTCAAGTTTTGGCTCCATTTCTTCACTACCACCAAGCACCACTACCACCATTCCATTTCCAGCAGCTTGGGGAGCTTTCCAGCAGCTAGGAAGCAACATTCCTTGGTCCAAGAGATAGCAAAAGTTTGGTCTTCAAGGGTAAGTTCATCTTTCCCTCTTTTGTAGCACTTTTTTGCACCATTCTTCTAGCCTATTTTCTTGCTGTTTTGGGCTCCGACCCTAACTGAAAGGGTCACTATTTTGAGCTATTCTACATGTTTGTTGAAGGGCTCAACCCTGTTTGAGCCCCCCATTTGGTACTTGCTTCAATACCGTCTTGTATGCCATTATTTTGCATGGTATTTCTAGCCTATGTGTAGTCTGTTTTGAGGCCTTATGTAAAGTGAAAATAGACCTATTTTGAGCCCCTCTACAACATTGTAGAAGGGCTCAACCTTGTTTGGGACCTCCATGCATGACTTGCTTCATTGCCTCTCTTTGGTCCCTATTCTTGCATGCTTTGATAGCCTACCTTGCTTCTGTTTTTAGGCCATGATCAGAACTGAAAATGGCTATATTTTGACCTTCTTGGAATATCTCATTAAGGGTCTTTGGCTGTTTGGTGAATGCTTTGTATACCTCATGTTATAGCCTCTTGTTGGCCTACTTCTTGCATGGCATTTTTAGCATGTTTGTATATTGTTTTAGGGGTTGTCACCTACTGAAAAACAGCATGTTTTTAGTCCCTCTTCAGTGTTGTAGAAGGATCTTTTGCCATTTGGGCTTTGCATCTATCACTTGCTTCATTGCTTCCCTTGCGGAGCCATTTTTGTATGCCATTTTTGCCCTATTTGTGATTGCTGTTTTGCCTTGATTTGAACTGAGAAAATGTGAGTTTTGGGGCTGCCTTGCTTCTGCTTTTTCATGTCATGTTCAAATTATGCATGTATTGTATAGCTACAAGTCATTTCGGATGCCTAGTTTTGCATTTCGGGAGAGATTCCTTGCATCGGGTTTCATTTCGCCGGGTTTCGGGGCTGTTTTGCCCCTCATTTTGCTACTGATTTTTGCATGTTTGCATGTCATATTCCGTGTCTTTGCCATGTCTCATTAGAGTGGCATTTCGGTGCCTGAGGGTCCGTTCTCGGTTTGCATGCACGCGTGCACGCATTTCGAGGTATCTTGTTTTTATCTGATGGCCTCCTATGTGAGTGTGGCTGAGGCTCACTCATGTTGGTGTAAGCCCATTATTGCATTGCGTATGCCATTTCATCCATAGCATTGTGTATGCCCGGTTGTGTATTACCTCGTTTAGCGTGTATGCCATTCCATAGCATTGTGTATGTTAAGATTGCATATTAGCTGCATTTCATGCATATCATGCATATTGCATCGTGTTCGGGATAGGAGTTAGCCCGGGCACGGGAAACGAGGTACGTTCCGTACTCCGAGTGACGAAACGTGTCTCAATTCCCAAGTCACCGACACTCCGGATTATCCATGATGGAGTTAGGTTTTATTGTAGCATTCATATACATTCATTCTATATTGAGTTGTGCAATTCGGCTCCTCGGCCATCATGCATCGAGATGCGTGATTGGTGGCACGAGGATCGAGGCATGCATATATCTGTGAAATACATTGCTATGCCCCTTTCCTGCTCTCTGTTGCAGCATATCGAGAATCAGCGGTCTTCCGAGGCTTGGCGCGCTTTTCAAGAAAAGGTGTAAACAGAGGCTAATTGGGGCATCCCAGTGGATTTTCGCGCAAGGCAGCCTAAACATGCATCATTCCATCATCCGAAGCAGAATCAAGGCAGCCCCTGGCTTGCATGCCAGTTTACAGTTTTTCTTAGTTAATTTGTTAATTAATTACGGATTTGTACATTATTTGGACTGTAATATATTTGGACTGTAATATTCTTTTATTCGGGACTGTATATTTATTTGGACCCTCTGTGAGAGGGCATAATTGTAATAAGTGTGGGTGAGTGTGATGTATGTCTTCCAACCTCACGTCTTTCTTCCCTTTTATTTACCCGCTTATGATGGTTAGATATAGGGCATATTTCAATTAGCATACAGTATGACAGCATGTTTGCATCATTCATCTGTTTTGCACGCACCAGGCTCGGCGCATCATACAAACTGCATTTGTATTTCAATTCCAAATTGAATACGTGTTAGTTGTAGCATTCCATATGCCATGTTTAGAATAGCCGAGCCTGCCATAGTTTGCATCTTTGCATGTGTTGCATTAGGCAATTCTGTGTATCTAGGATCATGCATGATTTCTAATGAGCTTCTGTTTTGGCTTGGAGTACTCGGTGAGTTTTATGCTTTAGCACCCTTGCATGCGTGTGAGTGCTGCCATGAATAGCATGCTTACCATGAGGCTAATTGCTTATGTGATATAACTGCCTTGAATGCCTGTGGGTGGAGGATGGGTTATTTGAATTGGGATAATTCATCAAATGTTTGTTTTAAGCCCACTAGATAGTGGCAAAATCATATTTTCTAAGCCCACCCGAGGGTGGCAAATTCACGTCTTAGCCTATCTGCGGGTAGCACCATCAAACCATCTTTCAAAAACAAACATGAAATGTTTTGTTCCAATTCAGGCGACTCAGTCTATACTTGTATGCTGTGCGCATCACATAGTAACCTAGGCTAATAACCGGAATAAGAACACGCGATGTTTTCAAAAACAGATATCATGATTAGTAGAGGCCGGTCTTTGACCGGGCGAGCGGGGGTGCTCACGAAGTGACCTTCCCCAATCGTACCCAAGTTCCCGAGCCGAGACAACTTTGGTGATGACGGACACGTGGCCTTTGGCACCGAGTCAGGGTTTCCTAAATTTCCCCATAAAAAATATTTAGGTGGCGACTCTGTATCTGGCAAAGCAGTCCATGTTTGGCACTTTTTTCAAAAAAAATCTGTTTTCAAAACAATTTGCCGGATTTGGACTCTTTGGTTCAAGATTAAGAACCGTGACATTTGAGTCCTTCGAACTGTAGTAGACCCAATATCGAACCAGAACCGGGGGGGGGGATTCGCACTCCCTCGCCCGGGATGCGTTCGGGGACGTCTACAGATGCCCTTCGTCTTTCCAGGTTTATCATTCTTGAAGACCCTTTTTTGATTACTGCAGCTCTTTGTTTTTGGAATATGGCCTTTAACTTTTTTCAGTTTCGGTGTGGTATGATGACTCTCACCGTTCTTGATATCTGTCATCTCTTAGGGCTTTCACCACTCGGTACTCCCTTTACACCAAACTATCCAGACTTTTCGGTTAAATTTTCTCTCCCACCTTTGAATTCTTCCTTCAGTGACTTCGTAAAGGCTAAGAATAAAAAGGAGGGCCCTGTGAGTGATTAAGAACTCTTCTCCTTTATTTTATATTGGTTGTGTAAATTTCTCTTTTGTACATCATCTCAACGAATCATGCCTGAGTTTGCCCCACTTGCAAAGGCCCTTGTTTTGAAGAAGCGAATAGCTTTGGCCCCTTATCTTTTAGGCCATATTTATAGAGCCTGCTCCCAATTTTCTGAGAAACCTCTTGATATCAACCAAGGAGGTCCCCTCTGGATGCTTCAACTTTGGCTCTTTGCATACTTCACTGATTTACATCCCAAGTGCTTGAAGTTCTTAGTTCAAAACCCTAGCACTTACGGAGAAAAGTATGCTAGAATTGCCCTTTATCCTGCTTCTTTTGCCTACTATCTTACTTTTTTTCACCGGCTTCCTGTTTTCCCAACTGCCACCTTCTTTTATCCTTTTGATGCCAATAAAGGACCGACTTGGCTAAGGACATTCTTGGCTGATAGACAGTGTTCCATTCCATCGCACAAAGATATGTGGGCCTCTATTTTGTTGCCAAAGGAACTTTTTATTAGTACTTTAAACCCTCGAGCTTATAAGTGCATATCTGAGGTATACTGCCTCTCCCAGTTTGCTAGGCAATTTGGGCTCACCCAAGGAATTCCCATTCCACTCTGCAGTCTCTCGAATATCCATCTTACAACCAAAGACCTGAGAGTACCCAAATCTAAACTAGAGGAGGCAACATTTAAACTGTTGAAAGATTTGAGTGAGTTTAAATTTACCCCATTCCTCCTCTCTGGCTCAGTTTTAAAAGGATTTCAAAATTGGTGGACAGCCAATATGGAAGTACATCTAGCAATACATCCTCATGATTTACTAATAGGACTAGGTATGCCTTCTAAGGCTAAACCAAAAGAAACCGGGACCATCCCCTCTCTTTCTATAGCTACCAAGACTATTCCTACAGTCTCATTCCCTCCTTCCAGAGTTACCAGAGCTGCTTTGAAAAAGGGTATGCATTTTTAGGTTTTCTTCTTTCAGAATTTTCTCTTTGTTTTCTTCATATTCATACTACTTGGTGTAGGATCTCCACAAGAAGAATCTCCCAAGAGAGCTGAAGCTCTGGCTATTCTCAAAGACAAACACCAGCAGAGAAAGAAAAGAAAACTAATACTCATTCTTGAAGAGTCTGAGTCTCAGATTGAAGAGAAAGAGACAGAGAAAGAGCAGGAAATACCACTGCAGAGAAAAAAGAGAAAGAAGATAATTGTCTCTCCTTCTGACTTGGTCGAAGACCCTACTCATGAGGCAGCTGCAAAAACAGTGGAGAAGGAACACTCTAAAGAAATAATTGTTTTCCAGAGAGCTGAAAAAAGGCGACATCAGCAACTACTAAGGGATGAAGCTGCTGCTGCTGATACAATCCAAAGGGAAACTGTGAGAAGGCAACACACTGCTGAGCGTTATTCCCTTCGTAGTTCTCCCATCATTGCCATCACTTCTGAAACTAGCAATTTCCTTTCGTGTCTCCACTTTCCTTTCTCAAATTCTTGATATTGAGACTTAACATTACTTTGTATTTCTTCTTTTGCAGCAACAACTACTCTGTTTTCTCCCTCAATAAGGACTCCTTCAATTTCATCTGAAAGACCTCAAAATGTGGAGCCAATTCAAATAATACTCCCACTCCCTAGTCCTACATTTTTCATACCTTTCTTGAGGCAAAGTATTCCTGCATCCCTATCTTTTGGCTTAACTCCATATTTTCCTCATCTATCTTTCAATTCTACTCAATTTGCTCTCCCTTTAAGCCTTGTTATTCCTTCATCTTCTAAGGAAATTCCAGCTATTACTTCAGCTATTACTTCATCTCCAGTGATAGCTGATTCCTGTAGAGAAGACACTGGTAGCTCACCAATTCCTTGTCCATTATCTCTATTTAGCTCAAGTCCCTCTTCTCTTGACCTACTGGTAGCCAAGACTATAGATACTGGTAGGGATACTTTATCTTCTCCTTTTATCCATATGCAGCCATCTATTCCTCATATCAGAGCCCTTTCTGCGCCAACCATGTCAACAGAAGAAGTGGACATTTTTGAAGCTAGACTAGCTAGCCTTTTTGACGTGCCATCCACCATTTCAACAGCTAACAATGAAACTGAGCCATTAGTCCTAGCTAATTCTCTCTTAGAAATTTTTGAGAGCTCTTCCTCCACTAGTAAGACTTCCCTGCCTACATCAGACTTGGATAGTTGTTTGGAGTTGCTGACATTCTTCTCAAGGATCCCCTTTGAAGCCTTACAAAGGCCTATAATCAAGAATGGCTTCCTTTAATGCTGCAAGGTTGTTGAGTAATCCAGCATGCTATTTCAAGTCATTTATCTCAGGTGGCAGCCACCATTGACTTTTATATCAACATTTGCCATGTTACCAAGGCTGTAGAAGAGAAATTGCTGAGAGACCAGAGTTTTGTTTTCCAAATTCATGTTGAAGGGTCAGAATTGAAAGAGCAACATTCCTTTGTCTCTCAATTTCGAGCTCAACTACTAGAGAAGAAAGCTTAGCTCAAACTGCCACCAAGCTGCAGATCATTAACCAGGGTCTGGTTGATCGAAAACAGGAGATGGCTACAGCCATTCAGTTGTTCTCATCTCTTAAGAGTAGAGAGTCTATTGTAAAGGAACATCTGAAACATTGTACTGACTTTTGGGCTAATTTATGGCTGCATGTATTCAACTAATTATGAAATAAAATCCTTATTTTTTATTTGAGTGTTTGCATGTTCTTTTCACTTAGCACTTATTACATTCCTTGTGTTTCCCACACGGTTGGATAATAAGGCTTCAAATATCTGCCATTAATCTTCTTGGGGTGTACATATCCATTCAAAATTTTCAAATAATATGCTCCCGAAGACAAGACTCTGTGAATTTGATATGGTCCTTCCCAGTTAGGTGACCATTTGCCAAACTTGTGGCTTTTAATCCCTATTGAAAGTATTGTCTTTCATACCAAATCACTTTCATCAAAGCTAATGTACTTGACCTTTTTATTATAGTTTTTGGCTGCTTTCTTCTTTTGGAAAAGAATGCTATTTAATTCCAAAATTCTAGCTTCATCTACGTTTTCTAATTCCAAACGCATACTCTGATGGTATTGCTCAAGAACTAACTGGTCCTGGCCTCTCACCCTTAAGGACTTAATGTTAATTTCTACAAGTAACATTGCATCATACCCATATACTAAGGCATAAGGAGTAACTCCTGTACTTGATCTTAGAGAATTCTTGTAAGCCCATAATACATCCAACAGTAAGTTATGCCAATCCCTGGGATTGTCTTCCATAACTTTCTGTATTCCTTTCTTCAAAGATTTATTGGATGATTCTGCCTGACCATTAGCTTGTGCATAATAGGAGGTAGAATTAACAAAGCTAATTCCAAACTCTGCCACAAAAGACTTTACCATCTTTCCATCAAACACAGTCTCATTATCAACAGTTCTAGTCTGTGGGATGCCAAATCTGTAGATCAGATCTTTAATGAATCCAATAACTTCAGTCTGGTCTACAGCCTTATACGGCTTAGTTTCGACCCACTTAGTGAAATAATCTGTGGCCACTAAGATGAAACAATGATGCTTCGAAGAAGGTAAATGTATTTTCCCTATCATATCCATAGCCCATCCTCTAAATGGCCAAGGCTTCACAACCGCATGCAGATCAGTTATGGGTACATACCTTATTGTGCCATGCTTTTGGCATGCCTGGCAACCTCTAGCATATTCTATGTAATCTTTAAGGATGGTTGGCCAATAGTAGGAATGTCTTCGAAGCAGCCATCTCATCTTTACACCAGGCTAATAAGCACCACGGATGCCTTCATGAACCTCAGCCATGGCTGTCAATGCTTCCATTGGACCTAAACACTCCAATAATAACCTGTTTGCCCCCTTTTTGTAGAGAGCATTACCATACATTATGTATTGCATAGATTGCAATTTGATTTTTCTGCTGGCTTTTGAAGATGGGCCAGCTAGATACTGCATTATTGGATGCCTCCAATCTTGTTCTTGTAAGTCATTATGATTGACTTCTAAGACCACATTCCTTTTATTTAAAGGTGGTATTACCTTTTGCTATGTTGTTTGGCTTATGTTCATTTGAGTGTTATCTCTCCTCTTGAAATTCGAAGCTTTCTAAGCCACATCATTAGCTTTATTATTCAAGAATCTTGGGACATAAGTTATATTTGTTATCTGAAATTGAGAAAGCAAATGTAATGTAACAACATAGTATGGCAACATGTTCACACTTTGACACTTGAAAATTCCTTTCACCTGGTTAACCACCAATTGAGAATCTCCAAATATATCAACTGCATGAGCTTGTAATCCAATAAGTATTTCCAGTCCCATTATTAAAGCTTCATATTCAGCTTGATTATTGGAACAAGTAATTTCATCCACTCTGAAACCATGTGTGGTTTCTACCCCTTGTGGTGACTTAATCACCACACCAATTCCAGTTAGACCATTGGCTTTTGATCTATCAAACCACATTTGCCATGGTTCAACACTAACCATACCAAGTTCCATTATCTCTTGGCTTTCTGTTTGACATGGATGGTCTGCTAAGAAATTAGCTAAAACTTGTCCTTTTACTGCCTTTTGGGGGACACATTCTAGATGAAATTTTGATAAAGTTAGTATCCATTTGCCAATTCTTCCTTTCAACATAGGTCTTGATAACATATATTTAACCAAATCTGTGGTTGCAATTACCAAGACAGTTGCAGGCAAAAGATAGTATCTTAATTTCATTGTAGCAAAATACAATACAAGGCACAACTTTTCTACAGCTAAATATTTATATTCACAAGAATTTAGAAAACTACTAAGGTAATAAACTGCTTGCTCTTTGCCTTCTTCATTGTCCTGGGCTAAGAAAACTCCCAGTGAATCTTCTACTGCAGCTATATACAACTTCAAGGGCTTAACATCCTTTGATGACATCAGCACTGGAGGGTTGGCCAAGTAGGCTTTGATTCCTTCGAAAGCAGTTTGATACTCTGCTGTCCACACAAATTCTCCTTCATCTTTCAACCTTAATAAGGAAGAAAATACTTTAGTTTTCCCTGCAGTATTAGAAATAAATCTTCGAAGAAAATTAACCTGTCCAAGGAATTTTTGTACTTCTTTCTTACTTGATAGAGGTTTGGTTTCAATGATAGCTTTGACTTTGTTCTGATCAATCTGTATTCCCTTCTTGTGTACTACATAGCCCAAGAAGTTTCCAGCTGATACGCCAAAAACACATTTGAGAGGGTTAAGTTTCAACTTGAACTTTCTCATTCTTTCAAAAGCTACTTCCAAATAAAACAAATGTTCCTCCATGGATTGAGATTTTACTACAATATCATCAATGTAACACTCTAAATATCCTCCAATGAGATCATGAAAGATAGTGTTCATAGCCCTTTGATATGTAGCCCCAGCATTCTTCAGACCAAATGGCATTTTAACCCATTCGACGGTGCCAATGTTCCCAGGACATCTGAATGCTGTCTTGTGGATATCCTCTTCTGCAATGTAGATTTGGTTATAACCAGAGTGCCGATCCATCATTGATAAAATCTTATGCCTTGCTGAACTGTCCACCAATAAATCTACTATGGGCATAGGATACTCATCTTTTGGAATTGCTAGATCCAGGTTTCTGAAATCGATGCATACCCTCATTTTACCATTCTTCTTAACTACAGGCACAATATTGGATAGCCATTCAACATACCTGGCTGTCCTAATAAAGCCTGCCTTGAGGAGCCTAAGAATTTCCTCATTGACCTTCTGAATCACTTCAGGACTCATCTTTCTTGGTTTTTGCTTGTATGACTTGAAATTAGGCCTCATAGGGAGCCTATGTTCTACTAATGACCTATCCAATCCTGATAATTCATTATAAGACCATGCAAAACAATCTTTATATCTCTTTAAAATCACCAACAATTGGTCCTTGTTAAGAGCATTTAACCAAGCACTTATATAGGTGGCTGCTGTATAAAACCTTTCCCTAAGTTCACTTCTTCTAAAGGGTCTTGTATCTGAGAACTCACTGATACTTCTTTTTTTATTTCTTCTGTCTTCGAAGCAATTTCCTTGTTTTGTTCTGCTCCCAATTTCTTTGATTCAACATCTTTGCCCTCCTCCTCATAGACAAAGTCTGTCCATAAGGCTTCTTCTTCCTATATCTCCTGAACTTTTATTTCAATGTCCAATGCACAGTATTTATCCAAGGCCAAAACCCTGACCTGTTGCTGCTCCTGCTTACAACCAATTGCCATGGCTTCTTTCTCTTGCTCTTGCACCTTTTGGACTATTGATTTTACGTCCAATACTGAGAACTTAATTAAAGCCAAAGATCTGGCCTCTTGGGTTCCATCTTTTTGCCTACAACCAGGTATCATTGTCATCTTTGGTGACAAACTCTTCATCAGTACTTTCCTAGACTAAGTGCTTCAGGTGTGCTAATTCCTCATCATCCGTCACTTCGGCTGATCCATCAGGTTTTCTCAGTATACTAAGGGGTGTCACTCCTTCAGTATACAATTTGGCCTCTGCAAAATTTGCACAAGTTATGAAGGGTTGAGGGTCTACATTGATCTCCTCTGTCTCTTCATTGCCCAAAGCCATCATTATCTTCTGATGTAGAGAAGAAGGCACACATTTGTTGGTGTGAATCCAATCCCTACCAAGTAGAACATTATACTTAGCATTGTTGTCGATAACAAGGAATGCCGTCATGCAGTTCCTGGTTCCTACACTCAGGTTGATGGGCAAAATGCGCTGAGCCATCTATTTGTCTCCAGCGAAACCAGCAATGGTTGTGCTGGTTGGGATCAACTTGGGGTTCTTCTTTCCTAGTTTCTTCAAAGAAGATTTTGGAAGCAGGTTTACTGCTGCCCCATTGTCCACCAATACCCAGTTCATCTGTATTCCATCAAAAAAGGCCTTGATATACAAGGTTTTGACATGCTATGTCATGGTTGTTGTGAGATACTCAAAAGGGTATGAGAGGTTAATCTCACATCTTCCTCACTCTCGTCTCCAGTTTCCATTCACTGCAAGAATTTTCACTTTTGGCGACTAAATTTTTAGTCGCCAAAAGTTAATTTTTAGTCACCGAAAGGCTTTAGCGACTAAATTTTTTGGTCGCAGAATTAGTAACCGAAGAGTAGGTAGGAAAGCTAATTGGCGACTAAACTTATTTTAGTCGCCAAATGTATTCATTTGCCGACTAAATATTTAGTCGCCAAAAGGTTGGAAAAAAAATTAAATAGCACATTTTCGGCTACTAAAGTTTTAGTCACCTAAAGTGTTATGTTTTTAGCTACTAAAATTTTAGTCGGGAAATAGTTTGTGTTTTGGCTACTAATATTTTAGTCGGCAAAAGTGTTATGTTTTTTGCTACTAAAATTTTAGTCGGCAAATAGTTTGTGTTTTGGCTACTAATATTTTAGTCAGCAAAAATGTTATGTTTTTTGCTACTAAATTTTTAGTAGCCCAAAGTTTTTTTATTCTTCAGTTTTTGTTTTTAGTTACGAAATATTTTAGTCACCAAATGTTTGAACTTTTTTTGCTACAAAACTTTTAGTTGCCAAATGTTTGATTTTTTTTTGCTACAAAACTTTTGGTCACCAAATGTTTGATTGTTCTTTTGGCTACAAAACTTTTAGTCACCAAATGTTTGATTTTATTTATTTATTTTTTTTTTGGCTACAAAACTTTTAGTCGGCCAAACTATTTTTCCAATTTCTTTTTAGCTACTAATTATTTAGTCGCCAAAAACATGATCTTATGTTTTATCACAAAAGTATAATTTCTCCACAACTTGTCTATATTCTATACAACCTGTAATATATATGTAAACAAAAGAATACGTATACTATTAATCATTCCACAATCTGCATTCATATACAAAAAATGAATAACTTTAAATGTCAAAGTCCATACAAACCAACTATTGTCCAAACTAAAATAATAATTCTATACAAAATGTAGAATCATACAAAAATTAAAGCCCTCTGTATACAAAAAATACTTTCACAAAAACAGAGGAAGACATAATTAGCAGGATTATACAAAAGTGTCAAGTGTCCTCCATAAACAAAAATGTTGACTATTCACAAGTCCACGCCAAAAGCCACATACAAAAAATTAAAAAAAAAACAATTGCATCCATTACAAAATATCAGAAGAGAACAAACATAGGAAAAAGGTTGCAATAACATGCATTTAAGGTAGAACAATCTATAAAAACATTTTTTTGAAATACAATCATATGTATGTATCATGAAAGATTTATTTCAAACTTGATTTCAATTTACAAATAATACAATTTTTAGGAGCATACCTCTTCATAAAATAAATTTTTATGAGTAGAATGTTTTGGTGGTAAATTTATTTTAACTCTTCTTCATTATCATTTTCCTAATCAAAGTAAAATGATTGAGTAATCTACGGGGTTATCACCATAACCATATCATGCTTTGTTAATACGTTTACCACCCAAATGACCACCGTGTATGATGAAACAACGACATCATTTACAATGAAAATGTTGAACATTTATTGGATGTCAAACTCTCCTTTTTCGAATAAGTTTAAGTCGTTTCTAGCTCTAACTCGCAAACTACGTGTTCTAATGACATTCTGTCTGTTGTCACAAGTCCTATATGTCACGGGGAAGCTGGCCGTGACATCCCTACGGTGGTTCCGGGGCTATTTTGATTTTTCACTCCTTTAACGCCCTTTTCCGGTTAAGCTTAAGGCATTTTTGGCTCTAACTCCCAACCTACATGTGCTAATTACATTCTGTTTGTTGTCACGGGTCCTATTTGTCACAGCAAAGGTGGCCGTGACATCCGTACGGTGGTTCGGGGGCTGATTTGCATTTTTGCCCCCTTAACGCCCTTTTTCTGTTAAGTTTAAGGTGTTTTCGGCTCTAACTCCCAACCTAAACTTGCTAATTACATTTCGTCTACTATCATAGGTCCTATTTTCCATGGGGAAGGTGGCCATGATGTCTGTATGCTAGTTCGGAAGCTGTTTCGTATTTTCGCTCCCTTAACGCCCTTTTTCGGTTAAGTTTAAGGCGTTTTTGGCTCTAACTTCCAACCTACATGTGCTAATTACATTTTATCTGTTGTCACAGGTACTATTTGTCACGGGGAAGGTGGCCGTGATATTCGTACGGTGGTTCGGGGGCTGATTCGTATTTTCGCCCCCATAACGCCTTCTTTCGGTTAAGTTTAAGGCGTTTTCGGCTCTAACTCCCAACCTAAATGTGCTAATTACATTCCGTCTATTGTCACAGGTCCTATTTGCCACGAGGAAGGTGGTTGTGACATCCCTATGTTGGTTCGGAAGATATTTCGTATTTTTGCCTCCTTAACGCCCTTTTTCGGTTAAGCTTAAAGCGTTTTTGACTCTAACTCCCAACCTACACGTGCTAATTACATTCCGTCTATTGTCACAGGTTCTATTTGTCACGGGGAAGGTGGCCGTGACATTTGTACGGTCGTTCGGGGGCAGATTCGCATTTTCACCCCCTTAACGCCCTTTTTCGGTTAACTTTAAGGAGTTTTCGGCTCTAACTCCCAACCTAACCGTGGTAATTACATGCCGTCTATTGTCACAGGTCCTATTTTCCACGGGAAAGGTAGCCGTGACATCTGTATGCTGGTTAGGAAGTTGTTTCGCATTTTCGCCCCCTTAACGCCTTTTTTCGGTTAAGTTTAGGGCATTTTTGGCTCTAACTCCCAACCTAAGTGTGCTAA
This sequence comes from Camellia granthamiana, assembly GCA_036172215.1. Classification (NCBI taxonomy): domain Eukaryota; kingdom Viridiplantae; phylum Streptophyta; class Magnoliopsida; order Ericales; family Theaceae; genus Camellia; species Camellia granthamiana. The sequence goes on along the minus strand of CM069908.1, from coordinate 95,167,156 downwards.
TTACATTCCGTCTGCTATCACAGGTCCTATTTTCCACGGGGAAGGTGGCCGTGACATTTGTATGCTGGGTCGGAAGCTGTTTCGCATTTTCGCCCCCTTAACGCCCTTTTTCGGTTAAGTTCAAGGCGTTTTCAGCTCTAACTCCCAAACTATGTGTACTAATTACATTCCGTCTATTGTTACATGTTCTATTTGTGACAGGGAAGGTGGCCGTGACATCCGTACGGTGGTTCGGGGGTTGTTTTGCATTTTCGCCCTTCTAACGCCTTTTTTCGATTAAGTTAAGGCGTTTTCGGCTCTAACTCCCAACCTACACATGCTAATTACATTTCGTCTATTGTCACAGGTTCTATTCATCACAGGGAAGGTGTCTGTGAGAGTCACACAGTGGTTCGGAGGCTGTTTTCAATTTTCGCCTCCGAAATGCCCTTTTTCGACTAAGTTTAAGACGTATTGGGCTCTAACTCCCAACCTACGGGTCCGAAATACATTCTGTCAGTTCTCACAAGTCCTATTTGTCATGGGAAAATTGTCCGTGTGAGCCACACGGTGGTTCGGGGGCTGTTTTGAATTTTTGCCCCCTAAACGCCCTTTTTCGACTAAGTTTAAGGCATATTCGGCTATAACTTCCAACCAGAGGTCCGAATTACATTCCGTCAGTTGTCAAAAGTCCTATTTGTCATGGATAAGCTGTTCGTGAGAGCGACACGATTGTTCGGGGGCTGTTTTGAATTTTCATCCCCATAACGCCCTTTTTCGACTAAGTTTAAGGCGTTTTTGGCCCTAACTCCCAAGCTACGTCAGTTCAATTCCCATTCCATTCAGGGTCCAAATTACATTCCGTCAGTTCAATTCTCTTTCAAAAAATGATTTTTTTTTTTGAATCAATATTATGTTACAGATTCCCTGATTCTCATGCCATGCCAATTTCTTTATATCATCGTGTCTTTATGTCATCATAAGTTATATGGCATGAAGCAATTTCCCAAATTCCCATTCCATTGTCATTTAATCAGAGTTCCATTCCTTATATTCTCAAGAAACAAAATTAGCCTCAACCAACGACCCACAAAAATTTAATCTTGCAAGATGAAACCATCATATATTATATAGCCTCAACCAACATCCCTTACATTCTCAAGAAACAAAATTATGCGAACAATCTAGCATCTATCAGACAAATTTACCAAAACATGCACCATTAGCTTGTATAAAAACAATCAAAGTATCAAGAAAGATGCATATATGAACAGCATAGGAATTAGAAAAGTTCATCATTGGGATGGTTCCTACAGAGTTACACATATAAAAGTAAAAGAACAAAAAAATAAAAGAAAAGAAAAATAAAAAAAAATAGAAAAATTAAAAGTTGATATTTGGTATTACTTTTATAAGTTCGTGAAAACTTATTTGTGTTGAAATTGTGTATTTTTGTGAGATCACTTTTATAAGTACGCCAAAGCATTACTTCACAAACAATAGGTCATAACTAAAACTCCTATTGGAGCCTTGCTCCTTGCTCTGACACCTCCCTTCCGTTTCCGCTCTCAACTTTAAACTCTTCTATAGGGTGCTCGCTCCTCGTCCTCCATCCTGCCCCCACTCTCACTCCCAATCCCAATCCCGCATCTTTTAGTAAAAGTCAGAGCTCCTTTCCAAAGATATTAAAGTTCAACATTAAAGTTCACATTGAAGAAAGCAACTAATGTATACAATCAGTAATGCAACCAAAGATATTAAAGTTCAACATGAATCTCTTTTCCTGTATCACCCATTTATGATATTTGGATGTTTGTGAAGGAAACAGAGTAATAAATTTTAAAAAATAATCACACCAACTGATCCACATCACAGGTATGTGCAGACGAAAACAATTATTTATATTGGGGCAGATCAATGACATAGATTATAATGCTGGGTTTAGAAACCGTAGAAAAACATGATTAAACCAACTACTAATGTAAGTAAAGTGAAAAGCAACTAAATAGAACTTATAGGCCAACAATCTCAAGATCAAGAAAAGAAGGGCAGACTGACAATGATGCACAAAGTGATGCATTATCCATTCTTTCAATATTGTAAAGGTGTAACCCCCCTCAAAAGAGCCCTAACAAGAAGAGAAAGAGATTCAAAATTAATAAATAAATAAATAGAGACAATCTGTCTCTGTTTGTAGTGTGTGCATGACTGTGCGCATGAGATGATGAGACTATCACTGGAAATTGGCAGGCAACCCAATAAATAAATAAATATATACACCAAATTCTACTTAGAACCATACCCAGGAGCACCACTGTCCCCACTCAAAAAACTTAAGCAGGACCTTGTGAGAATAGATGACTCATTTCCTTGTCTCGATCTCTTATCATTCCAGGAAAAGCCTGATGCATCCGTAGAATTCCTGATGTTGTATACTAAAGGTTGAGAAGAACCATGTGACACAATTGGTCCAGGCGCGATATCAAGCTTTAGAGACCTACATTTAGAAAAAATAGAAGTAACTATACATTAGAAGAAATAGACAGAAAATTATGTGGGACACATTCCAACAAGTAATATACAAGAAATGACTGAGGAGCATATCAATCACAAGAATTTAAAAGTAATCTCGCCTCCAATTTGCGGTGGCTTGATTGCAAGTTTGTTCAATACTTGTGTATTTACATCTAAAGCTTTAGCACAAGTTAACAATTCCCAGCCTAATAGAATTAATTGGCTAGCTGGAATTTTTACAGCCCTACCTTATTAAGACTGTCCAGGGATTAAGCATGACAGAGTTCAGAGTCCCAGCCCTAAATTGGAATGAATCATGGTCAGCAACACTATTTAGTTCAAGCCTAGTTGCCACTTGTTAGGCCTACATATGATCCCTTACCACTAAGCATGTAAGGGTGCAAATCAGGCGGGTTAGGTAAAGCTAAACACCTACCCAGGCCCAACCCAAGTTTTTTTTTTTTGGTGAAAGGCCCAACCCAAGTTGTGCTGAGAGCAACTCGTAGCCTAAGGTCTTCAATCAAGGTGGAATACAAGCCAATTCATGTAAAAAAAAAAAACAAATTAATTGTATATCTACAAACATTCAATTCACTCTCTCTTGAACATTTTATCAAGCATAACATGTGCAATATTGGTATACCCAGTACGAAACACCAAAAACACAAATACAAACACAAACACACATCAAAGGGAAATGAGCATGCAGGTGTGTTGCCAATAGCAACACCATACTTAGTGGCAGCATTGACATCAACATTGTTGTATCCAACAGCCATGTTACTGAAAGCCTTGCCACCTGCTCTGCTCAATGCAGAGAACAATGTCTCCCCCCACCAGCAGCCATTTTCCTTACGAGCACTCACATTCTTTCCTCCAGTAGCACCTAGTAGTGATAAGGGAGTGAATTAATATTTGGTGATTTACAAAAGCATGCCCTTCATTGAAAACTTATTTCAAAACAAGTTTCTGGGAAATATGATTTGAAAAAAATTGACTTTAGTAGACAACTCTTCATACAAGTATTTTGAGTAAGAACTTGGAAATGATTTTGAATCGATTTTAATTGTAATTATACTAATTATTTTTTAGCTTTTACAGAATGCCTATTGGGGGAAAAAGAACAAAAAATCACATTGGATTTGGAATTTTCTTTTCCTTTGTTCATTTTCTCAGCAACCAAACACAACAGTGAAAGCAAATTAACTAACATGAACGAGAAAATCTAGGGCAAGAGGCCGAGAACAGACCTATAATTAGGAGGAAAGTGAGGCCAGCGATAGGGATTCCGGCGAGAAAGAGGCGACGTATGATGATCGAAGTAATCTGTCTATTCCAACACTGTATCATTGGATGAAACCAACATACGGCTTCCATAGCCTTCAGAAGCAAACGAAGTGGAATCGCAAGAGTACCTGATCTTCTCAGCCATTGGACACTCCTCGAAGAACAATACACCGACTCTCCTCATCTCGTTCAGCAATTGGATCGGAACACCATGGTTTGTCACGTGAAACACACCCCAATCTTTGCAAGCTCGATCCAGCTCCGCTTGAAGGTCGGCCCTGGTGGCGCCGAGGTCAATCGCCGGAACGCAAGATCAAAAGAGATCGAGAGAGAGAGAGAGAGAGAGAGAGAGCGAGAGAGCAAGAAACAATCAGTCTATGAAAGGCTAGGGAAGATATAAGGAAAAAGGGAAAAATAAATCAAAGAAAATAACGAACAACGACTGAATTTTTGTTTAGTAGCCAAAACATTAATTAACGGCGACTAAATATTTTTTTAGTCGCTAAAGGTGCTGGAGAGAGAGAGACACACACACAGGTGCTGGTTTGTTGTTTGGAAACCAAGTAAATATATATTACACCATTAGCGACTAAAATTTAGTCGCCAATTAATTTATAAAACCCTTCAAAATTTGAAAAATCCCTCCAAATATTTTATTCTTTGGCGACTAAAATTTATTTTTGTCGCTGAAAGTAAGTTTTTGGCGACCAAATTTTTGGTCGCCAAAGATAAAAAATATTTTTTTATTTTTATTCGGCCACTAAATAATTTTAGTAGCCAAAAATCAATATACAGCGACTAAAATAATTTTTTGTCGCTGAAAGTAAGTTTTTGGCGACTAAAACTTTAGTCGCCAAAGAGAAAAAATAATTTTTTTATTTTCCATTCGGCGACTAAATATTTTAGTAGCCAAAAATCAATATACGGCGACTAAATTTTTTTTCGTTGGTGAAAGTAAGTTTTTGGCGACTAAAACTTTAGTCGCCAAAGAGAAAAATTAATTTTTTTATTTTCCATTTGGTGACTAAATATTTTAGTAGCCAAAAGTCAATATACAGTGACTAATTTTTTTTTAATCGCCAATTCTTGAATTTTTAGCGACTAAAATTTTTTTTAGTTGCCAATAATAAATATACCTCGACTAAATAAAATTAGTAGCTAAATATTTTACTTTTGGCGACTAAAAAAAATGTTATTCGCCAATTCCATAACTTTTGGTGACTAAATTTTTTTTAGTCGCCAATTTTGGTCGCCAAAGGTGCATTTTGTTGTAGTGATTGGTGTGGCCACTTTGGATTCGTCTTGCACCATACTCACTCGTGAGTCTTCACTAGAAACTGAAATTAGGTCAATCTCCTGACCTTCTTGGTTTTCATCTTTAGCTTGGAATTCTTGTGGTAGTATATGCACCATATTTATTGATACTGGAGGAAACGAGCCAAATTGGATGACTGGTTGTACCTGCTTCTTTTCCTAGCCAACTTGTTCAATTACTTCTGACGCATCTTCCATGCTGCATTCTGGCACTTCAACACTAGTGACTTTCTTCGAATGGTTTGTTTTTGCTGGTTTTTCGACCAAAAATGTCTATTCAGCCATAAAGGCTTCAAACATTTCCTTCTCAACCATCTCCTTTCTTTGGCCTAGGCCAACTTCTCCCTCTGTCTCACTATCGCTTTCCATCAAAGCCCTTTCCAATCCTGTTAAACTGGATCTTTCTTTGGCTTTTAGTTCGGAGTGAACTTTGGCCAATTGCTCTCTGTTGCAACTCCTTTTGTCTTAAAGAGTCGATTTTGGACTATGATCTAACTTTGGACTCTTTCTTCCCTCTATTTGGCCCTTTGACTGGACCAATGAAGAACTTTCTCCACTTTCTTTCAGATCCTTCTGGTACTGAGTATACCTTCACTGGATCTTCCTCATTTGGGATCTAGAAATCACTGGGACCATGTTTGGTTCCTTTGTTTTTGGATGCTTTAGTAACACCCAATTATTTGGAGCCACCAAGGGAGGTTTAACCATCCTACCTTGGTCTCCAACAACATTTCTTTGGGTAAGTATTTCCTTAGGTTTATTCTGCATAACAAACCAATCTGGAACTCCAGGTACCCATGAACCCACTAACTCAATTGTCGAACTATCTCCTTCTTCCTTTGGAGCCAGTTTCAAAGCTGCCTGTGAAGGCCACTGCTTGGCCCTGACTACTTGTTTTGGGCCTAATTCAGGCGTTCCATGAAGGTGGCCACTTTCCATCCTGTGTGAGGTTGGTCTAGGCGGCCAATCTCTGGCTTTGATCCCATAACTTGAGCCCACTTCAGGTCTCCTTTCAAAATGATTGCCATCCATTTTGTAATAGTTGGGTGGTCTGAACTCATGTAGAGGTCTCTTGCCCTTAGAATACACTTTAGTGGCTGTTGACCTAGCCATGAATGGCTGCTGCCTAGGACCAGCTGGATATGGCCTTTTGTTATAGGCACTGGTTGGTTTAGGACGCCTTTGCACATCCTTGTAATATTGCTTCCCATCAATCGGAAGCCCTTTCAACCACTTGTAGCTCAACCTGTACCTGGGACACATTCTTTGCATGACAGCTGCCTCCAAAGAATCATCATCCAGTGCCTTCTCATCAGAGTCTTCCCTCTGGTCTGCAAAGCCCTGTCCAACAGCTGGTGAACTTCTAGCATCTCTCTTGACAGTAGTCTGGCTGGCAACATGCATTTGCACATTGACCTCTTCCAATTCCTTCAAGGATAAGTTCTGGAAGTCTGGCACAATAACATTGGCTGCAACTTCTCTAATTTCTAGGAATAGATTAGTGTCAATCCTCATAGCCTTTTCTGCTTTAGTTGGGAATTTTAAACTCCCCTTCCGAATTTGTTCTTGGATCCTGTCCCGAAAAATAATACAGTTTTTAGTTGAGTGAGACCAAGAATTATGCCATTTACAATACACTTTTCCTTTAACTTCCTCTGGAGACGGAATTTTGTCTCCTTTTGGTAACTTTAGGAAGTTTGCCGCAAACAAATAATCAAAAATGTCATATGCCTTTGTTAAATCGAAAGAGTATTTTCTATGAAGGTCTTTCTTTTTAAACTACTGGTGTATTATTGTGTCTTTATGAATTAATGCCTCACAGATCACAGGCTTTTTCTCTACAATCTCTGCTGCATCAATCTCATAATTAGGATCTCTATAATACGTCTTGTATGATGCATTACTTCGATCTTGTTCTTGTATATAAAAGCTGGGAATTCAGGTTAGTTCCACTAAGTCTCTAAACTCAGTTGAGTCAAACTTCTTTCGAAGCCTAAAGTCTAGACCATTTTGAACCAATCTCACGAATTCAGGCTCTGGTAGGATGATCCTACATTTGTTTCGTACTCTTTTGAATCTGGCAATAAATTGAGCAGCCTTTTCGTCAGGCCTTTGACTCAACCTTGCCAAGTCTGCCATAAAAAACTTCTGGTTCCGTTTGGAAGAATTGGGCAAGAAATGCCTCCTCTATTTGTTGCCAAGTTTGGATAGAGCCAGATGTAAGGTTAATATACCATACAAAGGCTGCCCCAGTTAGAGAATTTGGGAACAATCTTAACTTCATGTAATCATTATTAGCAAATTCACCACATTGAGCAGCGAACCTAGCAATATGCTCTACCGTTGACTGGTTTTCATTTCCATAAAAAAGAGCAAAGTCTGGTATCCAAAACCCTCTTGGATATTCATGTACCCTATCTACCCATTCTAAATATGGTTTCCTGTACACAAGAGTTTGAACCCCCTGAGCCATCGGTCCATACATCTCTCTAACAATATCAACAATTTGGTCCCTAGGAATCATATTTTGTGCTTGTTAAACCACTACTGGAGGAACAAACACAGGATTTGGTGGATAACCTTGTGCCTGAGGTCCTCTTGGTCCATAGGGCGGTATATTTGAGACTGGTTGTCCCTGTGGTGCTGGCTGCTGTTGAGGGTATGGGTGATCCCTCTGAGCCTGTCCTGCGAAAGGACTTGGAACAAGTGTTGTGTCTCTTCCAGTCGTAGAAAACCCTTCCAACCCCCCGGGTACAAATTCGAACAAAGGATTAGTGAACCCCTTTTTGCCAGGTATGGCTTCGAACATGGGATTTTGAAGCATCCTTATGCCATTCTCTTGTGTTGGCCCGGATCCACCAATTTGCATGGTTTCATTATTAAGAAATGAGGCATTTTGATTTGTCACAGGCCTCGAAAGAGGCTCATACCAAGACTAAGGTGATGGTCTTTCATAGTTTTGGTTACTAGTTTGACCATTAGTGTGTACATTACTTTGCATAGGCTGTTTATCTCTAGCCAATCTTTGCTGAGGGACATTTGAAATTTCCTCTATATGCCTTGCGTTAGTTGGTTGATGAGTATTCATTCGATCCAAAAAGGATGTTGCCCATTTTTCCATTGTGTTCATTAACTACTGTCCCATGGAATCTACTAGGCCTCCCCATGGATTCATTGGTTGAGTAGATGGAACAGTGGATGGTCCAATTCCTTGGCCTTGTCCAATACTTTGAACATGTGGTACTTGTTCCGAAGTGCTGGTCTGTTCGACCATAGGTTCTGATAAAACAGGTAATTCCACAGGATGTGTTATCACATTATCCTTTGGATTAGGTATTTCTACCTCTCTTTCCACGTCTTCTTCCAAGCGTTCATTTTCTCATTGTCTCCTATGTCTAGCCATTTCAATTGGTCCCACCGGGCGTGCCAAAAATATATGTTGACTTTTTGGCTTTCGAAGGTTATTATTGTAATTTTAAGCGTGCCAGCAAAAATCAATCAGTCCTTAAAGAAAATAAATTACCAACCAATTATCAGATGATTGTGTTTTAATTCTTTCAGCCTCAATGAAGATGATTTTTACTGGTGGCTTTGTTTAGGAGAATTAAGCAAACAGCGATTAAATGAAGAACAATTGTAACATTTCATTAAGTAAAAATGAAAGACTTACAATGATTCAATTCAGCCTCGTAGAGGTAGACTTACAATGATTCAATTCAGCCTCGTAGAGGTTTACAACAACAAACTACTTGAAACTACTCCTATGAACGAAGTGCAGTGCAAGAAAATGTAAAGAACAAGAAATGTAAAACTGGAAGGAAAATAAAGTAGAATAAAATTGATTTTTTGGATCTGAGTCTAGGCTTCTTTCTGAGGCCTTCTCTGCTATTTATACTTCTCAATGACAACCGTCGAAATGCGTTTTTAACCGTTGAACCATCCTTCCATGATCGCTGATCATGTTTCCTCACAGTTAGGTCCACTATGTCATGTCTGCAGTTAGGCTTCCCTCCTGATTTTGAATTTAAATATATGAGTAACCGTTAAAGCCACGTCATTTTGCATCTCTTTGCTGATCCAGTGCTATGCAGATCTACAATAACCAATATTAACTGTCACGTGTGTGATTACGATTGAGGATTTGAATTGTCTTTCCGTATTGCCCCCATCCTGCCACATGTTGGACTGTGATTGGCCTATACAAAATATGTAGCCAACAAACACCAATCAGATTTCCACCTTTAGATTGTCTCCGAACCAAGGTACACAAGAGCTTGCATTGCATGGGTAAATAGAACCATTGCATAAACTAACAAACAATCAAGAACTTAAGTGGGTGATATCCAATTTTTCTACGCAAAAGAGTATTTAGTGGTTTGAGAGCTACATAGCTACCGTCCATGAGAAGGAAGTTCGTGAACATATGTATTAATACTTATGTGATTTAAACAAAGAATGACAAAAGCTATAGTAGAATAATATATCCATTGCCTGAAAGCCAATAGTAGTGTTTGTTTCTATTGTCAAATGAGGCATATAAACTCGCAATTAAACTTCATGCCAAATTTGTTTTATGGTAAATACGTTTTAGAAGTTAGGTTCTTAAACAACAGTAATATAAAGTTGCATCCAAGCATGCCTTTTTAATTTTGATGTAATGTGCACTTGTACTATAAATAGGGTACTAAAAATGCTCTTCAGTGTTCATAGTTTATTAAAAAGATTCAAAAGGAAAGAACTTGAAAAAGCTTTGTATTTAATTAACTAAGCACTGATACTTTTAAGGTCGTGTGTACGTGTCCAACACTTCTAACATGTAAATATTTTTAAACTCGATCAAACTTCGGACTATTGGAAAACACATATGTCCATCGCTTAAACGCACGAAACATTTTACAAGTTTCACAAAATAATAATTCGAAATCTATTGATAAAAGAAATTTTTTATACCTATCAATCAATCCTCCTTTAAACCTTAGAAATTTGTGGAATGTGGTATATCTACTACTGCTATAAAAGTGTGAATTGCAAATTGCAACTCAACAGTTGCATGTAAATTGCAACTCAAAGTGAAGTGACACCCCAATTCGAAGCATCTATCTATCGTCATATATTAAGCCAGACATAAATTGGTGTCTCCCAAAGAGAAGATGTTCTGTCAAATCATTTTATTTCAAAATTGTCTTTTTTCAAATTCTACCCATTTATTTAGCAAAACTCACGTTTTCACATTTTTTCCAATCTCCTTTACTCTATACAGTTACAAATTACAAGTAATCGCAAACTCTCAAAGGATCACAACAGCTTTTCATTTTATGAAATTCTTCACTCTAAGTCTCTACTTTAAAAAAAAAAAAAGAAAAAAAAAAGGGTTATGATGAACTTCGTTCAGCCTTCATAGCAAATGACCTCTTTTATTAATAAATCACTAAGTTAATTAACTATTTTGAATGATGTTAGAAATTTATTTTAAGTAATAATTCAAATAATTTTATTATTGTATAAGAGAGCAATTAGGAATTTCATTTTTTCAGTTAATTCTTTTAAATAAAAAATTCTGATAAGGGGAGTATTTGTAATTTTTCAAACCACAATGGACAATCCATATTTTAAACAAACCTTAGGGGTGTATAATTTACCCTTTTTTATTAAATTTAAATGAAATATTCATTATATATGACATAGAATAAATATATGAAACAATATATTTTATGTATCCCCATGTGTCATGTCCTATTTTTTTTTTTTTTTTTTTTTAAATTGTCATGTATGGGTGTTTGTGTTCATGCTTCTTACTTGCTTAATCTCAATATGACCCTAATGTTTTCCCGTCAGAAAGAGTCATATACTTCAGAAATTAAGAAGTGCATGATTATTTAGATCTGCATATAGAATATAAGGACGACATAAATCTATTTTTGTGCGTGTTTCAGTGATTCTATTGTGAGAATATATTGTGAATTAGGCATGATTGTGGTTGTACATATTAGAGTCCTATTAGAGGCGTAATTGTATTAGAGCCCTATTAGAGACATGATTATATTTTCCTTTTTGGTTTAGGAGTTAGGGCTATATAATCTAAGATCTGGTTGTAATCAAACATACAATTGAATATACAGAAATACAGAAAGCTTACATGGTATCAAAGCTATCATTCATTCTGGTTTCTGATTGATCGAAGTTCCTTCTTATTTCAAAGTTTCATCTGGTTTAGAATCTGCCTTTGTTGAAATTGCAACCCCTCGAGCACCAGAATCGCGACCCATCCCACCTGGTTCAGAGCTCCTCTAGTTCGCGATTGAACAACCTCCTTGGCTTGTCGGACTTAACTTTTGGCTCACAATGTTGAGTTCTGGTTCTGGACTTGATCGAGTTCTTTGGTGGTCGACCCATCCGTGGTTATCGTGTTTGGACTCGATCGAGTTCCCTGGTGGTCGACCTATCTGTGTGTGTTCATCGTAACCCATCTGAGTTCGAGTCATGGCCTGTCAACCGTGACCAACTAATTCGCGAAAATCCTGGCCATGTCAATCTCTGCGTTGGCTTTCTCTTTGGTCTTTGCTCTTAGGTTTTGCTCTCTATGTTCTGATTTCAGTCCACCTTGAACCCCCTGTCTCAACTTTGGATTATTACAAGTTGACCCCTCAACTTTATTGGGTTTTATCATTGTGCCCTATTAGTTCTCTTTTCTTTTATTTCTGGTTCATTACAATGTCGGAATATAAAATCCAAGCTATTAAATACAATCATGCCTCTAATAGGACTTTAATACAATCACACCTTAATAGGACTCTAATATATACAACCACAATCATGCCTAATTCACAATATATGACACTTCAGATTGTGATAATGCTCAAGTTTTGACCTGGTTCCATAACTCTGTGGATGACCGTATTGGGATGATGTTCTCTAAATATAACACTGCCAAAGAGGTGTGAGATTACTTACAAAGTGTTTATCAGTAGTCCAACTTTGCCAAACGGTATGAGTTGGAAACAACTATTCAGGGAGCTCGTCAGTGGGATCTGTCTATTCAAGACTTCTACATTGAGATGACAGGCCTCTGGGATTAGCTGGCTCTCATGGAACCATCTAGCCTCAAGACACTAGACGCTTATGTTGAGTTTCAGGAGCGTGGTCATCTAATGCAATTCTTAACGGCTCTCTCCCCTCAGTATGAGGCTATCCATGGTGGCATCCTTTATCGGTCTCCTCTCCCCTCTGTGGATGCTATTGTTCGTGAGCTCCTCTCCGAGGAAACCTATCTTAAGACGGCCAGTCAGACTCTGTCTCCATCTGTTTTCTTGGCTCCTACTCCATCTCCTTTGCTGTCGAACCCCCCACCTCATCAGTTTCAGGCCAATGCAAAGCCCAAGAATGGGTCACTAGCCTCTGATGAATGTGCTTTTTGCCATCAGAAGGGCCATTAGAAGTACAACTGTCCCAAAAAGGGCCATCAGTCTGCTCAGTCTTCTCAGCTGCCTCAGCCACAGTCTCGAGGTCTTGCTCCGAGTACTTTTCGCCCTCCTGCTACTTATACTGCCTCTACCCCGGCTTCTGATCCTGACTTAGCATCCTTGAGTGCCCAGATTGCTCAGCTTCAACATCTTTGGTCCACCTCTCAGTCATCTCCATCTACCTCTGCTCTCACCTCTCCTCATTCAGGTTTGCTTGGGTCTTCTTCAGGTATTCCTTCCTCTGTCTGGCTCTTTGATTTTGATGTCTTATCATATGACTCCTCACCTTTCTTTACTCCAAAACTGTATCCCCCCTCCCTTTCCTATTACTATCAATACTGCTAATGGGTCTGGTATGTTTGTCCTATCTATTGGGTCTGTTTTACCCTATGTTCTTTATGTTCCTCAACTGTCTGTTAGCTTGCTTTCTATCAGTCAGCTTGATACTTCTGGTTTTGATGTTATCTTTTTTTCTTCTGTCTGTTGTATGCAGAATCGAGTATCCAAGAAACAGATTGGAACCGGCCATAGAGTTGGAGATCTTTGTGTGGTGGAAAGCCAGCATTTTCCTCAGTTTACCTCCCCCGTTGCACCTTCATCTTTTTAGTTAGATTCTTAATCGAGTCAATTTTATTTATGGCATTCTCGCTTAGGTCATTTGTCAGTTGACTGCTTGCGGTCTTTAGCTCAGTTAGGTTTGTTAGGTAAAGTTTCTCCTAGTCAAATTAATGAGTGTCGAGGATGTAAACTTGCTAAAATGACGGCTTTACCTTTTAATAACAAAACTTCTATTTCTGCTTCCCCCTTTTTCTATTGTACATACTGATGTCTGGGGACCTTCTCCTATTCTTACTAAAGGGGGTTCTGCGTATTATGTGTCCTTTGTTGATGATTGTACCTACTATACTTGGGTTTCTCTTATGGCTCATAAATCTGACTTCTACCAGATATATCGAACATTTCAGTCTATGATCACTACACAGTTTGGGGCCACAATTAAAATACTCTAGTCTGACTTGGGTAGGGAATACTTTAAAACTGAATTCTGTGAGTATTTGGTCAAATTGGGCACCATTCACCAAACCTCTTGTACTGATACCCCTGCCCAAAATGGTCATGCTGAGCATAAACACCGTCATCTCCTTAAGACAGCTCGATCTCTTCTTTTCTCTGCCTCTGTTTTGGCACCATTCTGGGGTGAGGCAGTTCTTACCGCTGCTTTCCTCCTTAATTGCATGCCGACTCCCTTACTCTCTGGTCGATCCCCTTATAAGGCTTTGTATTCCCAATCTCCCAATTATCCTCTCCTACATGTCTTTGGGTCTGCTTGTTTTGTCCTCCTTCCTCGTAAAGATAGGACCAAACTCAGTGCCTGGTCTGTCTTATGTGTCTTTTTGGGTTACAATCTTAGAAAAGTTACCGCTGTTACGATCCTGTCTCTCGTCGCCTTTATGTCTCCCATCATGTTGCCTTTCTCGAACGTCTGTCTTACTTTCAGCTTTCCTCTCTCACTGCTCCAGTTTCTAAAAAGGATTTGGTTCACATTGACCCATTTCCTTCTGAGGTCTCGTCTGACGAATACATCTCCATTGTTCCTCCTGAGCTTGTTCCATCTTCTCTTTCTGCTTCACCTTTCACTGTTTCTCCTCCTTCGGCTTCTTCTCATCCGTTATTAGTTTATTCTCGTCGCAAGGCTCCCCCTCCACCGGTTGTCTCTACCCCTGCTGCTGTTCCTCCTGCTTCTGACGACACCGATCTTGCTAAACACCGATATCCTACTCGAGCGCGTCATCCTCCAAACAAGTTGGGTTGGTCTAATACATGTTTTTCTGCTTTCTATCGTACTTTTTTGTCTGTTGTTCACTCTTTTTCAGAAGCTCAATCTTACAAGAAGGCATGTCAGGATCCTCATTAGGTTCAAGCTATGGAGGATGAGTTGTTTGTACTACAGAAAACTAGAACTTGGTTGGTTGCAAATGAGTCTACAAAGTCGAGACTCATTCTGATGGGTCTCGTGAGCGCTATAAAGCTTGTCTGGTTGCCAAAGATTTCTCTCATGAGTATGGTATTGATTATGAGGAGACATTTGCTTTTGTTGCCAAGACGACTACTGTCCGTACTTTGATCTCTCTCGCTACTATTCGTTCTTGGCCTCTATTAAATGGAGGTTAAAAATGTTTTTCTTAATGGCCATCTCACTAAGGAGGTTTACATGCGTCCTTCCCCTGACCTTCACCATTCCTCTAGCCAGGTTTGTCGTCTTTGGCGTGCTCTATCTGGTCTGAAGCAATCTCTTCGTGCTTGGTATGATCGCTTTCAGACTGTTGTTATCGAACTTGGGTTTCATCCTTCTACTTCCGACTCTGCTTTATTTTTGAGACATACATTGGCTGTTTTTTTTGCTCTCTTACTCTATGTGGATAATATGATCATCACTGGCTCTGACTTCTCTGCTATCTCTGAGGTTAAGCAGCATCTCTTCCGCACTTTCAAAATGAAAGATCTGGGTCCATTACGGTATTTTCTTGGTATTGAGGTTGCTTCTTCTCCAAAGGGCTATTTTCTGTCTCAAGCTAAGTATGCTAATGAAGTCATTCACTGTGCTGGTCTTACTGATACTAAGGTTTCTGATACATTTATTGAGTTTAATGTGAAGCTTAACTCTATTGATGGTGTTCCTCTGGATGATCTCACTTTATATCGCGAGCTTGTGGGTTGTTTAGTTTATCTGATTGTCACTCACCCTGATCTTACTTATGCTATTCATGTGGTTAGTCAGTTCGTTTCTGTTGCTCGCTCTACCCATTGGGCTGCTTTTGGTTCGCATTCTTCGCTATCTCAGGGATACCATCTTTCAGGGCTTACTGTTGTCCTCTACTTCCTCTTTGGATTTAGTGGCTGATGCTGACTCTGATTGGGCTGGTAATGTTACTGATCGCAAGTTTACATTTGGTTTCTGTATATTTCTTGGTGATTCCTTGATCTCTTGGAAAAGCAAAAAACAATCAGTCGTTGCTCGCTCTACTACCGAAGCTGAGTATCGTGCTATGGCTCATGCTCATGCCACTGCTGAGATTGTTTGGCTTCGTTGTCTCTTGTCTGATTTGGGTGTCTCTCAGTCTTCTCTGACCTTTCCTATTGTGACAACCGTAGTGCTGTTCAAATTGCCCACAATACTGTCTTCCATGAGTGGACGAAACACATTGAGATTGATTGTCACTTTGTTCACCAGCATCTGCAGTCTGCTTCTATCTCGCTTCCTTTCATCCCTTCGGCTTTGCAACTTGTGGACTTCTTCACCAAGACTCACACTACCGCTCGGTTTTAGTTTCTTCTTAGTAAACTCTCAATGTTTTCTGCTAAAACACCTTGAGTTTGAGCGGGGGTGTGAGAGTACATTGTGAATTAGGCATGATTGTGGTTGTATGATTGTGGTTGTACATATTAGAGTCCTATTAGAGGCGTGATTGTATTAGAGTCCTATTAGAGGCATGATTGTATTTTCCTTTTTGGTTTAGGAGTTAGGGCTATATAATCTAAAGTCTGGTTGTAATCAAACATATAATTGAATACACAGAAATACGGAAAGCTTACATCTATGGTGTACAGATGTGGAAAACTTTGACAGGCAGAACTCAGATTCCATATTAACTAGCAGTTTAAGAAGAACACAATAACTGAAGTTAGACAATAGTACATGCACGCACTTTACACACAAAAACACAAGCCCGCACATAATAGCTCAGAAAAGAAATAAGTTGCTTGCTTGGCAATAAATTGGTATTGAATGGTAAACTCGAAAACTGAAAATGGATGTACTACGGTCCATCGTAGTGGATTTCTTACCTTTTCTGATCCTTCTCTAATACTGTGTTTGGTTGGGGGATTTGGGAAGAGAATTGGAAAGGGAAATGGAAAAGATAGGTGAAATGTAAATAAATCATGCCTATATTTCACATAGTTTCACACAACTTTTCCTTTTCCCTTTCCAAATCCCTCCCCAAATCCCCCAACCAAACACAACATAAGAGATTTCAGAGAGACTTTGAGAAGATCTGAAGTGTAATGAAGAATTATAGACTTCAGATGATATACAGCTGAGAAGAAAACCTGGAGGCATGCAGCTCTATGCTCTGATTCCATCATCACCTGCTACCACCAAGATGAATAAAGAGGAATGGTAACAATAAAAATGTGGAGACCCTAGATATTGAAAGTCCGTGCAACTCGAACCCAACAATTGTGACCTTTATTATAACATACCTCCAGAGACTGAATGAAACGTGGACGAATTTCCTGAGCAAAGGGTTTCTTGCAAGAGTCTGGGATCTTTCGACAAGCACTGATGAGAACATTAGCCATGCATAGAACAAATGACGTAGATATCGATGGCTCATACGTGCAGTCCTCATTGCCCATTGTGGCAGACCAAACAACCTGATTCTTATCATGTGTTAATTGATGGATCACATAACTGAGTACTGAATCTCTCATTGCAGCACCCCCTGCATTTAACATCACAGAGATCAGTTGAATTATTGTGAAAAGCAAAAGTGCTCATACAAAGAGCAAATGAGATATTGACATGAACAACTGTCTACCCTCACAAGGCTTGTGTTCTTTGAGGTCAAGTCTCTGAATGATTCTGGAACTTGTAGTTCAGTACATACATCAGTGCTAGACAATCAATACACCCATGCTGAGCTTTGGAAAACTGAAAGGGAGAAATAAACTTGCAGACATCAGGCTTTAGCAGCAGTATAAGGATCGGCAAATTTAGAAAAGCAAACTTGTTACCTTCATCTCCATCAAATGAAGGCCACAACAAGATGGTTTCTATAGTGTTCCTAATTTTGAGCACAACAGGATGTAAAAATGAATCCCTGCCTCTAGCCTGTATACGAGAAGAAACTATTATCATTTAGTTGTTGAGTGTTATTCAAATAATAGCAGATACAGAACACTTAAATCCCCAGAACAAATAGTAATGAATCATTTTTTTGATAAATAATAAGACTTTATTGAAAAAGCATCAAGATGATGCAAAGAACACAATGAAACCAAAAACGAGGAAACTAAAAACGCCTAACCAATAACCAAATTGAAGTCAGTCTTGCCCAAAAGGCTTACATGCCAACAATATTTCCTTAACTTAGTAAATAGAGACTGCACAAACATCTTTCTTTTTTGTATCTTCCATGTCCTTCTATGTCAAAAATGGTCAATTACATGAATTTGTTACATTTGAATCATCAATTGTTACAAGACACAAGTTTCCTTTTTCTAATTTCCGAGTAAAACAATTTGATCCTAGTGAACGTATTCTTGCAATTTAATCACCAATAGTCACCGCACGAGCATTTCCCATCCTCAAACCGATGAAATCGATTGTTATCCCTCACAATAATTACTCTTCCACTGCACTTTGACATAAATTTTATTGCAGTGTGACAATCTCCACACACACGCAAGTTCTTCATCACTCTAATCGTCCTTTCAGGTGGAAGAGCAATGAGCCCAAATGCAATAGCCAGTCTTTCACTGTGATACCTAATTGCCTGATTCTTCTCATCACTATCCACTTCTCGCAGCACAAAACTGGTATCTGCAACATAACCAGCTCTCTCCATTTCATCTCCCAATTCCTCCAACTTCTGATAAATTTCTCTAGATTTTGCATGGGACCTATCCCCAGCAGCAAACTTATGAACCCTATTTCCCTCCTCAATCCAACTTAAACCCGTTTCCTTTTTCACCCCTCGGTCCCTCAGCATTTTCCTGGCTTTGGCTGCCTCCTCATATCTTCCAGCAGCAGCATATGCATTAGACAGTAGCACATGCATTCCCGAGCTCACAGGACCCAACTCAAAGACCCTATCAGCTGCATAAGCTGCTAATTCTGTGTCCCCGTGAATTCGACAACCAGTCAATAAAGCTCCCCATACAGATTCTGTTGGTTTTATGTGCATTTCATTGATAACTGAAACTGCATCCTGCAATTTTCCTGCACGCCCAAGCAAGTCCACCATGGAAGCATAATGCTGATCTGTCAGCTCAATCCCATACACCTTCATTAGCTGAAAGTAATGCTTTCCCTCTTCAACTAGTCCCGCATGGCTGCAGGCATAGAGCACACACAAGAAAGTAATGAAATTTGGTTTCATCCGAACACTTTCCATCTGTTTGAACAAATCAAACGTTTTGTTTGTGTGTGTATGCTGAGCACAGGCAATAAGCATTGCATTCCACATGCCTAGGTTCTTAACAGGTATCTCATCAAAAACCTGATAAGCTCCTTCAATAACTCCACACTTGGAGTACATAGAAACCAGAGAACTACCGACAAAGCTCGATGAATCATAGCTCATTTTCAAGCACAAACCATGTATTTGCTTCCCCAATTCGAGAAGCGTAGAATTTCCACAAACCCGTACGACACTCGAAAAAGTAAAATCATTAACATCCAGATCCTCCCACAATGCTTGCTTAAATAGCGTCAAGGCCTCCTCATCTTCACCCAATTGAGTATACCCATATATCATCCCACTCCAAGAAACAACATTTCTATCAGGCATTCCATCAAACGCTTTCCGGGCATCTCTAATATCCCCACATTTGGCATACATATCAACGACAGAACTCCCCACAAACACATCAACATCAAACCCAGTTTTGAGAGCAAAACAATGGAGAGAGCGCCCAATGTCACACCTCGAAAGAACGGCGCAAGCTTTGGTAGCGCTGGGGAATATACGGTCATCGGGGCGAACCCCAAGATGGAGCATTCGACGAAAGAAAACAATAGCAAGGCAAGGGAGTTCATTTTGGGCAAAAGAAGAGATGATTGAGCTCCAAGTAGTGGATGATTTAATTGGGGCCTCTTCAAAAATTAGGAGGGAATGGAGTGGTTGTTGGGACTTGGAATAGAAATTGATGAGGTGGTGGGAAATGAGTGGGATTGATAGAAATCCTGATTTGATGATGTGGGCATGGAGTTGGAGGGCCTTAGGGAGAGATGTGGAGTGGGTCGAGGAGAGGAGGAGGTTGCAGATGAGTCGGTAGTTGAGTTCAAAGCTGAGTCTGAGACTGGGTTGGTTATTCAATGGGTGGTTTTGTGGGGGTGATGATGGAGATGATCTTCTTGAGAGTGAAAGTTGATGATGAAGAAGCATTTATTAGTAGTTAGATTAATATTTTGAGTAATTAGCTAATGCACTCTCCAAGTTTGAAGCTGAAGAGAAAGCTTTCGCCGTAGTGAGCAGCAGCAGCCAATACAAATTTCGACCAAATACTTCAGCTGCTGTTCTTCGGACTCCCTCCCTGCGCTTCCTTCTTCCCTCGCCTGCCTGCTGAGCCTCCTCTTCTCTGGATTCTTCTCCGCTCTGCTCCACACGCGAACCTAGTAAACCTATTTCCACATTTCCACACACAAATACAATTGAAAAATGCTCCGATTCAAATGTTTTACTGAGGCTAAGTTTGACAACTTGTTAAAAAGCTACTATTCTATTTAAGTTACATTACCTCTTTATCACATCATTTTAAATTTAACTCATATTTTATAAAAAGTCAAAAAATACACCTATTTAGAACATTCTAAACAACTGTTAAATATTAAAATATTTTATATGAGTATAGCACTTATATATTACGTGGGTCTCATATATTTTGGTAAAATATTTTGGATCCTTAATATTACTTAGTCTTGGTTTGGTAAACATATTGGAACTAAATAAGTACATAAGGACAAAAAAGTCACAAAATGATAAAACACTTGACTTTTGATACAAAATTATTAAATTAATCTATATACAAACAAAAAATCAAAAAAACATCATTTTCAAGTGAAAGACAATTTTATTATTCAAATACAAAAAAGTCAAAAAAAAATCAAACGAATAAAAGAATCCCAAATTAAAAAAATCAGAAAAATCGAAAAATTAAATTTGTCAAAGGACACCTTAATACAATTTAGGACCAATTACAATGCAACTAGGTTGGGCTTTGTGTCACTTCACACTTGATTTTTTTAAGTTGTGATGTATATTTTAAATCTTGATTTAAACAAAGATAGTTGACGATATTTTCCTTGCAAACTACTCATTTTAAAGGTAAAATTGTTATATAATTTATGGGAAAAATTAGGGATCATAAAAATGATCATGAAAAATTTATGATCTTTGGATTACTTTGATTAGTGTGTGGTGCTTTATTCTAAGTGTAATCCAAGGGTCAAAAAGTTTTCATGATTATTTTTATGAAAGATTTTTCATGATACCTAGCATTGCTGATAATTTATTTTGTATTAGTTAACTTGTATTTTGTTTGAAATGTAATGACCTTTTTTTTAATAAATAATATTAGAACTTTCTTAATTATAAAGTTACGCTTCGTTTAGTTTTCAGAATCTATTTTAGAAAAAAATTAAAAAAATTAAAAATTAAATTAGTAAAAAAATTAAAAATATATCTTTATTATATAGTTTTATCTTTTGAAATGGTAGAAATAATTTTTTAAAATAAAATTTTTTGATACTTATTTTTATTAAATTAGTTTCTATTTTTTCAAAAGTTAAACATAACAACAATTTTGATGTCATTATTAAACTAACCTATTAAATCAAAAAATTCAAAAATAAAAATATTTCATATATTAAACATATCAATTACACATTAAAATTTTAATAACCATCCATTAAATAATAATCATCTAAAAATATTTGTTAACAACAAATATAACCATCTATTATATGATAACCATCCAAAAATATCAATAAAAACAACCAACTATTACATGATCATCATCCAAACACATACTAAAAATTAATTTGGTAAAGAATTAAAAAAAATAAAATTGCAAAAGATTTATCATTTTTATATAATTTTATCTTTGGGGGTAGAAATAATTTTTAAAAATTCAAAAATAATTTTTTGACATTTATTTTGTCAAACTAGTTTATATTTTATCAAGTTAACGATTTTGCTCTTAAAATGGAACAACAGTGTTTTAAATTGTTCTTATTTGAAACGAAATTCAAAATTGAGGGTTAAATATATCATAATTGAAAAGTCAAAGACCAAAGTGACATAAGTTCCAAACTATAAGGACCATTAGAGTAATGCACTCTACAATTTATCATGTATGTCTAACCTGATACCACCGAACTAGGTCATTTGACCTAGTGTTTATGTAGAAAAATTCTTTAGCGTGCACACCTAACACAAAATTACGTAATTTTTAACGTTTTTATATGATTGATCTTATAAAAATACATAAGTTGAATATAAATTCATCTAAGTTTTAAATTTTCACAAATTTGTGTTTAATTTATGTATTTTTATAAAATCATTTATTTAAGTGCGTAAAAACTTATATAATTTTGTGATAAAATTACATATGATATGTATTGCAAATCAGAGCATTTTCCATTAATGCAACACCTTGAGGTAAGTTCAACTGGTACCCCTAACAGGTATTCCTCTCTGCCTCAAAACTTTAGCTCATTCTCTCTAATATTCAAAAAGTCACTAAAAAAATTAAAAATCAAATAATTATATAAAAAAAATCAAAAATTCTCTTTTCTTGTATTTTTTGCATGTTTTTTCCTAAAACATAAAAAATTTATCTCAAACATATTAATTTTTTTCACCTCATATTTTAACAAAAAAAATCAAAAGAGTACTAAAATAGTCTATTTTCAAACCAAAAGAACTCATTTGAAAATTAACTATTTTAATTAACTTTTTATAAAAAGATATATATAAAAATACAGGGAATGATATGATTAAGTGCTTTGATGTTTTAGTAACATGCCAACAAACAAACGGATCATATTTGTATTCAACCTACACCATCTAAACCCTAATTTCTCCCATCATATATTTTGGGCTTTTTGACTTTGGTGAATATAATATTTGTATTCAACCTAGATCATGTTTAAATTTTTTTTTTTTTTTTGGTTAACTTATTTTGTCATATTCATAACACTAATCAACATACTAACAAATACACAAGACTCATATGTTTGTTAGTTTCCTGACATTATTATAAATAACTAGAAGTTTAATACAAAACGAAAGGTCCATCCAAATAAAGATTCGATAGTTTCGCATTAATAAAATTTCTTTTGCGTAGTCTCACCTTTTGTTTTCACTTTTTTCAAATAAATCAAACCTATTTGGAACTTGAATTATTAGGAGGAATATAGAGTAATCAATGAGTATATTCTTATTACTCCCATTCTTCCTTTTTATGAGATCGATTTTGTTCATTTTATGAGGGAACAAAAAACACAAGTTTTGATTGATTTAAAATAATAAAGTGCCCATTTGGGAATTGTGTGTGTTAATTTCCGATTACACTACCAAACAGGTACTCAGCTGGAGAACACCAGTAGAATAGATTAAGCCCGAACGACCTGTCAACAAAAAGATAAGATTTCAACGGTGGTTCGTCCACTCGGGGGCACTCTGACGATCAAGTCAGTTATCTCTCAAAGATAGCAAAAGTGTTTAACTCACTATTCTGAATATAAAAAGCGTACCTTAGACTCACGATGGTGCATTTCTTTTATAGTCAACACTGACGTAATCCCAATAAAAGCCTAGTTTCAATGGACTTTGGCTCAATGCTAATTTTGGACTCCCAGTTAGATTGGGATAAACTTTCTAAGAGTCTTATCTTTACCCAAACTGAAGTAATCTCTCATTCTAGGACTCTTGTCCCTTATCCGCTTATCCCGGATTCTGGTAGCCTTGCAGATAACTCGGCCTATCCGAGATTATCTCGGCGTCATGACCAGAACACGTGGCACCTCGACTGGCACTTCGGTACCACCTCGGCCACGTGTTGTCATTCAAAAATTATGTCCCCACAGGAACCAAGTTTAAAAGTTGCGTTTTGCAGCTTGGGGGTAAAAAGTTAGATTGACTATTTTAGCATGAAGTCATGGGTGCCTCTATTTACACACCACCTTTTATCTCAAGTCACACCTCTACTCAAGGCACACCTTTAATAATTTAATAAATAATAAATTTGCTCAACCCACACTACAATGTTCCATTTTTACCCTTAGTCACATATCCCACCACCACCACCACCACCAACTGTAACCCAACTTCGTCGCCGACGCCGGTGTGGTTCATTGTCGGTAGTTCCCGGTGGCCGTGAAAGGTGGAGTGAAAGGCAGAAATGACGACGGGAGGTAGTGATGACAACGGCAGAGAGCGGCGATCTGGAGCTCTATTGACTTCTTAGAGTGCAACGATCTGCCTCCACGTCATCGATGCCATCTATGCCTCTCTTCAACCGCGCCTCCACCGGCTTCTCAGAGATTTGGATCATGGAGATCTGAAGCTTAATTGTTTCATCCATGGATCATGAAAAATCTGGAACAGATCTTCTTGGGCTCGGAGAGGTTCTAAAGAAATGATCAATCGCCTACGGCGGAGTGGCGGCCAACAAGCGCCGTTCTATCGATGGCGAGGTCTGGTTTTCCGACACGAAAGAGAAGGAGAAAGAAAAAAATGGTGGCGGTGAGAGGAGATTTGGTTCAATTTTTGGGCGATATTGGGGCTAAAAGCACTCGAATGAGAGAGAGAGACATGGTTGGCGATGTGGGAGTGATGGCGGCAATGAAACACATTTTCGATGAGGTGAAGGGCGGCTGTTAGGGTTTTAGGAAAGAAGATAAGGGTAATTTAGATATTTGATTGAGGGATATTATTGTAATTATATTTTTTTAGAAAATGGTATACCTTGAGATAAAAAGTGGTATGTAAATAGAGGCACCCTGAAGTCATTTGGAAAGTTCAAAAAAGCTACATGTGAAATTACCATTATACCCTTCATGTTATTTGGGTTATACATGGATGAAAATGTAAATTACTAAATTGCAAGATATTTTGGTCATTTGATTGTGATGTGACATTATAAATAAATATTAACAAAAAAAGCCAAAAGTAACTTTTTACCAACTTTCCAAATCACGTTCTAAAAAGTCAAAAAGCTTGATAAAAAGCCAAAAATTAATTTTTTATCATCTTCCCAAAACACCCCAGAGTCTACAATTTTAAATGAAGTCTACACTTTTTGAATGTAGGGTCTACAGTTTAGGCCAATCAATTATGTGTTTTGTTCATACTCCAAAAGTATGTTAATAATTTCATTTCTACTTGCTATAGTTTTTTTTTTTTTTTTGGTGGTGTGTTTATCGGCATCTTTGCTATAGTTTAGAATAGTTTAGTAATAAAATATTACACTTGCGCTTAGACTCATACATAGATTGGACTTGCACCTAGGCACAAATTGCACTTGCACCCACACACATGTTAAACTTGCACCCGGGCACATATAGGACTTGTACCCACGCACAGATTCGACTTGCACTTAGGCAGATATTGCACTTGCACTCACCACATGCATGTTGGATTTACACTTGAGCACAAATTGCATTTACACCCATGTACGTGTTGGCCTTGTGCTCGGGCACATATTAGACTTGCATCTACACGTACCAGGCACATATTGCACTTGCACCCATCCATGGGTTAAATTTGCACCCAAGCACAAAATGCACTTGCACCCATGTACAAAGAGATTTGCACCCGTATAATGGCGAAGCCAGAATATTAAATTAGAATGAGCACTTATTAGTTATAACTATAATTTTTTTTCCCCATAACCAACAATAAGAAGATAATAATAATTTTTGAATTAATATTTGTTACAAAACTTAAATAAATTATTACAGAAATATTTCACAAAATTTTATAATTAACTTCGACTAAAATCGAAAAGAAAGTATTGCGTATAACTAGTATATCATGAACAATGTAAAAGTCATATATTTAAGTCTTAAAATAAATTATATAATGGTAAGATAAATTAATTTTTTACAAAATTTGAGTAAAAATTTCATATAATAGTAATATCACGTCATCATTATGATATCACTAACTAATAGTAAAACAACGTAGGAAAGATGAACTTCATATGTAAATATAACTAATACTCTAGTAACTATTACATATATATAGTGAGATTAATTAGCTTTACATATTAATAATGATGGATATTACCTTTATATTGAGATTTTTTTTTACAAAATTTTCATACACGAAAATATAATTTGTTATAGTTCCTTCATTTTCAATAAAACAATCACTATTGTTTTCATAAATTTAGAAATGTCATTGATATTTTATTCTAAATATTATTTTTGTTTAAAATTTTATTTATATATATGAAAAAAAAAATTGTAAATCCAAAACCCCCAGGGGACACTTGACTCCGCCACAACACCCATACATAGATTGGATTTGCAAGTTGCATTATTTGTTTAATGTTTATTTTGTCAAACTAATTTAAATTTTATTGCAAAATATAAACATCAAAAAATGTTTTTAAATTTCAAATTTTATTGTCATCCCACAAAATATAGAATTATATAAAAATAACAAATATTTATATATTTTTTTCCTAAACTTGTTTTTTCATTTACTTAGAGACAAAAAAAAAAAAAAAAAAAAAAGAAAAAGGAAAAAAAAAAGACAAATTTTGAAAACTCAACCAACCACGACGAATTTCTCTTGCACTAATTTATTGTAACTATTTTTTGTGCTAAAATACATTTGATATTTTTTTGTTGATAATTTTAGTGACTTTTTTATTTTTATTTTTATTTTTATAAACTATGTATAAATTTTAAAATATAATTCATATTGACCAAAATGTGTATTAAAAACAGTTTTATATCGATCTTTTGGGTGAATTTAAATTTGCTAAAAACCACTTTTCAAATCAAATTTACTAAAAATAACAGCTTGAGAAAGTCGTTTAATTAAATCTTTTTTACTAGGAATAGGATATCGAATCCATTCTAAAACAGCATTTAATGATTTGTAATTAATAACTAAGCGAGGAACTCCACGTTCTAATTCAGCATTTTTATTATCATAAAAAGCAGGACAAGACCAAGGTGATTTACTTGGACTAATTATTCTATTTTTTAACAATTCATTAATTTCTTTTTTACACATTTCAAGTAATTCATGATTCATTTGAATTGGGCGAGATTTAGTAGGTATTTGTCTTTCATTAAAATTTTTAATATATGGCAAGGTGACTACATGTTTTTTCCTATGCCAAAATGCAGTAGGTAAAGATGAGCAAACAGTTGATTCAAGTTTCAATTTAAAATCATTGATTTGAGAAATGATAACAGGGTCAGTCAATTGTTGATCAATTCTTTTATAATTAATTTCTTCTTTAAGAAAATTGATTTGTCTAGTTAATCGATTAATTGTATGAGAAATAGAATAATCTTTTAATTGGTTTATTTCTAACATTTCTGGTGGTGATAAAAATTTAAAGGTAACAGGTTGTCCCAAAACATGAGTAGTAATTCCTTTACTAGATGTAATAAATGGGTAGAGTAAATATATAAATGGTGTGCCTAAAATGATTTTATCAGTTATGTTTTTTACTAAAACAAAGGAAGTTTTGAAGCATATATTATCTTGACAGACATGTACTTTAGGTAATTTATATTTAATATGCATTTGACTTCCATTAGCAGAGGTTAATTTCTCATGGCATTTTTCATAATATTTAGTAGGGAGTAAACCTTATTGTACACAGTTTAAATCAGCACCAGTATCGATTAAAGCAATTAATTCTAATTCAAAATTATCAATAACTATTTTAATTGGTGAATACCATTTTTGCATATAGATTTTATTAATTAGATTCAATCTCTTATTATCAAGATTATCAGTTTGGGATCTGTTATCAAATATTAGTCTTTCAGGATTAGTTGGATCAGAATCATGATCAGAATTATGTTCAGATTCATTGGGGGATTCTTGATTAGTTTGGAAATTGTCTAAGCTTTTATTAAGTTTTAATGTAATAATTTCATCTTCTAATTTGCGATCTTTATTTTGTAGTTCTTTAATAGTTTGTTTAATGTGATGAATTTCTTGCTGTAAATCTTGAAGTGTAACTTCTTTTTGTTTATTCTTGAATCTATCTAAAGTTTTGGATAGACTAATGATTGGTTTATCAAACTTGGATTTATTGTCAGAATGAAGTAATAAAGATTTTAATTTATCGATATATTTTTGTTTTAATTCTGGATCGTCTAATTTACTAATTAATTCAATAAGAGCAGATTCTTCTTGGGTTTGTTTAGTAAGAACAAAGATTTGTTTAATTGGTTTACAACAAACATCATTACATCCTAATTTAACATTATTATCAGAATCGTCACTAGATGAAGGAGAATCAGAGGAAGTGTTTGGATGATTAGAAGAGGAATCACTAATAGATTGATTTAATTGGAAAATTTCATATAATTGATTTTTGGAATCATTGTCAATTTGAAGTTGATTTACTCAATCTCTGAGTTTTTGTTTTTCTTTGCATTTATTAGAATAATGTCCTTTTTTACCACAATTATAGCATGAAATATCTTTATTAGATTTAGGTTTTGGATGTGATTTAGATTTGTAATATTTCTTTTTGGGTTTAGTGTAAAATTTATCATGTGATTTAGAAGGTGAATAATCTTTGTGATATTTGGATTTATATTTAGGTTTGGAATATTTGTGGGATTTCCTTCTAGAGGGTGCAACTGGAGGTAAACCATATTGTTCACAGAAATTTCCTAATTCATATTTAGCTTTATATTTATCTTTAGTAGCTTTTTGACTAAGTTTTAGATCAATGCACATTTTTAAACCTTCTTTTTGAATAGTACTAATTATATCACCATATGTTAAATTATCATATTCAATAACACCAGTAGGTTGACTAAGAACATCTCTAATTTTATGGGCAAATAAACTAAGTAAACCATTAATGAATTTTTCTTTCCAAAATGATTTTGTACAGTCTTCTCCTAACATAACTCTAGAGGTAAAAATATCTTTATACCATCTAAAATCACTTAAGGTTGGGGAAGTAAGATTACTTAGTTGATCATGTATGCGAGAATAAATATTAGTAGGTGTTCCTATGAAATGTCTAACAATTGTGTAGATTAGTGTATTAATACCATAAGGGTGGCAACATCCAATAGTTTCATCAAAAATAGGCATATCATTTTCATCGACTTGATTAGCATAAATAATAGAATCTCTTTGATCATTAGTAAGGTATTTTTCCCACCAAGATTTGAGCATACCCGTAAAACCAGATGTGATTAGAATAACAATTTCAGGTTGTGAATGTTGGGGATAGTTAGAAAGATAACTATTTGAAACCATAGATAAATGATTTAATTTTTGGAGGATTTAATCTTCACTAAGACCATCAATATTCCATTCGTACAGGCGTTTGGCGAAAACAGAGAATTGATTACTAATATTTGTTTCTTCAAATTGGAGATCAGGTGGAGTAGGTTTTGAATACCAATTTTTCGTAGTTTGAGGATTAACTTTGGGATAATGAATTTTATTAAGATTAGAGGATTGAAATTTTTGAGCTAATTGATTAATTTTATTATCAGTACTATCACTGTCAGAGTGATGGGAAGTAGTATCAGTAGGAGTTTGTTGATTTAAAACAATAAGACCTTTATCCTTAGAAGGGGAGGCTGTATCAACGGTAGATAATTTACCGAAGAGTTGTTCAATAGCTTTGACAGTAGTTTGATCATTGGTGACTAAACTAGTTCTTTTAGTACGATTACTAGGGAGATTAAGCAGAGGTTGCTCTAAAGGTTGTTTAATAGATGTAATAGTATTAGAATCTAAAGTGGTTTCTATTTTATCCAGTTGTTTACCAATTGTTTTTAAACATTGATTAGTGTAGTTATTTTGTTCAATGACTTTTTTAATTTCAGGGTCTGAGCCAGGTAATTTAAACGGAGAGGCTGGGACTTCAGAACCTTGATGTTCAATAAGTATATGTTCTAATGGAGGGTGATTTGAGCTAACTGAGGTTGTAGGAGAAGTTTTCCATTTATGTTTTGTGATTGTATTTATCTTTTTGTAATATTTTTCAACATATTCTAAAAGGGGTAATTCAAAACGATATTCAACCATAAAATTATACCATTGTCTAGTTATTTTGGATTGTTGGATAGCGTCATATTTGGTACGATAGGCATGTCGTTGAATTCTATTTTCTTTGGATCTCAAATCAATAAGTAATTTATCTAAATCATGAGCAAATTCTTTTTTGATTGTCATGAGTTGAGGATTGATTGGATGTGTAACTTCGAAATCAGTTTGAGTAGGAGAATTTTGAGATTCTGCATCATCGTCAGGTAAATGTGTGTGAGTTGAATAAACAAGTTTAGTAATTTGTGAAGTTGTAGAATTATCAATTCCTTTTAATTTGCTTTGAGAAGTTTGACCAAGATGTATTTGACCATTTTTCCGAAATAGAGGAGTATTAAATATTTCATCTTCAGTTTCAATTTCAGTAGGGACACTAGATGTACTATGTCTAGAGGATTGACTACGATTAAATTTAATACGAACAGAACCATCATTGTATTGTTGGATATCTTGGATATCTTGAATTGAAGATTGTTGTTGATTATGTTTGTAATTTTCATTAGTGGTTATCCATTGATCAGGGAGATTTATATCTTTCCATTCAATCATTTGAGGAACATTAATATGTGAGTCAGTATGACTACTTTAAATTAACAGAGTTTTATCTTTTGGACTTTTATGCAAGGCTTGAACAATTAAATTAGTTTTTATACATTTATAATGAACACGATAAATTAAAGCAATATCATGTACTTTTTCTTTCATATTTGTAAATGAACCATTTAATTGAATATTTAGAGTTAAAGCATCTAAAATATGTGGATCACGTAAACTTAGAGTAAAATCAGGAAAACAATTAAAATGTACTGGACCTTTATGAAGACCAGTTTCCATCATATCCATTAAACAATCATTGTAATCAAGAAAACGAGCATCTCTTAAGCATAATAAAACAGAAGTATTTTTTCCTATCATAGTTAATGGATTAATACCAACTTGAATTAAACCAATATGAATAAAATTGTAACCATTTTTAAAATGTCGTTTGATTAAATTATCATCAAATAATTGGCAGGTTTCCCTAGGTTTTTCTAAAGCATAAACTTATTCAATTGTTTTAACATGTAAGGCAACTTTAAAGGCATTCTGAATAAAAGTTGTTTTATAAATTTCTTTAATTGGTAATTTTGGTATATTCCATCCTGGATCAATTTTATCATTTTGTATTTCAACATCTTCTTCATTAATGACTAATCCATGATTAGGTATTGAGGGCAAAGTTGTTGACCTAGAACTGACTGATGAGTTACTTGTAAACAATCGACTCATTGTTCTGTTTAATTAATCAGTTTTGTAGATATCTTAATTCATACCCTATTCTTGTCAGTTTTACCACATACCTAGTATACATACATACCCTATCTATGACCCTAAAGTCTGTGACTGTCTAAACCGAAGGACTTACTCTAAACTGGGAAGAAGTGGGTGACTTAAACTAGGTGGATAAACGCAGACTGATCTTTTAGGTGATTAAGATGAACTGAAAACATGATTAATTAACTAAACAATGAAGTTGATTAAAAAGAAGAAACTGAGCAGTTAGAAACAGGATACAATATAAATGGCTCTGATACCATAAACGCGGAAGCAGAAAGCAAATGAAGAAAATGGATTATGAAATCAAAGATGATTAAAATTAGAAACCACAAGATTGGAAAGCACTTAAATAACCAAAATCATTTAAATAAAACTGTTAAGTTAAATAACTTACAATTACAATCGTAGCAACTGCAAGGATCTTAACTAAGTTACAGAGAGAGGGATGAATTGTTTGAACAACTGAAGGCCTGCTTTGAACGAATACATATGATTACAATTTATAGAAAATATTCTAACTATGCAGCATGTGAATTCGTTGATTGATGAAAGTAGCTGGCAGCATTGGAGACTGAGCAGGGCTGTCGGTTGCTTTCGGCAGATTCCTTGAATAATTGAG
The DNA here is from genome assembly GCA_036172215.1 of Camellia granthamiana. NCBI lineage: Eukaryota > Viridiplantae > Streptophyta > Magnoliopsida > Ericales > Theaceae > Camellia > Camellia granthamiana. The sequence goes on along the minus strand of CM069908.1, from coordinate 95,135,600 downwards.
CAGCTTTAGACAAAAGTTGATTGAGTGAATAGTAAAAGTGAATAGTGACTTTTACTATTCATGCTTTCGGTGGAACATGTGATTGGAGGAATCAATATAAATACAAATTGGCAGCTTTTCTCCAAAGAGTATTGATTGAAGCTAATTTGTATCTATATGGAATCCAATGTTGATTTAGGCAAACGGATCCTGAGCATCTTGAAACTCTGGACCTGAATATTGATTAGTTGATCCTTCTGAAGAGTGTGAACCTTCTGAACTTGTATCTTGACTGGTTGACTGGGCTTCATCTTGATTCATAATTTGGTGGACTAATTGGAGCACTTCATCTTTGGATAATTTGGATTTGCCTTTGGGCTGAGCAGGAGGTGAAATGGGTTTTGACTGAACTTTAGATCTTGATTTGGGTCTTGACTGAGTTGTAGACTTAGCCTTGGACTTGGACTGATCAGTATTGGGCTGAATCTTTGACTTAGATGTTTTGGGCTTGGAACCACTAGATGAGGGGCTTCCAAGGTTGATTGGAGGAAGACTAGGCTGACTTCCTTGACTGATTGCAGCAGTTGGGTTCTGCTGGGCTTTAACCATTACAGGAGTAGGAGCACATTGATCAGATGGGAATTCTTCTTGAACAATTTCAAATATGCGGGGCAAGTTGAACTTAGCCCACCATTTGACTGAATGATGATGGATGATTATGTTACCATCAATTCCATAATACCATTTAAATATCCAAGGGATTTTGTATTTGGATATAAAAATTAGCAATAATGGGAATGATCTTTGATGAACAGTGAAAGGGTAAACAGTAGCAAAATAGTTGATTAATTCAAGTAGAGTATCAGGAAGGATATCTGAAATGGCGCCATAATGAGTCCACCATCTTAGAAACTAGGAAGATAATTCTGACTTGAATTTTTGATCAAAAGAAATGAACCAGGAGTGACTGAAAGTTTCATTTTGGTACAAGAAGATCTTGAACCATGCATCAATGTAATCATGGTAATTGTATTGAATAGAGTGACCAGGTAAATCACGAAGCTGATAAGGAGGACCCCAATCGGCTAAGGAAACAATGTTGTGAATATAAATAGAATGATACAGAACCTTGCTAGCATAGGTTCGATCATAGATGGGCTTGATCAAAACTGATTAGTGATGAATCAGGATATCTTTGTAATAGATGAGTGTTTTCTCTGGATGTGAAAGAATGAAATAGCATCCAGAGCCAAAATAGGATTTAGCAATTTCATGAATGGTTTGACTCTTGGGGTGACTAGGTTCTTTGAAGAACAAGTTAGTGGTGGTTGATTTAACATAATCAGATCGAAAAGACCTGATTGAATTAGCAGGGAACGGAGTAACTGAAACTGCTTGACTTGAAAAAGCAAAAGGATCAGAAGCCAAAGCAGAAGAGTAATTGGGTCGGGGGATGTTACCAAGAGCTTGGTAACGGTTGACCATTTCAATTGGGTGGTACTGGGTAACTAATTCCAAAGGAGGAGGAACAATTTGTTGATTAGGTTTACTAGATGGAACCAAAGCCTTGGAAGGAGGCCTTGGGTGAGACATCTGTTGAAACAAGAAACAAAGATTAGTAGCAAAGAGTTAACAACCAGATAAAAGATCAAGATAATTTTGATGATAATGTAAGCAATTGTAATTGTGAGCAAGTAGATTGCGACGAGCTTGAATCTGATGGTAATTGATGAATTGGGCTCGTTTAGTAGTTTTTCTGGCTAATTTGAGGCAGTGAATGTGGTAGGTAAATTGTTTGATTAGGGTTTTGAAATGTGTAATTCGGGATTTGTGGTAAGAAATAAATGGTGTAGCAGGTGCAGTCATCCCTTCCCCCCCTGTAAAAATTCCCGGGTAAGAAAATCAGGCAGGGAATTTTGACTACCAGGTATGTAATCAATATCAAAATCGAAAATACTTAAAACAGATTGCTAACGAGTAAAAATTTGTTTACTAGCAAGATTTTGAACATCTTTTTGTAAAACATATTTAGCAGATTTACAATCAACACGGAGTAAAAATTTTTGATTTAAAATATCATCTTGAAATTTAGTAATACATAAAGCAGTAGATAAAATTCTTTTTTAATAGTACTATAATTTAATTGTGCTTTATTCCAGACACCAGAATGATATCGAACAATTTGTTCAGATGAATGGGGAGTGACTTTTTGAAGAAGAATGCCACCATAACCAATATCAGAAGCATCAGTTTGAATAATTTTGAACGAGTTCTCACTAGGAATACCAAGGCAAGGAAGAGTTTTAACATAAGACTTGACTTGTTGAACAATAGCAGTATGAACAGAAGACCAAGGAGGAGGATTATCTTTTAACCTATCAAAGAGAGGCTGACAGACTTTCCGAAGGTCTTTGTAAAATTCAGCAATGTAATTAAGGGATCCTAGAAATCGTTGTAATTGGGTTTTATCAAGAATTTCATCAGGAAACTTAGACGCAAATTCAATAGAGCGACTAATTGGGAGAATAGTATTATGGTGAATGTCATATCCTAAAAATCGAACTTTAGTTTTAATTTTAGGGGCTGATATAACTAAACCATGACTTTTGATTGTATAAAAGAATGCAGTTAAATGTTTCCAATGTTCACTAATGGATTTTGAAAAAATTAATATGTCATCTATATAAACAATAGAGAAATGACTAAATGGGTTGAATATATCATTCATGATGTGTTGAAATTCACTAGGAGCATTTTTTAATCCAAATGGCATGACATTCCATTGATATTGACCAAAAAGGGTATTAAAAGCAGTTTTATATCTATCTTTTGGGTGAATTTGAATTTGCCAAAAACCACTTTTCAAATCAAATTTACTAAAAATAACAGCTTGACTAAGTCTTTTAATTAAATCTTTTTTATTAGGAATAGGATATCGAATCCATTCTAAAACAGCATTTAATGATTTGTAATTAATAACTAAGGGAGGAACTCCACGTTCTAATTCAGCATTTTTATTAACATAAAAAGCAGGACAAGAACAAGGTGATTTACTTGGACTAATTATTCTATTTTTTAACAATTTATTAATTTCTTTTTTACACATTTCAAGTAATTCGTGATTCATTTGAATTGGGCGAGATTTAGTAGGTATTTGTCTTTCATTAAAATTTTTAATATATGGCAAGGTGACTACATGCTTTTTCCTATGCCAAAATGCAGTAGGTAAAGATGAGCAAACAGTTGATTCAAGTTTCAATTTAAAATCATTGATTTGAGAAATGATAACAGGGTCAGTTAATTGTTGATCAATTCTTTTATAATTAATTTCTTCTTTAAGAAAATTGATTTGTCTAGTTAATCGAGTAATTGTATGAGAAATAGAACAGTCTTTTAATTGGTTTATTTCTAACATTTCTGGTGGTGATAAAAATTTAAAGGTAACAGGTTGTCCCAAAACATGAGTAGTAATTCCTTTACTAGATGTAGTAAATGGGTAGAGTAAATATATAAATGGTGTACCTAAAATGATTTTATCAGTCATGTTTTTTACTAAAACAAAGGAGGTTTTGAAGCATATATTATCTTGACAGACATGTACTTTAGGTAATTTATATTTAATATGCATTTGACTTCCATTAGCAGAGGTTAATTTCTCATGGCATTTTTCATAATATTTAATAGGGAGTAAACCTTCTTGTACACAGTTTAAATCAGCACCAGTATCGATTAAACAATTAATTCTAATTCAAAATTATCAATAACTATTTTAATTGGTGAATACCATTTTTGCATATAGATTTTATTAATTAGATTCAATCTCTTAGTATCAAGATTATCAGTTTGGGATCTGTTATCAAATATTAGTCTTTCAGGATTAGTTGGATCAGAATCATGATAAGAATTATGTTCAGATTCATTGGGCGATTCTTGATTAGTTTGGAAATTGTCTAAGCTTTTATTAAGTTTTAATGTAATAATTTCATCTTCTAATTTGCGATCTTTATTTTGTAGTTCTTTAATAGTTTGTTTAATGTGATGGATTTCTTGTTGTAAATCTTGAAGTGTAACTTCTTTTTGTTTATTCTTGAATCTATCTAATGTTTTGGATAGACTAATGATTGGTTTATCAAACTTGGGTTTTTTATTAGAATGAAGTAATAAAGATTTTAATTTATCAATATATTTTTGTTTTAATTCTGGATCATCTAATTTGCTAATTAATTCAATAAGAGTAGATTCTTCTTGGGTTTGTTTAGTAAGAACAGAGATTTGTTTAACTGGTTTACAACAAACATCATTACATCCTAATTTAACATTATTATCAGAATCGTCACTAGATGAAGGAGAATCAGAGGAAGTGTTTGGATGATTAGAAGATGAATCACTAATAGATTGATTTAATTGGAAAATTTCATATAATTGATTTTTGGAATCATTATCAATTTGAAGTTGATTTACTCGATCTCTGAGTTTTTGTTTTTCTTTACATTTATTAGAATAATGTCCTTTTTGACCACAATTATAGCATGTAATATCTTTAGTGGATTTAGATTTTGGATGTGATTTAGATTTGTAATATTTCTTTTTGGGTTTAGTGTAAAATTTATCATGTGATTTAGAGGGTGTACAATCTTTGCGATATTTATTAGAATATTTGGATCTATTTTTATGTTTGGAATATTTATGGGATTTCCTATGAGAGGGTGCAACAGGAGGTAAACCATATTGTTCACAGAAATTTCCTAATTCATATTTAGCTTTATGTTTATCTTTAGTAGCTTTTTGACTAAGTTTTAAATCAATGCACAGTTTTAAACCTTCTTTTTGAATAGTACTAATTATATCACCATATGTTAAATTATCATATTCAATAACACCAGTAGGTTGACTAAGAACATCTCTAATTTTATGGGCAAATAAACTAGGTAAACCATTAATGAATTTTTCTTTCCAAAATGATTTTTTACAGTCTTCTCTTAACATAACTCTAGAGGTGAAAACATCTTTATACCATCTAAAATCACTTAAGGTTGGGCAAGTAAGATTACTAAGTTGATCATGTATGTGAGAATAAATATTAGTAGGTGTTCCTATGAAATGTCGAACAATTGTATAGATTAATGTATTAATACCGTCAGGGTGACAACATCCAATAGTTTCATCAAAAATAGGCATAATCCATTTTCTTCATTTGCTTTCTGCTTCCGCGTTTATGGTATCAAAGCCATTTCTGTTGTATTCTATTTCTAACTGCTCAGTTTCTTCTTTTTAATCAACTTCATTGTTTAGTTAATTAATCTTGTTTTCAGTTCATCTTAATCACCTAAAAGATCAATCTGCGTTTATCCACCTAGTTTAAGTCACCCACTTTTTCCCGGTCTAGAGTAAGTCCTTTGGTTTAGGCAGTCACAGACTTTGGGGTCATAGATAGGGTATATATGTATACTAGGTATGTGGTAAAACTGACAAGAATAGGGTATGAATTAAGATATCTGCAAAACTGATTAATTAAACAGAACAATGAGTCAATTGTTTACAAGTAACTCATCAGTCAGTTCTAGGTCAACAACTTTGCCCTCAATACCTAATCATGGATTAGTCATTAATGAAGAAGATGTTGAAATACAAAATGATAAAATTGATCCAGGATGGAATATACCAAAATTACCAATTAAAGAAATTTATGAAACAACTTTTATTCAGAATGCTTTTAAAGTTGCCTTACATGTTAAAACAATTGAACAAGTTTATGCTTTAGAAAAACCTAGGAAAACCTGCCAATTATTTGATGCTAATTTAATCAAACGACATTTTAAAAATGGTTACAATTTTATTCATATTGGTTTAATTCAAGTTGGTATTAATCCATTAACTATGATAGGAAAAAATACTTCTGTTTTATTATGCTTAAGTGTCACGACCCAAACCCGCCCCTATGGGTTTAGCACCGTAACCGACCAGTAATCCGTGATTACCGAAGGCCTGCTTAACAGTAAGACAGTATTACAGAGTATAAGGGCATGGCGGAAGCCAAAACAGTAATTAAACAATGTCCAATGAGCTGTGACAGTTTGTATGTAAAAAGACTTTTCATATATATACACATTCGGAAACAGAACCGTATTTACAACGTATACGGAAACATTCAGTACAGTACAAGTCTCACTCAGTCTATACAGGACACAAACAAAAAGGGGGAATCTAAAACACCTCATAGCCTTGGCTTGAACAATTCTGGAACCTCGAGGTGAGGCACAAAGGTTAGCTTGACAAAACAGTGCTTAGCCTGACGCCCCTAGCAGCGGTCCGGTGCCTGAACACCTACATATATATATGAGTAGTGAGCTAAAACCCAGTGAATAACATAATGCGTAAAGAGGTTAAGAATGAATGTCCTTTCAGTATTGAAAACAGTCAGTTGATTCAGTATATCAGTCATTCAGTCATAACAGTCATACGTGGTACATCCATTAGCAGAACAGTACAGTAAACAGTAAGTCTTGAAAGACCGAGCAATCAATGATGGCCATCATAATAGTAAACAGAAGTTCCAAGATAGGAACTAACAGAGATCTCTGTAACAGTAGCAGTAACAGTAACAGTAGTTGCTATGGATGCCACAATACAATTCAGAATAGCGGACATACATTCATTCAATTAACAGAATCGATTCAGAAATAGTACAGTTTAACCATTCAAAAAATATTCATATTTGAACATATCTTTACACAGTTGTTACTCACAGAGTTCTGGGCTACAGATAAGCTAGAGTGCGTCCTCAGATGCCAACCCTACACAGTTTACAGGATGAACACACACTAAGTTCACGTTCGAGAATCAAAGACTTAATCCCTAATTTGCCTCGGTGTGGTTCTACATCTATATCCTCTTTAAGATGCCTTAAACATGTCCTAGGAATGCCTAGGATGGAAAGAGGATGCAAAAATGCACTTTTAAACACTTTACAGAATTTTCAGAAAAACAGGGTCCCGCTCGAGTGGACATGCAGACAAAGGTTCCCCGCTCGAGCGTCACTTCCCACGCTCGAGCGGTCTGCAAAACATGGCAAAAGCACTGGATGTGTGAAAATCACGCTCGATGGGCGCTCGACACCTGCTTGAGCGTGTGACACAAGCCCTCGCTTGAGCGTGCATTTCCCTCGCTCGAACGGACTGCAAAACATGTAAAGTACTGGATACACGCATTTCACGCTCGAGCGTCACTTTATACGCTCGAGTGGACTGCATGAATTCAGTGGGTACGCTCGAGCGTGGAATCCCCCGCTCGAGCGTGAGTCCAAAATTTGAAAATTCCAGATTTGAACCTCAAGCTCAAAACCAAGTTTTACAACATCAAATTCGATCCTTTTGGGCTAATTTTCTAGAAAACACTTCAAAACTCATAATATTACATGTTTCAAGGATCAATTGTAAAATCAAAGCCCCAAAGGAAGATCAATTAAATCCAATTTCAAACCAAACTTTCAAGAACATGGTAAACATGTACATGCATGAATTCAAAGCTTTAGTCACTTGCTCAAATGAGCCAATCCTTTCAAAAACATGAGGAATTCATGAACTAGAACTATAATATGAACATGCATGTACAATTTCATGGACAAAAATCCTCAAAACTCAAGAATGGTAACATGCATGCATGATATATGCTATAATTCAACATTACAAGACCAAATCTTGACTTTAAACTCCAATATGACTAGAGCCATGAAAGAACTAACTCAATTACATGAATAAGAAGGTGAAGACTCTACCTTAAGTCTTGAATTATAAGAAGGGAAGCTCAATTTGCCAAATTCTCTTCAATTTCTTTAAGTCCCCTAGTTAAACTCTCAAGAACAACTCAATTCTCTCACACTCTCTTCCTTAGTCGGTTGAGGGCTCAAGAATGGCTGGACAAATGTTTTGTTTGAATGAAATAAGGCTTCAATATAGTCTTAGGTAGTGGCCCACTAAGCATGGCAAACGGGTAAATACTTGGACTTGTGTGATTTAGCTTATCTTAATCTAATTTAATCATACCAATTCACATTTTAATTAAATATGCCATAAAATCACATAAATTCTAATGATCATAGAACACTAATCAATTTCGGATTCGGCCGCCGATAAGGCCTTCAGTTTGCGATTTAAAGCATAAAACATGGACAGATAGTTTAGCAGTCAAACAGATAGAAATGCATTTAAACTAATACATTCAATCAGTCAGTTCAGTATTTCAGTCGATTCAATTACTTATCATAATCAGTCTCAGTTTAGCAGGGGTGAACAGTTAACCAGTAATCAGTGGTGGGGGTTATTACATTAAGAGATGCTCGTTTTCTTGATTACAATGATAGTTTACTGGGTATAATGGAAATTGGTCTTCATAAAGGTCCAGTACATTTTAATTGTTTCCTGATTTTACTCTAAGTTTACGTGATCCACATAGTTTAGATGCTTTAACTCTAAATATTCAATTAAATGGTTCATTTACAAATATGAAAGAAAAAGTACATAATATTGCTTTAATTTATCGTGTTCATTATAAATGTATAAAAATTAATTTAAATGTTCAAGCCTTGCATAAAAGTCCAAAAGATAAAACTCTGTTAATTCAAAATAGTCATACTGACTCACATATTAATGTTCTTCAAATGATTGAATGGAAAGATATAAATCTCCCTGATCAATGGATAACCACTAATGAAAATTACAAACATAATCAACAACAATCTTCAATTCAAGATATCCAAGACATCCAACAATACAATGATGGTTCCGTTCGTATTAAATTTAATCGTAGTCAATCCTCTAGACATAGTACATCTAGTGTCCTTACTGAAATTGAAATTGAAGATGAAATATTTAATACTCCTCTATTTCGGAAAAATGGTCAAATACATCTTGGTCAAACTTCTCAAAGCAAATTAAAAGGAATTGATAATTCTACAACTTCACAAATTACTAAACTTGTTTATTCAACTCACACACATTTACCTGACGATGATGCAGAATCTCAAAATTCTCCTACTCAAACTGATTTCGAAGTTACACATCCAATCAATCCTCAACTCATGACAATCAAAAAAGAATTTGCTCATGATTTAGATAAATTACTTATTGATTTTAGATCCAAAGAAAATAAAATTCAACGACATGCCTATCGTGCCAAATATGATGCTATCCAACAATCCAAAATAACTAGACAATGGTATAATTTTATGGTTGAATATCGTTTTGAATTACCCCTTTTAGAATATGTTGAAAAATATTACAAAAAGGTAAATAAAATCACAAAATATAAATGGAAAACTTCTCCTACAACCTCAATTAGCTCCAATCACCCTCCATTAGAAAATATAATTATTGAACATCAAGGTTCTGAAGTCCTAGCCTCTCCGCTTAAACTACCTGGCTCCGACCATGAAATTAAAAAAGTCATTGAACAAAATAACTCAGCAATGTAATTAAGTGATCCTAGAAACCGTTGTAATTGGGTTTTATCAAGAATTTCATCAAGAAACTTAGACGCAAATTTAATAGAGCGACTAATTAGGAGAATAGTATTATGGTGAATGTCATATCCTAAAAATCGAACTTTAGTTTGAAATAATTTAATTTTAGGGGCAGATATGACCAGGCCATGACTTTTGATTGTATAAAAGAATGCAGTTAAATGTTTCCAATGTTCACTAATTGATTTTGAGAAAATTAATATGTCATCAATGTAAACAATAGAGAAATGGCTAAATGGGTTGAATATGTCATTCATGATATTTTGAAATTCACTAGGGGCATTTTTTAATCCAAATGGCATAACATTCCGTTCATATTGACCAAAAGGTGTATTAAAAGCAGTTTTATATCGATCTTTTGGGTGAATTTGAATTTGCCAAAAACCACTTTTCAAATCAAATTTACTAAAAATAACAGCTTGAGAAAGTCGTTTAATTAAATTTTTTTTATTAGGAATAGGATATCGAATCCATTCTAAAATAGCATTTAATGGTTTGTAATTAATAACTAAGGGAGGAACTCCACGTTCTAATTCAGCATTTTTATTAACATAAAAAGTAGGACAAGACCAAGGTGATTTACTTGGACTAATTATTCTATTTTATAACAATTCATTAATTTCTTTTTTACACATTTCAAGTAATTCATGATTCATTTGAATTGGGCGAGATTTAGTGGGTATTTGTCTTTCATTAAAATTTTTAATATATGGCAAGGTGACTACATGCTTTTTCCTATGCCAAAATGCAGTAGGTAAAGATGAGCAAACAGTTGATTCAAGTTTCAATTTAAAATCATTGATTTGAGAAATGATAACAGGGTCAGTTAATTGTTGATCAATTCTTTTATAATTAATTTCTTCTTTAAGAAAATTGATTTGTCTAGTTAATCGATTAATTGTATGAGAAATAGAACAATCTTTTAATTGGCTTATTTCTAACATTTCTGGTGGTGATAAAAATTTAAAGGTAACAAGTTGTCCCAAAACATGAGTAGTAATTCCTTTACTAGATGTAATAAATGGGTAGAGTAAATATATAAATGGTGTACCTAAAATGATTTTATCAGTCATGTTTTTTACTAAAACAAAGGAGGTTTTGAAGCATATATTATCTTGACAGACATGTACTTTAGGTAATTTATATTTAATATGCATTTGACTTCCATTAGCAGAGGTTAATTTCTCATGGCATTTTTCATAATATTTAGTAGGGAGTAAACCTTCTTGTACACAGTTTAAATCAGCACCAGTATCGATTAAAGCAATTAATTCTAATTCAAAATTATCAATAACTATTTTAATTGGTGAATACCATTTTGCATATGGATTTTATTAATTAGATTCAATCTCTTATTATCAAGATTATCAGTTTGGGATCTGTTATCAAATATTAGTCTTTCAGGATTAGTTGGATCAGAATCATGATCAAAATTATGTTCAAATTCATTGGGGGATTCTTGATTAGTTTGGAAATTGTCTAAGCTTTTATTAAGTTTTAATGTAATAATTTCATCTTCTAATTTGCGATCTTTATTTTGTAATTCTTTAATAGTTTGTTTAATGTGATGAATTTCTTGCTGTAAATCTTGAAGTGTAACTTCTTTTTGTTTATTCTTGAATCTATCTAAAGTTTTGGATAGACTAATGATTGGTTTATCAAACTTGGGTTTTTTATCAGAATGAAGTAATAAAGATTTTAATTTATCAATATATTTTTGTTTTAATTCTGGATCGTCTAATTTACTAATTAATTCAATAAGAGTAGATTCTTCTTGGGTTTGTTTAGTAAGAACAGAGATTTGTTTAATTGGTTTACAACAAATATCATTACATCCTAATTTAACATTATTATTAGAATCGTCACTAGATGAAGGAGAATCAGAGGAAGTGTTTGGATGATTAGAAGAGGAATCACTAATAGATTGATTTAATTGGAAAATTTCATATAATTGATTTTTGGAATCATTATCAATTTGAAGTTGATTTACTCGATCTCTGAGTTTTTGTTTTTCTTTACATTTATTAGAATAATGTCCTTTTTGACCACAATTATAGCATGAAATATCTTTATTAGATTTAGATTTTGGATGTGATTTAGATTTGTAATATTTCTTTTTGGGTTTAGTGTAAAATTTATCATGTGATTTAGAAGGTGAATAATCTTTGCGATATTTGGATTTATATTTAGGTTTGGAATATTTGTGGGATTTCCTTCTAGAGGGTGCAACTGGAGGTAAATCATATTGTTCACAGAAATTTCCTAATTCATATTTAGCTTTATGTTTATCTTTAGTAGCTTTTTGACTAAGTTTTAGATCAATGCACATTTTTAAACCTTCTTTTTGAATAGTACTAATTATATCACCATATGTTAAATTATCATATTCAATAACACCAATAGGTTGACTAAGAACATCTCTAATTTTATGGGCAAATAAACTAGGTAAACCATTAATGAATTTTTCTTTCCAAAATGATTTTGTACAGTCTTCTCCTAACATAACTCTAGAGGTAAAAACATCTTTATACCATCTAAAATCACTTAAGGTTGGGGAAGTAAGATTACTAAGTTGATCATGTATGCGAGAATAAATATTAGTAGGTGTTCCTATGAAATATCTAACAATTGTGTAGATTAGTGTATTAATATCATCAAGGTGGCAACATCCAATAGTTTCATCAAAAATAGGTATATCATTTTCATCGACTTGATTAGCATAAATAATAGAATCTCTTTGATCATTAGTAAGGTATTTTTTCCACCAAGATTTGAGCATACCCGTAAAACCAGATGTGATTAGAATAATAATTTCAGGTTGTGAATATTGGGGATAGTTATAAAGATAACTATTTGAAACCATAGATAAATGATTTAATTTTTGGAGGATTTGATCTTCACTATGACCATCAATATTCCATTCGTACAGGCGTTTGGTGGAAACAGAGAATTGATTACTAATATTTGTTTCTTCAAATTGGAGATCAGGTGGAGTAGGTTTTGAATACCAATTTTTCGTAGTTTGAGGATTAACTTTGGGATAATGAATTTTATTAAGATTAGAGGATTGAAATTTTTGAGCTAATTGATTAATTTTATTATCAGTACTATCACTGTTAGAGTGATGGGAAGTAGTATCAGTAGGAGTTTGTTGATTTAAAACAATAAGACCTTTATCCTTAGAAGGGGAGGCTGTATCAACGGTAGATAATTTACCGAAGAGTTGTTCAATAGCTTTGACAGTAGTTTGATCATTGGTGACTAAACTAGTTCTTTTAGTACGATTACTAGGGAGATTAAGCAGAGGTTGCTCTAAAGGTTGTTTAATAGATGTAATAGTATTAGAATCTAAAGTGGTTTCTATTTTATCCAGTTGTTTACCAATTGTTTTTAAACATTGATTAGTGTAGTTATTTTGTTCAATGACTTTTTTAATTTCAGGGTCTGAGCCAGGTAATTTAAACGGAGAGGCTGGGACTTCAGAACCTTGATGTTCAATAAGTATATGTTCTAATGGAGGGTGATTTGAGCTAACTGAGGTTGTAGGAGAAGTTTTCCATTTATGTTTTGTGATTGTATTTATCTTTTTGTAATATTTTTCAACATATTCTAAAAGGGGTAATTCAAAACGATATTCAACCATAAAATTATACCATTGTCTAGTTATTTTGGATTGTTGGATAGCGTCATATTTGGTACGATAGGCATGTCGTTGAATTCTATTTTCTTTGGATCTAAAATCAATAAGTAATTTATCTAAATCATGAGCAAATTCTTTTTTGATTGTCATGAGTTGAGGATTGATTGGATGTGTAACTTCGAAATCAGTTTGAGTAGGAGAATTTTGAGATTCTGCATCATCGTCAGGTAAATGTGTGTGAGTTGAATAAACAAGTTTAGTAATTTGTGAAGTTGTAGAATTATCAATTCCTTTTAATTTGCTTTGAGAAGTTTGACCAAGATGTATTTGACCATTTTTCCGAAATAGAGGAGTATTAAATATTTCATCTTCAGTTTCAATTTCAGTAGGGACACTAGATGTACTATGTCTAGAGGATTGACTACGATTAAATTTAATACGAATAGAACCATCATTGTATTGTTGGATATCTTGGATATCTTGAATTGAAGATTGTTGTTGATTATGTTTGTAATTTTCATTAGTGGTTATCCATTGATCAGGGAGATTTATATCTTTCCATTCAATCATTTGAGGAACATTAATATGTGAGTCAGTATAACTACTTTGAATTAACAGAGTTTTATCTTTTGGACTTTTATGCAAGGCTTGAACATTTAAATTAGTTTTTATACATTTATAATGAACACGATAAATTAAAGCAATATTATGTACTTTTTCTTTCATATTTGTAAATGAGCCATTTAATTGAATATTTAGAGTTAAAGCATCTAAAATATGTGGATCACTGTAGACGTCCCCGAACGCCCCGGGAGGGTTAGGTCCCGTTCTGTTCATTTGGGTTCACTACAGTTCAAGGACTCGATTGTCACGGTTCTAAATCTTGAACCAAAGAGTCCAAATCCGGCAAATTGTTTTTGAGGAAACAGATTTTTGAAAGAAGTGCCAAACATGGACTGCTTTGCCAGATACAGAGTCGCCACCTAAATATTTTTTATGGGAAAATTTAGGAAACCCTGACTCGGTGCCAAAGGCCACGTGTCCGTCATCACCAAAGTTGCCTCGGCTCGGGAACTTGGGTACGATTGGGGAAGGTCACTTCGTGAGCACCCCCGCTCGCCCGGTCAAAGACCGGCCTCTACTAACCATGATATCTAGTTTTGAAAACATTGTGTGTTCTTATTCCGGTTATTAGCCTAGGTTACTATGTGATGCGCACAGCATACAAGTATAGACTGAATCGCCTGAATTGGAACAAAACATTTCATGTTTGTTTGTTTGAAAATGGTTTGATGGTGCTACCCGCAGGTAGGCTAAGACGTGGATTTGCCACCCTCGGGTGGGCTTAGAAAACAATGGTTTTGCCACTATCTAGTGGGCTTAAAACAAACATTTGATGAATTGTTCCAATCCAAATAACCCAACCTCCACCCACAGGCATTCAAGGCAGTTATATCACATAAGCACATAGCCTCATGGTAAGCATGCTATTCATGGCAGTCACTCACACGCATGCAAGGATGCTAAAGCATAAAAACTCACCGAGTACTCCAAGCCAAAACAGAAACTACATTTAGAAATCATGCATGATCCTAAGTATACAGAAATGCCTAATGCAACACATGCAAAAATGCAAACTATAGCAGGCTCACCTATTCTAAACATGGCATATGAAATGCTACAGCTAACATGTATTCATCTTGTAATTGAAGTACAATGCAGTTAGTATGGTGCGCCGAGCCCGGTGCATGCAAAACAAATGAATGATGCAAACATGCTGTCATACTGTATGCTAATTGAAATATGCCCTAATCTAACCATCATAAGCAGGTAAATAAAAGGGAAGAAAGACGTGGGGTTGGAAGACATACATCACACTCACGCACACTTATTACAATTATGCCCTCGCGCAGAGGGTCCAAATAAATAATAATACAGTCCCAAATGAAAGAATAATACAGTCCGAATAATACAGTCCACATAATATACAAATCCCTAATTAATTAACCAATTAACTAAGAAAAACTGTAAACTGGCATGCAAGCCAGGGGCTGCCTTGATTCTGATGAATGCTATATGTTTGGGCTGCCTTTGCGCAAAAATCCACTGGGATGCCCCAATTAGCCTCTGTTTACACCTTTTCTTAAAATGCGTGCCAAGTCTCGAAAATTTGCTGATTCTTGATTTTGCTGCAACAGAGAGCAGGAAAGGGGCATAGCAATGTATTTCACAAATATATGCATGCCTCGATCCTCGTGCCACCAATCACGCATATCGATGCATGATGGCCGAGGAGCCGAATTGCACAACTCAATATAGGATGAATGCATATGAATGCTACAACAAAACCTAACTCCATCACGGAGAATCCGGAGTGTCGGTGACTTGGGAATTGAGACACATTCCGTTACTCGGAGTACGAAACGCGCCTCGTTTCCCGTGCCCGGGGTAACTCCTATCCCGAACATGATGCAATATGCATGACATGCATGAAATGCAACTAACATACAATCCTAACACACACGATGCTATGGAATGGCATACACGCTAAACGAGGTGATACACAACCGAGCATACACAATGCTATGGATGAAATGGCATACGCAATGCAATAATGGGCTTACACCAACATGAGAGAGCCTCAGCCACACCCACATAGGAGGCCATCAGATGAAAACAAGACACCTCGAAATGCGTGCACGCGTGCACGCAAACCGAGAACGGACCCTCAGGCACCGAAATGCCACTCTAATGAGACATGGCAAAGACATGGTATATGGTATGCTAATATGCAAAAATCAGTGGCAAAACGAGGGGCAAAACAGCCCCGAAACAAGGCGAAATGACACCCGATGCATGGAATCTCTCCCGAAATGCAAAACTAGTTACATGAAGTGGCTTACAGCTATACAAAGCATGCATAATTTGAACATGACATGAAAATACAGAAGCGAGGCAGCCCTGAGACAAGCATTTTTACAGTACAAAGAATGGTCAAACAGCAAGCATAGATAGGGCTAAAATGACATACAAAAATGGCTCCGCAAGGGAGGCAATGAAGCAAGTGATAGATGCAAAGCCCAAATGGCAAAAGACCCTTCTACAACACTGAATAGGGCCTAAAAACATGATGTTTTTCAGTAGGTTACAACCCCTAAAACAATATACAAACATGCTAAAAATGCCATGCAAGAAGTAGGCCGACAAGAGGCTATAACATGAGGTATACAAAGCATTCACCAAACAGCCAAAGACCCTTAATGAGATATGTCCAGGGGGTCAAAATATGGCCATTTCCAGTTCTGATCATGGCCTAAAAACAGAAGAAAGGTAGGCTAACAAAGCATGCAAAAATGGGGGCCAAAGAGGGGTATAATGGTAAGTACTACATGGAGGCCCCCAACAGTGTTGAGCCCTTCTACAATGTTGTAGAGGGGCTCAAAATAAGCCCACTCACAGTTTAAATCATGCTCAAAAACAGATCACAAATAGGCTAGAAATACTATGCAAAATAATGGCATACAAGAGGCTATTGAAGCAAGTGTAAGATGGGGCTCTCAAACAGGGTTGAGCCCTTAAACAAACATGAAGAATAGCTCAAAATAGGCCTAGTTTTAGTTAGAGTCGGAGCCCAAAACAGTAAGCAAATAGGCTAGAAAAATGGTGCAAGATTGAGCTCAAAAGAGGGTGAAGTGAACTTACCCTTGAAGACCAAAGCTTTGGCTGCTTCTTGGACCAAATTTGCTGCCTCTAAGCCTTTGGAAAACCTCTCCTTGCTGCCGGAATGGAGTGGTGGTGGTGGTGCTTGGTAGTGATGAAGAAATGTGGTTGGAACTTAGGGATTTTGAGAGAAAATGAGAGAGAAATAGAGAGAGATGTATGCAAGGCCCTTAGGGAAATTTTTGTAACCCCAAAATCAGTCTTGGAGGCTAGTTATAAAGGCAAGAGAAGAGGAGAAAAGGTGGAGGGAAATGACACCAAGTTTCCCTCCAAAAGCTTTCCCCCGGATACAGATATTTTTGGGGGAAAACAGCTATACAGCTGTAATACACCCACACTGAGGAAGCTGGCCGGCCAGGTACTTTGGTTGCAGGTGGCCGGCCGGCCAAGGGTCAAAAGGTTCAAGAAGATTTTCTGGCCGGCCACCAGAGAAAGGTGTCCTCCCAGGTCTCCTCATCACAACCCTGTGGTTCAAAATTGGCAACTCTAAAACAGGAGAGAGAATAGGCCACTTTTAGGAGGGGTTCAAAAGGTTCAATTTGAATTACTGGCCAGCCATAGACTTTTAGGGTCCTCCCATGTGTGTACAACACAAATATGTGGTTTGGGGTTGAAGAAAATGGCCCTAGGGTAGTCAACATTGGCTCGAAATTGAGAAAAACGGGCGTCGGAGGGCGCCGGAGGAATATAACTGGTTGCTGAGACAATTGATGGCCTCCCACCCTTCAGTGACCTTCCTGGTGATAAAACAGAGGTACCTGCCAAAAATGAACAAAAACCGATGCAAAACGAATGCTCGGGGGCCAAAACACGCAGTTCGGGGTCCCGAAAATAGGCCGTTAAGCAACGAAAGTGGCATTCGACCACGAAGTGGGTCTCTCAGGCCCCAGTGTCCCTCGAAAGGGAAAAAATGAGATGCATGCCAAAAACCAGAGCAGTCGGAGATGGTTAGGCAGTCCCGAACCGAGGCATACGGCCTGACGGCTCCGAAAACCGGGAACCGGGCTCCGAAATGGGCAAAATGGCCTGCGACCACGAAACGTAGCCTACGGCCACTGAGAGATGATCTACGAGACCTCTCCCTCCCCTCAGGAAGAGAAAACAGAGAAAACCGAGCTTGGTTCGCAAACCGAGGCAAGGCACAAAAAAGTTCGGAAGTCCGGAGGCAAGGCTCACGGCCGAGACTCCGCAACCTCAGAACAAGCACAGTATACAACACCACCAAGCGCTCAATCGGTGACATCTGAGTCTTAAGGTCAGTCAAAAATGGGGTGTCTACGGTTGCCCCTCTTTGACAGAACTCGGAAGTCATAAGTGACAGGAGTGAATGTCAAAGCTCAGAGACGACCCATTTTTGACAAGGCCAAAGACTTAGACAAACAGGCAAGATAAACAGAGATATGCCCGCAGGCAGGGGCAAAATGCAACTGACAATGCAAGAAGCCGAACATAACTCGTGATCATGCAAATGCAGCAAGCTGTAATGAAGCACATATTTACAATAGATGCAACAGTTTTAAGCAAGAATGCAAAGCAACAACTATATTTCATGCAGAAAGGATGTAAGAGAATTATGCAATTCTCATTGCGTCTCACGCAGAGAAGGCTAAAAGTGACTACCGAGGGTACCCGGAGTCTCACACACAACATCTCTCCGCGTATCACACACAGAAGGGAAAGAAGGTAAACCTCTCAGCGTATCATACGCAAGAGAGGAAATGTAACTTTCTCAGCGTATCACACGCAAGAGAAGAAAGGCAGACCTCTCAGCATATCACATGCAAGAGAGGAAAAGATCATCTCTCAGCGTATCACACGCAAGAGAGGAAAAGATCATCTCTCAGCGTATCACACGCAAGAGAGGAAAAGGTAGATTTCTCAGCGTATCACACGCAAGAGAAGAAAGGCAGACCTCTCAGCATATCACATGCAAGAGAGGAAAAGATCATCTCTCAGCGTATCATACGCAAGAGAGGAAAAGGTAGATTTCTCAGCGTATCACACGCAAGAGAAGAAAGGCAGACCTCTCAGCATATCACATGCAAGAGAGGAAAAGATCATCTCTCAGCGTATCACACGCAAGAGAGGAAAAGGTAGATTTCTCAGCGTATCACACGTAAGAGAAAACCTCTCAGCATATCACATGCAAGAGAGGAAAGGTAATTTTCTCAGCGTATCACACGCAAGAGAAGAAAGGTAAATTTCTCAATGTATCACACGTAAGAGAAAACCTCTCAGCATATCACATGCAAGAGAGGAAAGGAAGCATCTCTCAGCGTATCACACGCAAGAGAGGAAAGGTATGAATGAATACCGGAACTCGTCCGAATGTGCGAAACCGAAGATGTCCTAACGCACCGCATGCGAGAGGAGAAAAGACGACAATTGCAAGTGAAAAGGTGCATAACAATGCAGGTGAAGTGTGCATAACAATGCAAGTAATGAGCATAACAATGCTAGACAGATGTGCATAACAATGCAACGAATGAGCATAACAAT
The DNA here is from genome assembly GCA_036172215.1 of Camellia granthamiana. NCBI lineage: Eukaryota > Viridiplantae > Streptophyta > Magnoliopsida > Ericales > Theaceae > Camellia > Camellia granthamiana. Next base: position 95,116,245 of record CM069908.1, on the reverse strand, counting down.
GCTTGTGAAGTGGGTGCATAACAATGCAATTTGAAACGTGCATCACAATGCAAGTGAAGAGGTGCATAACAATGCTAGATAGATGTGCATAACAATGCAAGTAATGAGCATAATAATGCTAGACAGATGTGCATAACAATGCAACGAATGAGTATAGTGTGATTGATACACAAAAGGTGTGTGATGGATACACAAAAAGTGAATATGTGCGTGATAGATACATAAAATGAGAATGTGTGTGATAGATACACAAAAGTGAGAATGTGTGTGATAGATACACAAAATAAGAATGTGTGTGATAGATACACAAAATGAATGAAGTGTGATTGATACACTAGTAAATGATCTCAAACGGAACTTCTTTGAATGAACCGTACATACAATATCGTACATGACTGAGAAAGAAACTTGATAGGTACAATGCATTACAATGCATGATGCTTAAGGAAAGCAATAAATGGACAAAGCGGTGCTTTAGAAAGCACCTCATGAGGTGAGTGGTGGTGAACCGCTCTTCTCCAACGGGGATCTCCCCTCGTGCTCTTCGAACACTTTACTTTTATCTCGCAGTACAAAGGCTCTGAAATGCTGACAAGTAACAACATCTGTATGTATGAGCTATGGCTGCTGCTTGTCTTCCTGATCATATTCACAACTTTCCCTATTCTCCAACGGGGTGACAGACTAGGTTGGTTCAGTATCCAGAATTGAGGTGCATACACGCTATCTCAACCTATGGGGCTTCCATACAAATTTCAAGCCGAGGGCACGCCTCTGGGTATTTAAACCAGACTTTAGTCTCGGAAATCCCGAACCTTTGCGTTCTAGGCAATAGCCGTCCGAACTCTAGTTTCCACCGTCGCAGTTGGTCTCCTAGGAACTCATTGCAAACACGGCCAAGATGCCTCTGGCGGGGAACGGTACTCGAGGGGAGCACTTCTGATCGCCATTCTGGCTTGAAGCAGACTTGAGCTTGAGCTTGAGGTAGAGGCACACTCATACTTCGGAGCATTGACAAGGCCTGACGAAGTGCATACGGAATGCGATCTTGGAGCTTACTGAAGTTGGAACAAACTCAGATGCCCGACATTTTCCTCTTTTGCTTTTGCTTTGCAGTCCGGAACCATTATAGCTTCAGATAGGTCCTGGTTTTACTGTTCTCTCATGACCTGGGTTGAACCTCGCGGTTTTATGAAAGAACCAATTCTGTTTTGCACAAATGTGGAGAACGGCACGGCACTCGGAGCACAAAACGATTTTATTTTTGAAATTGAGAGATGAGTTTTCGACTAGGTATTGAGCCTACGACTGAACACAGCAAAACGACTCAAAACGGAAATAAAAGGCACACAAACTAGACACATCAAGTAACACTCGAGACGACTCAAAACAAGAATCGAGACAAACAAAAAGACACGACACTCAGACGTGCACAGGGAGCCTGTTTCACCGGGTAGTGTTTCCCACCCTTTCTCATTTGTGGTTCTCCCATCACTCGGCCCTCAGGCTCGGCTTTTCTCACAAAACCCTTTTCCTCACTTTTTTTTCTCAGCGCACATCTCTCTATTCTTCAATCTCTCATTTTTCAATCCCTCCCCTGGGTGGTTGATGAATAAACAGGAAGTTGCGGGCTCTTGCCTCTAGCATGCTGCTAGATTCTCTTTCTTCCGCTCACAACAGTGAGTTTCTCCCACAGAGAGGTTGTGCTATAACTGGGTGTGTAGCAAATCTACAGCTGATCGGTTGACGATGCTCTGCTGGGGAGTTTGGACGTGATCAGATCTGTCCAGATGAGGGAGTGTAATATTTGGCCCCATTCCAGTTCGTGCTTCGCACTTGGCTTGATACCTCATTGCTTGGAGGATGTGAGAGCTTTCTGCCCTTTTGCTGTTAGCTTTCGTTGTGCCCTCTTCCGGCAGGTAGAGCGCCCTTCTTGGCAAGTATGGTGCCCTTTCTGGCAAATGCATTGGCTACGGGAAAAAGACAGAACACCTGACTCAATTGTGCCCCTAGTTCATCATTTTGACCATTTTTTATTTTTGAGCTTTCTCCTAAAAAAAAAATTTTGACCAAAATGAGAGTTAGATTAACATGCTTGTTCGATTTTTGATTTGAAATCATGCAAGTCAGGCTATGAGCACTAAAAATTTTCCTTTTTTGGGTCCAAGAAAATGGTCCAGTTTTGGAAAAGATAGAATGATTTTCGAGAAAATAGTCAACCTCAGTAAAAATTCTCAAAAGCTGTTTTTGCAATCGGCCACTGCTCAACGAGCATAGAACCCACTCTCGAGATGCACAACCTCAGATCCGAAGGAAAATTGCCCCTTGCTTGAAGAGAGTTGCATGGCAACGGAAAGTTGGCCCTTGTTTGAACGGCACCGCGGCGCATTGAATGGCAATGGAAAGTTGCCCCTTGTTTGGATGGCACCGCAGCGCATTGTAGGCAATCCTTAGAGTGACGAACACAACCAAATCCTCAGATACAGAGAGACAAAGATGACCAGAACCATCGCATGGACACAATCCAATTTGAATTGTTTTACGGCTGGACTTCAGAATGAAGTTGCCTACGTATCCCAAAGATGGGAATCAAGTGTTACGTAGTTCGGGGTTAAGGTACACTCGGGTATTTAACCTCTCCTTTTGATGCTCTAACTTTTGCCAAGGCGCCTGTTGCAGGTTTTCAACCTTGCGAGCTTTGTTCTTCTTTCTTTTTCATTTCTTTTCTTCTCTTTTTTTTTTCTCTTTTCTTCTTTTTTTTTCTTTTTTTTTTCTTTTTTTCTTTTTTTTCTCTTTTCTTCTTTTTTTCTTTTTGCTTTTTGTATATATCTTTTCTTGCTCTGACTTTTGCCTGGGTCGCCCTTTCCAGGTTTTCGGCCCAGCGAGCCTCTCAAAGGGTAAAAGTGTAACAGGTCCATGCCAAATGGTTTTGAGATCTTGAAGTCATCTGAATCCAGGAAAATGACTGCTGTATTGATTCGCAGAAGGATCCATCTTCGGCTCTTCGAGCACATCGGACATTTTTGCCCCTAGTTCGAGGGGTGCTTCTGATTTAGCTTCGCAAGCTTCTTCTGATGAGGTCTGATCTTCTTGATCTGACTTTGGCGCCTCTTGTTCGAGGGCTGCTTCAAATCTGGCCACACAGGCCTCACATTGTAGTTGACCGTTGAACATTCTGAATTCAAGTTCAAGGTTTGGAAGCGAAGGGGTTGAGTCTTGAGGTTGAGAGTGATCCTAGGCTGCACAATCTCAAGAGCGATTCCACACAGGTCTTCGCAGGATCGCGCAAAACATTTTGTTTTTTGAAAATTTTTAAGAAAGCGACAAATCGCTCGCGCTGAAGATAGTGTGAAACCAGTCTGGATCAAGCCAGGGTTCTTCTCAGTACTCACGCTAACAAGCATGATTTCATTCATTAAGGGCTTAGCACGCCTCACTTTCTCTCAAATGATCAAAGTTTTGCAAATCCCTAGGAATTCCTCCCTCTTCGTTTTCACCACAGTGTTCAAAAAGTTTTGAAAAACTTAGGTCGTTACAATGACTTCAAGGCACAGAAAAGACAGAGTTCTTAGTCAAATACTGTCGTCTTATTTAGAACTTCCGGCACAAGGCAAAAGCAAACGCGAGAGCGTGAAAATCACTGCCGTTTCATTCAAAATCTGCTGGCACAACTGGCTCCCTGGCAGAAACAGACTCAAAACGAAAAGACAAACGCAAAACAAAATGGTGACGCCCGAGGTAACACCCCTGGAATCACCCGACTCCTATATAACAGGACTGACTCGATACAACAAGACAAACCCAAAACAAAAGAGACTGACTCAAAACAAAAAGACAGACTTAAAACAAAACAACAAAACTGACCCAATACCCAAGTCAGAAAGCACAAAAACTGGTATTTGCACATTGCTCAGAACAGTGCGGGCCATTCCCACGTCTGGAATTAATCAAGCGCCGCCCGTAGGTGGTTCATCGCCCGATCACATAACATTATCCCCCAAGTTCACTGATCAAGTGCCGATAGACTTTGTAGGACCCGGTGCGAGGATGACTCTGTTGTCGATCAGATCTTGTATTTCGTGGCGAAGACGAAAGCACATGTCAGTGTCATGGCCAGCACGCTGATGGAAGGCACAATAGTCGGCTGGGTTGTGGGAGAGAGGGAGGTTCTTTGGTAGTGGCTGCGGCTCCAGGGGCTTCAGATGCCCTTTCTTGATCAAAACCCCCAGAGCTTTGGATAGGGGCATGTATAGTGGAGTAAACACCCTTTGGCTCTGAGGTGGGTTTTTGGCTATTTGCGAGCTAGCTCCGGACGCATCGGTGAATGAGGTGGCTGTTCTTTGTGTGGTGGTGGTAACCATGCCCACGTCGGAAGATCTTGCAGCTGCGTCACCGCTGGCGGTCGCATTCGAACTGCGGGTAAACGCCCTCCTGGGCTGCTCCTTCTCTTGGTCAATAAGGCCCTGCTTCATAGCGTCCTCGATCTGTACTCCCATCTCATGCAAATCTGAAAAGGTAGGGAAGGGGAGCACGATCATCTTTTGCATCAGCTTAGGCTGGAGGTTGCGCACAATCATCCGAATTTGGTCCTTATCAGTAGGCCTTAGAGTCATCATTGAGGCCTTCGCCCTCCACCGCATCACAAAATTCGAGAAACTCTCATCGGGCTCTTGCCTTGTTGTCTCAAGATCACGGGTTGTGATCTCGATCTGAGTGTTATAGGAGTATTGCGAGACGAAGGCCTCGGCCATCTCCTCCCAGCTTCGTTTCACTGAATCCTCCAATTTGGCGTACCAGATGGCTGCAATACCTGACAGGGTCCTGCCAAAAAGGGAGAGCTTCTGTAATCTTGTCAAGCCCATCGGGCGCAAAACATCTGAAAACAAACTCAGGTGGACCATAGGATCTCCTGACCCATCAAAACGGTCGATGTGAGGCATCTTGAACCTGTCCGGCAGTGTCACAGCTGCGTCGGTGTACCCGTCCTCAATGTCCGGGATGGACTTTACCCCCTGGGATTTCTTGAACAACTTTTCAAGCTTGCTCAACTTCAACGCTGTATGGTCTACCTCGAACTCAAAGGGAGAGTCTGGTAGGTTGATTGGTGCTTTAGACAGCTGGGGTAAGGTTGGGGGCAGAGCTGGCCCCGTCGGAATGTCCGTATCTGCTTGGACATTTGGCGTCTCCCCGGGTATTGGACCTACTGGTGGGAGGGGAGCTTGATGCGAAGCAGATGCTTCGTTTTGCTGTTGCAATCTGGTGATTAGCTCTGCCTGTTGGGCCATGACCTCAGCCTGCTGTTTGGCAAATTCAGATTGGCGGACAGCATCTTGCTGCATGAGTTTCATACTTTCTTGCATCTGGCGCATCATTGCCTCCATCCCTGACGTGTTCTGCTGATCCATCTGACTGACTGGTATCTATCCCTGCAGTAGAAACTGAGACCTCAGCCTGACTGTTCACTGGTGGGGTGGATAAGGGCCACTGATCTGGTAACTGCTGAACTGGTGATCTATGCCTGACTGGCCCTTTTACCCTGCCTCTGGCAAAGGAACACTGATTGCCCTTGAACTGAATCTCTGACCCGACAAAGTCTATCAACACAAGTTCGGTGTACCTGGGGGATATTGGAGCCTTCTGAAGCTATAGTTCTGAGACTACCTAGCAAAAGAGAAAACCGACAGCATCTCAGCCTGATTTCACCATAGCCAATAGGAGCAAAGCTGAATGAGTGTGCTCTCTACTGAATTCTGCCAAAAATTCTACCTGTAAACCGATACCCTCAGGTAAAACTGATTCCCCAAAACACTAACGCTGATGCCCGCAGGCCTGATGCCCAAACTCATAAACGGATACATGCATTCCCTGTAGAGACGCACTCTAACAAGCACATAACAGATAAGTGAGAGCCAAAACACCCCTATGTTGGGGTAGGGTTTCCCTGTCCTATTTTTGTCAGGAGCTAGGGTTTCACTACGCACGCAGCGGTTTCAAACAACCTATAAACGGGTAAGCAACCTGTCCTAGTTTGGAATGGCCACTATAGATCCAAATATGCACTAGGTCGAATGGTCAAAAAGGGTGCCCCGGTAAAACCGGGGTTTGTGTTCCCATACTGGCAGAGCCCGTAACCGGTCAGCCTTATGGACATGCCTTGACAAGACAAGCCTCCGGCAAACCGCTCAGGAATAGCAGATGGCAAACACGGTGTCCTAGGCGCACCAATGCAAATGCAATGCAAAGAAACACACAAGTGTAGTCAAAACAAGATATCACGAGTTCGAGTCAAGTTCTCTAAATCCCCAGCAGAGTCGCCAGAAACTGTAGACGTCCCCGAACGCCCCGGGAGGGTTAGGTCCCGTTCTGTTCATTTGGGTTCACTACAGTTCAAGGACTCGATTGTCACGGTTCTAAATCTTGAACCAAAGAGTCCAAATCCGGCAAATTATTTTTGAGGAAACAGATTTTTGAAAGAAGTGTCAAACATGGACTGCTTTGCCAGATACAGAGTCGCCACCTAAATATTTTTTATGGGGAAATTTAGGAAACCCTGACTCGGTGCCAAAGGCCACGTGTCCGTCATCACCAAAGTTGCCTCGGCTCGGGAACTTGGGTACGATTGGGGAAGGTCACTTCGTGAGCACCCCCGCTCGTCCGGTCAAAGACCGGCCTCTACTAACCATGATATCTAGTTTTGAAAACATTGTGTGTTCTTATTCCGGTTATTAGCCTAGGTTACTATGTGATGCGCACAACATACAAGTATAGACTGAATCGCCTGAATTGGAACAAAACATTTCATGTTTGTTTGTTTGAAAATGGTTTGATGGTGCTACCCGCAGGTAGGCTAAGATGTGGATTTGCCACCCTCGGGTGGGCTTAGAAAACAATGGTTTTGCCACTATCTAGTGGGCTTAAAACAAACATTTGATGAATTGTTCCAATCCAAATAACCCAACCTCCACCCACAGGCATTCAAGGCAGTTATATCACATAAGCACATAGCCTCATGGTAAGCATGCTATTCATGGCAGTCACTCACACGCATGTAAGGATGCTAAAACATAAAAACTCACCGAGTACTCCAAGCCAAAACAGAAACTACATTTAGAAATCATGCATGATCCTAAGTATACAGAAATGCCTAATGCAACACATGCAAAAATGCAAACTATAGCAGGCTCGGCTATTCTAAACATGGCATATGAAATGCTACAGCTAACATGTATTCATCTTGCAATTGAAGTACAATGCAGTTAGTATGGTGCGCCGAGCCCGGTGCATGCAAAACAGATGAATGATGCAAACATGCTGTCATACTGTATGCTAATTGAAATATGCCCTAATCTAACCATCATAAGCAGGTAAATAAAAGGGAAGAAAGACGTGGGGTTGGAAGACATACATCACACTCACGCACACTTATTACAATTATGCCCTCACGCAGAGGGTCCAAATAAATAATAATACAGTCCCAAATGAAAGAATAATACAGTCCGAATAATACAGTCCACATAATATACAAATCCCTAATTAATTAACCAATTAACTAAGAAAAACTGTAAACTGGCATGCAAGCCAGGGGCTGCCTTGATTCTGATGAATGCTGTATGTTTGGGCTGCCTTTGCGCAGAAATCCACTGGGATGCCCCAATTAGCCTCTGTTTACACCTTTTCTTAAAATGCGTGCCAAGTCCCGAAAATTTGCTGATTCTTGATTTTGCTGCAACAGAGAGCAGGAAAGGGGCATAGCAATGTATTTCACAAATATATGCATGCCTCGATCCTCGTGCCACCAATCACGCATATCGATGCATGATGGCCGAGGAGCCGAATTGCACAACTCAATATAGGATGAATGCATATGAATGCTATAACAAAACCTAACTCCATCACGGAGAATCCGGAGTGTCGGTGACTTGGGAATTGAGACACATTCCGTTACTCGGAGTACGAAACGCGCCTCGTTTCCCGTGCCCGGGGTAACTCCTATCCCGAACATGATGCAATATGCATGACATGCATGAAATGCAACTAACATACAATCCTAACACACACGATGCTATGGAATGGCATACACGCTAAACGAGGTGATACACAACCGAGCATACACAATGCTATGGATGAAATGGCATACGCAATGCAATAATGGGCTTACACCAACATGAGAGAGCCTCAGCCACACCCACATAGGAGGCCATCAGATGAAAACAAGACACCTCGAAATGCGTGCACGCGTGCACGCAAACCGAGAACGGACCCTCAGGCACCGAAATGCCACTCTAATGAGACATGGCAAAGACATGGTATATGGTATGCTAATATACAAAAATCAGTGGCAAAACGAGGGGCAAAACAGCCCCGAAACAAGGCGAAATGACACCCGATGCATGGAATCTCTCCCGAAATGCAAAACTAGTTACATGAAGTGGCTTACAGCTATACAAAGCATGCATAATTTGAACATGACATGAAAATACAGAAGCGAGGCAGCCCTGAGACAAGCATTTTTACAGTACAAAGAATGGTCAAACAGCAAGCATAGATAGGGCTAAAATGACATACAAAAATGGCTCCGCAAGGGAGGCAATGAAGCAAGTGATAGATACAAAGCCCAAATGGCAAAAAACCCTTCTACAACACTAAAGAGGGCCTAAAAAAATGATGTTTTTCAGTAGGTGACAACCCCTAAAACAATATACAAACATGCTAAAAATGCCATGCAAGAAGTAGGCCGACAAGAGGCTATAACATGAGGTATACAAAGCATTCACCAAACAGCCAAAGACCCTTAATGAGATATGTCCAGGGGGTCAAAATATGGCCATTTTCAGTTCTGATCATGGCCTAAAAACAGAATAAAGGTAGGCTAACAAAGCATGCAAAAATGGGGGCCAAAGAGGGGTATAATGGTAAGTACTACATGGAGGCCCCCAACAGTGTTGAGCCCTTCTACAATGTTGTAGAGGGGCTCAAAATAAGCCCACTCACAGTTTAAATCATGCTCAAAAACAGATCACAAATAGGCTAGAAATACTATGCAAAATAATGGCATACAAGAGGCTATTGAAGCAAGTGTAAGATGGGGCTCTCAAACAGGGTTGAGCCCTTAAACAAACATGAAGAATAGCTCAAAATAGGCCTAGTTTCAGTTAGGGTTGGAGCCCAAAACAGTAAGCAAATAGGCTAGAAAAATGGTGCAAGATTGAGCTCAAAAGAGGGTGAAGTGAACTTACCCTTGAAGACCAAAGCTTTGGCTGCTTCTTGGACCAAATTTGCTGCCTCTAAGCCTCTGGAAAACCTCTCCTTGCTGCCGGAATGGAGTGGTGGTGGTGGTGCTTGGTAGTGATGAAGAAATGTGGTTGGAACTTAGGGATTTTGAGAGAAAATGAGAGAGAAATAGAGAGAGATGTATGCAGGGCCCTTAGGGAAATTTTTGTAACTCCAAAATCAGTCTTGGAGGCTGGTTATAAAGGCAAGAGAAGGGGAGAAAAGGTGGAGGGAAATGACACCAAGTTTCCCTTCAAAAGCTTTCCCCCGGATACAGATATTTTTGGGGGAAAACAGCTATACAGCTGTAATACACCCACACTGAGGAAGCTGGCCGGCCAGGTACTTTGGTTGCAGGTGGCCGGCTGGCCACCCCCTATGGCCAGCCGGCCAAGGCTCAAAAGGTTCAAGAAGATTTTCTGGCCGGCCACCAGAGAAAGGTGTCCTCCCAGGTCTCCTCATCACAACCCTGTGGTTCAAAATTGGCAACTCTAAAACAGGAGAGAGAATAGGCCACTTTTAGGAGGGGTTCAAAAGGTTCAATTTGAATTACTGGCCGGCCATAGACTTTTAGGGTCCTCCCATGTGTGTACAACACAAATATGTGGTTTGGGGTTGAAAAAAATGGCCCTAGGGTAGTCAACATTGGCTCGGAAGTGAGAAAAACGGGCGTCAGAGGGCGCCGGAGGAATATAACTGGTTGCTGAGACAATTGATGGCCTCCCACCCTTCAGTGACCTTCCTGGTGATAAAACAGAGGTACCTGCCAAAAATGAACAAAAACCGATGCAAAACGAATGCTCGGGGGCCAAAACACGCAGTTCGGGGTCCCGAAAATAGGCCGTTAAGCAACGAAAGTGGCATTCGACCACGAAGTGGGTCTCTCAGGCCCCAGTGTCCCTCGAAAGGGAATAAATAAGATGCATGCCAAAAACCGGAGCAGTCGGAGATGGTTAGGCGGTCCCGAACCGAGGCACACGGCCTGACGGCTCCGAAAACCGGGAACCGGGCTCCGAAATGGGCAAAATGGCCTGCGACCACGAAACGTAGCCTACGGCCACTGAGAGATGATCTACGAGACCTCTCCCTCCCCTCAGGAAGAGAAAACAGAGAAAACTGAGCTTGGTTCGCAAACCGAGGCAAGGCACAAAAAAGTCCGGAAGTCCGGAGGTAAGGATCACGGCCGAGACTCCGCAACCTCAGAATGAGCACAGTATACAACATCACCAAGTGCTCAATCGGTGACGTCTGAGTCTTAAGGTCAGTCAAAAATGGGGTGTCTACGTAAACTTAGAGTAAAATCAGGAAAACAATTAAAATGTACTGGACCTTTATGAAGACTAGTTTCCATCATACCCATTAAACAATCATTGTAATCAAGAAAACGAGCATCTCTTAAGCATAATAAAACAGAAGTATTTTTTCCTATCATAGTTAATGGATTAATACCAACTTGAATTAAACCAATATGAATAAAATTGTAACCATTTTTAAAATGTCGTTTGATTAAATTAGTATCAAATAATTGGCAGGTTTCCCTAGGTTTTTCTAAAGTATAAACTTGTTCAATTGTTTTAACATGTAAGGCAACTTTAAAAGCATTCTGAATAAAAGTTGTTTTATAAATTTCTTTAATTGGTAATTTTGGTATATTCCATCCTGGATCAATTTTATCATTTTTTATTTCAACATCTTCTTCATTAATGATTAATACATGATTAGATATTGAGGGCAAAGTTGTTGACCTAGAACTGACTGATGAGTTACTTCTAAACAATTGACTCATTGTTCTGTTTAATTAATCAGTTTTGCAGATATCTTAATTCATACCCTATTCTTGTCAGTTTTACCACATACCTAGTATACATACATACCCTATCTATGACCCCAAAGTCTGTGACTGCCTAAACCAAAGGACTTACTCTAGACTGGGAAGAAGTGGGTGACTTAAACTAGGTGGATAAATGCAGACTGATCTTTTGGGTGATTAAGATGAACTGAAAACAAGATTAATTAACTAAACAATGAAGTTGATTAAAAAGAAGAAACTGAGCAGTTAGAAACAGGATACAACAGAAATGGCTCTGATACCATAAACGCGGAAGCGGAAAGCAAATGGTGGGCTAAGTTCAACTTGCCTTGCATATTTGAAATTGTTCAAGAAGAATTCCCATCTGATCAATGTGCTCCTACTCCTACAATGGTTAAAGCCCAGCAGAACCCAACTGCTGCAATCAGTCAAGGAAGTCAGCCTAGTCTTCCTCCAATCAACCTTGGAAGCCCCTCATCTAGTGGTTCCAAGCCCAAAACATCTAAGTCAAAGATTCAGCCCAATACTGATCAGTCCAAGTCCAAGGCTAAGTCTACAACTCAGTCAAGACCCAAATCAAGATCTAAAGTTCAGTCAAAGCCCATTTCACCTCCTACTCAGCCCAAAGGCAAATCCAAATTATCCAAAGATGAAGTCCTCCAATTAGTCCACCAAATTATGAATCAAGATGAAGCTCAGTCAACCAGTCAAGATGCAAGTTCAGAAGGTTCACACTCTTCAGAAGGATCAAATAATCAATATTCAGGTCCAGAGTTTCAAGATGCTCAGGATCCGTTTGCCTAAATCAACATTGGATTCCATATAGATACAAATTAGCTTCAATCAATACTCTTTTGAGAAAAGCTGCCAATTTGTATTTATATTGATTCCTCCAATCACATGTTCCACCGAAAGCATGAATAGTAAAAGTCACTATTCACTTTTACTGTTCACTCAATCAACTTTTGTCTAAAGCTGCTCAATTATTCAAGGAATCTGCCGAAAGCAACCGACAGCCCTGCTCAGTCTCCAATGCTGCCAGCTGCTTTCATCAATCAACGAATTCACATGCTGCATAGTTAGAATATTTTCTATAAATTGTAATCATATGTATTCGTTCAAAGCAAGCCTTCAGTTGTTCAAACAATTCATCCCTCTCTTTGTAACTTAGTTAAGATCCTTGCAGTTGCTACGATTGTAATTGTAAGTTATTGAACTTAACAGTTTTATTTAAATGATTTTGGTTATTTAAGTGCTTTCCAATCTTGTGGTTTCCAATTTTAATCATCTTTGATTTCATAATCCATTTTCTTCATTTGCTTTTTGCTTCCGTGTTTATGGTATCAGAGCCATTTCGGTTGTATCCTGTTTCTAACTGCTCAGTTTCTTCTTTTTAATCAACTTCATTGTTTAGTTAATTAATCTTGTTTTCAGTTCATCTTAATTACCCAAAAGATCAGTCTGCGTTTATCCACCTAGTTCATGTTTGGAAAGCTAGTTTTTTTTTTTTTTTGCTAAAATAGTTAAAAAGTCAAAACATCTAGTCATATCACTCTCTCTATTTTTTTGGACCTTTTTTTTCTGTAAAAAGTTAATTTAAATAAAATAGCTAATTCCCAAATGAGCTTAATTTTTGTCCGTATCAATTTTAATCAGGCATTTCATATTAATCATTTAAATATTTTTAAAAAATGTAATTTTTAATTATTTTAAATTATTATGTTAAATTTGTTAAACATATTTAATATTAATCTTATTTTAAACGTATCGTTGATATATTTTTAACGGTATTAATTTTATAAAAAATTATTTATAGTTTAAAAGTTATACAATATTTATCAAAATAAAATAAAAATGAAAAGCAAAGAAAAAAAAAAAATGAAAAGCAAGGAAGGGAGAGGGAGAGGGAGAGAGGGACGTGAGAGACACGGTCCACGGAGTGTGAGGCAAAGAGACAGGAGGGTATGGCTTTGTAATAAGAAGGGTCGCTTACTAGCATGTTTCGTATACCAAGTTAAAATTTATTTAATTTTAAAATAAAATATTTATATGAATTAATCTTATATATTTTTAATTATTATTATTTTTTAAAAATTTTAAAGACGTTGTTACATTCTAACACCGCTAAACTTTCATTAAACGGTCATTGAAATCTTTAACATCACTGAAAATTCGTTGAAGTATTGTTGGAGTGTTTTGAATGTCACTGAAAGTTGCTGGAACATCCAGAACATTCGCTATATGTCAAGAATATCGTCGAAGACTCATCGAAATGCCCACAATATTGCTAGAAAAAAATAAATGGAGAAATTAGAATAAAAAAATATAACAAAATATGTTAAATATTGATAAATTGAAAGAAAAAAAAAACGTAACAACAAACAACAAAAACGGAAAATATATATATATGTTATTTTTCAATTTTGTAGAGTTTAAGCAAATAATCTCTAATATTGATCGAACTGAAAAAACAAGTTTTAAAACTGTAAAATTGTTAAAGTTTTAAAATATGATTCTATTAAACATTTATCCTTATTAATCAAATTGAAAAAATGTTATGAAAATATAAAATTTTACAATAAAAGTATGTTATGAAATTGCAAATTTTACAGTTTTAAAGCATCTTATGAAACTGTAAAACTTTTCAGTTTTAAAATATGATTCATTTCAGCACAAAAAAAATTGAAACTGACAAATTTTACAGTTTTCACTATTTGTAACTAAAATTCAAAAACAATTTGTTTAAAACTTGAAAATTTTCTTCATTAAAATAGAGAGAAAAAAAAAAACCGTGTAGTAAAGAAAAAGTAAAAAAAATGAGAGATCGAATGAGAGATAACTATAAAGAGATGATTGTACTTCGACAACTATTTTTGATTTAGATCTAGCCGGATCTGATGTATGTTCTTCGCCGGAAACTCATCTTCTTTACCGTTGATGAGGGTGAAGTAAGGAGTTGGTAGTCGGTGATTACCGATAAACCCTAATCAATGATGGTCGTCGGTCACCGATGACTAGATATCAGAATGAGAAAAAAAAAGAATGAAGATGTGGTCGTCGGATATCAGAATGAGAGATAAAAAAAAAGAAAAAAAAAAAAAGAAATGATGTGTAGGACCTTTGGACTCAAAAAATTTGGGATTAAATAGAATTCACCTCTTTTAAAGAGGACTTGTGATTTTCACACTCCACTGTAGTTGAAATTTAAGAAAAGTTATGAATAGATAACTATAGTTATAAATCGGCCATGTTTGTTAATCCTTAAATTAAGAAGTGAAAATTACATTTAAATGAAACAATGAGAAAATAATTACATCTTTATAGTGGTATAAGTCTTCTATGCGTATTATGTTAGTTTATTGTTGCTTGGTGCAAATCCTTGTGGCGTGACAGAGTTATAATAAAAAAGATTTCCATGTTTAGTGCGATTATTTCGTGATTGTTTCACTTATTTGTAATTTGCCCAATTAGAACGGAGATGTGACATTGGTTTTCTGACGCTTGGGAACTAGTTAAAAAAAGTTAAAAACTCATAATAAAAACTTAACTCTTTTTTTTTTTTTTTCTTTCTATTTTTTTTTTTTTTTTTTGTATGTCTTTCTATAAAAGTCACTAGTTATTTTAGTTTATTTTTTAACTCTTTAATTTTTTATGAAAAGACGTATAACAAAGTAAAAAAAATAATTAATTTTTTCATAATAATTTTTTGACTATTTTAGTGTAGGGGTGGTCATACGTCAGGTCAGGTTAGGCCGGGCCAGGTTCAAGTTGGGCCAACACTATATAATAAGGGATTTTGTGTCTACACAAGCTTGCCCGACCCGGCTCTTACATCGGATCTCTATATCTGCCCAAGCCTAGCCTAAAAAAATTATAAATTTCAAATTCACCCGTGGGGCTATATGTTCAAAAAAAAAAATTAAAACATTCCATAATTAAATTCAATCACATATTATATTTTTTAAATAAATATATTGACATCATTATAAATTAAAAGATTTTATGAATAAATTAAAAGATTTCTTAAATAAATTCAATCACACATCATTATAAATGTGAATTTTAAAAAAATCAACAAAGATAAAATCTAAATCCTAACAAAATTTTTTTTAATATATTATAATTAATTAATTAATTTAATAGCAAGTCGGGTTGAGTTGTAAGTATAAATTTTAAATCTAACCCATTAATATATCGAGCTAAAAATATTGACCTAATCCAATCTTATGTGAAAAAAATAACCTTCTCAAATCTTAAAAGATAGAATTGAACTGGACAAATTAAGGCCAAGTTTGGCAAGTTGAAGAAAATCTAAAAAGCCAAAAAGTTATTCAAAAAGTTAAAAAGTTATCACTATTCACCAAAAGTCAAAAAGTACGGCTGCACAATTCTCAATCCTAATTTTTCTCTACACACTAATTTATACAATTTTTTAATAGATATTTTTCTATAAAAATTCAAAAAGTTAACCCTAAAATCTTCCCAAAGCAAGCATTTAGGCTTCCTTTGGCATGTAACAGTTTTAATTTAAAAATTAAAAAATTATTAAAAAAATTAAAAAATTTATAACTTATACTAAAAAGTTAAAGATTTCATTTTCTCTCTATTTTTTACATATTTTTTTATAAAAATTAAAAATCATTTTAAACATATTAATTTTTTTATTTCAAATTTTAATTAAAAAATTAAAAAATTCATTGTTGTTTACCTGGTTTATTCTTAGCGCCCTAAAACTTTGACAAAGAAGAATGTGCATACTTTCTAAGGAATATTCTAACAAATTGTTTACTTTTTTTATATAAATATTTATTGCTTGATAGGTACATGCACCTTGTGTCTCGTGGAACTAATAGCCCCAAATGTCAAATATGGGACCGCCTTTGCCTTATCGTATCAATAACTCAAATTATTTTGTGATATGGTTACAATATTATCATATAAAACAGTAAATAATTTTTCTTGGCTCTGATTTACTTAATTCCTATTTATCAATGTTGAGTTTTAACTTTTTTGGCTTTCTATTTTAAATAATAATTTAATGATTGCATATAATTTATCTAGAAAAATATTATATAAATAAGGTTTTTATACATAAATTTTATTTAAAATGACTGACATATTATTTGTTTTTTTTTAAAACCATGTAACCACAAAAAATCATACTTAGAGCATTCGCATCAATCTCAGTAAATTTTGAGTCAAATTATAACTTAAAATTCACTTTTTTATTTTAGCTAACTTCTTTTTTATGTACACACTCTATCAAACTCTCTATTCTAAAATTTTATTTTATTAAAATATTATTTTTTATTCTTTGGAGTGCAAAATGATGTTAAAACATGTATAAATAAGGCCCAAAACAGCACCAGATCAATAGCAGAGCAACAACAACACAAGAGGGCTGAGCATTTTCTTTCTTTTGTTACAGGGCACTCACGGGACATCCGAGAGAACATTTGGGTGGATGACTGACCATGGTTTTTTGGCCCAACTTTGCTCTAGAAAATATAATAAAAAATAGATTAACCTATGAACAGTGTCTCCCTTAATCAGGTGAGGCATTGTAGCAAAGACAAAATGAATGATTGCTATAGAGAGTCTGATAGAGCACGTATTTACAACTTTTTCTCTCTACAATAGTTTCAAAGCCATTGTAGAAAGCTTGATGTGGATGCTCTTAAGGTGTATACTTTAAAAAAATTTTATTGTGAGATCTAAATCTTGTTCGTGGATTTATATTTTGTAAATATTTAATTATTTTTATTTTTATTTTATTTTTAAAACATGGTTTCATGTTATCTAATGTGAAAGTAGTCACGTTCGCATGAGTGTTCAGGAACCCTCTACTGACCTTCTAAAAAAAAAACAATAAAGCTTCGTAGCTCGAAAAAATTGGCTCGAATGGTTCAACCTCTCTATCTCTCTCTTTTCTATCTCTCCTCCTTCTCTCTCTCTTTTCTCTATCTCTCCTCCTTCTCTATCTCTCCTCCTTTGCCTTGGTCTTCTTCTTCTTCCTTCTGAACTACGACTTTGCGACGGTGGGCTTTCTCTTTCTCTCTCCATTTTCTCTCTTTCTTTCGCCTCTCTATTACCAATTTCAAAGAGGGGAAAAAAAATACCAAATGTTTGGTTTTGATTTTGATTTTGGGTTTCATTTTGATTGTGTGTTTTGATTTTGTGGGTTTGATTTTGATTTGATTTTGGATTACCTTCCTCTGTGTGTATACATACATAGATTTGTGTGTATACACATATAGATCTATTCTCCTTTCTCTGCTCTTTGTTCTTTTCTTTTTGTTCTCCTCTCACTACTCTCATTCTCTCTCTTTCTGTTCTTCTTCTCCTCTCTCTATTCCATGTTTTTTTTCTTTTTTTTGAAATCTCTCTCTTTCTGTTTTTCCTCTTTTCTCTTCTTTTCTTTTCATTTCTCTTATTTCTTCTTCTAGACTGTTGGCCAGATGGAAGAGGAAGAAAAAAGAGAGGGGGAAGGAAATGTTAGATTAAATGTGACCACATCATAATATGGTGTGCATCTCCATACTTGATCATTTCCAATTAATAGGTGTATATCTTCCCGCAAGAAAATGGAATGATCTGGTAAGTCAAATTTGAACTCAATGGGTGCATTGTTTCCAAAGGTTATGACCTTTAGCAAATGGGTGCCATTGTGGTTATAAATATCAGGCAGAATGTTTTCATTTTATGCATTCAAATCCATTGTAAAACCAGCATTTCAAGACCCAGACTTTGTTTTCGGATTATTTCGTCTTGCGTGATAAATACTCTCATGGGATCACTGATCACTTAGCCATTGCAAGTTTATCTTTCAGTGGTATCAGAGCAAGGTTACATATTATTGCAGATGTTGAAATATAGTCCGGAAGAACAAAAATTTTCCGAACTCTTTTTACCAAAAATTCAGAAAATCATTGATCGTCAATTTTTGGCATTGGTTAATTCGGTTTGTTTATTTAATCATCACCAATGTATTGTATTTCCAGAAAATTATCCAAAGAAAATAACTGTTGGTGTGAGTCCGAATTACACCGTTGGAAACAATTTTATAAAATATTTTTCGGTTCAAATTTGGTCTCCAAATTGGCACCATTTTGTTCCTCACAGAATTTTGATCATAGTGGTGAAATTCGTTGTGAAAAACGGCAAAAATTTGATCCACAAAGTTCGAATTTCAGTGTGTGGTCGCCGACTCCCGTCACCAAAGAAGACAACTTGTGTAATAGTACCATTGAAGACACAATTCAGGAAATTCAAATAGTTGGGCCAAAAACAAAATCAATTAAAAGGGGCCCAAAAATAAGAGTAACTGTAAGAAAATCAATTTCTTTGGGCTGCAAAATTAAAAAGACACTTTTTGGGCCAATCTAGGAATCGGCCCAAGTCAGTCAGAAGGAGCCCAGCAGCCTAAGGCCTCAAGGATCACCCAACCCAGTGACACAGCCCAGCAGCCCAAAGTCGTGGCCCAGCGTCTCGCGCCCAGATCTGCGCATTGACCCTTCGCGCCCGGACCCGCGCCCATCTGCTCCGCCCGACCCGCGTTCTGACCCACGCACTGATCCACGCGTTGACCCGTGCGTTAACTAGCGGTTCACGCCGGTTCGGTCTCAGCCGTTCCAAACCGGTCCAGCACATTACTTAGACCGGCAGCAGCCTGGTCTAATCGGTTTTTTGGCTCGTTTTCGCTCATTTCAAGGCCGTTTTCAGTCATTCAAAAGTCAAAATTTCCAGAATTCTTCTAAGAATTTTTTCGTGGATCGTTGTACTAAATTTTCTAAAAACAAAATTCGGGGAGGAGGCTATCCAAGGGTGTTACCAAGGAAAACATCCAAAGACACATTGTTTAAAAGGCACCATTGTGTTCCTTGTGCTCGTAATTATTATTACAATACTCATAAGCAAAGTGTTGGGTTTAAAAGGCCATTGGGTTTTCATCATTTTTCTTACCCAAGGCAACAGAACCATTCTATTCCTTCACATCATCTTCATCACAGGGGCCGATTCAACAACTACAAAGCTTATCCTTATTAAGACCTATTGTTGTCTTTATTTTTGCTTACTTTTAATTTTTATTTTAGTATTGTAATATTCACATTTGAATTTTCATAGTAACACATTTTGTTTTTAATATGGCTATTAAAAATACCATGGATTCTTCAAGAATCGAGATGCTTAATGGAAATAATTTCCAAGCATGGAAACGCCACATTTCTTATCTTCTTACACATGAGAAAACATTGCATACTTTATCCACTTCTAAACCAGATGATGATTCTAGTTGGTTCCAAAATAAATGGATAGAAGATGATACAATGGCAAAGGCAACCATGTTACATAATATGAAAGATAATATTATTCCGCTTTTTGAAGACCATGAAACTGCAAGACAACTAATGGAAGCACTAGAAAGTAAGTATGGAGTTCGATCGGATACTCAAATTCAATTGCTCTTAGACAAATATAATAACACTCGTATGAGTGATAATGATAGTGTTGGTGATCATGTTAATCAAATGGAATTAATTGCTAACAAATTATCCAACGCTGGTCACGCTTTGTCGGACAAGATGCAAGTAACTACCATACTTAATAGTCTTCCATTGTCTTGGGATCATGTTATCACATCTCTAACTCATAGCGGACGAGAGATTTCAATGGTAACATTGCCTGTACTCTTACTTTTGGAAGAAAAAAGAATGAAGCGCAGGCATAAAGAAGGATTGTCTCCTAACTTGTTGATGGCACAATCTTCATGACAACCACAAAATAATACCCACACACCATTCAACAAGAAAAAAACGACTTCTTTCAAGAAAAAATGGAAGAAGAGATTTCAGAAAGGATGGAAGAAACCGCAAGAATGGCAAAAACAACATTACAAGCATCAGATAGGCCCATGTTACAAATGCAGTCAAAAAGGTCATATTAAAGCCAATTGTCCTCAGAAGAAGCAAAAAACGGATCATAACCCTGTTGCCATGACAATTTTTGAAGCAATGGTGCTTGAACCTTCATCAAATTCATGGTGGATTGATTCTGCTGCAACTAGGCATATTGTGCAAAATAAAGACGCGTTCGTGGAGTTTACTGAAAAGAAGGTTGGTGAACACAGAATTTACATGAGCAATAACTCCTATAGTGATGTTTTGGGCATCGGCAATTGTCAATTCTCTATTAATGGAACTTCTATTATACTTCATGATGTGCTTTATATACCTAACATTCGGCGAAATTTAATTTCAGTTTCGGTGTTAACTCAAAAAGGTTTTGAGATTACTTTTAGGTTTAACACAGTATTGATTAAGAAAGGAAGTGTATTAGTGAAAGGTGTAAGAGTGAATGACATGTACTCTCTTCCTATTGATAATAAAGTATGTATTTCTGATTATTATTTGCATGTTTCTACTAGTAATAGTTCTTATTTGTGGCATTTAAGGTTAGGTCACATTAATAAAAATAAAATGTCTTGAATGTTTAAAAGTGGCTTATTGCCTAAAGTATGTTTTGATGATTTTGATATATGTGAACCATGTATCAAGGCAAAATGACTAGTAAGCCATTTTTTAAACATTGGAAATCATCAGAATTACTCGAAATAATTCATTCGGACATTTGTGGGCCTTTAAGAACTAAAACTCATCGAGGCATGGAATACTTTATTACTTTCACTGATGATTATTCAAGATATGGACATATCTACCTTTTTAAACACAAATCAAAAGCAATTGAAAAAGTTTAAGGAATATAAATTAGAGGTAGAAAAGCAACTTGGTCAGTCCATTAAACACTTGAATAATGATAAAGGTGGCGAATATGAAGCTATGGATTCTTTCTGCAAGGAGAATGACATAAAACATTTGTTTACAATGCCATATACACCACAACAAATGAGGTCGCAGAAAAACGAAATCGTACTCTCATGGAAATGACAAGGTCTTTGATGACTCATGCTGATCTTCCTATTCATTTTTTGGGGGAAGCCTTGTCCACCGCTGCGTACATATTAAATAGAGTCAAAACAAAAGCCAAACCTCTAACTCCTTATGAATGCTGGCATGGAACTAAACCTAATGTTCAAAATCTCAAAGTTTGGGGATGTAAGACACATGTACTTATTCCCAAACCTTTAAGGGATAAATTGGGAAGTAAAACTTGGGAATGCAAGTTTATTGGTTATGTCGAAAATGAGAGTGGTTATCAATTTTACCATCCCGAACGTGGATTGATAGAAAGTCGAGATGCTATTTTTCTTGAATCCACTAATCTTGTTACTCCTATTGAACAAATTGAATTGCTCTCTGAAGTATCTCAGGATTCTTCTCTTCCTTTTTTTTGACACAGTCCACATATTCACCCCAAACCATCAAATAGTGGGAGCAAACGCAAATTACCTGACGTTGTTTTACCTACTTCGAATTCTGAGATAAGTAGGAGTAAGAGAGCAAGGTGTCCATCTACGGTTTTGAAAGATCATTATATTTTTCAAGTTGAAGAACTTAATAACTTAGTAAATGATCCCACTAGTTATAATGTAGCAATGAGTAGCAGTGATGCTATACAATGGCTTGAGGCAATGAATGAAGAACTTGACTCGATCAAGAAAAATGATGTTTGGGAATTAACCGATATTCCGAATGGAAGAAAAGCCATTGGTTGCAAATGGGTTCTTAGAAAGAAACTCAAAGTAGATGGAACTTTGGAGAAATACAAGGCCAGGTTAGTAGCCAAGGGATTCACTCAACAACCTGGAATAGACTTCGTAGATACATATTCTCCTGTTGCAAAATTTGCCTCAATAAGGATTCTAATGGCGGTAGTAGCCAAGATGGATTTGGAATTGCATCAATTAGATGTTAAAACCGCTTTTCTCAATGGAGAATTAAAAGAGGAAATTTATATGATGCAACCTGATGGTTTCCAAAATCAAGGCAATGAGGATAAAGTCTACAAGTTGAAGAAATCTCTATATGGACTTAAACAATCTTCAAGACAATGGTACTTGAAATTCCACCAAGCCATTTTAGAAATGGGCTATGTTGTAAGTCCATTAGATCACTGTGTTTATATCTGGAAAAATGATGATAAGTTAGCAATATTGTCTTTATACGTGGATGATATATTGTTAGCAGGAAATTGTCCAGATATGATTATAAAAACCAAAAATTTCTTGGCATCTAGATTTGAAATGAAAGACATGGGTCTTGTAACCTATGTTCTAGGAATTAGAATTTCAAGAGATAGAAATTCAAAATTATTATATCTAGATCAAGAGAAATATCTAGACAAGGTGCTTTAAAGATTTAATATGGATAACTGTAATTCTTTAAGTACGCATGTTTGCAAGGGACAAAGTCTTAGTAAAAGTATGAGTCCTCAAACTAAGTCTGATGTCAAGGAAATGAGAAATGTCCCGTATGCCCAGGCAGTAGGCAGCCTAATGTATGCTATGATAAGCACAAGACCTGACATCTGTCATGCAGTTGGATTGGTAAGTCGGTTTCAATCCAATCCAGGGTAAGGACTATTGGCAAGCAATTAAAAGGATATTCAGATATTTAAAAGGCACTAAAAAATTTGAAATTATGTTTTGGTTTATGCGATTTAGACATAAAAGGATACACTGACGCAGATTTTGCAGGAGATGTAGATGATAGAAAATCTACTAGTGGTCATGTGTTCTTGTTTGGTGGAACAACAGTTTCTTAGTTAAGAAACAGGAGTTGTGTTGTAAAGTATACTATGGAAACTGAATACATAACTTGCAGCACAGCCATTAGTAGTGCGGTTTGGATAAAACGATTTGTTGACAGTTTACAATTAGGTATACCTGCCAGACCTGTCAATATGTTTTGTGACAATCAGTCCGCCATCTCATTAATAAGAAGTGGAGCAAATAGCTCTAAGGGAAAACATATTGATGTAAGTTACCACTATATTCAGGACATAGTGCAGAGAGATGAAATTAAAGTCAGTTATATACCCTCAGAAGAGATGGTGGCTGACCCTATGACCAAAGGGTTGACTTTGGAAAAATTCAGAGAACATGTAGCTAATATGAGATTGAAAAATACATAGCTAGATGGTTTAGCTACTTATATAAGAGCATAGTCGGATGACTCTGGGGACGCCTAGATAATCGATGTTTTGCGACTCTATCTTACATGGAAACATATGTTTGGTCAGGTAACAAGATAGAGGAACTGACAAGGTACGGATATCATAGTTAGCATGAGTTGTAAAGTCCATAATATGCAACGTGCTAACTAGATGATATTGTCTGCTTGATCAGCAAAAAAGTCATTGATAAGGTATGTTAAGGAAAACCTTCAGGAATGGGTCTTAAAGGAAGTACTTAACAATAATTTCAGTGCAGGTCGACACATGAAAAATGTGTACGGCTGAAGTCGTCAATGGTGATTGGGTATGGACTATGAACCCATCACTGAAAATTGATGCCGTTCACTTGTTATATAGTGAATTGAAGTCATCTGGAATGTGTTGTCAGTGGGAGAACACATTCATACGGGTGCGGTCAGATTGGTGACAAAAACGTGCGCACATATGGCTAAGTCACAATCAGACGTCGATCTATGAGGTAATTTCATAGATGAAAGTTGACATGAGGCAAAATTTTGGTACCAAGGTAAACATGCTCAACTTAGGATTTTTCACCTCATTATAATGTGATCAAGTGGGAGATGTTAGATTAAATGTGACCACATCATAATATGGTGTGCCTCTCCATACTTGATTATTTCCAATTAACAGGTGTATATCTTCCCGCAAGAAAACAGAATGATCTGGTAAGTCAAATTTGAACTCAATGGGTGCATTGTTTCCAAAGGTTATGACCTTTAGCAAATGGGTGCCATTGTAGTTATAAATACCAGGCAGAATGTTTTCATTTTATGCATTCAAATCCATTGTAAAACCAGCATTTTAAGACCCAGACTTTGTTTCCGGATTATTTCGTCTTGCGTGATAAATACCCTCATGGGATCACTGATCACTTAGCCATTGCAAGTTTATCTTTCAGGAAGAAGAGAAAGAAGAGAGGGGGAAGGAAAAAGGGAAAAAAAAATTGATTTTGATTTAAGTTTGGATTCAGAACAAAGGAAGAAGAGTAAGGAAGAGAGGGGAAGGAAGAAGAAAAAAAAGAGAAAAAAAAAGGGTGCCAAAAAGCCACTCGAGCCATGACTTTTTCGAGCTATCTAGCAGGATTGTAAAAAAAAAATTGAACTTTCTGATCTAGGGTAGGGCTATTTAAAAAATTTTAAAAATTATAAAAAAAAAAACCAGATAATAAATCAAAAAAAGTCAACTAATTTTTTTTTTTTTCCTACATGAACTTTTATCAAAAATTTTACTTTTCTTTTAAAAAACTTTTTCTATCAGTCTAATTAAGTAGACGCAAGTCTACAATTTTAAAAATTTATTAAGAAAAATAAACAAATAAACAAATCCTAAAAACAAGGGATCCACACAATTTTTTTATGAGTAAGGTTAGGGGTCTCAAATAATTTATTAATTTTTTTTATCAAACCTCTTACATAAGTGTGAGACTTATATGCTCACGTGGATCTCACATGCATGTGAGAGATTTAATAAAAAATTTGATAGGTCATACAAATTTAATAAATTATTTAAAATTTATAACATTTTTATTTTTCTGTGGGTGTGTATAGCAAAGTTGTGCGAATAAAGTGTACATATAGACATCTACAGGCGGTACAACATTCGGTGTCGGTTACTATCATCTGAAAGCTATCTCAAGTGGACTGGTGGTAGTAGTCTTCAAGTGAAAAACGATGTCTATTTTCTCCATTCATCGAATCTACGATTAAAAATGGCAAAACATAGGTTGTATTTGAATTAGTTTTAAAATTATGATTTAAATGTAGAGTTATAATTTAAGTGTGGAATTGTGAGTTGAGTTTTAAAAATAAAAAAATTGTTTGGTTATGAATTTTAAAAAAAGTTTTTGAATTTTGAATTTTGAAAAGAATTTTGAATTGTGTTTTGAAATTTTTTTGATTTATTTTTTAAAAATATTTTAAAATGTTTAAGAAAAATTTATTTATTTTTATTTTAAATTCAAAACACAACTCTACACTCAATCGTAACCAAACACACAACTCAAAACTTAGTTCAAAAACTATTTTTAAAATTCATAATTACATAAATAACTCAAAACTCAAGTTAGTTAAAAGTTGACTTTTTGATTTTTTTTTTTATAAGAAATGTTTAAAAAAGTAAAAAGGTAATGTAACTAAAATAAGTTAAAAATAAAAAAACATCTTTTTACTTTGTTCCAAAAAGAGGCTATGACCAAACTTTTTTCAACACTCATAACCAAATAAATTTCTCTTTTCAAAACTCAATTTAAAATTCATAATTCAAAATATGACTCCACACTCAAATTATGATTCTACAAATAATTTTAAAAAATAAGATATATTTTTTAATTTTTTCTTTGAAAATAGAATTTTAAAAAGTGTTTTGAATTGAGTTTTAAATTGTATGTATGGTTATGAATTTTAAAAATAATTTTTGAATTGAGTTTTGAGTAATTTTGAGTTGTGTGTTTAATTATGAGTTTTGAAATTTTTTAATTGGAATTATAATTTTAAAAGAGAACCAAACATGGCCGTAGACATCGGTCAACTCTCTCCGACTCCTCGAATCTAATGGGATGAATTTAGAGATAGTTGAATAAGGTAAGTTCGAATTTAGAGAAAATTTTCAAAAATCTGATTGAATTCAGGTTGGGGGCAAGATAGATAGGGCTAAGTAAGGAATCCGTGAAATCGGTAATTCGATTCAGTCCAGTCTAATTCGGTAGGTTTTGATTGATTTTTTGAATCCGTGGTTCAGTTCCGGATTAAAAAATTAAAAATCCGTAGTTCACGGATTGGTTCCGGATTGAACTCCATGGTTCCGGACCTTGTATAAATAGTCTATATTTTTATTATACATCATCTCCTATAGTATCTTCTCTTATTCCATATAAAATCTAAACTCAAAACTAAAGCCGCATAATATCTCCTTTTATTACTTTTGTTTGTTAGTTTTTAGTTTTAATTTGTAATGGTCTAAATACTTATGATGAAACTAGTTTTCTTATGGTTGTTTAAATTCTAAAACAGTATGTCGCTATTATAGAAAGACATGTTGTTATTGTGGAATTAATATAGCACTATGTTTATGTTTTTATGAAATTAAAGTGTTATATATATATTTTTTGCTATTTAATTATGTGAATCCGTTGTCCTGAACCGATCCAATCCATTTATGTTTAAATGGATTGGTTCGGATTGGTTTCATGATTTAAACGGATTGGATTGGTTCTAATTTTTCAGGAACCGTAAATAACGGATTGGTCCTGGTTTTATCTCAATCCAGTCCAATCCAGACCATGCTCACCCCTAAAGATAGAATATTTTTTTATTTGACCCTTACCCAACCAGCAAATATAGTAATAAATAAATAATAATTTTATGTATATATGTAATATGTGTATTGTAACAACCCAGATTTTTAATTATTCATACTAATATTATTTAATCTCAATTCGGAAAATATATAATTTATTATATATTATTATGCGTAATTTTGTAAAATAATATAATTATTAAAAGTTTATGGGTCAAAATATAAATAATAATAATATAGATAATATAAATAATAATAATAATGAGTGTGGTAGTGAAATAAATAATTTATTTTTTGTTGATATATGATAAAGTGTAATTTAATTAAGAATTATTTTATTTATATAATTATATTAAAATATTGGGTTAAATGATAATTATCTTAAATATCTATTAAGGATAAGAACGAATCTATATAATTATAATCGAATCTGCCTATTGATTTGGGAAGGGGCACGTGTTGAGTAAAGACTGGGTTCACCTCCCTATAAATAGGGAGGTGATTCGGCTGAAAGAAGAGAAAAAGAAACAGAAAGAAAGAAAGAAGAAAAGAAAGAGAAAGAAAAGAAAAGAAAGAGAGGAAAGAAAAGGAAAAGAAAATAATGGAAGCTAAAAGGGTCTTCAATAGAGGAAAGAAAGAGTAATGTATTAAAGTTAAGGTGAATTATATTATACCTTGAGTCACCAAAATGTATTTTACGTATGTTTTGACTTACCAAAATCTATTTTATACAAGTATGTTTTATTAGTATATTAATAAAAGTTATGTTTTATAAAGATTTCAGTTGCGTGGTTTTATTTTCTAAACCCTATTTGTGAAGATGAAACCCATGGATATGTTTGTTTTACTTTTAAAGAATATTTGACTATGACCTTATATACAATTATGTTTTGTACGTACCACCACGGGAGTCCCACGCCTTGGGGGACTTAAATAACCATTGGCCTCTGTTTGGTTACTTTGTGGCCCTCTGATCCATTGACTTCTGTTTTATGCGGAGCAAAGTGCTGTACGAAACTAAGTGCTACACTATTATGGGAGCCACCTCTAGAATCCGTACGAGCCACCTCTTGAATCCGTACCTCTGTCTGACTGTCACTTCTGTAACCTCTGTTCTGTTCTGTTCTGTACCGTGGTTATGGTTATATATTTATATAATATCTGTATTTCAGTTTCTGCTACTTAAATGATTTCTGCTACTCAAATGATTTGTTTGTGTAAATGTTTTGGCCTAACTAACGATCCATGGTTATTTCGTGTCCCTTATACTCTTAGTATAATGTTTCTCACTCTGCCATGTGCTTATAGTTTTTTACCAATTTTCAGGAAACATGCAATTCATAAATAACTTCTGAAAAGTCATAGATGCGGGGCTGCAGAATAGACACACACACAGTATTTTTATGATATTTCTCTATGTAAATATCGACATTTTTTGTCAATAATTTTTGTAATAAAAATAGAAGCTCCGATGATTATTTTGGTACCCTCATTTAAATATTACTTCCGCTCGCGTTTATTGATTTGTTTATGAATTGGCCATAGGTAACTTCAGTTATTGGCCATCACGATGCTTAACCCTTGGGTACGGGGAGCGGGTCGTGACATGTATAACATATTGTTGAATTTTTATAGAATATATATAATATATATTGAATTTTTGTTATGTTATATATATAATATAATATTAGTATATGTACAAAATATAATATATTTTTTAATTATAAATAGCATTTTTTAGTATTAATTATTAATTATTAAATTTCTTATTGTGTTGCAGATTGAGTAGAGTCAGATGTCACTGAAGGGGCATATAAATTAATGACAACATTGATTTTTTTTTTCTCGTAATAAACAATAATGAGATATTATTAAACTTAAATATTAAGAGTTCATTTGGACAAATGTGAATTTCAAATTAAAGAATTTGAGGTTAAATTTTATACATTTTTGGGGAGTAACTATTTTAGGTGGATTGAAAAAAGAAAAAAAGAAAATGAGTTGAGCTAGAAATGATATATTTTAATAGATAAATTCTATAAAACACACTGCAAAAAAGTGTCTATCACATGTTGCCATTATAATCTTTGTGATTTTTAATTATGATACATTGTAGTATTGGATATGACTTACTTATAACTTATTATGGTTGTTATTTTGGTTATGACTAGTCTTTGGTTATGCATAAAGTAATAGTTAGTTATAACTCATTTTGATATTAATTATGATTTATTGTAATTTTTTTTTTGGTTATGATTAAAGATGTGTCATTTGGTTATAATTTATATAATGAATAGAGCTCTAAAAATATGAGTTCTAGTGATGTGGTGAAGCAAAAAAAAATTTTAAAAAAAAAATCAAAATATCACATCACATGGTGAGACCTACCATTAGAGCTCTCTCTAAAGCTCTCAAACTTTTTTTAGTTATGACACTTTATAATATCAATATCACAAAGTCATAATCGAGGGACACTATTACAATTTTAAAAAAAAGATATTATTACCAACAGGGGGTTGGTTCAGTGGATAAGATCTTCGAATCCCTCGCTCAAGGCTTGGGTTCGAGTCTCCATAGCCCCTTGTTGGGGTTAAACATACTCCTTAGCACCTGGAGCACGCGGGGGCCTAAGCTTCGGCCCCGACGTAGGTGCAGTGGGATTCCCTGCAGATATGCTGTAGGTGCTAAGGGGTAATACTCCCTGGTGAATATGTTGGAGTAACCTAAAATAATTATCCAAACTTCAAGGGCACGTGCCCCTTGGTCCCACGTTGACTCTATCCCTATCGGGAGTATGGGTCATATTTGTGGGTTGGGATAAGGATGGAGAAGAGCTTCATAAGTGTCTGGTTGGGGGTATGAGCAAGTAGTAGAAATGGGAGTAGAGGTGGGAGTGGGGCCAGACCTATATCCTACCCGTTGTCATCTCTACCCATAATTTTAATTTAAGAAGATTAAGTTTACTTTTTTAAAAATTAAATTTTTTATTTTTATTTAAGTAATTTTTCAACATTTTAAATATTTTTATTTTTATTTTTTAGATACACTTAAAAAGTAAAATATTTATAAAAAATATTTAAAAAATTCAAAAAATACATAAGAATACGAAAATGTACTAAATTTTTATATTTATCTTGTATTTTTTGTATTTGATAAATTTTAAAAAAAATTATCCATAAATATTATACTTTTTAAATGTATTTAGATTAGTTACATCTAAAAAATATATGTTTTTTAAAATATTAGACTCAAAATAAAAATAAAAAAAGGAAAAATAAAAAAATTAATTTTCGTAGACTCAATTATCTCAAACCAAATAACTCGAGGTTTCACATAAAGAAAGGGCTACTTTGGTAATTTCAACAGCAGACAAGATTATTACCGAAACCGCGGTAAACACTCCCACTATAAATACTCACCGCCCCTCAACCCCACTTCCGAAACCTTCTCTCCCTCTCTGTATATATATCTCCCTCTCCCTCTCCCTCCATACTCTGTCTCTTCCCCTGTTATTTGGTTTTTGTTTTCTGTTTGGAAGAAAAGAAAAGGAAAGAAAAAACAAAAGAAGAAGAAGAAGAAGAAGAAGAAGAAGAAGAAGAAGAAAGTGCTCTGCAATCATGTTGGTTTACCAGGATCTCATCAGCGGTACTTTTTTCTTGAGCTTTGTTATCTATATGTTTGTATTTGTCGTATATAAGACTGCTTTCCTTTGTGTAGAATTGTATAGCGTTCTTGTTTATGATGTGCTTTTTCAAGGCTTGCCTTATCGAATTTCATATGTCTTTTTTTTTTTTGTTATTTTAAAGTGGTTCAATCTAGTCCCCTGCTTTAAGGATTTCGTGATTCATAGCTAGTTCTGCAACTGTGTGTTCTGTTTGGAATCTGAAGCTATAGGCTTTGTCTAACTGGATGTTGTGGGATATATTGGATATTAAATTCTTGATTATTGTCGTTGTTGTTGTTGTTATTGTTATTATTATTTATTTATTATTTTATAACCGGATGTCCGGGTCAGCTTACGCCCCCGAGACTAAGTCCAGGCCCTTAGGCTAACCACCAGGCAAACTTCTAGTGGCTCCAAGGTTTGCGATTGTTTGGCTTTCGTGGATTTCGAACCTGCCACCTCTTGATCCACTAAGCCAAACTGCTTGGGTTATTATTATTATTTTTTTTGTGCATAAGGGTTTTGTCTATGTGGTTGTAGATATAAGACAGATGATTATTATTTTTTTAATTATATATGTTAATAGTAAGATAAAAGAAAATAGACTTGGTAATTCTCTTTTCTATTTGGATTTTATGTAATTGGAAAAGAGTCCCTATAGCTAAGCCAGACGCATGATATAAAGACAAATTCCGTTGGTCAGAGACGAGTTTAGTTGCATCGGGTTGGTTTCTAATTTATTTTGAACCAAATAAATATAATGTAATTTTTAAAATACTACAGAGAGTAAAAAGAAGCTGTTGTATGGTTTCTCTTATAATAAAGACAAATTATTTTGCGAAGTAGAATAATATGAAATTTAAAGATGCAATAAGAATGTAAATCAGTGATGAGCAGTATGAATGTAAATCATAGTGTCAAGATGTGTGTTGTTGACTGAAAAAGGGGAGACTAAAGCTGATACAGGGACATAAAGAATGAATTGTAATTGTTTAATGAATTCCTTTGGGAGTATAAGTTACTTATACAGTAGAAACATAAAGCAAGACAAGATGTCACTTATACAGGGAATGGAGGGCCAAATAAAACATGGAGAGTCCAGCTACTTCAGAGCCATGAAAGTTTTTGTAGAGCAGGCCTTATACACACTGTATTTATTCTTAAAATTTTGCAGGGTCAGGACCCTCCCTAACTACCCTCTTCCTCCTCCCCTAGATATAGGCTGGCTGTTAGTTTTTGGGTGGTTTTATGTATATGGGTTCCAGAGTCTTAAAAAAACTCGCAAGTTAATTGGTTTATTTAGTTCTCTTCGGCTTATTGCCCACCTCTTTAACCTTGCACCTGAAGCAACCTCTCCTTCTCTCTTAGTTGACGGGAACATTTTTTTTTTTTTTTTTTTTTTTATATTTTAAATTTGGCGGACTTGTGTTTGGAACATTTGACAAATGATGATCCATTGACCTTTTCTTCTTAAGCAACTCCTGCCTTGTCCTTGTCCTTGTCCTTGAGTAACATGATAGATTGTCTTGGTATTTGATGTTTCACGAATGCATTTATATTGTAGTTCCAGCATAGCATTGTTTAACTATCTACTAATAAGTGTGCATTCCATTGCTACAGTAACTCCGCTGTGAGATAATGACACAAAACTGTCCCTTGTACTTCCCACATAGACCTTGCCACCTTGGTCATGTAGTACTTGTGGATGCAGAGTTGCATTAGCCTTCTCAGTAACCTCCATTGCCCTGGTTTTATCTACCAATTTGAATGATAAATCCAAATAGGAATTTCCATCACCCAGCAAAGGTTAAGCTATAGTAACCACAACCACGAAACAATGGGTGTAGTGATTTGCCTTCATTGGGAGAGATTCTGTATGCGGTAATTGTTTAAATCTTGCTCACAAGGGTTTCAATTGGATGTTACATGTTGGTTGAAAATATTTTTTTGTTTATACTTATTTCATTGCTAGTTTATAGTTTTAGATGGTGGAAATTTTTCATGTCATGTTGTTAAGCTGTACAAGAATGTCTTGGGACTATTTTAGAGAATATTGGGAATCAAGAATGTGTTTGATTGTGTTAACTGTGTTGTGATTTGATATAAATTTATTGGGATGCCTCTGTTGCTAAAAGTGAATACATTAATGAATTCCAGATGACGAGCTTCTCTCGGACTCATTCCCGTACAAGGAAATCGAAAATGGAATGTTGTGGGAAGTAGAAGGAAAGGTAGGGGTTATTTATTTATTTACTTCTCAAAACTCTTATCTTTTGAATTTCAATGAGTGGTCTTGCTGTAAGATGAAGAGTGCAACGCGACCTTTTGCATATACTCTATGTTTTGACAGCCTATAGTGCATGCACCATTACAAATATAGCCTTGCCATTTGCATACATGTTGCAGTGGGTGGTTCAAGGAGGTGTAAATGTAGATATTGGGGCTAATCCTTCTGCTGAAGGTGGAGATGAAGATGAAGGTGTCGATGACCAAGCTAAAAAGGTCGTTGATATTGTTGATACTTTTAGGCTCCAGGTAACTAGAGTCATCTGTCATAGTTTCACTGTTTTGTATTTTTTTTCTATTGATATTTAAAACTAGAGGTTCATCATTATTCGCAGGAGCAACCTCCATTCGACAAGAAGCAGTTTGTTGCATTCGTGAAGAAGTACATTAAGTTGCTGACACCTAAGCTGGAAGCAGATAAGCAAGAGTTGTTTAAGAAGAACATTGAGGGAGCAACTAAGTTCCTTCTTTCAAAGCTCAGTGACCTACAATTGTATGTGTATCTATTTTCTGATCTATAGCTAGATTTGTGACTGACTTGCATGAATTCACACGTTCAACTAAAATTTTCTCTAATTGTATAACCAATTTTTTTTTTTTTTTTTTGTGCGCTACAGTTTTGTAGGGGAGAGCATGCATGATGATGGGACTATGGTGTTTGCATATTATAAAGAAGGTGCCACCGATCCAACTTTTCTGTATTTCAGCTATGGACTGAAGGAGGTGAAGTGCTAAGCTAATGCAGTTAGCTCCAAACTGGAGGTGCTTGCTGTGTAGTTAAGTTACGAGTGTTTTTTCTTTTTGTTTTTTTTTTTTACTTTTGGCCTCATGGGGAGTAGAAGTATTTTGAGAGCCAGTGGATTAGTTGTTTTTGCATTACATATAGTTTTATGTTGACCTGAATACGTACCCTTTGGTTGGGTTGAGTGATAAATTTATAGTGATTTTTGTGAATGATTTATTGGCTTATCCTATTCGCTTAGAACCAGGTTTGAGAATAATTTTGGAACACTACAAACTTCCCCCATTAGTGCAATGGGATGAATGCCTGAGAATATTCTTGATTGGCTAGCTCTAGATTGCCCCAGAGAATGGGATGCCTAATTGAGTTTCTAGCATGAATGTTGTGATAGTAGTTTAATAAGGCAGCATTGAAATCCAAGTGCTCTGCTGTGGTATGCACTTGGTGAATTCTGGCTAGGATATTTCATTGTGCTCCTAATCGTTCGATTATGTGAAGAATTTGGGGACACAAATCTTCAGAAACAATCATTAAGACACAAAGAACAGAGAGATTTGAAGATAGATTTCTCTTGTTGAATTTGTTTATTTGTCTACTTTTTTTGAATGAAATACCAGGAGTTATAATATGCAAGTAAAAGAGCCTTTGCATACGAATATATGGATTATGGACAAACATGGCATCATCACAACTTCTCTATTTTTTAATGAGCAAATTACAAACAAGTGGACTGTGAAAAAGTATTTACAATTTACAATTTTGTTGATTCCATGCATATTTTTTTGAAGTGACAATTTTGACTGAAACCCATTTTCTGTCTCTGCCTTTCTTATTCTCTTTATTCCTGCTCTCTCCTTTACTCCTCTTATTGTCTCTCTCATCTTTTTGTCTCTTCTTTTTCTTCGTCCTCCTAACTTTTCTTTCTCTTTTACGACTTTTTGTGTTAATGTCTCTCTTCTTCATCACCGACCCATAAACTCTTCAGCTTATTTGGTTCTCATCCCCAGTGGTGATGCCAACCTTTTGTTGACAACTCTCATGATCTACAAATCCATCCTCATAATAATCATACTTGTCCTTTATTTCTATCTTTTTCTTATGTTTTCTGAGCATCCAAACAAAACGTGTTATCTGAAATATATTCAAGGGTGAATTATACCGTCCGTGTCACTTTGGTATTTGATTTTTCAGTTGTGACATATTTGACCATGAATTTTAAATCTGGTTCCAAATAAAGATAATTGAAGATACCATTGGATTTTTCAAGGGCAAAATCGTTAATTTGATAAAATATAAACTAATTTGACAAAAATAAATGTAAAAAAATATTTTTAAATTTTTAAAAATTATTTCTATCCACTAAAGATAAAATTATGTAAAATTGATAAATCTTTAGACATTTATTTATTTATTTATTTATTTTTTTACCAAATTAATTTTTATTATATTTTTGGATGATGATCATATAAAATTAATTTAAAAAAATTAATCATGTAATTTTTATTAATTTTTATCAATTTTACATAATTTTATCTTTGGTGGATAGAAATAAGTTTTAAAATTTTAAAAATATTTTTTTAACATTTATTTTTGTCAAATTAGTTTTTATTTTATCAAATTGATTATTTTGCCCTTTAAATTAAGTAATGGTATCTTTAATAGTCCTTATTTGGAACAAAATTCAAAATTTGAGATCAAGTGTGTTACAATTAAAAAGTTAAGAACAAAGTGATACGAATTCCACACTATACGGACTGTTAATATAATTTGTCCTATATTCAAAGAGTAAAGCAATGTCGGGACCAATACATTGAGATTGACAGAAGAGTGATAGGATGCAACAAATTCGCCATCGCTGTCAAAATGCCTTCTAGATAACTTGTTTTGGGACAAAATCAAATATTACAGAAAATATTTTACCACCTTAATTATTGAATTATTAAAGAGACTCTTAGCATGCCAAATTTTACAGATTAATTTTTGTTTTTGAGGACAGAAATGATAAGAACTCAATAGCGCACCAAAAGTTTAATTGGTAATTTGATACAGCTTCTAAAAGATTAAATTTTACACTTGATCCTATTTTGTTGCACAACTAATTGATTAGAACTGGCACATAGTTCGGAGTTTGTTTTGATAATCCGAACTGTTCACTTTTTAAGATATATTGAGTAGAATATATTTGTAAAAAATAAAGTTGATTATATATCATTAACTATTTTATTTAATTGCATTTGTATCTACAAAAATGAATAACAAATTTGATTTGAAGTATAAAACTGAATACAATTATGATTTGATGAAAGGATTTTTAATATCCGATCAATTTGTTGGTAAGTTCTACTCGATATTCCTTAAAAAGTAAACGGTTCGAATAACTATATTTAATCTGTATTTCACACATACTTTCTCTTTCTTTTTTAGATTTTCTACTCAAAGCATAGCCTAAACGTTAATTATAAGTATTATAAATCTTCTCAATAGTCCAACAATCCGTTGTCGTCCAGCGGTTAGGATATCTGGCTTTCACCCAGGAGACCCGGGTTCGATTCCCGGCAACGGAACCTTTTTTAAAATATGCAATTTTTAACCTGTATATTTTGATTATTAGTAATTTTTTTTGAAATATTTTATAGATCCACTTAATTTATAAACACTTAAAAAAAAAAAAAAAATTGTAAAAAAGAATATGTAAAAAATTCACTAAAAACAAAAATCCAATATATTTTTCTAATTTTTTTCAATATTTATTATTGAAAAAAATTAGATTTCTTCATAATTTTTTTAAAACTTTTTAAATACGTTTAAATTCAATGCATTTAAAACAATTAATTAAAATATGAAAGAAATTCACCAAACAATAAAACACGAAAAATAAAAAAGTTGAAAAACTCAAAAATTATTTTAAAAAATTCAAAACCAAACATATATTTTTACAAGATTTATGTTATTTATGCATACATACATCAGGTTTTTGTGTAAAGAAAACACAAGCTTTCCATTGATTTCTTTTTATTCATCTGACATGTCTATCATTTTTTTAAAATCACATTCGAATTTTTTAAAGTGCGGAATTGGCAATTTTATGCTGTTATCAATACGTTATAAGGATGAATTCAGAATTATCACTATGGAGGTGCGAAAGTATGTTTGAGGGTGCAAACCTTTATAATTTTAAATCTTATAATATATATATATATGATATTTTTCGAATTTTTGAGAGTGCGATCACCCTCCTCCGCACCCTCTTAGATCCATCATTGAACACATAACGAGCAAAAAATTGAAAATTAAACGTTGTTGCAAATGAATATGCTTTCAAGGGATGAATAAATAAATAATTAAGGTCATGAATGGTGTGTGATAAATTTGAATTGCATTGAAACCAACGAAACAGAAAAATGGAAATTGCATTTAGAGGAAAGATTCATGGTAAACATGTGAGTATGACCCATTAGTAGCCTTTTGTGTTCATAAATTTTGTTCAACCAAGAAGGGTTCCTTCTTTAAAATTCTGTACTACTTTTAAAGGTAAAATTATAAATCTGTTTTAAGATTATGTTAAATTTTAGTAATTCATTCAAACTGCTCCTTTAAATACTTAGATTAGGGAAAATTACACGAATATAGTTAGAAATATAATTAGCTTTTGGATAAATCTAACACGTAGAATTTTCATCATGAAATGTAGCATGAAAAATTATGTGTGGTTTAAATTTAATTGTTGTATGGCGGATCATATACTTGGATTAAATCTAGACCACATGTTGATTTTTCTAAATAAATTTGTTATGTATGTAGTATTCCTGTAATTATTTCGTATTTAATCTGCTAATTTTTATCTTTCAACAATTATAACTGTTATATTTCAATATAGTTTCAAAATAATTATAGGCAATACTACAAAAAGCATTTCAAAATCAATGAATGCATTTAGAGAAAAAGTGACACATTGGAGGAAACCAAATATGGAAAAATATGCATGACGAGGTGAGACCTTTTTTTTTAAAATTATTTTTTATTATTTATTTTTTATAATTATTTTGTTCTTTTAATATCTTAAACATTATAATTCTCTTATCTATGCTTGATTCATATTGCATAATTGTATATTAATGTTTTAATCTGTTATTTTTGTTTTGTCGATGTTCATTTTATGTTCGAATAAAATATATATTTGACTTCTTGTTAATCATTCACTAATTTTTTTTTTTAATTAACAGATTGACATGCTAACCAATTGAATTTCAAAATTTTTCTAAGCTATATATATATATGCAACTCATTTTAATAATTAAAATCATTCAATTTGTGAGGTCATCTTTTTTTTGATGATATACATAAAGGGTGTGTTTGATTGGACAGACTGGATAAGGGAGGATTATAATCCATTGGAGTTAAATCCTGAAACTGTGAATCCCCCAGACTATTTGGTTAGATTGTATATGTATCCCGTGTTTATTTGGTTAGATTGGATATGTATCCCGTGTTTGTTTTCTCATGAGATTAGATGTCTAGAAATGACTATTTTTAGTGAATCCAATGTTTGGTTGGACGGACTGGATAGGATAAATGAGCAAAGGACTATTTTACCCATTTTCAATTGTTTACTAAGTAATAGCAATATTAAACATATTTTTAATATTTTAATTATTTTTAGTTAGATTAAATAAAATTTTATTTTATTTTATTTTTTACACAATTAAATAAATTTATTTTTTTAAAATTAATAAAATAAAATATCAATAAAAATATATGTTATTTTTTTAATTAAAATTTTAAATAAATTTATTTTTAAAAATAGTAATAATTAAATAATGAAATTACATAAAACATCTATAAAATTTAAATAATGAAATTAAATAAATTATAAACAAAATTTTAAAATAAAACATGAATAAAATATCTATAAAAAAATATTTTAAAAAATTAAATAAATAAAACATCAATAAAAAGTTAAATAAAATTATTTTATTTTTAAATTGAGACATTTAAATTTTATTGAATTTTACAAAATATAATACATAATTAAATAGTAGAGGGTCAAAATGGTCATTTTACCACCTAATCCCAACCGTGGATAGTCCCCCAAAAATTGTCCCCGCCTCCCCCTAGGATACAATAGTCCCCCATATGGGGGATAAGGAGTCTGGCCAGACTCCATGTCCGGCGAACTAAAAAAAAAACAAACGCCGGATTGAATGCTTTTCCCGGATTACAATCCGCATGGTAAATAGTCCCTCCCTTATCCATCCAATCAAACACATCCAAAGGTTTCGACAAAACAAATTGTTTGAATTATCAAAACAAGACCCTAGTGAACCCCATACGCTTGGATCAAGGTCCTAACACTACCGGAAATGGGGGTTTTGATGATGTTTATTTAATGGTGTCTTTTTAAACACCACTTCTTATAATATTTAATGACATTTTTTAGACGTCGCTTTTATTAAAAATTAAAATGGTGCCGTTTTAATAATACAAGGTGTTTAAAAACACCATAAAACGTCTACACTGAGGGAAATAATATACACATTTTTTAGCTCTAATCTTTCACTTACTCACTCAGTCTCTTGCTCCCTCTCCCTCTCTAAACCCACCCCTCTCTAAACCCTCTCAACGGATCGAAGTTCGAAGCTCCATTGCTGATTCTCAAGACAAGGTTCCTTTCTCTCTCTCTCTCTCTCTCTCTCTCTCTCTCTCTCTTTCTCTCTCTCTATTCATATGAGACCTGTACATACATTGATGTGGTATTTTCTAGTTGAATTCAAAACATTTTTCTGATCCAATTGCACTCTTGATTTCACTGGTGTTGCGTTTTTACTATCGATTCACAAGACTTATTAATAGATCTATTGTATTTATTTAATTTTTATTTGATTTATTGTTCAGATCTTCGTGAGCTTTCATTGAATTTTCCAGATTCATGTCAGTTGGTTGAGATTTAACCTGATTAGGCTCCATCGTCTACAAACCACTGTCTCTCTCTCTCTTTCTCTCTCTGAAGCTCTTCCTTCTCGATTTTGTTGATTTGGTTATTGATTTTGTGGATTTTCGTTTGTGTAGATCAAGGCATTAAGAGAGGGTAGAAAGGTTTGTTGAGTTTGACACGTTGGTGGATCCAGAAATACAACCTTTATTTATAACACTCTAGTACACAAAACACTTGTACACAATCACACACTAATACACTTTACTTATCCACTCACACATACATTCGAGCACTCATACTTTGTGTCTTCTTCACACAAGACTTTCAGACACCTCGCACTAGATAGTGCTTGACCACTCACTTTGGACTCACTCTTCTTTCACTCAATTATATAATTGTCCAATTGCTTAGTACATGAACTCATCTCATATTTATACTAGTTGAAGAACTTTCTAGAATACACTCATACTTTCCCTATACTCTAAAACAATCTAGATTACTCTAGTACATATTAGAGCTTTCTATTCTTATCTAAAATATTCTAGAACCTTCTAGAACTTTCTAGATTTCTCTAGTTTTCTCCAAACTTCTTTAATGTTCCGGAACCTTCTAAGATATTCTGGAATCTTCCGAATTTCTCTAGGTCTTTCCAGAATCTTCTAGATCTTTCCGGAGTATTCTAGATTCAAGTGGAAACTTCTAGAATATTCAAGAGAGAAGATTCTAGAGAGTGAGGAGAGTTAGTGATGACTCTCAACAAGGTTCAGATCTAGACCTCCCTTCTCTCTCTCTCTCTCTCTCTCTCTCTCTCCTCCTTGTTGATCTGAAGGCTTTCGAGTTGGTTGCTGCTTTGTTTTATGCCCAAATGATTAAATCCCTATATTTTTTGCATTTTGTATTCATTATATGAAATTCAGCTACACTTATCGTAATTCATTGATTATCTCTTGTTATATGACTTTTGATTGTGTTGACTTACTTTTCCTACGAAGGAAAATATCATAAATGTGAGCATGCCAACAAGGATTGAAAAATCCTTACAGATTAAACTCAAGCCAATTATCAAGTGATTGCGTTGACGGTTCTTTTGCCTCAACGAAGAGGACTTCAAAATTGTCAAGCGTAAAGAAAAGAAAAATTAAAAGAAGAAAGAAGAAGACGAAGAAAGATGATTCAGTGAACAATCAAACCAACTATTAATTTATCTCTACTCCTATGCTTCGAAAAGGAAGTGCATAAAATAAAGTGCAGAGAACTTACCTCTACTGCGAAAATGAAGTGCATAAAATATAAATGACAAGAAAAATATAAATCAATTGTTTTTTATTTGAGTTTTGGATTCTTTACAATGTAGCTATTGATGACTATTTATAGAGGAAAAAATATAGTAATAACTACTTAGTAACTACCCATTTCTTTCATCTTCATCCTTGTCTTGTCATGTGTCCTTCCACTCATCCATTTTGTCTTTCATGTTCTCCATCATCTCCATAATTTCTTTTAACTTCCAAATGAATAAGAGGATGCCACATATCCTGAAAATAATAACAATAATAATACTAATACTAATACTAATAATAATATTTTATGGTGCCAACATTACCCCCCACGACTCTTAAAAATGATGTTTACTTGAATTTTTGAAGAGTCGAACCAAACACACATACTGTCATTTTTGTGCCTTAAAAAAAAAGAAGAAAAAGCAATTGGCCATCAATTTGAAAAGATAAGCCATTCTCAACCATTGATTTAAATGCATAGGTTTTTCCTAGCCAAGTTTAACATTTCAAATGGCTAAGTTGTTCTTTAGTGCATCAAATTCATCAAAACAATGCTTAAAGATGATTGTTTTATTAGCCATTTCATCAAAATTAAATTTTGATATGAACCACAAATCCAAAAAGGATTTTGAACACCAAGAACCATAGTACAAGATGGCCTTAAAAATTCAAATAACTTGACATTTTGAATAATTTCAAAAGATTCATATTCATGAACATTAAATCGTTCATCATTCTTAGCCATGTTTGGCTTGAGAATATGTTCTTTGGCCAAATAACTTTCATCATTCATTGACAAGTGGGGTTGTTTTTCTATTTTATCCATTAATGGATTATGAAAATCCTCCATGTGAGTTTTATCATTTCTCGGTCGTATGGGTTGTTCCATTTTAGCCATTAATGGCTTATGAAAATCTTTCATAGATATCTTATGTCCATGATTTGACTCTCTAAGAATGGGTTTTTCAACCCTCAAGTTTTATATGGAACATTATTTTTAACCATGCTTGGCTCAACAACATGCTTTTTAGCCATGTTATTTTCATAAATTAGCTCTTTAAAAATGAGTTTTTTGAACCCCTCACAGCCATTGATGAAATCAACTCTTTGCTTTTGCTATTTTCAACCATGGAAGAATTCTGAAAAAATTCACCAATTCCGGCCATTAAAGCTTCAGTTAAAGACTTGGTAGTGAGAGTTGACAACTCATTATTCCATTGACGAATTTTCATATCAAGCTGATGAATTTCTCCAATTAAATGGCGTCTTTTTTCTTTCACCAAATAATATTCTAAGGGATGAAAGTTTATTTCATCAAAAAAAGTGGATCTCTTCTTGAAGATCTAAAATTTTTAGCTTACGCCAATAGATTTCATCTAGGCAATTTGAAATGGACAAATCCAATTCATTTTTCATTTCTTACACTTGACGACCTACTAGGCGTGCCAAAAATTGTTGGCTTATTTTTCCTACGAAGGAAAATATCATAAACATGAGCGTGCCAAGTTGGATTGAAAAATCCTTACAGATTAAATTCAAGCCAATTATCAA
Organism: Camellia granthamiana; assembly: GCA_036172215.1. Taxonomy (NCBI): domain Eukaryota; kingdom Viridiplantae; phylum Streptophyta; class Magnoliopsida; order Ericales; family Theaceae; genus Camellia; species Camellia granthamiana. Next base: position 95,074,263 of record CM069908.1, on the reverse strand, counting down.
GCGATTGCATTGACGGTTCTTTTGCCTCAACGAAGAGGACTACAAAATTGCCAAGTGTAGAGAAAAGAAAAATTAAAAGAAGAATGAGGGATACGGAGAAAGATGATTGAGTGAACAATCAAACTAACTATTAATTTATCTTTACTCTTATGCTTTGAAAATGAAGTGCATAAAATAAAATGCAGAGAACTTACCTCTATTCCTATGCTTCGAAAATGAAGTGCATAAAATAAAGCGCAGGAAATATAAATGACAAGAAAAATGGAAATCAATTGTCTTGGATTTGAATTTTGGATCCTTTACAATGTAGCCATTGATGGCTATTTATAAAGGAAAAAAATACAACAATAACTAGTAACTACCCATTTCTTCCATCTTTATCCTTGTCTTGCCATGTGTCCTTTCACTCATCCACTTTGTCTTTCATGTTCTTCATCATCTCCATAACTTCTTTTAACTTCCAAATGAATAAGAGGATGCCACATGTCTTGAAAATAATAACAATAATAATACTAATACTAATACTAATACTAATAATAATATTTTATGGTGCCAACAGATTGGATCTAAATTTTTTTGGGATCAAGTAATTTACCTAATTATGTCCAATTTATGCAAAGAACTTAACCTCAAGAAAAGAATAGCAACACTGATACATGAGTTGCTGCTTGTTAGCACGCTTAATTTGCTCTTACAAAAAAAATAAAAAAATAAAAAATGAAAGCACACAAATTATAAAAATACTATTTAATGTTACCATCAACGAGTTAGAAATGAAGAGAATAGAGTCACACCTCATTTATGCAGGCAAAAAGTTGCACAAAAACAAGGGCGTCAAGCTTTGTTGATCACTTGATAGGTTTTCTTCCAACAAGGCATTGGGAGGTCCCTACATTGTATAAGTCTTTCTGTTATCAGTGTAAAACAATTAAATTTGAAATTCTAGAATAAATATAAATAACACTTTTTCCAGTGGGAAAATGTATTATACATGGGTGTGTGTACACACGTCTGTGTGTATTTACAAAAATTTAAGGAAAATTAAACAGAAGGTACCTGTCCATATGCAAAAATAGAGCTGTTAAACCTGGCAAGGCAATTTTCAACAAGAGGAGCTCTAACAAGCTGGAATATATCTAGTTGAAAAGTACATAATTAAAAGGAAAATTCAAGTGTTTTATTATTTTAACGTAAATATATTCACTAGCTCATAGAAAAATTATCAAAAAAAAAAAAAAAAAGATCTTGCCTGTGTTGAATTAGTGAAACAAAACTGAAACCAATATACTTTCTTATTCAACACATTTGATAATATATCAGCTATATTTATACAAAAGTAATTAGGAGCTCAACTAACTATCTAAACAAAATATCTTCTAACAAACTAACTATCTTCTCAACTGTGTAACTAACTCCTAAACAGATGAACTTCTCGAACTACAATCTGAGTCAGAGTCACCTAAGCTGGCTGCACTACTTGCACCTGAGCTGCTGCACCACTTGAACCTGAGCTAGCTGAACTATAATCCTCAACATTCCCCTTCAAACTGATGGGAGGAGAGACTGACATTAGTTGGGATTGAAGATAAGAGAAATGAGATACTGTCACGACCCAAACCCGCCCCTATAGGTTTGGCACCGTAACCGGCCAGTAATCCGAGGATTACCTACGGCCTCTGAACAGATTAACAAAATATTAGGGGCTAGCGGAAGCAAATAATAATATACAACGTCCATTGAGCTGTGCAGACTTATATGAGACAGAAAAATTTTAAACTTTTTATACACATATATACACATCATCCTCACGTCATAATATATATACAGATTAGGCAGAGAGAGACTTAGTCCCTTTTTCAAAATACACAAGACTTGCTGAACCAAACAAGAAAACAGAACTTGAACTTTAAATCTCATAACAATAACACTTAACACATCTGGAACCTCCACGGGAGGCACATAGGTTGGCTGACAAAACAGATTCTAGACAGATGCCTCTAAGCCTGGTCACGCGCCTGGTCACCTACATACATAAATAATACAGTAAGCTAAAGCCCAGTGAATAATAACAGAGTAAAGGGTTTTAATGAATGATGCCCATCACCGAGTTAGAAATCAGAGTTTATATCAGAAACACAATCTTATCAAAAACAAAGTCTTATGCATATTCAGATTTCAAATCAGATATAGATTCAGGTACATGCTCAATTCATATTCATATTCATATTTTGCATAAGATCATACGTGATACACCCATTAGCTAACAGATCCATCGGCCACGGTATTGTTACCCCCGGGCAAGGGCCATCGGCCACGGTATTGTTACCCCCGGGCGAGGGCCATCGGCCACGGTATTGTTACCCCCGGGCAAGGGCCATCGGCCACGGTATTGTTACCCCCGCGCGAGGGCCATCGGCCACGGTATTGTTACCCCCGGGCGAGGGCCATCTGAACTAAGGGTGCCACAATACTTTTCAGAAAATTGGACATTCATTCATTCATTTCTAACATATCATAGCTTTTCAGGAATCAATCATTTCGTATCCTAGTATACTGAAAATACATAACATTGAACATAACTTTACAAAATTATTACTCACAGATGGCTGCAGAAGCAAATCAGATAGACTGGACATATCAGATAAATCAGGCAGACAATGGCGCGTGACTTACACAAGCACATAACACGTACACATTGAAATACAATATTACTTCCTTGATCAAACTTGACTTTTCTTGTTTTCTTTCTGAATAATTCGAAGGTCCACTATGCTTATTCCTTCTCAATTAAATAGGCCAGGTTCTTATTTCACATATTCCTTCATTACTAAGTCCTTCTTTTCCAAATAAATTGATTCTTTGCTTGGCTTATTAAACAATTACCACTAGATCAATGATTCTTTCTTTAACTAACTAATCTATGTTGACTAGTAGCTTATTATTCATTATTAAGTCATAAATTCCTTAGAACATTATTCACATGCATGAAATTGGCATCAAAATTACTAGTTTTATACTCTTATAAATTTTTCAACTAGTTTCCATAATCTTGGACTTAGCTTAATTTATAACCTCAATTTAATTCATAACCATAGATGCCCCAAAATATGTTTAATCTCAAATTACAAGTATGGATTAAAATCTAATTATAAAATCAACACTTTATCTAACATTAGGATTAATTCTAATTTTCCATAAACTTGATGTTTATAAAACATTTCATTTCTCTCTTCAAAATATGAGACTGAATTAATCCAAATCCTTCAAAATCCATGATGTATGCAATACAAATAGGCCCAATTTTATTATTAATAACAAAATCAACTTAATTATAAATTACACAAATCAATTTCTTAGAAATTCAACTTAACTCAATTTCTAAAATATACTTAAATGGAACAAACCTTTTAAATTAAATCATATGCATGGATTAAACAAATTCCTAGGTTTCATAATAAAATCAAAACTCATGAACTCATGATTTTAAAATCCTTTTTCCAAAATTAAATGCACAATAAAATTACATATAATTTATGGAGCTTGATTTAATTATAACTTCAAAAACCAAATCCAAATTAATTAATTTCTAATTAACCTTCATAACTTGATCTTAGCTCCAATTCTTCATTATTTTACTAATTCCTCTTAAATCATGAAATTAAAATTACAAACTCTTTTAAAGAAATATTTGCATGTGTGAAAACATAATCAAACTCAAACCATCTACATCAAAATCCCTTTCATTCAAAATTAAGCTCAAATGTTCATGAATTAATTCTTTAATTTCTCTAAATTACATGCATGCAACCATAAGATTCAAATTCATATAAAAATAATTAATTTCTAAATAAATTTCCATAATCACTAACCTAACCCAAATTTAATCTCATAAATCCTTTTATACATGAATTAAACCTAAACTTTGAGATTCTAGCATGCATGCAAGAATGGATCTCAAATTTATGAAGGATAATAAAAATCAAACCCAAACTAGTTAATTTCCAAATTAATTCCCATGATCATGAATTTAATTTAATTTCTTGCTCCAAACCCAATTTCATCCTTAATTTCAAGTATAACATAGAGATTCTATATAAAAAAAAATTAAGCATGAATCCATACCTCAAGTTCTAATCTTAAAGATTATTGATGATTTCCCCTTGAGTCTTCTTCTTTCTTTACAAGTTCCAGCAGAACTTTGGATTTCCTTCTTTAAAAGTTGAGCTCTCCTTCCTCTCCCTCACTCACGGTTTCTGTCCCTCTCACTCTGCCGTTCTTGTTACAGCCAAAAACATAGACATAGGTGATGTATAGCTTACACTCATTTCCTTTATTCCACTTCCTTTTCTCATTTTTCACCTTTTTTTTTTTTTTGGGTTTAGGCCCGCGGTTTTGCTCCAGCAAATGCACACTTACACTTCTTTTGTTGACAACACATTGCACCCGTGCACATGGTCTCAAACATCCACCGCATCACATGCACACACCCACCTAAGTTTCTTTGCACACCCACATATATTATTAATCTCATATTCAATTTATGATTAAGATTTATTTAATTAAGCAACACTTAATCTTAATAAATTTCAATTAGCACATCGTTGAATTAATTATGACTAATCGTAAATCCCACGTAACTTAATTAATCTAATTGATTTTCATTAGAGCCTAATTAATTATATTTAAATTTATCGGTACAACTTAAATTTTTAATCAGATTCCCAAAAGGCTTCAAATAATAAATCGAACTTATTTCCAATCTAAATTTTGGTTTCTTAAATCATTTAGGTCCTCAATTTCTGATAAGACTCCAAGTTTCCGTCAATTAAATTATATATTCAAATTGGGCACACCAAAATTAAATTTAATTCGCAATAATCATAATCATAATCCTCAATCTTTCATAATTTAATTAACTTCAATTAGGACCTAATTAATCGAATCTCAATTTCACTAAACTGAATCGAATATTTAATTAAACTCCCAAATGGGTCCGTAATTAAAATTAAATTGATTAACTTCTCAATTTCACTTCCTTAAGCCATTTGGACCCTTAATTTCTAATTCCAAAATAAACCTTCATTAAAATCATATACGAGTTAGATTCCACAATTCTCATAAATCCCAAATAAATTATAATACTCGGCAATTAAACTCAAATCCTCTTAATCAATCAAATACTAATCCTTATACATGATGGGGTTGTTACAGATACGGATAAGGGTTTGGTAAATATATCAGCCAACTGATCAAGAGTAGAAACATAGTGCAACTCAAGCTTTTTAGCAAGGACTTGATCACGAACAAAGTGGCAATCCATTTCAATATGTTTGGATCGAGGGTGAAAGACTGGATTAGAAGCTAAGGCTATGGCAGAGACATTATCACACCAGAGAAGAGGAATTGTGGGAGACACAATACAAAGATCATGAAGTAACATGCCAATCCAAGTCAGTTCAGCAGCAGTATGAACCAATGATCGATATTCTACTTCAGTAGAGGATCGAGACACAGTAGCTTGTTTCTTGGCTGACCATGAAATAAAGTTGGAGACTAGAAATACACAATATCCAGAAGTGGATTTCCTGTCAACAGAGTCTCCAGGCTAGTCGGAATCAGAATAGGCCTGCAGAGCAAATGAACTAGGTGTTTAGGTGAGGCCCTAAGACAGAGTTCCTTTAAGATACCTAAGCAACCTTTTTACACCAGCAAAATGGCCAATAGTAGGATTATGCATATGCTGATAGAGGTGATTTACAGCATAAGACAGGTTAGGCCTAGAAATGGTTAAATACTGCAATGCTCCAACTATACTTCTATAGAAAGAAAGATTGTGAAAAGGAACATCAGATTTGTGAGACAACCCAGGCTTAACAGAGATAGGGGAATCACATGGCTTACAATCCAACATACCAGCTTTAGTAAGAACATCCTGAGCATACTTGGTCTGAGAAAACACATAGGTAGAGCTAGAGGTTTCAACAGAGATACCCAAAAAATAGGACAGATTCCCAAGCTCTTTTATAGAAAATGCCTGATGCATTTTAGTAATAAGCAGCTGAATATGTGTAACATTATTCCTAGTGAGTAGAATATCATCCACATACACTAGAAGAGCAATGAAGACAGGACCATGCTAATTTATGAACAGAGAAGAGTCACATTTGCTATTTTTGAACCCTTGAGAGAGCAAAAAGGCTAAAAAGGTAAAGTACCATGTTCTTGGTGCTTGTTTAAGACTATACAAACCTGTTGTGGATGAGAAGAATGCTCAAAACCTGGTGGCTACAACATGTAAACCTCTTTCTCAAGAAGGCCATGAAGAAAAGCATTAGAGATATCTAGTTGCTTGATAGGCCAATGGTGATGGAGAGTAAGACATAAAAGAATGCGAATGGTGGGCAACTTAGCAACTGGACTAAAAGTTTCCTGAAAGTCAATGCCCTTTTGTTGAAGATAGCCTTTGGCCATTAATCTGGCCTTATGTCTAGCAACAGTCCCATCAAAATTCCTCTTGATCTTAAACACCCATTTACAACCTATGGCATGCTTCCCAGGAGGAAGAGAAACAAGGGACCAAGTTTTCTAAACTTGAAGAGCCTGAAATTCTTGCAACATAGCCTGTTTCCAAATAGGAATAACCAAGGCCTCATTGTGAGAGGGAGGTTCAATATCATGAGAAGAAAGAGAAGCAGGTTTAGCAGGTTTGAGAGTGAGCAAAGTTGCTTTAGACCTAGTAAGCAGAAGATGACAATTAGAAGAAGGTGGCACAGAAGAAAGGGAAGCAGAAGTAGAAGTAAGAGGCAACTGCATAGAAATGAAGTTAATGGGTATGGGAGAATGAAGGGAAGGAGAAATAAGGGGAAGAGAAGACTGAGCTGAAGTAGAATGGTGAGGTAAACGAGTAGAATGGTGAGGTAAATCAGTAGAATTGTGAGGGAAACCAGTAGAATTGGGAAGAGAAGAAGAACTAGATACTGGTGAAGCGAGAGGCAGTAGAAGAATGAGATACTGGTGAAACAGAAGCAGTAGAAATAGATGAAGTCTGTAAAGGTGTAGAAGAAAAAGGTGAAGACCAAAAGAATGATTGAAGGAAATGGAGCTGTGATGAAGAAGAGGATAAGGAGAAAGAAGATTGATGAGCAAAAGGAAAAACCTGTTCATTAAACACTACATGACGAGAAAGATAAATAGTTCTAGTTTTGAGATCAAGACGCCTATATCCTTTGGCAAAAGAATGATAACCTAAGAAGACACACTCAACTAATTTAGGTTACAGTTTGGTAGGATTGATAAGGTTTGAGCCAAGGAAAGCATGGGCAACCAAAAACTTTGAGAAGAGAAAAATCTGGAAGTTTATGAAACGAAGTTTCAAAAGGTGTCTTATAAGCCAATTTGGAAGAAGGCAATCTATTAATGAGGTAAGTGCACAAGCAATATCATCAAACCAATAATGCACAGGAATAGAAAAGTGGTGAAGTAGAGTGCTTCCCTTCCTTCTATGCCTTCTTCTTCTAATTGTCATCTTCTGCTTACTAGGTCTAAAGCAGCTCTCCTCACTCTCAAAACCTGCTTCTCTTTCTTCTCATGATGTTGAACCTCCCCTCTCACAAGGAGGCCTTGGTTATTCCTATTTGGAAATAGGCTATGTTGGAAGAATTTCAGGCTCTTCAAGCTCAGAAAACTTGGTCCCTTGATTCTCTTCCTCCTGGGAAGCATGCCATAGGTTGTAAATGGGTGTTTAAGGTCAAGAGGAATTTTGATGGGACTGTTGCTAGACATAAGGCTAGATTAGTGGCCAAAGGCTATCTTCAACAAGAGGGCATTGACTTTCAGGAAACTTTTAGTCCAGTTGCTAAGTTGCCCACTATTCGCATTCTTTTATGTCTTGCTCTCCATCACCATTGGCCTATCAGGTAACTAGATATCTCTAATGTTTTTCTTCATGGCCTTCTTGAGGAAGAGGTTTACATGTTGTAGCCACCAGGTTTTGAGCATTCTTCTCATTCACAGCAGGTTTGTAAGCTCTACAAAGCTTTGTATGGTCTTAAACAAGCACCAAGAGCATGGTATTTTACCTTTTCAGCCTTTTTGCTCTCTCAAGGGTTTAAAAATAGCAAATGTGACTCTTCTCTATTCATATATTGGCATAGTCCTGTCTTCATTGCTCTTCTAGTGTATGTGGATGATATTCTACTCACTAGGAATAATGTTACACATATTCAGCTGCTTATTACTAAAATGCATCAGGCATTTTCTATGAAAGAGCTTAGGAATCTGTCCTATTTTTCGGGTATCTTTGTTGAAACCTCTAGCTCTACCTATGTGCTTTCTCAGACGAAGTATGCTCAGGATGTTCTTTACTAAAGTGGGTATATTGGATTGTAAGCCATGTGATTCCCCTATCTCTGTTAAGCCTGGGTTGCCTCACAAATCTGATGTTCCTTTTCACAATCCTTCTTTCTATAGAAGTATAGTTGGGGCATTGTAGTATTTAACCATTACCAGGTCTGACCTGTCTTATGTTGTAAATCACCTCTGTCAGCATATGCATAATCCTACTATTGGCCATTTTGCTGGTGTAAAAAGGTTGCTTAGGTATCTTAAAGGAACTCTGTCTCAGGGCCTCACCTATACATCCAGTTCCTTTGCTCTGCAGGCCTATTCTGATTCTAACTGGGCTGGAGACTCTGTTGAGAGGAAATCCACTTCTGGATATTGTGTATTTCTGGGCTCCAACCTTATTTCTTAGTCAGCCAAGAAACAAGCTACTATGTATCGATCTTCTACTGAAGCAGAGTATCGATCATTGGCTCATACTGCTGCTGAACTGACTTGGATTGGCATGTTACTTCATGATCTTTGTATTGTGTCTCCCACAAGTCCTCTTCTCTGGTGTGATATTGTCTTTGCCATAGCCTTTGCTTCTAATCCAGTCTTTCACTCTTAATCCAAACATATTGAAGTGGATTGCCACTTTGTTTGTGATTAAGTCCTTGCTAAAAAGCTTGAGTTGCACTATGTTCCTACTCTTGATCAATTGGCTGATATATTTACCAAACCCTTATCTGTTTCTCGTTTCTCTTATCTTCAATCCAAACTGATGTCAGTCTCTTCTCCCATCAGTTTGAGGGGGAATGTTGAGGATTATAGTTCAGCTAGCTCAGGTTCAAGTGGTGCAGCAGCTCAGGAGCAAGTAGTGCAGCCAGCTTAGGTGACTCCGACTTAGATTGCAGTTCATCTATTTAGAAGTTAGTTACACAGTTGAGAAGATAGTTTGTTAGAAAATATTTTGTTTAGATAGTTAGTTGAGCTCCTGATTACTTTTGTATAAATATAGCTGATGCATTATCAAATATGTTGTTGAATAAGAAAGTATATATTGGTTTCAGTTTTGTTTCATGGTATCAGAGCTTAACTAACTATCTAAACAAAATATCTTCTAACAAACTAACTATCTTCTCAACCATGTAACTAACTCCTAAACAGATGAACTTCTTGAACTGTAATCTGTTGAACTGCAATCTGAGCCGGAGTCACCTAAGTTGGCTGCACTACTTGCACCTGAGCTGCTGCACCACTTAAACTTGAGCTAGCTGAACTATAATCCTCAACAAGTGTCAACAATGGAGTCAAATGTAAATGTCTATCCAAGGATGGACAAAGAATCATTAGTAGTTTTTTGAACTATCAAATCTCCTTCTTCCTCAACCTTACCTGGTGGCCGTATTCGCACTATAACCTAATTTATGCAACAATTATAGCAAGAATCAGAAAATATTGCTTAATTAATATTTGGTTGCCCAGAAAACACCAAAAGGATAAGAAAGAAAAATTCTAAATCCAAATATTTTAATCATTTGACACTTCAAACACTAGTAATTACACTAAAGAAATAACATTTAGAATTTTGTTTTCTTTTGTTATATGACTTTTCATTGATTATCTCTAGTAATTACACTAGCAATTCTCTTTTAGTTGTGATAGTACTTGCCAAACTTTTTTAATGCTATTGCTAGCTCATGAAAAAAGTATTAATTTTTAAAATAATATAATATACATTTATTTTTATGTTTTAAATTTGACTTTCTTTGTGCTTACTTTCATTTGAAGGCATAATAGTTTGGTCTTTTTTGGTTGATTTAAGAGAGCAATGTATTTCTTGAATCTATTATAATCTATCAAGAGCATTGTAGAAACTTTTGGTTTCTTCATTAATATGCTTCATACTAGATATGCTTCTAGTATGTTTGATAGTACCGATTTAGATTGCACCACTGGGATGTAATCATTAATGGTGCATGCATGCATAAATAGCTTTAGACTCATCTAAGAATCTTCATTAGAGATACCTAGTCACAAAAACAGAATCGTATCTTCCAAACTCGAGTTCAAGAGCAACTTCAACGATATCAAATGCAGTTAGAGTCGAAGATGAATGACATAATAGAGAAACAAATTTAGGTTATATGCACATATTTTCAGTCACGAATTGAGTTTTTGGAATCTTAATTGCCAATGGTCATATTTTTAAAATAGGAAAAAATCTAATACAGCGTTTTTAAAACGTCGCTAAATACTTGATGATGTCATGTTACTGTTATTTACAACATTTAGTAGCGTTAAAAACGCAGCTTATACTAAGTTAATGACATTTGTAAAGCGCCATAACGTTACAGCGACAACCGCATCTTCGGCGTTTAGTATTAAACGTCACAGAAAGAATTAGCGGCCTTTTTTACACCTATAGCGGCATTTTTTAAATGCCACTAAATGTGGAATTTCTAGCCGTGTAAATTATATATTCACATATAAAATTTAAAACCACCCTACCATCGTCGCTACCATCATCATGCCTGTTTGCATTTCTTTTATTTCATGTTATATTTTATTTTTTGGATCTAAATGACATAACCACTCTCTTACATTTTAATAGTGCATTAGCTTCCTTGAAAAATTATTTCTATCTTTCTCTATATTATATCCTATTAAGTTGTAGCCTCCCTAGTACTTAGTCGAGCAATTCCTATTTACGAATTCACAATCATCTCCTTCAACACCTATATACGAGAGGTTATTTACTCTGGTTTTTTTTTTTAATACTAAATCAGTCAAGTAATAATAGAAACAATACTCAGAAAGATCTAGTCAACCTGAATATCAATTTCATGAAAATAAAGAATCGTAAATTTGGACCATCTAGTTGGTATATCATCCGCTAAAACAACGTTACTCTGATGGGTCTTCTTTTCATTCAGCTAAGCATCTCATCTTTGTAGGAACTTCATTTCCTATCAAAACAAATTTTGTGATGGGTGTTGTTTACATCCGATAGGCGTCAAAATGGTTCATATCATGAATTCTTAGTTTCATATTCAACATTGTGAGGAAGTTTGAGCTTAAAATTTATAGGATAGAGGTGGTAGAGGTGTACGTAGTGCTGGTAGTTACAATTAGGGCAGCATAGGCGGTGTAAATAGTGGTGGTAGTTATAGTTATATGGTGGCTAGTGTTTAGCCATTTATAACTATTTGAAATGAAGGTTAAATGAACAGCTATTAGTTACCCATTAAATAACCATTAGATAAGCGACCTCAATTTTTATTTTTGTTTTTATTTATTTTTTCCAATCAGCCCAACCGCAACCACTATAACTGCCCTTACCACCACCATTGCAGTTGTTGCCAACATCACTACCACCATGCCACTACAACCACCATCACCACCCCCACTGTCCAATAAAATTTTCTGCTTAAACTTTATATCATACTTTTTTTGAATGAAAACTTTATATCATACTTGATACCAACATTTTTGCCAGTGTTGGGGAAGACCTATCACAGAATTTGTTTTTATCCTTTTAGGAGACTTATTTTGGTGGATAATGGTATCTACAAGGTAGATCTAAATTTGATAATATCCATGTTTCATGTAGTTGACAAGCAGTTTCTGAAAATGTGTATTCCTTTATAATTATTACTTGACTAGCAGAAGAAGGCAAGGGTAAGTCAATTCGTTTATATGCAGCTGAAGGAGATAATTGTGTTAATTGCTCCAGAAAACTAGAAGGTTACTAAAACTTAAATTATATATATATATATAGAAAACAAGATAAAAAGAATTGTGGAGAAAAAAGTACGATTAAAATTCAAATTATTAGGGATCAATTAAAATGAAAGTCTATCCAAAAGTGAACATATAATATTAAATCAGATAAATAGAGATGACAATGGTAGCAAGTGGTGTAGCGCGTATATGATGGTGTTTTAATTTTATATGTGAATATATAATTGGTTTAATGGGTGGATTGGGTATTTTACTTTAAATAAATAGGTTAAATTAGAAGTAATTATCTAAATCGGTAATTAAAAACTCAGCCCATTTATGACTTTTGCTCAAATTTACCCAAATCCGCCCATTTGTCCCCTAATTGTGTTAATGAAAAAAATAAAAATAAAAATAATCTCAAATTAGTTTAAACCCAAACAAATGTAAGCAAATTTGGAGGATTAAAAGATTAAGTGAACATATATATATGGTAAAAGATGGTGATATTTTGTAATCATGGTGTTTATTAACTTTCATCTCTATGTTGCTGATATGTTGAATTATTTAGATTAGAAATGATAAAAATCCTCTTTTTTTTTACCCCCACAACCCCCACAGACACATGTCAGCCACAGATAGGAAGAAAAAAAAAAACAAAAAAAATAAAAAGTTGGCCAATCACAATGCATTGAGGGTGGTGAGAGTTCCCTAAAAAAGGGGTTCCAACCTTTTTCCTATTCAGATTATATCAAAATATGCATTGATTGAGGCCAAATTGTATAACACGGAGGCCGATAATTAGGATCTCTTTATCCTACTTGCCTGTCAAATTATATATTTTATGCTTGTTTAATGTCAATCAGGTTGGATACAGTGAGAGCATAAAATGAGCAAAAATGCAAAAATTGTAGAGAAAAATGCTTCCCGCACATGTAGCCCATCCATCGCAGCCAAATAGAGCCTAAGGAAATCAAATGTACGGGGGCCCATTCCCGCACGTGTGGAACCCCCACTGCACGTGCGGTGGAATTTCCCGCATGTGAGGCCATACCTCAGGAAGCGTGCCTGATGTTTTGAATGTTGGAAAAATCGTAGAGGTACAAAAAGAGAGAAAAGAGGCTGCTCTTAGGGTTGGAAAATATTTTAGGGAAAATGAGAGGTCAGGGTTTGAAGAAGGGGAATTCTCAAGTTTCAAGGACAATTTCCATGGAGGGTTCTTCTTCTTTTTCTACTTCTACCCACACCTCCATGAGTGGCTAGGCTCCTTTTTCTAAGGTTTTGATGAAACCCTAGCCAAGTAAATAGATATTCTTTTTGGTTTTCTTTTATGTAATGGTTTGAACAATTGTATGGTTCTGAAGAAGTTTTCAAATATAATTTTCCATTATTTCTTCAAGTATTATTCTTTCTGTGATTTTTGAATGCTTCCCATGCAATAGTTTTCTGTGTTTTCATGTTCAAGGTATGAGACGAGCCATACTACGAGGGACGAGTTGTGTTGCTACCCTAGCTTAGAGCGAACGACTCGTACTACTTGAGATAGTTCGTGTCTATACATTGAACGTGTTAATTTTTTTGATAAATGCTTCGAGTTTGTAGTTATGAGATATTATTTAGTTCGAACCGTAACATAATTGAGTTTCAAATTGAAGCCTTATTTATATAACTAGTAGTGAATTCATTACACTAGGTTTTTCTCAAAATCAGTAAATTCCAATCTTTATTCATAATTGCTAGTTTATTGTTTTGTTTAATTTAATTATCAGTAGGTTATGAATCATCATCTTTTTAATAAAAAATTGAATTAGGAATTTAACAATTAAATTAGTTTAATTTCTCGTTTGCCCTTGTGGATTGATACCTAAACTTACCGTTATTCTAAAAAAATTGGTATAGTTTAGTGTTTATTTTTTGTGTGTGAAACGCCCATCATGCATCGACTTCAATTCTATTTGTTTTAATATGTAGGTTCAAAGACCTTTAGAATAGGGCTGTGTAGTGGATCCATTAGACCGGATAATCGCTAGACCCGACCACATTTGGGTGGATGCGTGACACTTGACGGGCGGATGGGGTCTAGATTTTGCATTTTAGCGGGTTCGGGTCGGGTTGCGGTTGATCTGCCATTTCACCCACTGGACCCGACCCATCTGCCACTCTCAATTTTTTAATTTTTATATTTTTTACACCCTCAGAGACACACATACACTCTCTCTTAGCCCTTTTCTTCGACATACTCTCTCTCTCTATCTCTATCTCTTCTCTCTCTCTGTTCTCCCAAAAAACCCTACCCATCTACTGATAGTGACGGCGATCTTCTCCATCGTCTGATTAACAGTGAGCGACAATCTACACTGAAAGACAATCGGCGATCGGGGTGCGATATTCTCTTCTCTTCTTTTATTCTCTTTTTCTCTTCTTCTTTCCTCTTCTTCTCCTCTTCTTCTCCTCAATCTATTCTGTTTTGTTCTAGTTCGAAAACGAAAGGCGATCAACAATCTAAGCTGTTCTATTTTCTTAAAAAAACTTTTTTATTTGTTTTTTGTTTTGTTCCAGTTTGAAAATGAAAACCTCTGTTTTCTCTTCTTCTTTCCTTTTCTTCTCTTCTTCTCCTTAATCTCTAATCTTTTTTTTTTTTTGGTTACACTTCGAAAACCTCTCTTTTAGAGTCTAATATCTATTTTTTTTTTTTTTCTGGTTCTAAAACCTAAGAGGTGGTGAGATTCAGAGTGTGAGGATTCTATACACAGAGAAATACAGTTCGAAAACCAGAGAGGTTTTGTTTCTTTTTCTTGTTATTTGCAATAGATTTGGTAAGGGACTTCATAGAAAAAATATTAGATTAATTTGCATCCAAAAGTGAAAAAAAGTAAATGTGGACTTGTTATTACACTGTATATTGGACTTGTTGGACTTCTTATTCATTTTGCAATGGTTGGTTATTACACTGTATATTGGACTTGTTATTACATTGTACCTTGCACTTGTTGGACTTGTTATTCAATTTGCAATGGATGGCTATTCAGTGTAGACTCAACACTGGGGACAGGTTATGTTTGTTTGGGTTATCCCATAATGTTAATTGTGTTCTTTGCCATAACCATTATGAGTATCGTAATCATCTGTTTTTCCATTATCCTTTCTTTGATATAGTTTGGAGTAAGTTAAAGAATATAATTAATGTATCTTGGCCATGTCTTCAATGGAATGAGTTGGTGGAACATATTTCAAAATCTGTTAAGGGTAAATCTATTGGTGCTATTATTTCTAAACTTGTGTTTACTTGTGTAATACTTTATTTTGGATGGTTGTATGTTGAAAATTTGTGCTAAAATCCTATCCTCATCCTCTTTATCTTTATTCTCACAATCAGTATTATATGTATAAATATCCTATCAGTGGATAGTGTTGAAAATTTGTGCTAAAATCAATGGAAATGAATGGATAGTGTTGAGGATAAGATATTTACTACTAGTGTCATATACTTCACTGCCCAGGTTTTCTGTTTTGTTGTAGTACTATTGTTTTGGATACACAATGTTTGTTGTAAATTGTAATATATTTGACAGTGCATGCACAATGTTGAGGAAGGAAGTGCACACGTTTTTTTTTTTTTTTGAAGAAGAAGAAGAAATGCACAATTGAATTATGTTAAAAATTTGTAAAATTTTAAACCGCCAAACTAATTCGCATCCATTCGCTAATTTGCTCAATCTGCATCCGCCGGATTGGCGGACAGATTCGGATTGATTTTCTCCAATCCGCCAATCCGGCGGATAGATGGCGGATTGGAGGTTCCATGGCTGCAACTGACCCACGCCCACCCCTACTTTAAACTGATCTCATAAGTGTGAATCTTTTAAATTCTTATCATATGAGAATATTTTGGATTCTTATCAGAATATCGTTTGAAGATAAAATTTTCAAGATTATGTGTATTATGCGGCCTCTAATTGTTGAATGTTTTATTCATCTCTTTTTAGTTTTTATGATACCTTTTGCATCAATGATGTTTTAAATGAAAAATAAAAAATAAAAAATCTCAAATGTTATGTTGAGATTTTAAGCAGGGAGAAATGACATAAAAAATATAGTAGACCTAATGTTATTTTTAACAATTTTATGATACAATTTTTTTTACTTCAAATGATATTGAAATTTAAATTGAAAAATCAAGAATTCAAACTCATAACCGAGGATACCATTGATTCTATAGGTCCACCCAGCAAATTGAATTGCTCCACTAGAAAGGTGAATTGTTTATCTTATTTAATAAAAAAATGGAGTACTTTTTGTAATGTAATAGGATTAATAATATGTATATGTACGAGCACAGAATAATCTTCTCGTATAATCCTGTTGATCAAGTTTGCACTCCTTCAAACGTCGTTGCTTTGCTTCTTGGAAACACAAACGTGAGCTATCCGGCGGGTATGTGCCGAAAACCTCTCCGATGCCTAAGTCAACAAATAGACAATAGACACAAAAGCTCTGTGCATTTGAGAGTAAGAATTGTGATACCTATACATAGGTTTTGTCATGAGCTTTTATAGATTCTGCGTGGCACAATCCTAGTGGGACTCCATTTCTCCTCAGCAGAATCCTCCTAGGAGTCTCATTCCCAAGGATAATGCATATCTTGATAACACCCAACTCACTACCAACTAAGTGAGATGGTCTTATGTAATAACCATGTCCTGTATTATGTTAATTAATCATGATTATGTTTGTAATTATGTGCTTAATTTGAATTTGGGTGTTAATTGCATGATTATATGTGATTTTGGCTTTGTATCTGTTCACCGTAGAAAAATCTGTTAGAATCTATGCTTTGAACTGAAAATTAAAGGCCTTATCGGCCACAGAAACCGAAATTGACTACGCCATTATGATTGGCGTAATTTTTAGAGCCTACGGTGAAATTTAATTAGAAATTGATTTGGATCAAAATAATTAGATTAAACTGATTGAATTGGATACAATTAATTAGCCTTAACCAAGTCTAATTAGATAAGCCTATAAATAGGCCCTATATACACTTAAACTCACAATTTTTGAGCTAAAAATCTGAAGTTACACTCTAGAGAGAGAGAGAGAGAGAGAACCGAAATTAGAGTGAGAAATGGGTCAACATTGAAGAATTGCAAGAGAATTCAACAAACTAAGAAGATTAGCTCAAGAATTGGCTATAGTTGAAAGAATTGAAGCTCCTAGGTGAGTAACCAACCCTTAATTCATGAGTTGAGTTTGTAATTATATGAATTCAAAGAGAATATGTAACCAAGAGCAAGAATTAAGTTGTAATTGATGAAATTGAAGTCAATATACACATGCATGTAAGAAATTGCCATGAATTTGCATATTTGAGCATGAAACATGTAGCTCATGTTGATTTGAGAGTCATATACAACATGCATGTAAGAATTTCCATGGTATGGAACTCAATTCAAAAGATTCATGTTACAATTAGAAGTTGATTATGAGAACATAAAGAATATCACACCAAATCATACATGCATACATAATTCTAATAGATTCCATGATTTTGAACATCATTTGTGCCATTTAAAGTGGGATTGGAGTCAATAATTGACATGCATGAAAGGTTTGTGAAGATATGAAGCTTGTATAAAGTTTGAATGCATGAGCTTTGACCATACCAAGAGAAATGTTGATTAATCTGAGAATTAGATCATGGTTTTGGACAATTGGTTTTAAATAACCTATATTCTCAAGCTATATAATGTTTTTCCATGATTTTGTACCAAAAACACGAACTTTGAACCTTTGAATGCTAAGTTTGAGCTTCAAGAACAATTCTAGAAATTCCAGAATTTGGCATGTCCGCTAGAGCGGGGAAAGCACCGCTCAAGTGTGAAATGTTAGTTCCTAAAAGTTTTGCAGACATGATGTCCGCTCGAGCGCCTAGACACACACTTTGGCTCTCAGCTCGAGCGTTCGAAGTCACGCTCGAGTGTAAAAATGAAGTAACCAGTACTTTTGTAGACCAAAAGCGGCGAAAGCTGCGCTTGAGCGGGGAGCCCTGTTTTTGAAAATTTGAAAAGATGTTTTGTGTTTCATTTTCCGTTCTCTTTCATTTCTAAGCACTCTTAGGCATGCATTGAGCTTTGTATATGACCTAAAATGATAAGAAAGAAGCCTAAGAGAAATAATAAGTTAAGAACGGATTGAATCGCTTATGACCCATTGTAATATGAAATGTGTAGGGTCAAGCGCAAGGGCAAATCCATCGGCGAAACACTGTGAGTAATATCTTAGTAAAGATATTTTCAAGTATGTTACTTTCCAAATGCTACTTCGGTATAAGCTTCATGGATTTATTGATTTGAAATATGAATGAGTATTCTATATGCCTAATTTTGTATTAGGCCGTTTGATACGTTTGATATGTCCGAATTGGGCCTAAGGCCGTTTTCCATTTGATATGTTTGAATATAAAGATGGGCCAAAGGCCGTTTGAATACCGTGATTGGCCAAAGGCCATTTGAAAATGAGCACAATGGGCCGAAGGCCGTTTGAATGAAAAAGGGATCATGATCATGAATATAAAATACGCATAGATATGAATATAAGGAGAATGGGCCCAAGGCCGTTTGATACGCCTGATATGTTTGAATTGGGCCCGAAGCCATTTGATATGTTTGAATTGGACCAAAGGTCGTTTTGAATAAAGAGTTGGTTGGACCAAGGGTCATTTTGTATAGATGGACCCAAGGTCATTTTGTTTTATATAAGAATTGGACCTGAGATCGTTTTGCCTATGGAAATGATGTGTTAGATCCAAGGTCGTTTTGCTTTATTGAGATTTGTAAATCTGATGTGAATGAGAATAGTGGTTCAAATGTGTACATTATAAGTATGACTCATTTATGAACGAATCTCATTCATTAACCTCTTTATTTTGATATTATTCACTGGGCGCTAGCTCACTCTTATTTATATGTATGTAGGTGAGTAAAGGGACGTTCAACCCCAACCATAGTGGAATTTAAGAAAGGAACCCGAGTTTTGTGAAGTCAGCCCAGGTGCCTTATGCAAGAGGCTTTGTTTATGATCTTTTCTATTTCTTTTGCTATTTCTATTGGTCATGATAGACCGTTTATGTGTATAAGCTTTTGGTTTAGCTGACTATGTGTTTGAATGATCCTGGGTATACAAGATGTTAACTACTGATATGTGGTGTAAGTTATTATTAAGTATATGTGAAATGTTTTGATATGCCATGTAAGCGTAGCTCATTGGACAAAATTTTTAAGTTTGCTTCCGTATCTGGCCCCATTTTATTAATTGTTAATTGATATCAAGTTTGAGGCCGTAGGTAATCTCATGATTACTGGCCGGTTATGACTTTAGTCTATAGGGGCGGGTTCGGGTCATGACATCTTAGCTCTTTTACCTCGGCTGCTAGTTCAGTCAACCGAAGTAACCTGACCCTGCCCTATAAGGGACAAAACCGAGATAGTATCCTGCCGGGCTATTCTCTGCACTGGTGAACTTTAGTCTGTCATTGGACTACATTCAAATAACCCGGTTCAGGCCATGGCTCAATATCTGCACGGCCCAATGCCGAGCTACGCAAGCTCTTACCTCGGCCCATAACTTGGCCCAATCATATAAATTACCCTCTCAATTGCCCCTTAATTCCATCTGTGAAGTATGATTGGGATTAGTCTTCTCAAGCCGTGCTAAGATATTCAAACCAACCGAACCAAAATATTCAACCTAACCGACCTAAAATGCGTCCGCCAGAAGGTAGCTCAGTTTCTAGAAACTGCGCCGATCGTACAGCCTATTGTCCTATGTAACTGACATCGTGTCCTTATTGGGACACGTGGCATGCACCGATTGCCCCTCCGTACTGTAACAACCATCTCATACTTACCAAAAATTTGAAAAGTCCCGCCGTTTTGCCTCCATTATAACACAACCCCTTAATTTCGAATAGTCATCGTCTACTGTTCATCCTCTTACCTCACCAATCTTGGCAATCACAACTCTAATCCTACACTTGTCTGTATTCAAGCACTGGTACCATTATTTTCGTCATCAAATCAAACCTAACACTATTGCTATAACGCCATTTGCGGATTTGTGCCTCCGCTCAAAAACTCATAAGTTTTATATTCTTTCGTGCACTCTCTATGACTCTTCATGTTCTTGGATTGTGAACCCATCGATGATACCACAATATTATTTTTAGCATTTGTTATGTGTAAAAACGAACTTAAAATTGCATTAGCTCCTAAAAGCTCCACACCTTAGGGAAAACTCCCCCCATACTTGGAACTAAAATCTAACAAGAATTTTGGTTTTGATCCAAAATCGTTCTGAAACTAAGCTACAAACTTGTTTGTGCTCACTTAGACGTGTTTTACCGAACTAGGAAAACATCATCTAAACATAACCGTGCTCCTGCCTGGCTCTATACATAGACGATGCTAAAATCTCACATTTTCTCAAGATGAGGCTAAAACCTTGCCTCAGTTTTTAGCCGAGCAAACTAATTTACACTGATGCCTTAGCCCGGTCACTAGTTGGCCATAACACATTCTATGTTCTTCATTGTGCTGACTTTGACTAGGTTTTATCCAGGCACACCATTCACCACAACGCCGGGCTAAGGAGCCGAGCAGATATTTACGAACAAACTAAGGACACACCTATGGGAAAATACCAGTTTCTCGTGAGTTCGCCCGGTGCCATAGCTAAGTTCCGAAGGGAATACAACATCCCTGATGATGTACAATTCGAGCTAGCCGAACTGGACACCACGGCCTGGGGCAAATCGGGCTTCGTTCCTTTTACCCTTATATCTATCGTGGAGGCCGGGCTTCGGTTCCCTGTCCAGCCCCTCATCTACGAGTTTCTTAGGCAAACCAGATTGTGTCCCACCCAATTATCCACAAACACATACAGAATAATAAGTGGAATTGCCGAGCTAAATAGCCGTCTCAATCTCAACCTTGGATTGGCTGAGCTATTTCATTAATACTCACTCGACCAAAATGACGATGGTTGGTTTCATTACCTACGCATCAGAAAGGGCCGAGAGAAAATCGTCAAGTGCACGCCAAACAAGGATCTGAACGACGATGATTTTCTTTGGGTCTCTGGTAATTTTGAAGATCAGGATGCCTAAATACCGGGCTACAATATCAACTGGAATAAAAGAACCCCTGGTGAGCATAGCTTGGTTGTTCTAAAAATTTGTATCGTTACGTAGCCGTGCTAACACTTGGTTCTTTTTTGTAAATCTAAACCAGTTGAAAATAGACTACGCCTACACTAACCAAGCCGCGCTATGAGTTGCCTTATGGTATCGCCACCGCGACTGGACCGAGCTTTTAGGAGTAGTACCGTCATATCGCTACAGCGACAAGAGGAAAAACAGAGTTATAGACTTCTTGCTTGAGTCTTCGCCTGAACTGGATCCAACTTATCTCTGATCAACCTTATTCCCCTCACCGAAGAGCAAGAGATAGCCAAAAGGAGTGCCATGTAAGCTCTTATTACCGAACAGTCCTCCGCCAACATCCAAATCGAACAAGCATCCTTTGGTCAACCTCGCGAGATAGTCGTCACCTTTCCAACCACCAAGGCAACCACGTCTCGGCAAAACAAGCACGCGCGCACCTCGTTGACCGAACAATAACATTTGGTGGATGAGGAAGAGACCGTGCTTCCTGATCCCGTGCTGCCGAACCCAGAGCTTGCCCGTTCTAGCCGAGCAAGCCCTTCTTCCCCTCCTGTATGGGCACCAGCAATGTTTTACAAAAATCGCGCTGTGTTCACCAAGGATTTAGTGGTTACTGAGAAGAACCACATGCTTGCTTTTAACCTTTCAAAAAGCCTTTGTCTTCCAGCGGACATGAAGTATCACGACCACTTGACCGAACTCAAGGCCATTCGGTCGGCTACTAAGTCCATGGTGCTAGTAAGTCCTTCACTCACTAATTTAAGTCTATTGTGTTCAACTATTTGCTCGTTTTGCACCCTAACATCTCTTTATTTAAATTGCAAGCCATGTAAAAAAGCTATGTAGCCTATAAACGTGTGCTTGAACTGCGAAAAATAGCACGGTCGACCGTGGCTGATTTAAACGCCAAAGCGGCTGAGTTGAAAGAGGTAAAAGCGAAACTGGCAGAGGTGGCTGTTGAAAATGAACGACTGGCTGAGTTAGTCAACACGGCCAAGGCTGATAAACAAAAAGCCCTAGCCGAAAAAAAGACCACTAGTTGCTCGAGCTTGCCAAGCTAGAAAAGAAAAAGAACGCCGAGATCTAGGAATGGAAAAAGAAGACGGAGGACGTAGAGGACCGGGTTTCAAAAAGAGGTGAAGAAACCTACGTCCAATAGTGTAAAGCAGCCAAAGACATATTCTTCAAATGCGGCTGGAAGACTGCGGCTGAAAAGCTCGGTTAAGGGTATGACTCCAAAATTTTCTTGAATCCTCCTCTCCACTTCATATTGAGCTATATGATGGACTATGCAAATGCAGTCCAGTAGAAGTTCCTTCAAGAGGAGGAGGAGAAAGAGGAGATCCCTGACCCAGTTAATGTTCCTCCTGCCAACACTGACCTCGATCGCCAGTCTTCACTACCTACTCAGGTGGATCTGCTCAGCCAAACTGTGCCAAGCATGATCAATGGAGTACCTGTGACCGATCTAACATAGGAAGTTGAAACCAAAACCCGCCTGCCCAATGATGAAGTCCATGGTGACCTAGATGCTGACCTTGATGACATTTTTGCCTGACTAGGATAGAACTCGCCTTTTTTTCTTGTTTTTTGCTTGTTTTCTATTCTTTGTTATGTAACCAGGCTATATGCCCCACTTTTTGTAATCATCTTTCAATCAATGAAAATTTTTTTTGAACTTTTTGCTTGGTCACTGCGCTTTTCCTTCATTATAGTGTATCATTTTAACTGCATACCTGGCCAGGCTCACCAGCTCTGCCTTATCCTGCCAATCTTCCTTAGCCGAGATATCCACCTCGGCTAAAGAAAAAACATGTTGGTCACACCTGCCAACCCTCTTTTAGCCTAGATCCTTATTTCAGCTACCATCTTTCCTTAAGCCTAGATCCTTATCTCAGCTGAAAAGTGAAAAAACTGTTGGTCAAACCTACCAACCTTCTTAAGCCTAGATCCTTATCTTGGCTAGAGAGTGCTAAGTGTTGGTCAAACCTACCAGCCTTCTTAAGCCTAGATCCTTATCTCGGCTAAAGGGTGCAAACGGTTGGTCAAACCTACTAACCTTGTTTAGCCTAGATCCTTATCTCAGTTGCCATCCTTTCTTAAGCCTAGATCCTTATCTCGGCTGAAGAGTGAAAAAACTGTTAGTCAAACCTACCAACATTCTTAAGCCTAGATCCTTATCACAGCTGTCATCCTTCCTTAAGCTTAGATCCTTATCTTGGCTGAAGAGTAAAAAAATTGTTGGTCAAACTTGCCAACCTTCTTAAGCCTAGATCCTTATCTCGACTAAAGAGTGCAAAGTGTTGGTCAAACCTGCCAACCTTCTTAAGCCTAGATTCTTATCTCAGCTAAAGGGTGCAAACTTTATGTTGGTCAAACCTGCCAACCTTCTTTTACCTAGATCCTTATCTTGGCTAAAGAATGAAAAAAAAGTATTGGTCAAACCTGCCAACTTTCTTAAGCCTAGATCCTTATCTCGGCTAAAGAATGAAAAAAGTGTTGGTCAAACCTACCAACCTTTTTAATTGCCCCCCAATCGGACAATGAGTATAAACAACTTTACAAACAGAGGAAAGAATTTTTATAGAAAAAATGTCTACTTATTTTATTGAAAAAAGAAAAATTACAAGTGTTTAAGAAAGAGCTAAAAATAAAATACTTTGAGATTGGCCATGTTCCATGGCCTTGGAATAGCTCGACCGCCCACATCTTCTAGGTGATATGTCCATTTTCTTGCCAAACCAATCACTCTGTACGGTCCTTCCCAATTAGGTCATAATTTTCCATCTCCAGGCACCAAAGTGTTTTCCATTACTTTGCGCAACACTCTATCTCCAATCTTAAATTGCCTTGGGTGCACCACTTTATTGTATTTCCTGGACAACTCCTGTTGATACGAGGCAATGTGTGCCAATGCCCTTTCTCTTCTCTTTTCTACAAGGTTTAATTCTAGGGCTATGGCCTCTCCATTCAAGTTTGGATCAAAATTTTCGCTTTTAATGGTGGGAAAGCCAACTTCCAGAGGGATTACTGCCTCCATGTCATAAGCCAAGGAAAAAGGCGTTTCGCCAGTCGACCGCCGAGGTGTAGTTTGGTAAGCCCATAAAATGTGGGAAGTTCCTCAGCCCATTTGCCTTTTGTTTTTTCTAGCCTTTTTTTCAGACCATCTAAGACTACCTTGTTGGAAGCTTCAGCCTGGCCATTGGCTTAGGGGTACACTGGCACAGAGTTATAAAATTCTATCTTGTATTCTTCGCAAAAACCCTACAGATTTTTCTATCAAACTGAGTGCCATTGTCAGCTATCAAAGCCTTGGGAGTTCCAAATCGGGTTATGATGTTCTGCTAGACAAACTTCTTGACATCTTTTTCTTTGATGGATGTGAATGCTTCTGCCTCTACCCACTTTGTGAAGTAGTCCGTTGCCACGAGAAAGAACTTCTTGTTGCCCAGCGCGATTGGAAGTGGTCCTACTATACCCAAACCCCACATTGCAAAAGGCCAAGGGCTGATCAAAAGTAGGAGCTCTCTGGCTGGTTGAT
This sequence comes from Camellia granthamiana, assembly GCA_036172215.1. Classification (NCBI taxonomy): domain Eukaryota; kingdom Viridiplantae; phylum Streptophyta; class Magnoliopsida; order Ericales; family Theaceae; genus Camellia; species Camellia granthamiana. The sequence continues at coordinate 95,049,457 of CM069908.1, read as the reverse complement.
GTATTTGATATGTGAACTTTTGACATTTCTTACACTTCTTAATGTACTTTCCTACGTTCGCTTGCATGTATGACCACTAATACCCTTGTGAAATAGCTCGATAGGCCAGGGATCACCCTTCTTGATGACTCCCATACACGTCTTCGTGCAAGGATGGATGGACACACATCAAGCATGGTCCTCTGAAAGACTTCTTGTACAACGCCAAGGATGGGGAAAGCCAAACCGCTATGATTTGGCGCGAATTTTGTTAGCTTCCTTCTTTTTTTCAAGTAAAATGTCGTATTTTAAAAACACTATGATGGGGTCCATCCATGAAGGACCTAGATCGGCGCAGCATGCTTCAGCCGCTTCAGGCTCTTCGATACTTGGTCTTGGTAAGAAGTCTATTAACAATGGGTGTGGGATAGACGTATCTGTTATTGACGCAAAATCTGCCAGCTCATCTGCTTTACTATTTTTTCTCGGTCGATTTGCTCTATCCTAACCACTTCAAATTTTATGATCTCCTTTCTGACTAACTCTTGGTACTTGGCCATTCTATCATCCTTTACTTCGTAGTAGCCCAAAATTTCGTTGACTACAAGTTGGAAGTCACCGTATACCATCAGTTCGGTGGCCTCCATGCGAAATGTTGACTTCAAACCAGTTAATAATACTTTATACTCCGCCTCATTGTTGGATGCTGGAAATCCAAGGTTGATTGCCGTTCAATGGTCAAGCCATCTGGTGAGATGAAAACTATGACGAGTCATGCACTGTGCGTGTTGGACGCTCCACCTATGAAGAGCTACCATATCTCTCCTACAAACAATTTCCAGTAAGTGGAGGGCTCTAATGACACCTTAGGATTAAAGGTGTTAATGCTGACGCTGTCATCTTGTAAGTTGTTGTCCGTCGTTATGATCTGGTCCTCACTGCCTGGCTATCTTAGGACTTCACTTTTAGTCGAGTCCTTGGTTGTCATAGTACGGTCTGCTCTTTCTTCTCTTTCTGCAAGGCTGAGTGGTTTGCTGCACAGTTAAGTAACTTGCTACGGGGGCTGCGTTGTCCCGGCGACACTTTTCCCCCTTTGTTCAGTTGCCTCGGTCAAGTCGACCGGGCAAACATGATGACTTCTTGGAGTAAATTCGGCCACAAAGTCTACCAAGGCTTGGGCTTTTATTGCGGTTCTTGGTTGAAACTTAATGTCGAATTGTCCTAACTCCATGGCCCACTTCAAAATTCACCCAGAAAAGTCTACCCTTTCGAACAAGGCTTTTAAGGGGAAGACTGTTAAGACGATCACTGTGTGGACATAGAAGTAGTGCGACAATTTTCTTGAGGCCATCATCAAAGCTAAAGCCAACTTCTCCAACGGCAGGTACCTCGTTTTAGTGCCCAATAATGTCTTGCTGACGTAAAAGATAGGCAAGTGCTATATTCCCTCCGTTCGTACCAACACTGCACTAACTGCGTGCTGGGAGACTACTAAGTATAGAAAAAGTTCTTCCCCAGGAACCAGGGTAGTCAACAACGGAGGAGAGGTCATATATTCTTTCAGGTTTTGCAAAGCTGTCGCACTCGTTATCCCACTCAAACTTGGCCTTCATTGTTAGGAAGAACGGTCGATATCTGTCGGACGACCGACTTATGAATCGGTTAAGGGCAGCAGCCAGGCTTACGAGATGTTGTACTTCTTTGATTGTGTTGGGCATTTCTAGCTCTTGAATGGCTTTGATCTGTGACAGATCAGATTCTATCCCATAGTTTGTCACTAGAAAGCCTAGAAACTTTCTTGATCCCACGCCAAACGCGCACTTGGCTGCGTTCAGTTGCAATTTGTGGGTTTTCAAAATTTGAAACATCTTAGCTAGGTCTTTGAGATGGTCTCCTTCATTCTTGCTCTTGACCACCATGTCGTCTATGTAAGCTTCCATTGTTTGGCCTAACAATGGCTTGAACATTTTGGTGATCATTCGTTGGAATGTTGCCTCTGGATTTTTTAGGCCAAAGGGCAAGACCTTGTAGCAATATAATTCCCTGGGTGTCACGACCCAAACCCAGTACCCAAAGGTTTGGCATCGCAACAAGATAAAAATAAAATAATTCTAAAATTTCTATAGTAGGGGCCAATTGTTATTTAAGTCCTCCAAGACATGGGACTCCCGTGGTGGTACTTACAAAAAATAATTGTTTACAAGATCTTTGTCAAATACTTTCTAAAATTTAAACAAGCATATCCATGAGTTTCCATTTAAGCAAATAAAGGTTAGAAAACAATCTACATAATTGAAACATTAATATAACTACAAAACATAAATTATATAAAATAAATTATAGTAACTCAAAACATTCATAAAATATATTATGGTGACTTAAGACATAATGAAAACATGTTATGGTAACTCAAAGTATAATATAACTCACCTTAACGTAGATTTTAATTTCCCCTTGTTGTTTATCGAGTGTATTGTTTCTGTTTCCTCTCCTTTAGTTTATCTCCTACTTCTATATATATATATATATATTTATTTATTTTATTTTATATCTCTTTTCTTTGGACGGTGGCGCCATCCCCTATTTATGCAAGCTTGCATCCAATCTTATTGCTCCAGGTTTGTAGACACGTAGCAGCAAATTAAGCTTTTACCTTCCTAGCTCTCCATTTGTCACCACCTATAACTTTTGGGGTTTATTATGCTTAATCCCCAATTAAGCACTATCTTTATTACACAATAGCCCATTATTAATTAAAGTAGTTCCCATATTTTTATTTATTTTATTTGTTTACATATATTTTTGTAATACCCCCAATGACCTTATTCATCAACAGTTTTTACTATTATTATTATTTATTCATATCTATGTATATGATTTTTGTTTTACTGCATAGTAAAATTAATTGAATATTTGGGTGTCACACTTCTCTTCTTCTAAATAGAAGTTTGTCCCCAAACTTGATGTATCTTGGGTTTCGAAGAGGTGTGGGTATTTGGCTCGCATTTGGCTTTCAATTTCCCATGTCGCTTCTTCGGCACGATAGTTTCTCCATAAGACTTTCACAAGAGGTATAGTTTTGTTTCGAAGAACTTGATCACGATGATTGAGAATCTATACAGGTTGCTCTTCATAAGAGAGGTCTTCTTGAACTTCCAGATTCTCATAATCGACAACAAGCTCTGGATCTCGAAGATATTGACGAAGCATCGAAACATGAAACACATTGTGGACATTGGACAGTTCAAGTGGAAGCACAAGGCAATATACCATAGGGCCAATCCTTTCTAGTATCTCGAATGGCCCGATGTAACGTGGGGTTTAACTTTTCCCGCTTCCCAAATCGGATAATCCCTCTTGTTGGTGAGATCTTTAGGAATACATGATCTCATCTCTGAAATTCTAAGTCCCGTCTTCGGGTATCTGCATAGCTTTTCTAGCGGCTTTGGGTAGTGCGAATTCGCTGTTGAATGAGTTGAATTTTATCACTTGTGATTTGCACGATTTCTGGGCCTAATAATTTCCTATCTCCGATTTTTGTCCAACACAGAGGTGATCGACATTTCCTTCCATACAGTGCCTCATATGGCGCCATTCCAATGCTTGCATGGTAGCTATTATTATAGGCGAACTCCACCAAAGGTAGGTGATCATCCTAATTGCCTTTGAGGCCTAGCACACACACCTGCAACATATCTTCCAAAGTCTGGATTGTTCTTTCATATTGCCCATCAGTTTGTGGGTGATAAGCAGTGCTAAACTTTAGAATGGTTCCCAAAGCTTCTTCCAATTTGTTCCAGAAATGGGATACGAAGTGGGGGTCTTGGTCAGACACGATTGACACTGGGGTATCGTGTAAACGAATGATTTCCTTAATGTATAGAGTGGTGAACTTGGTAAGGAAGTACGTGATTCTAATTGGTAGAGAATGCGCTAACTTCATCAATCGGTCTACTATAACCCATATTGCATCATTCTTCGAGACTGATTACGGTAGCCCGACCACAAAGTCCATAGTAATGTGCTCCCATTTCTATTCAGGAATAGGGAGTGGTTGCAACATTCCTGCAGGTCTCTAATGTTCTGCTTTAATCCATTGACAATGCAGGCATTTGGAGACGTGGCTTGCTATGTCTTTCTTCATTCCTGTCCACCAGAAGCATTCCTTCAGATCATGATACATCTTCGTATTGCCAGGGTAGATCGCAAACCTCGAGCTATGATCTTCTACCAATATCTTCTTTTTGAGTTTTGGAAGGTCGGGTACACAAATTCAATTCCAAAATTTTAGCATCCCATTACTTAGAGTGAAGTCAGGATCATGCGTACTTCTTTGCTCCTCATACTTTTTCTTCAAAAGTTTGTCTTTGCATTGGCGTGCTCTAATTTCTTCAATCAACGCGGGTTCCACTATTATGTTGGCAAACAGTTCATTGATCTTCCGGGAAACACGGGTACATGCCAAACTTCTGGTAATCTTTCGACTCAACGCGTCTGCTACTATGTTAGTTTGGCTTGGATGGTGATGGATCTCCACATCATAGTCTTTCATAAATTCTAGCTATCGTCGTTGCCTTATATTCAGTTCCTTCTGTGTAAACAGATATTTGAGACTTGTGATCTGTGTAAATTTCGCAGGTTACTTCGTAGAGATAATGATGCCAGATTTTGAGGGCAAAGATTACTGTGACTAATTCCAGATCGTGGGTCGGGTAGTTCTTCTCATGGGTCTTTAGTTGACGTAAGGCATATGTAATGACCTTCCCATTTTGCTTAAGAACGTAACCCAAACCATTGTATGAGGCATCACTATAAATTACAAACCCTTTTGTTTCTGCGGAAGTGCTAGTATAGGAGTTGTCATGAGTCTGTTCTTCAATTCTTGGAAGCAACGTTCCTGCTTATCTGTTCATTCAAAGGGTGTGTTCTTCTGAGTTAGTTGGGTCAAGGGTGATGCTATCCTCAAGAAATCTTACACGAAGTGCCGGTAATAGTCGGTTAGACCCAAGAAGCTTCGAATCTCGGACACGTTAGCGGGTCGTGGCCAATCCACGATTGCCGGAACTTTTTTGGGGGTTAACTGAGATGTCGTCTTTGTTAATGATATGACCAAGGAAGTGTACACTAGTGATCCAAAATTCTCATTTCTTCAACTTGGCATAGAGTTTGTGATCACATAGTGCTTGTAAAACCGTTCGTAAGTGCTGCTCATGGTTTTTCGGTGATTTGGAATATATAAGAATGTCGTTAATGAAGACAATGATGAACTCATCCAGATAAGGTTTGAACACTCGGTTCATGAGGTCCATGAAGGCTACTGGAGCATTTGTGATGCCAAATGGCATGACGAGAAACTCGTAGTGCCCATAACAGGTTTTGAAGGCAGTCTTTTCGACGTTTTCCATTTTGACTTTTAGTTGATGGTAGTCAGAACGCAAGTCAATTTTCGAGAACACTTGGGCGCCTTGCAGTTGATCAAACAAGTCATCGATTTGTGGCAGAGGGTATCGATTTTTGATGGTGACTTTGTTCAGCTCCTGGTAATCGATGCATAACCTCATCGTGCCATCCTTTTTCTTTACGAATAGTACTGGAGCTCCCTAAGGTGAGGTACTTGGTCGAATGAAACCTTTGTCTAATAGTTCCTGGAATTGAGTCTTCAGCTCTTTTAATTCTGTTATGGACATGCGGTAAGGGGTTTTTGAGATTGGTTGTGTACCAGGTTGGGTTTCAATGGTGAATTCGATTTCTTTGTCAACCGGGGTACCCGGTAGGTCTTCAGGAAATATATCCAAGAATTCTCGAACCACAAGGATTGCATCAAGTGTGGGGGCCTCCTGTTGAGTATTGATCACATAACAAATATAACTACAACAACCCTTTCTTAGAAGTCGTTGGGCTGTCATGAAGGATATAACACATGGAGGGGGAGAGACTCCAGTTCTATCAAAGATAAGCTCAAGTTGGTTTGATGACCGGAGGAAGACCTTTTTGGCTTCACAATCAATAGAGGCATGGTTGGCAGCTAACCAATCCATTTCTAAGATCACATCAAAGGTACTAATGCAGAGGGGAATCAAGTCTATGTGTAAGGTTTTCTCTTTTAAGGATACAGTACAAGATTTGTACACATCTGCACTAAGGGGCGGAGTTACCAGAAGGAAAAGACACAGATAATATATATCCTAAGGGTTCGAGTGTTGATGCCAACTTGGTAGCAAAGTGTGGTCTAACAAAAGAATGAGTTAAACCAGAGTCAAAGAGAACATGAACTAAGTGACCACAAACAGAAAGTGTACCTGACACAATATTCTCAATAACTTTTGGATTTCCAAGCACTAGGGCAAAAGCTCTTCCTTGGCGTTTTTGGTCATTCCTCACTCCTCCAGGTACCATGGGTTTTCGAACTGGTTCAGAGGGGCCAGCTGTAGGATTGGCAAGTTTTGGACAATCTCTTAGCAAGTGGCCAACTTGGCCGCATCTAAAGCATGCTCCCTTGTCTCGACGGCATTGTCTCCAATGAGTCCTTCCACAAGTAGAGCAAGTTGGAATGGTGCCACCTCTGGGATTTGTAAGACCTTGATTACTTGAACTGGTTGTGCCCATATTTACCCTCTTGAGAGGTGCGACATCGGGTCTTCTGTTATCTTTTTTCCAAAATCACTTCCATTCGCTTGGTTCATCGGAGCGCAAGGCTTTAATCCCTTTTTCTACAATGTATGCTCGATCCACCACCTCCGTATAGGTTGGTAGTTTCAAAACCTCTAGCCTGTCCTTGATTTCAGCATCCAATCCTACTTCGAATTTTCTGGCTTTTCGAGCTTCGGTGGAGATGACGTATGTCACAAATCGAGCCAGTTGTATGAACTTACTCTCGTATTCGACCACCATCATGGTTTCTTGCCTTAGATGCATGAATTCTGCCGTCTTTTGTTCTCGCGGGAAATCTGGAAAGTATTTTTCATAGAATACCTCCAAGAATCTTGCCCAAGTCACAATATCTTCTTTCTTCAGGGTAAGAAGCCACCATTCTTGTGCATCGTCTTTGAAGGTGAATGTGGCGAAAGTCACCTTTTGTCTTTCTGTGCAAGGAAGCGCGCAGAAAATTTTCTCTATATCTCTGACCCAAGCTTCTGCCACCAGTGGGTTTATACTGCCGATAAATATGGTAGGTTTCAAGTCCTGGAACTGTTTTATTGTAGTTGGCTCTTCTCCTTGTTCAAGCATTCCGTTACTTATGTTGGTTTGTAGGGCTCACAGAACATTGGTAACTGCTCTTTCCATAATTTGCTCCATTGGGTCAGTACCTCTGATCGACGATCCGGTTCCATTTCCATCATTAGCCATTACTACAAGGTGAAAACGGTTAGTGGACTTCCCTTTTTTTTTCTTTGTTTTTTTTTTTTTTTTGAATCATTTAATTATCACAATATCATATCTATGATTCACAAGATATTATAACAGTACATATATAATTTTCACTTATGCAAAAGAAAAGGTAGTAGTACAACGTGCTTAGAATACAGTCAAGAGTTAGTGTCTAATTCTACTAATACAAAAACAGAATGACTAGACCAATCATGGTCAGGTCACAGAAAAGATCTCCTGGTCGGACGTCTAGAAGGGACTGTTAGGCCACCATGAGAACTGGCTTTGGAAAACTGGGCCATGAAATAACCCCGCAAACTCCCCCTGCATGAGGGGCTCAAACTCCCACTCACTGTGCTCTACTCCAAAGCAACGCCATACCACTTGGGCTATGTAAACAGGGATACCGTGATCATAACCCCAAAACTCCCGTCCAGTAATTCGTACTGGTATCTCCAAGTATGATGCACTGTCAACAAAGTCCACAACTGGGGTATGGATAATGTGTTGTGGAGGAGGTGTCGTAGTGCGAATGTGGCTACTAGGGTATGTATGTCCTCTCCTCTCTGCAAAGCCCAGGAGTAGAGGTGCGACCAAAAAATGCGGTTGTCCTAGGTACGGAGTAAGACCAACAACGTGGGTCAACCCTATGTACCTCTCACGAATGTTGCCTTGGCTAAATCTCCAAAATAAGAAATCCTCATAGGGGTCGGCCTGCGAATATACGGGTCTCCCCATGAGCTGGTCAAGTGTCGGATGGGCTTACCTGACAAGACTCTTTGAATCACCCCAGCCCTTTAATAGGTTGGGGATAAGATGAGCTCCTAAAGCTCGAACCAAAATAACTCCATTAGATTGGTCATTTCCTACAACACAGGAAAACTTAGCCTAGACATATGTATAACATAGTTTACTTGCATTAGACAAACTAAAATTTTGGCTTAGTTGGTATATTTTTTTTTGAAATGATTTTTAATCCAAATAATGTGAATTGCAAATAATGTGAATAATTGCACAGAAAAATTCAAAAACATATACTATTTTTTTTAAAAAAAAACCATTGCTCTGATACCACTTTTGTCACGACCCAAACCCGGTACCCAAAGGTTTGGCGTCGCAACAAGATAAAAATAAAATAATTCTAAAATTTCTGTAGTAGTAGTGTAATGGATAAATTAAATAAGTTAAAATAAGATAATTGGGTACCAAAAGTTTATTAAAAAGAAACAAAAATAGTTATTTGAGCTTTTATTTTATTACAAGAGTCCAATCAGAAATACAGATAGTACAAAAAAAAGAAAAGAAAACATTGTGATTTATCCCCATCTTGATCCCGCTAAATCTCATCACCTGAAAGGGATAACAGTTATAAGCACATAGCAGAGTGAGAAATATTATACTGTGAGTATAGGGGCACAAAATAGTCGTAGATAGTTATTTAAGCTAAAACATTATCATAATTTAAGTTGAATAAACAAATTAACTAAGTGGCAAAAACTGAAATACAGAAATTACTTAAATAACTATAACCACGGTACAAAATTGAAACATGTTATGGTAACTTAAGGTATAACATAACTCACCTTAACGTAGATTTTAATTTCCATCATTGTTTACCGAGCGTATTGTTTCTGTTTCCTCTCCTTTAGTTTATCTCTTGCTTATATCTATATATATATATTTTTTATTTTATTTTATATCTCTTTTCTTTGGACGGTGGTGCCATCTCCTATTTATACAAGCTTGCATCCAATCTTATTGCTCCAGGTTTGTAGACACATAGCAGCAAATTAAGCTTTTACCTTCCTAGCTCTCCATTTGTCACCACCTAAAACTTTTGGGGTTTATTATACTTAATCCCCACGTAAGCACTATCTTTATTACACAATAGCCCCATTCTTAATTAAAGTAGTTCCCATATTTTTATTTATTTTATTTGTTTACATATATTTTTGTAATACCCCCAATGACCTTATTCATTAAGATTTTTTACTATTATTATTATTTATTCATATCTATGTATATGATTTTTGTTTTACAGCATAGTAAAATTAATTGAATATTTGGATGTCACATTGGGCGTTGCGAAGGATGTGATCTCCTGGTCCAGTTCATACATAGCAATTTGATGGTAACCGCGATACGCATCAAGAAGGCTAAGTCGGTTGTGTCCTGCAGTTAGGTCTACTAGTTGGTCTATTCGTGGCAGAGGAAAGTTGTCTTTTGGGCATGCTTTGTTGATTGTCTTGTAATCCATGCAAACGCGCCACTTGCCGTTCTTTTTTGGCACCACCACGATGTTGGAGATCCACTTGGGATAGTAAACCTTTCTGATTGCCCCTGGCTCTAGTAGGTTTCCCACTTCCTCAGCCACTACCTCGGCATGATGGAGTGCCGATCGGCGAGTTCGTTGTATAACTGGTCTGGCGATTGGGTGAACATTGAGTCTATGGCAAATGAAGTTAGGGTCGATGCCCGACATATCGTACGGCGTCCAAGCAAACACCTCGATGTTAGAGATCAAGAACTCCATGATATTCTCTCGGTGCAGGACAAAGATGAGCCAAGCATAAAGAATTTCTCTGGGTCCTTCTTGTCTATTCTGACCTCTACCAGATCCTATACTGCCTTTTGTTCAGCTGCCTTGCCGACGTTTGCGAATAACTCGTTGTTTTCAGGCTCCTCTACCATTTGTACGAATCCTTTGGCAACTTAACTGCCATTCACAGTTTCGAAGCATTGTTTGGACATGATTTGGTCTTACAAGACCTCTTCAATCACTCCAGCTTCGTTAGAGAACCGTATCACCTGATGATAGGTTGATGCTACCGCTCGCATGGCATGCAACCATGCTCTTTCCAAGATTATGTTGTAAGTGGAAGGGGCTTTTAACACCCAGAACCCCACTTCTTTCACCATTGTTCCAGCTTTCACCGGCATAATTATCTTGTCAACCGGCTATTCTGGCATTGAGTTGAAACCGACCAAGGGAGATGTCGCAGGCATTAAATCTTTGTCCTCTAGTTTAAGTTGCTTGAAGGTCTCATAATACATTATCTCGCACGAGCTCTCTTGGTCAATCAGAATCCATTTGATATCAAAATTCTTGACACGCAAAGTAACCACTAGTGCGTCGTTGTGAAGGCTTTGTAACCTTGCTAAGTTATTGTCAGAAAAGGTGATGACGTTAGTTGCTTCCGTCTTTTCCTTTTTCGCGACAGGCTGTGCACTTTGTACCTTCCTCATGTGCTCAGCTTTTTTGATCATGCCCTTGAGCTCACATACTCGTTCAGGCTCGATGATCCCATGTATTACATTGATTACTCTTTGGGGTGGACCGTCGGCTGGCATCCCATCTGGCTTGTCTCAGTTCTAGGGGGCTAGTTGAGCTCCCTCCTCAATATACTGGTCCAGGTGGCATGCGACCACTAACTCTTCCAGATGCTTCCTTAAGGGCGTGCATTTTTTAGTTCGGTGCCTCACTTCATCATGGAAGGTGCACCAGTACCTAGCGTTATAACTCCTTTGAGCTTCTCCCAACTTGGCTGGCCGCTGAACGAAAGGTTTATCGCGTATCTCACTAAGAATTCGGTAGATAGGTTTATTGAACACCATGGTGATGGTGGTGCGGACTCTCAACCTCCTTGCCTGGATGTCTTCACTGCTTAGTCACCTGCCCCGACCATTCTTGTTTGGTCAGTCATCACAAGCAATTGTGTTGACCTTTGCCGTGGGCTTTTTGTCCGACATTGTTATTGTGCTGAACTTTGCCTTAGCGCGAGCGCCATCTTCATCTACCCTGATATGTTGATGTACTCTCTCCATTAGGGCTTCCATTGTGAGTGGTGGCATCATTGTCACTGAATCCTTCAATTTATTGCCCGCCGGTAAACCTCGTTTGTATTGTGCAATAGCTAAGTTTGTGGGGCAATCTCCAATCTAATTAAAAGTTTCCCAATACCGGTTATTGTAAGACTTTAGTGTTTCTTTCTCGTCCATGTCAATGGAGAGCAGTTGGTTTATCTCTACTAGTGTCTTCGTGTTTGTCTTAAACCTGGTAACAAACGCCTCTACAAGTTGCGCCCATGAAGCTATGTTGCCTTCTGGGAACCTTTCAAACCATGTAAAGCCCACGTCGCATAGGCTTAAAGGAAACAAGATACACATTAAAGCCTCGTTCCGTTGGTATACAACCATGACCTGGCGGAAGTGGCTCAAGTGCATGTAGGGGTCTGATTTCCCCTCATAAATGGTGAACTTGGACTGATAGAAGCCTAAGGGTAACGGTGCATTCTCAATTGCCGGAACGAACGGCGAGCTTTGCAACCTTGCTAACGCTTTGTCTGTCGGCTCGTAAGCAAGGCGCGGTACTGGCATTCCCACCTCAACACTTCCATGTGTCCAAGGAGCCAACCGCTGCAAAGCAGAGACCCTTTGGGGGTCGCGTGCCTGGGTTTCTTCTCTCATTTGAGCTCTCTCTTCTAGCACAATTCGCAAATCTGCTGACCTAGGCAACTCAGTGTGCCTAGATGTCATTTGGTGTGTATGCGAGGGCCGATAACTACTTCCCTCAGTACAAGACCTTTCAGTTCTCGTTCTCTCAGACCTAGAGAAACGAGTCATGGAAGTCCTTAATTATGCCTCGTCTGTCTTGAGGTTCTTACTTTCAGTCTGGGATGGTATGACTTGCCTGCTACGATCCCCTGAGTGATAAGAACATGTTCTACTTTCGCGAATCTCTTCTCCTGCCATCCCTTTACCCTTTATCTGGCGCTTCATAGTCTCCATGTCAGCCGCCATTCTCTTTATCAATTCGTCTTGCTCCCTTACGCGATCTTCTAGAACCTGAGGATCAATCATCTACCTTTGTCTATTAAGGCTTTGAGAGCGACGAGGACTAATGCCTCGTCTCTCTCGCGTGTCCCTCTGCGAGTTTCGTCGCTGGGGGTCTAACTCTGCCATGGGTGGGACAAAGGGCAAACCTTCGCGCCTCGTGCCTCCCTCTGGGGTTTGTCCATCAATAGCAGAATGTGACAATTCGTCATTGTGTGCCATTGAAATTAGTTTAAGGAAAATCTGATCAAAAGGTTTGTTCTCTATTGCACTTCCCACAGACGGCGCCAGTTGTATGAGCACAGAATAATCTTCTCGTATAATCCTGTTGATCAAGTTTGCACTCCTTCAAACGTCGTCGCTTTGCTTCCTGGAAACACAAATGTGAGCTAGCTGGCGGGTGTGTGCCAAAAACCTCTTTGATCCCTAAGTTAGGAAATAGACAATAGACACAAAAGCTCTGTGTATTTGAGAGTAAGAATTGTGATACCTATACGCAGGTTTTGTCATGAGTTTTTATAGATTCTGCATGGCACAATTCTAGTAGGACTTTATTTCTCTTCAGCAGAGTCCTCCCAGGAGTCTCATTCCCATGGATAATGCCTATCCTGATAATACCTTACTCACTACCAACCAAGTGAGATGGTCTTAGCTCTTTTACCTCGGCTGTTAGTTCGATCAACCGAACTAACCTAACCCTGCCCTGTAAGGGACAAAACCGAGATAGTATCCTGCCGGGCTAGAAACAGCCCGGCTCTCTGCACTACTGAACTTTAGTCTATCATTGGATTACGTCCAGACAACCCGGTTCAAGCCATGGCTCAATATCTACATGGCCCAATGTCGAGCTACACAAGCTCTTACCTCGGCCCATAACTCTGCCCAATTTAATCACATAAATTACCCTCTCAGTATATATATTTTTAGGCAAAAAAATATGGGGAGCAAATGGAGGACGAGGTGGATCGTTCGGATTCAATGGAATGCATTGCAGAAGAAATTGCATATGATCTGTTAAGATAACTGTATAAAGAGAGAGAATCTTTGTATATTGAATAATGTCGAATAATATTGCCATTGTATTGTGCATCAAACTATTAGAGTTTGGTGTTGCACACCTTATTGGGTCCATTTTAGCGTTTAATTCAAAAATCTAAACCGTTCACATTTTAGAAGTTTTCAAGTAGAATATACTAATAAAAAATCATGTTAATCGAATATCGTTGGCCCTTTCATCAAATTACATTTGTATTTTTTTTTTTAAAAAAGAAAGATAAATGTAATTTGAAATATAAAATTCAATGCAAATGTGATTTGATGAAAGAGATGACGGTTGCGTTTGATAGAGTTTTGTAAATATGATTTGAGAGTATGAGTTGTATTTTAAGTTTGTGAGTTTTGGAATTATGATTTGAGTATAGAAAATTTGTTTGGTGAAAGAGTTTTAAAAAGAGTTTTGAATTGAATGGAGAATTTTTGATGTGACATATAATATTTGATACAAAAACTTACAACTCATAACTAAACATACAACTCAAAATTCTATTAAAGCACATAAAAAAAAATTAAAAATTTGGAAAATATTTTTTTTGAATATATAAAAATTAACATATGTCAATTGCAAAAAAAAAAAAAAAAAAAAAAAAATTGCAATGTTCCGGTCAATCGGTGGGACGACCGGTTAGGCCAAATTTGAGAAAAAAAAATTGAATATCACGCCTCAGACAAAGTTTTGTGCAGAGTTTTGTAAATGTTGTAGAAATGTGATTTGAGTGTGGTATCCAAACATCATGTTGGAATATGGGGGTAGAAATATTGTTTGGAAATCATTCCAAACAGAGCCGACGATATCTGATCGACGTGATTTTTTATAGGTATATTTTACTCAATAACTTCTAAAATATGAACGGTTTAGATTATTGAATTAGGTTCTGAAATGGGCCCAATAAGGTGTGCAATAGTTGTTGTTGCGCACCATGCGCAGCAGCAACCCCAAACACGAACTATTGCAAGAGGTGGCCTATATATATTTAAAGTAAAGACTAAGGAAATCTACAGAAATATGGAAACCTAACCAATATGAAAAATAATATATTCTAGATATTGTTTAACAAGATCGTCGGGAAAAAAATTGAAGGAACTGAACCGATGTCAAGAAAGAAAATTGAAGATGTCGTTACTCAACTCTGACATTGATGAAGAAGAAGCAAATTTCAAACCGCAAATCAAGAAGTAGCCTGGTGTGGTGTAACATTCGAATAAACCATAAACTCGATTGAAAACTCTAAATGCTCTTTTTCTTTTATAAAGAATAATACTCTGATTAGTAGTGTAGAATAAACCTAATATAGAATAAATAAAGTTTGATAACGGTATTTTGTTAGGTTAATTCGATTGTGTTGTGAAATGTTTGGATAACTAAGAAAAGAGATATCATTTTGATTTAAGATAAGGGTCTTGTTAAAGGGTTGCACACCATATGCAACCAATACAAAAGGTATAAACAAAAGGTGGAAACATAAAACAGGAGGTGTAAGTGTGCAACTTACACAAATTAAGAAAAGTCCTTAAGATAAACCCTCCCTCTGTCTCTCTCTTTTGTGTGTTAAATCTTGAATACACTTCTCTTTTCTTTTTCTTTTTTTAATTTTTTTTAGAGGACCCTCTGTCTCTCTCTTTTGTGTGTTGAATCTTGAATCTACCTTCTTTTTATTTATTTATTTATTGTCCTAGAGGATCAAATCAACGCAGCTTCCAACACAATTGACAGGTTTAGGATAAGAATGTTTGATCCACAATGTTTTAATTAAAATCATGTAAAAACTATACATCCCAAACATTCCCACTCTCCCTTTCTTTCTTTCTTTTTCTTTTCCAAAATCCTCCTATCATGAACTCTACCTACCCTATTTTTATTTTTATTTTTATTTTTTATTTATTTATTTATTATTTTTTTTGGGGGGCAGAGATCCTCCAACAGACAAACAAAATTAACATCTAATATAATATTATGATATATAGATAGGTTAGTAGGATGGTAGAAAAATCCACCATCATAAGTGAAACAAGAAAAGAAGAATCGAGAAAGGAAAATGCCTCAGACCCCCAGTGGGGGTCACTGGGGGTCGTGGATGCTGCCCTCTCATTGGCTGAAAAAAAAAAACTGTTCTTTTCTTTTTTTTTTTTTGGTTTTCAACAAATCAAGGCCCGCCACCTCACTGGGGGTTGACCCCCAGTGGGGGTATTTAGCATGGTTGATAGAGAAAATATGGTATTTGCTGCCACATTTAATTTTTTTTTAATTTATAATATTTATTATTTATATAATATTATTAATATACTATAATACATTATAAATTATATTAAAATATAACACAGTAACTATCCATTCCCTTTGCTTATTTGAATTTTTTTATTTATTTTTCATTGATCAACAATTGTTATATTAGATATTTAAAAACATAAATAATAATTGGAATTTTGGTTTTTTCATTGATTAACAATTGTTATATTAGATATTTAAAACCTATGTAATAATTGAAATTTTGTGTTTTCGTTGATTAATAATGTTCGGTGATTTTATAAGTCTATATAGCTTTCTTTCAGCATGGAGAAAACATCACTAGTAAACTAGTAGTTAGTTGATAACAAAGATTTGAAATATAGAAAGAAAAAAAAATGTGGCAAGAGTTTACCCTAGTATGTTTGAAGTGTAATAATGACAGTGTCAATATAAAGATTTAGCCATAAAATAAAATGGGATGATGTTTGAAATTGGAAATTGTTTATTGATTGAGGAAGATTATTTATATTGATTAATTTTTTTTTAAAACCATATTAATTGAATGTATTGTTTGTGAGAGAAAAGATTGTTGTGTATTTGTAATGATTTTTTTTTTTTCTTCATATTTTAAATGTGAATTAGTGGATGCATGTTTTACAACAAAATATTAACAAATTAAGCATATATTATTTAAAAAATATATTTGATTATTTCTAAAGATTGTGTGCCTATTGCAAATATCTAATTACTATTTAAAAAAAAAGGAAGATACGAAAGGAGAGTGGAGGAGCAAAATAAAAAATTAATAACTTTAATCCATGATTTTGTAATTATTTTTGCAGTTTCCATTTCTATAGTGAAAAGGATTCTCATCTTTTGTAGTTTTTTTTTTTTTTTTTTTTTTTTTTCTCCTCCAAATACCATTGTTTAAGGTAATTCTCCCAATTTTTGAAGGAAAATTTACCTGCAATTTCAAAGCATTGTCTTACCAGCTTTCAAAATCCTGTTCTCTCTCAATATATATCTTGTTAAATAATCCCTTTGTTTTAGGAGAAAGAATGCATAACCCAAATCAAGGCAAAGCTACCACCACTTGATACCAATTTGTTTTAAAATAGTTATATTTCAAAAATTTCCACTGACATCACAAAAATACTTAGAAAGAGAAAAATAACCAACAAAAGAAAGAGAGAAATAAATAGTCAACAATTATACTCAGTCACAAGGTTCTCTACAACTCTCCAGAACAAGAACAATCATTACAGTTGAATGCACCAAAAAATCTGAAAAACTCTAATATAATAAAGCAGTTGGCAACTGAGAAAAGCCCTCAAGAAACACCCCATTCCAAACACGTGCCCCCCCACCCACCCCCTCATCCCCAAAAGCACAAAAACAAAACAAAAAGAATCGAATGGTCGCGACTCGGTATTAATCTGAAGAAACCATAGCAATATATTTCTAGCATCATATTTACTTTCCAATTCCAAGTTCTTTTGTGATGTCTCTTGTTAGGCTAAATTGCATAGTGTTGTGCCATGGGAATAGAGTACGAGTAACTGGAAGCTTTCTTCGAAGATCCTGCAATACAATCTCCAGTCAGGGAAAAAAAAAAAAGGATCTAAAACTAGAAAGAGAACGAGTAATTACATCCGACTCCTACAATCCTACAGAGAAAATGTAGCATTTCCAGAAAATAGGAAATGGTATCAGTTCAAGCGAGATAGGTTCATGGACAAAAGTAGATGTATCAAGGACAAGACGTTCAATAATACCCTGGAAGAACAAGAGTAAAGCTTTTGATTACAGCACTTTTTAACTTAATCAACTTCATGAATTAAATGACTGGTGCTTGGCACAGTTTGACCACATGGAAACAATACACTCGTTTAACATATGGAGACAAGGTCTACTCCAGGGTGCGCTTTTGGATCAAGGATTTGAGAAGGGCATTGTGAAGAGAGGGAGAGGGGGGGGGGGGGTTGTTGTGGAGACAAGTGGCGGCAGCCTCTTAAGGTTCACAAGAGACGAGGAAGAGATGCCTATAAGGCCCAAGCTTTGATTTGGCATGCATTGGATGATGAGCAACTCATATGGGATCCTAGATAGTTATGTTTTAAGCTTATGAGTCATATTCTATTATTATTATTATTATTATTTTAGTTTAGGGTGTTTTGATAATTTCATAATTTCTATACATGGGTTATACAGGTCGTCCATGAGTCGTCTAGTGGGTCAAGTTATTTAATTAGGTTTTATTTATGTTTCTTATTTGGTCTTAAATTAGTTTTTAAAGTTTCCTTTTTTGGTTCTAGTTAATTTAGGAAGTCTCTTAATTCTATATAAAGCCATGTAATGTTATTAATTCAATAGACTTAATATTTCAGAGAATTTTAAGAGCTTTGAAACTTTCTTATGAATTGTATGATGCAATCAAACCTTAGGTGTCATGCCTAAGGGATTTTAGGAGTGATTCCTAGACCTATCTTCTCCTCCTTTCTTTCTTTTTAAAATTTCAGCACTTTCACAGCCCCAGAACAGCCCTTACAGTGCTGTCCTACATCAAGGAGGGAAAGGAAACATCAGTGAGGTGGTCATTCCTAAACTACTGTGGGACTTTGAGGCTTTCAAGCAGTAACCATTTCAAGGAATGCCCAGTAACTAGAGAGGCTCCATGCTTGTCATTTATAACAATCCAAGCTAATTCTTTTCTAATATTCAAATGATTTGGCTGATGCAAATTTTCCACAAACAGTTTGGTCTAGAGAGTACCTTGAATGTGGAATCTGGCAAATTTGAGTAGGATGCCTGCCAATATGTAACTGTCAGTAAAGGCCTCCTAGAAAATTCCAAGTATTGGACTAAAATAGAAACACATAAGGAACCTGAAGAGCAGCAAGGTATTCTGTCTCATGATGCCGAATAATGTTGGTCAAAGATATTGCAGAGTCATCAGCGGACTGAAACAAATATAAAAAATATCAGCCAAAGAGAGAAAAACACAGATTACCAAAGAATGAAATCTGATCAACATTCAACCAGGCATATTAGTCACTCGGGACAAAATCATATTGTAGACATGCAGACTGCCTCCAGCTCACTAAGATCGCAAAAGGTCAGGTACCTTTGACACAGTCGTGTTTCTTAATTTTTACTTCTATTTATTACATTTTCTTTTCTGGGTAACACAAATATGTAGGTACAGGGAATTAAAAATGAAGATAAGTTATACGGCCCAACACCATTTTCATGCGAGGGAATTAATTGGAACTGTTAGAAGTGCCCTGTGAAATTTGTGAGTTAACGCAAATGCCAGACAAATATGACACAAGGTTCAATAAATTATCAGCATCTTCAACTGTGATCTCATTAGCTAGAAGTATTTAGGAGAGAAAAATTCCATCCTGCTTCAGTCTAGATTCTAAGCTCATGACTTGGAAGATCTTCCGGGTGATCTTGATAACCAGATTGGAGAATACAAGTCGAGTAACCTAAGTTGTAATCTATTTTCTGAAATGGCATCTGCACCTAATATACCTGATGCCTTTGTATTAAGGTGTACTTGTTCGGTGATATAATTGCTTACTGACCAAGTCTACAGTGTCCAACTGTTCAAGGATTTGGAAAAGAGCAATATTGGAAAGTAGGAGCAGTGGAACTAAACATAATGGTAACGTAGCACACCAAAAAATTGAAAGAGAAAACAGATAAATATCAAGGGTGGGTGAGTTTTCATAACCACCTGAAATATTGTTGAATCCTTGCATTCATGTTTAGCATCTAACTGGACATTTCCCTCTTCAAAGTAGTGGGCACCTACCTGAATGAAGAAGAAAATCACAACTGAATTAGGTTTGTTTATATCAGACCATGCATATAGATTCATTCTTCACTTAATCTAAACACAAAACGTCGAAAGGAGATCTGTTTAATTCAAGAATCATATATGGTTGTGCATTACAGAAGTTAATACACATACCTGTATTCTGCCTCTCACGTCCACTATTTGTAAATCATCCTTGAACTCAACATTCCATATTGAGCGCCAGCTTCCATTGCTGTATGATAGACGGAAAAATATTAACAATAGCTGAATAATGGTAAAAGAACCAAAACCTTGCAACATCTCCAAAGAAAACACATATTTAGGGGTACAAGGTCGACTAAGCAACAGCAATTATCATTACATACTCGATCGATCAAATTCTGTAGAATGGAGCAACTGCTTTTATATTGCTACAATAGAATTTTAACAATCCAACATAAACAATAGCACACTGGAAGCATTAGAAAATAAATTCTATTAATACAAGACCTATAATTAGCAAACTAAAAGTTGTCTTTCATAATATTATATGTTTATTTAATATTATATGCAAGTTACCGATTGTAATTTTAAGAGAACCAAAATTTTGTATTGTCAAGGAAACTGGCAAATACAGAAAATGGAAGTGTTCACAAATAGAAACTGCCAACAAGCTTGGTAGGAAAAAGAAGAAGATTTAAGTCTTTTTGGTGTGAGAATCCACAGAGAAAAAGAATTGGGAATCAAACAAATGTCGGGTCATAATCCACACAAACATTATGCTAGTTGTCATGAATGACTCTTGAATTTGGATATACATTTTTTCCCCATCACAAGTTTAAGCAGCAAGTTGAACCCGTCTCTAGCCATTTATTAAGAGCTGTCAAAGCTTTCAGTCAATGTTTCATGCTGGTTGTTAGTCTAAAGCACACTTATGGCAGTCTTTAGTAACCATCCACTTTGTCCACAAAACCTAATCCAATTTCTCGCACAATATCTAAGAGTTTGTTTGGATGGATGTGGATTTCAACTCAAAGGATTTGAGGTTGAATTTTTTTAAAAAAATTGTAGTGTTAGTTATTATAGGTGGATAGAACTATAGAAGAAGATAAATTGAGATAGAAGATAACTTATTTAGTAGGATCCTTGTAGCTAGAAGGAAAATCCTGGGCATGATTTCAAATAACTGATTTTGTATAGTGATTCCAAATCTATCATGACAAAATTACATAATATAATCTTGAAATCTATAGCTAAACTCTCAAATGTAAATTTAAGTTATTTTTCTTGAATGAATAATGTCAAATCCATACATTTCAAATTCCTAAAGACACACAGAACCTAAAACTTTCAAAGAATGCCTCAGAATTTAGCAACAAGTCTTGCAATCACTCAAGAAAAATACTATGATTCAATGCGTTATTTGGAAACTAGAAGTATGTGTCATTGCAAATACGTCAATAAATATACAATTAAATGAGGCAGAACCTCGAGCAATTTTTCACCACAGGCTAAAATTTAAAATGGTTTACATATAAATTAAGCAACAAGAATAAGGCCAAATAAAGTGGAGTCAGTTTAACACACCAGAAATTTTGTGGGCTATGTCGAGCAGCTGAAATTACCACAACAAGCTCAAAATCAGATCCTGGTTCTTCCACATCTTTTCCTCTGACACAATAAACTGAATGTACACCTTTCGGATAAGCTTCACCAACATATTTCATAAGTTCCGCATCTAGCACGCATCTGCCACAAAAGAAGATGGCAGTAGGAAAAGGAATGTTACAACATGCACCATAATAAATCATGGCCGACCAATTCACCATCTAGCTCAATGAGCCAGTTGAGTTGAGAACATTGAAAACATGCATCATTGTTTTGTTTTTCAGTGAATCAATAAAGAAAGGGAAACAGCAACGAGCAAGAAAGAAAAACCATGCCATGACAAACCAAAACCAACCAATAGCCCAAGTCTAAAACATCTCAATCTTACACTGGTAATATAAAACCATCATAGTTTAGAATTTGTTGAGACTCTTCTACCTATCAATGATGGACTTGTATGACCCATTGACCCCTGTCCATATAGAATAAGTTTCCACCTATGTTAACCTGTTTGGCCACCTAGAAATGAATAATGAATTCATCTTTTACTTATAGGTAAATTTGCAGAGGAGTATCACGCTCTTCTGCAATGACCTTGAACCAAGCTTTTCATCATTTTCTATTACATGGTTCTTTCATAAACGCGTGAACTCAAATGCAAATGGGTACAATGTGTTACATATATGAGACTCACAAGCTCAGATACACACTGTAGAGTTAATATGTCTAACAAGTGAAATTTATGTATATGTCCACATAGGGGTCCGAAATGGCCTTTCCATTCAGTAGGAGCTCAAGACAAACATTGATTTCAACGGACTCGATCATCTCAAAATTGAATTCTCAATAAATTTTAATGCCTTCTCATATTTCCTGTTTCCTAGTTTTCATCCCAAACCAATCTTTTAAAACTGTGTACTTTATTGTCTTAAATTTTACCATTACCTATTATAACTTTTGTTGAAGAATTACAATATTCTCGCATTCAATAAGAATTAAGAGCCATTCGAAAGCTATATTTTTTTATAAACATAAACTATAATTTAAGTTAAAATGCCGTTTATTAATCTAAGCACCACAAACATCTCATGGAAAAACCTTCCATGAGATATGCTCTTATGGAAAAACCTTCCACAAGCTGTAACTCATGAACTATCCAGTGTTTTGAATCAAGAACCATAATATTCAATGTCTTTTTGGTGCTCTAGTTCTTTTTTCTTTTTTTTTTCCTGGAAGCACTTCTTTTGTGCCCCTTTAAAGAGTTAAGTCAGACTCTCTCACTCTATTTTTTGTATGGTATATATGTTCTTACGATATGCATGGTCTCATGTTTGTATATTTTCTGCTTCATTAACGCACTCTCTATTTATTTATCATGAAAATAATCTTAAAGAGTTCATCAGTAGATTCTCTCTCCCTATTTCTGTATGGTAGATATGCTCTTGTGATACCCATAATTATCATGTTTGTATATTTTCTGCTTCATTTTTGCACTCATTATTTATTTATCACAAAAATAATCTTAAATTTTACTCCTTTTTTTGCTGCCGTTCGGCCTTCCAATACGGAAAAATAAAAAGTTGCAATGCCAATAATAGGAGCTGACAGAAACACGGTCCATCTAGGGGGACTAACAAGGTTATCTGATCAATCATATGGGTAGATATGGCTAGATGCAAGAGGTGAAAATCTGATGGTTACTCGACTGATTCTGCAAACTCAAGCTTCCTAAGCATTGTGCTCACTTACCATTCCTCCAATCATTCACTCATATCAATTAGACTATAAAATGAAAAAAAAAAAAAAATAGAAGTTTGAGATTTGAAGTTTCATTAAAGCAGAATGCTTCGAAAGACCAACTATTCATCAAACTGCAAACTTCCCAGGCATCATCCATCACTTGCCAACATAAAAATAGCTGGAGAAACATTTAACTAGGAAATGATCTACATTCCCATTATCAGCTACAACAGGGTAATAGTATTCATTTCAACCAATTAAATACTATAAAAAAAACAGACATGAAGATCTTATATATTACATGCAAGGTTTTAAATAACGGTGGAGGTTACCGTAACAGTAGTAGTAACGGTGACACGGTTGCGGGATATAACGGCCGTAGTGTAACGGTGGCGGTAACTGGAGCTGTAAATTTTTTAATTCTTCACACAACTTTAAAAAAACATACTGATATGTATGTTTTTATTTCAGAATCACATTTAGTGAGGTTCAAAATAATTTTCAGTATTTTTGTTTAGTTTTAAAACATAATCCAATATATATACTATTGGAATGTATCCCACATGGAGTTGCCCCATCTGTCCTAATTATAAGGTTTCAGTTTCTCTCTCTTTAATAACTGGGTTTTAAGAAAAAGTGTGAGCTAGGCTTTTCAATTTGGTTTCAGAGCTTAGTTGGGCCTGTAATTGGTGCGCTATTTGTCCAGATATTGTATGTTGTGGTCCAGGAGGGTGTGTTGGAATGTGTCTCACATCACCTACAATTGCCCCATCTGTACTGGTTATAAGGCTCTAGTTTCCCTCATCTTAATACCTAGGTTTTAAGGAAAAGTGTGGGCTGGGCTTTTCAATTTGGTATCAGAGCTTGGTTGAGTCTACGATTGGTGTGCCGTTTATCCAGCGATTGTATGTTATGGTCCAAGAGGGTGTGTTGGAATGTATCCCATATCACCTTTGCCCAATCTGTACTGATTATAAGGCTCCAATTTCCCTCTCCTTAATACTTGAATTTTAAGGAGAAGTGTAAGTTGGGCTTTTCAATTTGGTATCAGAGCTTAATTGGGTCTGTGACTAGTGTGTTGTTTATCTGGCTAGTGTATGTTGTGGTCCAGAAGGGTGTGTTGGAATGTGTCCCACATCGCCTGGAGTTGCCCCATCTATGCTAATTATAAGGTTTCAGTTTCTCTCTCCTTAATACCTGAGTTTTAAGAAAAAGTGTGGGCCGAGCTTTTCAATTTATACTAATTTTTATATTAGTTTTAAGTTGCTATGGATTTTTTCTATTGCTAGATTTATTTAATTTTTTTACTTTACTAATTATAATTATGGATAACTTTTTCGATTTGTTAAGAAGAAAAATGAAGAGTTTAATATTAAAAATAAGAGTCTCATAAACAGAATTTCAAAATACAAAATGTCAACATTAAAAGCACAAAACATGAAATCTAAATTTTGTTGAATAAGTTTAAGATAAGAAAAATAGATATAAGTTCATATTTAAATATAATTAAGTAAAAAAGTAATGAAAATATAATAAAAAGAGAAAATAGCAATATATGCAAAATTTATATATAAAAAAAAGGATAAATTACAAATACACCCCCTGAGGTTTGCTTAAAATACAAATTGCTCCCTGTGGTTTGAAAAATTACAAATACCTTCCTGTCAGAATTTTTTATTTAACATAATTAATTGAAAAAGTAAAATTTTTATCTGTTCACCTATATAATAATAAAATTATCTGAATTATTAATTGAAAAAAAAATTTAACATTATTAAAAACTGTTAATTAACTTGATGATTTATTAATAAAATGATCTATTTGTTATGAAATTAAAAACCTTCAAGGGCATAATGTAATTTCTAAAACCACATTGGGTAATTTGTGATTTAAGTAAATCTCAGGGGGTGTGTTTGTAATTTACCCAAAAAAAAAGTGCAACGGTCGTAACAGTGCTATAGTGGCAATATAACGGCCGCTACAGCCTTTACGTAACGGTGGCGGCCGTTACGGTCGTGAATTTCTGTCACACCGCTATAGCGGCCATAACAGGTAGCGGTAACCACCACAATTATTACATAACGGTTGCAGCCGCTTTTTAAAACCATGATTACATGTCATAACAAGTCTTAACATTCAAAAGATTTGTGGGATTGGTTTGTCATTTATCTTCTTTTGGGCTTCAAGATCATCTTTTTTTTTTTATATTTTTTTTAATCAGCAATTCAGGGTTATCTTCCTTTAATGGAATTCCTTTGTTTATGCTATCTAGAGACTGGAAGGCAGTATGTCCTTTGTAAATTGGTTTTTCCCTTTTCTTTGTCATTTATCTTCTTTTTGGCTTTTCCCTTTGTACTCCTTTTCCTTTTACTTTCAATAAAATTTTGTTCATAAAAAATTAAAAACAGAAAAGTTGCATCAACAGTTTGTCACAGGTTTCAACCCCCCGAAAACAAATTCCCGCAACGTTGGAGAACAGGCCACAAAATTCTCCAATTTCATCCAATCATCTCTTATCAAATCTTCATTTCCTCCAGAACCTAAAAACATATCAGGAAATGCTCTATACAAACACAATTCTCTGCACCGTGTACCTTTTCATACTTTGTAACCATCCTTGTTCCCCACCAAGAATTTCACTCTCACTCATTTAGAAAAAAACTCAAATCTTAAGTTACAATTGCATAAACCACATTCATTCCTCCTCATTCCCACTAAGAATCTTCACCTTTCTGAAGGACTATGATCTTTGAAATATAAGCTTACAATCTACACCCACACAAGTATCTTACTTCTGCCATGCACTATATCTTCTCCCTCAAGCCTCCAAAATCAGTCATACAAGTCTCACTTTCACTTTGTCAAGAACATTCATTAGCAAAATATTCATCCACCTAGAAGACAACTTTATTAAACCTCCACTCTGATCAAAGACAGCATATCACTAAACCATTTGTTCAATATATGATTAAATATTGCAACAATTAATTCTCCAAGTTGGTGTTGAGATAAGGTTGGCATAAGCTTATATGGATGTCCTCGGGAAGGAACTTAAACTAAGTGGAGAAAAGAAACAACAGAATTATTTGGAAAGGACACACCTATAGACATCTAGGACATATTAACCCTTGCTCCTAGTCAAACTTTTATAGGTTAAAGTATTCTCCAACGGTTTTAAAAAATAAAACCCCATATAATGGTACAGAAACATCAAAACAACTAGAGACACAAAGCGTACCGATAATCCTCAATATATGGGGATGGAAGTTCTTCGTCACTCGCTGGTCTCACTTCTGTACAAACCTGAACCAATTTAGAATTTCATCACATAAATTAATAATGGAGGAACATATAAATATTAATCGGAAGTTGAAATAGAACACAAAAATGGGTATGAATCGTGAGCTACAAGAAGGTTAAAACAAAGTGAAAAACAGTGAAGCTTTGTGCAATTCACGATCAAGATGTATCCAGCTATTTCACTAATTAACTGCATGAATAAGACCAGAATTTAAAATCAAAACAATATAAGTTAGATTTGCAAAATGACTCAAAAAAATATTTTTGAGCTCTTTTGGTTCATAGAGCCCTAAATTCCCTGTAAAAATTGTGACAAACTATTTACCAAAATTTGAATTGCATAGACATTCAAAGAAAAAAATTCTTAGAAAAGATGTGCTTATATAACTATCTTGTACTGTCATTCCCCACTAAGAAATGTTATTCCATGTCTACAAATTTATTATAGATGACTTGTAGATTAAGACTGATTTAATAATACATTCAAAATTATGTTTTGTCTCAAGTGACAAAAAAATTATTCAGTGTGCCTGTTGCCTTTTAAAAACTATTAGTTTAACAATGGTGGGCCAAAAAGGCACCACGGCCTATCATTTGATAAAGGACCAAACCCAATAGAGAACTGAATTGGGGGAAAAAAAAGATTTATATAGCTGATCCTACAATCTGCATTTATTGCTTAGCTTCGTCAAATGAATTTGATTTTTATCCTACAAAGCATAGACACACACAACACATTACGAAAACACCGACCCGGAAAGTTTTAAAATTTTGACCATGGACACAACAGGGACGTGGATACAAATAAAACATACAAAATATATACCTGAAATAATAACATATTTATCTTTCTCACTTCGAGCAGTTATATTTTATTATATCAAACTAAGAAATCATTTTTCACAAAAAAATGTATGCAAACAAAATATCCAAATGCATACTTTTAGAAATCTCTATCCCCAAACAAATTGAAAATTTTAGGTGTTAAGGCTCCTAAAATTAAAAAGCCTAAAGGAAGAGCAAAGGTTCAAGTAATGGTTGTGGCCGCCGTAATGGTTGCACCAGCAATAGCGTGGTTGTCAAGTATAATGGGTGTAGCATAACAGTCGTGACGTGACAACCGAAGCCATGAGTTTTTTCCTTTCTTAAACAACTTGGGAGAAACTTATCGATATGTATATTTTTATTTTAAAATCATATTTATTAGGGTTTTAAATTATTTTTTATGGAATTTTTCAAACATGGTCCAATATATGGCATATTTTAATAATATTTTTAAGTCATTATGAAGGGAGCTTTTTTATATTTTCTTTCAATAGTTAATGATTTCATGATGAATTCATAATACATCACTTCTTCATATTTATTTTGTTAATAATTATTATATAGTCAAGAGGGTTCCGTTTCAAACTTGCAAGTGCTTAAATACAAAAAATTGAAAAAAGCAAGAGGGCATATAATACTTGTGGCGATTTTTTTTTTTTGTGGGATGTCACAGGTGTTATGCTAGTGATTTTCTGTCACACCACTATTGTGGGTGTAACATGGTGTGCCTCCTACTGACACCGTAACATAATGACAACATCACTGTTTTAAACATTTTTTATTTATAATTTCATGTTTTTTTGATTTTAAGCATTGGCCTTCAACTTATTTTCTTCAAACTAATGCCTAGACCAATGTATTTCATGGGGGTGTTTGGGAAGTTAGTTTTTAGGTTTTTTTTTTGTTTTTTTTCACTAAAAGACAAATTAGTTACAAAACCAAAAAAAACAAATCCAAACAAAATATCACATCAAACCCCATAATCATTTCACTTTTTCTCTCACAAACATCACATCCAACCACAAAAAAACCCAACTATCTTCCCAAACACAAAAAAAAAATTTCTCTAATAATATCTTACAACTAAAAAAACCTACAAAAAAAACCCACTTCCCAAACACTCACCATGTGTGTCAACAATAGAAACCCACGTTCCCCAAGTGCTTAAATTGTGCTGGTTCTTCAAAATTAACAAAAAGAATAAGACCCACTTGGAATTGTGTCCAACATGCATCGGAGCACATTCAACGTGTCTGTTTTTGAGAGCTCGTTTGGGAATTAGCTATTTTAGTTGATTTTTTGACTTTTTACAAAATAACGTGCAAAAAAATAAAGAGAGTGATGTGATTGGGTGTTCACATGCCAAACAAACCCCTAAGTCAAACATGACACTTTCTTATATGTGTAATACCCTAGGCATGGTTTTAAAAACTGGGCCAAACCGGCTGATTGAACTGTCGATCAATCGAGGTTCTAGTCCAGATATACCCTCTGAACCGTTCAAAGTTGAAAACCAGCGTATTTAGAGAGAACCGATAAAACCGGTGGTTGAACCATTGAACCGAATGACCCGGTCATGGTTCAATCGAACTGGCCGGGTTGCGAAATTGAAAATTTTGGAATTTTTTTCTTGATATTTTAGAACTCTTTTTTCATTCATTCTTTCTTTCTTATTATATGTATATATTATATATGAAAATTTTGATTAGAAACTCTCTTTCAAGGGCCTTAAAATTATTGTGAAAACTTCTACCTATTTGTAAGAAAAAATTCTTCCAAAAAAAAACTCAAAAAATCCATGTGAGATTCAATTCAATTATTTCAATCAAATTTATGGAGGGAGATTTAAAATTTTGATATTCCTCCAAAATTTTTACTCTTCTTTCAATCAAATTATTTAAATTAAAATCATATGGAGGGAATATTGAATATTTGGTTTCCTTCCAAAATTAAAATTAATAATATTTTAAAATATATTTTTATATTTTTTAGTATAAAAAAAAATATTAAGAGAAATTTTTAAGATAATTTAACATTTTCATTTTTTTTTAATTTATATTTTTATTACTTATATTTTTATTTAAATATAATTTTTAATATATCTATGGCGTCACAGTTGAACCGGTGACCCGTCCACTCAATCATTTTTTTGGTTCGCTTACCTGTTCAATTTTTAAAACATTGACCCTAGGTATTACTTTGCATATGCATGTGCACCAAGGCAGAGCCAAGATTTCATGAGGGAGGAAGGGGGGGGGGGGGGGGGGGGGGTCAAGGCATTGGTCAAGTTCAAGTGGTCGGGTTAGTACAAGTTTAAATGACTATGGGGGTGTTTGCCATGTATTTCAAATGACTAATACTATTTTTGGATATTCGATATGAGCATATTAAGTATCTCCATTTGTGTAGCATTTTTTGTGTTTTTTTGTTTTTTGTTTTTGATAAATACAAAAAGGTTTTTTTTTTGTGTTATTTTAACACACAAAGTGCACTTTATACAGAATTGGTAGAAGTTGCTCCACTAGTGTAGTATTTGCTCCTCCAAAAGCGTATTATTTTTTGTGCTATTTTTTCACTACCTATCAACCACCATTCACTAACTATTAACTTCCGTCGAAGTTACAAAATTAATAGAAGGTACATGAAACAAAACAAACACAATACATAATCATAGAAAATCAAAAAAGGATATCAAAATAAAAAATTGTTGATGTGCTATTATTTTAGCATAAATCAAATCTCATTTTTGCATTGATGATGATAATAAATTTCCTGACACTCCATGTTGAAGATGTCCATAGCCATAATCATATCATTGTTATCTTTCTGCTCCATTTCGTTCATCTCCTCTAGTACTCTTACTTTTGTTTCTTCTGGTCTAGTCTCTCTTGAATATCGCATCTTTGCATGTTAAAATTATCCATCAAATCACAAAAACGAAAGCTCAAATCATCAGCTACCTTGCTCTTTCTCCACAATTTATTTTCATCTTTTTTCCATTAGGCCTTTTCATTCTCTAGCAAAATTTCAATGTTTCTAGCTCTTTTTTTTTTTTTTTTTTTTTTGAAATGTGGCTATCAATGGATTTTTAACATGAAGACTAATTTTTTTAGGGGCCATTACTTGTGGCATTAAATTTCAAAGGGAAACCCATTTAAAGAGTGGGTTTTCCAAAACTTCTAAGGATGCCAAATTGAGTTTGGGAGGGGGCCATTACACGGGAATAAAAAAAATTTAGAGGGTTGTACATGTCCCTGTATAAAAGTAGACTTTCTCAAAATTTTGGAGGGGCCCTCTACCCCTAGATGTGGGTAAGGATCATGACAATATGTGCTTTGTACATTTTACATCAAATAAAACAATGAATAAATGTTGCCCCAACTTTCATACATAATGCATATCATACTTGAAAGAATGGAAATAACTTACTTGCTTGACATGATCAACTCTAGCAACTTGAGCAGTCCTAGGATCAAGATATTCATTCTCATTAATCTCACTAAAGGGCGTAATCAAAACCTGTAAACACATATGACAGACAGATAGAAAGATATGTTAACAGTCAAACAAGTTCAAGGCAACAGTGGACACTGTTAAAGACTATAAAACTTATTGAATTACACACATGTGAAACACTAAAGTTGTTTGAAAACCCACAAATCAGAGCTCAAAATAAGTGCAAGAAAGGCCAAAGAAATGAATAATAATAAAAAAGACATACATCTCCGCTTCTGTCAGGCATTTTGAGGCATATCAAGTGAGACTTATTGTACAGAGGAAATGCTTCCGAAACCGCCGTGTTGTACACATTGTCATCATTCAAAACCGATCTAACATCTGCCAAATAGCCCAAAAAAATAAAAAATACATTAAAAAAAAGATATTGAACCCAAATTACAATCCAAAACACAACAATTTCTAGTGAGAGGGGGGGGGGGGGGCAATGAATGGGAAAAAAGAAGAAGGAAAGGTTAGAAATGACCTCTGGCGACGTATTGAATTTCGCCAGCGGGGGAGTTGAGGAGGAACCATTTGGCGATCTCTCTCTTCTGCTTATCGCTCAGCTCTGACCCCTGAGTTTCGTCTTCCTCTGCCATTCGATGATGATGATAATTAATTATTTATAGATATATATGCGATTTATCTGAAACTATCGATCCAATTCCCTCTCTCACTCAAGTATATAAATATATATATATACACACACAAATTATGGATAATGAATGAGTGGAAATGTAGAACTTGGAATCTGATTTTGGGTGGTTTGAAACAGGGAAAAGAAGAGATGAGGGTTTAGAAATTAGGGAGGGAGGGAGGGTTTGCAATTTTGGTTTTTTGTTTTTGGTTCTTTGGGGCAGTGATGAGGGTGATCTGTAAAGGGTGGGGGGAGGTGTGGTGTGTGATTCGAAATGATTTTGATCGCTGGTAGGAGCAAGATCCCATGTCCCAAATATTCCCCCTCTCTTCCCAAATCACTCAAAATCATTGAATTCTTCTCAATTTAAGAATTTCAAAACATATTTAATAGATTGATCCATATAAAAAAATCATTGAATTCTTCTCAATTTAAGAATTTCAAAACATATT
Source organism: Camellia granthamiana (assembly GCA_036172215.1). NCBI lineage: Eukaryota > Viridiplantae > Streptophyta > Magnoliopsida > Ericales > Theaceae > Camellia > Camellia granthamiana. The sequence goes on along the minus strand of CM069908.1, from coordinate 95,018,129 downwards.
TAATAGATTGATCCATATAAAAATCTCAAAAAAAAATCTTAAAATTTGAGAATCACAAGATATATTCAACAATTGTAAATGATTTGAGACAAAGATATATGAATATTTGGGGATAAGGAATCTATGGGTTGCTAATAGAGACTCGTTTTTTAGTTAGGATAAAAATCTTAAAATTTGAGAATCTCAAGACATATTCAATATATTCAACGATTGTAAGTGATTTGAGACAGAGAGATATGAATATTTAGGGATAAGGAATCTATGGATTGCTAATAGAGACTCATTTTTTAGTTAAGATGAGCTCCTCTTCGGTCCGAATTGTAGACACTATGGATCCATCATAAAATCTATATCAATAATTCTCGTTGAGCATTTTATATTTTAAAAAAATTGTGATAATCGGATATTAATACTCATTTAATCAGATTAAATTTGTGTTAATAGTAATTATGATTTTAAAAATAAATAATTAATACAAATATGATCTGATTAAGTAACTACCGATATTCGATCAATATAATTTTTTTACAAGAATAAAATATTCGATGAATTCTATACATTAAACAATTTGGATTATTGATATGAACTTTATGATAAATCTACAAAAACCTAACCAAATGCTCCAATTGAAAAATCCAACTAAAAAGAAGCCCGAGCCTTTTAATTACATTTACAGCTCAAAGGCTCAATTACAAACGCTATCGCCACTGTCCCTTCCTCGGGCCATTTTTAAATATGGAAAATATGATACTCTATCAATTTGTATTTTAAATTTAATGATGTATAAAATATATAATTAACTAATAATTAAAAAAATAGGAGAAAAATAGATTGTCACTATTCTTTAGCAACGAAAAGTTTTTAGCATCAATACTGCGTGGTTTTGGTATATTTCTCTGGCCATGAAAACGGTAAATTAGGCTAATTCAGCTACGTTAAAAGGTTACTCAAGCTCAATTTGAGTTGAGTCGTAGAGAATAACCCAAGCTTGATTTGCAATTCGAAATTGTATGTTCAAACTGAGCATAATAAATTGAACTCTAGATAATATAAAGGAAAAATTACAATTCAAGGTGTGTTTTCAAAAACAAAATTATAAATCAATGATACATCTAACAAACTTCAATAATTTATATGATAAAATTATGAATGACATTAAACAAATAATTTATATGGTATAATAGAAAGAGGAAAGAAAGAGAAGAGAATAAGGAATTGATGCACTGCTTGGTCTTTGTCTTTCTAAGTGATAAAAGAAAATGACTCCATTTGATTTTGCTTTTCTAGGTCAATTTTCAGAATTTAAATTCGAAAAGTGTTTTTATTTGAAAACCATATTTGTTTGGTAGTTGGAGGATTTTGAGTTAATTTTTCAAACATGGAAAACTGTTGTTTTGATTGTCTTTTGGTTTTCAGTTGACTTTTCAAATACTGCCTCGTTTGGGAACAGGCTAATTTAGTAACTTTTTGGCTATTTGGCTAAAAAGGTAAGTAAAAAAAACTTGTATGTTTGGGATGACTTTTTGGCTAATTACGAAAAGATGTGCAAAAAGTAGAGAGAAAAGAGAATCTTTGACTTTTTGGTATGGGTTGTTGGCTTTTTGGCTAATTTAGTAACTTTTTGACTTTTTGGCTAAAATAGCCTCTTGCCAAACGAAATGCTGTTGGTTATTAGGGTTGGTTTAGAAATATATTATTTTAGTAATTTTTTAACTAAAATGTAAGGTGAAAAAAATTAGTATATTTAGAATATTTTTTAATTTTTTACAAAAAAAACTTGTGAAAAGTAAAATAGAAAGGCAAATCTTTGATTTTTTTAAATAATTTGATAACTTTTTGATTTTTTTAGTGATTTTTATTTTTTTTTATTTTTTAGCTAATGTAAGAGATTCTCAAACCAACCTTTAAGATTCAAAGAATTGAGTTATTTTTCTACAATTTCACAAATTTAACATTTGAACTAACAAAATCGAATGTGTGAGGCTAACTATATTTTGAGTGTAAAGTTTACCGTAATCATGTTAAAGTACGAAGTTAACTATAATTTTTTCAAATCTCAATAAAGATCATTATAGTTTACCCAAGTAAAATAATTTTTTGAGTGCTTACTAAGAAGAAAATTCATTCTCATCGATCTAATTTATGTGAAAATCTTAAAAAATGATAGTAAATTTCAATTCCTCCATCAAATGAGCTTATCAATTGTTGAGGTTCATGAAAAAGACTTCTCCTAATCAAATATGAAACTTGAAAGTATAGTAAAATGCATGCCAGACTAGCATGGTTGAACCATCACCACAGTAAGGACATTTCAATGCTAGCCCAATACTCCAAAGTTTCTAGTAAGCTTGAAGAACAATTGCTGACACTAGTCTCTGAGTGAATTGTGATTTGGTTTCTCTGTAGGGGGTCTATTATTGTTGGTAGCGAGTATGGGTGGTTGTTTTATGTCTTATTAGTGTCCCTTCGGTTTGGTTGGCTTCCCGGTTTTGGTTATTAGTTTCTGTTCATTGCTAGTAGATAGTACCAGTTATGGGGTCATTTGACAAGGTCTCCTTTGTTTTCCTCTTTCACAGTCCGGAGTGGACTATGAATGATGAATAGTATACATATCTCCTGTTTGTTTTGGCAATATTACACCGGAGTCATAGTCTGAACGGACTATGAATCCCCTCAAACCAACGGATTAACAATCCCTCCTGGGACTTAGTATTGAAAAAAGAAGCCGTTGGGATTACAATGTAAATGACCATACTATCTATCATATCATCAAACAGAGAAAACAGATCCCTCCTCCAAATCTTTATCCACACTCAAAAAATTCAAAAAAAATCATCAAACAGAAATAAATTTTTTTGAAAAAATTTCCAAAAAAGATCATCAAACATATCATCAAACAGAAAAAATTCAACTGCTTTAAATTTTTTTGAACAAATTTCCAAAATTACAAATATACAAAAATAATAACAAAAAAGATCAACAAATTCACAAACATATTACAAATATCATCCAACAAGTTCTCAAAATTAACAAAATAATAATCAAAAATCAACAAAACCACCAAGAGAGAAGACTGATCCAGCACTCTTGTCTTCATCGAGTTCACCTCACCTTGAATTTGAAGGTCAACATCGTTGTTGACGACTATGAAGGTTGAGATCGTGTCGCTGATAGAGCTCCAATACTCTTTATTCTACCTCTAAAAACAAACGGATCCTAATATAGTTTAAAAGTTAAAAAATTACTAAAAAAATTAAAAAGTCAATAAATACTTAAAAATCAAATATTCATTTCCATTCATTTTACCTTTTACATATTTTTTCGTAAAAAATTAAAAAATCATCTCAAACATATTAAAACTGTATTTGGTGAAGCTCTCAAATCATAATTACACCCCTCCATTTGCACCCTCCGTTTGGATAGAATTTTAAAAATATAATTCCACCATATATTTTAAAACATATCTCTCTTTCACGTTTAACAAATCTCTCTTTCCATCCCTTCCATTTCATATTTTAACAAAAAAAAAAATTGCTAAAAATCTGTTCTCAAACAACCCTGAAGGAGCGTGTGTAGAAAGGTCTAAGGGAGCCTTCGCCACCAGTGAGTGACGCTTGACATTCATGGCTATCCGGAATGCTTAGGATTTTCAAGCTTCACCGTGATTGTCAGGGTTGACTTTGGCCCAAAGTCAGTAAACTGTTGCTTTAGGCCTTCGAAAAATAAGTAAAAAATAATTTCGATTTTTTTTTTTAAAACTATTATACTAGCCTACCAAAAAAATAAAAATAAATAAAAACTTGAATTTAATTGACCCTGATAAAGTTCAATGAATATTCAAAATTAATAGATGGTTGATATGGTAAATTATTTAAATTTAATGGATAATTATTTTACCAAAAAAAACCAAAAAGCTTATTGATATTGTGAGTTATTTGAAATTAATGGAGGGTTATTTTTCAAATGTATGGATTGTGTATATAATTAATTGGAAAAGGATTCTTTCTAGTCCATAATCTGAACTGAGGATTCTCTCTAGCCCATAGTTTGAAGTGGAGGGCACTGTTTAGATTTATAGAGCCCACCACAGGTCACATTTCAATGATCTTGAACCATTTATTCTATTGAGCACTTAGTGTATTTCATCCACACAAAAAATAGGTCAATCTGATAATCGTAACCTATTAAATTTATTGCATTTGATATACAAAAAATATAGGTAAATTATGTTTTTAAAAATAAAACATTAAATTTTTTTATGACAAACGCGATAAATTTAATTTAATAGGTTACGATTATCAGGCCAACTTATTTATTTTTAATTTTTGAATGAAATACATGAAGTGTTTGACGAAACGAACAGTTTGGGTTATTGAAATAGGTTCTATGGTGAGGCCCACGGTCAAACAACGCACTCCAATCTAGATTATGGACTAGAGGAAATCTGTCTATCAATTAATTATACTAGTTACGATTATTTATGGAAAAAGAAACTTTTCAAATTTGAAATTGATAATATTATCTTTGGTCATCTATGCTATAAGAAAGATTGAAGATTAATGAATTAGCTATTTTATCTATTGAAAATAATTTAGTAGATAAGTGGGATTATACATGTAAGGTCCCGATGTCTTACATCGGTAATAGAGAGGGAGTTCCTGAGCTATAAAATTAAAAACCTAGACCCTTATATAGCATTGAGGCTTTTTCCCGAGTGGTGAAATCACTAACAGAACTCCACAGTTAATCGTGTTTAGGCTGGAGTAGTTTTGGGATAGGTGACCCATTGGGAAGAACAAATCCATGCAAGCATGGCCCAAAGCGGACAATATCGATGACATGTGAAGGGTTAAGACGTTACAAATGGTATCAGAGCCGACTTTTCGGAGTACCGAATGTGGGCCCCTGGCATCTCTCGGTGCATGTGGGCGGGCTTATGAGCAGGCAGGCTACTGCACGGGGACATGTAGCCCTAAAGAGGGGTAGATTGTAAGGTCCTAGTGTCCCATATCGAGAATGGAGAGGTAGTTCTTAGACTATAAAAGTAAAAACCTAGACCCTTTTATAGCATCGAGGTCTTTTCTCGAGTGGTGAAATCCCTAACAGAACTCCACAGTTAAGCGTACTTAGGCTGGAGTAGTTCTGGGATAGGTAACCCACTGGAAAGAAAGGTGACCCACTAGGAAGAACAAATCCGTGCGGGCATGACCCAAAGCGGACAATATCAATGACATGTGAAGGGTTAGGGTGTTACAATACAGGCATGATTAGAAATTTGAAAGTTAAAAATGTGAGAATGACGATGTTTAAGTGATCATTTTTATTGTAAACTTTACAAAAATATTTTAAATAAATTTTAATAATTATATATGGAAGTAACCTTTTTGTAAGTGTAAACACCCTATTTTGACTAGTCTTAAGACTTGGGTTCTCTTTTTCGAACACCCGATGATGAAATTCGAGATGTGTTAATCTTATGAATTCTTCAGCAAGAAGTCCGAACTTAGTCTTTAATCCAAACCTTACACTCATTTTGGCTAAAATGTTTTCCAACCAAATTAAAACCATTTTATTTATTTATTTTTGTACGTTTGGTTACGCAGTTCCACACATTATCTTTTTCAATAGACCGAGTAAAGGATATAATGAGAATGAATAAAAGGGGTGGAATCCTCTTAAATACTTGTTTCTCCTTTCAAATCATGCTAGCTTTACCCTATTGATCTAACAGTATATTTTTCATCTGGCCATATAACGATTTATGACTGGATGAAAAATGTAGTCAGTCAAATGAATAATGGTACGACTGGCTAAATTGTCCCGGTACAGAGCATTTTCGAGAATTTTGACTTTTTCTGGGAACTTTCCACAAATATTTTAGATATTTTGGCCTCTAAAGTCTATAAATACACGACTAGACTTCTTTCTTATAGGTTACAAAATTTTAAAAGGCAAAGAGACAAGCTTAAGAGCTCAGCCCTCCTACCTCTCATCCAACCTCCATTTTTCAAACACAAATCACTCAAACACCATTGGAGCTGAACTTTAAGCTTCTTGCCGAAAATTCTAAGCCATACTAAGGGCTGGTTTGGGGTGTTCTAAAAAAGTGCACTTTTTGTCTTTTTGGACTAAAAAAGACAAAAAAAAAATATGGAGGTTTGGGTTAACTTTTTGACTTTTTATGGAAAAATATGTATTAAAAAATTGTATAAAAAAAGTGTGTAAGAGATGATTAGAGAGGAGTGGGCCCCAGCCGTACAACCGGCTGTACAACCGGCTGAGTGAATTGGAGTTGAAAATTATTGGCTAATTTTTGTACAAAGTACTGGACGATTTTGTTTGGCCCGTGGGGGTCATCACGGGTCCCATTTTAATAATCTAAACCGTTCAATGTGTGTAACTCGTCGAACACTATGTACCTATTGTAGACACCCCATTTTTGACCGACCTTAAGACTCAGACGTCACCAGTTGAGCGCTCGGTGATGTTGCATACTGTGCTCGTTCAGAAGTCTCAGAGTTGCGGCCGTGCGCCCTGCCTCCGGACTTCCGAACCCTCTTCTGTGCCTTGTCTCGGTTTGCGAACCAGACTCGGTTTTCTCTGTTTTCTTTCTTGAGGGAAGGGAGTGGTCCCGTACACTATCTCCCGGTGGCCGTGAGCTACGTTTCGTGGCCGTAGGCCATTTTGCCCATTTCGGAGCCCGGTTCCCGGTTTTCGGAGCCGTTAGGCCGTGTGCCTCGGCTCGGGACCGCCCAACCATCTCCGAGTTCTCCGTTTTTTGGCATGTGCCTCTGTTTTAATGTTTCGAGGAACACTGGGGCCCCTGATGCCCACTTCGTGGCCGTATGCCACTTCCGGTGCCTGTAGCCGGTTTTTGGGACCCCAAACTGCGCGGTTTTGGTCCCGAGCATTCATTTCGCATCCATTTTCTCCGGTTTTTGGCAGGTATCTCTGTTTCGTCATTCCAGAGGACACTGGGGTCGCAGATGCCCACTTCGCTGCTGAACACCACTTCCGGCACCTGCAGCCCATTTTCGGGATCCCGATTTGCTCGGTTTTGGCCCCGAACATTCGTTTCTCATTAGTTTTTGTTCAAACTTGGCAGGTACCTCTGTTTCAACATCAGGAAAATCACTGGGGGGTGGGAGGCCAGCAATTATCCCAGGTAACCAGTTTCGCTCCTCCCGAGCCCGTTTTTCTCACTTCCGGGCCAATGTTGAACACCCTAGGGGTATTTTCTTCCAACCAAAGCTACATATCTGTGATGAGGGCATCTAGGAGGACCCTAAGGGTTGGTGGTCGGCCAGAAATTCAGGGTTTCATTTTTGGGCCTCTCCTTCAAGCTCTATGTTGTGGCTCCTGCTTCAGTGTTGCCAATTTCCGACCTTGGAACCTTGTTCTACACATCTTGGAGGACACAAAAAGTTGGTGGTCGGCCAGCAATTGTTGGTTTCATTTTTGGGCCTCTCCTTCAAGCTCTATGTTGTGACTTCTGCTTCAGCGTTGCCAGATTCCAACCCTGGGACCTTATTCTACACACTTGGGAGGACACTCTTGCATGGTGGTCGGCCAGAAAATCTTCACTTCAATTTTGTGCCATGGCCGGCCGGCCAGGAGGGGTAGCTGGCCGACCAGGTGGGGTGGTCGGCCGGCCACCTCCCACAAATTTACCTGGCCGGCCAGCTTCCTGCTTTCCAGCCTGTCCCAGCTGTCCGGATATCTTCCAACATATCCCGGGGCATCCGGGGGATATTTCGGGAGGGAAAGATTGGGTGCTTTCCCTCCCCTTTTACACCCTATTTCTTGTCTATTTAAAGGGACCAAGAGCTTCTTCTTCAAGGTTAGAAAAAATTGCTTCAAGAGCTCCATAGCAAAAAACCTAATTTTCATAGCCAAAAGTTCCAAAATTTCTTCAAGTGTTGCTTAATTCCTTCACCAACACCTAGCTTCACCATTCCAACTTCGATTCCAGCAGCTAGGAAGTGAATTTCAGAGGTTGAGAAGCTACAAATCAAAGCCAATAAGCAAAGAAAGATAAGTCTTCAAGGGTAAGTATTCAAAACCAACTTTTAGGGCTTTTTCTTGATCTTTTTTTACACTCTAATTGGTTGAGAATTGGGGCTCCGACCCCTACTTCTTTTGTGCTTGTTTTGAGCCCCTCTACAACTTTGTATAAGGGCTCAACTTCATTTGATGCTTCTATGATATACTTGTTTCAATACCTAGCCTTTATGCCATTATCTTGCATGCTAGTTTTGGCTTATTTGTGCTTGTTTTTAGGGGTCCAACCCCTAATTCTTTCTTGCTTGTTTTGAGCCCCTCTACAACATTGTAGAGAGGCTCAATTTCATTTGGCCATTATATCCACCACTTCCTTCAAATTCCATCAAGTGTGCCCATTTTTGTACACAACTTTTGACCTATTTCTATTTGTTTTTGGGACTTCGACCCCTACTGACTTTGGTCTTATTTTGACCCCCTTTACACATTTCATGAAGAAAATTTTGTCATTTGGTGCTTGTTTTGCATGACTCTTGTTATAGCCTCTTTTAAGCTTCATTTTTGCATGGAATTGTTAGCATGATTTTATTCTGATTTTGAGGATGTCATCTTCTGAAATTGTGCTTATTTTTAGCTCATCTTCAATGTTGTAGAATAAAGTTTGTCCATTTGGGGGTTGTATATATCACTTGTCTCAATACCCCTCTTTTGGCCACTAACTTTGCATGCTTTGGTTGATCTATCTATGCTTGCATTTAGGCCATGTTTATTACTGAAAAAATGCCATTTTTGGGACTGTCTTGCTACTGTTCTTGCTGTCATGATCATATTTTGCATGTATAGCATGGCTATAGGCCATTTCGGGGCTTAATTTCGCATTTTCGGGATGAATGCATGCTTCGAATGTCATTTCGAATTGTCTCGGGGCTGTTTCCCCCTTTATTTAGGTGCTGAAATTCCATTGCCATGCTTGCATATCATTTCCCATGCCATTTGTATCATTTTTGCATTGCCTCGGTTTGCGTGCCAATGGGCACGCATTTCGAGGCACCTCATTCTTATCATTCCGGCGGCCTATGTGAGTGTGGTTGAGGCCCTCTCATGTTGGCGTAAGCCAAATTTGCATTTTCATGCTTGTATGCCATTGCCTCGGTTTGTGTGCCCGTGTGCACGCATTTCGAGGCACTTTGTTTTTACCCGACGGCAGCCTATGTGAGTGAGCTGAGGCTCTCCCATGTTGGTGTAAGCCCATCGTTGCATTCCATATGCCATTTCATCCCATATCATCGCCTCGGTTTGCGTGCCTGTGGGCACGCATTTCGAGGCACTTCGGTTTTATCAGATTGGCATTGCGTATGCCTCCGTCTCGGTTTGCGTGCCCGTGTGCACGCACTTCGAGGCATTCTGTTTTATCCGATTTGTATTTCATCATTGCCTCGGTTTGCGTGCCAGTGGGCACGCATTTCGAGGCACCTCATTCTTATCATTCCGGCATCCTATGTGAGTGTGGCTGAGGCCCCCTTCATGTTGGTATAAGCCCATCATTACATTTCGCATGTCATTCCGCATCGCCTCGGTTTGCGTGCCCGTGGACACGCATTTCGAGGCATTTCATTTTCATAGCATTGCGCATGCTAGGATTGTATGTTAGTTGCATTTCATGCATATCATGCATATTGCACGGGAAACGAGGCGCGTTTCGCACTCCGAGTGGCGGAGCATGTCTCAATTCCCCAGTCACCGACACTCCGGATCACCCATGATGGAGCTAGGTTTTGTTGTAGCATTCATATGCATTCATCCTATATTAAGTTGTGCAATTCGGCTCCTCGGCCATCATGCATCGATATGCGTGATTGGTGGCACGAGGATCGAGGCATGCATATATTTGTGAAATACATTGCTATGCCCTTTTCCTGCTCTCTGTTGCAGCAAAATCCAGAAACAGCGACTTTTCGGAGTCCGGCGCGCATTTCGAGAAATATTGCAAACAGAGGCTAATTGGGGCATCCCAATGGATTTCCGCGAGAAGGCAGCCCAACATGCATAATCCATCAGAAGCGAGGCAGTCCCTGGCTTGCATGCCAGTTTTACTTTTTTTGTAATTAATTTGTTAATTAATTAGAAATCTGTATATTTCGGACTGTATTATTCTTTTATTTCGGACTGTATATTTATTCGGACCCTCTACGCGAGGGCATAATTGTAATAAGGGTGGGTGAGTGTGATGTATGTCTTCCAACCCCCACTTCTTTCTCCCTTTTATTTACCTGCTTTGGATGGTTAGATATAGGGCATATTTCAATTAGCATAACAGTATGACAGCATGTTTGCATCATTCATCTGTTTTGCATGCACCGGGCTTGGCGCATCATACAAACTGCATTTGTATTTCAATTCCAAAATTGAATACGTGTTAGTTGTAGCATTTCATATGCCATGTTTAGAATAGCCGAGCCTGCTATAGTTGCATTTTGCATGTGTTGCATTAGGCATTCTGTATATTTTAGGATCATGCATGATTTCTAATGTAGTTTCTGTTTTGGCTTGGAGTACTCGGTAAGTTTTATGCTTTAGCATCCTTGCATGCGTGTGAGTGTTGCCATGATAGCATGCTTGCCATGAGGCTACTTGCTTATGTGATATAACTGCATTGAATGCCTGTGGGTGGAGGTTGAGTTATCTGAATTGGGACAATTCATCAAATGTTTGTTAAGCCCACTAGATAGTGGCAAAATCATGTTTTCTAAGCCCACTCGAGGGTGGCAAATCCGCATTTTTAGCCTACCTGCGGGTAGCACCATCAAATCATTTTCAAACAAACAAACATGAAATGTTTAGTTCCAATTCAGGCGATTCAGTCTATACTTATTTGCTGCGAGCATCACATAGTAACCTAGGCTAATAACCGGAATAAGAACTCACAATGTCTTCAAAAACAGATATCATGGTTAGTAGAGGCCGGTCTTTGACCGGGCGAGAGGGGGTGCTCACGATGTGACCTTCCCTAATCGTACCCAAGTTCCCGAGCCGAGGCAACTTTGGTGATGACGGACACGTGGCCTTTGGCACCGAGTCAGGGTTTCCTAAATTTCCCATTTTAAAATATTTAGGTGGCGACTCTGTTATCTGGCAAAGCAGTCCATGTTTGGCACTTCTTTCAAAAAATCTGTTTTTCTCAAAAACGATTTGCCGGATTTGGACTCTTTGGTTCAAGATTTGGAACTGCAACAAAAACCGAGTCCGAACTGTAGCGAGGCCCCCCGCGGGCGTTGTTACACCTATAAAAAATCACGTTAATCGGATATCGATAGCTATTTGATCAGATTTATTTATTTTTCAATCATTAATTATAACACCATCCATTTGTTGTATATAACTGATTTGATCATATAGTTATCGATATTTGATCAATATGATTTTTTTGCAGACATATAGTACTCGACGATTTCTACACATTGAACGGTTCAGATTATCAAAATGGGATCCGTGATGGCTCCCATGGGACGAACAACTATGTGTGTGAAAATCACACCGAATCATTTCTTTTTTGCTGCACAGCCGCTGCAAACGCTGCCCAACATCAATTCAAATGGTACTTTTTTGGGAAGAAAATTAATTTTTAAATTTTTTTTTTGGGTGAATAGTGATATCTTTTTGGATTTTGGAATAACTTTTTGGCTTTTTGGCTTATATAGGATAAGCCAAACCAAGCCTAAGGATCTTAAGGGTGCTAAGAAACGGTTTGACAACCAAAAAGCTCATCATGCTTTGAACCTTTTTCATCTTCTATCTCTTTTTCTTCATTTCAAAATTTGTATATCATTGTTAACTTGTTATAGTCATGTGATGAATCCTCATGGATAGAGGAGGGAATTAGGATGTAACCACTCATCTATTGAGTTGATTGTTCTCTTCATTTTCTTATACTTTTGCAACCTTGTGGATGTGGATGTGGATGAAGTAGAAAGTAATCACTCATCCACAAGTTTGATTATGTAGTGTAATTTCTTTCATTTTTATGCACTTTCTTATCACTTATCTCATCATCCCAGCATGTTGGCTCATGTGCTTCAATCCATGCTCATTTTTTAATGAGTGGATATGGTTGTTACATGGAGCTATTTGGACGATTCTTGAGATTTGATATTGAGAAAGTTGTTGGCTTTCATTGTTGTTGTTTTGGAAGTAAAGTAAGAGATTTTTTTGTTAAAGATGTTAAAAACTCTTTTTTCAACCTATCTTGAACATGGAAAGGGGTGGAAACACCCTTATTCCATGAAAAGAAAAGGAGTCCTTAATATTCTTCAATGGATTTCTTACTTTAAAAGCAAAACTTCCACTAATAAATAGTGAAAATCTACTTTCTCCAATTAATAGTATTAATTTGGGTATTAACTTACATTTATTCACAAGGAGATGAATGTAAATTTCCATTCACTTCTTGGGCTTGAATTTCTTCTTACCTCAATCCCTTTGATGAATCGTTGTAAGTATCATGTTGCATATAATCCTTTGTGTTACAAAATAAGGGTTGAGGCCTATTTATTTCTTCCTTGGAGCTTTTTGCAAAGGGAAGACGTAGAAACTATGAGCATCCCTTAGAGGATGTGTTTTGGTTCTACTTTGGATCTATTGCACAAAACAGAGTTTTTCTCGAATGTTACATACGGTCGAATTGCTTTCTATTTGGCCGAATGATTTTCTATACGGCTAGATTATTTCTCCAAGTAGAGCACAACAGAACAATGGGCATTTGTGTCTGTTTTTATACTTTATTTCTAATTTTAGCATAATTTGTTAGATTCAGCTTTCATTTGGCTGGGTCAATTTATTATTGTAATAACTCTCAACCCCACATCTTTATTCATTCATTGTTGTAAATAACTTCCAACCACACGTTATTTTCTTTTCTTATTCATTGAATTGTTGTAATAATTTCCAACCCCACATTTTTCTATCCCTTTTATTTATAAGCTTTCTATGTATGCCGCATCATGTTTTATTTATTATATCCATGACTTACATCCATTTTTCATACATTCAGATTCGGTTCATCTACATCTAGGAAATTTATCATTTCTGACGTGGTTGTTCTATGTGTTACCCCATTACTTGAAATGATTCACATATCATGTACTAGTAGCTAGATCTTTAGGTGCATTTCTTGTATGTCTTGCATTAGATATTTACATATAGAATCATGTATACATTTTTTTTACCATATTACTTTTGGCTTATCATGAAGGAGTACTAGGTGAGAATTTCCAGTCTTAGCATCTTGTGCGTGTATATTATGTCTACTATGTTTGGCATTACATTATGTGGCTACTTGCTTATGTAGAATATCTATATTAGTTGATGAAAGTTGTGTTGCTTGTATTAGAATGATATTCTTATGCTTCTGAACTCAATTTTCTTTGAATTGTACAAAAGGCTTTCAAAAAAGTATGAAATCAAAGTATAACCAGAATAAATGACATAATCTATATTTGTTTGTCTCAAATAGTAATGTTAGCACTATTAAAATCGGAACATGAGCATATATCGAATATAAAACTTGTATAATGACTAAGTAGAAGCTGATCCTTTGATCAGGTGACTGGAAGTACTAAATTAATGACCTTCCCCCCTTATACCTAAGTTCCTGAACTGATACACTTTGGTTATGATGGGCGGTGGACGGTGACCTTTGGCACGAGTCACGAGCTCTCTAATTTTTCCAAAGCTTAGGTAGCGACTCTGAAATATGGTGATGTAGTCCATTTCTAACAAATTATTTGTTATAAAATGAATTTTCTATAGAAGTTATTGAATTTGAACTCTCATTTCCATTTTACATTGTACTTGTGAGACAAGATCAAGAGATTAAAGTCTGAACTATTGGATGAGCTCGATAACCCCGAAAATCATCCTACAGTAAGCACCGTAAAAAAAATAAATACATAATCTTTTTATCACAATTTTTTATTATTTTTTTAAATAAATAAAAGGTACCATATGAGAGTCCACTTTGGGCATGTTTGTTTGGACGGACTGGATAAGGAGGGATAGTAATCCACCAGACTATTAGTCCTAGGATACATTGTCCTCGGACTATTTGATTGGACTAGATTTGTATCATATGTTTATTTAGTCATGGGATTAGATGTTTAGATTGGACTATTTTATTAAATCCTATGTTTGTTTGGGATATTATGGAGAAGGATAAATGCTCAAAAGACTATTTTGCTCTTTTGAATTATTTACTAAATAATAAGAATATTAAATCTGAATTATAAATTTTATTTAGTTTTTTTACTAGAACTTTTAAAAAATTAAATAAATAGAATATTAATAAAAATTACATAAATTTATTTTAATTTGTAGTTGAGATTTTTAAATTTTATTTTACTTTACTAAGTATAATTAATACCATATCATTATTAAAATAAATAATTTAATAAAGTATAAATAATTTAATAAATAAATTTTATTTTTAAAAAGATATTAAATAGTAGAGGGTCAAAAATATAATTTCACTACCTAATCCCATGGGATAAGTTATCCTATGGATTGTGTCCCACCCCATGGGATAGAACAATCCCATAGATTTGAGATTTAAAATCCGGTACAAAATTTTTTAATCAAACAACGAACTATTAGTTCGGATGGACTATTAGTCTTGTCCCATACTTGAATCTTTCCAAACAAATATCACCTTTGGATCCAAAAATGTCCGAGTCGATCCTTATGATTATTCCTAAATTACTCAGTGTTGTGACCTTCTGTTGTAGCTGTTTATTCTCTATTGATAATTTTATTGTATCAAGAAACTTTTTACCATTCTTTGCTATATGTAAAATTGAGAAACTCAGTTTATGACTGGTCCCAAAAAAAAAAAAAAAAAAAAAAAAAAATTCAAATTATATTTCAGTTTTCAAAAATAATTTTTTGAGTTTTAATTCGCATTTTTATATTTTTAATGAGTTTTTTAAATATTTTAATCATTTTTAAAAAAAAATTTATATTCACTTAATCTTAATATACTTAAAAAGTAAAAACTTTATACAAATTTTTTTTTTTTTAAATTCATTGAATACAACAAAATACAAAAATCTATGTTTTATATATTTTTTATTTGGTGAAAATATTATATATTTTAAACATATTTAGATTAAGTGTATTTAAATAATAAAAAATTTACTGAAAATAAAAAAACACGTAAAATGAAAAAACTTAATTTTTTAAAAAGTGAACTCAATATGATAACTAACTTTCTATAAATTTAAATAAAAAAAAACTCCTATAATTTTAACATAATTATACTAGTACCTCATCAAAAAATAAATAAACAATAAAATAAAGACTTCTTTCATGGGTGGACATGTTTGAATTTTGAATTTGCAAAAATTTCTGTAGAAGAAAAAAGAAAGAAGAGAACTAAATAAAGTATTTTTTTTTTCTATATTTTGGTCATTAGGAAAAAAAAAAGAAGAAGAAAAACAACAGATATTCATAAAATAAAAATCAATTTTTTTGGGTTTAGTTACTTGAAAAAAAAATATAGATAGGTAATAAATTTTTCTTTGACAAACAGAGATCAAATTTGAGAAATCAATATTAAAATATGGCATTTTTTTTTATAAATATTAAAATATAGCACTTTTTTTTTGGCAAAAAAGGAAAATTGCAACTCAGTGAAACAGTGAAAGAATATTTATATTTTTATGATAATGCAAATGTCCTGTGTGCATGGTGCAAGTCTTTCTTGTGTCTGGTGCAACTCTTTCCAGCGTGTTAGAGTCACATCAAAAAAAATTTAATTTATAATATAATTATTTTTTCACTGTCCCATTAATTCACAATTCTCTGAAAAAACATTAAAAATTGAATTAGAAAATGACACGTAAAGTGATCCTATCAAAAATTCAAAATAAGTCAATGAAATAGTGTATATTACTTACATTATATGAACAAATCTCTTTCCCAATGTAAATTTATACACATACTTATGAACAATACCCATATCTCTCTCTGTAAAATTAGTCCATTTCATAAATCAATTTTCAGTTATGGGGTGTAAAATATTTCCTCCTATAATTATTTGTTCCCAATTTCATATGTACCAAACAGTAAAAAAAATTTAATTCAAAACGGACAGTGTAACTAATAAAAAAGTCCCCAAAACCATGTCCAGCCAAAGCCAAATACATTTTAATTAATTATTCTCATCTTTACCATATACGTGTTTGAATTTTATTTTTTTAATTTTCTTTTGAGAATAAAATATTATCTATTTGATTCATTAAAATGAGACGAAATAGAAAGATGATTCTTTAAACTTTTCTATAAAATTATTATTCCTTCACTATATGTGAATGATAATTCTATTTATAGTGTATTTTTCATTATTTTTTTAGTCAATTAAACATGAGAATAGAATCATCATTAATCATTTCATTTCATTCCATTCCCGTGAACCAAAAACACTACAAATTTTCCTTTCATTTTCTTTTTCCTCCACAAGTTCACAATCCATGCCTAATTAAATCCTTTGACCTGTGCATCATAAATGATGAATAATCACTGATTACATCATAGCCAAACAATGGTATGGACCATGTCAGTTTGACAAGTGCATGCAACACTCTACTGAATCAATTTTCAAGCAATACCCACACACAAATTTCAGGAAAATACCCTTTAAAAAAATTAAAAACTCACTAAACAACACAAATCAGATTTCGAATCAATATACAATTTGTGCAATGGCTTAGCTCCTTACAAATCTCCTAGGTTTAAAATGTGAAAGTCATTAGCTTCAGGACTCTCCTACTGCAATTTGCACAGATTAAAAGTTCCGATATTTTCCTTTTGACGCAACTCTCATTTGGTAAGTGTTAGATTCAGTTCTGTTTGAAATAGGGACTTTACAAGGGCAACTTCTATTTCTACACACTTATTTATCTTTGCATGTACACTTAATGAAACATAATTTTAGAATGTTGTTATTAACACCTATCTTTCCAATTTTATCCAAACATGAATTTACATTTTCATGCTCATCCCTAACATACTAACCTTTGTTTCCCAAACCCTAACCCGAACCTCAATCGTAATTTCTCAAACCCTAACGCACCAACCTTTTCACCATCTCCACTGACGACCTCTCTTTCTACCTCCAGTGATTTTGCCACTCCTAATTTTTTGCAATGCCATTGTTGGAGCAATTCTAGCACCTGTCACAATCTCTAATGGGTTTCGTTGATGATGATTTTTTGGGAAAAATTCGATGCCATTAATGGATTTTTGAGTTATGAGTCTCGATTTGTGTGTGGGAATCCCAATTGCTTCCCAATTCCTTCGATGGAGGCACATAGTTGCTGTGGGTAAGAAAAAGAAGAGAGAGAGAAACCAAATCTGCTAAAAACAAAAAAAAGAAAAAAAAAGGAAGAGGAAGGGGGACGTGGTGGTCGGAGGTTGTAGAAGGGTGGTTGCTGGTGGAGGAGGTGCTACGAGGTCACCGGAGGGGTTGTACTGCCGATGGTAGGAAAATTACAGAAAAAAAGTTAGGGGTAAAAAAGATAAGCGGTATAGTTGGTATTAAGGTGGGGGGTTCAAAGAGAAAAGGGTGAGGATTAATTTTGCTAGGTGGTAGTTCAAAGAAATGGGAGGACCAAAGTAAAGAGGTATGTGCTAATAGCAACCCTCTAGTTTTAATGATAATTGTACCCTAAAGCAAAATGACCATAATGGACATTAAAACACATCCTTAATATTAAATCAAAATTTTCTCTATACACATCTTTTAAAAACAAAAAAATATCAGTGCACATCTTTTGATTAAAAAAATTAAACCTTAATTTTTTTATTATTTCTCACTCACTCTATTGTCCATTTACAACTTCAAATATGAATATGCTTCTGTACAACAAATACTGTAATGAAAATGTGAGGTTTTTTTTTTTTTTTTCGGTTTGCAATTTCATTCGGCAAACTAGAGTCGAAATTTTTTATTTTTGTCGGAACTCAGTTTCGAATGCAACAATTAAATTCAGAAATCAAGTTCCAAAAATTTGTAAAATTTTCAGAAGTTAAAAACCAAGTAATATTTTTATATTCAGAAAATCAATGCCAAATACGCAAAATCAAAAATCTTTTAAGAAAAAACGAGGGCTTATGGAAAATAAGAGAAATTGTAGGTCGTCAATAGAGCGCCCAGAGAATAACATATAACAAAATGGTATAAAAAAAAATTTCAAAATGGAAGAGAGATACTCCCTTCAACAATGCAATGTAGATCTTCAATGGAGTTGTTTATGAGAGTCTTCACAGTGTCTTCAATGTGGGTGGAACCGAAAATGGGTTAGAAAATGTGTCTGGAATTTTGAACAGGCATGTGCAAAGAGAGTTTAGGTGATATGTGTACAAAGATATAAATTAGGAGTATAATTAGAACATTTGATGTGTGGATTGACAACAATAATATATAACCAAATTAATAAGTGTGTGCACTGAAAAATGATATACACTGAGAAATAAAATTTCTCCTTTACAAGCTTAGAAACAGAGTCTCGATGCATATAGAAACAGAAAGTGAGAGAAACATAGACATCAGTAAGAGAGTCGCTTTCTATTGAGAAAATATTGTAACTAAGTCCAACAAACATATCTTGTTGTGACCAATCTGCCTTCAAACACAAAGTACTATCATATATCATCTGAAGGTTTGATGCCTACCCTAATCTAAGTTATATGCTTCACCAATAATGTTAACCAAAACTTTAAATTTTAAATTACGAAGCCTGTAGCAGACTAGTGTTGGCACGAATTCCACTGTTGTCGTAGACTAGCCTCCAAAAATTCTTCACCGCATTCAGCGGGCTGACCCTTTGGTCACTGGTCAGATTCTCCTTTAATCTACTATTCATAAATAAGCCTCTAGCAGCAAAACCCATTAGCTCAGTTGGATCCATATAACCTCGGATCCTTGATACAATTCCACCTTCATAAGAGAAGCCCACTCTGAAGCATCGATCAGGTGAATTCGGCTCTTCTGGATGGCCTCTATTTGTCCTTGGTTCAGCCCGGGAATTTTCCAATGATGTGAAGGAATCATCTTCAGGATTTATGTAACTTTCCATACCAAGTGATTCCCAATCAATTTGCTGCAAAATTCTCGCTGCTCGTTCTGTGCAACGCCAGGGATAGTTTTGTGATTGTAGTGATTGCTCGAGAGCTAGTCTTTCTACTTGGACCTTCAATTCCTGTAATTGATTGCCAATCCTTGAAGATACAGCATCATATAGGTTTTCTCTTGTTTCATTGTAGTTTTCTTCCATGAGTAAATCATCAAAGTAGATGGGATGACCAATAAGAACAGTCACCTACAGATTCAAGTATATGAAAGACATGTTAAACACACCAATAAGAACAGTCACCTACAGGCTCAAGTATATGAAAGACATGTTAAAACACAACAGCCAAATGAAGTGGCTACAAATGTATTCCATCAACAATGTTGTGCAGGAAAACGGTTGCAATTGACGGCAATTGTGACAACAGAATGTTCATACCCAAAAAAAATAATAATAATTGATAAGTGAATAACTCAGAAAAAGTTATTCATCATCTGCTGAGCACTACACCTAAAAGTATCCAAAAGGTGTCTTAAAATAAATAAATAAAAAGTAATAGGATAAGTTTAGACGTGTCCAACACACGTCTGACACAAACACACCAGCTTCTTAGTTCTTAGAAGTGTTTGTGCTTCTTAGCAGACAACAATTGACTTCATTCCACAAACTTCCGTCAGGACATCATGTCCGGCAATTTAATTGACCAGATAAAAATCCAACAGTTAAGTGTAGCACTACTTATAATCATACATGCTCAGTTG
Organism: Camellia granthamiana; assembly: GCA_036172215.1. NCBI lineage: Eukaryota > Viridiplantae > Streptophyta > Magnoliopsida > Ericales > Theaceae > Camellia > Camellia granthamiana. The sequence continues at coordinate 94,998,247 of CM069908.1, read as the reverse complement.
CACTGACCATTTTTTTAATGAAAACAGCTTAATCAAAAGCATCCTAGCAACTCTTTTTTCCCCCACTAACTACTATCAGAATGTAAAACAACGGGTGAGGCAGGGTAATGAGACATGTTAAGTTAGGATGCTCCATCACTTCCGTGTGCAACCAACTAGAATAAGACAAACTCGAATATGTACCATCTTGCCAATCCGTGGAAACTTGGCTCCCATAGGCATGATATCTTGCATCCCAATATGAACAAATGGGACAACCAAGGGGATATTGTCTGCATCCAGGACCAACCTGTTGAGAGTTGAAACATATAAGAAAATGGATAATATTTCGAACCCAACTCAAAAAATAAATACAGGAGCCCATAAAATCAGATAATCAAGAAGAGATGCAATTAGAAGTGAACAATATTCCAACACAGATACACAAAGAAAAGAAAAGACAGCAAAACCATTCACACGGAAGCTAGGAGGAGTGAGTGGAACAGCAAGGACTAGGCAACACAGATACACAAAGAAAAGAAAAGAAAGCAAAACCTTTCACACGGAAGCTAGGAGGAGTGAGTGGAACAGCAAGGACTAGGTAGCGGGTGTGTAAACCTCAGACATGGTTATCCTAGCTCATTTTAATTAATATAAGAAATATGGCTAAATGTTTTCCCAGGATCCTGGTATGTGTGGCATTCCTGAAGCACCAGCATCAGCAACTCTCTATCCAAAAGGGACACCTTTTCTGATGAAGTATATCTGAAAATAATGGGTTACGCCTTTGAAGAAAATTTTATTAAGTTTTTTACATGCTTACAGAACCGGTTTTGATGAGTTTCCAAATGATTTTTCTTTGGGTTTCTCTAGCCATCACCCAACATATTTCAGGTCATGCTCCATGTGACCATATTGTTCAACATCTTCATCACCAAATAATTACAATCTAGAGAGTTTTTTATGCATAGATTTGTTGATTCACTTCATTTGTAAGAATCTATAGGCCTTTTTGTATTTTGAGTGTATAAGCCCTTTCATTGGATTGGAAGATTATATCATAGCTTAAACTTCTTGTACATGGTCAACATCCCATTTGATGCTTTTATTTTAAATAACTTTCTTTACTTTAAAAAAAAAATAAAAAAATAAAAAAAATAAAAAAAATTGAAAATGATACATCATATCACTAAATGGCAACTAGAGGTGGCTCGACCATTAGGCCACTTAAGCTATCTAAGCCCACAAGAAAATTTAAAAAAATTCTTACTATTGAAGGGCCCACTTTTCAAAGGCTTAGTTAGAAAATGCCTCATTTTGAGGCTTCCAAAAATCTTGAGCCACTAACATATGGCATTGACGAATTAATCATTTTCTAAACTATAAATTTGTGTGTCAATGTTGCATCGTATCATGTGCTTGTGTCCATGCTTTTTATTATAATTATATGTTTTCTTGCAACACTAATATTTTGAACAACATTCTGCACATCATTAGTCACTGTCTCTCCATTCCCCATTTGCCCATCTTCTTGTCAATTTATTCTTCTTTTCCCGCCAAAAAGAAAGCAACAGAAAGCTGGTGCTTAGAGAACACGATCACCTCAATGGTACAAAATAGATTATTAAAATGATTATGTACCACAATGGTGCCATGTGCAATGCATGCAAACCTTACCTCATTGAATTATTTTATCTTCTCCAATTAATTAATCCTACTACCTGCAGTAATGCTTATCTTTTAGAACTTTGCCAAGTACCAAAATGAGGCATGTTCTCATCAAACTAAAACACCTTATTAACAAACTGCTTGTTTTGGCAGAAAATTTGTTTCAACAGAAAACATTTACAAAAAAATTGTAAGAAAAAGTTTTCTTATATTTGGTTGCGACCTTGAAACTGATGTGGAGGTAGTGAGATAGTGGCGGTGGTGGCGACGGGGCTGCAGTGGTGGTGGTTGTGGGGTGATCAAGGCGGTGAGGTAGTGGGATGGTGGAGGTGCTAGGCAAAGGCTATTTTTTGGTTTTTTGGGCTAAAATCCACAAAAAGACAAAATAGGCTAAAATAGCCAATAAGATAAAATGTCATATCAAACCCATAATTATTTCATTTTTTCTCTCACAAACATCACATCCAACTACAAAAAAATCCAACTATCTTCCCAAACACAAAAATTTTAGCCTACTAAAATAGCCAAAAACTAAAATAGCCTACTAAAATAACAACTTCCCAAACACCCACATAGTATGGGTGGCATTGGAAAGATTTTAGTCTAGAAAACATTTTCTCCTTTCAAAAGTAAAAAACATTTTCTGCCCAAACAAATTTGTTCTCTGTTAACTACAGAAAACATTTTCGATTGCCTTTTGTTTTTCATAGTACCAAATGCCAGAAAATTTGAAAAACAAATTTTTTTTTTTTGCTGAAACAAATGTAGCAGAAAACTACCTGTCAGACAAACCTTGGTGCTGGCTTGATAGAATAGATTTCATGTCAAAAAGCCTACATTATCTTTCAAGTCCAAGTTGTGCAATCTATTATAAGTACTGAACTAGTTAAAGATTGTTGACTTACAAGCAAATGAATCCTATGATAGCAACAACATTACAGTAACAACAGAAATTTCTCACCTCCCAACGCCTCTCTTGGCAGACCCCATGGTACTTCCACCATCTCGAGAACGACTACCCTCTGGGAATATGTGAACCCAATCGCCATGGTTCAATTTTGAGATAGCTATGTCCATTCCCTGGGGCAAGCCAAAGATGTAACATGAGCCAATAAAATATTATTAAGACAATGCACAAGGGAGATTAAACACAGCCAAAAAAGCAAAAGAATGAACACAATTAAACCTCAAATAAATTTAGGCATACTTTCCCGAATATGTTAGAAGAGATTTATCATAGTAGTAGCATAAACTTTACAATTTGAGGGTACAAGTGATCAGAGTGATTTGAAAGTGGTTAAACCCACGAAAATCATTTATAACTAGGTAAACAACAAAACATCACTCTTACATTCTTCACAAAAGTAACGTGACTGTTATCCTATGGGTGTGTACTGTGCAGACTTACCCAGATTTAAGAAAAGAAAATTACAAACAATACACCAAATAAATTGTATGTTTTCTTTTTTCCTTTTTCCTGGGAGTAAAAAGTAGCACATCAAAATATAAATTGCAAAAGCCCAATATCACTCAAAGTGCCTTGCTAATCTGACAGATGGCCAAATTTCAAGAGGAATCAATGGTTCAAAGATCACCTAAGAGTAAAATTTCCCAAGACATTAATTTGCATAGAAACTAATAAAAAAAGCCATTGAGCTGTAATAAACTAAAAAATATGTATATAAATTGGTACTTTTTGAGTATATTATCTTGAGGAAACAAAAATAAAGTTCTGCAAGCCATCCATATCAATTTCTCATTTCAGCTACCTCAACTTAATTAAAATATCTCACAAAAAGATATATAAAGATTCAAGCAAGAAACCATATCAGCTTTAAGTAGAATACCTTAGCTGCAAACTTAACAGCAATGTTCACTAATTAAAAAAAAAAAAGCAATATGCGATACAAAAATTTATATTTATATATATAAATAAATAAAAAGTCAATGGACCAAAGTTTTACTAAGAAAATATGTACTCACCTTCCTAAAGGCTAAAGAATAATCCAATTGTGTATAGAACACTTAGTTCTAATAATATTCAACAGCTACATAATTACTCTCTGAATGCTACATGAATACATAGTATAAAAAATTACCTTCTGATAAATCCCATCACCACGGGAAACTGGCAAAACTTTGACACACCTAAAGAAAGCAGACGTCACTGGATTACGGAAACATCTATCAGTTGCACAAAGTGTCCACCTCAATCTGTGGGCATCCAATAGTGTGCTTGGTGGAAGCAGTGAAGCAATAACCAATGGATCATCCACTGAAGCAACATGATTGCTCACCTACAATCAGTGTAAAATGTTCCATCATCATGATGAGCAATGGCTAAAGAAGGGAGTAAGGGTAAAATTCAAAGAGTAGCCTAGATACCTATGAAGCACGGGTACTCGTACGAGTACTGATACGGGTACGATACGGTAAAATCCAAAAAAGTAGGGTATGGCTACAGGTACGGCTTGGTATGCTTGTAAAAAAATATTTATTTTTAATTTAGAGTAATGCAAAAATTAATTAAATGATTTAATTTGTTAATATCCAACCTATAACTAACATTTAATGCCAAACATAAAGGTATAAATCAAAATTAAATGACAATATATTAAATAACTTACAAACCATAGTTTAATTTTAAAATCATGCTAAGTATAAAACTAAAAATTAAAAAAAAAAATCTAGTGAAAGGAGTTTTATCTCTGTAGTAGAGAAGAAAATATTGTTTCAACTGAGGTACGGTACGGTTTAGGTATATACTAGGCATGTCTGGGTACACTAAAAATTAAGAAGAATAAATTTGGGTACATATTTCGTGTACCCGATACGTATACAAAAGTACCATACGAGGTACCATACGCCGGTAAATAACCCGTATGAGTACGGCATGTTTTTCGAAGAACCCATGCTTCATAGCTAGCTACAACATGACCAAATAAAATTCAATCAAAATAAAATGATAGATGCATTCTACATACCGTAATAAGAGGTTGCTTCTCTGGTCTATTTAGCAATGCCTGATGAAGGTTTTCTGCACCATATATCTGGAACACAAGCCAAGTTAGCAGCAAACCTAAAAAATCAGCAGTTGGACTTTTGATATTTCAATCCTAGTTAATTTACCTTACCTGGACACGATTGAGGCCATGCATAAAAACATGACATACATTTCCAATGACAGGAACAGCTAGAGCTTGAAGCATGTGAGTGATAACAGAATCTTCTTCTGCATCAATGCCTTTACCAACTGCAATCATGTTCATAAATGTAAATTCAATACGTCTCTCAACTTCTCATCAATTCAAAAGCCATTTTGTTATGGGAAGGTATTAACAATGTGCAAAAGACAATAAGTGGAAAGCAAGATATTCAGACCCCAAGAATGAAGACAGCAAAGGTGCGAAAATTGAGGCATGAGGCTTAAGTCATAAGCTACTTAATTCTTAAACCAGGAATAAATCAGATGGAAGGACAAAAATAATGTAAAGTACACAAACACAACTTTTCCATAACATAACGTAAGCCTAAGTTAAATATAAATAAAACAGTGTTCACCATCTTCCTAGTCATGACCACAGAAACGGCTAGTCACTCAAAACAACACAAACATGGTCATTCACCTTTGGCAATTGGGCTAATATCAAATGAATCATTTCCAATCGAATTTGAACAAATGCATTACAAACTCTACCAATTCTAAAGAGGTATTCGTGCTTTCATAGGTTCTTATTATTGGTTGTTTTCATGATTCTAATTTTGATGTATTATCTTATATGGTAGATAAAACACAACAATTTTCCATACATAAAAAACTATGCAATATCTATAACACACTTCGCTTCGATGAAGCCCAGGTCTCACCTTCTATTACCTAATAAACCAATTTCTTCAACATTTTCGTGATACAATTATGATTCTGCCATGGGTTTGTGTGTATGACCATAAACATACATAGATTTTTTGATAAGCTATGACATTATCATTATGCATATTCCTTCTCTAATAACTAACTTAGAAAAGGTGATTATATGGATATGATCTATGTTGTTGCTAGAACACTAGTTGGTTCCTTAATAAAGTTTTGCATCTAGTAAACATTATAGGGTTTACTGCGAATTGGTTATAATGTTTCTACAACTGATGTTCATAATATAAAAAATTAGATTTCCTCATACACTTTGGTAAGTGAACCACATAATGATTTTCTTTTGATCAACAATAGATTGATCAATACATACAAATCCCCCAAGTGCCAAAGCTAAAGCACATTTGGTGATTTTATCTTTCCAAAATGATGCATCAACAGTTGAAGTCTGTGTGCGGCCACTTAACTCAACAAATCATAGTAACTAATTTTCAGGAACAAAATCTTCAATTGAGTTTCAATAGCAGCTAAATTGGTTCTTGACACGTCAAATACATTACGGAGATAGAGATACATATTAGTATTGCACACACCAAACCTAATTTGAGTGCGAACAATATAAGCAGAAGATCCAGACGAAACACATTCATAAAGCAAACGTATATAACAAATTATTTGGAAAAAATAAAATAAAATAAAAAAACTGACCTCTCTTGCGATAGAAAGCGGAGGTAGAAGGCAAAGAGTCTCCGCGAAGACTGCGAAAGCGTTGAAGCCAGCGTTGCATTGTCGACGAGAAATAACCATCGGAAAACCTCCGCCGGCGACGGTGCTTGTCGACGGCGACTCTGAAACGGTCTCTGAGACGAAGTTGCAGAGACCAAGCCCTATTCTTCCACAGATCTCCTGTTTCGTTCGACTCTCTAACCATTTTTATTATTATATAAGGGAAAAAAATGATCCACAGAGAGAGAATAAAGAGATTTATCGAAAATCTAAACAAAGCGTTGGTCTCGCTGGGATGATTAGGTTTCTAGAGAGAGAGAGAGAATCGGAAGAAAATGTTTTAGAGACGAAGAGAGAAAAGCTGGTTATGATGATCCATGGTTTTTGCAGAGCGAGTGCAGTGCGAGAAAGAGGAAGGAACTTGAGCAGGTCGGTGGTAATTGTTCGGTTTTTGTTTTCTTTTTTTAAAGTGCGCGGGGTGCGCAATGCGCACTAGTGGATAACGTTAAAAATTGGGTAAATTTCTGTTTAATATAAATTCAATCTCGCATTTGAGAAATTATAATTTATACTTATTTCCTGCCAAATTAAAATAATATATTTATTTATATCATTTTAACAAAAATAAAATAATATAGATATTTTATTTATATTATTTAAAGAGAAATAATAATTATTTTATTTGATTTAACTAATACAAAAAATTAAATTTTTAAAAAAAATTTCGTATTTTTTTTTACTGAATTTTTTTAATATTTTAAGTATTTTTTATTTATTTTTTAAACATACCTAATCTAGATATACTTAAGAAATATAATATGTTATATATATATATATATATTTTAAATTCACCAAATATAAAAAATACAAAAGTTCAATACATCACTTTATTTTGTTGTATTCAATGAATTTTTTTAAAAAAAATTTGTACAAACTTTATACTTTTTAAATATATGTAGACTAAATAGATCTAATCTAAATATAATTGTGGAAATAAAAAAAAAATTTATATTCATATATAAAAATTTGTACAAAAAAATCATAAAAATGTTGAGATTGTGACATTGTTGTAAATATAAATCATGCTTATGGGTGTTTTGTTTTAAAATAAAATAACACCATTAAGTTTTATCATTATATTTGAAAATTCTATATAAAATTTATATTTATATATCATCAATCTATAAGAATATGTTCGGATAAAATTTAATGATGAAAAATTATATAATGTATTCATGATGATAAAAAGAAGAAATTATAGGAAAAAAGACAAAATAGTCATTTAAAAAATTTTAAATATGACATCAACAATCCAAGAGACAATTTATAATAAGATTACAAACCTCAAGAAAGATAATATAATTTTTCAAATGTGAAGAGATCTGTATTAAATAAAATTCTTAAGAGGTGTCAGTGTAATTTACCCTTTAAAAAATTCTCTCTCAGGGTCCATTGGTCCAATATACGAACAATGTAACGGTCTCAAATTAATTAAATTAAAATATTACTCATAATATGCGTAAATCAAAAGTATACATCTTTCATTATCAACATTAATCCAATAACTTCTTTTTCATTGAATTAAAATCTCAAAAATATAAACTTTGTTTTCAAGTATTAGTTACATCATCATTAGCATAGTTCAAAAAGTTAGAGAAAATAAAACAAAAATGTTCTAATGGCTTACAAATATCAAGGCAAGGCCTTATTACAACCAAATGGACATGCGATCTCAAAACACATATGCTCGAAGTGTCCAGATAATATATCCATGAGCCTTCATACTCCAACAAAAATAAAAGAGAATCCACCTTTTGCTTATAAGGGTGGTTGCATATCACCGGTTCTAAAAATGTTAGATAGGAATGAGTTAGATGCCTAATAGAAATAATTTTAACAGAATATTTAATTATTCAAAAATTCATGACATTATCACAACCAAACGTATTTAATTAAATTTATGAAATTGATTTAAGAAAAGGTGCATAAATTCATAACTTCCACAATTTCACAATTCAACACCGAAGGGGGTAATTATGTCATGAAACCCCTAAGGGAAGTCTCAATACATACATATACTTAGGTTTATATTAAAAAATATTCCCACATTTACCGACTATTAATATGACAAGAAATGGACACCCAAAATCATCAATTTTTTCACTTTTACTAACTACAATACGGTAAGACCAATGGACACCTAAAAACATTTTCCCTCATTCGTCCAGCAATAAACTTAAGACAGGGTAATTGAGCACCTAGACTTTTCCCATGAGGGTACCAACAACACACAATACTTTCCCAAAATCGACTCTCTATCTAGACTCACACGCTATTTATCATCCCCTTTAACAATCTTTCCAAGAATTCCTAGTGTTTATACATTCAAGGAAATAAGAGTTAGTTACGCCATTCAAGTAATTGGAGTAAATATAGAGTGACAATCCTCATAATCTCAAACAAAATCTGAAGAACATCTCAATTTCACAAATTTCAAATCAAATACCTCTCAAATGTCTTAATCCAAGTATCAATTTAAAGAATTGAAGATCAATTCCATTTAATCACATTATTTCTAAATTTTAAAAATTAGAATTTTCATAAAATTTGTGGCTTTTGCCCCTCCATCATGACAAATACTATTTCTCATCCAAAATTTATAAAATCCAAGAATAATAATAGAATCTTAAGAAAATTGTAGAGAAAATTTCATTTTTTTGAAAGTCAAACCCAAATTTGTAAACTCAACACTAATCATAGCACCAATGTTACAATAATACCATATAAACATCTTCAAATTAAAGAGATACAAGATTAAAAGTAATCATATCTCAAAGATTAAAGCAAAGAAGCTAACCCCAAGATAAATCCTTTGAGAAACAAAATCCAATCGATGGAAAAGTTCTATTTTCACCCAAACTTCGATTTTTATAAGGGAAGGAGGTGTAAATCTTTGTAGAATGAGAGATTTCTAGAGAGATATTGCTAGGGTTTTTGGAGTTATAGAGAGAGGAGAGAAAGAAGGAAGGAAAAAGTAAAAAAATGATCTAAATAGTCATTTTTAAGTTGCTGAATCAAGCATACCGTTCGAACGGTAAACCTAAGCTCTCAGTACTTTCACCTGAAAAACGAGATACTAGGAACTCACTCATATTTGCTCGAGCAATCCTCATTTTCAGCCGACCTGCAAAACCAACTTCTGGAAGCCCCTCATATCCACTTGAGTGATCTTTTTAACTGCTCGAGCGGTCACCTGAAATGAATTGTTACAGACAATCCTTCTAGTACGAAAATTTTAGATTAAGAATGTATTATTAATTAGAGAAATTCTATTTACACACCAAGAATTCTTTCAACACATACTATTACTTAATTTATATTTTTGATGTTTTTAACCTTTGATTTTTTACTCAAAACATACCACAATCTTTCTTTTTTATTCTAAGACACAAAAAGAATATACCTCAGTACACATCACCATACACGTCTCACCCTGTACACACTTCACCCTCACCTTCACTATAACTATACATCGGTGGTGATAACACATCAACGAAACAATCGCCGGCATTTAAGATCTTGGATTCTGATCTCTGAAGATCTATAATTCTTACCTTTAAACCTCATTTAGGCCTCGTTTGACAAGTGGTTTTTTTAGCCAAAAAGCCAAAAAGTCACTAAAAAAAATTAAAAAACTAACAGCCTATACCAAAAAGTCAAAGATTCCCTTTTCTCTATACTTTTTTGCACATCTTTTCATAAAAAATTAAAAAGTCATCCCAAACATATTAGTTTTTTTTACATCATATTTTAGTCAAAAAGTAACTAAAAAAGCCTATTTAGTTTAGTTTTTCCCATCTGTTTTTTGATTTGTTTAGCGATTCACCTTTCGTAACTATTTCTATTTCAAATTTGGCTTGACACTAGTTGACTAAACATATTATTATTGTACAATAAAATAAAATTAAACAAATTAAATATGTTTGAAGTATTTCTATTGAACAGAATCAATACGTTCGTACTTCTTATATTGGACAACTCAACTCGTTCGAACTTTTATGTTCAGTTTTTTACATGTGAACATTTAGGATATGTTTGGTTTGGTTTTGTAGAGTGATTTTGGAAATTTTTTTCTAAAAAACTTGTTTGGTTTGTAATTTTTTCAAAACAATTTTCAAAATTACTTTCTCTCTCTTACACATCAATCAATCACTTTTTTTCTCTCCTCTCTCCTTTTCAATCATTTTTTTTTCTCACACATATCTACTCAATTATAACAAAATATCAAATCATTCCAAACTTTCAAACTCCAAAACTGCTTTCAAAATACACAACCAAACAAACTAAAAAAATTTCTAAACTCTCTCTCCAAAACAATTTTTAAAAACTACTCTCTCAAAATCAAACCAAACATACCCTTAATATTTGATTAATCTTAATAATTTGAACAAAATAGTTTTGTTCGCATGTAAATAGTTGAACATTGTGTAAATGTTCAACTCTGGTTAATCTGAATGTGTAACGAACAAAACCATCACTTCAGTGATTCTATGAACGAGAAAAACAAAAAAAACAAAATTACCTTTGCAAGTAGTAAACTACAATTTTCATTGATGTATTGTTCCAAACACTACAACAAAATGCATTTTTAGCGACCAAATTTGGTGACTAAAAGGAATTTACTCGCCAAAAGTTAACCTTTTGGTGACTAGAAAATGTATTAGTCGATGTTTGTTTAGGCTGTAGCTACTAATTTTTTTTAGTCGAGATATATTACTTATTGGTGATTAAAAAAAATTTAGTAGTTGAATATGCACTTTTTGGCAATTAAAAAAATATTAGTCGGCGTGAGTCTACATTTTAGGCTACTAAATTCTGTTTTAGTCATTGTATAGTAATTACTGGCGACAAAAGGCCATTTAGTTGCCAAACACAGACATATTTACCGTTATTGTTTGTCGACTAAAAATAACCATTTGAACGAAACAAGCAAATTTTAAAATCCTAATTACATCCGCGTTAGTATTGACTTCTTGTTGGTATTACCTAGTTAGATAGGTGATAGAGTGTTGACAAAGAGGCTTGGGTGGGCAATTACAGAGATTTTCAAGAAAATCTCAAGGAGACCAATATAGTTATTATTTATCGACTAGTGAATTGTATTTGATAAATGAGAAAAGCTTGAAAAGCACACCTAACAAGCAAAAGATTGGCCCAATTAAACCATATATAAAATTTGGAAAGCAGAGATATTCCTTTTGAAGCTAAACAACATTGTTTATTGAGGAATAGTCTCAATGCAAAATAATATAATAAGTGAAGGATACTTAAAGATATTATTTACTTAGAAATGAAAACTTTCTAAAATATCAGACCTCTATCTATAAACCTATGGATTGTAATAGTGTTTACATTAGGAGTATAAAAAGTTGCAGAAACATCTAGAGATAAAAAGTTTTGGTTAAAACAAATATAGAACAGCATGAAGTATTTCATAGAATTGAAAGAAAAATCAAGAAGCTCTGGTTGTGCCAATTCAGAAAGAATATTAAGCAATATGCAGTGGTAACAAATTCAAGCCACAGATATCAAAATTTAACACAAAACATGGGACAACAAAAACAATTACAACACTGATAACATCATTTTGTGGTAGTGATCAACTCAATTTGACAAAACAAAACTACTAATTATGAACATTTTGCACATTCCCAAACTTTATTCCCCTACCAGAACAGCAATACGACATAACCTATCCAACAGACAAAAAAACAAAATATGTTTTAGGGCCAATTACGCTAATGGTCCCTATAGTTTAGGGCTTGTGTCACTTTGATCATTGACTTTTCAATTGTGACACATTTGACCCTGAATTTTGAATTTTTGTTCTAAATAAGGATAATTGAAGATATCATTGCCTAATTTCAAGAGCCAAATCGTCAATTTGGTAAAATATAAACTAATTTGACAAAAATAAATGTCAAAAAAATATTTTTGAATTTCTAAAAATTATTTATACCCACTAAAGATAAAATTATGTAAAATTGATAAATCTTTTAAACATTTATTTATTTTACTAAATTAATTTTTATTATGTGTTTCTATGATGATCATGTAATGGATAGTTGTTTTTATTTTCATTAAATTAGTTTCTATTTTTTTTAAAGTCAAATATGGTGATAACTTTGATATCATTATTAAACTAGTCCATTAAATCAAAAAAATCCAAAACTAAAAATATTTCATTTATTAAATATATCGATTACACATTAAAATCCCAATATCCACTCATTACATGATTATCATCCAAACACATTATTTTGGTAAAAAAATAAATAAATAAATGTCTAAAAGATTTATTCATTTTACATAATTTTATCTTTAGTCGGTAGAAATAATTTTTAAAAATTCAAAAATATTTTTTTGACATTTAGTTTTGTCAAATTAGTTTATATTTTATCAAATTAACGATTTTGCCTTGTAATTAAGCAATGATATCTTCAATTATCCTTATTTGGAACAAGATTTAAAATTCAAGGTCAAATGTGTCATAATTAAAAAGTCAAAGACCAAAGTGACACGAGCTCCAAACTATAGGGACTGTTAGTGTAATTCACCTTATGTTTTATCTTCTTTTTTTTTTCCTACCTCCCAAACACTAATAAGGAAACCCTCCAAAGCTATATGGCTCACTCACTACCTCCATGCCATGTCTCAGATCAATTTTTAATCCAATAAAAAGTGTCCACAACTTTGTCCAGTCCCTTTGCCTCTTCTTATGTTTTCAATTACATAATCCGCGATTGCATGTCAGCATGTGTTTAAAATTCATTAAGAACATAGTCACACGAGGAAAGTAATGCAGGGAATCCAAAGTTCTTTCCTTTCACCCATAGAGGAAACTTGGGTTGGGACCCAATGTTTCTTCCCCACCATCCACAAGCTTGAACCAAAGGAGTAGACCAATTATGGAATTAATTACGCTTTACTTTCTTCACTTTTTTCTCCATTTTTTTTTCCTCTGTAAGTAAGTATATTATAAGGAAAAAGAGTACAAGAATCAAGAAGGGCATAAGCTCCTAATTACACATGGGCAAAATCTGGGAAACAAGGCTAGTGGCTATCAGAACAGAAAGAGATTAGCCAATTCTTACACAATAACATATTAAGGTTTGAGGGTTTAATAGATCGAATTTGGGAAGTCTTAACACTAACTTCAAATGTAATCTGACCAATCAACAAACCAGGGGCTCTTTGATGACCCTGTTGTTCCTTTGCTGCCATATAAAGTATAGAAAAATGTTTGAGGCCCCGAAATCGTTTGGCTCGAAATTGGCTCGAAACCCAAAACGACGTCATTTTGGGTTCTCTTACCGGTGACGCATAATAAAATTCTCTTACCGGTAAGATAATCCAAAACGACGTCGTTTTAGACTCGGGACAAATTCGAGCTCGAAAATTTCGGGCCCTGTAACAGCTCTGTAAAGTATACGACAGCTGCCCAAGCAAGTTTCCTGACAACATTATGGAAGGCTTTACCACTAAATTTTCCAGTAGCCCATGAGATCTCTTGATGGCAAGGATGAAAAAGTAGAAACAATGCCTTGGAATACTCTTTGAAAACCAGACCAACTTATGCCATGTAACTGGAGGGTAATGGGTCCACTGTAGAACACTTATGAGGTTTATAGAGTTAAAGAAAGAAAACTATTCTGGGGAAAAAAATAATAATTAATAAAAGTAAAGGAAGAAAGAAAGAAACAGGGATCCAAAAGGGTGATGGCTAGCAATACAATTGGTTTGGGTTCTCATCACATGCTATACATTTTAATTTATTTTTGATAACTAGGTGTTTAGGCCAACTTGTCCACACCTCGACTAATTCCAGGCCTTGAAGTTGATAACCGGGTAAGCTTCCAATGACCCCTTAAGGTGACTCGAACTCAAGTCCTTGGCTCTTATCTTGAAGTCTTTAATGTTCAATCAACCCCTTGGGGTTATCATCACACGTTAAATATGAATTACAAAAGCATTCAAGTAAAGCCTCCATACACAAGCATCTCTTATTAGCAAATTTTAAAATCTCAATTAAGTGATGAAAGATATGCTTACAGTAAAAAATCACACATCTTCTCGGTTATTTTCCATAACAGGACTGATACAGGCCCCCTCACTTTCCCACCCCCACCACCCCCACACACACGTGGGGGTTGGTGAGTGGGGGAGTAGAAACAAAAAAAAAAAAAAAAAAAATTTTCTGACCAATGAAAAGAGGAGGGGGTCGTGGGGGTCACAGTCCTGAGGGGGTCTCAGTCTTTTTTCTTTCCATAAAGCCAATGGAGTATTCTAGTCTGGGCTTGTCAAATCAATAATAGGAAAAGAAAGGTAGCGTTTGGTAAAATTTTATAAATATAATTTGAAAATAGAGTTGTATTTTGAGTTTGTGAGTTTTGAAATTATGATTTGAATGTAGAAAATTTGTTTAGTTATGAGTTTTGAATTGAGTTTTGAGTTTTGAATTGAGTTTTTAATGTTTGATGTGACATGTGAAATAAGAAAATTTATTTGGTTATGAGTTTTGGAAAGAGTTTTCAAAACTTAATTCAAATTGTTATAATTCATAACAAAAAACACTACTCAAAACTCTATCGAAAATTCTGATCAATAAGCAAATTCTTTTTAAAATTCAATTAAAAAAATTAATTATTAACAAAAAATAACATTAATCAATTTTTTTAATTGAACATATTACAAAGGCAATAATTTTTTTTTCAAAATAAATATTCAATTACTGATTTAAAATAACTTTTGATTGTATATTTGGTTTGAATTTTTTTAAAATATTTTTCAGTTAAAATATTTTTATATTTTTAATAATTACTGTCACAAATTATTTGTTATTTATTGTATTGTTATTTTCAAATAAATGATCAAAAAATTTATCAGGTATTATCTATGTGAGAGTCAAACAAAAATTAGAATATTATTTTGTTCGCATCTACACAGTTTACCACACAAAATTAAATTTTATTCAAATTTTTTTATTCGCTTTCAACAGAAAATTAGTCTACAATAGCACAAACACATGTATGTATGTATGAAATAGTTACCCCCCCCAAAAAAAAACCACTGTAGTGCTCAACCGGCCGGACATCCGGAGGGATGTCCCGGGGAATGTCCCATAGACTCAAAAAATTCAAAAATTGTATGAAAAGGTGAGAGTTTTGCATTGGAAGTTTGTTTTGGAATGAGGTCTGCCAAACGTGAAACAGTAATGTATTTTGAAATGTG
Organism: Camellia granthamiana; assembly: GCA_036172215.1. Classification (NCBI taxonomy): domain Eukaryota; kingdom Viridiplantae; phylum Streptophyta; class Magnoliopsida; order Ericales; family Theaceae; genus Camellia; species Camellia granthamiana. The sequence goes on along the minus strand of CM069908.1, from coordinate 94,982,712 downwards.
TGGTGGAATTAATTTTTGAAAATCCCATCCAAACATTTTGTTCACGTGAAGAGGTAGAATTGTAATTGGAAAGCTGTACCAAACACAATCAAAAATAATTCATATGATGACTCTGCCTAATTCAACATGAAGAAATCCTCGCCTATTTATCACTTTTTAGCCTCCCCACGATTGTATTCACACTTATCAACCCAAAAGTAAAAGTCTAGGATAAATACATGGTAGATTAAAGCAGATACCGGCATGCCAATGTAGACTATTCTCCCATGAAGAAGTAACGAAGGCAAGGCTGGTGGAGGTCTCCTTGGCCGGTGCTCATTATATGAGACGGATCTTTCTACCTGATTCAAGTTAAAATATAAATTTGAAAAAAATAAATAATAATAAACAAAACAAAATAGAAAAGAAAAGGTCATAATCAGAAAAGCATTCAATAACTATCAAAACAACCTTCTCGACAACTTTATCTATTAGAACACATGAAAAGCAAATAGAAAAACTACTATGGCTCATTTGATTGTACAGAAAATATCAATTGGGCCATGTCGGAAGTAATTAGATAATTAAATGAGTTTGGCTGCGAAAAAATAAACTTAGAAATCTACAATTGGGTCATTTCTTTTAAGGCAAATGCTAAAGAGCGCCCTTGGGACATTGTTTAATATTGGGGTTAAGGTAAAAGGTGTCTTAAAAATAGGTAAAAATGTTAAAAAGTGTATTGATTTTAATAAGAAGTGTTAAATTCAGCGAAAAGTGTCTCATGCTCTTCAATTTTTATTGTCATTTTCTTGTGTCCCACGGGCACTTGTTAGTAAGACCCTTCTTTTAAAACATAGAGATACCTAACTCAAAAATTGGGGACTCAAAAGTTGTTATGTTCAACATCTATACAAATTTGAGCTAACTACTTGCGAATTCACATATCTCAAGTTAGTTAATTCTAAATGAAAATTTCATATAAAATAAGGCCATTCACACAACCAAATGGGCCCTTGAGGAAAGAAACAATACATAGATAATTTTAGGGAGACTCAAAAGTTGTTATGTTCAACATCTGTACAAATTTGAGCTAACTACTTACAAATTCACATATCTCAAGTTAGTTAATTCTAAATGAAAATTTCATATGAAATAAGGCAATATTTCACACAACCAAATGGGCCCTTGAGGAAAGAAACAATATATAGATAAATTTAAGTTGAAGCAACAAACAAAAGGGCATAACCACCACATGTAACAAACATCATGTAACACGAAGCAGACAAGTAGCATAAAATTCATCCAACGATTCAAGCAAATTGAGGGCAAAGAATACCCATTGGTATGTTGTTTGAGTGAAAGGAAAGTGCTTAATGCATTTCATTGCTCATCAACCATTCACACACATATATAAAATAAAACTCAATTCATACGTAAACTTCATATAGAAAACATTACAAGAATAATATGACAGTACCATTTTAGTAAATATAAGTCATCGTGATGGTATTTTGTTTTAAAATGAAGGATCCTCGTTTAGCCAAGTAATAATATAGAAACAGAATATTTGTACAAAGAATTCATATGTAGAATGAGTTGGGCATCTTGTGGTCCTTTCATTTTCAAATCAAAACACCCACTATTGTCCTTGTAATTTCACAACTACCATTGACACATCATTTTGCATGTGTTTTTTTTTGTATGAATTTTATATTTGCAAATCACTTTCCCATTTAGCCATATCATTTTATATGAAATTTTTTTTGTATATCATTGCTCATAGATAAATGGGCAAATTACACTATTAGTTTCTGTATTTTGGTTCTTGTGGCATTTTGGTCCCTTGACCGATTTTGACCTTAAATTTTGGACTTTATCTCAAATTAGTCCAATTGATTCCAATTGCTAGCATTTTTTGACACGTGTCATACTTTTAAGTATACAATTGTAAACTTGATCAATTCAATGACACAACCTCAATCAATTTAGTAAAAATTTCCTACCAAAGACCCAATCAATTAGATCAAATTGATATAAAATCTAAAATTCCAAACCAAACCAACCATCAAATGGGGTCGGCTGACATAAAATCCAAAATTAAGGGTCAAAATTAAGTCAATTGAAACTGTAGGGATTAAAATGACAAAACGACAACAAAATGTAAAGACTAACAGCACCAAATCAAACCAACTTTGTAGGCAAAAACTGCAAGTACAAGTCACAACAATCATACATAAATGAACAAATATCTACATATATATTATGCATAGAAGTGCTTATATATATATGCTATTAAGAAGTGAAAATACAATACTTGGGCAGGAGTAGCCATAAGCTTGGGAGAGTCAAATATGTCCAATACGGAGGCGAATCGGAGTTCGAAAGTCGATTGAGGAGCTGTTGGCTTTTTTGGCTTTTCGAAGGTTAATAATGTAATTTTAAGCGTGCCAACAATGATCAATTAGTCTTTACAGAATATTAATTGCCAACTAATTATCAAACGATTGTATTTTAGTTCTTTCAGCCTCAATAAAGAGGACTTTTACTGGTGGTTTGTTTAGGAGAATTTAGTAAATAACAACAAGTGAAGAACAATTTCAGAATCTGAATTTCATTAAGTAAATAAAAACTTACAATGATCTGACCTAGCCTCGTAGAGGTTTAGAATAACAAGCTATTTGAAACTACTCCTAGGAAACGAAGTACAGTATAGGAATTGAAGTGCAGAAATATAAAGAATTGTAAAAACTGGAAGGAAAAATGAAGAAGTAAATAAACTAGTTTTTTGATCTGAGTCTGGATCCTTCAGTCTGGGGCTTTCTCTGCTATTTATACTTTTCAATGATAATCGTACGAAGTGGGCTTCCAATTGTCAAAATGTCCTCCCATGATTGCTAAACATGTTCTCTCACAGTCAATCCCACTACGCTACTTTTGCAGTTAGGATTTCCTCCTAATTTTGAATTTAAATTTTGTGAGTATCCGTTAGGCCACGTCACCTTGTATCCCTCGACTATTCTAGTACTACGCAAATCCATTATTATCAAAACAGACTGACACGTGCCTGACTTTGGTTGGCAACTTGTATTAACTCCCTAAATTGTCATTTTCGTGTCACGTGTTGAATTGTGATTGGCTTTTACAAATTATACAGCCAACAGGAGCTTTTCCGGAAAAGTTGCAGCGACCGAAGCGAGCTTTGATAGAAATGGATCCTTAGGGTTCACTGGAGACATTGGAATTTAAGCACCGTTTCTGCTATTAATGGAACAGAGTGTCATAGTGGACCGACATCTCAAGGACGGTGATGAAGATGATAAAGAAGGGATTAAAGCTGCCATCGGTATTTGCAACGAGGTCACCATATTTTCTGGCGACTTCGGCTCTAGTTTGTGTTACGTGGGTGGAGGTAGTGGTGAGGCTGTTTGGATAGAAAAAGCCACAGTTAAATTTTTTAGGGGGTAAAGTATATAACGCCTTGTTTGGGAAGTATGTTGTTTTATTTTATTATATTTTTGATTTATAGAAATGGATATGTAGATAAGCTATTCTAATATATCCGTCAGGAGTATTACTCCTTAGCTATTCTAATTAGTATGTTATTTTATTGGTAAATTACATTAAAACCTTTTGAGATTTGTCTTTAATATAAATATTTCTTGATGTTTTAAAAATTACATCCCCTCCCTAAGATTTAAACTTTTATTAAAATTCAATCATTCCGTTTCGTTAAGTCAACTAATGGAAAAAATTAGAGTGCTGCTATTAGCACCTACCAAAATTCTTTGGACCGCCCCATTTCTTTGGAACCCAACTCTAAATCCTAAATTTTAATAATATTTTTTTGGACACCCCACTTATTACCAAATCTACCCATATTCATAATATTTTCACAATGAAATACATAGCCACCTAATTTTTTTATCCCTCTCCTTCCCTGACTCACTCAATCTTCAGAGTTTGAAGCTTTGGTCCAGTATAGAATTCTTGGACCCCAACCCTCCATCACTCTCGTCGCCGTCTCGGTCGTCAACGGAGCATTCCGACGACTCTCATCTTCTCTGAACGCTTTCCGTATCGCCGAATTAGTAAGCTCTCTCATTCTCTTATCATCATCTTCTTCGTTGCTTTTTGTATCTTTGTCATCGCTGAGATCGATCGAAGATACTCCAATTTCTATGGGATTTGTATAACCGTTTGCAAGATGAGGAAAAACAGAATCATCGTCTGAATCACCACCAGAATTCTGAATGTAGCCCAAAACAATTTGTTCACCACTGTGTAGCTGAAAAAATGTATTTTGTTCAGAACTGTTTTGTCGAGCAATAATGATCCTGTCAGCACTGTATGTCCGAACAAAATTTGTTCATCACTATGTAACTTGAATCTATTCCAATTCACAATTTAAAATAACATGAATTAAATCCATTTAAAATACATAACTTAAATCTATTCCAATTCACTCTTTTCCATTCTAAGTTAGTTTAACAAAGAAAATTATATAACTGACTATCTGCATTAATGTTCGGAACCTATGTATTGAACGAAAGGATTATGTTCAGTACTGTATTACCAAATATAATTCTAACAGTCAGCAAACCAGTACCGAACAGCTCGAACGAAACAAGAACGACCGAAAACGACCGAGAATGTTAATGCAAGACAGATAAACTTATAAGATGATGAAGTATACGTTATACTTGAAGCAAAACTTTGAAGTTCAATAGCGTTGATGATAGTAATGAAGATGACACATTCAAGATTTAAGATGATTATGAAAAATAATAGATTTAGGGGTTTATGTTAGTTGGTTATGAAAAGTAATAGGTTTAGGATTTACAAACACAGAATACGTATAGTTGGAGTTGGAGTTGGAGGTGGAGGTGGGGTGGGGGTGGAGGTTGGTGTCCAATATTATAGAGTATTAGTTCTTATTGATAGGTGTGTGTTCCATCTAATAATGTTTTTTAATGTAATTTTACTTTAGGGTATAATTGTAATAAAAAAAATTATAAAATGGGGGGTCCAAAGAATTTTGGCAGGTGCTAATAGCAGCACTCAAAAATTAATATAAGAAATTAATTTTTAAAATGCCTATTTTACCCTTATTTGCATGTATAAAATTGACAAACAATTTATCGTTTATAAAATTTTATATGACCCAATCATGGCCTGTGGTTATGATTAATTATGGTGTTAATTATAATTATTGATTATAATATTATTTTGGTTATGATTTAAAAAGTATTTAGTTATGCCTTATGCGGTGTTTAATTATAAATATTTTTTTTAGTTATAATTGAAAAGGATCTAATTATAATATTTGTGATAATTAACACTACAAAATGTTGTGTACTATAGCATTAGCTAAATGTTTAATAGTATAATAATAAATGTATTAGTATTAAATGATTTTTTATAATTCCTTACAGATTTTCTTTACCCATCTAGTAAATTTTTTTTAAAAATATTTTTTAACAAAAAGTAAAATAAGCATTTAAAAAAATTAATTTATTATATTAGTTTTTTCTATTAGTTGACTTAACGGTTGACTAATAGAAGGATTAAATTATAATTGAAGTTTAATCCTTTGGGAGGAGAATGTAATTTTCAGAACGTGAGAGGGTTATTTGTATTAAAGACAAACCTTAATGGGTGTCAGTGTAATTTACTCTATTTTATTTGGTTATTTGGTTTTTTGGATGTTTTAATTTGGCTAAAATAGTTGTGTTTGCGAAGATGGTTGAGTTTTTTTTGGTTGATTTGATAGTTGTGAGAGAAAAAGTGAAATGATTATGGATTGGATCCGATATTTTGTCTTATTGATTATTTTAGCCTATTTTATTTTTTAGTAGTCAATTTTAGCTTATTTTATCTTTTAGTGAGCTATTTTAACCCAGCCCTCTTTCTAAACACTCCCAAATATTGTGTTTGGTTGGGAGATTTATGAAGAAATTTCAGAAGGAAAAGAGAAAATATATGTAAAATTAAGTGAAATGTAAGTATATTTTATTCACATTTCACATACCTTTTCTTTTTTCCTTTTCACATCCCTTCCTAAATCCTCCAATCAAATACAGTGTAAATCTCCATTTTGGTGAAATGTAAGTATATTTTATTCACATTTCACCTACCTTTTCTCTTTTCCTTTCTACATCCCTTCCCAAATCCCACAATCAAATACAGTATAAATCTCCATTTTGGTAACAAGAAAAAAGTCACTTCTTTTTTTTTGAATTTTTTTTTATCTTTAGTGATTTTTTTTTTCAAAATTATGTCAAATTTTTTTACTTTTCCTGTCCATCTTGTTGAGACGAAACTAAAAAAGTATATTTTTTAAAATACGTTTAAAAAAAAAAAACATTAAAGACAAAAATAAACAAAAAAAGATTACTTATTTTGGCCTATTTTTGTCTTTTTTAGATGTTTTTTGGATTTTTAAAAAAAAATTATAATTTTTCGATTTTTCTTGTCGAGCTGAATCTAAAAAACCTAAAGTTTTTTGAAAATTTAAAAAAAAAAGTTCACTAAAATGAAAATTAGCCAAAAGATAAAAGCCAAAAAAAAACACTTCCCAAAACATCTATCAAGTTTCTACAATATTTAATCTAAATTTATTTAATTCTTAAAATAATTACAAAAATAAAATATATGCTCATCCGTATTATAAATTAGTAAAAGACTCTTCCCAATTAAGATTTTATTACAGAAAATAGTTTAAATTTTTATTTTGTCTTTGAAAGGTATTTTATTTCACTGTGTGTTCAAATTAGTATTAGAGTCTGATTTTTTAATTTTGTCAATAAATTATATAAATATTAAATATACTGAAGAAGTAGAATTATATAATTCAAATAATAACACTTCTTTACAAATAGTAATAAAACAAAATAATACATTAATTAAGTAATAAAAAGAACTTTGCGAAAAACTTAAAAATAATCAATTAGAAATTATAAATGAAAATCTCACATATAATACTGGATAAAGGCCAGCACGTATCCATTGTAAAAAGATAAATAAGAAAATATTATAGATAATTACCTTTATTGTTAAGAAAATTCATTTTATAGATTGACGCCCACTTTTTAAAGAGAAAATAAAATTTTAATTTTTTAAAAAAATAAAATTTTAAATAGATCGTGTTTTTTACTAATTTATAATATTAATAGGCTTATATTTTTTTATAATACTTTTTAGGGACTAAATAAGTTTGAATTAAATAGACTTAATGGATTCAATTAATAGTTTAGGGACTAAATAAACTTTTATTTATGTATTTTAGGGATTTAATAGACACAATCGACAGTTCATGTACTAAATAGACAATTTGACAATAGTTTAAGTGCATAAAGTGTAATAAAGCCATTTATTTATGGAAATGCCTTTTTCTAATTTATTATTAAAATAAATTTATAATGAGAAAATTGCCAATAAATTCAATTTGAGGATCGTGTGAGGCGTTAGGCCTACTGAGTAATTGTTTTTGGTGAGAAGTATACATTTTGTCAAATATTGCAGTGAGAAGTAGGGGTGAACAACGGATATACCAATCTGCCTAAACTGACCGAACCGAATCGATCCGCCGCATTTTGGATGGATGCGTGATGACGAGCGGATGGTTGTGGATTGATTTTTTCCAATCGGCCTAGTTTTGGACAGATGGCAGATTTGGGATTCTTTTGGCTACAACCGAACCGCCAAACCGCGAGCACCCCTAGTATTTTGTAAGATTTTGTATTTTCAATTTGTTTAGATATTTTGCTTATATTTTCAATTAAAAAATAGTTTAAATATTCTGTTAGAAAAGAGTTTTTAACTGGAATATATTTTTTAAATTGAAAAAAATAAATGTATTATTTATCTATATTTTTTTGGTTTTTAAATTTAACTCTAAAAATACTAAATAAAAAAGACAATATATGCTGATTGGTTTTTGTTTTCAAAAACAGACATAAATGTAACAATACAGAGGCATACAATCTCTACTACTACTACTACCACTACTACTCTGTTCATGGTTTTGGTGGTTGAAATTATTTTTATATTTTAAGAACTATAGATTGTAATACTTTATGTGGATGAGGCATGCAGTGATTATAATATTCTAAAGTTTCGAACTTTTTTTTTTTAGATGAGGCATGTAGTGATTGTAGTACTTTTTTAAGTCATTGATTGTAGTACTTTTTTTTTTTTTTTTGAGGAAGTGCACAAGTTGAATTATGTTGAAAATTTATAAAATTTTAAACCGCTAAACTGATTTGCATCTATCCGTCAATCCGCTCAATTCACATCTACCGGATTGGCGGACGGATGAGGATTGATTTTCTCCAATCTGCCAATTTGGCAGACGAATGGTGGATTGAAAATTTCGTGGCTACAACCGACCCGTGCCCACCCCTAGTGAGAAGTCATTTTTATTGTTTTCAAAGACATTTTCTTTTCAGTTTTACCCTTTTATGTTGAATTTTTTTAACTTATTTTTTCAAATTGTTCAAAAAAATCTATCTGTCAATATTTCTATATGTTGAAATTATTTGTTCAAAAAATCTATCTATTGAAATTTCTATTTGTTCAAAATTGTTATCTATTCAAAATCTCAAAATTGTTATCTATTTAAAATCTATCTATTGAAATTATCTTTTATAAAAAATATACCTGTTGAAATTATCTTTTTAAAAAAAACTGTTTGTTATCTGTTCAAAACCCAACACTCTCTCTTTCTCTCTACATATCTTTCTCCATAAGCCCACTAGCTGTTGAAATATCTTTATCATTTTGAACAGATATGTGCCATTTTTTAACAGATTTGTATCTATTTGTGCAAATTATTTTTTCAGTTACAAGTACCTATTGAATCTTTTTTTTTTTTTTTTTATCTATTTAATTTTTTGAACTTATCCTAACCCATCTATTCAATTTTTTGAACAAATCTACCTTTTTGAACATATCTGCCTTTCTTGAACAGATCTACATTTTTGAAGATATCTGAATCTACTCATCTGTTTCATTAATAATTGAATCTACTCATTATCATCATCATCTACTGTTATAACGTAAAACATAACATAGAATACCAAACATAACATAGACTCTAGATCTGGAACTTCTCTGAAGCCATCGATAAGATTTTTAGAGCCTCCGATTTCACAACGGTGGAGGTCGTCGATGACTTCATTCAGAGGTTTCAACTCCCTTTGGGATTTTTACTCATTGATGAGCACAAATCCAACGTTTGAACTTCCTCATCTACCAAGTCCTTAAACAATCTCAACCGTAGGATATCCTTTGCTTTCACCACTCGAACGCCGTCATTTTTGTTATCATCTCTGTGCCACCGTGAAATGGTAATGCTCGGCAGAGACTTGACGGTAGAGGCGAAGGAAAAGTGCTTAATGGCTGTCAATCAGACCTTCGACACTCTGTGATGCAAAAATTGCGAATGTGAGCTTCGTCGAGGATACCAGCGATTATAAGGGTTTACGTCGATTATTATGGTAGAAGCATGAGAGGCATAGGGATCACAGTAGATTTGTTGATCTGTTGATCTATTCCATGGATTTGGAGATGAAGGTTGATGAAGTGGACAACAATGACGAAGATAATCCTAAAGGACGTCTGTTGCGGCGATGGTGAGAACGAAGTTGCTTATTTCTCTTTCTCTCTCTCTCTTTCTCACACACACTTCCCACTTTGTCTTTTGCTTTTTCTTTCTACTTTATGAATATCTTCAACAGATCTTGTGACTTTTCTACTCTCTCCAATTTGTACAGATAAAAGTTGAGATAGCCAACATAAGAAAAACTTAACCTTTTTTTGAATTTCCCTTCGGTCCTCTAGTTTTGCACGTGGCATTTTTCTTTTCAAAATTTTAACAGTAAATGATAGAGCGACTACATTGTAACAAATTGAAAATGTAGGGTTTAAATTGAAGCTATAGACACTAAAGCTACAATTTACTTAAATTACAAAAACTAATAGTGTAGTTTACTCTCAAAATTATTTAGAGGTTTTGGACCAATACTCTACACCATTTATTTATATGGCACTTGTCCAATTGTCTCCAAAAAACAAGCATAAAAGTGATAAGCACTAGTATTTCAATCAATAAAAAAGGGTAAATTATGCAAATGGTCCCTGTAGTTTAATCATTTTTTCATTTTGGTCCCCATTGTTTTAATTTGCTCAATTTTGCCCCTTAATTTTACTGATTATGTCATATTAGTCCAATAAATAACGGCGGTTAAGTTTGATGGATGGAAAATCAAATGGTGTTTCAATTTGGTCATTATAGTTTATAGAATGTGTCAATTTGGTCCCTGTAGTTTATAGGAAAGTCAAAACAACATGAACTAAATTGATACATCTTGTAAACTACATGGACCAAATTGAAACTTCATATGATTATCCGTCCATCAAACTTAACTGTCTTTATTTATTAGACTAATTTGACACAATCCGTAAAATTAAGGGACAAAATTAAAAAAATTAAAACAACGGGGACCAAAATGAAAAAAAAGGGATAAATTACAGGGACTACCACTGTAATTTACCCTAAAAAATAAATAAATTAAAGCACCACATAGATTTATCCCAGAACCATCATATAGTTTTCTTCAAAGTTGTGTGTTTAAAAAATCAAATCAATCACATGATACATTTCCATTTTTGTTTTTTGTTTTTTGTTTTTTATTATTATTTTTTTAAAAGTTTGTACAATAAATTCAACATGATTATGTGTTGATTTAATGAAAACTTTTGTTATAGACATATCTTCTGAGAGAAACACCAAAACCATTAGTTGAATATAGAAAACAAGAATTAGTGAACGTGAGAGGAGATGGAACTGGAAAGCTTGAGAAATGGGATAATGACATGAGAGATCCCGATAAGGGCTCTAAATATGTCCGCTCAATTCTTGGAGGGTCTGCCAACTACCCTTATCCTCGTAGGGAAAGAACAGGTTGTCCACAAACTAGGAAAGGTTTGTTATTTCGTTTTTGCTTTGTTTCAAACTTCACCGCTATGGGTTCGAGATCAACATCAACAAGTCTTTCTCTCTGTCTCTGTCTCTCTCTCTCTCAATTTTTATTTGCCTTTATTTATTTATTTATTTTTTGTCAATCTCTTTTACTTTTCAAGTCCTTTAGGGTGTGTTTGATTGGGCGGACTGGATAAGGGGGAATTAGAATCCATCAGACTTGAGTCCTGGGACTGTGAATCCCCCGGACTATTTGGTCGGATTGGATATGTATCCTGTGTTTGTTTTTTCATGGGATTAGATGTCTGGAAAGGACTATTTTTAGTGAATCCAACGTTTGGTTGAACGGACGGGATAGGATAAATGAACAAAAGACTATTTTGCCCTTTTTCAATTGTTTACTAAGGAATAGCAATATTAAACATATCTTTAATATTTTAATTATTTTTAATTAAATAAATTTGTTTTTTTTAAATAAATAAATAAATAAAATATCAATAAAATTTGTTTTAAATCATTACTGTATAACAAATCATTATTTTTTTTACATACAAAACGTTACTGTGTTTGTTTTTTTACATACAAAAAATATCATTAATTTAATAATATAAATTACATTTATTTTTTTTACATAAATTTATTTTTTTACACAATTAAATAAATAAATAACCACTAAATTTATTTTTTTTTACACAATAATAAAACACCTGTTACAATTTAAATAATGAAATTAAATAAATTATAAACAAAATTTGAAAATAAAACATCAATAAAATATCTATAAAAAATTATTTTAAAAAATTAAATAAATAAAACATTAATAAAAAGTTAAATAAAATTATTTTATTTTTAAATTGAGACATTTAAATTTTATTGAATTTTATTAAATATAATACATAATTAAATAGTAGAGGGTCAAAATTGTCATTTTCGCATCTAATCCCAATAGTGATTAGTCCCCCCAAAACAATCCCACACCCCCCCAGGACTGGATAGTCCCCCATATGGGGGACATGGAGTCCGGCTGGACATGGAGTCCGGCGGACTAAAAAAAAATCAAACAACGGATAAGAAGGAAGGCCGGACATGGAGTCCAAATAGTGGATAGTCCCCCCCCTTATCCCCCCAATCAAACACACCCTTAATGTATATAGATCTTCGTTCAATATATATATATAGATCTTTAAAAATTCAAAAAAAAAATCATTAAATTTGTTGGCTATCCTTTTGTCTTTGGTTTGGCTTTTCTTTAATTTTTTTTTTATTATATTTCTTTTACTTTTCTAATCCGTCTAGTCGAGCACAATCTAAAAGCGTAATTTTTTTTTCTAAAAAATTCACTAAATATGAAAAAAAATAAATAAAAAAGACACTAAAAAACCCAGTCATAGACAAAACATTTTAGATTTTTGTGAACTAAGCGCTAGTGATGTTTTGAGCAAATTACATTTTTTACTCTTATAATTTGATTCAATTTTACTTTGGTCCCTATTCTTTCAAATTAAATAATGTGATCCTTACACTTCAAGTTTAGTTTCAATTTAGTAGTTCCGTTCAAGTTTGAAGTTAAAATTAACAGTTTTGGGACATTTGTCAATCTCTTGAGGTGTACACAAAAAAAATTAACAAAAATTAGGACATAAGTATTAAATTGAAACTAAATTTAAAGTGTAAGGACCAAATTATTCAAATTGAACCAGTAAAGACTAAAATGAAATTTGAAACAAGCTGTAAAATCTTTGTGCCATTTTTGATGACATGAAAGATCCAAATTCAGAGAGCAGGCTACCACCTGGAATGATTTTATACATTTATGTTCCAAGAGATGAACAATTTGGACGGTTGAAGATGTGGGATTTCTTACCTTATGTAATAAAATCCATATTTAAATTCCTGGTCCCTAAATTTAAGGCTCGATGGTATGGAATTAGAGAGTTTGACTCCTTCCAAGATACTCTGAACCTTTATGGTGGAGGAATCAAGCTGCCTCAAGGCCCTTTACTTGACATTACAATTCCCTTCCAAATTCTCAAGACAATTCTAAGGACTGATGATGAGGGATACTTCAAATTCCCAACCGCACAAATAATTGAAGGTATTATATATACATATCACTTATTCTATTTATACATAATTCAAATAATATAATTAGACATAACTCTCTCACATAAAAAAGAAAAAAAAAAGTAGAGGATGATAGCAACAACAGACTCAATCTTTGCCTTTGCGATTGAGTCTCTTTCTCTCTCTCTCTTCACAATCTGAAAGGGGAGGGAAGAGAGCATTTTGGGGAACGGGAGGGTAGTGGTGGTGGTTGGTGGTAGTGGCGATGGTGGGTGATAGTTAGAGTGGTTATTGATGAATTAGGGTTAGGGTTAGGGTTTGGATGTTGAAGATAAGGGTATTATGGGAATTGTGTGGGATCATGAGAAAAATTTTAAAAATCAAAATGTATATGATGTGTATTGAGAAGAATGGTGGTGTGTAAATAGAAACACCTGCCACTTTGGTCCTCTAATTTTTATTTTGTCAATTTTCTTCCTGAAATTTATTATTTGAATGTTGCATCTTCTTCATTAATGTTTAGGGACCAAATTAAAATTTTTGGGGCCAAAGTAACACATAACTCATACTTGATGGATTATAGCTGTATTTCATTATATTTCGTTAACAAATTTTTTTTTTTTCAATTTGACTCAAATTAAAAATTTTAAGGATGAAATCAATAAAACTGAAATTGGAAGATCAAATTGACATGTAATGCATAGTTCAAATTGAATATTTTAAAGATGAAATCAACAAATTGAAGTCTGGAAGACCTTTGTGGACCATCTAAGCAACACAAACACTGTTCATTCATAGCAACATGTTCATTTTGCATAATGCGGTTTGTGCACTTTAAATATATTTTGAAGCATTTATAAAATGAACATATCATATAGAGTCTGATGTTCTATAATGAGATATCTTGATGTTTATGGCTTTCTAATTATATATATATATATATATTTTTTCACCTTGAGTGAACTATTCATATATTTGACGTATAATAAATTTATAAAAATATAAATTTTAAGGTGTAATAGGCATATCATGTCGGAATTGTGTAGTATTTACATGTTTCCTTTCATGAACTTGAAATTTCATTTAATCATACAATATTTTCATGGTCTTGGAACGAAGGATAAGACTGCATGGAGGACAGATGAAGAATTTGCTAGAGAAATGTTAGCTAGACTCAACCTTGTCATAATTTGTTGTCTTCAAGTAAACTGGACCTTAATGTTATGAACGAACATTTTTTTTTTTTTCCTTCCATGTTTTCTATACAACTAAACAGAAAAATTATGCTTTTGATGGCCTTCAGTTACATAATTCACTAAATCTTTTTTTTATTTGTAGGAATTCCCTCCAGCAAGCAACCTAGATCCTAAAGTCTATGCCAATCAAAATAGTTCGATAACTAGGGATCACATAAAGAACAACCCTGATGGGTTGACAATAGAAGAGGTAAGTAGCATTCATGAATCATAACATCTAGGGTTAACTATATTTTTAGTCCCCAAAATATGCGTCTTGTGCTATTTTGGTCCTCGATATTTCAAATGTATCAATTTGGTCCCCAACGTATTAATTTTGTTACTAAATGGTCTTACCTCTATTTCTGTCTACAATTGATAACAGAAATAAGGGTGTTTTCAGCAAATCACCTATGATACTGAATAAGTTGAGGACTAAATTGAAAACACTAGAGACCAAAATGAAACAAATTAGATACTTTGGGAAGTTTTTTTCTTCTCATTTTTTTGATTGTTAAATGTGGTTTGACAAAAATACCATTACTTTTGTTATCAATTGTTGACAGAAATGGAAGTAGGGACCATTTAGTAACAAAATTAATAGTTTGGGGACCAAATTGGCATATTTAAAACATTAGTGGACCAAAAATAACAGAAGACAAATATTTTGAAGGCCATTAGTGTAATTAACCCTAACATCTAAATTATGAAATGTTGTACTGATACATATATATGATCAAAATGGTACAAAGTCTCACAGACATTGTTAGTATAGTAAACCATAATAATTTTGACAAGCATTTTTTGTATAGGCAATAGAAAACAACATGCTTTTCATATTAGATCACCATGATGCTTTAATGTCATACCTAGAGTGGATTAACAAGGACTCCCCTTGTACATTAGACTCATCAGAACCCACGAAGATTTATGCTACAAGGACTCTCATTTTCTTGCAATTTGAAGCCTCTAGCGATCGAATTAAGCTTGCCATATCCACAAGTAGATCAATTTGATGCCATAAGCAAAGTGTACACCCCATCTGAACATGGTGTTGAGAGTTTCATTTGGCAGTTGGCTAAAGCATAAGCTGCAGTCAATGACTCTGGCTACCATCAGCTCATCAGTCACTGGTATATATATAAATGTTTGTGAAACAACAAAGCTTATTGTGAGGGTAATTTATACAGGTAAATTAGGTCAGGCTAAGTAATGGGCCGGTGTGGGCCGGAGTATGAAAAGCAAAGTAAAAAGACCTCATTCAAGTAGTCCGGTCGCGGAAGTTATCTCGGTCACGATTAGCCCGGTCAAGGAAGAATGTTGTTATATCGATGCAGGAGGGCGCTGCGGTTAGCCCGGTTGGGTCTTCTAGCCGAAGTAAGAGAAGTTATCTTCCAGACTGTCCTGAGTTAGTTCGGCAAGTATCTTCTATGGATAGCTCGGTCGAGGTATGGGAAGCCGAGGTAGAAGACAGTAAGGCAGGGCCGAACTAGTGTATAAGTTGGTCACTCCGGTTAGTCTAACATGGCAATGTTACTTCGGTCGTAAGGTAGTTCGGCTGTGGTAAAACCATCTCACTTGGTTTATGCAGTAAGGGGGGTGTTGAGAGAAGTATTATCTCTCAGGAGTATGAATCCTAGGAGGACTCTACATGGAGGAGTAAGAGTCCTACTAGGATTGTGCCACACGAAACCTATAAAAGCTCACCAATATCACCTTTGGAGAGGTAATGCAACTTTGCTCCTTGAATACATAGAGCTTTGGCCTATTTGTCTTGTTGACTGACTTAGGCATCGGAGAGGTTTCCGGCACACACCCGCCGGCTAGCTCACGTTTGTGTTTTCAGGTAGTAGAACGACGTCGTACGGAGGAGCGCAGACTTGATCAACAGGATTATACGAGAAGGTGTATTTCTTTCCCGTACAATTGGCGCCGTCTGTGGGAACTCAGACAAGAACAACCTTTTGATCAAGCTTTTTCTCAGGAAGAATCAATGGTGCACAACGAAGATGTGTCACAGTCCGCCATCGACGGACAAACACCACAAGGAGGTGTGAGACGCAAAGGACTACCTTTGATCCCTCCCATGGCGGACTTGGAGCAACGACAAAATCCCAGGAGGGATACAAGGGAGAGAAGGCGGACTGACAGCCCTCACCACTCCCGCTCACAGAGTCCAGAAAGACAAAGGCGGAGGATTGATCAAACCTTGGAAGAACGCGTCAAGGAGCAAGACGAATTAATACGATGGATGGCGGCGGATATGGAATCCCTAAAGCGCCAGATGAAGGGAAAAGAAGTGGCGACAGGAGCGAGGCACACAACCAAGACGCCTCCTCGTCACTCGGAAGGTCGTAGTAGGAACACCACGCCTTCACTAGCAGAAAGTAAAAGCCTCAGGACAGGCGATACTCAACCCAGATCTTCCAGAACTCGTCACCCCAGGTCTGAAAGGACGAGATCCGAGAGGTCATACATGGAAGGGAGCACTTATTGGCCTTCACATACGCACCAAACAAGATCTAGACAGACAAAGTTACCCAGATCGTCCGACCTACGAACCGTGCTAGAAGAAAAGGCACGATGCAGGGAAGACGCCAGGGCACATGACCCACATAGAGTTTCTGCCTTACAGCGGTTGGCTCCTCGAACGCATGGAAGCGTCGAGGTTGGAATGCCAATACCGCACCCTGCCTACGAACCAACGGACAAGGCATTGGCAAGGCTGCAGACCTCACCGTTTGTCCCAGCAATTGAGAACGCGCCCCTACCATCAGGCTTCCTTCAGCCTAAATTCACTACATATGAAGGAAAGACGGACCCCTACTCACACTTGAGCCACTTTCGCCAGGTCATGGCTATATACCGGCGAAACGAAGCTTTGATGTGCATCCTCTTCCCATCAAGCCTAGGCGACCTAGGCCTGACTTGGTTTGAGAAACTTCCAGAAGGCAGCATAGCCTCCTGGGCGCAATTGGCGAAAGCATTTGTAACAAGGTTCCGAACAAACACTAAAACCCCGGTGGAGATCGACCAGTTACTCTCCATCGACATGGGTGAGAAGGAAACCTTACGATCCTACAACAGTCGTTACTGGGAGACGTTCAACCAGATTGGGGATTGTCCCACCAATCTAGCCATTGTACAATACAAAAGAGGACTTCCAGTCGAAAACAGACTAAGGGACTCGATCACCATGACGCCACCACTTACCATGGAGGCCCTGATGGAAAGAGTGCACCAGCACATCAGGGTGGAAGAGGATGGCGCACGTGCCAAAACAAAGTCTAGCACGGCCGGAACGCCAGAGAAGAAGGCCTCAGCAAAGGTCAATGCGGTAAACCGTCCGAGTAGGAATGGGCGGGGTAGGCGAGACAACGAAGAAGACCAGGATAAGAGATGGCTGAGAGTCCGCACTGCCATAACCACGGTCTTCAAGAAACCGATCTACCGAATTCTGAGTGAAATAAGAGACGAGCCTTTCGTTAAGTGGCCAGCCAAGCTAGGCGAGGCTCAGAAGGATTACGACGACAGATCACGGTGCACCTTCCATAAAGAAAAGGGGCACCGCACTGAAAATTGCATGCCATTGAGACAGCATCTGGAAGAGTTAGTGGCGGCAGGTCACTTGGATAAATATTTTGAAGGGGGGGCGCAACCAGCCCCCCAGGACCATAATAACCCCAACGGAATGCCGATCGACGCCCCACCTCAAGGCATTATCAATGTGATACATGGGGTCTTCGAACCTGAGCGTGTATGCGAGCTCAGAGGGTCGATCAAGAAGGCTGAGCACTTAAGGGAGGTACTAAGTGCCCAGCCTGCCATCAAGAAGGGGAAGATTGAGGCCACAAACGTCACGTCTTTTTCGGATAAAGACTTGGCAAGGATATATTGCCCCCATAATGATGCCCTGGTCGTCACTCTCCGAGTCAAGGATTTTGACGTCAAGCGGATTCTGATAGACCAGGGTAGTTCATGTGAAATCATGTACTACGAAACATTCAAACAACTGAAGTTACAAGATAAAGACTTCGCACCTGCCGTATCTCCCCTGATTGGATTCAACTCCATGCCAGAATGGCCCGTCGGCAAGATAATCCTCCCAGTCAGAGCAGGGAGTGTAACGAAACAAGTAGAGTTCTGGGTGTTGAAGGTCCCCTCCACTTACAACATCATCTTGGGCAGAACATGGCTGCATGCCATGCGTTCGGTGGCATCGTCCTACCACCAAGTAATGCGGTTCCCCAACGACGCCGGAGTAATAGAAGAAGTCTACGGAGATCAGATCATGTCAAAGTAGTGCTTTGTTACGGTGAATGGCAGCCGCGCTGCCAAAGGATACGTTCATTCGGTGGAAGAACCTGAGAGTAATGAGCTATTCGCAGATGTTGGCAAAGCGGCTAGCCAAAAGGCGGTGGAAGACTTGGTAGAGGTAAGAATAGATGAAAAGAACCCGGATAAGTTCTTTTTGCTTGGTTCGTCATTGTCCAGCACCGAGAGGTTAGAGGTCTTGGAATTTTTGACCTCTAACATCGAAGTGTTCGCCTGGACACCATACGACATGCCAGGCATTGATCCCAACTTCATCTGTCACCAACTCAATGTCCACCCATCCGCCAGACCAATAATTCAGCGAACTCGCAAATCGGCACTCCACCACGCCGAGATAGTGGCAGAAGAAGTGGGAAACTTGTTGGAGGCTGGGGCAATCAGAGAGGTGCACTACCTCAGATGGATCTCCAACACCGTCGTAGTGCCAAAGAAGAATGGCAAGTGGCGTGTCTGCGTCGATTACAAAACGGTCAATAAGGCATGCCCGAAAGACAGCTTTCTTCTACCACGGATAGATCAACTGGTAGACCTAACGGCGGGGCACAACAGACTTAGCTTTCTGGATGCATACAGAGGCTACCACCAAATCGCCATGCATGAACCAGACCAAGAGGTCACATCATTCACAACTCCAAGGGGACTATACTGCTACAAGGTCATGCCCTTTGGCCTAAAGAACGCAGGGGCGACATTCCAGAGAATGGTCACCAAGATGTTTGAGCTGTTGTTAGGCAAAACAATGGAGGCTTACATCGACGACATGGTGGTCAAGAGCAAGGATAAGAGTGACCATCTCAAGGACCTAGGTGAGATGTTTGAGATCCTGAAGAAGCACAAGTTATGCCTCAACGCGTCGAAGTGTACATTCGGAGTAGGATCTGGTAAGTTCCTGGACTTCCTGGTGACCAACCGAGGTATTGAGGCAGACCCATCTCAGATCAAGGCGATTCAGGATCTGGAGAGACCGAACTCAGTAAAAGAAGTGCAGCATCTCACCGGCATGGCAGCTGCGCTCAATCGGTTCATAAGCCGGTCGTCAGACAGACTACGACCATTCTTCCATGCTCTAAAGGCCAAGTTTGAGTGGGACGACGAATGCGACCGAGCTCTGGAAAGCTTGAAGGAGTACATGTCTTCTTCACCACTACTTGTAACCCCAATCCCTGGAGAAGAACTCTCCTTGTACCTGGCAGTTTCACAGCACACAATTAGCGCGGTGTTGGTCCGCGCAGAAGGAATTCAACACCTGCCCATCTACTATGTCAGCAAGACATTACTGGGCGCCGAGACAAGGTACCTGCCACTGGAGAAACTAGCATTGGCCTTGATGATGGCCTCAAGGAAGTTGTCGCATTACTTTCACGCCCACACCATAGTCGTTCTCACAGCCTTCCCATTAAAGGCTTTATTTGAAAGGGTGAACTTTTCTGGGCGAATTCTAAAGTGGGCAGTAGAGTTGGGACAATACGACATCAAGTTCCAACCCAGAACCGCAATAAAAGCTCAAGCATTGGCAGATTTTGTCGCAGAATTCATACCAGGAAGTCATCACGTCTGCCCAGTCGACCTGACTGAAACAGCCGAACTAGGGATGGGAATTGACGCCGGAATAGCGCAACCCCTAGTACAGGATACTCAGCCAGACGCCAAGGCATACCAAAGCAAAGCAAGGAACTCAGAGGCAGACCATGCTACACCAAGTCAAGACTCACCAACAAATAAAGACTTGGTACGAACAAAAAGCAAGGGGCAGACAGCAGGCATGGACCTTGTAGAAGACACCAGTAACGTGGAAGATCCCAAGGCATCATCTGATCCCTCCACTTGCTGGAAGTTGTTCATTGGAGAGATGTGGAAGCTCTTCGTGGATGGAGCATCCAACCAGCATGGAGCAGGACTTGGCATAGTTCTCATCTCTCTAGACGGCCTAGTAGTGGAGCAGGCAATCAACATTGGCTTCCCAGCATCAAACAACGAAGCGGAGTATGAAGCGCTTCTTGCAGGACTTAAGTCAGCACTCTACATGAAGGCCACCGAGCTAATGGTTTACAGCGACTCACAGCTGGTGGTAAACCAAATATTTGGCGACTACGAAGGAAAGGATGACAGGATGGCTAAGTACCAAGAATTGGTCAGAACAGAGATAAAGAAATTTGAAGTGGTAAGGATAGAACAGATCGATAGAGAGGAAAACAGCAGAGCAGACGAACTAGCAGGCTTCGCCTCAATGGCAGATACCTCCATCCCTCATCCACTATTAATCGACTACCTGCCTAGACCAAGCATTGAAGACCCAGAAGCAGAAGAAGTATGTTGTGCGGAGTTAGGCCCTTCTTGGATGGATCCCATCGTATTGTTCCTGAAAGACGGCATCTTACCGAAAGAAAAGAAAGAAGCCAACAGAATAAGAGCAAAGTCACAGCGATTTTGGCTCTCTCCATCCTTGGCATTGTTCAAGAAGTCGTTCTCAGGACCTTACTTAAAGTGTGTTCATCCGAGCAAAATAGGAGCGTTCTTATACGAAATACATGAGGGGGTATGCGGCAGCCATCAAGGAGGAAGATCATTGGCATACCGAGCAATTTTACAAGGATACTGGTGGCCATACATGCAGGCAGACTCAGAAAAGTATGTCAAAAAGTGCGAGAAGTGTCAGAAGTTTGCGCACCAAATACACCAACCTGCCAGAGAAGTCTTACCTCTCACTAGCCCATGGCCCTTCGCAATGTGGGGCTTAGACATAGTAGGGCCACTTCCAATAGCACCAGGCAACAGGAAGTTCTTCCTTGCGGCAATCGACTACTTCACAAAGTGGGTGGAAGCAGAAGCCTTGGCCTCAATCAAGGAAAAAGATGTGAAGAAGTTTGTTTGGCAGAATATCATCACTCGATTTGGCATACCAAAAGCATTAATCTCAGACAACGGCACTCAATTCGACGGCAGAATTTTCAGAGGCTTTTGTGAAGAATACAAGATAGAGTTCTACAATTCTACACCGGCATATCCCCAAGCAAATGGTCAGGCTGAAGCTTCCAACAAGGTAGTCTTGGATGAACTGAAGAAAAGGTTAGAGAAAGCCAAAGGCAAGTGGGCAGAAGAGCTCCCTCATGTTTTATGGGCTTACCGCACCACGCCTCGTCGATCAACAAGAGAAACACCATTCTCCTTAGCTTATGGCATGGAGGCAGTAATCCCACTGGAAGTCGGCCTCCCCACAATTCGGAGCGAGAACTTTGATCCAGACTTAAATGGCGAAGCCATAGCATTAGAGCTTGACCTTGCGGAAGAAAGAAGAGACAGAGCATTGGTTCACATCGCCTCCTACCAACAAGAATTGTCCAGAAAATATAACAAAATAGTGCATCCAAGACAATTCAAGATCGGAGATTGGGTACTACGCAAAGTGATGGGAAACACCTTGGTTCCAGGAGATGGCAAGTTGGGGCCTAATTGGGAAGGACCTTACAAAGTGGTCGGATTAGTAGGCAAAGGGGCATACCACTTGGAAGATAAGGACGGCAAAGCAATTCCTAGGCCATGGAACACTGCCAATCTCAAGTTGTTTTATTTCTAGCTTTTTTCCTTTTAAATACATGTAATTTTTTACTTTCTCAATAAAACAAGTCGATTATTTTCAGCATAATTGTTTTCAGTAGAAGGTAACTTTAGTGAGTTAGGAGCATTGTAAACATAGTTGGCCGGAATAACCAACTATGAACCTTCCTAAGCCCAGGATAAGGATCCAGGTTGCAGGACGTTTGGTTAGAATAACCAAACACTTCATTCTAAGTTGGCTGGAAAAACCAACTTAGAGGTTGGCTGGATTAAACCAACACTTTGTACTCTTCAGCCGAAGTAAGTTTATGGCTGAAGAGTGGTTGGCTGGATTAAACCAACACTTGTTACTCTTCAGCCGAAGTAAGTTTATGGCTGAAGAGTGGTTGGCTGGATAAAACCAACTCTTTGTACTCTTCAGCCGAAGTAAGTTTATGGCTAAAGAGTGGTTGGCTGGATAAAACCAACTATTTGTACTCTTCAGCCGAAGTAAGTTTATGGCTGAAGAGTGGTTGGTTGGATAAAACCAACTCTTTGTACTCTTCAGCTGAAGTAAGTTTATGGCTGAAGAGTGGTTGGCTGGATAAAACCAACTCTTTGTTACTCTTCAGCCGAAGTAAGTTTATGGCTGAAGAGTGGTTGGCTGGATAAAGCCAACTCTTTGTACTCTTCAGTCGAAGTAAGTTTATGGCTGAAGAGTGGTTGGCTGGATTAAACCAACTCTTTGTACTCTTCGGCCGAAGTAAGTATATCAGCTGAAGAGTGGTTGGCAGGTATACTTTATAAGCTAGGACCGAGATGGTTATCTCGGCAAGAAAATATTGCAAGTAGAAACTGTAGAAAAGCAGAGAGTAAACCGAAATAGCAGTTGGAGCAAATAGAATACATTACAAGTACAAGCAGATCAAAACCGGAATAAGAGTTTAGCAAAGAAGAAGATTTTTTCATTGAAGTACAAAACAAAATACAACCAAGAGGCCGCAGCCTGGTTACAAAAACAAAACAAAAAGAAACAAGACATTCAATTGAAAAGATCATGAAGTTCGGCATCAAATTTGCATCAGCATTTTCCCGAAGTCCGGTTTCAGGCTGGAGCACGGTTTGAGGTAGGAGCTCGGTTTCGGCATGAACCTCGGTACCAATTGGCTGCGTATTATCAGTCTGCAGCTCATCAGTCAGGTCTTCAACTACCGGCTCCAACCGAACTGTTTGATCGTTGGGTTGTTCATTGATGGCCGGAGTAACAGTTGGTTCATTATCCTCATCATCATCATCATCATCTTCATCGTTGT
Source organism: Camellia granthamiana (assembly GCA_036172215.1). NCBI lineage: Eukaryota > Viridiplantae > Streptophyta > Magnoliopsida > Ericales > Theaceae > Camellia > Camellia granthamiana. The sequence goes on along the minus strand of CM069908.1, from coordinate 94,959,271 downwards.
CAGACCCTCCCAGGAATTGCTTTTGGAGATCGGCAGCATACTGCGCCAGTGAAGCCGGAATAGAGTACTGTGGAGCATTGTAGACCTCGGTTTCAGGCCCGCAGCCGAGCTGCTCCACAGCACTCCTCCAGCCGCACTTGAAGAACAGGTCCTTGGCTGCGTCGCATTGGAGGGTGTATGCGTCCTCTGCCTCCTTGAAGCCTTGCTTTTCGACAGCCTTCACGCTCTTCTTCAACTGATTTATTTCGGCGTCTTTCTTCTTTTCAAGCTTTGCCAGTAGGCGCAAGTACTTGTCTTTTGCTTCAGCAGCAACCTTTTGCTTTTCGGCTTCGACCGAATTAGCCAGTTCGGTCAGGCGACCGTTCTCAGAGCGTAGCTCGGCCAGCTCCTTTCTGGCCTCTTCTAGCTCGGTCGATTTTGCTTCGACGTCAGCCACAGCTTGCCTTGTCGTTTTTCTGAGCTCCATCACTCTCCTGTGTGTAACATTGTTTTTCTGGATGGCCTGCAAAGGAGTAGTAACTTTTCCTTTAGCCGGACTGAAAGTTCAAAAAATTACAAAGAAAAAAGAGAGCCATTTACCAGGATCATCGATTTAGTTGAAGACCGGATGGACTTTAGCTCGGTATTCAGTTGTTTGTAGTGGTGCTCCATATCTTTTGGAAGGCACACACTCTTGGCTAGATTGAAAGCCATCGAGTGGTCCTTCTCAGCAACAACCGAATCCAAAGCCAGTATATCTCAGTCGTTGAAGGTGAGATCGGGAACCCATTTTGAGGAGCCAGCACGGTCGGAGTTCTCCGGTTGAGGGCCTTGTTGGGGGCTTGGAGGAGGGCTTGGTGGCAGAACGGTCTCATCCACAAGTCGTTGCTCGGTTTGGCTAGTCCGGGCACGTTTGCTTGGGCGAGATGACGACGGCCGTTGAGATGGGAGGGCCACCACGGTCTCAGTGGTTTGACCGGTTGGTGGTACATCGGCTGGAGTTGTTGCGGTTAACAGGGCCTTCAGCCTGTTCCTTTTTGCCTTGTTCGGCGGTGAGAGGCACTAGGTTGATCTGGGGCAAGGTTGGGTCTAATTCCGGTGCGTCTTCAAGAAGGAAGTCGGTCACTCTCCCTTTTCGGCGACCGCTGTATCTGTAGGTCGGTTCGAAATTTAGAAGCTTGGCCCAACTTCTTTCTTTAACCCGTAGTGCGGCGCGGAGGGTATTGAGGTTGGGGTAGCTGTAGAGGGAGCGTAGATGGGCTGAATCTGTAGAAAAGAGTTCAACTGTTAGATCGGTTCAAGGGCGGAAAACCGAAGTAAAAGAGAAACAAAAAAAGAAAACCGAAGTAGTTATACCGGGGTCTCCTTTTTTCCAGTTTATTCTTCGGCCAGGAATCCGGGCTTGATGGTCTTCATAATTCCCAGACACCTAGAAAAAATCATCGTCATTTAAGTCTTTATCCGGCGTATCTGTTATTATTTTCTCTCGGTTGCAGCGTATTCTTAAATAATAAACCCAACCCTCTTCTTTGGAACCTATGGAGTATTGGTGGAGTATTTCGGCTAAACCGAGGTTGAGTCCTTCTTGTTGGTTTAGTGCGGCTATTCCCATTATGATTCGGTAAGAGTTGGTGGAGAGCTAGGTTGGGCATAGTCTGGTTTGCCTAAGAAACTCACAAATTAATGGTTGGACTGGAAATCCTAGTCCGGTCTCGATTATTGAAAGAAGGGTAAAAGGGACAAAGCCCTCATTCCCCCATGGTGTAACGTCTTTTTCGGCTAAGACAAGTTGGACATCGTCCGGTATATTGTAATCCTTACGGAATTCGGCTAGTCCTCCAGGGGTTTCTACCAAAAACCTATACTTCCCCATTTATTGTATAACTTATGAATAAATTAGTTCGGCTGAGAAGTTGTGCTCAGAAGCTCGATTGAGCGCACAGAGGGAGTGCCTGGGCAACCTAAGTCTGCAAAGTGGAAGAACAAAGGGGTTAAGCACAGATCATTGACCGTGCTACAAAACAAAGCAAGAAAAGAGAAGTCTTACTTCGGCTACATAGGGCACTACAGGATCTACCTCGGTTTCAACAAGGTGCTTGTTATCTCGGCTCGGCAAGATGTTTGGTTTTCTCGGTTCTGCATATGGGTTTGTTACTCCGGTTGGGCATCAAGGAGCAGCTTTCTGAGTTCGGTTTAGAAAACTGAAAAAGCTGGCTTAGCCACCGAAGGCTCAGCTCGGTCGTGGGCCAAGATTTCTAGTTCGGTGCGTTTTTTATTTCGGCTAATGTGAATCAGATGGTGACCTACTGAAACTACTGTTATATGGACAAATTCTAGTTCGGTTCTAGCCTGCCTAAATCTGTGTATAGCAAAGACGGTTTCCTAAGTTCGGTTGGACGTGATTGTGGATCAATTAAGTGTTCTATTAGCTATTTTTTGAAGTTCATGAGGTTCTTATGAAGTTTTTTACAGAAACCACACGAAGCTGAGCATAAAAAGTGTTTTGCAAAAACACACAAAACAGGGTATAGGAAACAAAGGAAAACGAGAAACAGATTCGTAATACTTACTTGGTAAAGAGGAAGAAGAATGAGATGGAAGCAAACGGCAGCAAGAACACGAGCTTCAGAGGTGTGAGGTTGAAGAACAGTAAGAGCTGAAGAAGTGAGAGAGGAGAGAGTGATTAGTTTGGTGGATGATTTGAAGAGAGAAAAGGTTTTTTTGTTTTGATGAAAAGCCCTCTGGCGGGAACTGTTCAAAAATTACGGAGTACGAGGGCGGCGTTACAGCTGTGAATAGCCAATAAGAGCCTGCCACGTGTCACTGGAAAGGGAAGCATTTCAGTTGCTGCAAATTGAAGAGACGTTTTGACCGGACGTGCACAGCTCGGCTTAGGTTTAGCTCGGCTGAATAAGCTAAATAGTTTTTAGCTCGGCTGGAGAAGTTAAAGGGTTTTTAGCCCGGCCGGAATAGCTAAAGGATTGTAGCCCGGCCGGATAAGCTAAAACTTTAGCTCGGTTTATAGACAGGTAATCCCTATCATGCTGCGCAGATGGAATTAAGGGGCAATTGTGAGGGTAATTTATACAGGTAAATTGGGCCAGGCTAAGTAATGGGCCGGTGTGGGCCGGAGTATGAAAGGCAGAGTAAAAAGACCTCATTCAAGTAGTCCGGTCGCGGAAGTTATCTCGGTCACGATTAGCCCGGTCAAGGAAGAATGTTGTTATATCGGTGCAGGAGGGCGCTGCAGTTAGCCCGGTTGGGTCTTCTAGCCGAAGTAAGAGAAGTTATCTTCCAGACTGTCCTGAGTTAGTTCGGCAAGTATCTTCTATGGATAGCTCGGTCAAGGTATGGGAAGCCGAGGTAGAAGACAGTAAGGCAGGGCCGAACTAGTGTATAAGATGGTCACTCCGGTTAGTCTAACATGGCAATGTTACTTCGGTCGTAAGGTAGTTCGGCTGTGGTAAAACCATCTCACTTGGTTTATGCAGTGAGGGGGGTGTTGAGAGAAGCATTATCTCTCAGGAGTATGAATCCTAGGAGGACTCTACATGGAGGAGTAAGAGTCCTACTAGGATTGTGCCACACGAAACCTATAAAAGCTCACCAATATCACCTTTGGAGAGGTAATGCAACTTTGCTCCCTGAATACATAGAGCTTTTGCCTATTTGTCTTGTTGACTGACTTAGGCATCGGAGAGGTTTCCGGCACACACCCACCGGCTAGCTCACGTTTGTGTTTTCAGGTAGTAGAACGACGTCGTACGGAGGAGCGCAGACTTGATCAACAGGATTATACGAAAAGGTGTATTTCTTTCCCGTACACTTATGATGCACAGTTTTGTAGGATTTGGGCTCTAACTAACTTTTTCAATTTTTTTTTTATTATTATTTTTAATTCCTTGGATTCAATACCTCTAATTTTGATGGTAGGTTGAATACTCATGCAGTGATTGAGCCATTTATGATTGCGACAAATAGGCAACTAAGTGTGTTTCACCCTACATACAAGCTTTTGGATCCCTGCTTTTGCAACACAAAGAATATAAATGCACTCACCAGGCAAAACCCTGATTAATGCTGGTGGTTTACTTGAGAAAATAGTTTTTCCTACGGATTGTGCTATGGAAATGTCATTTGTAGTCTATAAGAACTGGATTTTCCCTGAGCAAGCATTTCCTGTCGATCTCATTAAGAGGTAAATCACTATTTCCTCGCCATATACACATGCGTACTCACAGAATAATAACCCTACTCAGTAAGACACTATCAAAGTTTTAGAATTAAAATTTGAAAAATGCTATTACACATTGTGCAATAAATAAATAAAGCTTGCTTCCTTTTTTACTTTATCTAGAGGAATGACAGTAAAAGACAACAGCAGTCCACATGGCCTCAGGTTACTGATTCAAGACTACCCTTATGTTGTGGATAGACTTAAAATTTGGTCAACAATTGAAACTTGGGTTCAGGACTACTACAATTTTTACTACAAGAATGACGAAATGGTTAAGGAAGATTGTGAAGTCCAATGCTGGTGGAAGGAATTAAGAGAACAAAGGCATAGTGACAAGAAACACGAGCCATGATGGCCTGAAATCTAGACTCTAAAAGAGTTAATAAACACTTGCACATCATCATTTGGGTGGCTTTTGCTCTCCACACCACGGTCAATTTTGGGTAGTACCCTTATATAGCGTACATGCCAAACCGCTCAACCATTAGTCGTCAATTCATGCCTGAACTGAGCACTCTTGAATATGAGGAGCTCGAGTCCAACCCTGAAAAGGCTTTCTCGAAAGCAATTACAGCCATGTTGCAAACACTTATTGGTGTTTCCTTGATAGAGATTTTGTCAAGGCATCCCTTGGATGAGGTATATCTTGGGCAGAGAGACTCTTAAGTGGACAACTGACATAAAACCATTGGAGGCCTTCAAAAAATTTGGGGAGAAGCTGGCAAAAATTGAGGAAAATATTATAGATATGAACAATGGTGGCGAGAAGAAGTGGAGGAACCGGGTTGGGCCAGCCAAGGTGCCATACACTCTACTCCTCCCTACTAGTGAAACCGGACTCACCAGCAAGGGAATTCCCAATAGTGTTTCAATCTAAAAGCTTTTCTTCGTATACTTACTGATATTGCATTTCCATAGAAATAAGCATATGTTAATTTACGCTGTGTTTAGTTAGAGAATTTGAGGAGGAATTTAGAAAGAGAAAGGGAAAAGTTAGGTAAAATGTGAATAAAATATGCCTACATTTCACCTAGTTTCACACACCTTTTCCCTTTTCTTTTCTAAATCCCTCCTCAAATCCCCCAACCAAACACAACATTAAATATTCTTAGTGTTGAATTTGAATAACCACATTGTCAAATTTCTTATGTTATATGATATGACCAAACTTTGATAGTTGTCATGTAGAAAAGTGTTTTACTAAGAAGTGTTCTTATCATAATTAGTGGAAAGGGCTCGCCCAAGGCACGAGTAAGTGGTCATTAAACATAAATTTTGAGGTTAATTTATTAATTTATTCTTTTAAAATAATGATTAGAAGGAGCCAAAGAATAAGCATAAGAATATACTTTATTCAAAAGAATGAAAAAAAAAATTATCTACATATTGCACAAAAAGTGATAACTTGTTTGATTTAATTTTCAAATTATTATTTTTATTTTTATTTTTATCTTTAGTGAATTTTTCTTTTATGTATGGAAAAATTAGCAAGTTTTTAAGAACTAAACATAAAAATGATTCACACCAAAAGTGAAATATTAACTTCACACGTCCATAAATAAAATTCAATGATTTATATTGATTTAACTTCCAAGTACTTAGAATTGTACTTGCTAAGTAAATGCTATTTCTTAGAAAAAAAAAGTACAAACATCAATGTTTGTATTTATAAGTACTAGTGACATGGTAATATTGTTCTAAATTTGTATGTATTTTATTTATAACATTTTACTTTCAAATTAAATTCAGTGGAAATTTGTAAAATATCGTGATGAAGAAGATTATTGTTGTATTTGATTTCTTTAATAGCCTGTGATGAAGAAGATTATTGTTATATTTGATTTCTTTAATAGCCTGAATTATGCAACTGTACAACAATTGTACAAACCAAGTACAACTATGCAACAATTAGGGTTGTTATGTACCTGATTCACCCGTCTGAACCAACTCGATTTGAGGCATTACAGGTGATTTTGATGCGGTGCACGATTGGCTAGCTTTGTGAATACCTCAAAAATTTCATCTAAATTTTTATTAAATGTCTCACATGAATGTGTGGCCCACATCATATGAGCCCCACATCCATGTGAGACATTCGGTTTTCTGTTTATAAAATAAATGTACATGTGGATTGAAAACTGTATGAGGTTGGGATTGTGAGCTTATTACATAGGGAAAGTCTATGCTGTGCATCTCCTTAGCGGTGCATACCATATGAACCTTACTATAAATTGACATAATTTTATTTTAAAATTTCATAATATCAATCACAAAATGGGTAAACTTGCTATAAATTGGCATGACAAAATGTATAAAATTTTGTAATTGATGTTGCAAAAGTTTGTGACTTGATTATGACATTTTTTATTATTCTAATTTATGACAAAGTTACATATTTTGTGATTGATGTTAAGGAATTTTATAGTAAAGTTATACTAATACCTCATTCTGGATTGATCATATTTCTCTCTTTCTCACTTTACCTTTTCAAATTCTCTCTTTTATCTACAATTTGCAACATTGCAACTGGCATTGCAACTAGTGACTCCTATCCATTTGATTAACCAGTCGCACCTTATCCATCCTTGATCTCCCTCATCTCATCCCCTTCTTTGATCCCTTCGATCAACTAGTCGACGAGATGCAAAAATATTTTTAAAGTGAAGATCTGGATTTTTTATGCTTAGGGAAAGGAGTTTGAAAGCTTCTCCCTCGATTTCTAGCATAGATTTTTGAATTTTCAATACCTACAATGGTCTCCTTTTCTTTCAACTCTCATCCCTTAATGTTGTAAGTGTTGTTTTCTTCAACTCTAACATTTGACGGTGATCGATCTACAAGAAGGTAGCGGCGTCAGGGGCGATGTCAATGGTGACAGTAGGGCTGAATTCTTTTTAGTTGTAGAGATCTTGTTTTTCAAATCGTATTTATGAGTAGATTAGTGGCTTTCGCTTACCGCTACTAGTTTTTTGGCAAATTTTGTTGTTTATTGTTTTCGTTGCAGTAGATGTTCTTGTTTGGTCCTTCGCTATTTTTTTTTTTTTTTTTTGTATAATGTTAACTTTTATTTTAATAGAATTGCTTTATAACTTTAAAAAAAAAAAAAAAGAAGTAAAAAGAGATTAAAAGATCTCCATTAATACTTGCAAATAAAATCTTCAAAACAGAAGAATAAAATAAAATATGTAAACATCTTTTTGTTGTTGTTGTTGTTGTTGTTGAGAAAACATGACCCTTCATTAAGCAAATAAAAAGTTAACATATCTTGCCAACTCATGCGATAGTTTAATTATAAATATTGAAACCTTAGAAATACATAGCAATTCAAATTACTTAGTAAAACACAGAATGTCTTTAATGATCATATCCGCATTCTACTTCGGTGCACCTTTGCACTTGAAAACATAAACCAAAACTTGACAGTGGGTGAAGATAGATATACATGAAACCCTATTTTGCACTATTCATTGGATGGCATCCTAGCATGCCTTGGCCTCGGTTAGCAGAGGATAAGATAGATGAAGTCGGAGTGCCCTTTGAGCTATCTTGTTCTGTATGGAGTTATAGCACACCTAAGCTATCCCAAAACTGCATCATTTTGCCTTCCAAGAGCCATCGATCACAAAGGTCCACACTGTTGGAAAATTTGATTTTTATAGGCTTATTTTGAGCCAGCTTTGAGTCTAAAATTGAATGGGTCCCACACGTCTTTTGGGGTGGGTCTGTAGAGGTGACGTGTTCCTTACTGCATGACAAGTCACACGGTGAAGACAATTCGTCAAAACTATTTATGAGTGAATGGGAAGTTGATATCGTTTTTGGATTCGTGGAATGGACAAATAAAAGAATAAAATGTGGGTTTCCTTGTGAGACTTGTCCCACATTGAAACTTGAAGATAACTTATGTGTGTATATAAGTTTTAGGTGACAACACTTGGGTTGGGCCCCAAGGGGCACCCCAAGTTTGTAAAAGGGAGGAGTTATAGACAAATGGAACCTTCGCTCAAACCACCACATGCGCGCGCGCCGCCGCTATCCATCCAGGTGTGGATTGGGTCGATTTTAATATTAATTTTTTTCCAAAATTCTTAACGAAATTAATTCAAACTTGAATTTAATTTCCTGTCCAATGTTACCTCTTCCGGTCCAATTTTTCCAAACAGTTTTTCAAATTTGTTGGAACCCGTACAGATTCAAAACTGCCCAGCAGTTTCTGGACAAATTCACAACTGCGACAGTTATCTGTTCAAATTTGAAACTGCACTTGTTGAATTCAAAACCTATCTGTTTATTCAAAATTCTCTCATGTTCAGACGGATTGTTTGCCTATAAATAGAGGCCATTTCCAACAGTCTTTGGCATCCGAAAACAATCGAAAAAAAAAATAATTTATTTTTGCTATCCATTTTGCTCTTTTTTTGTATACTTCTTCATATTAATTTTTAGGAAATACTTTGAGAGTATAGAACACAAGTTTGGTTCGTCGTACAAATTGTTGTTAGGGAAAATATGTGATTCCCCACAAGTAAATCAATCAATGGGAATAAAAACTAATGCGGAAAAATTAAATCAAAGGCAACACAAGAATTTTACGTGGTTCCCTCAATGTGAGGTACGTCCACGGGATCGAAATTTGATTCCACTATCAACCAAATAAGTTCCAAACGATTACAAACGAGACACTAATGGTCTCACAAAACCACCCTTAGGTGAATTCTAAATAATCACAAATAAACAAGAGGAAAGACCTCACCAAATAGATGAACCAAAATCTTCAGAATCAGAGTTGTAGAAGACCCAAAATAACAACTCAAATCAAACTTCGAATCAAGAGCAATAATAGCCACAAACCAAGCACAATCAACCAACCAAATTGATCATCACGGCTGCTCCTCCACCAAGCAAAAAAACGGCTGCCTCTTTACCTTTGAAAAACAATATCAATCAAATATTGAATCTAGGGTTTTTTTTATCAAACCTTAGTTGTTTCCAAATTAGATTGGGTCTTCACAAATTAAATATAATATATAAAAATATATTATAATTAATACTAAACCAAATTAAACTCTTTTAATACACCAATTAGGTCCCACACTCCAATAAGGAGGTACCCAACAATTCTCCCCCTACCGACTTAGGTGGAGATATCAACCATACCCGCCAAAGTTCGACACTTTAAATGTTTGTCCCTCGACAAAGTCTTTGTCAACATATTCGAGATATTATCATCTGTGTGAACCTTTTCGAGTTGTAACAATTTCGAGTCTAACACATCACGAATCCAATGGTATCTCACATCAATGTGTTTCGATCTCGAATGAAAAGTAGAATTTTTACTCAAGTGAATAGCACTTTGACTATCACAATAAAGCACATACTTTTCTTGCTTCAAACCCAACTCTTGCAAAAATTTCTTCAACCATAACTCTTCTTTACAAGCTTCTGTAATAGCAATAAATTCAGCTTCGGTAGTTGAGAGAGCAACACATTTTTGTAATTTAGATTGCCATGCCACAGCTCCCCCTGCAAAAGTCATCAAATACCCCGAGGTAGATTTCCTAGAATCAATATCACCGGCCATGTCAGAATCTGTGAACCCATCAAGCATCGGCTTACCATCCCCAAACCACAAATACACCTTCGAAGTCCCTCGAAGATACCTTAAAATCCATTTTACCGCTGCCCAATGTTCTTTACCTAGATTAGAGAGAAATCGACTCACCACACCAACGGCGTGAGCAATATCCGGCCTTATACAAACCATGGCGTACATCAAAGAACTAACTGCTGAAACATAAGGAACTTTCAACATCTCTTCTTTGTCTTTCTCACTTGTAGGACATTGATTCGAACTAAGTTTGAAGTGACCTGCAAGTGGACAACCAACCGGCTTTGCTTTATCCATGTTGAACCTCTCAAGAACTTTCTCAATATAGCTTTCTTGAGACCACCAAATCAGCCCCTCTTTGCGATCACGAACAATTTTCATACCAAGTATTTCCTTTGCTGGTCCCAAATCTTTCATAGCAAAAGATTTAGTCAACTCTACCTTCAACTTGTTAATCATGGTAGAATCTTGACCCACAATTAACATGTCATCAACATAAAGCAAAAGAATAATAAATTTACCATCCGAAAATTTTTTCACAAACACACAATGGTCCGAAGTGGTTTTAGAAAAACCATTATTCATCATGAAAGAGTCAAATTTTTTGTACCATTGCCGCGGGGCTTGTTTGAGGCCATACAAACTTTTCTTCAATTTGCAAACAAATTTCTCTTTCCCTTTCTCTACAAAACCTTCTGGTTGCTCCATGTAAATTTCTTCTTCAAGATCAACATGAAGAAATGCGGTCTTCACATCAAGTTGCTCAACTTCAAGGTTCATACTTGCAGCCATGCCAAGTACAACCCGAATAGAAGACATCTTCACAACTGGCGAGAAAATTTCATCAAAATCAATACCTTTCTTTTGCCCAAAGCCTTTCACAACAAGACGTGCTTTGTACCTCAGATTCTTCCTATCATTCTTCAATTTGAAAACCTACTTATTTTTCAGAATTTTCCTCCCTTTAGGCAACTTCACTAAATCATAAGTGTGATTTTCAAGTAAGGAATTCATCTCCTATTCCATGGCCTTTTTCCAATCATCTTTCTTTGCATGCTCAATTGCTTCTTGGTAGCTTTTAGGCTCCCCTTGATCGGAAAACAACACAAATTCATTGGGAGGATACTTTCTTGAAGGTTGTCGGTCCCTTGTAGATTTCCTCAACTCAAGTTGTGGTGACGGTACTTGAGTTGGATGCTCTTCCTCAATTTCTGGCTCAACTTCATTAGGATTAGCATCATCCTCCACATCTTCAATAGGTGGCTGCACATCTCCCCCATTTTCATCATCAACTGGAGATGAAGGAGATGGATCCATGCCAATGAGATCACTAGTTTTTGGCTCCGGTTGATCACCTTTACCAAAGTCTTCAATTGTTTGGTCTTCAAGAAACACAACATCACGGTTTCGAATGACTTTCTTGTCGATCAGATCCCATAATCTATACCCGAATTCATCACGCCTATAGCCAAGAAAAATACATTGTCTTAACTTACTATCAAGCTTGGACCTCTCATCCTTTGGAATGTGAACAAAAGCTCGGCAACCAAACACTCTCAAGTGCTCATAAGACACATCTTTGCCAGTCCAAACTCTTTTAGGAACATCACCATTCAAAGGATAGCAATGAGACAAATTGATCACGTCAACCGTTGTACTCATTGCCTCACCCCAAAAGGATCTTGGCAATTTAGCTTGTGAAAGCAAACACCTTGTTCTTTCCACAATGGTGCGGTTCATCCTCTCAGCAACGCCATTTTGTTGAGGAGTCTTCTTAACTGTCTTTTGATGCCGAATACCATGGCTGCGACAATACTCATCAAATGGCCCAATGTATTCACCACCATTGTCTGATCGGATGCACTTCAATTTCTGCCCTGTTTCTCTTTCAACCATGGCTTGAAAATGCTTAAATACTTTTAGAACTTGATCTTTAGATTTTAGTAGAAAAGCCCAAACTTTCCTTGAATAATCATCAATGAAAGTAACAAAATAAAGTGCACCACTATGTGTTCTAACTTTTAAAGGACCACAGACATCCGAATGAATCAACTCCAAAACTTTTTCTTTTCTAGAAGCAACATTTTTATGAAAAGAAACTCTATGTTGTTTATCCGCCAAACAATGAACACAAGTTTTAAGATGTGTACCTTTCAAACCGGGTAGAAGCTCTTTCTTGAACAAAACTTGTAGCCCCTTTTCACTCATGTGCCCAAGTCGCCTGTGCCACAATTCAGTAGAAGTATCATCTTCAAGTGCATTGACAACACCTTTACAAATTTTTCCTTGCATTGAATAAAGTGTATGAGTCTTCTTGCACTTAGCCACCGCCAAAAAACCCTTTGTGAGCTTCCATATTCCATCACCAAATTTGTTATTGAAGCCTTCATCATCTAGCTTCCCAGTAGAGATCAAATTGAGGCGAATGTCGGGAACATGCCTCACATCTTTAAGCAACAAATTGCAGCCCAAATTTGTTTCCAAGCAAACATCACCCATACAATAATCTTGGACAAACCTTCATTACCCATTTGAACAGAACCATAATCTCCTGCAGTGTAGGTAGTGAAGAAATCAACTCGAGAAGTCACATGAAAAGAAGCACCAGAATCAATCACCCAACTGCTCTCTTGGCCCACAAAATTGATACAATCATCTTCATAAACGACCATGAGATCATCGGTAGTAACAACCGTTGTGTCTTCTTGCTTCTTATCCACACTTTTGTTACGCCTTTTCTCCTTATTCTTGAGCTTTCGGCATTCCCGCTTCATGTGCCCTTTCTCATGGCAATAATAGCACTCAATGTCTTTCTTTGAAAAAGAACCATCTTTTGATTTGTCACGGCTTTGATCACGACCATGAGGAGTCTTACTCCTCCCCTTGTTTTGCTTCGACCTCTCACAGCAAATGCTTCCGAATGAGAGGAACCGGCTGATTTTCTTCTAGTTTCTTCATTCAATAAGCTACTAGTGACTTGGCTCATTGTGACAACTCCATCGGGCGCCGAATTACTAACTGTCACAATCAAAGTCTCCCAACTTTCAGGCAAAGAACTAAGTAGCATCAAAGCCTGCAACTCATCATCAAAAACAATTTTCATAGAAGCAAGTTGGTTAACAATACTCTTTATTTCATTCAGATGTTCCGGAATAGGGCTGCCCTCTTTATATTTTAAATTAACCAACTTACAAAACAGAAAAGCTTTATTTGTGGCTGATTTCCTATCATAAAGGCCCTCTAATTTTTTCCATAAATCATGTGCTGAAGTTTCAGTAGCAACATGATGAAACACACTATCATCAATCCATTGACGGATAACACCAACGGCTTTTCGATTAAGCCTATTCCACTCATCATCTTTTATATTCTTGGGTTTGCCACTATCACCCTCAATGGGTCCATACAAATCTTTACAAAATAATAGGTCCTCCATTTTAGTTTTCCAAGTTACCCAATTGCTTCCATTGAAGCTAGACATACGACCCACATTCCCCTCCATTGATTTACACAAATAAATAAACCCCAATAAACCGTAAACTCTAATACCAGTTGTTAAGGAAAATATGTGATTCCCCACAAGTAAATCAATCAATCGGAATAAAAACTAATGCGGAAAAATTAAATCAAAGGCAACACAAGAATTTTACGTGGTTCCCTCAATGTGAGTTACATCCACAAGATCGAAATCCGATTCCACTATCAACCAAATAAGTTCCAAACGATTACAAACGAGACACTAATGGTCTCACAAAACCACCCTTAGATAAATTCTAAATAATCACAAATAAACAAGAGGAAAGACCTCACCAAATAGATGAACCAAAATCTTCAGAATCAGAGTTGTAGAAGACCCAAAATAACAACTCAAATCAAACTTCGAATCAAGAGCAATAATAGCCACAAACCAAGCACAATTAACCAACCAAATTGATCATCACGGCTGCTCCTTCACCAAGCAAAAAAACGGCTGCCTCTTTACCTTTGAAAAACAATATCAATCAAATATTGAATCTAGGGTTTTTTTTATCAAACCTTAGTTGTTTCCAAATTAGATTGGGTCTCCACAAATTAAATAATTGTTTGGAGTGCTACTGCAATTTGTGAAGATCATTATATCTTAGGAGATAGACGCCATTTTTCCGTAAGTACTAGTGGGGCGAATCTGTCTTAAGGATAGAGTGTTGCACACTCGACTTGATCTTTAAATATTTAATCGGTTCGGTAAAATAAATTCAGTAAGTAATTTATTTTATTTTTTTGATTTTTTTCAATTTATTTATTTTACACAGAAGATTATTCCAACAATCTTAAGACAGATTTGAATAATTCTGTTTATATAGAATTTTTCATTTGTTTCTTTTTCTCTTTCTTCTTCTTACAGAAATTATTTTCTGTGGTTTTACAAAATAATATTCTGGTTGAAAAAACAAATAGTAGTAATATACTGTTTGACAGATAGTAGTAATATACTATCTATTTCTTTGACAGCTAGTAGTAATATACTGGTGTTATTAACAATTCAGAATATTTATTTGTGAAGTTTGTCAGAAATTAATTTTAGTTTTCAGAAATAATTTCTGAGTGTTCATTAATTAAAAATCTGTTTTCAGTATTTTAATTTTTGAAATGTTATAGAAATATTTTTTTTCTATGTGAAATTAATTTGTTTAAATAAAATTTTATTTTATTTTCAAACTAATTAGAAAGAAAAGTTACAATTCTTGTTTCTTTTATTTTTACATAATTTAATTCTGTGGTTTTGATTTAAATTTTATTTGTAGTATACAATTCTAATTATAATTTTGTTCTATAATTTAGAATTCATGGCTACTGAAGCTAATACTCAAACAAGTACTGGTGTGGTGGATGCCATTGCTCCAGTTAATCACGATGAAAAGTTAGAGAAGTTCTTAGGAACTGATTTTAAAAGATGGCAGCATAAAATGTTGTTCTATCTTACTACTCTCAACCTGATACGTTTTCTCCGTGAGGATGCTCCTACTCTAAAAGATGATGAAACCGACCGGCAAATGGTTGCTACGGTCGATGCTTGAAAACATGCAGATTTCTTTTGCTGGAACTACATCTTGAATGGATTTGACAACACATTATACAACGTCTACAGTCCTATCAAGACAGCAAAAGAACTTTGGGAGTCTTTGAAGAAAAAAATACAAAACAGAAGATGCTGGCACAAAGAAATTTGTGGTTGACAAATTCTTGGATTTTGTGATGGTTGATTCTAAGGCTGTGATCAACCAAGTTCAAGATCTCCAACTCATTCTGCATGACATTCACGCAGAAGGCATGTCTCTCAATGAATCCTTCCAAGTTGTAGCATTAATTGAAAAATTATCACAAGGCTAGAAGGAATTCAAGAACTACCTCAAACACAAGCGCAAAGAAATATCTTTAGAGGAATTGATTGTGTGTTTAAGGATTGAGGAGGACAACCGAAAATCAAAGAAGTGAGCTGGTAAGCATCCAATGGAGTCTAAGGCAAATGTGATAGAACATGCTCCAAAAGCAAAGAAACAAAAGTTTTCTGGAGAAAGTTCCGCACAAGGCTCTAAAGGAGAGGAAATAAGAAGTACAAGTTTAATGGCAAATGTGTAACGCCCCGAAATTTATTCAACATGAACTACCCACACTGATTAGCAATCCTACATTAATTACAACAATTCTTCCATCTTTGCATAAATAATAAAAGAGTCTTTACAAAAGTTCCACATGCGGATATACATTCAATGATAAGAAAACACATGAATCTATAGCATGTGAAGCATCTATTCTCAAAACAAGAAAATGCCCTTAAGGGCTTACATCTTCCAAGGCAGTAGCCTGGTTACACCAAAATGATCGCTCAGACCCATACATGTTAGCCCTTGGCTTTACAAAAATTATAACAAAAGGGAAAGTCATCTACTCTTCACAAAAAAAATATCCACGCCCTCAGTTCGGCGGGATCACCACATCTTTACCTGCACCAAAACCCATAGGGGTGAGCATAAAGCCCAGTAGAGAAATTCTCACAAAGTATATACAGTTATGCTTCTTCCTCAACACAAAAGTAAATGAAGTGCAATGCTATGCCAAGGGTAGTCAATGAGGAAAAATAGTCATTTCAATGCATTGCATCAAAATCACCATGTTCTCAATATCATCATGTGATCTCATCAATTTCAAACTTCCATTATTAATTCAATAGGGGTGGTAAATACGACACTGGTAACCCCTAGGCCAATGTCTGTAAGTAGACTCTACGAGTGCTACCAAACTGTCATTTTTATTGGTATTAACCGGAAGGCTCGACACCTATCCGTGCGGTTTTCTGGTCTTTCACCAAGGACACTCAGGCCAACTTATCAAATTATCTACACCCCCTATCCGGACTTACCACCGTATTTACCCCATACACATTGCCATAGTTCTTAATACACATCACTTTCTTTCATGAAATAAATATCATTAATCAAAATTTACAATGCAAAAATAATAATTTAATGCATATGCAATGCAGTGATTTTCCATAACTCATAACATTTCCCATTTCCAAGTCTCTACAACAATGCCAACAATCATGTTTTCCATTTTCTCTTTTCATTACTCTTTCCCATGATAATCATGTGTCTTCAATACACAACATCAATTTCTCATCAATTTAATCCTTTCAAGCTACATATGAGGTTTTCTAGTACTAACCTCCACCATTCAACATTCTCACCATCCATTATGTACAACAATTACCATTTCTCAATTCAATATTTTTCATGCATCTAACAACAACTTAAAGCAAATAATTCCTCCATTTAGCATAAGTAGAGAAGTTATTCCCTAGATTTTTCATGTTTTCAAAAATTCCCAAATTTTCTAGGTTTTCACAAAAACCCTAACATTGTTCACTTCTTTTGTAAAATCTCATCCTACACTTCAATCCCAACTCAAGTTGTCCAAAATTTCAAGAAAATTTCTAAATGAACGCAAGATAGAGTTTGTTTTATAAAATCACCAACCTTTTGAGCCACGAAACCCATTTTTGAAATTTTCAAGGAGAGTTACAAAATCAGCTAAAAACTTATATAAATATATGTATAACTCAAAGGAAAATCCTCTATGATTTATAAAAGAGTTGAGGAACAACCCACATTTAAAACTCTCTACATTTTTGAAACACAAGATTGAAATCAACAAGGAACTAGAAAAAAACTCTTAAAACCATCATCAAATAGCAAAACTTGTATATATAACTCAAGAATGTCCCTACCTCAAGCTTAGAAGAGGAGATGAGCAAAAGGTTGTAACTCCAAAGTTGACGAAACCAACTTTTACTTGGATCAAAGTGAAGCTCTTGACGAGATCTACAATCTTTTTCAAAGGAGCTAGGCGAGGAGATGCCTCCAAGTGAGTAAATCTAAGGATCTTTGAGCAAAAAGTGATTTTGGAGAAGGTAAATGAGTTTCACGGCTTGGGGAAAGAAAAAGAGGGAAAAAAGTAAAGAAAATGTTAGGTGAGGGACCTATTTATAGTATTAGGTCAACAAGAAATAAAGTCTCAAAGTCAACCCAAAAGACCAAGTCAAAATCCCCAAAAAGTTGAGTCAAAATCGGATTGAAATCTGAAAAAAAAAAATCTGCAGGGGTCGACTCTTTCAACATAAGGGGCGACCCTATGAAGAAGCTTATGTTTGACAGAATGCAAGAGGGTCGACCCTCTCCGAGACTGGTGTCTACCCTAATTTCCAGCAAGCAAACTTCAGAAACAAAGGGTAAACACTTCCCAGACTGGTGTCTACCCCAATTTCTAGCAAGCAAACTTCAGAAACAAAGGGTAGACACTTCCCAGACAGGTGTCTACCCCAATTTCCAGCAAGCAAACTTCAAAAACAAAGGGTAGACACTTCCCAGACTGGTGTCGACCCTTGTGACCAACAACAAAAAGACGGTGTCGACACCTTCAAAACCGGTGTCGACCCCAGAACAAAATTTTAAGTTTCCAAATAACTTTTCAATGTAAACTAGCGTGAACAAGCAATCCCAACAAGTTTAAATCAATTTGTACTCCCCCAAAACTAAGGTACAACCACACTAAAGATTCCTAAAATAAAATAAAGGATTCAAATGCACTTCCCAAAAGGTTTTAAAGGACACGAGTGCTACAAAATGTTACATCTATGACAAAGAGGGACATCGGGCCAAAGATTACTGTAGCAAACGCAAAGGCAAAGAAAGATCAAGCAAGAAGCCTACTCAAATCAATATGACCGAAGTGGACAAAATTTTCAATGGTGTCGATGACATAAATCTTTCTGCAGTTGTTTCCGAGGCAAACCTTGTTGGAAATCCTAAAGAATGGTGGGTGGACACTGGTGCTACTTGCCACATCTGTGTCGACAAAAAGATGTTCACATCTTATTCTATAGTGGACAACGGTGAACAATTTTTTATGGGTAACTCTTCAACTTCTAAAGTTCAAGGACAAGGAAAGATTATTTTGAAGATGACATATGGAAAGGAACTCACTCTCAACAATGTGCTGCATGTACCGGACATTCGCAAGAATCTTGTTTTTAGATCTTTATTGAGTAAAAATGAGTTTAGGCTAGTTTTTGAAAGTGACAAATTTGTACTTACCAAAAAGGAGATGTATGTAGGAAAATGTTACATGTCTGATGACTTTTTCAAAATGAATGTAATGACTGTTGTACTCTCTGGTATTAATAAAAATACATATTCTTCTTATTTGCTTGAATCTTTAAATTTATGGTATGGTAGACTTGGACATGTTAATTATGGATCTTTACATAAATTAATTAATATGGAATGTTTACCTAAATTTGATATTGATTTAAATCATAAATGTGAAATTTATGTTGAGACAAAATTATCCAAAACTCATTTTCATTCAATTGAAAGAAGTACGGAACTACATGAATTAATTCATAGTGACATTTGTGATTTTAAATCAATTCAAACTAGAGGTGAGAAAAAATATTTTATTACTTTCAGAGATAACTATACTAGATATAGTTATGTTTATTTAATTCAAACTAATAATGAAACTTTGAAAACTTTCATTCAATACAAGAATGAAGTTGAAAATCAACTTGATAAGCAAATCAAAAAAACTTAGAAGTGATAGAGGTGGTGAATATGAATCACCTTTTGGTAAATTTTGTAAAAAACATGGAATAATTCATCAAACCACCGCTCCTTACTCACCTCAGCAAAATGGAATTGTTAAAAGAAAAAATAGGATTTTAAAAGAAATGATGAATGCTATGTTAATTAGTTCTGGATTACCTTAGAACTGGTGGGGAAGCAATACTTTCTGCTAATTATATATTTAATAAAGTATCCCAAAAGAAAGTGAATCAAATACCTTATGAAATGTGGCATAGGAGAGTACCATCCTACAAATACTTAAAAGTGTAGGGGTGTTTAGCTAAAGTGGCTATTTTCAGTCCTAAAAAGACTAAGATAGGTCCTAAAATAGTTGATTGCATTTTTATTGGTTATGCCAAGAATAGCAGTACATATCGATTTTTGATTCATAAGTCAGAACATTTCGAAATGCATGTAAATATTATTATTGAATCTCGAAATGTATCTTTTTTTGAACATGTGTTTCCAAATAAAACTGGACAAGAGACTAGTACTAAAAAAAGATCTTATGATGCTATTACTAGTCAGGATCAAGAACAAGAACAAGAACAAGAGATGGATCAAAATGAGGAAGAGGAACCTAGGCGTAGTAAACGTGCTAGAACCTCAAAATCTTTTGGTCTAGATTTCCTAACATTTTTGTTAGAAAATGAGCCTTTAACTTTTAAAGAAGCTATATCCAGTCCTGAGGCTCCTTTATAGAAAGAAGCTATAAACAACGAAGTTGAATCCATCCTGCAAAATCACACTTGGGAATTGGTGGATTTGCCACCAGGTTGTAAACCTCTTGGGTACAAGTGGATTTTCAAAAGAAAGATGAAAGCGGATGGATCAATTGATAAATACAAGGCAAGGCTTGTGGTCAAAGGTTTTAGACAAAAGAAGGTCTTGATTACTTTGACACACACTCATCTGTTACTAGAATAACATCCATTAGAATGCTAATTGCCATTGTATCTCTATACAATCTAGAAATTCATCAAATGAATGTAAAAACTGCTTTCTTAAATGGTGAGTTAGATGAATAAATTTACATGGGACAACCAGAAGGATTTTCTATTCCCAGAAAAGAAAAAAAAATGTAAATTGGTTAAATCATTATATGGTTTAAAACAAACGCTAAAACAATGGCATGAGAAATTTGACAAGGCAATGATGTCAAATGAATTTAAAATTAATGAGTGTGACAAATGTGTTTATATTAAAAACACAAACAATGGTTATGTTATAGTATGTCTTTATGTGGATGATATGCTCATCATAGGTAGTAATAATGACATGATGAAAACTACCAAGAAAATGTTGAATAAATATTTTGACATGAAGGACATGGGCATTGCTGATGCAATTCTTGGTATGAAAATTACCAAAACATCAGAAGGTTATGCTTTGTCACAATCACATTACATTGAGAAAATACTTGACAAATTTAGCAAATATGATGATCATCGTGCTAGAATACCTGTGGATGTTAATTTGTTGCTTTTTAAAAATGTACAGGAAAGTATTTCTCAATTAGAGTATGCTCAAATTATTGGAAGCTTAATGTACTTGATGAATTGCACTCGCCCGGATATAGCTTATGCAGTAAGTAAATTAAGTAAATACACGAGTAATTCAGGAGTAGAACACTAGAAAGCAATTATAAGGGTTCTAAAATACCTCAAATTTACTCGTAACATTGGGCTGAATTATACTAGATATTCAGCAAATACTTGAAGGATACTGTGATGCAAACTGGATATCGGATACTAGAGACTCAAAGTCCACCAGTGGATATGTCTTTACTCTTGGTGGTGCGGTTATATCTTGGAAATCTTCCAAACAGACTTGTATTGCTAGGTCTACTATGGAATCAGAATTCATAACTTTAGATAAAGTTGGGGAAGAGTGTAACGACCCCATCATGTGTAATGATTAGTACTTGATTAATTAAGAGGATTTGAAATTTAATTGGCGAGTATTATAATTTAATTTGGGATTTATGAGAATTGTGGGATCTGACTCGTATATGATTCTATTGAAAATTTATTTTGGAATTAGAAATTAAGGGTCCAAATGGTTTAAGGAAGTGAAATTAAGAAGTTGAATCAATTTAATCTTAATTATAGACTCATTTGGGAGTTTAATTAAATATTCGTTTCAGTTTAGTAAGATTGAGATTCGATTAATTAGATCATAATTGGAGTTAATCAAGTTAATTAAATTATGAAGATTGAGAATTGTAATTATTACGAATTAAATTTATTTATAGGGTGTCTAATTTGAATATGTAATTTAATTGACAGAAATTTGGAATCTAATCAGAAGTTGAAGGCCTAGATGATTTAAGAAAACAAAATTGAGGATGATAATAATTTCAATTTAATATTTGGAGCCTTTTGGGATTTTGATTAAAAATCTGATTCAAATTGATAAATTTAGTTATGATTGATTGGGACTTATTTGAAGTCAATTAGACTAATTGAGCTATGTAGAAATTTATCGGTCACGATCAAGTATGGTTAATTGTGGTTTAATTAAATTAAAGCGTAATTGGTGTGCCAAACTAATCCTAATTAATTAAGTTGATGTGCAATTAGTAAACTAAGTTAATTCTAAATAATTACATAATTAAGAAGAAGAGTTAGGACAGTGCTGCAAATATAGAATTCTTTTGCTAGAGGGCACGTTTGGCTACACGTGAGGAGAGAGAGTGAGTGCTCAATTTGTTGTTGGTAGGAACTATGAATTGAAAAACACTATAAGGAAGCAGAGAGAGAGAGAGAGAGAGAGCTGTACGGTGAGAGAGGAAGAGAGGTTCTAGAGAAGTGAAGTCAAGAAAAGGGAAGGAAGATAGGATGAATAAAGAAGAAGAGGGTTTTGTGAGATACTAAAATTGAAATTAAAAATTATGAAAAATTCATCTTAAGGTAAGAAATTTCATCCTCTTTCTAGTGTTGTTTACTTAATCTAAACAAAAATTTATTGAAGGTAGATTTTGAGAAAATTCAAAATAAAGATTTGAGGATTAATTATAATTTCATAGAAATTGGATTTGTATGCTAAATCAAGTTGGGTTGAAAAACACGAGTTATGATTTTTTTAATTTGTTAAATTTGGGCTTATTTCTACATGCATGTAATTTGGAAGAATTAAAGAATAAATATGGGTTTTGATTTTAATTATTAACCCATGCATGCAATGTAATCTAAGAGTTTGACTCAAATTAAATATATTTTTGGTACATCTATGACTATGAATTAAAGTGAGGTTAAAATAAATTGAGTTAAACTTGAGATTAAGGAAATGAGTTTGGGAAAATTTATCAAATAAGTTTAATTTGTGTTATTCCTCATGAATTTGGATTTCATCTTTACATGCATCAATGAATCTTTAAGAAAGTTGGAGAATTAATTTCATGTTTGGGTATAAGGAGAGCAAGTTTTGGGAAATTATGAATTCATGAACATTTTGAACTTAATATTGAATTAAAGGAATTTTGGATGTAATTGGTTTAAATTTTGACCCTAATTTCACACATGCAAATATTTTCTAAGAGTTTTATAACTACAATTTCATGTTTTAGATAATCCTCCATGCATCATGAATTAAGAAAGTTATGGAATTAGTCTCATGAATTTTGTAAGAAATAAGGTTTTAAGTAAGAAATTAAGTAGACTCATAGTTGTGGAAATTAATTCGGAAAATTAATTATTTTTAATTTGATTTTGTAGCATTTTCTTGTGATACATGAGTTATTCAGGGAATTGAGCCATTCAAGTTCATATTTTTGAAGAAACAAATGAAATGTTTTAAGAAAATCAAGTTTATGGAAATTTGGGATTAATTCTAAAGTTTTGATTTTATAATTAGATTTTTATTTAATCCATGCATATGATGTAATTTAAGAATTTTATTCAATTTAGATACATTTTAGAATACCCATGATTATAAATTGAGTTTTTGGTTAAAAATTGAATTAAATTGAATTTCTAAGAAATTGATTTGTGTAATTCATAGTTAAGTTGGTTTTGCTATTAATAATAAAATTGGATCTATTTGTATTACATACATCATGGAATTTCAAGAGATTGGGAAGTCTAATTTATATTTTAGAATTGTGGGTTGATATTAATAAGATGGATTAAAACTAAATTTGGGCAATTAGAACATGATTTTGAATGAATGTTTTCTAATTGAAAGTGTTTACTAAATCATACAATGGTTCTCCATTTTTGTGTACCAAAAATACATGTTTTGAGATTTTGAATACCAAATTTGAACTTCAATTGCAATTTTGAAATTTCAGAATTTACGTTGTCCGCTCGAGCGAGGAAAGTCTCGCTCGAGCGTGAAAATCGAGCTCCCAGTAGTTTTTCAAATTTTACAGTCCGCTCGAGCGACCAAAGTGGCGCTCGAGCGGAGACCCATTTTCAACATATTTTGGAAAATTGCATTTAGTTCACATTTTTATTCTCATCTCTTTCCAAGGCATTCTAGACATGATTTATGACTCAATAAAGATTAATAAGTTAACGATAAACATTAATTAGTTGATTAAAGAATAAGTCATTAACTTAGTGATAATTGTTTAAGAAGCCAAGAAAAAGATCAATCTATTTGAAAAAGAAGGGTTTAGTAATGGAAGAATATGTGAAATAAGAACTCGGTTTATTTGAATGAGAAAGAATAAGCGTAGTAGAACTTCGGACTGTTTAGACAGAAAAAGACTAGGAAAGTCAAGTTTGATTAAGGGAGTAATATTGTATTTCAATGTGTATATGTTATGTGCTTGTGTAGGCCACGCGCCATTGTCTGCCTCATTTGTCTGATATGTCCAATCCGTCTGATTTGCTTCTGCGGCTCTGTGAGTAATAACTCTGTAAAGTTATGTTTAACTTAAGTATTTTCTGACTGGTATGGTATGATCTGTTTTCTAAAATGCTATCTTATGAATTATGAATGAATGTCCAATTTTCTGAAAAGTATTTGTGGCACCCTTAGTTCACGTGGCCCTCGCCCGGGGGTAACAATACCGCGGCTAATCTGCACGTGGCCCTTGCTGGGGGTAACAATACCATGGCTACTTGAGCACAAGATATGGACCTTTATGGTCGTTGGTACCAACTATGCATGTGGGTCTTTGGACCAAATTGATCTGATAGCTAATGGGTGTACCACGTATGATCTTATGCAAAATCTGAATATGAACATGAGTGTGTATCTAAATCTATTTCTGTTTTGAAGTCTGAATATGTTTTGATTTAAATACTGGATCCTAACTTGTGCTGGACATCATTCATAAAACTCTTTTACTCTGTTATTATTCACTGGGTTCTAGCTCACTGTATTATTTATGTATGTAGGTGATCAGGCGCGCGACCAGGCTTAGAGACATCTGCCTAGAATCTGTTTTTGTTAGCCAACCTATGTGCCTCCCGTGGAGGCTCTGGATATGTCAAGTGATTATCGCTATGTGATTTAAAGTTTAAGTCCTTTTTGTCTGATCTGTATATATATTATGACTTAAAGATATTGTGTATATATGTATATAAAAAAAAGTTTAAAATTTTTCTGTCTCATATAAGTCTGCACAGCTTAATGGACGTTGTATATTGTTATTTGTTTTCGCTAGCCTCTAATATTATGATAATCTGTCTCAGAGGCCTTCGGTAATCCCAGGATTACTGGCCGGTTACGATACTAAACCTATAGGGGCAGGTTTGGGTCGTGACAAAGAGGTAGAATGGCTTTGCCATTTCCTTGAAGATATTCCAGTGTGGCCAAAATCGGTGCCTGCTATGTGCCTGCTATATGCATACATTGCGATTGTCAATCAATAATAGGTAGAGCACAGAGTCATATGTATAACGGTAAGTTGCGACATATTCGTCATCGACATAACACTTTAAGACAACTACTCATTAATGGAATTATTTACATTGAATATGTGAAATCTAAAGACAACATAGCGGATCCACTAACCAAATGGTTAGCAAGAGAGCTAGTTGAGAATTCATCGAGGGGAATGAGACTTAAGCTTATTAAATAAGAGTTACCACAACGGCAACCCAACCTAATTGACTGGAGATCCCAAGATCTAGGTTTCAAGGGACAACCGAGTTATGTATAACTCATAAGGATCGCCGGGGAGTTAAACTCCTATCCATTTCTATGATGAAATAGTAATGTCTGTAGGGTTTTAGATTAAGTAATATTTTTAATGATTCTTATATTTAGGTATACCTAGTGAAGTATGTCACGATACTCTTCATAAGAATCACCTATATGAGTGTGAACTAGGCCGGTTCTATGAGATTTGTGAAGGACTACAATTCTCTAGAGCACTCATGAAAGACCAGGTTGTTCAAGGCCAAAATAAACACAATAGTGAGAACTAAACTGTGTCTGGTAATATACTATGTGAGTTCTATTGTCTTGATTTACACAAATAGCTGAACAGTTTAAGACATCATGTTCATTGGTTAGTTAGTAAATTCGATAATATCTCATAAGGGAAGGTTCAAAGCCAAAAGCTATCTATCATTTGCAGAATATTCTCAATTTCTGTACTCTCTGTAATTAGATCATGTTGTTGCATTTTCTCTTTGTCAAATTCCATTCATGTGGGGGATTGTTGGAAAATTTGATTTTTATAACTTTAAGCCCAAAATTGAATGGGTCCCATACGTCTTTTGGGGTGGGTCTAAAGAGGTGACGTATTCCTTGCCGCATGGTAAGTCACATAGTAAAGACGGTTTGTCAAAACCATTTATGAGTGAATGAGAAATTGACGTCGTTTTCAGGTTCGTGGAATGGACAAATAAAAGAATAAAATGTGAGTTTCCTTGTGAGACTTGTCCTACATTGAAACTTGAAGAAAACTCATGTGTGTATATAAGTTCTAGGTGACAACACTTGGATTGGGTCCCAAGGGACACCCCAAGTTTATAGGAGGGAGGAGTTATAGACAAATAGAACCTTGGCTCAAGCCACCACACGCGCGCGCTGCTGCCGTCTTCCATGCCAGGCGCAGGTGTGAGTTGGGTTAATTCTAATATTAATTTTTTTCCAAAATTCTTAACGAAATTAATTCAAACTTAAATTTAATTTCCTGTCCAATGTTACTTCTTTCAATCCAATTTTTCCAAACAGTTTTTCAGATCTATTAGAATCCGGATAGATTCAACATTGCCCAGCAGTTTCTGGACAGATTCACAACTGCTGTAGTTATCTGTTCAAATTTGAAACTGCACCTGTTGAATTCAAAACCTATCTGTTCATTCAAAATTCACACCTGTTCGGACAGATTGTTTGCCTATAAATAGAGGCCATTTCCAGCAGTCTTTGGCATCCGAAAACAATCGGAAAAAAAAAAAATTCATTTTTGCTGTCCATTTTGCTCTTTCTTTGTATAATTATTCATATTAATTTTTAGGGAATACTTTGAAAGTATAGAACACAGGTTTGGTTTGCTGTACAAATTGTTTAGAGTGCTATTACAATTTGTGAAGATCATTGTATCCTGGGAAATAGATGTCATTTTTCCGTAAGCACCGTAGCGGGACGAATTTGTCTTAAGGATAGAATGTCACACGTTCTACTTGATCTTTAAATATTTATTCGGTTCGATAAAATAAATTCGGTAAGTAATTTATTTGATTTATTTTAATTTATTTATTTTACACAAAAGATTATTTTAACAATAATCTGAAGTGTTACTAAGAGAATTCACAAGCATGCAACTACGTTTATCATGATCAACATCATTATTGAAAATAGTTTCATTTATTCATAAACTAAACTTGTGTCATCCAGCGACATTGCTCCGTAGCTAGGAGAATAGACTTTGAAATGGTTAAAGGAGAGCAACTGAAAACAAAGTTGTTACGATGTCACCAAATCATCCAGAAAATCACCAAATCATCCAGAAAATCAAAACTATTTGTATAATGAAGTCCCCATCCTTTTAAAAATGTAAAAATGAACCAACAATTTATGACAAAAGAAGTACATTTTAGTTACACTTTTGAAAACACTCATTCACCCTTAAGGTCAAGTTTGTTAAGTTCATAAAAAATCAAAAAGTCAAAAAGTTACTCAAAAAGTTAAAAAGTTAACATTATTCACCAAAAGCCAATAATTACGGCTGCACAACTTTCAATCTTAATTTTCCTCTGCACACTAATTTATACAATTTTTAATACATATTTTTTCATAAAAAGTCAAAAAGTTAACCCAAACATCCATATTTTTTTTTCTCAATTTTTTAGTCCAAAAAAATAAAAAGTACACTTATTTAAGACACTCCAAACAACTCCTAAATTAACAAAAGCTTACGCTCAAACTGAAATCTATCTATATCACTTAAACAATCGTTTATTCTTTAAATTAACAAACATTCACTCTCAAAATAATATCGAAATTTTTTTATTTCAATTGAACAGTGAGAGGATAATCTCTTTTTTTGGTACATCGGAAATGAATGAGAGGATAATCTCATTGTACGGTAGTATAAATCTCTTGTGTATATGGTGCAAATGTTTTTAGTATATCAAACTAACACTAAAAAAAAAAAAAAAAAAAAAAAATCACAAATAATATAATTATTTTAAGATTGTCTCAATCAAATTTTCCAATAAAATTTATTTTTTTGACTTTTTATTTGGAAATTATTTTTTTAATATTTTTTTTTGACTTTTTACATAAAAACAATCTTCCAAAAAGTCAAAAAAACAATAAGAAAGGCAAAAAGATTCTTTCCAAATCAAACTTCTTAACTCAAGCTATAAAAAAAAAAAAAAAAATTCTAAAAACTAAAAAAAGTCAAAAAAAACCAAGCCCGTTCCCAAACGATATAAATTTAGGCATAGTCACTAGCCCTTCACAAACCCTAATGGAGCAAGCGCTGCCGGAGCTTCCGCCCGAGGTGATCTCCGAGATACTCTCTCGACTGCCGGTGAAACCACTCCTCCAATTCAGGTGCGTATCCAAACCATGGTGTTCTCTAATCGACAGCCCTACCTTCATCAAAATGCACCTTCACCGATCCATTCAATCCCGATCCAATCTCTCCCTCATTGTCACTAGGTTGAACTCGAACATCCCAAACCTAATATGCTCCGTACACTTCGATAAGCTCGACATAGCTTTTGAGCTCTATCAACCACTCTCGTTTGAGAAACGATTGGATCGAGTTTGGAATTCCTGCAATGGCTTGCTCTGTTTGTCTTTCAGAGACGTAGAAGTTGTTTTGTGGAACCCATCAACTCGAAAGTATTTGGAATTACCTCTCTCGCCGATCGAAATCCCAGTGGCTTTCTGTCGTTTGTTCGTTGTTTTTTATGGACTTGGGTACGATTCAGTGAGTGATGACTACAAGGTGATCAGGATTACCCAGTTTCATGGTGGTGGTTTTGTGCATTTTGAATCTGAAGTTAGGGTTTATAGTTTAAAATCGGATTATTGGAGGAAAGTTGGTGATTTTCCTCATCACCTTAAACTTGATCAACGCACTGGTTTACTTGTTGGTAGGGCTTTGCATTGGAGTGTGAATCTGAAACCAATGTTGGTTGATGGACCTCGCGCTCTTATTGCATTCGATCTTGGGTCGGAGGAATACCGAATGGTGCCTCTACCCGAGTGTGGGGCTGTCGATTTTCATTTGAAGTTTGCGGTCTTGGATGGATGCCTTTGTGTGCTTCACCATTATCATAAGAAGGGTATTGATTTATGGGTGATGAAGGAGTATGGGGTGAAAGAATCTTGGACTAAATTGATCTACATTGAGAACTCGTATGTAATTAATTGTTCTGCTATTTATTTGGAGCCCTTGGCATATTCAAAGAATGGTAAGAAGGTTCTCTTCCAACGTAACTCTCAGAGATTTCTTTGGTATAACTTAGAAAGGAAGACAGTTGAGATGGTTGAGATTTATGGTAAGCCAGACCTTTTGGAAACAACTGTATGCTTGGGTAGCCTTGTTCCACTTGATGGTGGTCGTCCGGATGATAGCAAGGACCAAGCAACAAAAGACAAAAAGAAGAAAAAGGTCTTCAGAAGGTAAACTAAAATCAAGTCATTGTGCCTTATTTGCTTTTGCTATTTTGTAAATGGTGCTTTATCTTGCTTGGCATTGTTTGTCCTAGATGTAATTATGATTCATTAAATAACATGATCGAATATATTATATTGGATGAAAATAGTTTTTCTTTATATACTACTTCTGTGGCACTCTGTGTTGCACGGTAGATCTTGCCCGTGGCATGCACATTTTTTTAGTACGAGTTTTACAGCATAGTGTTTCCATAAAAATTTAACTGCAAAGTTAAATGAAAGCAATTTTAGAAGATTTATATAAATCATACAAATTAAACAGAGTTCATAATATACAAAATCTTAGGAGTTAGACAATACATATACTTAAAAAAGTTGAAAAGTTTTTAAGAACTAAACATAAAAGTGAAATATTAACTTCACATGTGCGTAAATAAAATCCAATGATTTATTATATTGATTTAAGTTCCAAGTACTTAGAATTGTGGTTGCTAAGAAAATACTATTTCGTAGAGCAAAAAATACAAACATCAATGTTTGTATTTATAACTACTGGTGACATGGTAATATTGTTTGAACATTGATAGGGAGCAAATTCATTTTAAAAATTGTCTGTATTCTATTTATAACATTCTACTTTCAAATTAAATCCATTGGAAACTTGTAAAATAACATGATTAAGAAGATTATTGTTGCATTTGATTTCTTTAATAGCCTGAATTATGCTACTTATCTTCGAGAACCAAGTACAACAATTAGGGTTGTTCATGCACCTGATTCACCAGTCCGAACCAACTCAATCCAAGGCAGTACGGGTGATTCCGATGCAACACACGATTGGCTAGGTTTGTGAATTTATTTGTCTTCAGGTTTCGGTCGGTTTCGGGTTTATAAAATCTTCACCCGCCGAAACTGAACTGATCGAAACATATTTTATTCAAATAATTGTACACGTGGATTGAAAACTGTATGAGGTTGGGATTACGAGCTTATTACATCTCTCTCTCTGTCTCTATCTCATCATTCTAGATTGTTCA
This sequence comes from Camellia granthamiana, assembly GCA_036172215.1. NCBI lineage: Eukaryota > Viridiplantae > Streptophyta > Magnoliopsida > Ericales > Theaceae > Camellia > Camellia granthamiana. The sequence continues at coordinate 94,929,208 of CM069908.1, read as the reverse complement.
TCTCTCTCTCTCTCTCTCTCTGATCTACAATCTGCAACATTGCAACCAATGACTCCCCTCCGTTCGATCAACCAATCGCACCCTATTCCTCTCTGATCTCCCTCGTCCCCTCCCTCTCTTTGACCTCTCTCAAATTCCTCTTCCAGTCTTCCTTATTCCTGGTATTGAAGATGATGATGATGGCTGTATATGGTAGGTTTATCCAGATCGGCAACATCTTAGCAAGCAACATATTAGAATATTGAGAAGATCATATTATATGACTCAAATCAAGAGACAAGTTTGTTTTTTTATTTTTTTGTTTTTTTATTTTTTGTAAAATAGGTTAGGTTTTGTTTCAGATTGTAAGACCTGCATTCTCATACAAAATGGAAGGAAGCGAAGAAATAGAGAACATATATGCATGTATGGAAAGGAAGGATTGTGATTCACCTTAAATGGTAAAAGAAAGGGTAAATTACACTTTTTCCCCTTTATGTTTTGCTACTTTCCCACTTTGGCTCTAAAAGTTTGTTTTTTCCCACTTTGGCCCTTCATGTTTCAAGTTTTTCTGAGTTTACTCGTAAAGCTAACTTGTGTTAAAATTAGACAGAAAGTGACACATTGACAATCATGTGACATAAAAATATTTTGTTATAAATAACTCAAATCTCTAACACAAACTAAAATCCCAATATAATAATATATTTTTTATGTTATGTGACAGCTCTGGTGACATTTTTTTTGTTTAATTTTGAATAAAATTTAACTTTAAGAATAAATTGGGAAAAACTTGAAACATAAAGGCCAAAGTGAGAAAAAACAAACTTGAAAGGCCAAAATGAGAAAGTGGCAAAACATGAAGGGGGGAAAAGTGTAATTTACCCTAAAGAAATAACAGAAGTAGAAAGACATCGTTTCCATTTTGAAATCTAAAGAATGCTAAAAATGTCAAGATAGAAAGGTTAGTAATCATAACTTTAATGTGTATCACAAAATTCATTTAAACTAATTTCATAACCAAGAACACAAATTTAACACAACAAATATCACAAAAACTAACACATAAGATGCGAGAATTTTATTGACGCTCTTCTTATTTAGCTTCGTGTTACTTAATCTTTTGTATGTTGGATTTTGCTTCTCTTAGTTATGATTTCCTGTCAAAGAGGTTCTCAAGCTGCTGCTGTAAGCCACTGTTAGAAGGAGCAAGAAGGTGTTGAGGTAAGCTAATGAATTTCATCTATTATCTTCTAAAGAACTGCCAAGTAAGGATGGTTTATCTTTGATTTGACCAAATTTGGCTAGTTTGTGCAATGGCATTCATATATGGATGAATTTTATTTTAGCAAAGATTGGATTGAGTTATTTAATTTGATGCTAGATACAGTCTTTGAGCATGTACAAAGTAAATGTACACCCATACTACAGATTTCTCAAATTGATTTTGGCAATCACTTTGTTTTTGTTTTCTTGGTTTAGCTATTATTTTGAACAACATTTTCTTTCGTATGGTGTTGGGGTGCTTCATGTTACGTTGACATATTTTAATTGTTTGTGCAATTTTTGAACTTCTGATTTTTCTTAGTTCCTTTGAACAGTTTTTGGGCAGATTTATATGCCACTATTACCCAATTATTTAATTTGTTATGTATATATATATGTAAATCTATACGTAGAATATAACTCAATTATATAAAGGATCCTGTGCATAGCACGGATCACTGTTAGTAAATATAGATATAGATGTGTTTTCATGTCTAATATGGGTCAAATCATGTTATCTTGTTTTTTCTTAAAACCTAATGAATAAAACTGTGCTAATATTCATTTTTCATGTTCCATAAAAGTCAAATCATCTAATATGCGTTTTTAAAGACTAAACTTTGAAACTTGGCATTTAGCTTAAAATAGTAAACTGTTTTATAAAGTGCTCCTTTCTCCCACTAGTTGATTTTTCAGTAATCCTATGGGCATATTATCCGATCACATAACAGGATATAGAACACTCACAAAAGGTGAGTCCCACACATTATTGGATCCATCGAGTATTCTGTAACCGGTTTGTGAGCATCTATATTTTTTCTTGATTTTTTAATGGTTATGCTTAACTTAGTTTGTATCAAACAGAGTCCTTAGTAATCAATGAACTTGGATATTATTTTGTTTTTGTTTTTGTTTTTGTATTTTGTACATCTCATAATTTAATTTTTGAAATTAAGATTAAACTAATTAAACTTAAAAATTTGAACACTTTACCTTAATATTTATAGCAGTCATGAAAATGCTATCTCAAAATATAATTTGATACTAAATTAGTTTCGAAAAAAAAATTAAATTACTAGAAATTTTTTTATTTTGAAACAGCCACCTCTTTAGCAACTGTACTTTGTAATGATGATCATACTTTTTTTTATGGATCTTATTAAACAGTTATATATTTTTTAAAAGATCACTTTACACAGTTATATTCTTGATGACTCTTTAAAAAATTGATGATTGGATAAGGTAATAAAAATATAAATTAAAATTACTTAAATGGATTAGAGAAAAATAAAGAGTTGGATAAAAGTGTATTTAGGAAAGTGACTAGATAATATGAAAATGTTTTAACAAAAATTTGTCCAAGCTTTAGTTTGTTTGTACATTTTTCCAAAACTGCCGCAAACCCTAAAGCATTGAACGATGCTGGACATTCTGTAAGAGGTGATTGCCGACATACTGTCGAGACTGCCGGTGAAACCACTCCTCTAGTTCGGGTGCCTATCCAAACCATGGTATGCTCCAATCAACAGTCAGACCAAATTTGGCTAATTTGTGCAATGACATTCATGTATGGATGAATTGTGGTTACATTAGCAAAGATTATATTAAGTTATATAATTTGATGTTAGAGACATGAGGGAGTCTTTGAGCATGTGAAACAGATTGTGTGCGTGTGTTTTTTTTTTTTCAATTGCTCTTTTTAACCCATAAAATAACTGTCATCTCTAGTTTTCAATGTTCTGTTTGGATAGATGTGGATTTCAAATTTAGGGATTTGAGGTTGGATTTTACGAAAATATTAGAGAGTTACCTATTATAGGTGGATAGAAAAATTAGAAAAGATGTATTTTAGCAGCATCTTTGTAGCTAAAAGGGGAATCCTTGGCATAATTTCAAATAACTATTTTTGCATGGATATTTCAAATGCATCATGAGAAAGCTCTTTAATATAATCTGCAAATACTTGGAAAAACTATCAAATAAAGTTTGTGTTATTTTTCTTGCTTTCTCCTTATATGAATGCCTTTCAAATCCATAAATACAAACAGAGCCTAACAACTTATTACCCTGGCACATTTTACTTCTAACATTACACACTTTATTTATTTCAGGCTTGATGCTGGAGGAATGGGAGAGTAGTTCTGTGTTAGATAATAAGTAGTCAGAGAAAACAGAGAGAACCAGAAGGTGCTTCTTTTGATGTTGCAGCTATATTAGTTGTCAATTATATGTTTGACAACTTTGTGGGCTATTCACTAGCAGCCTGTTGTTATATCTTCTTTTGTGACATTTTATCATGTCAAGTAGAGATTTAAATAGAAACTGAGGTATATGACATTAGAAGAGAGCAACATTTGAATGGCAATAGAGAGTAACTGCACAAGCATCACCAAGTAAAGAAAGAGCACCACAATGCTGAAAAATGGTTCGTAAATCACATAATAACAACCATTTTGCTTGTGTTTATATTGCCCTTATCATTTTGTATATTTCATTTTTCTTCTTGGGTTTCTAAATAGGGAAAAACTATGGAATGGTGTCTATTTCTGAAGCATATAAAGAACTAGAACACTAAATTCTAAAACCTCTCCGATGTAGTTCTTCATGATGCCACGTAAGTGCTATTTTTCATTTCCCACCAAAAAAGTTCTTGTTTGCCTTCATGATCACCGATTGTGTTGTTTTCTCAAAATTTTTCAGTTTTTTCTGCATTTGTCCAATAGGAAGCGAATTGAAATGTGACTCTGTTCGTTCAATAAGATGCAGTCAATTTGTTCATATTTTCCTTCTTTTTGAGAACATGATCATGTATCATTATCGAGCACACGGCCATGAAAACGCAGTGTTCTGGTAATAACAGAATAAGTAAGGGGCTTGTCATATCTTTTGTTTGCATTTCGACCTTTTGTTGGCATTAGAGAGCCACACAACTCAGTGCTTGTCCTATAGACGGCTTTTTGTATGTTCTGTTTGCATTCGCAATTAATCTTTTGTTGGCACTTGGTAGGGTACCTTCCTTTTAACACTTATGATGAAGTCCTAAGTCCGCTAATTGCTGCATTTGTGACTTTAAATTTGCAAATAATAGTAAATAGAGGAACAATCAAATTTTCATCAAGTCCAGTTCCTCTCATTTCCTGTTAGATGACTTTGTTGTTTCCTGTTTTCTTCAAAAATGAAATAAAACATGTTTGGTAACTGTTTTTGTTGTTAAACAAGTGACAATGATTACCATAATATTTGAATAGTAAAAAAAATAAAATGTTTTTACTTGTTTTTTGAACAAGTCTCTCTTCATTGCAACTCTCTCCCTCCAGCAACTGCCCTCTTCTACAATTCCAGCAATTCTATCCTTCAGCAACTCCCTTTATCCTTCATTTCACGGCTCGCGCAAAAAACAATTAACTTATTTTTGGATTACGTAACATTTCCCCCCAATTTTACAATGTGTCAAATATCTTTCCTATTTTCTTTTATTTTCTTTTCCCCGATTTTACAATGTGTCAAATATCTTTCCTATTTTCTTTTATTTTCTTTTGTTTCTGAAGAAGAAGAAGAAGAAATAAAGACATGTTTGCATGTTTCTATTGTGAAAAAAATGAAAATTGGCAATGCTCTGAAACATAAGTAGTTTTTTTAGTTCTTTCTATGCAAGTTTCCCATCACAATGCACTATTAGATCATTTGAAGAATTTTACCCCAGAAAAACTACTGCAATCAATAAATTAGATCACGAGAATGTGTGAATGAAAGACCATTCAAGGGATTACACTTAAGGAAATAACTGACAATTTAATGACATTTAAGTCATTTAAAAAGCTTAAAATTAGTTTTAAGGTTTTTCTATTTAGATTTACAAGACAAAATTTCAATTTGGATAGTCAAAATATCAACAAAAGTACTTAAATCAAGATTTAAGTACTATTTAAGTACTTTTCTTAATATTTTGGATCAAAAGTAGGGGTGGGCAGCGGATATTCCAATTTGTTTAAACCGACCAAACCAAACCGATTCGTTTCATTTTGGACGGATGCATGATGATGAGCAGACGGTTGCAGATTGATTTTTTTTCAATCCGCCTAATTTTGGATAGATGGTGGATTTGAGATTCTTTTGGCCGCAACTGAATCGCCGAACCGTGAACATCCCTAGCAATTTGTAAGATTTTGTATTTTCAATTTGTTTAGATATTTTGTTTGTGTTTTCAATTGAAAAAGAGTTTAAATATTCTGATGTGTTTTCAATTTGTTTACAATTTGAAAATTCTTTTATCAAATGGTAAGTGTTAATATTTGGTATTTTTGTGTGAAAAATATAAGGCTTAATTTTTTTTTATTTAAAAAAATTAAATTAAATAATTTTTGAATATAAAAAAAGTAATGAAATAATTTTGATAATGCATGGTTTTCTTATATGTATTTATTATTGGTATTGACAATTTACTTGATAAGTTGTATTATGTTCAAAATTTGTAAAAGTTTAAACCGCCAAACCGATTCGCATCTATTTGTCAATCTGCTGAATCTGCATCCGTCAATCTGGCGAACGGATGCGGATTGATTTTTTCCAATCTGCCAATTCGGCAGACGAATGGTGGATTCGAGATTTTTCGGCCGCAATCGAACCACGAACACCCTTAATCAAAAGTACTCTTCTCAATATTCTTGACTTGGGGGTGGGGAGAGTAACAACTTGAAATTATTTTGTCATAAGATCATTCATATTCAGACAAAAAAAAAAAAAAAGTTTAAAATAAGTTCTATAATGAACACAAAAATCGATTGTAGATTTAGATACATAATATATATGAATAGATAAGATTTTATAAAATTTATTAGGAAGATCAACATAAATTTTTATTCATCCATACATTTTGTATCTAATTATATGATATATTTTTGTGCTTTTAGACTTTCAAGACCCATCCTACTTCATAGTTGAAATTAAAGATCATTTTCTTCGGATTTTTGAACTTAAAAAGAGAATCTGCTACCAAGAATCTTGCCAAATTCAATTGCTCCTCTTTGGAAATTGGGTTTGAGAATTGAGTATTGCTATCCAAACTCAAAAATTAGATTCACCTTTCAAAATCGATGATGTGATACTCTATTATAATATCTAAGACAAACTCTCTCTCTCTCTCTCTCTCTCTTTCTCTCTCATGTTTTCTCTAATCATCAGCTAATCATCTCTGTTACATGTCATTGGGTCTTAAAAGTAGGTCTAAAAAAATGATTTTTAGTGAAGAATAAATGATTGGAGCAAAAAAAAACTTCTTATATATAAACATCTCACTAGTTTGGTAACACCCCAACCTTTGACCCGTTAATAAATTAAATAAATCTTAAAGTTATAATTTTAGATAACTAATAACCTGAAATATACAAATCGTCTCCAAAATAATTTACACAAATATCTCCAAACATATTGTATACAATTGTCTCCAAAAATAATATATAATCTCTAACTCAATAATTCTTTGAATGCTTCAACTTCAATCGTCACTAAATTATTCCGCACCTGAAAAATAAATTAACTTTGGAAGTATACAATACCAGAAGAACAATAAGACTCATATAGAGAATAAATTAACAAGGATCTAACAATTTACTCGATTCGATTCGATAATCAAGAAATTTATCAAATTGCATAAACAAATAAACTCACATACGATAACTTGTCTAGGACCAAATATCCAATCCTACTTAGTATATGATTAGTGACCGACCTCACCCACCTCATCCAAGCACAACCGTTTTTCTTGGCATATTGGTGCAAGCTAGGGTCCATTCGATCAATGTACAGAATATTTTCACGTCATTTAGTTAGACAAATCAACATTTTCAATACAGAGTAACTCTATAGAGTTTAATCAAATGACCAGAATAATCAAATGAATCAACATAAAATAATTTCAAAGAATTTATTAGATGACTAGAATAATTAAAAGAAATACAAATTGAAGGTAATTAAAATAAAAATTCTTTATAAAGAGATTTAGAAAAAGTATATTGTATACCATTTAAATTACCTCAAAACACTTCCATGATTACTTGATACTAAATTTCTCCATCACCAATACTTTAATCATCCGATATTATACCATAGATCTCCAAAGATTTGGTACAGCTGGCTCCCGATTTGGAGTCCTTGATGATGTTGGGATCGGGGATCCCGCCCAAGACCTTATAGAATTTATAACAACCAGAAAAATACACCCATGCAGAAAGAGACACAATATTTAACGTGGTTCGGCAATAATGCCTACGTCCACGGGAGAGTAACCGTTTATCATTTGTGGAGAGATTACAGAAATATTATAGAGGAGAAACTCACACTATTCTCACTCATCCATTCACCCATCTCCCTCGCTCACACCGAGGGAGACGGTTTCTCACATCTCTCACTTACTTGTGTTTGCTCTCTTTGTTTCTCACATTTTCTTCAACCAACTCTTCCTCTATTTATAGATATTGAGAAGAAGAAGAGTTTGGAACAGCAATGGTGAGTGGTTCTCCCATTTCTCTCTAGTGGGTTCAACCACCCCACTCCCTCTCAATGGGTTCTCCATTCTCTCTAAGTGGAAGCTCCATTTGTTGGCTATCTCTAGTGGATTCTCCACATGGGATGATCTAACAAATCACCCCCTCAACCCATGTGAGGTGATCCACTGCACACACTGCTGCTAATCTTGTTACGCCCCAAAAACTAACAGAATCTTCATCTCCTTTCTGAGACGCTGCATCCCCTGAAGCTAGAGATAATACACCAGAGATACAAGAGGAGGAGGGAATCCTACATCCTCAACTCAACTCACACCACTCTCTGATTTGGAGAGAGCCTCTGCTCCTATCTCCCACAGATCTCTTCCATGCTTCCTGTCTTGGATGTCTTCACCTGCTATGCTTGAACTGGCGTAACCAAGATATCCGACACCCCCTGATTGGATGTCCTACACCCCCTGCTGAGATGCCTTTGACTGTCATGCCTTATCTCTTTGCATGACCAAAACTGGAGCAACAGAAAACTCTTCTTTTGTCTGGTCAAAGTTCCTGGTTTTCTTTGCTCGGAGTTTCCCTTGAACTATCCTGAACTATCAGCATTTGCCCTTTGCACTCTTGAACAACTTCCCAGCGTTTCCACACACTTATTGTTCATGCCTTTTGCAATCCCTGATCTCCAGTTCAGCGATACACATTACCTGCGTATCTATCACTTGTACTACCGGATGATGGCTGACAGTAGCTCTTTCTTCCAAAGCAACTTCAACAAATCTGTACAAGTCACTAACTATGCAACACCTAGCATAGTACCTGCACCCATACTTCTTGAGTGCTCATCATGGCTCCATCTTTCCTCCTGCGCTCGAGTTCGCCTGAGAGATCCGCAACAACTCTGTTTCATTAAGAGGTGCGTTCGCTGCCACAGAATCAAAACCGATACCATAACCCAGGTATCCAACCATTCAGTCAAAACTGAATGCCATCTGCTGTACAAAACACAAGCGCTTTTCCCAAAAAACACAGCAGATTCCATTGCTCAAAATCACATTGAGTCAATGCAAAGAACATGCAGAACCAATCGAGCTAGCTCTTCGATTTTCTGCAACTCAAGCTCCACCATAGTGCCAAGTTCCGATTTCCATAGGCGTCAAACAAGTTGTCCTTGACAACTCCAAATAAAACATGGTGAGCAACCCGCTTGAACCAGTGCTGAGGAGAGTAACCAAAAAAAAAAGGGGCTTCAAAATTCTCCGTCAAAGCAACTTCGAAAACGGTACCAAAACCATCATGTCCGATCAACCATCGAACACAATACTACTCTCTTCAAGCTCGAATTAATCAAGAGAGCCAAACAAATTCTCCGAGAACTGAGGCAAGTTCTCCACCAAACAAAACTGGACTGTGGACGCAGTTAGGCTCTAACCAGTTCAGAAGTATCGGAACAAACTTCAAATGAACTTACAAAATACCAAGAGCCAAAAATTCTGAAGTGTCGAGCAAACTCCAGATTCCTCCAACTGCCACTCCAACCGGCAAACACAAGATGATGCACCATCTTCACAGTTGCCAAAAACCGCCCAAAAGGCGCGTGTACCGTAAATGCACAACTCCAACAGTCCCCGCTGACTCCACCGAGTCTCCAAACGATCTATCCCCTTCAAATCCAACGGCAGATTAAGGGATGGATCTCAACACATGAGATTCACAAAATCACCATCTTCACGTTTCTCCGCAGCAATCTTTTCCAATCTTCAATGAACACCAACGGTCAAACCGCTTCCAGAGAAGCAAACACCCGGAGCCTGAATCGTCACCCAGACTACCAATAGCTGATGTCTTCGAATATGGAACAGATTGCGAAAATGAAAATCCACAAGAAGAAGAAACAATCAAGTCTCACAAACCGGAGACACCCCTGGATCTAATCAGACACGATCATAGATCCCAGCTGTGATAATGAATCTCAATAAACCACGACTCTGAAAGTCGCCAATAATCCGTGAAAGACCGCCAATAACAATGCCTCCAATAGACATTGAACAAAAACACCAAAGCTCCACCAAGATTTGAAGTAGATTTTCACACCTTTTTCAAATCGACAAATGTGGAAAAAACTCCACCAAGATCTGAAGTAGATTGTCACACCTTCTTCAAATCGACAAATGCGGAAACCAAGGCTTCACCAGATGCGAGTCTTCCAACAACGATCCATGAAGGATCTCCAACGCCTCCATAGAGGCCAATGCCAATAAAGTACTACCATTTGGACTTATTACATATGCCAAATCTCCATAGTACACTCTGCCAATGCTGGTTCTCTCCATTCCCTAGAGAAAAAACCTAATGAACTCTAAAGTTCTGCAACTAACCTGAGAGTCTCCAAATGAACTGATAACTTTTGCAACTGACTCTGAAAGGTCTTCAATTGGCTTCCAATTGGCTTCAACCGGGTGAACAAAATAAATCACCTCCATCACCCCCATGGATGATAAAACACCGCTGTAAATATGCCTCCATTCCACTGAGCATCCAGAGTGAATCTGCACCTCCTACTTGGAATGTCTTCAACCGCCACACATCATTTTGCATGGCTCGCACCTCTATCACCAGGTACTTGCATCCTCCAATAGAATGCTCACCATTTCCCTGTTGAGGTGACTCCACCCAAACTCTCTGGGTGCACGTCGCGACTTCACTGCCACGAACCAAATTTAGGACAAAGAAAAAGATTTGCCTCTCCCTGGGTGCGCACTACAGCGTCTTATCCCTTTCATTTTCTTTGTCTGGAGCTTTTTCTGTGAACTAGTTGATGCTGCCAGGCCAAAATCTGGCACACTGCACCTTTGTATAATTCTGCTGCGCACTCTTACACTGTTGTATATCTGTGCTATTGTGGCTACGTGCTCTTACACCTTATGTGTGCACTACTGCAGCTGTTGCCTTTCTACGTTTACATACTACCAGTACTTCTTGTATTATGTTTGACAGTAGCTCCAACTGCCACAACATTCCTCTGAGCCTGCACTGGTTGCCAATCATCTATCTGATGAAGTGGACTTTTCTTCTGATTGAACCAGATCCTCCGATGACATCAACAACCAGGAAAGTTCCCAGGAAAGACTGGTGGGGTCACAATCGGTCCCACTTAAGAACCAGTCTCCTTAGACAGTGTCTTTTTGACAGAACTTTCCTAGACATTGTTGATTTTGAGATAATCATGTGCAATTCTTCTGATCGCCCTTGACCAATCCTGATCTCCATTGATTTGCCATTTGATTAAGCCTGCGCTCCTTTGGTCTTCAATGATCTATCTCGATCTGTATCTGGTTGTCCAATCTGGTTAGAATCTGCCCATCCTAACCTCTTCAGTGAATCCGCAGCGTTCCACAATATCCGGTAACCTTCCTTCGACTATTAAAGATGACAAACTCCCATGTTTTAACAGTCTTTAAAAAAAATCATTTAGAATTTCACCATCCTGACCTTGCGGTTGCGTCCAGAACGGTCCGATTAGCTAGGACCAATCATCGCTGCACTTCCGGGGACCTCACTGAAAACTTTCTCCAAAACTGGGGCAAAATTGCAAATTTTCCAAACACTGGGACCAAGCTGTAATTTCACAAACTACAGGGGCCAAAATTGCAATTTTCAAAACATCAGGAACATTCTGTGTTCCAACAGAAAATATTCCATCTGCCGCACTTGATGCCGCTGCCACTTTAATCTGCCTTCTTTTTACAGAAACTTCAATTCCAAAATCTGACCATACGGATGTGTCCGGAATACTCCAAATAGTTGGAAACCACTATTGGATCGCCAAAAACGGACTCCAAATGACTTAGATCAAGCCAAAACATTTTGTACGCCTCAGATCTGCGGCTGCACCATAGCCGCGAAGCACTGGATCCTCCATCCTGCGGCTGCACCATTGCCGCGTAACACTGGATTGCTCCCTGCCTCTGGCTGATGTGGCAGACATGTGGCAGACACGTGGCAGTCCCTGACTGGCCCACGGTGCTACGTGTTGATGACGTGGATGGCCACGTGGCGCTGACCTGGCTGCCACGTGGCGTTGACTCTACCGTTCGTTGACTGACACGTGGCATGCACTGAATGGTCCACGGTTGCCACGTGGCACTGACGTGGCACGCTGACGCGGCCTGCGCGTGTGCCAGGCGCGTGGTGCTCACGCGCTGCCTCTCCCACTCGTCTTCCTCCTCTGTGCGCGCGTGTGGCGCGTGGCCGCGCGTGAGATGACGCGTCGGCTCCAATAACGGCGCGTGTGGCGCGTGTGTGTGAGTGGGCCTCACGCGCCACCTTCTAGGAGCGCGTGAGGGCGCGTCCGGCCTCCGTTTGGGGTGTTCTTTGCATGGTTGGACTCCTCTCGTCGAGCCCTTGCTTCTGGTATGCTCAAAACCTGATTTCGAGCAATCCGATTTTTGGACAGTTTCGAACATCACGGGTTTTTATTCTGAAACGCCACCGACGAGGCTCTAATACCACTTGTTGGGATCGGGGATCCCGCCCAAGACCTTATAGAATTTATAATAACCAGAAAAACACACCCATGCAGAAAGAGACACAATATTTAACGTGGTTCGGCAATAATGCCTACGTCCACGGGAGAGTAACCGTTTATTATTTATGGAGAGATTACAGAAATATTACAGAGGAGAAACTCACACTATTCTCACTCACCCATTCACCCGTCTCCCTCGCTTACACCGAGGGAGACGGTTTCTTACATCTCTCACTTACTTGTGTTTGCTCTCTTTGTTTCTCACATTTTCTTCAACCAACTCTTCCTCTATTTATAGATATTGAGAAGAAGAAGAGGTTGGAACAGCAATGGTGAGTGGTTCTCCCATTTCTCTCTAGTGGGTTCAACCACCCCACTCCCTCTCAATGGGTTCTCCATTCTCTCTAAGTGGAAGCTCCATTTGTTGGCCATCTCTAGTGGATTCTCCACATGGGATGATCTAACAGATGAGTATGAGCTTAGGGAGGAGCCAAGCACAAGTAGCCGATGCAATGAATATGTGACACATGTGCTTTGCTTCAAAAGGAAAGGCCGTGGTGAATATCCCTAGTGATAAGGAAATAACTAACGGTGGGAAGATTGTTAATGCGAAAAGTAGTAGAGTTCCACCCTGTGATCATGGGCGTAGTGTGTCAAGATTTAATCAAACGTTAAACATTTCAAAGCGAAGCCAGCAAAACAGCGAGTCCTCATCTCTCTATGGTCCAAACACCATTAAGACTCCCTTCAATCCATTGAATTCGAATTTTACTCTTGAATTTCCAGCTTTGGGAAATTTGTAGCATAAGGGCTCGAATAATAATGGGTCAACTGTGTTGTTAGAATCTTTTCAAATGAAGACTCCTAACTCTATTCGAATGATTGAGGATATAGGTGGTCCAATCTCGAGTCCAATTAGCAAAGAACCAATTGGCGAGGAGTGTAGGGAGTGAAACGGGCTTAAAACTCGTTCTTAATGAGAAGACAGAAATTTGAGATCAGCTTACATTGGTTGAGGAAATTGAGTGTAGTGAAGAAGCTGCAATTGGCGAGGGGGAGACTGGCCGAATGCTCAGCGATTGTTGAAAGTATTTTATGGTGATGGTTTATTCCATCATCTTCGTGAATTGCTCTAGAGTCATGATCCTGAACTCTTAGTTCTTTTGGAAACTCGAGTTCAAAGTGGGCAGGCAAAGCTTTTGACGGGTACAAGGTTGAATAAGATGATTCAAATCGAAGCTGTGGGATATTCAGGAGGTATTTGGCTGCTTTGGCGAGAAGACTTAGTAGGTGTTTGGCATGCACTACATTTTTTTTTTGCATGTATACATACACTTATTTGGATCACATCAATCAACATCTCCTCTCTACTTTTCTACCCACTTTCTCTATTTTTCTACACAAACTTTTTTTTTTAATTTAAAAAAAAAAACAAAAAGTGCACTTATTTAGAACATCCCAAACCACACCTTAGTTATAGTCGAAGAATTACCTCACTCGTCCTAAGCGATGAATGTGCTTGTTAAAAGGAAACATGAAGTGGATTGAATTTTTATAGCCATTTATGGAAGTCCAAACCCAATTGTGAGGGAAGAGTTGTGGAAGTATTTACAAGGATTCGCTGACAATTTGACTATTCCATGGTTGGTAGCTAGAGACCTTAATGAAATAACTAGAAGTAATGAAAAGAGCGGTGGAGCTCCCATTCACCAAAATAGATGTGAAAGGTTTGTCCAAAGTATAGATTAATGCAGTTTAATTGATATGGGATTTTCAGGACCACGAAATACTTGGGTGAATTCTAAACGAGGGTCGAATGTGATTCGAGAGAGGTTGGATAAGGTGCTCTCTAACATGGAATGGAGGAACTTGTTTCCAAAGGTAGGGGTTCAACACTTGCCTCGAACACATTTGGATCATTGCCCAATTCTGGTTACTTTGGAAAATAGTACTCCCCCACAGCAAGTAGACCTTTCAGGTTAGAGGTAGCATGGTTCACACATCCGCAATTTGAAGATGTGGTTAGTCAAAATTGGAATGATAATGCGGGGAATATTGCGATTACGACAACGAATTTTGGTATAGCAGCCTGGGCTTGGAATAACTCAGTCTTTGGGAATATTTTTAGAATAAGCAGAGGATTTTAGCTTGGCTAAAAGGCATCCAAGGGGTCCTGGGCCAGAGTGAGTATGAATCCTTGCAGAATCTAGAAACTCAATTAATTCAATAGTATAATTGAATTTTGTTACAAGAGGAGACTCATCTAGAGTTCAGAAATTGGGTTTGGGTGATCAAAACACTAAATATTTTCATACTATGACCTTGATTTGAAGAAGGCGAAACAAGATCATAGCTTTAAAGTTGGAAGGCAGGTCATGGTGTTCTGAGGAAGAGCAATTGAAGACTATGGCCATCGATTTCTTCAAAAAGTTATATGAGTGTGATACACATAACAAAATGGAGAGTAGGTGTGTTTCAAAGGGATCCACACTATCTTCTGAAATGCAAGCTAATTTGATGAGGAATATTGATAAGGAAGAAGTAAAGAGAGCAACATTTTCCATGGGAGCTTTTAAGGCACTGGGCCAGACGGGCTGCAACCAATTTTCTATCAGAAGTGCTGGCACATTGTTAGGGACTCGGTAACAAAGATGGTACAACGAGCGTTTTAAGATGGGCAAGTTCCAGAGGGAGTGAATCAAACTTTTATTACTCTAATTGCTAAGGTGGATCACCCGGAGACAATAGCCCAATTTCGCCCAATTAGTCTTAGTAATGTCGTGATGCAAATTTTATCAAAAGGTTTGGTTGCTCAAATTCGACCACTACTTGGAGATTTAGTAGGTCCAAATCAAGCAAGCTTCATTCCAGGGCGACATACGTCTGATAACATAGTGATAGTGCAGAAATTTTTGCATACTATAAAGCGAATGAAGGGTAAGAAAGGAGAGATGACAATCAAGATTGATCTTGAAAAGGCATATGATTGAGTTGATTGGAACTTTTTGCGGTCAATGCTTGAAGAGATGTGTTTTCCTATGAATTGGATCAATCTAATTATGCATTGTGTTACATACGTTCAATTAGTGTTGCTGTGGAATGATGAGCGCACTTCAACTTTTACTCTAGGATGAGGTTTACGACAAGGAGATCCTTTGTCTCCTTACCTGTTTGTATTATGTATGGAACTGTTAGGATGTGTGGTTGAGAAGGATGTGAAAGCAAAGAAGTGGAGAGCTTTGAAACCTGCGAGAAGAGGACCTAAAATTGCCTCATTGCTCTTTGCTGATGATCTATTTTTGTTTGGAGAAGCTACTGAAAAACAAGCGAAAGTCATGAAAGAAACTATGGCTATTTTTTTTGAAGTGTCAGGCTAGCGGGTGAATGTTCATAAATCTGAGATGTATGTGTCGCCTAATATTCAAAGAACCAATGTTCGTGATTTAGGAACTCAGTTGAACATCCCCATTCACCTCGGATTTGGGGAAGTATTTGGGAGTACCGCTAATCCATTCTTCGGTAACCAAGACAACCTATCAATATATTCTAGAACGGGTTTAGAGGCAGCGCAATTATCTCTTGCAGAGAGGGTTACGTTCATTCAGTCAGTTAGTTTTGCAATCTTGTCATATGTTATGCAAATTACTAAATTACTTAAGGGAATTTGTTTATCGATTGATCGACTGGACAGAAGATTTTTGTGGGGCGTAATGAAAATCATTAGAAAATTCATTTAATAGCTTAGGATGATGTTTGCTGACCAAAAGACTGTGGGGGTCTAGGCATTCGATGGATAGAGGATATGAATGTGGCGCTTCTAGCAAAAATAGGGTGGTGATTCTTCAAGATGACATAGCTTTGTGGTCTCGAGTAGTTCGAAGTAAATACTTAAGAGTTTAAGAGAACATTTGGGGACAGAGACAGTCAAATGCGTCTTATACATGGCGTAGTATTGGTAAGGGAGGAGAGATTTTACAAGGAGGACTGAAATGACGGGTAGGCAATGGTGATCATGTGCGGTTTGGAAAAAAAATAAGATCACTGAGACACCTCTATTACACTTAGCTACTGGAAGGGTTGAAGTTGAGCAACAAGGCAATGTTGTGAGCTAATTTTGGACTAATGGGCAAGGATGGAACTAGGAGATGTTTGAACACTTGCTCCCTGATTGGGTCTGTGAGAGAATTAATTGCATTATTGTGAACCTAGGTGTGGAAAATAGGGATAGTTTAATTTGGAAGCATGAAACTCACGGTAGGTTTACCATTGGGTCAGCATATGAACATACTTGTGATAATCAGAACTGTGGGGATATATTTTCTGAGTACCAACACGTGGCCAAGGTGACGCCGACGTGTCAGCCGAGGTGCCACGTGTCTTGGTCATGACGCCGAGGTTATCTCGGTAATGCCGAGGTTATCTCCGAAGAAATCGGAATCCGAGATAAGCGGATAAGGCACAGGAGTCCTAGAATGATAAGGGAACTCAGCCTGAATAAAGATAAAAATCTTAGGGAGTTTATCCCTATCTATTGAAGAGTCCTGGATAAGCACTGAGCTAAAGTCCATTGAAGCTAGGCTTCTGTTGGGACAATGATTGAATTAACTATAAAAGAGAGGTACCCCCATGGGTCTAAAGTATGCAATTTCATACTTAGAACAGTGAGTTTAGCATTGTTGATTATCTTTGAGAGATATACTGACTTGATTGTCTGAGTGCCCCCGGGTGGACGAACCATCGCCGGAATCTTCTCTTTCTGTTGCAGGTCAGACAGGTGCCATCTATTCTGCCAGTGTTCTCCAGCCGAATACTGAGTTGGCAGTGTGGTCAGAAAATCACTCACACAATTTGGCGCCGTCTGTGGAAAAGAAAGGAGAATAGATGGCCAGCAACGGACAGAAGGAAAAGATTGGGGACGACACTCTTGTTGGGAGTGGCAGACCTATCGACCTTGACGTCGAAGGAGACAACCGCAACACAGAAACTCGTGACCAGAATCACAGCAAGAAAGACGTCAGCCAGGATAGCGACGTACCAAAGAAGCCAGATCGAAGTGGGTACTACAATGAGGATGACCTCCAGGTATGGAAGGACAGATGCCTTCGGAGGGACGAGGAAGTAAAAGAGATGGCAAACAAATTGGCGGACCTGCAATCGGTCGTCAATTTCATGATACAAAATAACGTCATGTAGCCGCCATATCCACTGCAGGACACGCCGATTCCAGTGGCCGATGCCCAAAAGGGAGGGCAGAAAACAATCCCAATAGCCCCCCAGCACACCAGGAGTGAAAGACTCTCATTGGCCTTCAAGGGAGGTCGGGCGAGGAGAGTCGAGGAGGGAAGAATCACGGAGGACGCACCGCACTAAGGAGGCAGACCCCAAAGAACATCGGCATGTTCAGGGGCAGGCGCTATGCTTCGACACAACTAATGGAGAAAGGTCGAAAAGGGCTCACTACGAAGCTGAAAGTAGTGCACCAAAAAGATTGAAATCAAGAGATAGTCGAGCTCTTGGGCGGACAAAGGAGGACTTAAGAGATTATCTCAAGAGGAAGCAACAAAATCCCGATGCCGAGGTAAACTCCCCTGATAAGCCGAGAACACCATTCTCAGTGGAGTTGGACAAATTTGAGGCACCGAAGAGATTCAGTATACCGAGGTTCCAAATATACGATGGTAAGTCAGACCACAACTTCTACATTGGATTATACTTGAACTCAATGGCATTGTATAGTGGGAATGAGCCGTTGCTCTGCAAAGTGTTCCCCTCATCCTTCGGGGAGATTGCATCAAATTGGTTTCACAAACTACCAAAGGGGAGTGTGAAGACCTGGGAAGGCCTGGCCGAGATGTTTGTGGCCAGGTTCGTGACAAACAAGCTACAACCATTAAGGGTGGACGCATTGATGGCTTTGAAGATCAGTAAGTATGAGGGCCTTAGGGCCTACGCAAAAAGATACTATGAGGTGTTTAACCCAATACCCGAATGTAATCAAGAGGTGGCTTTTGTATCTTTCAAGAATGGCCTAAAAGACGACTGCTCGCTACGAAAGTCTTTGGCAAAGACATTGCCAAAAAGCATGGAAGAGCTCATGGCCAGACTTGAAAAATATGCCAGAGCCGAGGAAGATACATCGGAGACTAAGCAAGAGAAAGGAAACGGCTCGCCGAAGCGAGGCTGAGGTAACAACGGATCCAGCAAATAAGAGACAGAATTGAGGGTTGCACAGGCAGTGACAACTGTGTTCCGAATCCCAATTCACAAAGTCCTGGATAAAATTCGGAATCAACCCTACTTCAGAACACCAGCGAGGGCACCAGAAGAATTTATGGGAAGAAACCTTGGCAAGCACTGTGCCTACCACAATGAAGATAGGCATATGACTCAGGGCTGCAGAGCCCTGAAAACACACTTGGAAGACCTGGTGAGGCAAGGACATCTGAGAGACCTTGTCGATGAGACCAGGACAAGGGAAGAACAGGCAAGACTGCCTCAGGCGCCAGTAGCTCCGCCTCTCCCAGCACAGCAACCTCAGGCAGGAGGACCTCGGGTAATTAACGTAATTCACTCGAAGGTCAATGAAAACGAAATTCGGGGGGAGACCCAGAAGGTAAAGCACCTACAACATGTCTACCAAGTCGGGGAGAAAAGACAGCGGGCAGAGGAGTACCAAGGACTAGTAGTGTCCTTTACTGAAGCCGACCTTGAGATGGTGCAGCATCCACACAACAATGCCTTGGTAGTATCCCTCCAGGTTGGGGAATGCGAAGTGAAGCGCATCTTAATCGATCAAGGCAGCTCTTGTGACATCATGTATGTCCGATGTTACAAGGAGCTTGGCCTTCACCCAGACGATATGGAGCAATCCAATGGCCCAATGGTCGGGTTCAATGGAACACCGACGTGGCCCCTGGGAACAACAAACTTGGAGGTACAGGCTGGTACCAAGAAGATAAAGACAGAATTCACCGTAATCGACACACCCTCCCCTTATAATATCATCTTGGAAAGGCCATGGTTGCATGCGATGGGAGCTGTTCCCTCAACATTGCATCAACTATTGCGGTTTCCAACAGAACATGGGATAGAGAAGATCAGAGGAGATCAACTGCAGGCAAAGAATTGCTCTATGGCAGCAATGAAATCCACCTGCAGCATACGAGAACCAAAGAAGGCAGAGATCGAAGATGAGGACGTGGAGGTCCTAGAAGATGTCGGCAAGGAGCTAGCCAAGAAGAGTGAAGAAGCACTGAAGAAAATCATCGTCCAGGAGGGGGATGAAGAACGCTTCTTTCTTCTCGGCTCGGGCTTAGCCGAAGAAGAGAAAAAAGAGTTGGAAGCTTTTTTGAAAGCAAATATTGAGGTGTTTGCTTGGATGCCTTACGAAATGCCTGGAATTGACCCCGAGGTCATTTGCCATAAACTAAACATTGATAGGTCGGCCAAACCTGTAATCCAACGAGCAAGGAGACCAACGTTGATGCACGTCGAAGCAGTAGAGGAAGAAGTAGACAGACTTCTAGAGGCCAGGGCCATTCGAGAGGTAAATTACCCAACATAGCTATCGAACACAGTAGTGGTGAAGAAAAAGAATGGTAAATGGAGGGTCTGCGTAGATTTTACTAGCCTCAACAAGGCATGTCTCAAAGACAGCTTCCCTCTACTCAAGATTGACCAGCTGGTGGATGCCATTTCAGGGCATGGAAGGATGAGCTTCCTAGATGCCTACGGGGGGTATCATCAGATAGCCATGTACCCCTTCAGACGAAGAGAAGACTGCGTTTATCACCCCCAAAGGGCTGTATTGCTATAAAGTGATGCCTTTTGGGTTGAAAAACGTAGGAGCAACTTACCAAAGACTGGTAACCAAGATGTTCAGACATCTGATCGGCCGAACGGTTGAAGTTTACATCGATGACATGGTCGTAAAGACCAAGGAACTTGAGGGTCATCTGGCCGACCTAAAAGAAGTCTTCGAAATCCTTAAAACATATCGGCTCCGACTCAATGCATCAAAGTGTGCATCTAGAGTTGGATTTGGTAAGTTCTTGGGATACCTGGTGACCAGAAGGGGCATTGAGGCCAGCCCAGATCAGATCAAGGCCATCCTAGAGTTGAAGAGCCCGACATCGGCAAAATAGGTGCAAATGCTGACTGGAAGGGCCGCAGCCCTGAATAGGTTCATCAGTAGAAGCTCAGACAAGTGCAGACCTTTCTTCAACTTAGTGAAGAAAGCCATAGACTTCCTGTGGACCGAAGAATGCGATGCCGCCTTGGCCGACCTAAAGAAGTATCTGACCATAGCTCTAGTTCTTTCAAATCCAAAACCTGGAGAGGAACTGTTTTTATACTTAGCAGTTTCAGAACATGTGATAAGCGCAGTAGTAGTCCGAGAAGAAAAAGGGGAACAAAGGGCTGTTTACTATGTAAGCAAAACCCTGGCTGATGCAGAAACAAGGTATTTACTCCTAGAGAAGTTGGCGCTGGCTTTAGTAATGGCTTCAAAGAAGCTGAACCATTACTTCCAGGCCCATAAAATTGTGGTGCTAATTGAACACCCCTTGAAGTCCTTGCTGCAGCAAGGAGACCTGACAGGAAGAATAGCCAGATAGGCAGTCGCCCTGGGCCAGTACGACCTGGAGTTCAGACCCAGAACGGCAATCAAAGGCCAAGTTTTGGCCGACTTCGTGGCCGAGTTCACGCCAAAATCCATAGAACATCGGGCTCCGTTGAGCTGTGGTGAACAATGTCCAAGTGAGCAAAGAGGAGCCCAGCTGAGGGCAACGGAATAAAGGAAGGAAGAAAAACTTAGACCCTGCAGCATTTACATCGGCGACTCCTTCCGACTGTTCGTCGATGGGAGTTCAAACTGACAAGGAGCGGGGGCAGGAGTAGTATTGATATCTCCAGATGGGCAGATACTAGAACAATTGATTCGTTTGGGGTTTAAGGCCTCAAACAATGAAGCAGAGTACGAAGCACTCATTGCAGGACTGAAACTGGCAACAACAGTACAAGCAGATGAGGTAATAATCTTTTGTGACTCACAACTTATAGTTAACCAGACAACAGGCGAGTTTACAGCCCGAGATGAAAGGATGTCGGCCTACGCAAAGAAGGTCATCAGGTTGGTAGCCTTGTTTCAGAACCGCTGACTATTTCAGGTTAGCCGAGATGATAACAGCCACGCTGATGCATTGGCCAACCTAGCCAGTACAGTACAACCTGGAAAAGCAAGGACAATAATGGTTGACTATTTGTCGGGCCCGAGCGTTAAACCAATAACCACAGAGCATGAAGCAATATGCGTGGATATGGGACCAAGCTGGATGGACGCAATAGTAGCATTCCTGAAAGAAGGAACACTGCCAGATGATCACAAAGAGGCACACAAGATCAGACTGAAGTCGGCAAGATTCAGTCTAACAGCAGAGGGATATCTCTACAAAAGATCCTTCACCGAACCCCTTTTAAGGTGTGTACATCCCTTACAAGTTGAAGATTTTTTATATGAAATACATGAAGGAATTTGTGGAAGCCACGCTGGGGCCAGATCACTAGCTCATAGGGCCATTACCCAGGGGTATTGGTGGCCCTACATGTAGAGAGATGCAGAGGCCTATGTCAAGAAGTGCGAAAAGTGTCAAAGATTTGAACCAGCAGCAGACCTAAACCCAGTATCCAGTCCTTGGCCATTTGCCCAGTGGGGCATGGATCTCGTTAGGCAACTGCCCCAAGCAACTGGACAAAGGAAGTACCTACTGGTGGCCACAGATTACTTCACCAAATGGATAGAAGCTGAACCCCTTGCCAAGATCCGAGATGTGGATGTGAAGAAATTCATTTGGAAAAATATCATCACCAGGTTTGGGATTCCAAGAGCAATAGTTGCAGACAATGGAACATAATTTGACAGTAAGCTAATTAAGAGCTTCTGTGCAAAGTTCAAGATCAAGAACTATTTTTCAACACCAAGCTTCCCCCAAAGCAATGGACAAGCAGAAGCATCCAACAAAGTAATCTTGGATGGGATAAAAAAGAGGTTGCAGGCAGCAAAAGGAAAGTGGGTGGATGAACTGCCAAGCGTACTCTGGGCATATTGGACCACGCCGAGAAGATCAACGGGGGAATCCCCATTTGCCATGGCTTATGGCACAGAAGCTGTCATTCTGTTGGAGGTTGGCATCCCAGGGATCAGAACCCAGGGAGTAGAGAACGGGACTAATGATGTACTCTTAGCCCGAGATCTGGACCTACTAGAAGAAAGAAGGGAGAGAGCTGTAATTCAGCTGGCAGCATACCAGCAGTAGCTTGCCAGAGCTTATAATAAAAAGGTCAATCCAAGGGAGTTTCAAATCGGTGACCTCGTCCTGAGAAAAGTCGTCGGCAACAAGAAGGATCCCAGAGAGGGAAAGCTTGGCCCAAATTGGGAAGGACCGTACAGAATCATCTCGGTAATGGGCAATGGTGCATATCGTCTTGAAGATAATGAGGGCAAAGAATTGCCAAGGCCTTGGAATACTTGCAATTTGAAATTTTTCTATCATTAGAGTTTTTTGTTCTTTTGTCATTTGCCGAAGTACATAAATAAAGTTTTCGCTTGTTTATATATTTATACACTTGTGATTGATAAAGATACATAACATCGTTTTTGGAATACATCTATAATGAGAACCCAAGTGGAACTTAGGTTCACATTAGGGGGCAGAGAGAAGAAAACTGGTTTTAACACTTGTTGAAACTTAAGAAAAGTTTACAAGTTGAAGTTAAACCGAAATGATGTTTAACACTTGTTGAAACTTGAGAAAAGTTTACAAGTTGAAGTTAAACCGAGATAATGTTTAACACTCATTGAAACTTGAGAAAAGTTTACAAGTTGAAGACTAAGGTTAAACACTTGTTGAAATTTTATAAGGTGAAACCAAGCTTAGGCCAAGAAAGGTACTTGGGTACTTGCCGAGGTAAATCATCAGTTTGTATAACCGAGGTGTGTCACCCCGAGAAGGTTGCACAAGGATTGAAGTGTATATTAAAGATATGCAAAATATTCTAAGTATAGAAGCATACAAGGCAAACATGCAAGCATTCAAAACAAAAGAGTTGTATTAAAGGCACATCGGCGATGTAAAGAGTTTACATTACTTCAAAAAAGAAGAAGCAAAGTACATGAAAGGAAGAGAAAAACATAAGGCTAAGACTCCTCAGCAACAGCAGTTGGTTGGGTTTGAAGTTCAGACAACTGCTGGGAAGACACCTTGGCAGCCTTTTCCGCCGCAAGCTCGGCATCAATTTCTTAAAGGGTTTCATCAAGGCTTTTGCCGGCGAGAGGCATGTCGGCTGATGCCTTCTTAGCTACAGCATCTTTGGGAATCTCCTCACCCTCCTCATCTTGAGTTAAGTCCAGGACTTGCTCATTCAGAGAAGGGGACTTGGTCCCAGCAGCCTCCTTTGATTTCCTCACCAAAGTCTCCTCCTCAGACTCAGATTCGTCGTCAGATTGACTTGGAGTTGGAGGGAATGGAAGAGGGATGACATCGGCGTTCCTGAAGGGTGAGTCCTCGGGGACTTCAAGCTTTTTTAGAAGAGACATCCAACCAAGGGTGAAACCCTTGTTGTATGCCTGCTTCACTTGCTTTTCATAGTCCGTCGTGACATCGGCCATCCCCTCAGCATATGCCTTCTCATCGGTGGCCTTGATTTTGGCCTCTTTTGTTGCCAGAGTATCCTGAAGTTCTTTCTGGGCCTGGGACGTCTTCTTCTCGGCTTCTCTTTTTTGGGCCTTAAGAACCTTCCTAATGGCCTCAGTGGATTCCGTTTTTTCTTCGGCATCATTTTGAGCTTTGATAGCGGCCTCGGCCTGATCCTCCAAGGTCTTCATCTTTGATTACAAATTTTTATTAGACTTCTGAAGACTGGAGTCCTCCCTCTTCTTGTCGGCCAGCTCCTGCCGATTCTCAAAGGCTTGCACTGAGAAAGAATGAGCATGCTGGATGGCCTGAAAGTGAACAGAAGTTATTAGAAAATATTATAAGTGTGAAATGAAGAGAAAGAAAGAAAAAAATTACCAAATAAAAACACTTACTTGAACAGAGCGCTGGAGCATCAGAGCATAGTTTTCATATTTGCTCAACTCGGCGTTTCGGTCGAGATCGCCATGAAGAAACAAAGCGGTACTAAGGGCAACGCCGACATTAATGTCATCAGTGCTATCGTTAGCCATAACTAGCTTATCATCAGTGTTCGAGCGAAGAAATGGTGGCTTGAGCGTAAAATGCAAGCTCTAAGATTTTTGATGCACGCAGACGCACGCTTGAGCGAAGAGACCTACGCTCGAGCAAGGAGCTGTGTCTCACGCTCGAGCGAGCATCGAGCGGAAAAAATCAACAACCAGTACTTTTTCATCTTTGCAGATCGCTCGAGCGAAGGAGTCCTCGCTTGAGTGAACCCTTTGATTTTGCAAGCTCGCTCGAGCGAGACCCCTGTTTTTAGCAACTTTTGAAAAATGTTTTCTAAGGCATTTTTGCATCCTTATTCCATCCTAGGCATTCCTAGGCCATGTTTAAGGCTCCATACTAAGGATAAGAGGTTAGGTACACACTTAGGATCATTGATGTGAGTTTTGTACAATTGGATTGCGTGTTTTAAGTGTGTATCCGTGATGTGTTATGTAGGTCACGTTCAGCAATCTGTTTGACCCTTTTGACTCCGTCTATCTGTTTCCAACGCCCACTGTGAGTAATAACTTTGTAAAGTTATGTTTAACTTTAAGTAATTTCTGACTAATATGATATGATCCGTTTTCTGAGATGCTACTTTATGTATTATGAATGAATGTCCAATTTTCTGAAATGTACTTGTGGCACCCTTAGTTCACGTGGCCCTTGCCCGGGGGTAACAATACCATGGCCAATCTGCACGTGGCCCTCACCTGGGGATAACAATACCGTGGCCAATCTGCATGTGGCCCTTGCCTGGGGGTAACAATACCATGGCTACTTGCGCGCAAGATATGGACCTTTATGGTCGTTGGTACCAACTCTGTCTGTGGTCTTTAGACCTGTCTGATCTGATAGCTAATGGGCGTATAACGTATGATCTTATGCAAAATCTGAATATGTATATGAGTATGTATCTGAATCTGTTTCTAATTTGAAATCTGAAAATGCATAAGACTCTGTTTCTGATAAGATTGTGTTTTTGATATAAACTCTGATTTCTAACTCTATGATGGACATCATTCATTAAAACCCTTTACTCTGTTATTATTCACTGGGCTTTCGCTCACAGTTTATATTATATATGTAGGTGAGCCGGCACAAGACCCTGGCCAGAGTTGATGGCCTTCTGTTTTGTTTTGGTCAGCCATCTGTTGCGCCTCCCGAGGAGGTTCCGCCTGAAGCCTAATGCCATAGCAGTTTTTGCACTTCATGCTAGTCAATGTTTATGTTCTGTAATGTCGGATCTTGGGATTATAAGTTGTAAATATTTTGTACATATGGGTGTACTTGACTAGTATGTTTATGTAAATAAATAAGTTTTGAATTTTCTGTCCCACGTACGTCATCACAGCTCATTGGATCTTGCTTATTTTACATTATTGCTTCCGCAGCCCCTTATTATTTGTTATTCTGTTCAGAGGCCTTTGGTAATCCACGAATTACTGGCCGGTTACGGTACCAAACCTATAGGGACGGGTTTGGGTCGTGACAGCTGACAATTGGAAAAGAAAGAAAGATGAGTTGAGAGGAAGAATTAAAGCAAAGAGGACTGGGTGGCAGTATGAATTAGTCCACAGGCCAATTCGAGGAACCCAAAATGGACACTTTGTCCGCCAAGGGGAAGATTTCCCATTTTGTAGGTTTCCAGAGCGTTGGTTTGACCGGGAAACAAAGACCAAGTACCCAGGGTTTGAGATCTTCTTCGGGCACTAGTTACTAGAAGAGGAGGATAATCAAATGGACCTAAGCACTAGTACAAATCAAGGCAAGACTGCAAGCCTGGGTATCGACGAAGAGGAGTTGTTGGGGAAAGCATTGACTGATCTACTAACAAGTTCTAATACTGGAACTGAGCCCGTTAACTTGGGGGATAGTTTTACTATCTCAATTATCGGGATAAACTAGCAACGGATTTCACTGGTCTCATCGTGGACGTATTTGAGGCTCCATGCCTGGTATGGAAGTTTGAGAAGAGCACCATCAATAGCTCTGAATCTGATAATGAGTCCGAATCTGATTCCACTGACTCTGTGGAGTCGGAGTCAGATTCGAGTTCTTCTGAGTCTGGTATTTCCGGGAGTGGTAACTTGGATTCCAAGGTCCTGTCTAGATTATCTTTCAGCTTTTCTTTTAAGTAAACTGTAACCGAAGATCCCAACTTTGTAAATGGGAATGTCATAGATTTCACTTACTTCTCTGTGCCTTTTGTTTGTTGCACTGATCATGATTTTCAAAATTTTGACTTAAATGAAGAGGAAGAAATTCCTTAGGTTTTGAAAATTTTGGTTGACCAAGAGGAGGAGAGACATGTTAAGCCTTGTGTAGACACCCCATTTTTGACCGTCCTCAAGACTTGGACGTCACCGTTTGAACACCTGGTGATTATCCATGTTCGTGTTCGTTTGGAGTTCCCGGAGGTCTCGGCTACGCGCCCTGCCTTAGGATCTCCGAACTCGACCGCTTTGTGTCTGGTTTTGCACCAAACACCTGTGTTTTGCCTTGAAGGGCAGGGAATGGCTTTTTGGCCATCCCCACATCCCATTGGCTCCCCCCTTGCATCACCGGCCGTTTATGGAGGCCGTCGGCTGTAGTTTCTTAGTATTCATGGCCGGTCGGCACTACATGTTGCCGACCGGCTTTTTTTTGTGCTGATGATCCTTTTAGCTGGCTGGCGTGCACCCCTTGAACCCCTGAGACATGGTGCATGCCAGCTGTGCCAGCTGGAATGCACCATCACATTTCTCCGTGCATAAGTGTGACCTTTTTGCACCCTTGAACCCTCTAAGCTTCTAGAAGCTTGACCCTTTGGCCAAAGCTTCTTGAAGAAGCTTGGCCAGCTGTCTTGGCTTCTCCAAGAAGCCAAGACCTTCTTGCACCCCCCTTTTGAACCTTTTCCCTTGCTTAGCCACTAAGTTTTAGGCTTGCCTTGGCCTATATAAACACCACCCCTCTCCCTTTGAGAGGGGTTGGCCATTCTTGATCAAAAACCAGAGATTGTGTCTCTATATATCTGATATATACTCCCTCTCTCTACATTTTCCCTCTCTCTCCTCTTGTGTGTGTGTTCTTAGGCCTAAAAGTGCACTTTTACCTTACTTTTGCACCAATACACACACCATTACACCTTAGCTCGAGATTGGGAAGCTTGGAGGGTTGCTTGTTGAGTTTTTGGACTGGTTTTGATCAGTAGAGGAGGGCTGCACCACCTGTTCTTCAAGGGCAAGTAAGTTACTTTAGTTTCCCCATTCTTGCAACAAGTTTCTACCTATCTTGCTTTGTGTTTTGAGCTTTGTGTATAACTGAAAAAAGTCTTAGATTTTCTTGCTTTTGAACTCTCATTAAGGTTGTTTTGTGGTTTGAGTGCAAACTCACCCTCTTAGGCTTTATTTTGGCCTATTAGGTGTCTTTACTTTGAGCCTTGTTGGTTTTGTTGTTTTTGTCTTCTCACCACTGAAAATCAGTGTTTTTTTTAGTGTTGAGTAAGGTGGTTTGAAGTCTTGTATAGGGGAGGGACACTCCTCTCCCCTTTGTCCCTTTCTTGCCTTTGTCTTTGGCCAAAAGGGTAGCATGCATGAGTAGTTGCATTTAGCTTCATTTCAGAGTTTTTTTGGGTGTTTTAGAGCATGTTTAACCTCTGTCTAATGTGGGTTTGTTGGCCCTTAGCATGCTTTTCATACTTGCTTTATAACCCTCCATTTTGCTTGGAAATGTGCCATGCCATTGGCCTAGCATATCTTCATGTTTTGGCTTAGCTTATTGAAGCATTTGACCATGATTTGTCATGTTTTAGATCTGTTAGCCACTGATTTTGTCATGTTTGGCATGATTAGTATAGTTGCTTTGTGTTTTGGCTTGTAAGCCTTAAGCATTTTGACTTCTAACATGCTTAGCTTGGACCATCCTCATGATTTGGCATCATTTAGGATCCTATTTCAGTCCATAAATCATGTTTGTATGTTTGCATATGTAGCTTGTCTCATGCTTTAAGGGTGTGCCCTTTCATGCCTAGAAATAGGCCTTATGCATGCTTGTGTGTTTAAGGTGTTTTGGGGCTGCCATATCAAGGGGTTTGGGTGTATTTTTCCATGCTAGAACTCTATTTTATATGCCTAGTATGTGCCATGAGTGGTCATGTTGGTGGTAGTGGAATACCCCTTGTTTATGCCTTGGTTTTAGGCCTATTTGTTTGCATGCTTGCATGAGTGTTGGTCTACCATTTCGGGCACATTTTGCCACTGTTTTGGGGAGGTTTGAGGTCTGCCCCATTGTGGTTAAGTTCACCATTGCACATTTATTTGATGCTTGTTGCATGCTTGGTCAATATGGTCTTGACACATGTCAATCCCATTGCCTTAAGTGTCCATGTTTGCATCACACTTTGCATCTTGCATGCCTAGTATTGCACACTTGCCATAATATGTTGCATAACATTTGGAATGCCTTCATTTTAGCATCATGTTGTATTGTTGAGCCATGTTTGCATAACATGCATTGCATTACTTGGTTTGGGGTGTTAAACCAAGTGTGAGAAATGAGGGGTGTTTGTACTTCAAGTGACGAAACACACCTCAATTCTCATGTCACTAAGGCCCTTGATCTTGACATGATGGGGACTTAGTTTTCATCTTTGTGTTGCATGCATTTTTACATTGAAATGCAATCTTGGTTTCTTAGGCTATCATGCACCAAGATGCATAATTGATGGCCCAAGAACCAAGGGTCATGCTTCCTTGAGTCCCATACATGATAGGGAGCATTGGCCATGCTTACATTTGCTCAAAAACTCTATGTCATGCACTGTCTATCTGCTGTTGCTGTCAAACTGTCCTCTGCAGGAATTTTGTGCCGACCGGCAGGATATAGTGCCGACCGGCACTGTATGGGTGGCCGATAACCTCATTGGCAGCCGGTGACTATTGTGCACAGCCGGTGGACATTCTATTCAGCCGATGATGATCCTCAATGTTCAGAGAGCATGTCCTGAGACTTTGGCAATTTTGGGAAAGACAGGGCAGTAAAAACAGAGACAGCAGTGTTATGATGCGGGTTTTCGGGCGAGTCGGATTCGAGCATGCATCATTCGCGCATCCCGAGGCAGGGCTGAGGCCCCTTTCTTTTTACGTTAAATTTAATTTGATAATTAGAAATTTCTGTAATAATTAATTTATTCTGTATTTGGACTGTATTATTTTGGGACTGTATTATTCTTTTGGGTCCCTCCGTGTGAGGGCATAATTGTAATAAGTGTGTGTGAGTGGTGTGCATGTCTTCCAACCCCCACTTCTTTCTCCCTTTTATTTACCTGCTTATGATGGTAGATTAGGGCATATTTAAAATTAGCATACCTTATGCAATGCATGCGTGCATCCATGCATTTGTTTACATGCATCGGGCTCGGTACATCATACAAACTGCATCGTACTTTCAATTCCAAATTGAATAGGTGTTATTTGTAGCATTCCATATGCCATGTTTAGGATAGCCGAGCCTGCCTAGATTACATCTTTGCATGTGTTAACATGAACTAGGATCATGCACATGATTACTAACTAGTTTCTGTTTTGGCTTGGAGTACTAGGTAAGCTTTTATGCTTTAGCATATCACATGTGTGTGAATGTTGCCATAATAGCATGATTACCATGAGGCTAGCTGCTTATATGATATAATTACTTGAATGCCTGTGGATGGAGGTTGAATTACCTAAATTGGAACAATGCATTAAAAACTGTGAGCTTTAAAGCCCCCTAGATAGTGGCACAACTGTCTTTTCTAAAGGCCCACTTGAGGGTGGCAAAACCTGCATTTTAGCCTACTTGCGAGTAGCAAACCATTTTTCAAAACAAACATGCAATGTTTTGTTCCAATTTAGGCGATTTGGTCTATACTTGTTTGCTGTGCGCATAACATAGTAATTCTAGGCTATTAATTGGAATAAGAACATGTAACGTTTTCAAAATCGGATATCACGGTTAGTAGAGGCCGGTCTTCGGACCGGGCGAAAGGGGGGTGCTCATAGCTGACCTTCCCCGATCGTACCCAAGCTCCCGAGCCGAGGCAACTTTGGTGATGACGGACACGTGGCCTTTGGCACCGAGTCAGGGTTTCCTAAATTTCCCATTAATAAAATATTTAGGTGGCGACTCTGTATCTGGCAAAGCAGTCCATGTTTGGCACTTCTTTCTAAAAATCTGTTTTTCTTCAAAACGATTTGCCAGAGTTGGACTCTTTGGTTCAGATTACGAACCGCGACAGACAATTGAGTCCTTCGAACTGTAGTGACCCAATATCGAACGAGGACGGGGGAGGACTCGCACTCCTCGCCCGGGACGCGTTCGGGGACGTCTACAGTTTCTGGCGACTCTGCTGGGGACTTTAGAGAGTTTGACTCGAACTCGTGATATCCTGTTTTGACTACACTTATGTGTTTCTTTGCATTGCATGTGCATTGGTGCGCCTAGGACACCGTGTTTGCCATCTGCCATTCCTGAACGGTTTGCCGGAGGCTTGTCTTGTCAAGGCATGACCATAAGGCTGACCGGTTATGGGCTCTGACAGCATGGGAACACAAACCTCGGTTTTACCGGGACACCCTCTTTGACCATTCGACCTAGTGCATATCGAAATCCATAGTGACCATTCCAAACTAGGACAGGTTGCTTACCCGATATAGGTTGTTTGAAACTGCTGTGTGCATAGTGAAACCCTAGCTCCTGAAAAAATAGGACAGGGAAACCCTACCCCAACATAGGGGTGTATTGGCTCTCTTTTACATGATATGTGCTTTTGGAGTGTATCTCTACAGGGAACGCGCATATCAGTTTGCAAGTTTTGGTATCCGGCCTGAGGGCACCAGTAACAGTATTTTGGGGAATCAGTTATCTGTGGGTACCAGATTCAGACTTGGGGGCAATGATTCAGAAACAGTAATCGGTATTTGAGGAACAGTGTATCGAGTTCACTAGCAGCGTGTTATCCAACTGCGTGTTATATGTTTATTTTATGCTGTTATGCTGCCCGATTGTCTGTTTATTTATACGCTTTATTTATCTTTTTATAGGGTAGTTGAGCACAATTGCTTCTGACCCGGTAGATATTCCCCAAGCACCCTGGATTAGAGGTCGTCGACTCCATCGATCTGAGGATCTGATAGACGGACAACCAGTGTACTACTCACTACCCCCGGTTACTAGACGGAGGTCAGTCAGGCAGAGGACATCAGTACAGCAGTCAGTTCAGAGGGCCTTATCTACCCCACCTGTGTTCAGTAGGGATCAGGATTCTGTGTCACCAACAGAGAGAGAATATATACCGGTAATCCAACCAGAGCAGGATAATATGGCTAGTTTGGAGGAGATGGTGCACCACCTCCAAGAGAGCATGAAAGCAATGCAGCAGGATGCCGTCCATCAGGCAGAATTCGCCAGGCAACAGGCCACAGTTGTGAGGGAACAGGCAGAGACAATTGCCAGACTAGAGTAGCAAACCGGAGCATCTGCTTCGCATCAAGCTCCTCCCCCACCAGGAGTTCCAAACCTTGGGGAGACAGCCAATGTTTGGAATGATACAGAACTGCCCACAGGACCACCCCCACCTCCAACCCTACCTCAAATCCAACCTCAGCTATCAAAAACACCCACCAACCTACCGGACTCTCCCTTTGAGTTCGAGACTGATCCCACCGCCCTAAAGTTGAGCAAACTTGAAAAGTTGTTCAAGAGATCCCAAGGGGTCAAGACCATCCCCGATATTGAAGATGGATATACCGACGCAGCTGTGACGCTGCCCGACAGATTCAAAATGCCTCATATTGATCGATTTGACGGGTCCGGGGACCCCATGGTACACTTAAGACTGTTTTCAGATGTTCTAAGGCCAATGGGCCTCAGTAGGCTTCAGAAGTTATCTTTATTTGGCCGGACCCTGTCGGGTGTGGCGGCCATATGGTATGCCAAGCTAGAAGATGACGTCAAGAGGAATTGGGACGAAATGGCTGAGGCCTTCATCGCGCAGTACTCATACAATACATAGATTGAGATTACGACCCATGATCTCGAGACG
The DNA here is from genome assembly GCA_036172215.1 of Camellia granthamiana. Lineage (NCBI taxonomy): Eukaryota > Viridiplantae > Streptophyta > Magnoliopsida > Ericales > Theaceae > Camellia > Camellia granthamiana. Next base: position 94,896,661 of record CM069908.1, on the reverse strand, counting down.
ACTAGGCAAGACCCTAAGGAGAGTTTTTCAGAGTTTGTAACCAGATGGAGGGCCAAGGCTTCGATGATGACCTTGAGGCCTACGGACAAAGACCAGATTCGGATGATTGTGCGCAATCTTCAGCCGAAGTTGATGCAAAAGATGATAGTACTCCCCTTTCCCACCTTTTCTGACCTACATGAAATGGGGGTGTAGATTGAAGATGCCTTGAAGCAGGGCTTGATTGATAGCGACTGGGAACAACCCCGACGAACTTTCAATCGTGGTAGCAATGCAGGCCCGAGTGGCACTACTACTACGAGAGCCTCCGAAGTGAGCATGGTCACCGCTAACCCCTCTTCGAGAAATACGGCAGCTGCACCATTCTCCGGCACGTCCGGAAGCAACCCACAAACAGCCAAATACCCACCCAGAAATACCAGAACCTTCGCCCCACTATATATGCCCCTATCCAAAGCTCTGGGGGTTTTGATCAAGAAAGGGCACCTGAAGCCCCTACCAGAAAAACTCCCCCCCTACCCATAACCCGGCCAAATATTGTGCATTTCACCAACAGCACGGTCATGACACTGATCTGTGTTTCCGGTTGCGCCACGAAATTCAAGATCTCATCGATAACGGGGTGATCTTGCCTCCCGAGAAACCCAATGTTACTACAAATCCCCTCCCCACACATAACCAAGCTCCACCGCCCAAAAGACTCAATTTCATCCATACCGGGGCCGTGTCCTACGACCCTAGTATCTATATCACACCCACCCACCTGCCTAAACCAGAGGTGTTCCTTCCCGATTGCATCGACTTGTGCATGATGGACATCTCCATGACCCAACCTAAGCTAGCAGTGGTGACCGCCGAGAACAGGAGAAAGGAGATTCCAAAGGAGAAGCAGGTTGTGGAGCCAGAGTCCGTGGAATCTGGGAGTTATGTTGGGAAGGCATATAGTCCGAGTGACTATATTTCATCAATAGGCCAAGATGGGCCCGGAATAGAATTGCCAACAGAGGAAGAGTTGTGTGTGATTCAAGGAGATAGTCTAGGACGGGGAACAGATGATGTAACAGCTGTGGAGGAGGACTTCGCCGATCTCCAGTTTTACAGTGACCAATACCCAGAGGACGCGGCAATCGCGTGGTTCGATTATGAGGATTCAGCGGAAGTTACCGGGTGGTTGGACGACCAACCTGATGTGATAGGAGAACTTCAGTCAGAGCAGGGCTCAGCAGGGTTGAGAATATCAGTAACGGCCGGAAGGGCTGAAGAGCAGAGCACATCGCCGGAGGGCGCCGGTGTCAAGAATTTCGCCCGAGATTGGAACATTTTGAGTGCGGAGATTATCGAACAGTCAGTTATGTCAGAACAAGCAAGTTTTGAAGATTCCGAGAGAATCAGGAAGGCGAAGGCCCATGTGGAAGTTGAAACTGCTGTGTGCACAGGAACCGAGAATGTTGCAGGCATGTGGATGGAAGGTGCTGCAAGCGCGAGAACAGTCATACCAGAGCCGGACAGGTGTCTGTCAGCCGCTGACGGAATGTGATGGGAAGATGAGGACTTGTGTCTTGCCCACACGGATGAAGATTGGGGGAATAACCAACCTGATGACACCTGGTACCTTGGAGAGGTCGACCACATGACGCGGAGTGGACGGTATTTCAAACCCCCACACTTAGATCAGCCAGAGGCCTCGGGGAAGGATAGAAAAGCCAAGAAGCAAAAGGACAAGCAACTTGAGGAGGAAGCTGTACTCAAACAGCTAAAAAAGATACAAGCAGACATCTCCATCTGGGGACTGCTTATGGCCTCACGAGTACATAGGCAGGCTGTCCTGACGGCCATGGATAAGGCCAAACTCTCCATAGAGACTACACCAGAGCAGCTGGTTGGGCTGGTCTTCCCGGGAGGAGGTTCCCCGGCATTAACCTTTTCGGATAAAGAACTTCCGCCTGAGGGCGTAAATCACAATAGGCCCCTTTACATCTCTGTGGAATGTAGAGATAAGTGGATACCGGTGGTACTTGTCGATACCGGGTTTGCCATCAACGTCTGCCCAGCAAGGACGGCGTATGCAATTGGCTTGAAAACTGCAGATTTCATACCGACAGCCCAAGTCATCCGGGCATATGACAATACAAGTAGAGAAGTAATGGGAACAGTTAAAGTTCAGACAAAGGTTGGGCCAGGGCAGCACGAGATAGATTTCCATGTCCTAGAAGTTCCCGCAACTTTTAATTTGCTTTTAGGGCGGCCGTGGCTGCACCAGGTGAAGGTAGTATCATCTACTTTGCATCAAATGGTGAAATACCCCTACGGGAAGGGAGTAGCCATTGTCTTTGGGAATTCATCAATCCACCCACCACCGGAAGTATCCACGCCTGTTCTAGAGATCGAGCACGGCATGGAAGATGTGTTCATATCAGGTTTTACCTTGGCCGAGGCTCAGGTCGTACAGAATATCATGGCCGTTAACGAAGGAATATACGTCAGTGCTCAAGCAGTGTATCTCATGAACAAGCTCCAATACATCCCCGGGATGGGATTAGGGAAGAGTGGCCGTAAGGGCATTGCAGCGTTGGCTGAAGTGCTGCACAACCCTCATACCTTCGGCTTGGGTTATCTGCCCACCAAGGAAGATTGGGTAAGAAAAGGAAAAGAGATGGCGGGAAGAGCCAAAGAAAACAGATGGGAAAACCTTTTGAATTGATGCATCGGCCCATCCAAGGTACCCTGAACGGACGCTTCGTCCGGGAGGGGGAAGACTTTCCATTCTGTGGTTTTCCGGATCCGTGGCTGAATGCAGAGAAGAAACGTGTGCCAGGATTCGAAATTTTCTTTGACCTGCAGTTATCTGGGGATGATGTTGCTGAAGAGCAGACAGACCCAACGGTTGAGACTGAGCATAGCAAAGAAATGGAGTCTGCGGACACAGAGTTCGAAATGGGGGTAGCATTGGCATGTCTACTTTCAGATCCTTTGATCGACCAGTTGTGCTTGGGGGATGACTCCTTGGTGTCCATGATCGGAGATGAAATGGCTGCGGGCCTACAATCAGCTATTTTGGATACATCCATCGCACCCTCTCTCACCTGGCAGTACGGGGAGGGATTCTTGTCAAGCAGCACCGGGTCAGGTAGTGAGCCGGAATCTGATTCCACCGAGTCTTGTGAGTCGGAATCAGGTTCCAGCTCGTCTGAGTCTGAGTCCGGTATTCCTGGGGGTGATAACTCGGATGCCACAGTCCTGTCCAGGTCATCTTTTTCTTTCTCTTTTGAGTCTGTTGTAACAGAAGAATTGGACGGTTCGGAAGTATCTAATGAGAATGAGGTGACTGTGGTTTCCGAGTACTTTTCTGTGCCTTTGGTTTATTGCTTAAATCAGGACTTTCAAAATTTTGATGAAAACGACGAGGACGAAATTCCTCCAGTTTTGCAACGACTAATTGAACAAGAGCAGGAGAGGTTTGTTAAACCCTTAATTGATGAAATCACTACCGTGAACATTGGTACTGAGAAGGACCCGCGGCTGGCCCAGATCGGGTCCACGTTGTCTTCGGAGGAACGCGAGCGCTTAGTCGCTTTATTAAAAGATTTCAAAGATGTTTTCGCGTGGTCCTACGAAGACATGCCTGGAATCGATCCTGAGATTGTACAGCACCGGATCCCTCTTGACCCCGAGGCCCGACCTGTCAAACAGAAGCTCAGAAGGATCCGCCTTGATTGGGCCATTAAAATCAAAGAAGAGGTCACCAAGCAGATTGACGCAGGCTTCCTGCTGGTATCCGAATACCCGACTTGGTTGGCCAACATTGTTCCAGTGCCGAAGAAGGATGGCAGAATCTGGGTATGTGTGGATTTCAGGGATTTGAACAGAGCCAGTCCGAAGGATGACTTTCCCTTACCGCATATCGACGAGTTGGTAGATTTCACAGCGGGGCATGCTTTGCTTTCGTTTATGGATGGTTTCTCAGGTTATAATCAGATAGTAATGGCGCCTGAAGACCGGGAGAAGACTGCTTTTACCACCCCGTGGGGTACGTATTGCTATAGAGTGATGCCATTTGGGTTGAAGAATGCTGGGGCTACATATCAACGGGCTGCAACCACGATACTGCATGACATGATCCATAAAGAGGTCGAGGTGTATGTGGACGACATGATTGTCAAGTCTAAAGAAAGAGAGGGCCACTACACCGCCTTGCAAAAGTTTTTCCGAAGGATCAGAGAATTTCGGCTGCGGTTGAATCCTCAGAAGTGTACATTTGGTGTTACAGCGGGGAAAATGCTGGGATTTCTAATTACTCAAAGGGGCATCGAAGTCGACCCTTCTAAAATCAAGGCCATCTTAGAAATGCCACCACCAATGACTGAAAAGGAGGTGCGAGGCTTTCTAGGTAAAGTGCAATTCATAAGGCGGTTTATTTCAAAACTAACCTTAACTTGTGAACCACTTTTTGGTCTTCTGAAGAAAGGAAAGAAGTTCCAATGGGACGACCGATGCCAAGCTGCATTTGAACAGATTAAAGAATATCTACAGAATCCGCCCGTGTTGTCACCACCAAAGCCGGGAAAACCGTTGATACTGTACCTGTCAGTAACTGAAACTACAATGGGCTGCATGCTCGCACAAGAGTCGGAAGATAAAGTGGAAAGGGCCATCTACTATCTGAGCAAGAAGATGTTGGATTATGAGACCCGCTACACTCCGCTGGAGAAGGCCTGTTTGGCCTTGGTATGGGCTACTAGGAAGCTGCGGCACTACCTGTTAGCTCACTCGGTAATGTTGGTTTCACGACTTGATCCCATCAAATATCTTTTCGAGAAACCAGCACTTACGGGTAGGCTAGCTCGTTGGCTGCTGTTGCTCTCCGAGTTTGATTTGAAGTACGTGACGTGCAAGTCAGTGAAAGGGAGAGCGGTAGCAGAGTTCCTTGTCGACCACCCGGTTGAAGGGGATGAAGCGGTTGAGTACCTATTCCCAGATGAAGCTATTCTGCACATCGAAGATGAAACTTGGACGATGTACTTTGACGGAGCGTCAAATCAGTACGGGTATGGGATAGGGGTGTTGTTGATAGTGCCTGACGATTCTCGTATCCCTTTAGCATTCAAGCTTCAGTTCAAAGTCTCGAACAATGAGGCAGAGTATGAGGCATGTATTGCCGGTCTGGAAGCGGCCCTAGAACTAGGGGCAAGGCGATTGGACGTCATTGGGGATTCGAACCTTATTGTGTCGCAAGTGAAAGGAGATTGGAAAGTAAAAGAGGAAAAGATGATAATTTACCACCAGACCTTGGATTTGTTAATTCCTCGGTTTGAGAAGCTAAATTTCACTCACCTAGTAAGAGAGAACAACAGGTTTGCAGATTCGCTAGCAACTCTATCTTCCATGATAGACATCCCATCTGGGGTCCGGATGCGTCCAGTCATTATTGACCAGAAATTTGCACCTGCCTACGAGTCAATCTCTGCCATAGATGAAGTGCAGGATAACAACCCTTGGTATTACGACATATGGAACTTCTTGGAGAAGGAGGCATATCCACCAGGGGCAAATGCCAAGGACAAAAGGGCAATTAGAAGAATGGCTGTTCACTTTATCATCTGTGGGGGTAAGTTGTACAAAAGAGGTCACCTGGGAATGCACAAGCTGTGTGTGGAAGATGAAGAGTCGAAGCGCCTGATGGAGGCCATCCATGGAGGAGAATGTGGGGCACATATGAATGGGGTGATGCTGGCACGAAAGATCCTCAGACAAGGCTACTACTGGTCTACCATGGAGGAAGATTGTATCGGCTTTGTTCGGCGATGCCACAAATGCTAGATTCACACAAATCGCATGAACATCCCGCCGTCAAAGCTGTACAACATGACGTCGCCATGGTCGTTCTCAGTTTGGGGAATTGATGTGATTGGGGCTGTTACCCCGAAGGGGTCAAATGGGCATGAGTTTATCTTGGTAGCAATAGATTACTTTACGAAGTGGGTCGAGGCCCAATCTTATGCTGTGTTGAAGGCTTCGCATGTCGCAAAGTTCATCAGAAACAACATTATCTGCCGTTTTGGGGTCCCGAATGAGATCATTTCGGACAATGGTTCTCACTTCAAGAAAGAGGTGATTGATTTGTTGGAGAAATATAATGTGGCTTTTCATAAGTCATCCACATATCGGCCACAGACCAACGGAGCAGTTGAGGCCGCCAACAAAAACATCAAACACATACTGCAGAAGATGGTGGAGACCTATCGAGACTGGCCAGATAAGTTGCCGTTTGCTCTGTGGGGCTACCGAACGTCAATTAGAACTTCTACTGGGGCGACTCCGTATTCCTTGGTTTATGGCATGGAGGCCGTTCTACCTATAGAGATTGAGGTTCCGTCTTTACGAGTATTGGCTGAGTGTCAGATAGCCGAGGCAGATTGGCAGCAGAGCAGATTCGAGGAACTCATGCTTTTCGATGAAAGAAGGCTGAAAGCACTCTATCATGTCCAAGGTTATCAACGCAGGATCGCTCGGGCTTTTAACAAGAAGGTTAAGTCTAGGAATTTGAAAGAGGGAGATTTGGTACTCAAGGACAACCGAGCTCCCATCCATGACCCAAGGGGCAAGTTTAGACCAAATTGGACTGGTCCTTATATCATCAAGTCTATCTGGTCAGGTGGAGCTGTGGTTCTGATGGACCTAGATGGCCTAGAGTTCTCCTAACCGATCAACATGGACAAGTTGAAGAAATACTATCCCTGAGAGGCTCGCTAGGCCGAAAACCCGAAAGGGCGACCTAGGCAAAATTCAGAGTACAAAAAAATAGAAAATATAAAAACTAAGCTCGCAAGGTTGAAAACCCGCAAAGGGCGGCCTTGGCAAAAGTTAGAGCGCAAAAGGAGAGTGAAAATATTCGAGTGAACCCAAGCCTGAACTACGTAAGGCTTGATTCCCATTTTTGGGATACGTAGGCAGCTTCATCCTAAAGTTCAGCCATAAACTCTTCCCTGATTAACTTTGTCCATTTGATCATCTTGGTCATCTTTGCCCATTAGCATTTATCGCAATCTCCGGTGCAGTGCTTTGCAGACTAGGGGCAACTTTCCGTTGCCATTCAATGTGCTGCAGTACCATTCAAACAAGGGGCAACTTTCCAGTTGCTAGGATCTGGGGTTGTGCATCTCAGTGACAGATTTCAGGCGTGTCCAGTTTTGATCCATATCGAAAATAGTCTCGAAAAGTTTTAATGAAGGTGACTTTGTTCAAATAAATCTTTTTACAACTAAGACCATTTCTGGACCAAAACGGAAAATTTTCAGTACCACAACCTTCAAATTCATTGATTTCAAACAGAGTTCTCTTGTTCTTGCATACAATTGAAGTTGCTTTTTATTACATTCATAAAGAAAACTTGAAAGTACTAATAAAGCAATAAATTCGGGGCATGGTCAAGTCAAAAGTCCCTGCGCCCCCTCCCAGAGCTGGTCGAAGCCTCTGATGTCAAAGTGGGCCCTTCCTGTGCCTCTTCATTAAGCCAATCCAAGCACTCATCAGACAAAGTGCAACTGAAAATAGGGGCGGGGGGCAGGAGTTCTCTAGTTCTCCACGCGGCGGCCTGTCGGATAAGCTGCGCACCTCGGACCGGAAATGCAGCTGGATACTCTATCCCTTCCGGCGGGCAAGTCTGATCGTGACCAAACTGGCGCAGGATACGGAATGGAAAGTAGAAGACACAGTGAGTCAAGCCAATCAAACGGATCCCAGTGTCCTGGAACATGCTATTGCTCATTGCCGGGAGATTGAGCCAAGGACAGCGCCACGCAATGCGGTCTGCGGACAAGCTGCACATCCATTTGAACCACCAACCCTCATCAAGGGCGTCAACTAGGCGTTGCCGAAAGGAGTAACCGCGAGCTGAGTAAGCTGGACAGGAGTCCACAACCTGCAGTTTATCCATCAACCTGCAGTTTATCCATCAACCATACCTGGGGAGGGATGAAAAATGAGAGAATAAAGAATAGAGAGATGTACGAAGAGAGAAAAAGTAAGAAAAGGGTTTTGTGAGAAAAACTGAGCCTGAGGGCCGAGCGATGTGAGCAAATGTATATGTGAGATTGGGTGGGAAACATTACCTGAAGTAATAGTGGACTCCCTGCTAATCTGGTCGTCTCTCGACGATAAAAGGCGTCTAAGCCCAGCAACGTCTCAGCCAGAATCATGGCAATGCAGCTTTTGCCTTCCTTCAAGCCTTGGGCAACCTCAATCAACCGGACACTAGACCCTCCGGAACCAGAAACAAACAGGAAATGAGATAGCATGCACGAACAGAGGGCATGTCGTCGAAAGCCTTGCCAATGATGATCACTGCGGTCACCGATATCAGAAAACCGATAAACCAGGCTAGGAATGTCCAGCATTTCGTCGCGAATTAGGGATCGAGAATCGTACATGGTAAGGCCACACATTCGTCCTAAAGCTTGGGCATGGCCGAAATTGAGTTGGGGCCAAATTTCCTCGTCACGCTTGCACTCCATTAGAGCTTGGAAATCTTCGAAGGTAGGGCACACCTCTTGCCCGCTAAAGCTGAAGACGTGTGTCACCGGATTCCAAAACCTTGCCGCGGCGTGAAGGAATGGAAAATGCAGCGGGGTACGACGCAAAGTGAATAGCGCGTTTACGCTGAAGGCCCGGAAATTCAGCTTTTCCGAGCCATCCAAGTTGTTAATCCAAGTTGCGAGATTTTGGGCAAAGAATTCCTCCATTTGGAGTAAATCAGTGTGGAAATGAAGAAAACTACGAAGCTGGAGTCTTTTGTAGGGGATAAGGTTGAATGGAGGACAGGTGTCAGCATTCTGCTGGTTCCTTTCATTCTTTGCCGACCGGCCAAATATATTGCCGACCGGCCAAATAGATTGCCGACCGGCCATCTGTTTTGGCCGATGGATCACCTTTTCGGCCGATGGCCTTTCTCACGGCCGATCACCTTTCTGATTGGCCGGTGGTTCTCCCCCTTGCCCTCTGAGCTGTTTATGCTAAGAGTTTGGAGAATCCCACCATTTCCAATACCTTCCAGTGATCAATTCTCATGAGGGCGCACCCATTTGTTTATCGAGTTGTTGTATATTTGCTTATCGAGTTGTATTTCACTCTCTTTAAGTCTTTGTATTGTTTATCAAGTTGTACTCGCGCCTGTTTGGTCATAACGAGTCCCTCTGTTTTGCTTATCGAGTTGTAATTGGTTCACTACCTGATTATTACGATGCGATGCTTCCTTTTCAAAAGCACAATGTCAATTTTAGTCACATTGTTATGTGATACCTTGCGATGCGATATGTTGCACGTGCAAATGCAACATCTTTTTGAACAAATAACTGTTTCATTTCTGTCATGTATTTCTAAAGAAGAGAGAAGAAAAATATGCGATTTCAAAAAATAGTACCTGCCTGAGGCAGTGCAATGTGCTTAAACTCCTAATAAAAAGGAAAGTAAAGCAGGAAAATAACAGGGTAGCAGGGTACCGGAATGGATACCAGTAACCTCCCCTCTCGGCTGTTGTACCTTTCGCGCCCTTGTTCGGGTCAATTGTGTGGTTTGGCACCTTCATCACTCAAGGCAATACGAGAAAATGCACTGTCAGAACGCAAGTGGACCTTCGAGTTGACCTCAGGCCACGACTTTTGTGAGCGATGCTCGATACATGCGAAGGACACCCCTTCCGTATCCTTTTTATATCTTGTGAATTCCGTAAATCAATTTCAATTATATTGTGCTGCAGTACGTTGCATTTCAACATCGTGTTTTACCATGTTCAATTTCAAGTTCCTTTTTATACACATTGCGTACACGTGTGCATTGCTTTACTGATATGTGTTCAAGTTCCTTTTTATACACATTGCGTGCACGTGTGCATTGCTTTACTGATATGTGTTCAAGTTCCTTTTTATACACATTGTGTGCACGTGTGCATTGCTTTACTGATATGTGTTCAAGTTCCTTTTTATACACATTGCGTGCACGTGTGCATTGCTTTGCTGATATGTGTTCAAGTTCCTTTATATACACATTGCGTGCACGTGTGCATTGCTTTACTGATATGTGTTCAAGTTCCTTTTTATACACATTGCGTGCACGTGTACATTGCTTTACTGATATGTGTTCAAGTTCCTTTTTATACACATTGCGTGCACGTGTGCATTGCTTTACTGATATGTGTTCAAGTTCCTTTTTATACACATTGCGTGCACGTGTGCATTGCTTTACTGATATGTGTTCAAGTTCCTTTTTATACACATTGCGTGCATGTGTGCATTGCTTTACTGATATGTGTTCAAGTTCCTTTTTATACACATTGCATGCACGTGTGCATTGCTTTACTGATATGTGTTCAAGTTCTCTTTTCATACACATTGCGTGCATACGTGCATTGCTTTACTCACATGTGTTCAAGTTCTCTTTTCATACACATTGCGTGCACGTGTGCATTTGCTTTACTGATATGTGTTCAAGTTCTCTTTTCATACACATTGCGTGCATACGTGCATTGCTTTACTCACATGTGTTCAAGTTCTCTTTCCGTACACATTGCATGCATACGTGCATTGCTTTACTCACATGTGTTCAATCATACTATCTTGCTATACACATTGCATGCGTTGTCACGCACTTTCGACTGCATTGTCATGCATGTTGCTAACGGCATTGTACCTGTTAAGTTTGCTTTCTTTGCAGGCACGATATTGTATGCACGGCTCATTTGAGGCCGGTGCAACCGGACGAGCCGCACAGGTATTGTATCCTCCGAGTGAGACGTATTGAGAATTGCATAATTCTCTTACATCCTTTCTGCATTGTAGTGTAGTTTGGTGTATGCTAGCTTATAACTGTCGCATGCGTGCTTCATTACAGCTTTCTTTGCATGATTATGAGTTATGCTCGGCTCCTTGCATTTTCAGTTGCATTTTGCCCCTGCCTTCGGGCGCATATCTTGTTTGTCTTGCATGTTTGTCTAAGTCTTCAGCCTTGTCAAAAATGGGTCGTCTCTGGGCTTTGACATTCACTCCTGTCATTGTTATGACTTCCGAGTTCTGTCAAAGAGGGGCAACTGTAGACACCCCATTTTTGACCGTCCTCAAGACTTAGACGTCACCGTTTGAACACCCGGTGATTATCCATGTTTGTGTTCGTTTGGAGTTCCCGGAGGTCTCGGCTACGCGCCCTGCCTTAGGATCTCCGAACTCGACCGCTTTGTGTCTGGTTTTGCACCAAACACTTGTGTTTTGCCTTGAAGGGCAGGGAATGGCTTTTTGGCCATCCCCACATCCCATCGGCTCCCCCCTTGCATCACCGGCCGTTTATGGAGGCTGTCGGCTGTGGTTTCTTAGTATTCATGGCCGATCGGCACTATATGTTGCCGACCGGCATTTTTTTTGGGCCGATGATCCTTTTAGCTGGCCGGCGTGCACCCCTTGAACCCCTGAGACATGGTGCATGCCAGCTGTGCCAGATGGAATGCACCATCACATTTCCCCGTGCATAAGTGTGACCTTTTTGCACCCTTGAACCCTCTAAGCTTCTAGAAGCTTGACCCTTTGGCCAAAGCTTCTTGAAGAAGCTTGGCCAGTTGTCTTGGCTTCTCCAAGAAGCCAAGACCTTCTTGCACCCCCCTTTTGAACCTTTTCCCTTGCTTAGCCACTAAGTTTTAGGCTTGCCTTGGCCCATATAAACACCACCTCTCTCCCTTTGAGAGGGGTTGGCCATTCTTGATCAAAAACCAGAGATTGTGTCTCTATATATCTGATATATACTCCCTCTCTCTACATTTTCCCTCTCTCTCCTCTTGTGTGTGTGTTCTTAGGCCTAAAAGTGCACTTTTACCTTACTTTTGCACCAATACACACACCATTACACCTTAGCTCGAGATTGGGAAGCTTGGAGGGTTGCTTGTTGAGTTTTTGGACTGGTTTTGATCAGTAGAGGAGGGCTGCACCACCTGTTCTTCAAGTGTTCTTCAAGGGTAAGTAAGTTACTTTAGTTTCCCCATTCTTGCAACAAGTTTCTACCTATCTTGCTTTGTGTTTTGAGCTTTGTGTATAACTGAAAAAAGTCTTAGATTTTCTTGCTTTTGAACTCTCATTAAGGTTGTTTTGTGGTTTGAGTGCAAACTCACCCTCTTAGGCTTTATTTTGGCCTATTTGGTGTCTTTACTTTGAGCCTTGTTGGTTTTGTTGTTTTTGTTGTTTTTGTCTTCTCACCACTGAAAATCAGTGTTTTTTTTAGTGTTGAGTAAGGTGGTTTGAAGTTTTGTATAGGGGAGGGACACCCTTCTCCCCTTTGTCCCTTTCTTGCCTTTGTCTTTGGCCAAAAGGGTAGCATGCATGAGTAGTTGCATTTGGCTTCATGTAACAGCGCCCGCGTGGGGGCCTCGATGCTACTACAGTTCGGACTCCCCTGTTGTTTTGTGGTTCTAAATCTTGAACCAAAGAGTCCAACTCTGGCAAATCGTTTTGAAGAAAAACAGATTTTTGAAAAGTAGTGCCAAACATGGACTGCTTTGCCAGATTACAGAGTCGCCACCTAAATATTTTATTTTTGGGAAATTTAGGAAACCCTGACTCGGTGCCGAAGGCCACGTGTCCGTCATAACCAAAGTAGTCTTGGCTCGGGAGCTTGGGTACGATCGGGGAAGGTCAGCTATGAGCACCCCCTTTCGCCCGGTTCGAAGACCCGGCCTCGACTAACCGTGATATCCGATTTTGAAAACATTACATGCTCTTATTCCAATTATTAACCTAGAATTACTATGTTATGCGCACGGCAAACAAGTATAGACTAGATTGCCTAATTTGGAAATAAACATTGCATATCCGTTCGTTTTGAAAATGCTTTGGAATTGGCTACTCGCAAGTAGGCTAAAACACGGATTTAAATGAGTTTTCCAACTCAAGCAACCCAACCTCCACCCACAGGCATTCAAACAGTAATATCTCATGTAAGCACTTAGCCGCATGGTAAGCATACTGTCATGTCAACATTCATACGCATGCGAGATGCTAAAGCATAAAGACTTACATCGTACTCCGTGCCAAAACAAGAAACTAGTTAGCAAACATGCATGTCCCTAGTTCATGTTAAATGGCTAATGCAACACAGGCAAGGATGCAATTTAGAGTAGGCTCGGCTAACCCTAAAGGTGGCATGTGAAATGCACTTTATTCGATGCATGTATTCAATTTGGAGTTGAAAATATAATGCAGTTTGTATGATGTACCGAGCCCGGTGCATGTCAACAAATGCATGGATGCACGCATGCATAGCATAAGGTATGCTAAAATAAACGTGCCCTAATACTAACCATCAAAGCAGGTAAGTAAAAGAGAAGAAAGAAGTGGGGGTTGGAAGACATACACACCACTCACCCACACTTATTACAGATATGCCCTCGCTCGGAGGGACCAAAAGAATAATACAGATAATTAACTACGCAAGCTAATTAAATATTACAAATTGCCTGAATTAATTTACAAATTAACTAAGCTAATTAAAATAATAAACCGCCTCGGAAGGAGAGCCAAATGCAGCGCATGGTCGGGACTTGCTCGGAGTTGCACTGCCATGCATGATTTGCCTCTGTTTTCCCTGCTTTCCTCCTCTGAAGACTGCTAAAGTCTCAGGAATGCCTCTCAGGACCCTGGGGGACATCACCGGCTGAGTAGGACTTCCACCGGCAGTAGAATGAGCTCATCGGCACTGAATTCATCCATCGGCCATCAATAGACTGCCGGTCGGCACTAAATACTGTCGGCCGGCACTGAATGTCTGCAGAACCTGCAACTCACAGCAGCAGAGGGCAAAAACTTGCATGGCAATGTTATTCAAGCAATGTATGCACCAATCATGCCCCTTATCATATTTGCGACTCAAAGTGGCATGTGCCTCGATTCTCGGGCCACCAATCACGCATTTTCATGCATGATGGCCCAAAGAACCAAGTATGCAACTTTAATTTCAAATGCATGCAAACCAAACAAACACAAAAGGGTGCCAAACCTCTATCATGACTTGGTCAAGAGGTAGAGCATGCATGCCAATGCAATGTGACCCTAAGCATGTCAACTAGGCATGCAACATGGCAATGCAATGTACTTATGCAAACATGCAAGCAAGCATGCAAGGCAAGCATGCAAACCAAATAAAAGAAAGCCTCTAATCATGAATTAGGCAACTCTAAGTAGGCTCAAAATCAATGGCCAAAGCTTAAGATGTGAGGGCCAAACGCACATACACACATGCACATGTTAAGACACCAACTTAAGCATTAAATAAGCGAGCTTTAAGCACACTTAAAGGGAGCTAAACATGGACAACTAGCATGCATAGAAAGCTCTGAAAATCATGCAAAACATGGTGCCAAACCAAGTCAAAGTAGACCGCACAAAGTATGCAAATGGTCTAAGACTTAAGGCAAGTCAATGAGGCTTTGAACTATACTTATGCAAGACAATTATGGCATGCATTAAACAACTAAAAACAGGTTTTTAGCATGTTAAAACAAAGCCAAAAGGCTACTTAGATGGCATCTAAGAGGCTTGAAATCAAAGGCATGCATAAGTGCCCTTTCAAGGAGCATACAACATAAGCTCAAGAAGCAACAAAGAGGCATGCAATGTAAACATATGAACATGCCTTAGGGACTGAAATAATGCTATTAATGGTGCCAAACCACTAAAAATAATGCAAGCATGGCATGCTACACATTCATGCTCTTAAGGCCAACAAGCCAAATGCAAGGAGGCTATATAATGCATGCTAAGATTGACCAAAACAACTTAGGACAGACCTAAAGCATGGCAAAATAAGCACAAAATCTTCATGAATCTAAGCCTAAAGCATGCTCAAACTAGGGTTAACAACCATAGGCATGTTAAGGCACCAAGGAAGCATTACAAAGCATCTATGCAAAACAAGCAAGGAGTACTAAAACCAACACATAGCAATGTTAAATCATGATATCCTAAGCATGAACAACAGTCCATACATGCTCAACACACACTCAAGCACAATGCTCCCTCAAGAGGCAAAACTTGCCCTTTTCAAGGACATCAAGGAGAGGGGGTAGCCCTCTCCTTCTTGGGACTTTAAGGCATCATCTTCACCACTGAAATCCCTCAAGATTTCAATGGTGAAGAGACCCAAACACCAAAATCCCGGATCTCAACAAAATAGCACAAAAATGGGCCTTTTCAAGGCCTAAGGGTGGTCAAACCCTTCCAAACCACAAAACACTCTTAATAGACAATAAAGAGGACTAAAAAATAGAACTTTTATGTGTTAATCACTAAGCACAAAAATAGTTCTAAACTATGCAAAATGGAGTGCAAAAATGGGGAATATAAAGCAAGTTTCTCACCCTTGTTGACCTTCTTCACAAAGGTTGATGTTGTTGCTTCCTTGAGCTCAAATCCAACCAAGAACTTCAAGAACCAGCCCTTAGAACCTCAGTAACCAAAGGAAGGTGAAACACTAGGTGTTGATGAGCAATAGTAAGTCACAAACACCTAGTGTACAAATAAGAGGGAAGAAGAGAGATAGGATAGATACAAAACTTCTAACCTAAAACCAGAGCTTCTTCTCTGTCTTTTTTCTCTAAAATGTTGAACCTTTCTAACCCTTTAGCCAAGAGAAGAGCTCCTTCTCTTATAGGCAACAAAGCTTACAAGCTAAGCAAGTCAAGAGGTTGATCCCTCCATACACGTGTATGGAGGGAAAGAAGATGCAAGACAGCTGCCTAAAAATATCTCAAAAAGCAACTGAACAGTAGTCGGCATGGCAAAATTGTCATTTTGCCAAAAAGGAGTGCCGACCGGCAACAAAGAGTGCCGACAGGCACAATATAGTGCCGATGGCAACACCAACCAACCGGTGGCCTCTAGCCACTGCCGGTGGTGTGTGGGGATGCCTCACAAGGCATTCCCTGCCCCTCCAAGGCAAAGCACAAGTGTTTGGTGCAAAACCAGACACAAAACGGTCGAGTTCGGAGGTCCTGAGGCAAGGCGCATAGCCGAGAACTCCGGGAACTTGCCTCGAACTCCGGGAACTCCAAATGAACACAAACATGGATAATCACCGAGTGTTCAAGCGGTGACGTCCAAGTCTTGAGGGCGGTCAAAAATGGGGTATCTACACTTCATTTCAGAGTTTTTTTTGGGTGTTTTAGAGCATGTTTAACCTCTGTCTAATGTGGGTTTTTTGGCCCTTAGCATGCTTTTCATACTTGCTTTATAACCCTCCATTTGGCTTGGAAATGTGCCATGCCATTAGCCTAGCATATCTTCATGTTTTGGCTTAGCTTATTGAAGCATTTGACCATGATTTGTCATGTTTTAGATCTGTTAGCCACTGATTTTGTCATGTTTGGCATGATTAGTATAGTTGCTTTGTGTTTTGGCTTGTAAGCCTTAAGCATTTTGACTTCTAACATGTTTAGTTTGGACCATCCTCATGATTTGGCATCATTTAGGATCCTATTTCAGTCCATAAATCATGTTTGTATGTTTGCATATGTAGCTTGTTTCATGCTTTAAGGGTGTGCCCTTTCATGCCTAGGAATAGGCCTTATGCATGCTTGTGTGTTTAAGGTGTTTTGGGGCTGCCATATCAAGGGGTTTGGGTGTATTTTTCCATGCTAGAACTCTGTTTTATATGCCTAGTATGTGCCATGAGTGGTCATGTTGGTGGTAGTGGAATACCCCTTGTTTATGCCTTGGTTTTAGGCCCATTTGTTTGCATGCTTGCATGAGTGTTGGTCTACCATTTCGGGCACATTTTGCCACTGTTTTGGGGAGGTTTGAGGTCTGCCCCATTGTGGTTAAGTTCACCATTGCACATTTATTTGATGCTTGTTGCATGCTTGGTCAATATGGTCTTGACACATGTCAATCCCATTGCCTTAAGTGTCCATGTTTGCATCACACTTTGCATCTTGCATGCCTAGTATTGCACACTTGCCATAATATGTTGCATAGCATTTGGAATGCCTTGCATTTTAGCATCATGTTGTATTGTTGAGCCATGTTTGCATAACATGCATTGCATTACTTGGTTTGGGGTGTTAAACCAAGTGTGAGAAATGAGGGGTGTTTGTACCTCAAGTGACGAAACACACCTCAATTCTCATGTCACTAAGGCCCTTGATCTTGACATGATGGGGACTTAGTTTTCATCTTTGTGTTGCATGCATTTTTACATTGAAATGCAATCTTGGTTTCTTAGGCTATCATGCACCAAGATGCATAATTGATGGCCCAAGAACCAAGGGTCATGCTTCCTTGAGTCCCATACATGATAGGGAGCATTGGCCATGCTTACATTTGCTCAAAAACTCTATGTCATGCACTGTCTGTCTGCTGCTGCTGTCAAACTGTCCTCTGTAGGAATTTTGTGCCGACCGGCAGGATATAGTGCCGACCGGCACTGTATGGGTGGCCGATAACCTCATTGGCAGCCGGTGACTATTGTGCACGGCCGGTGGGCATTCTATTCAGCCGATGATGATCCTCAATGTTCAGGGAGCATGTCCTGAGACTTTGGCAATTTTGGGAAAGACAGGGCAGTAAAAACAGAGGCAGCAGTGTTATGATGCGGGTTTTCGGGCGAGTCGGATTCGAGCATGCATCATTCGCGCATCCCGAGGCAGGGCTGAGGCCCCTTTCTTTTTACGTTAAATTTAATTTGATAATTAGAAATTTCTGTAATAATTAATTTATTCTGTATTTGGACTGTATTATTTTGGGACTGTATTATTCTTTTGGGTCCCTCCGTGTGAGGGCATAATTGTAATAAGTGTGTGTGAGTGGTGTGCATGTCTTCCAACCCCCACTTCTTTCTCCCTTTTATTTACCTGCTTATGATGGTAGATTAGGGCATATTTAAAATTAGCATACCTTATGCAATGCATGCTTGCATCCATGCATTTGTTTACATGCATCGGGCTCGGTACATCATACAAACTGCATCGTACTTTCAATTCCAAATTGAATACGTGTTATTTGTAGCATTCCATATGCCATGTTTAGGATAGCCGAGCCTGCCTAGATTACATCTTTGCATGTGTTGCATTAGCCACTTAACATGAACTAGGATCATGCACATGATTACTAATTAGTTTCTGTTTTGGCTTGGAGTACTAGGTAAGCTTTTATGCTTTAGCATATCACATGCGTGTGAATGTTTCCATAATAGCATGATTACCATGAGGCTAGCTGCTTATATGATATAATTGCTTGAATGCTTGTGGATGGAGGTTGAATTACCTAAATTGGAACAATGCATTAAAAACTGTGAGCTTTAAATCCCCCTAGATAGTGGCACAACTGTCTTTTCTAAAGGCCCACTTGAGGGTGGCAAAACCTGCATTTTAGCCTACTTGCAAGTAGCAAACCATTTTTCAAAACAAACATGCAATGTTTTGTTCCAATTTAGGCGATTTGGTCTATACTTGTTTGCTGTGCGCATAACATAGTAATTCTAGGCTAATAATTGGAATAAGAACATGTAGCGTTTTCAAAATCGGATATCACGGTTAGTAGAGGCCGGTTTTCGGACCGGGCGAAAGGGGGTGCTCATAGCTGACCTTCCCCGATCGTACCCAAGCTCCCGAGCCGAGGCAACTTTGGTGATGACGGACACGTGGCCTTTGGCACCGAGTCAGGGTTTCCTAAATTTCCCATTAATAAAATATTTAGGTGGCGACTCTGTATCTGGCAAAGCAGTCCATGTTTGGCACTTCTTTCTAAAAATCTGTTTTTCTTCAAAACGATTTTCCAGAGTTGGACTCTTTGGTTCAGATTACGAACCGCGACAGACAATTGAGTCCTTCGAACTATAGTGACCCAATATCGAACAAGGACGGGGGAGGACTTGCACTCCTCGCCCGGGACGCGTTCGGGGACGTCTACACCTTGTATAGATGAAATCGTTGCAATTAAAGTGGGTACTAAGGAGGATCCCCACTTGGTCCATATCAGGTCCATATTGTCATCAGAGGAACGCGAGTGTTTAATTGCTTTATTAAAAAATTTCAAAGATGTTTTTGACGTAGTCCTACGAAGACATGCCTGGAATTGATCCTGAGGTTGTACACCACTGGATCCCTCTTGACCCTGTGGCTCAACTAGTCAAACAGAAATTGCGTAGAGTTCGCCCAGACTGGGTGTTGAAGATTAAAGAAAAGGTCACCAAACAGATTGAGGCAAGTTTCTTGATCGTGTCTGAGTACCCAACTTGGCTAGATAATATTGTTTTGGTTCCGAAGAAGGATGCTAGAATCAGAGTCTACGTCGACTTCTGCGATCTAAATAGAGCTAGTCCAAAAGATGACTTTCTATTGCCGCACATCGATGAGTTGGTAGATTTCATTAC
This sequence comes from Camellia granthamiana, assembly GCA_036172215.1. Lineage (NCBI taxonomy): Eukaryota > Viridiplantae > Streptophyta > Magnoliopsida > Ericales > Theaceae > Camellia > Camellia granthamiana. The sequence continues at coordinate 94,877,269 of CM069908.1, read as the reverse complement.
TGGCCATGCTTTGTTTTCATTCATGGATGGGTTTTCTGGGTATAACCAGATTCTAATGGCACCAGAAGATAGAGAAAAGACTACTTTCACTACGCCGGGGAGTACTTACTGCTACCGAGTCATGCCTTTTGGGTTGAAGAGCGTTGGGGCTACATACCAGAGGGTTGCAACACGACATGATCCACAAAGAAGTTGAGATATACATGGACAACATGATTGTCAAGTCCAAGGAGAGAGAAGGCCACTACACCGCATTGGAAAAATTCTTTCAACGGATCAGGGAGTACAGATTAAGGTTGAACCCCCAGAAATGCACCTTCAGGATGACTGTGGGAAAAATGTTAGGGTTTTTTATTACACAGAGGGGAATTAAAGTAGATCCGTCCAAAATCAAGGCCATCTTAGAAATGTCACCACCAAGGACTGAAAAGGATGTGTGCGGCTTTCTGGGTAAAGTGCAATTCATAAGACAGTTTATCTCAAAATTAACCTTGACTTGTGAACCACTATTTGGTCTCCTGAAAAAGGCAAGAAGTTCTAATGGGACGATCGTTGTCAGTTTACCTTCGAGCAAGTCAAGCAATACTTGCAGAATCCACCTGTGTTGTCATCACCAGAATCGGGAAAACTGCTGATCTTGTACTTGTCAGTGATAAATTCGACCATAGGGCGCATGCTTGACCAGGAATCTGAAGCTAAAGTAGAGAAGGCCATCTACTATCTGAGTAAGAAGATGCTGGATTACGAGACCCACTACATTTCCTTCTAGAAAGCTTGTTTAGCCTTGGTATGGGCAACCAGGAAGTTGATGCACTACCTATTAGCTCATTCTGTAATTCTAGTTTCGAGATTAGATCCCATTAAATATCTCTTTAAGAAACCGGCGCTTACGGGTAGGCTAGCTCGTTGGTTGCTTTTGCTCTTTGAATTTGATCTCAAGTACGTCACGCGTAAATAAGTTAAAGGGAGAGCTGCAGGGGAATTCCTAGCAGATCCCCTAGTAGAAGAAGATGAGGCAGTAGAGTAACTATTTCCAGATGAAGACATTCTGTAGATAGAAGGGGAAACATAGACAATGTACTTTGACGGATCGTCTAATTAGTATAGTTATGAGATAGGTGTGTTGCTCATAGCACTCGATGATTCTAACATACCCTTAGCTTTCAAACTCCGGTTCAAAGTGTCCAATAATGAAGCAGAATATGAGGCATGCATTGCGGGTTTGGAAGTTGTCCTAGAACTAGGGGCAATAAGTTTGGACATCATCGGAAACTCGAACTTAGTTGTTTCTTAGGCTAACAGGGATTAGAAGGTTAAGGAAGAAAACATGAAGGCTTATCATCAGGCCCTAGATATTCTAATCCCGAGGTTTGAAAAGTTGATGTTTACACATCTGCTGAGAGAGAACAACCGGTTCGCTGATGTATTAGCAACTCTATCCTCCATGGTAGACATACCACTTGGGGTGAAGATGCGCCTGATTATCATCGAACAGAAATACATGTCTACTTATTAGACCATCCCTGCAAGAGATGAGGTGCAAGACAAAAACCCCGGTGTTACGACATTTGGAATTTTCTAGAAAAGGAGACGTATCCACCAAAGGCAAATGTCAAAGATAAACGAGGAATACGACATCTGGCCGTCCAGTTCATTATCTACGGGACTAAGCTGTACAAAAGAGGTTATTTGGGAATACACAAGCTGTGTGTCGAAGAAGAGGAATCGAAGTGTCTTATGGAGGCCATCAATGGTGGAGAATGTGGAGCACACATGAATGGTGTGATATAAGCCTGGAAAATCCTTAGACAAGGCTATTATTGGTCAACCATGGAGGAGGATTGTATTGGTTTTGTGCGATGTCACAAATGTCAAGTCCATGCTAATCGTATGAACATACCGTCGTCAAAGCTTTACAACATGACTTCGCTATGGCCTTTCTCAATATGGGGAATTGACATCATTGGGGCAGCCTCGCCAAAAGGCTCCAATGGACATGAGTTCATCCTAGTGGCGATTGATTACTTTACTAAGTGGGTGGAAGCTCAGTCTTACTCCGTGTTGAAGGCATCGCATGTGGCCAAGTTTATCAAGAACAACATCATCTGCAAGTACGGGGTGTCGAACGAGATCATCTCAGACAATAGCTTGCACTTCAAGAAAAAGGTGGTCGATTTGCTCAAGAAATATAATGTGACTTTTGATAATTCATCAACATATAGACCATAGACTAACGGAGTTGTTGAGGCCGCCAATAAGACTGTGAAGAACATCATGCGGAAGATGGTAGAGACCTACAGAGATTGGCCGGATAAACTACTATTTGGTATTTGGGTCTACAGAACGTCAATTCGGACATCCACGGGGGCTACTCCCTATTCTCTAGTGTACGGGATGGAAATTATTCTGCCAGTTGAAATTGAAGTACCGTCGCTATGAGTTATGGCTGAGTGTCAGATAACGGAGGCAGATTGGCAACATAGTAGATTTGAGGAATTGATGTTATTTGATGAGAGGAGGTTAAAGGCGTTGTAACACATCCAAGGCTACCAGCACAAAATTGCTAGGGCTTTTAACAAGAAAGTTAAATCTAAGAATCTTAAAGAAGGAGATATGGTATTGAAAGACAACTGAGCCCCCATCCATGATCCTAGAGGCAAGTTCAGACCCAATTGGACTGGTCCTTACATCATTAAATCTATCAGTCGGGAGGGGTGATTATCCTTATGGACCTAGATGGCCTGGAGTTCTCACAACCGATCAATATGGACAAGTTAGAAAATACTATCCTTAAGAGGCTCGCTAGGTCAAAAACTCAAAAGGGCGACCTAGGCAAAAGTTAGAGTATGGAAAATTAGAAACAAAGAAAAACGGAGCTCACTAGGTCGAAAACCCAAAAGGCTTGCTTTGGTAAAAGTTAGAGCGCAAAAGGAGACTATTAATACTCAAGCGAACTTGCACCGACCTACGTAAGGCCTGATTCCCATCTTTGGGATACGTAGGCAACTTCATCCCGAAGTTCGGCCATAACCATCTCCAACTCAATTGTCCTATCCATTTGTTTGATTAGGTCATCTTGGTCCATCATCTTTTAGCTTGGTTGTGTTTTCTTCATTTGGTAGAAGGGCCAGTTGCAAGATAGAGCAATGATGATGAGTGCAGTCATTGGCTGTTATGATCTTTTAATTTGGGGTTGTACACCTTAGGGACTGATTCTGTGTGTGTCAGGTGGTGATCATTTTCGAAAATTGTTTTGAAAAGTTTTAATGGATTGTTTTTTAAAGTTTTAATGGATTGTTTTTTCTCAAAATGTTACCTTTTACAACTTAGACCATTTTTAGACCAAAAAGGAAAATTTTCAATGCTCACAACTTTAATTCCATTGATTTTAACATAAGTACATTCTCCAACTTTTGATTAAACAAAAGTAGTTGTTTTTACATCATAAAAACTTGAAAAGAAAAGACAAAGCAATAAAACTAGGGACACAGATAAGTCAGATGGTCTTATGTCCTCTGCTCGCACTCATGGAAATTTCTACTGCCAAAGTTGGCCCAACCTCTGTCTCCTCTTCAAGCTAAGCAAAGCACTCGCCAGAAAGGGCGTAATTGAAGCTAGGGGCAGGGGCCAGAAGTTCTCTGATCCTCCAAGCAGTAAGGTACCGAGGCAAGTGCAAACCGCGAATGGGAAATAAAGCCGGGTATTCTATCCCCTCTTCAATAGAGCCGGGTATTCTATCTCCTCTTCCAAACAAGTCTGATCATGTCCAAACTGGTTAATAAACTTGAATGGAAAATAGAACACACAGTGCGTGAGGCCAATCAGCTGTACACCCGATTGTCGAGACATGCTATAGCTCATCTTCGTCAAGTTAAGCCAGGGGCAATGCCAAGCTATGTTAGCCGTAGATATGCTGCATATCTAGTCGCACCACCATCCCTCTGAAGGGAAGTCCACTAGCCGCTGGCGAAAGAAGTAGGCTCGGGCTGAGTACTCAGGGCAAGGGTCCACTACTTTCAGCTTATACATTAACCATACCTGAGAAGTTATGAAAAATAAGAGAAAGTAAAGAATAGAGAGATGTGCGTTGAGAGAAAAGTAAGAAAAGGGTTTTTGAGGAAAATAGAGAGTGAGTGCCGAGTGATGCGAGGAGACAAAAATAAGAAAGGGTGGAAAACAATACCTGAAGAAGTAGTGGACTCCCTACAAATCGAGTAGTCTTTCGCCGATGAAAAACATCTAAACCCATCAGGGTCTTAGCCAGTGCCAAACGTATGCAACTCTTACCCTCTTTCAAGCATTGGGCCACCTCAATTAACCTAATGCTGGCTCCACTGTAACTAGAGGCAAGTAAGAAGTACGCAAGCATACATAAATAGAGGGCATGTTGGTGGTAGCCTCGCCAGAGAAGGTCACTCCTGTCTCCGATGGCCGAAAACCGATGAATCAAATCTGGAATGTTCAACTTCCTATCATGTGCCAAGGATCGAGCCTCATGCAAAGTGAGTCCACACATCTAACCAAGTGCCTGTGCATGATCGAAACGGGGTTGGGGCATGATTTCCTCATCACGCCAGGGTTCTATCAATGCCTGAAATTCCTTCAAAGTAGGACACATTTCTTGTGCTCCAAAGCGAAATACATGTGTAATCGGGTTCTAACATTGAACAACGATATGGAGAACAGAAAGCAAAGCGAAGTGCGGCTCAAAGGAAAAAGAGCGTTTAGGCCGGAACCGCAAAAGTTCACCTTCTTCGAGCCGTCCAAAGCAGCTATCCAGTCTCGGAGTCTATTGTTGAGCAAAATATCAAAGACTTGTTATTCTACCAGAAAAATAGTATGGGAGCACCATTTATAGAGTTTGAGAAAAGGCAGTGCATGACAGTTGGACTGCATCCACCAACATCATTTTTGGGCCCGACTGTACCTCATTGGAGCCCGGCCATGCCTATTTGGGCCCGTCTAGGTCTAAATGTTGGCCCAGACAGAGCAGGTTGCAGAAAAAGGTTGGCTTTTGCTTTGGTGTACTACGGCTGTATTTTGAGTTGAGTTTTGTTTTGTTTGTATCAAGTGTTTTTTAGTGTTTTTGGTTGTCTTCTTTTTATTTTTCTATTATTGAGTTGTATTTTACATTTTGTTCGGTTGTAGGTTATTATCCGATTTAAGAATGAATTCAAGAGAAAAGCATTCACAGTTTTAAAGTCTTGTACAAGGTTATCATGTAAAGGTTGCACTAGTCATCACATATTATGCAAGAGAAATCATCAAATTTTCTTTTCATAATCATGAGGGTCTAACCCCGATCATTGTTTTACAAAAACCAAAAAACAAAAGAAAAGTCTTCAAAAACAAAATACAGAGGTCTATCTGAAACTACATAATTCCTAACTACAAAGCAAAAAGAAAAGAAAAGTAAAAATTAACTCATCCTCCCTCTCTTCCTTCTCGACTGCAGAGGAGGTGCATCACTGTCATCGTTGGGGCTACTAGACTAGATATCAACCTCATCCCTTTCATCCTCGGGGGTCGTGTACTCATCAAAGGAATCCTCAGAGAGCGAGTGCTATCTCATTTTACCTCTCCCTCGATCAGCCCATTCTCTACCTATCACTAGGCTCCGTCTCCCAGTTGGAGGAGGTCTTGTAGGTGCAGCTGGCGCTGGCTCAAGTTGAAAAGAGTACAGATATCAGAATATATTCAACAGGATTATGGGCAAGATTGCAATTATAATAAACAAGTGTACCTCAATCTCGTGAGAGACTAGAGTAGTCTGCCTCCTCCGCACCATCAGAAGTAGTCGATCAACTGTCTGGAGGAGATCATCAACATACCCCGTAGGCACTTGCAAAAGAGAAAGGACTTGAGAATATGGACAAAAATAGTAAAGTACAGTGGGCAAAAATATCGAGAAGTGTGTACATGCTCTCAACGCCGGGAGTGACCACCAACCTGTGATCCTTCTCCTCAATGTGTTCAAGAGGGATCTACTCGATCACCTCGTCTGGTCGTATGTATACAACCTCAATCGGAATCGGAGGAAGCCCAGGGATAGGAGTTGCAACAGGAACACCTCCAGCAGCGGCAACAGCAGCCTCCGGAATGGCACAGACCACACCCTGGGTAAGAGGCGCCATCACCCGAGTCTGTAAGAAAGCCGTGAAGTTGCCGACCCCGTGGTACTGGTCACTGTCCTCGCTCTGTATCTGGTGATCAATCAGAGGCCCATCATGGAGATCATCGGTTATCCTCATACTGGGAGGAAGAGGATATGGGACATTAGGATCATCTCAGCCCTGGGTCTGGCAGATGAATTGCTCTCTTAAGTGATATGTCCTACCGAAGGGACCTTTAAAGAGAATTCTCATGGTGGAGGCCTCCTATGCAGCAACATAAACCACCCTCGACGCCTAAGAGATGCCCGTCCAAGGGTGCCAATCAACCTGTGAGCAGAAAAGGCAAGGCAAGAATCAGATATCAAGGGTTGAATAGCAGTATGGAAATAGCAATATGGAAACAAGGAAAATAGTAAAAAATCAAGGCTAGTGTCAAATTTTTTTGATACCCTATCTGCAGTGACGATGTCAAAGAACCGACGGAAGTAAGGGAAATCACGGTCTACGCGCTGACGTCACTCGAATCGGGAGTTGTAGTACCGGGAGAGGGGTACTGACAGCTTAATCGGCCTCACTGGGACTGGGGCAAGGGAAGTGAAATACATGTAAACCCACAGCTGCAAGAATAGGAAATGCAAGTGAATAAGTGAAACAGATGAGCAGATATAAATAGGAAATGCAAAGCAAAACAGAAAAGGAAGTGTGAGGTGTACCTCCCAAACTCTCTAGTAGTTGCCAAGTGAATCTGCCTTTCGGCGGGATACAGAGCTCATATAACAGTATAGAGTGGCTAGGCAAGCACCACTCCAGTCATACTCCACCACCTGTGGTAGATGCACTAGTGCGCCCAAGACATATAGCCCCACGATATTCTCCCTGTTTACAAATAGGGTAGTACTGAGGAGATACATGAGAAATCTGCAGGTGTACTAAGCAACCTCCTCCAGAGTAGCTAGCTGAAGGCTGGAGAAGTGATCTAAGAACCAACTGTATCATACCATCTTGTGACCAGCAACGTCTGGGATCACCCCAAGAAGATGAAGCTGTGCAGCTCTCTACTGCGCCATGTCAAGATTGAAAGGGATCGGGCCGCCAACCCCGACCCGCATGCCAGTGAGCATTGAGAAGTCGTATGGGGTCAGAGTCAGCTCCCCGATCGATAAGAATTAGAACGAGTTAGTGGTGGCCCACCATCTCTCCACTAGGGCCCCGTATAGTAACAACTCAGCCCTCATCTGTACTAGTCTTGAGTAGAAAGGCCCGAAGCGAGCAACATCGACTAATGTGTGGACCTTTGTAGGGAGCCTCTCATACCAATGCTTGGGGCCAGAAATAGATTCGTAGACGCCAATCCTCCTGGCTATTACTTGTAGTGTGAGGATGTTGTTAGTATTTGCATTGCATTAAAATGAAGATTTACTTAAAAGGTTCAAACATGTTCAAAACAAAGAAAGCTTTCTTATTGTGGAGGCTTCAACAAACAAGTGCTCAGTGGGCTCTCGTAGCAGGATGTCCTCATCAATCCCTGGGATGAGGCCCTCGAATCTCATAATACCGCCAAGGGTCAAGGCATGTGTGCGTGGCTGGTAGGTGGCCACCTCAAAAGGCCTATCGGCAAGGGAAAGCAACCCCAGCTTAGGGACAGGAGGGAGAACATCCTCGGCCTCCATGTCCTCACCCAGGATGGCTCCAATACCAACAACGGGGTTCGAGATGGAGATCTCGCTACTAGCCATAGAGGGAAAACGGAGGAAAATGAGGGAAAATGACAGAAAATGAAGGGAAAAGAGGAAAATAAGGGAAAATGAGAAAATATGAAGAAAATTGAGTGGATGGGTGAGTTTGAGTGAAAATCCCAAAAAACCCAAAACCTTGGGAGAAAGAAAATAAAGAGAGAAGGGAAAAATAAGAGAGGATGTGTAAAACTCGAACAAATATATGAGAATCCAAGAAAAATCAAGAGAAAACCCAAAACTCAACCAAAACCAATTCTAATCGGTTCAAAGTGAAGAAGGGTGAAAGGGTTTGAAGAAGAAAAATCGCAAGGTTTGGAGGGTTTTGCGAAAAAGGGGAAATCTAGAGAGAGAGGAAGCTTAGAGAGAGAGAGGAGAAGGGTTTTTGAGTGTGGTTGTGTGCGGAATAAGGGTTTGAAGTGTTTAAAAACAACCACGATGTGTGTTTTTATCGTGTTGTCCCTGGTCGTTGTCGTAACCCGACTGGCTCTATTGCAGCCCGGTCGTGCTCCATTGAAACCTGGTTGGCCCCAAGTGCAACCCAGTTTCTTCATTTTGTTTATTTCAGTATGGGGTAGCCTCGTTTTGAATTTAGGAAGGTGAAAAAATAAAAAACAGTAAAGAAAAGAAGCATAAAAAATAGAGAGGGAATGAAAGAAAAAAAGAAAAGAAGAAAACAATAGCAACAAAAAGGGGAGAAAAACAGTGAAAAAGGAAAAAGAAGGAAAAAAACTCACTGAGAGAATATAAAAGAGGAAAAAGAGAGAGAATGTTTTGTTCTTTTTTTTTGGTTTGGTTTTGTTTTGACGCTTTATTATTTGTTGCTTTATTTTATGAAACCTTCCATTAATTCATGATTTGTTCCGTTATTTCATAAATTGTTCTGGATTTCATGTATTACGGAACCGAATCCATATTTAGTTTCTTTATATCATTTTCTTGAGGTGTGTTACATTCAGGCAAATCCTATTTTCAAAAAAAAATCTGCAAACTTGATTTCAAATTACAAATCCAAACATCGTTTTGATTTGTGCATCATTTTGATTTGTTAAACTCTTGATCAAAACTTCGCTATCTCTGTAAGATTCATTCTTCGAGGCCTTCTCAGGATGGGATAATCATTGTATCGAGTCCTGAAATATTTTGTCTGCATTTTTGTTGATTCGATTTCCTCTTTTCGCGTGAGACGTGTTAGGTTGTGATTTTCACTCGATTAAAAACAATAGGTGTGTCTGTTGTTCACACCACCTTTCCTCCTTTCGCGTGAGACGCGTTAGGATCTCGGTTTTCACTTGGTTAAAAACAACAGGTGTGCCTATTGTTCACACCACCTTTCCTCCTTTTGCGTGAGATACGTTAGGATCTCGATTTCACTCAGTTAAAAACAACAGTTGTGCCTGTTATTCACATCACCTTTCCTCCTTTCACTTGAGACGCGTTAGGATCTTGATTTTGCTTGGTTAAAAACAACAGATGTGTCTGTTGTTCACACCACCTTTCCTCCTTTCGCATGAGATGCGTTAGGATCTCGATTTCACTCGGTTAAAAACAACAGGTGCGCCTATTGTTCACACCACATTTCCTCCTTTTGCGTGAGATGCATTAGGATCTCGATTTTGCGCGGTTAAAAACATCAGGTGTGCCTGGTGTTCACACCATCTTTTCGTCCTTTCACGTGAGATGCGTGGGGATCTTGATTTCCTCGGTTAACAACATCAGGTGCATTTGGTGTTCACACCGTATTTTCTCCTTTCACATGAGACGCGTTACAATTGTTGTTTTCCTCAGTTAAAACAACATGTGTGCCTGTTGTTCACACCTTCTTTCCTCCTTTCAATTAAAAACATCAGGTGCGCTTGTTGTTCACATCATCTTATCTCCTTTTGCAGGAGACACGTTAGCTTGTTGATTTCTCTTAGTTTAACTTGTCTTGTTAATTGCTTACTTCTTTCCGTGTGAAACATGGTTGGATTTATTTTGGTTTAATCATTCTTATGCAGTCATCTTGTCATATTTATTATCTCATTGCATTCTTTTGCATGCTCATGAGTTTTTTAAAAAGTAGCCGGCTTCACATGGCGTGTAAATCCAGCGTTCAAAATGCATTGCATTTTATATGTCTTGGCGTATTTTTGCCCCTAACTACGCATGTTTGATTCCTTTCAAAGGGATACGTAGGCAATTCTCGGGTTCAACCAACTGCATCTGAATTTTGTTCATTTGCCTAAGTCTTATGAACTCATCAAATGGGTCATCTTTGGGCTTTGACATTCACTCACGTCATTTTATGACCTTGAGTTCTGTCAAAGAGGGGCAACTATAGACACTCCATTTTTGATCGCCCGCAAGACTTGGGCGCTTTGTCTTGAACACTCGATGATGAAGTTACGTTGCCAATGGTTCGAATTCTCAACGAAGCTCTCAAAATCTCAATCTTCCATACCCAAGCTATTTCTATACCTCTATACCACAAAAAATCCATTTTTTAGCACCATGCCAACCTATACTAAGCCTGAACCAGAGGAATAGGGGAGCCACATTGGGGCCCGGCCGTGCCTCATTTGTGGCCGGCCATGCCTTTTGGGCGAGAAACACTATTCTGGGTGGGAATCAACCAACTGTCTATTTTTGAAGATATTTATGACCTATTTGGCTCAAATTCTATAAATATGAACTAATGCCTCAGTGTTGGGGGTTAGAAAAATTTCAAAGAAGCCAAAACACATTTGAGAGCTCTTTCTTCCTTTGCAAGCTATCTTTGAGATGTTATATCATCCTTGGATCATATCTATATATCATATACACCCTTAAAGCTAAACCTTGGAGCCTTGGTTGAGTCTTGAGAATCATAATTCAACCTTGAGAGTGTGCTAGGATCAAGTTTGGTTTATAACCAAAGCTTGTTCTCTTCAAGAGGTATAAGCTTGTCACCTTTTTCCTTACTTTCATTTTAATCTCTCTCTATCTATTTCTTGTGTTTTTGTGCTGTCTTGGATCCATTTCAAGTGTTGGAACTTGGGGTTGAATAGCTACCAAAGGTTGAGAGGCTTAACACTCTTTCTTGCACCTTACTTCATAGCTCATTCCCTTTGTTCTACCATTATTTTTCTTCGCTTATAAACTAATTTTCAGAGTTTAAAAAGGCTGAAAAACATGGTTTAGAAGTCTCAAAAGTGGAGGGGTTAGCCACCCATCCTTACTCTTGTTTACTAGTTTTGTGTTTCCTTGTCCTTACCTACCTTTTTGTGCTCTCAAACATACTTTTAAGCTACTGTTTTTATGTTTTAAGGGCTTTTTAGGGATTTTTTAATTCATTTAATTAGTCTATGCTTTGAATACTTTGCTTGTTGTGTTGTACGTCCTCATGACTTCGGTTGTTTAGGCCTTAGACATCGGGTCATTCGAGTTGATAACCTTCTTTACTTAGTTTCTATGTAAAGAGTTTCATTTTTGGTAATAATCAACTTCGCATAATTATTTCTGTGCCCTCCCTCCTTTCTTGGTTTTCTTTGTTTGAGAGTTGTTTCAAGCGATTGATTGTTATTCGAGGCATGAGAAAGAGACCTCCTATGTTCAACGGCTTAATCTCTTAGGAGGTTGATCGTCAAGGCATAGTCTCTTTTTCATGCTAAGGATCACTTCCCGTTTGCAATTTCTCTTCATTTAGTGGACTTAAATATCACTTTGGGACAAAATGATTAAAAATTGGATAGGTAAGTAAAAAATGACTAATAAAATTGGCTTAAAATCAATGAAACCGACATAAAGAAGATGAATAAAATTAGTTGGATTTGGCCGGACGTTATGCGGAGTCCATCGCATCAAGAGTCTTCATTTATTAATTCATGATATTTTGACAACTTTTGAGGCATGTCTACTTCCCTCTTTGAGCTAACTTCATGATTAGTGGGAGGGGTGGTCATTTTTCATTGCATTTATTGACATTTTTTGTCCAAATATGTTCGAAATCATCAAGCCATCAATTTGCGCCTATTGATGATTTTGGAACCAAATTCGTTCTTCTCTTAAAGTTCCCTATGATAGAGAAGAGCACAAGGGACAAACATGATTTAAAATTGCTATGTCTGCATTGTTTTCACCTTAGAGCACAAAAATGATTTTTTTATAAGAAAATAGGTCATGACCGGCCTTTTTTGGACTCCGCCAGGCCACATTAGGAATCGGCCGGGCTTCAATGTTCGGTAAACAAAGTCTTTTTGGCAGAAATAGGGGGCAGTGGCTGAGGGTGAAATAGAGCAATTGCACAGAAGGCAAACAAAGCAGTTTCTGAAAACCGTTTTCAATGACGCGCATGCGATCCTTGTGCATCTTTAGTTGTTATAATTAATGTTCATATTATTATTGTTGTAATTACTTTTCATATTATTGTTGTAAGTATTCTTGTTATGATTATATTTGTTACCCAAAAGACAACCTAAGAGGGGGGGTGAATTAGGTTTTTACAAATAAAAGTAATAATACCCTAATAAGAATTATGACTTGCGCAATAGATAAATATAGTTAATGAAATAAAAATAATTAAAAGAAGTATTCTAACAACTATGTCAATTAATGATTTTAGCACAATAAAAATATGAAAAATAGCTGTGGCAATTTAAACAAAATAAATAGATAAGGGAGAGAGAGGCAAACAAATTTATAGTGGTTCGGTTTCAACTCGGCCTATGTCCACTCCTCAAGTTTCACTTGAGATTTTCCACTATTCTCTAGCTTCACAGGGTGCTAGCAACCTTTTCACAGATGGAGCAATCCTCCACGGATTTTACACAGACTTTCTAAGTCCAAAAACACTGAGTGTACTACACTCTTACAGGGTTGAAAAAAAGGTATTTTTGCTTTCACAGAAAACTACAAGAATTATCTCTCAAAGATAGATACAAAAATGAAACTCTAATTTTTCTATAACCCTCACACAGGAAAGATGGGCTTAAAGCTATACGACTTAATATATAATTTCTGAGAGATGATGTAAATAAAAATTGAAGAACACTTTTCAGAAAAAATTTCAGAGAATAGATGTGAGTGATTATAGATCAAAGAATATTTTCTGATTTTTTTTGTCACTTGTTTACATTAGAGGCTTTGGTATACATAATGAAACTTATAGCCGTTTATAGCCATTGTGTTCATTTGAATTTATAGCCGCTTATAGCCGTTGTATTCATTTGAATATCTTCCACTCCATCATTACTAATATGAATATCTTCCACTTCATCATTACAAATTTGAATATCTTCCACTTGAATCTTTTGAACTGCTGCTGTGCTGGGCTGTTTGAACCTCTGTTTTGGGCTGTTTGAACTCCTGATTTAATCAAATATTAAATACATTCTAACAACATTTAGGATAAAGGTTTAGGTAAGAAATAATGGGACAAAATAAATTTTGATTCTATTTTTTTCTTTCAAATAAATTAAAACATAATTAAATAAATCATCAAAATAGATGTTGATTTTATTTTTCTCTTTCAAATAAATCATCAAAATAAATATTTATTCTATTTTTCTCTTTCAAATAAATTAAAACATAATTAAATAAATCATCAAAATAAATATTGATTCTATTTTTCTCTTCCAAATAAATTAAAACATAATTAAATAAATCATCAAAATAAATAAGTCTAACAATCTCCCCATTTTTGATGATGACACACAATGATGTTTTGATTTAATTTGGGAGTAAGAAAAGCTACTCCTCAAGTCATGCCCACTGAATTCATTTCTAAATACATAGGTAAGCACATGTGTAATAAATAAGCTTTATTTAGAGACATGATATGAGACTAAGATATCAAACTATAAATACATAATCATCAGATTAGTTTTCAAATAATACCATAATTTGAAAATAATACCATAATTCATAACATCATAACAAAATAATACCACAATACATAATATCATATAATTTCTCCCCCTGTGACATTATCACAAGGAAATCATGGGTCAGAATTTGGAGGAGGAGGAGGAAAATGATAGTGATAAATGGCATTTATACAATTCAAAACATATATATATACATATATATACAATTCACACGCCTATCTCTTTTCTGTCGAAAATCGCATCAGATATGCGTCCTCGCTTTTGTGTCAGCCAACCGACAAAAGCAAGATGGGTCAATTAACTGCCTCGGTTCTCGCTCCCTCTTGTTGTCTTCTCCTCCGTCTTCTTCTTAATCATTCTCTTCGCCTTCTTCTTCCTCATTTGCTTCCATCCCTTTCGTCTTCTGCGTGAAAGAGATAGAATAGAGAGACTGAGTAGAGCATAAAGGCTACCAAAAATGACCTTCATTTCGATTACATCTCTCTCTCCTACTACGCGGCCTCGTCCCGTCCCCTTACTCTCTTTCAGAACCTGAATGATCTCGTAAGCGTTGCTGGGCCGAGTGCCCCGACTCATACTCTTCCCGACCTTCCTATGATATCGATTAAGTAAATAGTGGCAGTTCAATCAGACATTGAAGTCAATCATTTCACACTAACGTCCTGTATGGAGACGGTGACTGCAGTCACAAAATTAGCGCATCGATTGCAGAACAGAACGAGTGAGCTCCACCAGGTCAACGCCTAACTCTCTCTGCTCCAGCGCATGTACGAAAATGCGTGAGCAAAGATTGGCGCACTGAAGGCCGAAAATAAAGAGCTTAAACAGAAGACTACCTCCATGGCCCAATTTGGAGCAACATCGTTCTTGGCTTTTGATAGTCGGCGAGGAGTGCTTGCTCCTGACGAAAGCACGGGGCTAGGGCCTTCAAGGGCCTCCCAAGGTGATAAAAAGAGGAAGAAAACAATGGAAGATGCGAATAAGTAAGATCGGTGTATGGCCGTAAAAAAAATAATGGTGTTTTTTTTATGCAAATATTTGTATTTTGTTTTTGTTTTTTATGTTTAAGTACTGAAAAATGAAATTAAAAAGCAGAAAAAAGAGAAAATTAAGCCCAAACAAAAAATAATAATGAGAAAAAAATAAAAATAAAAGAAATTAAGAACCAGAAAAAAATAAGAAAATTAAGTCCAAACAAAAAATAATAATGAGAAAAAAATAAAAATAAAAGAAATTAAGCTTAATAAAAAAATAAAATAAAATAAAATAAAATAATACCTGCAAAAATTAAACTTAATGGAACGTTGGTGTTGCTAGAATGACAATGCAAAAAAAATACTATGAGGATTTAAAAAAAAATCAATATATGCAAAGTTAATTTTACCTCAAGATGCAGAACCTAAAAAAAAATTACACAGTTGAGAATAGCAAACTGTTAAGGAGAATAAATGTATGAAGGACTTGAGAGCATTCAACTGATAGAAATGTTTCCATATCAATGTAGTAATACACATATATCATTTTAACAAAAATTCAAGTTTCACAGTCATAACAAAACTTTTTAAGTAGAAATCGACATTCCAAGCTCGCCACAAATAAAAGTGAAGTAATCCTCACTTAGTGGTTTTGTGAAAATATTCGACAATTGCTTCTCAGTATTTACAAATTCAAGTACAATATCTCCTTTTTGAACATGATCTCTTAAAAAATGATGTCGAATTTCAATATGTTTTGTTCGTGAGTGTTAAATCGGATTTTTGCTTAAATTGATGGCACTAGTATTATCATATTTAATAAGGATATGATCATAATGCTAATCAAAGTCCTCCAATTGTTGTTTCATTCAAAGTATTTGGGCACAACAACTTCCGGAAGCTATATATTCAGCTTTGGCTGTTGATAAAGCAACAAAATTTTTCTTTTTGCTAAACCAAGATACTAATGAGTTACCAAGAAAGTGACAAGTGCCACTGGTGCTTTTTCTATCAAGTTTGCATCCGGCAAAGTCGGCATCCGAGTAACTAATTAAATCAAATGCAACACCTCTAGGATAAAAAGTCCCAAATTTTGAGTACCAACAAGATATCTAAAAATTCTTTTAACAGCACTGAGATGTGATTCCTTAGAATATGATTGATATCTAGCACACATACAAATAATAAACATAATATCGGGTCTACTTGCAGTTAAATAAAGAAGTGAGCCGATCATACCTCGATATTTTTGTTTGATCAATGGACTTACCTTTTTCATCATTGTCTAGCTTAATGGATGTGCTCATAGGTGTTCCAGCTATTTTTGAGTCATACGTACCAAACTTTTTGAGTAGTTCTTTTGTGTACTTAGCTTGGTTGATAAAAATTCATTCCTTACATTGTTTGATTTGAAACCCAAGGAAATAATTTAGCTCCTCCATCATGCTCATCTCAAACTCACCTTGCATATACTTAGCAAATTCCTTACACAAGGTTTCATTAGTAGCACCAAATATAATGTCATCCACATATATTTGCACAATAAGTAAATCATCATTTTTAGTTTTAACAAAAAGTGTAGTGTCAATTGTTCTTTTAGAAAAATTATTTTTAATCGAAAATTTACTCAATCGTTCATACCATGCACGAGGTGCTTGTTTCAAACCATATAAAGCTTTTAATAGTTTAAAAACATGATTTGGAAAAGCATGATCTTCAAAACCTGGGGGTTGTTTAAAATAAACTTCTTCATTTATATAACCATTTAGAAATGCACTTTTTATATCCATTTGATAAAGTTTGAAATCTCTAAAAACATGCAAATGCAAGTACCATGCGAATTGCTTCTAATCTAGCAACCGGAGCAAAGGTTTCATCGAAATCAATACCTTCTTCTTGATTGTATCCTTGTGCAACAAGTCTAGCCTTGTTTCTTACAATTGTGCTGGATTCATCAAGCTTGTTTTGAAAGATCCATTTGGTACCGATAATGGTATGATCTTTAGGTTTTGGCACAAGTTCCCACACTTTGTTTCTTCCAAATTGGTTAAGTTCTTCATGCATAGCTATCATCCAATGTTCATTGAATTTGGCTTCTTGAAAGTTTTAAGGCTCAATCTATGAGAGAAAAGCCAGGTTACTACAAATGTTTCTAAGTGAAGAGCGAGTTTCGATACCTTTTGTAGGGTTACCTAGGATTAAATCCTTAGGGTGATTATGAACAAACTTCCATTCTCTTGGCAAATCATCATTATTTCCTCATTCTTCTTGAGGTGAGAGAATAGGTTGTTCAATCTCTTTGTTCAACTTACATGGTTAGTTCTCTTCTTTGTAGATACTTGAATCTTCCACATTTGGTTCCAAATTTATATTATCACTAACAATTTGCTTTTGAGCAGAGATGTAGTTTCATCAAATGCCACATGTGTAGATTCTTCCACAACAAGAGTTTTTTTTATTAAAAACATGATAAGCTTTGCTAGTTAAGGAATAGCTAAGAAAAATTGCTTCATCAGATTTTGAATCAAATTTACCTAAGTTATCCTTACCATTATTATGCACAAAACATTTACAACCAAAAACATGCAAGTGACTAATGTTGGACTTTCTATCATGCCAAAGTTCATAAGGAGTCTTTTTGAGAATAGGTTTAATTAATGCACGATTTAAAATATAGCATGCGGTGTGAACGGCTTCGGCCCAAAAATATTTAGGAAGATTATTTTCGCAAAGCATTGTTCTACTCATCTCTTCTAAAGTTCTATTCTTCCTTTCTACTACACCATTTTGTTGAGGGCTTCTAGGTGCTGAAAAATTATGTCCAATACCATGCTCATCACAAAACAATTCAAATTTCTCATTTTCAAGTTCTCTATCATGGTCGGTTCGAATATTAGTAATAAGAAAGCTTTTTTCATTTTGAATTCTATGACAGAGTTTTCTGAAAGAAGAAAAGATTTCATCTTTGTGTGCTAAAAACATAACCCATGTAAATCTTGAATAATCATTAACTATAACAGGACAATAATATTTACCACCTAGACTAGATGTCCTTGAGGGACCAAATAAATCCATATGCAATAGTTGTAAAGGTCTAGTTGTGGAAATATGAGATTTTGATTAAATGATGTTTTAGTTTGTTTTCCTTGTTGACAAGCACTACAAAGATGATCTTTTTCAAATTTAATTTTTGGAAGTCCAATGACCAAATCCTTTCTCAAAAGTTTAGCAATTTAATCCATATGAGCATAACCAAGTCTTCTATGTCATAACCAACTATTTTCATTATTAACATATAAACATTTAACATTACTAGCATAGAGATCATTAAGATGAAAAACATAAATATTATCATGGCGATTACCAACGAATAAAGCTTTATGATCATTTGTGCTTTCAACTATGCAATCTGATTTATCAAAAAAAAACTCAATTACCTTTATCACATAGTTAACTAATACTAAGTAGGTTATGCTTAAGTCCATCAACAAGTAAAATATTTTCAATAGAAGGGTTAGAAGAAATACCGATGCTACCAATACTGACGATTTTTTCTTTCTTGTTGTCTCCAAAAGTAACAAATCCTCTATCTTTCGATGATAATTTAGTAAAGAATGATTTATCTCCGGTCATGTGTCTGGAACATCCACTGTCAAGGTACCACTTCCCTTCTTTAGCTTTGGACTTAAAGCAACCCTACAAGATGACAATCAAGTATTAGTTTTTGGTACCCATAGTTTCTTGGGTCCTTCTTGGTTAGTTTTGTTAGATCCCTTAATAATCCAAATCTTTTTAATTCCTATGTTCATATTCTTTTTGAATGGACAATAAGATATATAATGACATTTCTTTCTACAATAATGACAAGTAATATGAGGGTGTGTCATGAGAGGTGCCTTTTCAAAAATTGTATTGAGATTCTTTTGTTTCTTAATAGGGTCATATCCAATACCCGCTTTATCAAAAACACATCTTTGATTTCCAAGAAGCATGTTGAGATTATCTCTACATTTTACAAAATTTTCAAGTGGTTTTGTTAAATCATCATTGTTTTTTAAGGTAGTTTTCTCATTAGAGATAGTATCAAAATCATTTTTCAAAACAATTTTTTCTTTCTTTAATTCTTCTACATTAATAGATAAAGATGCAACAGATTTCTTCAACCCATTATTTTTGGCACAAACTTTTCTAAATTCATCTTGTAGTTCATGGAATGCACTTTCAAGTTCTTCATAAAGAGTAGTTACCTCATATTGAGTAGAGTCTTCATCTTCAAGAGCCACGAGACATAAGTTGGTTACTTCATTTTCAATTTCATCACTTGAGCTTTCATCTTCACTTTCTCCCCAAGCTACTACCATGGCCTTCTTGTTTCTTTTGTAGTCTTTTCCATAGTTTTTCAATTTTGGACAATCCATCTTCATATGTCCAGGATTTTTGCACTCATAGCAAATAATAGGTTTTTTCTTGTTACCTTTGGTGTACTCCTTTTTGAAAGGTCTTCTTCCTCCGTAATTGTTTTTCTTGAAGTGCTTTTTGAAATTTCTACTAAACATGGCATAACTTTCATCCTCACTGGAGTTTTCATGTTCTTCTTCATTTGATGAGGCTTTGAATGTAATTCCACTTTTTTTTTTTTTTCAACATCCTCATGTCCTTTCATGGTGATCTCATGAGTCATAAGGGAACCCATAAGCTCATACAGTCCAAGTGTGAAGAGATCTTTGGCTTCTATAATGACGGTGACCTTTGCTTCCCAATTCTTTGGTAAACACCTAAGAATTTTTTTCACCAACTCACTGTTAGTATAAATTTGGCCAAGAGATTTCAAAGAGTTTACAATTTCAGTAAATCTAGTAAACATACTAGAAATAGATTCATCAGAGTTCATTTTAAACAATTCATAACTATGAAGAAGCATATCAATACGAGATTCCTTCACTTGGTTTGTACCTTTATATGTTACCTCAAGTTTGTTTCAAATTTCTTTTGCCGAATCACAATTTGAAATTCTATTATACTCCTTAGAGTCTAATCCTCAAACAAGGGTGCGTTTGGCTTTAGCATTGGCTTGCAATAATTTATGATCCCTCTTATCACATTCATCTTCAGTTTTAGGTACACTAATATTGTCTACTAATTTGGTAGGAATTTTTGGACCTTTGGCGACAATAATCCACATGGCATAATCAATGACTTGTAGGTATAGGGTCATCTTATCCTTCCAATGACTATTGTTGTTTCTATCAAATAGTGGTGGCCTATTGTTGGCTCATCCTTCAACAGTGCTAGCTAAGGTTGCCATAGATCGAAACTCTCAGGTGGTTAAATCTCAAACAAGAGTCTAGGCTCTGATACCAATTGTTACCCAAAAGACAACCTAAGAGGGAGGTGAATTAGGTTTTTACAAATAAAAGTAATAATACCCTAATAAAAATTATGACTTGCACAGTAGATAAATATAGTTAATGAAATAAAAATAATTAAAACAAGTGTTCTAACAACTATGTCAGTTAATGATTTTAGCACA
The DNA here is from genome assembly GCA_036172215.1 of Camellia granthamiana. NCBI lineage: Eukaryota > Viridiplantae > Streptophyta > Magnoliopsida > Ericales > Theaceae > Camellia > Camellia granthamiana. The sequence goes on along the minus strand of CM069908.1, from coordinate 94,857,073 downwards.
ATAAAAATATGAAATATAACTATGGCAATTTAAATAAAATAAATAGATAACGGAGAGAGAGGTAAACAAATTTATAGTGGTTCGGCTTCAACTTGGTCTACGTCCACTCCTCAAGTTTCACTTGAGATTTTCCACTATTCTCTAACTTCACAGGGTGCTAGCAACATTTTCACAGATAGAGCAATCCTTCATGGATTTTACACAGACTTTCTAAGTCGAAAAACACTGAGTGTACTACACTTTTACAGGGTTGAAAAGAATGTGATTTTGCTTTCATAGAAAGCTACAAGAATTATCTCTCAAAGATAGATATAAAAATGAAACTTTAATTTTTTTATAACCTTCACACAGGAAAGATGGGCTTAAAGCTATACTATTTAATATATAATTTCTGGTAGAGGATGTAAACAAAAATTGAAGAACACTTCTCAGAAAATTTTTCAGAGAATAAATGTGAGTGATAATAGATCAAAGAATATTTTTTGATTTTTTTGTCACTTGTTTACATTAGAAGTTTTGGTATATATAATGAAACTTATAGCCGTTTATAGTCGTTGTATTCATTTAAATTTATAGCCATTTATAGTCGTTGTATTTATTTGAATATCTTCCACTTCATCATTACAAATTTGAAGCCCCTGAAAAATGTTTTCTCTTTAAAAACCCTAATGTTTAAATTATCTTCTTAAAGCCCTCAGTTACTTGAATTATTTCGAATCTTGTCAGTTAGCATTTTTTTTTTAATCAAAACTGGAATATCCTAGCTGGATTAGGTTCCTTAACCTAATTTAATTAAATTCTACATAAGTAAGGTTCCAATACATGAATTTAACTCCAAGCCCTCACTTCTTTATTTAAATTCAAAATTTCCCCAAAACTAGTACATGTACCTTATACTATAAGTACCATCAATTAATTGAGATCTATATAAATTTATACATTGAGGAATGTGCTCTAAGTACCTAGATTGATTAAAAAAAAAATAGCCCCCATCACCCTTCCCAATGGCCGGCCACCCTAGAGAGAAGTGAGAAGCCTATTTTCAAGATTTATAATCATGGTATTCTAGAAACCCAAAAAAAAAAAAAACTATTCAACTAGGAATTAACTAGGTGTTGCCTAATCCCAAGGTTAAGCTCCCTAATCACTCCTAATTCATTGAACTTCCCAAGGTTAAGCTCCCTAATCACTCCGAATTCATTGAACTCCAAGTAAATCCTAGCTTGTCCATTCAATTCCAACTAGTGGGCTTCTATGTCATTTTACACCAAATTTGCCTATAAATGTCACCACTCCCTAGCATGGCAAACACAAGTATCACACTCACACACACATACATTCGGCTAGAGGAGAGGAAGGAGAACAAGAGAGAAGTCTTGAGAGGAAGAGGAAGGGAGAAGAGAGCCATCTTGTTCAAAGCTTAGCAAGTAAGCCACAACACAACCTTCTCTTTAATTTTCCTTTTTCAAATACATGTTCTTAAGGGCTCTAAATATTGTTTTCAGATGTGTCATTGATATATGATAGTTAGCATGTTTTTATCATAAAAGAGACGAAAACTTTCCCTTAGTGGATCCATTTTCCCATAAATCTTCTTATTTTGGGTATTATACCTTAGAATCTGTGTTTTGCAGCCCACTTTAAAAAATTCTAGCAAAATGTATAAAATTATTCTAGACCTCTATTTTATGTCAAAATCTTCCTTAAGCAGTTAGATTTCAACTAAAATTAGTTTCATGGAAAAACAGTGAGCGGTTTGCAAGAAAATCAAATTTTCGTAACGATCAACGAATCTGGACAGCGCTGGAGTGTTTTCTAAATAACTTAAAATCTAGAAAAGCCATCACATTTCTGAAATATGTTCTGGAAATTAGATTAGATTCTCTACGAACCATAGGAAGGCCGAGTCCGGTAAAAATTCTAAAATAGCCCTTCTATTCTAATCCTTATGTGATATCGAATTTGGAAATCTTGTTATGCATAGGTGTTTTATGCTCTTGTGTTCATGAAAATGTTTATTAGCGTACGATCATATCTTGGCATGATGTTGTACATATTATGGTTATGTTCTTATTCTCCTTCATCTTAATGACGCATGCTTATGTGGATATTATTATCTTGTTAAGATTGGTCTAACCTTATTTTAAAACATTTAACTCAACGGGAAACTTAATTGAGATGGTATTGGGTTTTCGATCACTTGAGTAATGATGCTATTGTGTGATGTGTGTATTGTTGGGATGCGTTCCCTACTTGGAAGTTAAAGTCTTGCGCAAGTGGTTTTTGGAACCCTTGAACGGAGCGGTTGTATTCGGACCCTAGGTGGTTTGGTGTGAGAAGAGATTTGGGCAAGGCCCATTATTACCGTCTCTTTTGAGGCCCTGCGGCTGGCGCTACGCGATATATAACCGTTGGTAGGCATCCGAGGTTAGTTCTGCAACAAAGCAACAAAAGAGGAGGCATATCGAATAATCCGAGTCCGATTCTTGTGGTTGGGAGGATGAAATCTCTTTGGGGGATTTCTAGTTTATTAACATCTAACTTGTAACCCTTTGTTTACTTATTTTGAGTATCATGTTTTACTACTTGATGTTATATTTGTGATTGTGTATTGGACTGGGGGAAAAAAAAAAAAACGGGGTGTGTGTGTGTGTTTACTGGACATTCAAAGCTCACGGCGTATCATGCCAGATGACGAAGAGGAACTTATAGCTGGAGATAAAGAGCCTAAAACCTTCGAAGACTTTTGGCTATCTTAGTAAAGTTAGAAATTTCCTTTTGACGTTTTGTAAGACTCATGTGAAGATTTAAATTTTCTTGGGATGTAATGTAATGGAACAAGCTTTTAAATTAAGGATATTCGTGGTTGTTATGTATTTATATTCTACGAATATGTATGAAATTTATCATTGCTTATGAGACTTTGTGTCAATGCCTTTTAAGATCTGTCAAAAGGGTAGTGCATTGCCTAAGAAAGCCGGACTTAGAAGGGAGGCTAATTTGACTCCTCCGACGAACTGGGATCTTACTTGGTTATTGACCACAGGACTCATTCATGATTCTTCCTTGACTACAACCAATAGTGAAGAATCGGGGCGTCACAGTTTGAATCTCTGTTTTTAGGACATTTGAACCTCTGTTTTTGGCTGTTTGAACTCCTAATTTAATCAAATATTAAATACATTCTAACAACATTTAAGATAAAGGTTTAGGTGAGAAATAATGGGACAAAATAAATTTTGATTCTATTTTTCTCTTTCAAATAAATTAAAATATAATTAAATAAATCATCAAAATAAATTTTGATTCTATTTTTCTCTTACAAATAAATTAAAACATAATTAAATAAATCATCAAAATAAATAAGTCTAACAATATTGATTGTAATTGCTATTATAATATCCTTGTTGTAATAAGTTAGATAGCTAGTTTACTTATTTGTTCATTCGGATTTGTAATAGTTAGTCTATTCGGACATTCGGACCCTCTTGTACGAGGGCAAAATATGTAATAATTGTGTATGTCTTCCAACCCCCATTTCTTTCTATTTTTTATTTACCTGCTTATAATGGTAGTATCATATTTACTTAGTATTTTTCATTACTTGCATCCATTCGTCTTGCATGTATAAGGGTTTGGCTCATCATTCTAACCAATGCCAATTTTAAATTATTTGCTCAAATACATGCTTTATCCCATGTCTTGAATTGAATCAAATGCCATGCTAATAGCCGAACTTGTTATTTACATAATGTGTGTATTGCATTAGTCATCTTGCATTATCTAGAAGCATGCATTTCTTGTAATCATTTTGCTTTTTTTGGTTTGCCTTGGAGTATTAGGTGAGTATTTCTTGCTTTAGCATGTTGTATCGTGTGTTCGAGTTGCAATATCAAGCATGTTTTCCATGAGGCTAAGTACTTAAGTGATATATTTGTTTGAATGTAGTGGATGAAGGCTAATTGCTTAAATTGGGATGTTTTGACCAATATATATACAAATTCATTTTTTTAAGTGACGCTTATTCAAAACTCTTTTTCAAAGCAAACATGAAATCAAAGTGTTTTAACTTTTGTAAATTGGTCTATATTTGTGTGCATCACAGAGTAAAAATTAGCTTAATAATCGAAAGAAGTGCATATAATGTAAATAAAAATTACATCATGATTAGTAGAGATTGATCTTTGATCGGGTGAATGGGATGCTCAATTCATGACCTTCCCCTCTTATACCTAAGTTCCCGAGCCGAGACACTTTGGTGATGATGGACACGTGGCCTTTGGCACGAATCATGGGTTTTCTAAATTTCCTAAAAATATTTAGGTGGCAACTTTGAAATCTAGCAATGCAGTCCATTTTTGGCAATTTGATTCAAATTCAATTTTCCAAAAGATTTGCTGGATTTTGACTCATTTGTGTTTACTTATTTCACATTGCATTTGTGAACTCAGATTCAGAACCATGGGAGTCTGAACTATAGAGCTAATCGTATCCGAAAGGAGCACGAAAAACAAGCTACAAAACCATTCTGATGCTTGAATGATAGCTATTATTATACACAAATTTAGCCAGGGGTAGATAAGTCTCCCAATTTCCTTGGAAGTCTAACACACACATCCGTAACATGTCTTCCAATGTTTGAATGGTCCGTTTAGATTGACCGTCTCTCTGCGGGTGATAAGCACTGCTTAGTATTAGTTTAGTTCCCAAAGCCTGTTGTAGACTCTGCCAGAATTTCGAAGTAAACTTGGGATCTCTGTTAGATACTATGAAAAATGGGACTCCATGCAATTTCACAATCTCATTTATATACAGATTAGCCAATTTATCCGCATTATACAAAGATTTGACAAGCAAAAAGTGGGCATATTTAGTTAAACAATCAACAATGACCCAAATAGAATCCATACCTCGGGAGGAGCGAGGTAGTCAAACAATGAAGTCCATCGTGATATGCTTCCATTTCCATTCCGGTATTGGAAGCGGTTGAAGTAGTCTAGCGGGTCGTTGATATTCAACTTTAACTTGTTGGCAAAACAGACATCATGCTACAAAATCGGCAATAATTTTCTTCATTTCAGGCCACCAGAAATTCTGTTTCAAATTATGGTACATCTTTGTATTTCTCGGATACATAGTAAATTTCGAATTGTGAGCTTCAGTCAGATCATGTTTTCTCAAGTCAGAATAATCCGGTACACAGTCTATTATGAAACTTCAACACATTATTATCAAACACAAATCCCAGCCTTGGTTTTGAGTCAATTTCATCCACAATCTTTAGAAACTCATCTTGCAATTGTTTCTCTCTAATTTCCTCATTGATTGCAAGTTGAGTGGAAATGATAGCTAAAATCCCACCCTATTCACGCAACACAATTTCAATTTCATTTCTTTCTAGGTCGCATAACAAGTCCTTCTTACCAATGAGCAAACATGATAAATTCCCGATTAACTTTCTACTAAATGCATCTGCAACGATATTTGCCTTTCCTAGATGATACAAAATTTGCAAGTCATAATCTTTGATCAATTCCAGCCACCTTCTTTGTCTCGTATTCAATTCTTTTTGAGCAAAGAAATATTTCAAACTTTTTATGGTCAATGTACACTTCACAAGTCACTCCATACAGATAATGGTGCCAAATTTTTAATGCAAAAACCACAGCTGCCAATTCAAGGTCATGAGTTGGGTAATTCTTTTCATGCAGACGGAGTTGTCGAGAAACATATGCAATTACCTTCCCATGTTGCATCAATACACACCCTAAACCTTTATAGGAAGCATCACTGTAAATCTGAAACCCATCAGTTCCGTTGGGCAATGTCAAAATTGGTGTAGTTACTAGTTTAGTTTTTAGTTCTTGAAAGGCTAACTCTCGTTGATCATTCTAATTAAATGGTACATTTTTTTGTGTCAACTGTGTTAATGGCATAGCAAGTTTTGAAAAGTCTTTCACAAATTTGCAATAGTATCTTGTAAGCCATTGAAAGCTTTTGATTTCTAACACATTGGTTGGTCTTGGCCAGTCTACAATGGCCTCAATTTTCTGTGGGTCCACTGATATACCATTCTTGTTGATTACATGTCCCAGAAATGCTACACTGTCAAGCCAGAATTCACATTTAGAAAATTTTGCATATAACTTCTTTTCTCTCAAAATTTGTAGAGCAGTTCTCAAATGGCTCTCATGTTCTTCTTTGCTTTTGAAGTAGATCAGAATCTCATCAATAAACACAACTATAAATTCATCAAGAAATTGTTTGAAAACCTATTCATCAGGTCCATAAAAGCTGTAGGTGCATTAGTTACCCCGAATAGCATTACCAAAAATTCATAGTGCCCGTACCTAGTTCTGAATGTAGTTTTCTCTACATCTTCTGCCTTGACCTTTAACTGGTGGTACCCGGATCTAAGGTCTATGTTGGAGAACATTTGTGCTCCCTACAGTTAGTCAAACAGATCATCTATTCGAGGCAGTAGGTATGTGTCCTTGACGATTACTTTGTTCAGTTCTCTGTAATCTATATATAGTCTCAAAGACCCGTCTTTCTTTTTAACAAACAAAATTGGAACACCCCAAGGTGAAGTGTTCGGTCGGATAAACTTCTTGTCTAACAATTCTTGTAGTTGGACTTTCAATTCTTTCAGTTCAGAGGTTGACATTCAGTAAGGGGTCTTAGAAATCGGTTGTGTTTAGGGTATAACATCAATAGTAAACTCAATTTCCCTATCAATTAAGTCTCCGGGAAAATCATTTAGACATACGTCAGAAAATTCATTTACTAGTGGAATGTTCTTTACAGCAAGACTATTAGAAGTCACATTCAAAACGCAACATAAGTAACCCCGACACCCTTTTTTTAATAATTTTTTGGCTTTCACAAAAGAAATAAAATGCGGTGGAGGAATTAGCCCATTCCCAACGAACGCAAATTCAGGCATACTAGGTGGTTGAAACAAAACAGTTTTATTCACACAATCAATAGTTGCACAATACTTCATCAACCAATCCATACAAAGTATACAGTCAAAATGATCAATACCCAATGGTAACAAATCAACATATAATGTCATATCACTAATCACAATGTCACATACCGAATAAACATATGCACATACCATAGAACTTCCAGATGGTGTAGACACAGATAATAAATAATTCATAGGTTCTAGTGGTCTAGTTAATTTTCAGGAGAAAGCATGCGATACAAAAGAATGTGTAGAACCAGAATCTATTAGCATATATGCATTTTGAGCATAAATTGGGAGTATACTTGACACCACAGCTTCGGTGTTCTGTACATCACTAGGCACTAGTGCAAAAACTTGACCTTGTCTCAAGGTTTCTCTTCCAGTATTAGCTCTCGTATTTGTTCTAGCTGTAGAAGCAGACCCAGCTGAACTTGTCGCAAGACGGTTGGCATTATCAGATCTAAGGGGGCAATCTTTCACTACATGGCCTATCTTGTCGCATCGGAAATAAGCACCAGATGCACGGTAACATACAACTCTATGTTTTCTTCCACAATCAGAACAAACTAGTATAGACCCACTGCTCTGACTGGAGCTACTAGTACTCCCCGTGTTTTGCTTGTTGTTTACAAAAGAATGGCCCTTTTTGAAACCGTACCCAGACTTTTTACCTCTTCATTATGTTGTTGGCGCTTTAGCTTGTGTCTTTGCTGTCAAATTGGCTTCAGCCATGAGAGCTCTATCAAGTAGATCCACATATGTAGGTAGCTTTAGGACACCTGCCTGATCAAATATGTCTAGATCCAATCTACCTTCAAATTTTTGGGCTTTCTTGCAGTCTGCATCCAATGAAGAACCAATCGAGCTAATTCAGTGAATTTAGCCTCATACTTGGCTACAAATATGTTTCCTTGCTTGAGTTCTTGGAATTCAAAAACTTTTCAGTCCCGAAAACATTGAGAAAAGTACTTGTCATAAAAGATCTCGTTGAATTGGGCCCATGTCATGTTCCCATTGCTATTTCGGAGTAACAACCACCATCTTCGGGCTTCATCTTTTAGAGTATAGGTGGCCAAGAGAACCTTCTAAGTCTCGGAGTAGAGAAATACTTCAAATAGTTTCTCTATTTCGAGTAACCATGTCTCTGCTTTTAATGGTTCAATACCACCTAAGAAAGTCGGCGGTTTCATTTTCATGAACTACTGAGTTAGATTTATGATATCATTGTTATCCAGTTCTACTTGGACTGGAGGGGGTGAAGGAGATAGAGGTTGTTGTCTTTGTTGCTGTCTCATTGACTCAATTAGGGCCTTGAGCATTTGTTCCATTCGGCTCATGCAAGCCTCTGAAGATTCAGCTGTACCGTCACTTCTCGTATTTTTCATTTTCTATAGGTAAACAAAACACTTATAAACATAGGCAAATAGTTCTTTTCACAATGTTCAGAGTATTCAGTTTTAATTCATTCTTTTCAATTTCATATATTCATGTTTAGATTCTGCTTTCACATTTACAGACATTAACACACACTCACACATGCATATAAAATGTCCGTAATTCTTTTTTAGGACATCCTATAGGTCATATGGACTCATGTGTTCTGTATAACTTGTGCTTTGATACCACTTTGTCATGACTCAAACCCGCCCCTACAGGTTTAGTGTCGTAATCGGCCAGTAATCCTTAGATTATCAAAGGCCTTTGAACAGAATAACATGTAATTAAAGGGCTTGCGAAAGCAGACATAAAACATACATAGTCCATTGAGCTGTGTAGACATACATGGGACATAAATTTCAAAACTTATATACATACATTTGACGTCGTAATTACAGTAGTCTTACGTCATATTCATTACAGATATAACCAGAAAGGGACTTAGCCCAAAACACAAATAAACAGAAAACTTGTTCATATTCCAAAAAGAAAACAAAGTCTTATACGTTCACAAAACATGACCACATGACTTTCGGAACCTTCTCGGGAGACCCAAGGGTTGGTTGACACAAACAAATCTTCAGGCTGCCACTACTGAGCCTGGTCACGCACCGAATCACCTACATATATAAAATAATAAAGTGAGCGGGAGCCTAGTGAATAATAACAAAGTAAAAAGTTTTAATTGAATGATGTCTCTAATCAGATTTAGAAAACAGATTCCATATCAGAAATAGATTCATATACTTATATAGAAATCAAAGTTCATGTTTAATCATACATGGTACATCCATTAGCGTTAACAAAATAGATATAGAACAGTTGTAGATCAGATAATTGTTATGTAACCAGTTCCATAAAGGAACCTCTAGATCCGGGTAACAAAGAATAGATATGCTGAGCCCAATGATAGGGCCTTTGGTATGGGTAACAGATTGCAGACATATTCAGTTCCATGATGGAACATCTGATACCGGGTAACAGCTAACAGATATCACATGATGCTAAGGGTGCCACGAATACATTGTCAGAAATTGGACAATCATTCATTATACATAACATATCATTTCATAAAACAAATCTTATTTCATCATAAAAAAATAAATAAAGTTTAACATAGCTTTACTAAGTTATTACTTACAGATGGCTCCAAAGTAGACAGACAAAGCAGACAAATCAGAACTTGTGGCGCATGACCTACACAAAAATAATAAATACACACATATTGAAACACACACTTGGATAGCACTTAACTTAATTATTTCTTATCTTAGCGTTTTTCTAGTCCTTATCCTTATTATTATGTCTTAATCATGGCCTATAAATGCCTAGGATGCAATGAGGATGCCAAAACATGCTGTTCAATACTTAGTTAAATTGTTGAAAACAGAGTACTCACTCGAGCGCAACTTCCTTCGCTCGAGTGAAGGTTCAAAATAAACATGGTCGCTCGAGCAGTCTATAAACTCTGCAAAAGTACTGGTTGTGTGAATTTTCCGTTCGACGACAACTCGATGGTTGCTCAAGCGTGAGACTGAAATCTTCGCTTGAGCGCAACTCTGGTCGCTCAAGCGGTCTGCAAAATGTGTAAACTTCTGGGAGCATGCTTTTTACGTTCGAGCCAACTTTTCTCACTCGAGTGGAAGTGCAAAACAATGGGTGGTCGCTCGAGCGCAGGATCTGTTGCATAAGTGAAGAAGTAGAATTCTGAAATTTTCAGATTTGCTCCCAAGCTCAAAACTCGAATTCAAAGCCACAAATCATGTTCTTTTGGGCCAAAAGCTTGAGAAAACACATGTAAACTTGTCAAACATCATGAATTCAAAACTATTTCGCCAAATGAAGGCTCAAAAGCTTGAGAATTGTGTAAAATCAAACTTGGTATATTATAAACATAACATGTATAAAGTATCTTGGCTTCAAAGCTTTCAAAACTTATTCAAATGAAATGTTAAGCACAAAAACATGTTGAATTCTTAAAACAAAGGCAAGAGGAGTGCATTTATGTGAGAATTCTTTAAATCAAACTCAAATTGTGATGAAATGAACACGCATGCATGATATGATATTCCTTAGTAACTCATTAGCTTAATTCTTGTATAACTCAAATTCATGTTCTAAATACCAAGATTATACAATCTAAGTGTTGAATCCTTACCTCAACTTTTCAATCAAGCTCTAAATGGTGAATTCACTAAGACTCCAAACCAAATCCTTGAATTCCAAGCTAATTCCTTCCAAATTCTAGGAATTTCCTTGTTTGATCTCAATTCTCTCCTCTTCTCTTACTTCTCATGTTATGTCATCAAGAATGAAGATATAAGAGTGTAAAATGTAACTAAGGGTTCACTTGTGCCTTATATAGGCTTGATTTAATTAAGTTTAATTAAACTTGGTTAGGCTTAGCTAATTCCATGTATTTTATTTTAATTAATTTGTTTTGAATCGAATTTAAATTAAATCTACCATAATTTCCTAAAAATTCCAAATACACACATAAATCAAGTCAATATTGTGATTATATGCCGATAAGACCTTCAATTCGCAGAACAAAACACAAACACAAACAGATATGCCTACAACAGACAGATATAAACACAAATACTGCAATACACATGCAATTAATTCAGAGTTTCATCTTAATTACTCATTAAGCATTCTTAATCATGGTTTAGTAGCTAATCATAGTTCGGGGTTGTTACAGATGGGCCATCTTGTGAAGATAAATATTGATAGGTCTTCAGTTGGCAATCCTAGTTGTGCAGGCATTGGTGGGTTAATTCAAGACAGTCATAGGCTTTGGATTAGAGGATTCTCCAGAAGAATGAGATGGGCAAGTGCTATAGTTGTGGAGCTATGGGCCATATGGCAAGGGCTGTTATTAGCTTGGGAATGGAGTTTTCGATTGATTGTGTTGGAAACAGACTCTCTTAAGGCGGTGTCACTAATATAACATCCAAGTGAGGGACTTGAGAATACAACTTAGTGGCTCAAATTTGTCAAATTTTGGAGTAAAACTTGACATGTCATATATCCCATGGGCCTTGTGCGACAAATCAATGTACATATTTTCTTGTTCATGAGGCTCTCAAAGGATCCATGGAGCTTCAGATTTTTATGGAACCACTTACTCGAATTAGGCCGTTATTGGCTCTAGATACTCCTGACTGGAGATTTCGTAGTTAGCTGTTGCTTTAATTTTTTCATTGCACCAAAAAAAAGAAAAAAAAAGTGGCCTTCTATTTTTTTTATTATTTACTTTTTTATCTTTCTTCTCTCTTTCTCTCTTTTTAGTAGGTTGCATGGGAGAGTATCCTTTCTCTCTCTCTCTCTCTCTCTCTCCCTTTCTCTTGTGTTATAAGTCTTTGGAAAAATTAGTTTATCATCCCTCTCCAACTTTTAGTAATAGAAGAGGTCCACAATATTTTTTTATAGCCTAAGGTCCCTTACCCACACACATATATCACACCATCTCTCTCTCTCTCTCTCTATATATATACATACCAAATCTCTATTCCTCTCTTTCTTTCGTCTCTTCTCTTTCTCTTGTCTCTGTATTCTCTCTCTCTATATATATATATCTGTGAATTTTGGTCCACACTGCAAATCTTTGATTAGGGCTTTCACTCATTCTCTCTCTCTCTGTCTCTCTCTCTCTATATATATATATATAAGAAGGATTGATGTTTGTGGTGGCGTTTCGGGAAGAGTCGACTAAAAGATTAGTCTAACACGCGGTTTGTGCTTGGAAACGTAAGAAACAAAGTATGCAATGGATGATATCTCTGCTATCTACCTCTTCTTCTACAATTCGACATCCTCAAGCTTCCAAAGCTATCTGTGTGTATATTCTTTCTTGACTCTAATGTACTTAAAAATGAATATAGTGTTGAATGTCAAATATATTGGTGACTATGCCCTTGTTTTCTGTACAGACGATATATATTTGTAAGATACATATTTGCATCACTAGTTGAATTACTTCCCTTATAGAGGGAAGAATTAAAGGATTGATAAGAAACTATTCTATTTTTTTTTCCTTCTTTCTCTTCTCTGTATAATACGCAGATAAATTTCTTCAAAGCAGAGAAATTTGCAAACACAAAGAAAATCAAAGAAATTTCTCTAAGTTAGGCGAAATTTCTCTGAGTCGAAATTTCTTTGAATTTCTCTAAGTTGGGCCAAAATTTTTCTGAGTCGGGGCAAAATTTCTTTGAGTTTGGGCTAAAATTTTGATTGATTTTCTCTGGCATCTGAATTTTCCCTGATTTATCAAATTATGTTGCTTGTTTGATTTTCACTGGTTAGTTGTGTCCTTATGTGTAATTTTCCTTTAGAGATGACTTTTCTCTAGTATCACAATTTTCTCTAAATACATTGGATTTACTTGACTCTATGGGCCTGATGACTAACTAGTTTGGCCACATTGGCCTGACCAACCCCTTCTTCTTGTGCCAGAATCTCATCCGGTAAAGGCACCATGCCTACCACCACTACGTCTACGTCCTGACATCCTAATAAAGGTAACAAAGGAGATTAACACATTTACAAATATACCGAAGCTAATTCACTCGTGTCCTAATACGGTGGACAATAGTAATTCACTCACGTATGTACGTAGTCACATAAACACATACGAATTTCCTTCCTAGATAACGACCATCTTACTGCATTGCTAGATTTTCAATTAGAAACAATAGTGATCAAGTACTCTTCTAACAGGACTTCTAGAAACCTATAAACCTAATCAATATCTTAGGAATTAAATCCCATACTCATATAATCATATAAGCATGTTATCACATAGCATGCTATACACACTAATGTCTCTATCAAGCGAGACAAACCCATTGTGGTAATAACCGCTTCTCACATACCCAAAGTATTCAAATCTGGTACGTTTTTGTACCAAGTTGTAACGCCTCGAAATAAATGCAATATACCATCCGAAACCATAAGTACATAACATTATGAATCAGAGTATAATGTACTTCTATTACATAAGATTCGATTGTACAAAAGGGTAACACATGCAATATATATTCATAAATAATACATCCTGAATCTACAGCATGTGTCACTAAGCAGTAAAAGAAATAAAAGTTAAACAGATGATCATATGCCTTAAATGCTTGCATTTTTCTAAGTCAAGGCTTAGGTACATCAAAATGAGTTTTAAGCTCAATACAAAGAAAGCCCTAGGCTTAAACAAAATGAATACAAAAGAATAGAATTGAGCCTTCAGCTACACAGTCCTCCTAAGCTAAGTCCTTGGTAGAGGCATATCACCAGCACCTAAAAGTGGTTTTCCCTAAATAGGGTGAGCCAAAGCCCAGTAAAAATAATCTAACACAATATATGAATCTTAACAAAGATATAAGGATGAAATGCAGCTACAATGCCCATGATTAAAATCATATATAACTCTTTTGCAAAATCATACTATGTCGAATTTATATTTCGATCCATTTTATCTCCATTCATAAGTCATTTCTATTTTATTCAGGCAGTCAAACTAAGGATACAACTCTGTGGGTCTCTAACCAATACAATCATCATACAAACACTTCTATTTGCCATTTTACAGATATTTCGTCCGCAGGAATTGGCACCCATGTATACTATGGTTTTCGGGATTTTCACCTTGAATACTTCGGCTAACTTAATTTAATGGAGTACATTCCCTTTCTTCTCCCAAACATAAAGTGCATCCCCTTTCTCGTTCTGAACATCATACATTTACAATGTATTAAAGATGTGACAACGTCAATGCAATTTGATGAGAAAATTAGTTTCAGTTCATCTAATTCTTATGCAATTTCTACAACAATCATAACTATCTTCCACTGATAGCCCAAAACAGATATTTCTAAACAGATATAAAATCTCCAAGACATATAAACTATTCAAATTTCCATAGGTGAGTGATAATACATATCAAACTCTACCATTTATATACACATCCATCAAATTTCACATTTCTAATACTAATTCCATTTATTTAAACAAAATAAATATTTGGGACATTTTAGGGCAAATTTCATTTTCTTCCAAAATCCAACTCAAGTGACAAAATCAACAATTTATTTGTAACACAATCTCATTTTCACTCCCATAACCATTTTCAATACATCAATTCGCAAACCCCTCTTTTGATTTTAAACCAAAATCTTAGGTTTATTCAAAATCCTCCAAAATCACAATATTGTTTATGAAAAACAAATAACTAAGTTAAAAACCATAGAAGAGTGTAGAAAATCCCTACCTCAAAGCTAGAAGACGAGCAAAGCAACGAAGAAACTCGGATGAAACCGAAACCCAACTCTATTCGGATGAAAATGTAGCCTTTGAGATGTTCTATCTTTTTAACAAAGGCACACGGGTAGAGAAACCACTAAATCTAGGTGAAAATGTAGAGAGAGAGAGAGAGAGAGAGAGAGAGAGAGAGATAAATGAGTTTTAGAGAGAGAAGCTCTTGATTTAGGGTTTTGAAATGTTTTAGAGAGAGAGAGAGAGAGAGAGAGAGAGAGAGAGAGTGATGAAAAAGTGAGGAGAAATGACCTGATTACGAACTGATATACGTATAGTTCGCTTGAGCGTAAGAAGTGACGCTCGAGCATCTAGACACAACAAGTTGTTCCGCTTGAGTGCGAGAAATGACGCTCAAGTGTAAAATACACACTTCCAGTAGTTTTGTAAATAGAATACTAACGTTCGAGTGCAAGAAACACCGTTCGAGCCGAGCATGCTCGAGCGCATAAAGCATCGCTCGAGCGTAAAATACACTCTTCCAGTAGTTTTATAGACCTGCAAAAATACTGAGAGTTCACAAAGCCCACTCGAGCACAAGAAGCGATGTTCGAGTGAAGGGGTAAAATTCTAGGCAACAAAAGTTTGAAAACTAAGTAACCAAACTGTTCTAAACGCAACCATTACAATCCAATAGCCAGATTCAAGGAAGCATAAGAGAAAGACATGAACAACAATACGAAACCATGAAACCCGAGTCCAAAATACAAAATGGGTCGGGTCTAAACCAGAATTGCTATAATTGTTTGCTGTTTTTTAAACTGTAATTAGATTTTGTATTTTAAGTTCTTTGATGGACTTAGCATGGTGTTTTCTTGTAAAAATGATAGAAAAATTGGTTTGTGAGTAGCTCAATTTTCTCTGGTTTGTTCAAAATGCAAAGAAAATTGTGAGCAAATCAAACAAAATTAGTCAAAACATAGTTAAATTTGTGAACAAACCAGAGAAATTTCAGACAAATTTATCTGTGTTTCGAAATTTCTCTATAAAAATTTGAGGGATCTCAACTATTATGAAAATATTTCATATTCTTTATGCTATAAAATCTCAATATGAGGGATCTCAAAAAAAATTCCCCCAAGTCTTTTCGTAGTTAACAAGCATGTCAACTTTTGACAGGCTAGCGACGCTTTTGGCTCAAGCATCAGAGCAAAATAAATACTAAGGTTTCGTTTGGGAATGAGGTTGATTTTTTAATTTTTTGACATTTTGACTATTTTAGTCTGAGGCTAAAAATTTTTATTTGGGTTAGACTTTTTGACTTTTTAAATTTTTGTAAGAGAAAAAATGAAATAATTATAATTTGAATGTGATAATTTATCTTATTAATTTTTTAATTTATTTTATTTTTTTATAACTATTTTAATTTGGTAGTCCAACGAGGCCGAACTTATTGATTAATTGCATAAGGCTACTAACAACCTGCACAAATGTGAAATACAAAAAAGTAGAGCACCTATAGTGGTTTTGTCAACTCTAAAATCAACGTTAGACAAACGTAGCGGGTAATGGAAATCTTTCAGGCCGTTTGTTTTCTGCCATTAAGGTCCGGATTGGCCTATGATAGATGAATAGTGAGTTTATGTCACAATTGTTTTGTTTGTGGTTCTTTGGATTCGTAGTCCGTTCGGATTAGGATAGGTCTTGAGCCAGTGGCGGAGTCAAGAAAAGAAGTTAGAGGGGTACTTCTTAATTACAACATTAAAAATATTTATAAAAATATTTCATATAAATTTTTACAATTGACTTCAAGAAAAAAAAAAAAAAAAATCAACGTCTTTGGTTTGAGTTTTTTGAATTAAGTTTTTTGAATTAAGTTTTTTATTTTATTTTATTTGTTTTTAGTGAATATTTTTAAAATTTTAAGCATTTTTTAAAACTTTTTTAGGTACATGATGTATTTAAAAAAAATAAAATATTTGTGAAAAAATATTTTTAAAAATTAATAAATACATAAAAATACGAAAAATGTATTGATTTTTTGTGTTTTTTTATTTTTATTTTTGATATTTAGTGACTTTTTTAAAGATTTTTTCAAAAATTATACTTTTTTAGTGTATTTATATTAGGTGTGTTTAAAAATTAAAAAAATTGCTTAAAATATTAAAAAAATTCAATAAAACAAAAAAATACGAAAAACAAAAAATGTAGAATTTTTTGAAAAATGTTTTCAGAAAACTCAAACCAAATAAAGTGAATATGTTATTTGTAATTAATGTATCATGGACAACATTAAAAAAAGTCATGGATATAAAATTTTAAAATAAATTATATAATGATAAAGTAATTTTTTTTATACAAAATATGCTTAAAAATTCAATATAATAGTCATACAACGCAATCATTGACATGTGATATTACCAATCAATAATAAAGAAACACATGGAGGGTGAACCTTGCATATTAAATGTAATTAATAATTCAATAAATTCTATATTTTCATTAAAATTAATTATATTTGCATATCAATAATGATAGAGATCACTATTATATTAAAATTTTCATAGATAATAATATCGTAGTCTATTTATTTTCAATTAAAACAATCATTATTGTTCTTATAATTTTAAAAATATCATTGATATTTCACTTTAAATAATATTTTTATAATATTTATATATAAAATATTTTCTTTATGCTTAAAAAAAAAAACTCCAAAACTCAGGGGGGCACGTGACGCCCCTAAGCCCTCCTTCCCTCCGCCCCTATCTTGAGTGAGCGAATTGTTAATTTGAGCGAAGAGCTCGTATTACAAAAATTATCTATCAGCTTAGTGAGTTACCGGTCGTCTGCGGGAACATCGGCCGGTCAACCAGTTAACTATATTTTTTTTTATTATACACATTGTGCATTTTTTTTGAACATTAATGTTTAATGATTTTATATTTTTTGTTAAGTAAAAATCATAATTTTATTTATTTTATTATTTTATATTTATTTAATATAAAAATAATTTAACAATCTCATACTAACAACTATCATAAAAATAAATACAATTTTACTAATCCCTTCATTAGTAATTTTTTCATTATTAATCATTTCACTATTAATTCCCTCCGTTCTATCTCTAAAAACAAATGAATCTCAATGGAATGATCTTGTTATTAATTGCGTCGGACATTACATTCTTTGCCAATTACTAAAGAAACGGATATAGCAAATACAAAGAAACAATTGAAAGTGAAAACACTTATACTTATTTTTACATTTAACTTACCATCCGTCTCAAATTGTTAGTTAATTTTTTATATTTGTGTTCTTTAATCAAGTCAATAGATAATATTTTTAGTAAAAACAAATTAAAGATCTCCATTAATACTGGCAAATATATTCTAAAAAATAAAAGAATAAATTAAAAAATATAAACCATCTTTTTAAAATGTTTGAAACTGTAAAAATCAACCAACAATTTATGACTGAAGAAATACATTTTAGTTACATTTTCAAAACACTCATTTACTCATTACATTAATAAATGCATACACTCAAAATAAAATGTATTAATAAATACTTTTAAAATGATATCAAAAAAATTATATTTTAATTGAACAGTGAGAGAATAATTTTATTTTTATAACAGTGCAAGTCTCTTGTGTATATATGGTGCAAGTTTATTCGGTATTTGGTGTAAGTATTTTTTGTGTATCAAAAAAAAAAAAAAAAAAAATTCACATATAATGTAATTATTTTAAAATTGTCTCATTTATTTATATTTTTTTAAAAAAAAATTTAACTTTTTGACCTTCTATTCAAAAATTGACTTTTTTAAAATTATTTTTGACTTTTTACCTAAAAATAATGTAAAAAAGTAGAGAAAATAGTTTGATAAATCATCTTTTTGTCTAAAACCGATGTTCCAAACAAGGCCTAAGGGACACTTTCCTTTCATAACAAAAGCGTTACAATTGTCACGTACTCCCTCCGTCCCAAAATATTAGTCTCTTATTCCATTTTTCATTGTCCCAAAATATTAGTCCCTCTTCTAAAGTCAAGTACAAAAATAATATAAATTTCCTATTTTGCCCTCCTTTTAAATTAATAAACAATATAAAAAGTACAATTATGCATTGATATTCTCAAAAATTGTATTATCAAAAGGGTTTTTTTGGAAAATCAACTTTTTTCAAATACAATAATTGTACTACCAAAAAAAGTTAGATTCCCCAAAAGGGACCATTAATTTGGGACGGAGGGAGTAGTACAAATTTTTACTCATCAAATGGATATGCTTTCTTAGAGCATCTCTAACGGTGTACCAAATATTTCACCAAATCTGTGTCAAAAATGGGTCATTTCCTTAATTTGATACTTCGCGCTCCAACGGTTCAGCATCAAATCCGTTTCATCAAATTTGCGCCGGGCAACCGGTAAAGGCAAAATATATATATATATTTTTTTACCGGTTTGAACCCTTTTTTTGAACCCTTTTTTTGAACTTTTTGAACTTTTTGGTGGTCGACCGGGTGGTCAACCACCTAGGCAAAAATTTATTTTATTTTTTTTTTGACTGGTTTGAACCTTTTGAGTGAACGGTCTGAACTTTTTCCGGGGCGACTGGTTGGGCAACCGGTTGGTCAATCGGATAGTCGACCGGTTCGTCTCATCCCAACGGTCAGGAACAGTGATTTGGTGAAATTTGGTGAAATGCTTCGCCTGTACTCAGTTTGGTGAAAGATTTGCTGAATTCTCAATTTGATATCGATTTGGTGCCACCGTTGGAGCCTCAAAAAGTGAGTTTTTCATCAAATTTCAAATTTGATGTTGGATTTGGTTCTCCGTTGGAGATGGTCTACATTTCTCCAAAACCTTCACAAACCCAAATGGAGCGACTGTTGCCGGAGCTTCCGCCGGAGGTGATCACCGAGATGCTCTCTCGACTGCCGGTGAAAACACTCCTCCAATTCAGGTGCGTATCCAAACCATGGCGTTCTCTAATCGACAGCCCAAACTTCATCAAAATGCATCTTAATCGATCGATTCAATCCCGATCCAATCTCTCCCTCATTCTCTATGACTTTAAAGCACCCATCCCAAACCAACTATGTTCCGTAGATTTCGATAAGCTCGACATAGCTTTTAAGCTCAATCCACCACTCACGTTTGAGAAACGAGTGGATAAAGTTTGGAATTCCTGCAATGGCTTACTCTGTTTGTCTTTCGGAGACGGACAAGCTATTTTGTGGAACCCATCAACTCGAAAGCATTTGGAATTGCCGGTCTCGCGGACCGAAACCCCTGTGGATTTCCGTGGTCTTGGACTTGGGTACGACTTAGTGAGTGATGATTACAAGGTGATGAGGATTGACCGGATTAATGATTATAGATTTGTGCATTATGAGGTTAGGGTTTATAGTTTAAAATCGAATTCTTGGAGGAAAGTTGGTGATTTTCCTCATCACCTTGAACTTGATCTTTGCACTGGTTTACTTGTTGGTGGAGCTTTGCATTGGAGTGTGAAGCCAAAACCAATGTTGCGTGAGGATGGACCTCACGCTCTTATTGCATTTGATCTTGGGGCGGAGGAATACCGAATGGTGTCCCTACCCGAATGTGGGGCTGTTGATTTTTATTTGAAGTTTGCAGTCTTGAATGGATGCCTTTGCGTGCTTCACTATTATCTCAAGAAGGGTGTTGATTTATGGGTGATGAAGGAGTATGGAGTGAAGGAATCTTGGACTAAATTGATGAATATAAGGTTTGATATTTATTTGGAGCCCTTGGCATATTCAAAGAATGGTAAGAAGGTTCTCTTCCAACATAACTTGTGTAGGTTTCGTTGGTATGACTTAGAAAAGAAGACAATTGAGATGGTTGGGATTAATGGTGAGCCAGATCTTTTCGGAACAACTGTATGCTTGGGTGGCCTTGTCCCACTTGATGGTGGTCGTCCGGATGATAGCAAGGGCCAAGCAACGAAAGACAAAAAGAAGGAAAAGGTCATTAGAAGGTAAACAAAAATTAAGTCATTGTGCCTTATTTGCTTGTGCTATTTTGTAAAGAGAAATGTTAGGGATCATGAAATTTTTTTCATGAAAATGATCATGAAAGATTTATGACCCTTAGACTATCTTGATTAGTGTGTGGTGTTTTATTCTAAGTGTAATCCAAAGGTCACAAATCCTTCATGATCATTTTCATGAAAGATTTTTCATTACACCTAGCATTGTTGTTTTGTAAATGGTGCTAAATTTTGCTTGGCATTGTTTGTCGTAGATGTAATTATGATCATTAAATGACATGATCGAATATATTATATTGGATGAAAATAGATTTTCTTTATATAGTATACTCAAGATTCTGAAAAACGGTTGTGGTCGCCGTAACGGTGGCGGTGGCGCAGTTGCAATTGCGGGGTGTAAAGGTCGTAGCGTAACGGTTGCGGTAACCGGAACTGTAAATTTTTTTATTTTTTGCACAATTTAAAAAAACTTACCAATATGCATATTTTTTTCCCATAATCATATTTATTGGGTTTTAAAATAAATATTGATCAATTTTTGTAAATTTTTAAGTATGATCTAATATATTTCATATTTTTAAATTACTATAAACTGAGTTTTTTACATTTTTATTTTAATAATAAATGACTTTATATGTCATCCATATTACGCTTGTGGCAAAATTTTTTTTTATTGAACTTAGGTGTATAAAATTATTTTTTTAATTATTATACTAGTGAAAACCAATGCAAATTTTTACTTGAATAATTTTAAAAAATAAGTTATACATGCTAATGTAATCATATAAAAATTAAAAACTAGATTATAAAGATTTATTTTTTTATTTTTATTTTTTTGGGGGAGGGGGTTTGGATCACTTGAATATTCATTCTTTTTTTGGATAACCTGTAAATAAAAATAAAATAAACTAATCAAAAAAAATTGACATGTATAAAATATAATTATAAGTGTTATGTTTTCTAGATATTTTACAAAAAAATCAATCACTAACTATTATATATAAGATAAATAATGACAAAAGTAAGAGAATAAATGAGTCTAAACATATATATATATATTTTAATCAAGCCAAATAGATAATGACTACACTTATTATTATTATTATTATTACACACAAACAAAATGGTTGAGTGATAACAATTGAATAGAATAGCATAGGTCTTACAGCTTTAACAAATCAATAACATGTTCTTCATCCTCCCTCTTCTCTCTCTCTATCTCTTACTCCATCTTCCATCTTCTCTCTTTATCCATCTTCTCCCATTTTCAGTTCTTTTTTTTTTTTTCAAAAGAAGCAATTCGGAACCGTTACGTAACGGTGCGTAACAGGCCGTTACGACCGTTACGGCACCGTTACGAATCCTACAGCAGCCGCTACAATCGACACACATGTGAATCTCAATCACACCGCAAAAGCGGCCGTAACGGATGGCAGTAACCACCATAACCGTTATGTAACGGCGTTACGTAATGGTTGCGGCCGCTTTTTAAAACCTTGAGTATACTAGTTTCATGGCACCGTGTGTTGCACAGTAGATCTTGCCAGTGGCGTGCACAATTTTTTAGTAAGAGGTTTACAACATAGTGTTTTCATAAAAATGTAAATGAAAAGTTAAATGAAAGCAATTTTTAGAAGATTTATATACATACAAATCATACAAATTAAACAAAGTTCATAATATACAAAATCTTAGGAGTTAGACAATACATATTCTCAAAAAAGTTGACAAGTTTTTAAGAACTAAACATAAAAGTGAAATATTAACTTCACATGTGCGTAAATAAAATTCAAAGACTTGTTATATTGATTTAAGCTCCAAGTACTTAGAATTGTGGTTTCTAAGAAAGTGCTATTTTGTAGAGAAAAAAATGCAAACATCAATGTCTGTATTTATAACTACTAGTGACATGGTAATATTGTTTGAACATTGATAGGGAACAAATTCATTTTAAAATTTGTCTGTATTCTATTTATAACATTCTACTTTCAAATTTAATCCATTTGAAACTTATAAAATACCATGATTAAGAAGATTATTGTTGCATTTGATTTTTTTAATAGCCTGAATTATGCTACTTATTTTCAAGTACCAAGTACAAAACAATTTGGGTTGTTCATGCACCTGATTCACCCATCAACTCAATCCGAGGCACTATAGGTGATTTTGATGCGGTATATGATTGGCTAGGTTTGTGAATTTAATTTGTCTTCAGGTTTCAGTTGGTTTCGGGTTTATAAAATCTTCACCCACCAAAACTGAACCGATCGAAACATATTTTATTCAAATAAATGTACACGTGCATTGAAAATTGTATGAGGTTGGGATTACGAGCTTATTACATATCTCTCAGTCTCTATCTCATTCTAGACTGTTCATCTTAAAGAAACTGAATCTCCTCTTTATTGAATGAAATCAATGATTACAGATGCTGTTATATTTATACACTTGATTGACTCTTAACCATAACTACCTAACTGTGATTCTAACTGTTAAACTATAGTTAATACTAACAGACTAACAACCTATAACAAACTAACTACTTATACAGCTGGCTATTACATATGTGTGAATCATGCTACTGCAGTAGCTTATGTTGCTCTGTATCTGCTGTATGTTGCTCTGTATCAGTTGCAGGGTTAACAGATTGGTTGGCAGATTGCTGTGACTTATCATACCCCTGCAAGCTCAAGGGACTGGGAAGGACATTGAGCTTGAGCTGAAGATATTGAAACCGAGCAACTGATAGAGGTTTAGTAAAAATATCAGCAACTTGATCTGAAGTAGGAATATGACAGATATGAAGCTTCTTAGATGCAACCCTTTCGCGAACAAAATGATAATCCACCTCAATGTGTTTAGTCCGAGCATGAAACACAGGATTGTTACTCATAGCTATGGCAGATAAGTTGTCACACCATAGGGTAGGCACAGAAACAGAAACATGAAAATCAGCAAGCAACATTCCAATCCAACTAAGTTCAGCGGAGGTTTGTGCTAAAGCCCGATATTCAGCCTCCGAAGATGATCTAGACACAGTTGGCTGCTTCTTGGCAGACCAAGAGATAAGATTAGGACCAAGATAGACACAGTAACCAGTGGTTGACCTGCGATCAAGAACATTTCCTGCCCAATCTGAATCTGAATATGCATTGAGAAGAAGAGGGCTAGTAGTGAAATGAAGGCCATAAGATAAGGTGCCTTTGAGATACCGTAGTAATCTTTTGACTGAAGTAAAGTGGCTAGTGAGAGGAGAATGCATGAATTGACAAAGATGATTAACCACAAAGGCTAAATCAGGTCTAGTAAGTGTAAGATATTGCAAGGCTCCAACCAAACTACGGTATAAAGCTGGCTGAGAAAAGAGGGAATCTGCTGCTGCTGGGAGAGCACTAGAAGAAGACTTAGTAACCATGGGAGAAGAGTAAGGTTTGCAGTCACTCATACCAGCTTTGGCCAATAAATCTGAGGCATATTTTTGCTGAGAAAGCACATAACTAGAAGCATTTTTTATGACAGATATACCCAAGAAGTAATTAACAAAGCCAAGCTCCTTCATGGAAAAATTTGTATGCATGTGTGTAATGAGAGAGCTAATATAGAGAGGATCACTTCCTGTGAGAAGAATGTCATCTACATAGATGAGAAGAATGGTAACAGCAGTAGAAGTTTTCTTAATAAAAAGAGAAGAATCACAATGGCTTTGAACAAATTGATGAGTGAGAAGAAAATTGGAGAAAGTAGAGAACCAAGCTCTAAGGGCTTGCTTTAAACCATAGAGAGCCTTGTGTAACTTGCAAACAAGCTGAGATTGATTTGGTTGAACAAAGCCTTGAGGTTGAACCATATAAACCTCTTCTTCAAGCACACC
The DNA here is from genome assembly GCA_036172215.1 of Camellia granthamiana. Classification (NCBI taxonomy): domain Eukaryota; kingdom Viridiplantae; phylum Streptophyta; class Magnoliopsida; order Ericales; family Theaceae; genus Camellia; species Camellia granthamiana. Next base: position 94,832,521 of record CM069908.1, on the reverse strand, counting down.
ATGGAGAAATGCATTAGAAATGTCAAGCTGCTTGATGGACCAATCAAAATGTAGAGCCAAACATAATAGAATTCTGATAGTAGGTTGCTTAGCTACAGGACTGAAAGTCTCATGATAGTCCACCCCTTCAGTTTGAAGAAAGCCCTTGGCAACTAACCGTGCTTTATATCGGGCAATAGAACCATCTGAATTTTTCTTGATTCTATAAACCCATTTGCAGCCTATTGCTTGTTTTCCAGGTGGAAGATCAACTAAAGACCAAGTACCTTGTTTTTGTAATGCTTGAAATTCTTCAAGCATAGCAGTTTGCCAAAGTGAAGAAGAAGAGGCTTGCTGAAAAGTTTGTGGTTCAGATTGAGGAGAGAAAGAAGAAAGACAAGCAGTATGAAACGAGGTGGATTTGGATCTGGTTATCATAGGATGATTATTAGAAGAAATAGGAGGAAGATTAATAGAGATTTTGGAAATAGCAATCTGATCAGAAGGGACAGTAGATAGAAGAGGAACAGAATGGGAAGAAATTGGTAGTGGTGGAGCTCCTGAGTGAGGAACAATAGGAGAAGAGGAATTAGTGTGAGCTGCTGGTTGTTGAGCACCTGAGTGAGCAACAGTAGGAAAAGAGGAAGGAGTGTGAGCTGCTGGAAGTGAGTAAGCTGCTGGAGAAGGGGCAGCTGCTGGAACTGCTGGAAATGGAGGAACTGAGTGAGTAGTTGCAGCTGCAGGAACTGCTGGTATGGTGTGAGTTGGGTGAACAGGTGCAGCTGCTGAAGGTGCAGCTGCTGAAGTAGTTTTAGCTGCTGGAACTACTGGAAATGAAGAAGCGGGTTGAGTAGGAGAAGACCAGAAAAACTGCTGGAGAGAGGCAGCAGTGGCAGAGGAAGACAGGTTAGAAGAATTCTGAAAAGGAAAGAAAGACTCATCAAATACCACATGTCTTGAAATATAGACTTTCCCTGTGATGGGATCAAGACACCTATAACCTTTGATGGAAGGTTGATAACCAAGAAAGACACAAGGCAAAGATCTAGGCTGAAGTTTATTAGTGGTATATGGTTTGAGCCAAGGATAACATCTACAGCCAAAGGATCTCAAGAGCAGATAATCAGGTTTATGTTTGAATAAGACCTCATAGGGAGTAAGATTTTTAAGCTTGAGAGTAGGATGTCTATTAATCAAATAGACAGCTGTTGCAAGAGCATCAAACCAGTAAATCAAGGGAAGAGAAGAATGATGCATGAGGGTAATAGTAGTTTCAATGAGGTGCCTATGTTTCCTCTCAGCTACACCATTCTGTGAAGGTGTATGTGGACAAGTTAATTGGTGATCAATGCCTTTATGTTTAAGAAAATTTTGAAATGGTTTACTAAGATATTCCCCCCCATTGTCACTTCGAAGAATCTGAAGTTTAGTTTGAAATTGAGTTTCAACAAAGGATTTAAATTCAAGAAATTTAGTGAAAACTTCACTCTTATAATGCAAAGGAAAAAGCCAAGTAAATTTGCTAAAATCATCAATGAAAAGCACATAGTACTTAAAACCTGAAACAAATGAAGCAAAAAGTCCCCAAACATCTGTATGGATAAGAGCTAAAGGTTTATTTACAGTGGAATTAGACAAATGAAAAGGCAACCTATGGCTCTTTGAAACACAACAATGTTCACACAAACTAGAGCCTTTATTAGACACAACTTTAGAACCTAGATTATTATGAGAAAGAACATGATGAAGCTTCTTAGAGGAAGGATGACCAAGTTTGAAATGCCAATTAGGTGGTACTGCAGGTGATGAAGAACAAGAAAAACAAGCTTGAGAAGAGATAGGTGCAGCAGTAGAAGAAGCAGCAGCAGCAGCAAGTTGAGAAGTGGTACTAAATGGATAAAGGCCATTTGTGTAGCTTCCTTTATACAAGATTTTCTGAGTAATCTTGTCCTGAATAACAAAGGAGCTTTCATCAAAAGTGATAGTGCAGTGATTATCTCTGGCTAACTGATGAACAGAGAGTAAATTGGATGAAAGAGTAGGCACATGAAGTAGTTTTGTAAGATGAAAAGGAAAAGAAGGAGTAGGAAGAAGACTTGTGCCAGTGTGAGCAATGGTATGTGTAGAACCATCACCAACTGCAACTTGATCTTGACCATAATATGGCTGAGGGAAAGAGAGCTGATTTAGATCAGGTGTCATGTGATTTGTGGCTCCGGAGTCAAGAAACCAGTTGTCAGGTTGTGACTGTGTTGAGGATGATGCAACATAGGCTTTGGACTGAGGTTCTGTAGAAGCAGACTGCTGAAAAGCAGTGTCTAACCTGTACCAGCAGTCGAGAGCAGTGTGATTAGGCTTTCCACAGATTTGACAAATCACAGGTAAAGAATTAGTATTGGCAGCAGTAGCCTGAGGAGTGTAATAGCTGGATCTGCCAGCTTGAGGATTGGAAGCATTGTTGAATCTGCCTCTGAAAAATTGTGAGCCTCTCATCTGACCTCTAGACTTACCTCCATCTCTGCCTCTGTAAGAACCACTTCTGCCTCTATAATAACCTCTAGCACTGCCTCGATTAGAGTAATTCCCTCTATGTGCACTATAAGCAATGAAACTTGGAAGATCTGAGGCATGTGCATGCTTAAGAGAGGACTCCACATGAATAGACTCTGAACAGAGTAAGGAACATAACTGATCTAGAGAGATAGGGTCTGATCTTGTGCGGATAGCAGTTTTTGTAGCATTATACTCTTCAGGTAATCCATTTAAAATCAACAAAACTAAATCTTCATCATCAATAGGAGCTGATGCAAGAGCAAGTTGATCAGATAATACCTTGAATTGATGCAGGTATTCTTCCATTGTTGTCCCTTTCTTAACAATCTTACTCAACTTGATCTTCAACTGATGTATGTGAGATCTGGACAGTGATGTAAATCGTTTGGCAAGAACTGTCCAAACTTCATGACTTGTTTGACATTGAAGAACATTAGTGAAAATAGATGGAGACAAAGTTGCAGTAATGCAACTTAACAGGTGAGCATCAATAGTGATCCACAGTTCATGATTCGGATTAGCAACTGCAAGATTATTAGAATCTAGAATCATTGCAGGAGGACATTCTTCGGATCCATCTATATAGCCAAGAAGTTTTGTGGCTTTCAAGATGTTCTGTAGCTGATTCTTCCAAATTATGTAATTAGATGAATCAAGCTTAGCAGACACAAAAGAACTCAGATTAGAAATTAAGAATGTGAGATTTGAAGGTAAGGCAGATGAAGGAATTGCAGATGTTGTTGTAGGTGGTGCAGATGTGATGTTTGAAGAAGCCATAGCTGATGCTTTGAAGCTTTCTTGCTCGTAAGAGCCTAGGGCTCTGATACCATAAAGAAACTGAATCTCCTCTTTATTGAATGAAATCAATGATTACAGATGCTGTTATATTTATACACTTGATTGACTCTTAACCATAACTACCTAACTGTGATTCTAACTGTTAAACTATAGTTAATACTAACAGACTAACAACCTATAACAAACTAACTACTTATACAGCTGGCTATTACATATGTGTGAATCATGCTACTGCAGTAGCTTATGTTGCTCTGTATCTGCTGTATGTTGCTCTGTATCAGTTGCAGGGTTAACAGATTGGTTGGCAGATTGCTGTGACTTATCACATCTCTCTCTCTCTCTCTCTCTCTCTCTCTCTCTCTCTCATCTACAATTTGCAACATTGCAACCAGTGACTCCCCTCCGTTTGATCAACCAATTGAACCCTATTCCTTCCCGATCTCCCTCATCCCCTCCCCCTCTTTGATCTCGCTCAAATTCCTCTTCTAGTCTTCCTTATTCCTGGAATTGAAGATGACGATGATGGCTGTATATGTTGGGTTTATCCAGATCGGCAACATCTCAGCAAGCAACATATTAGAATACTGAGAAGATCATATTATATGACTCTTAGATCAAGAGATAAGTTTGAATTTTTGTTTTTGTTTTTTTTTTTTTTTGAAGATGGGTTAGGTTTTTTGTTTCAGGTTATAAGACCCTCTTGAAATTCTCATACAAAATGGAATGAAGAGAAGAAACAGAGAACACATATGCATGGATGGAAATGAAGGATTGTGATTCACCTTGAATGGTAAAAGAAATAACAGAAATAGAAAGACATTGTTTCCAATCTGAAATCTAAAGAATGCTATAAGTGTCAAGATAGAAAGGCTGGTAATCATAACTTTAATGTGTATCACAAAAATATTGTAAACTAATTTCATAATGAAGAACACAAATTTAACACAACAAATATCACGACAACTAACACAAACTATTTAAGAGTTATTGCCTCTAGTAAAACGTGAGAATTTTACTAATGCTCTTCTTATTTGGCTTCGTGTCACTTAATCTTTTGTATGTTGGATTTTGTTTCTCTTAGTTATGATTTCCTGTCAAAAGAGGTTCAAGCTGCTGCTGTAAGCCACTGCTAGAAGGAGCAAGAAGGTGTTGAGGTAGGATAATGAATTTCATCTATTATCTTCTAAAGAACTGCCAGGTAAGGATGGTTTATCTTTGATTTGACCAAATTTGGCTAGTTTGTGCAATGGCATTCATATATGGATGAATTTTATATTAGGCCTGTTTGGTAGGGCTTATAAGCTGCTTATTTCAGCTTTCAGCTTAATTTAAGTTAAATATTGTGTTTGGTACAGCTTAAGTTAACCAGCTTATAGCTTGAATCAAGTTATTTCTCAACTTATCTCAAAAGCTGATTAGGGGGTGCTTAAATTTTCGACTTAAACACGCAGTTGGTGTGGGGGGCTAAAATTACTTAAATGCCCTCGTTAATATCCAAATATTAATATTAATTAAAAAATAAAAAAATAAATATTAATTAAAAAATAAATATTAATTGGTATTAATTATTAATAAATTCATATTGTATATTTTTATATTAATTAAAAAATAAAAAATTGTATATTTCTGAAGAAAAAGAAAAAGAATCAATATTAATTAAAAAATAAATATTAATTGGTATTAATTATTAATAAATTAATATTGTATACTTTTGTAATGAATTAATTATTAATATTAATTGATACTAATAAAAATTAATTATTAATATTAATTTATACTAATTAATAATTTTAGTATTAATTGAGACTAATTAAGCCATTAATTGATACTAATTAATAATTTTAGTATTAATTGATACCAATTAAGCAATTAATTAATACTAATTAATTTATAATGGAAAAAAATTGTAACAATAATACTTCCATTACATTTTTATCAAATGTATCAATTTTTATATTAATTGATACTAATTATATTAATTTTTATTAATGAAATAATTTTTTAAAATTAAAACTTAAAAAAATGACAAAATAATCATTTTTATATCATATAAGGGCAGAAAGAACAATTATACAGTAAAAAACTATTTTACAACTTATTAACCAAACACTACTCTGCTACTTAAATCTATAATCTCACATCTACACCAAACAGGTTAACAACTTATGTTCACAGTTATAAATCATAATCTGTTAAGCTATAATCTATAATCACTTTTCCACAGCTCTACTAAACAGGGCCATTAGCAAAGATTGGATGGAGTTATTTAATTTGATGCTAGATACAGTCTTTGAGCTTGTGAAAGTAAATGTACACCCATACTACAGATTTCTCAAATTGATTTGGGCGATCACTTTGTTTTTGTTTTGTTTTTGTTTTCTTGGTTTAGCTATTATTTTGAACAACATTATCTTTTGTAAGGTGTTGGGGTGCATTATGTTACATATTTTAATTCTTGAAATTAGGATTAAACTAATTAAACTTAAAAATTTAAACACCTTCCTTAATATAACAGTCATGAAAATACAATCTCAAAATATAATTTGATACTAAATTAGTTTTGAAAAAAATTTAAATTACATTAAATTTTTCATTTTGAAACAGCCACCTCTTTAGCAACTGTACTTTGTAATGATGATCATACCATTTTATTTATCAACAATGATTCATCCCCCCTTTTTAGGACCTCCTTTGGACCCCCTCTCTCTCTCATTGGTCACCTTTTCTTTTTCTTTTTCTTTTTTTTCCTGCTCCTCCAATCACCTCTTGCCACGTGGCAAATGGGGGTAAAGGGGGTGACCCCCAAAGGGGGTCCCAACCTTTATTCTTTATTTATTGATCTTATTAAATAGTTATATTGTTTTTTAAACGATCACTTTGCACCGTTATATTTTTGACGACTCTTAAAAAATTGATGATTGGATAACATAATAAAAAAATAAATTAAAATTATGTAAATGGATTAGAGAAAAATAAGGAGTTGGGTAAAAGTGTATTTAAGAAAGTGACTAGATTAGTGTTATTAAAGGCGCGCCTAGACGCCTAGGCCCAAGTCCCATCCAGGCCCAAGGTTTGCGTCTTGTAATGTTCCAGCCCAAATGACTTCGATAAGAGGCCTAAGGTTTGCGCTTTGTAGTGTTCCAGGCCAGGCAATTGTGATAAGGTGCCTGACTGGCTCAAGGCTTGCGTCTTGAGGGTTTTTTTTTTATTGTTGTTTTAATTGATTTTGTTTAAAATTTGATCATTGATTTAATATGGTGTAACTACAGAAGATCCCTACTTTTATTATAGATGCCAATACATTGGACATTCAACCCCAAATCAATGATAGAAGAATAATTAGCCCTAATTCATAATCTCCAAAAAATACTAAATGTTTAACATTTCATATTGTTTATGTTGAATTCTAAATTATTTACTTATATTAAATTATATATTTTTTTCCGTGCAAGGTGTGCCTCACTTCAGTGAAGCGTGCGCCTTGCCTTGAGCCTAGGTCCCAGGAGACCTTGGCGCCTTGGTGCGCCTATCGCCTTTAATAACACTGGACTAGATAATATAAAAATATTTTAACAAAAATTTGACCGAGCTTTAGTTTGTTCATACCCCAACCCACGACAAACCCTAAAACATCGAACGATGCTAGACATTCTGTTAGAGGTCATGGCCGACATACTGTCGAGACTGCTGGTGAAACCACTCCTCTAGTTCAGGTGTGTGTCCAAATCTTAGTTGCAGGAATCGTCCTAACAGGTGACGAATCTTCCTAAGAAACGCGATTCCGCGTTTCTTAGGAAGAAACGTGTAGGAATCGCTGGTGAAGAAGAACAAAAACCCTAACTTGTTGGTGTCAGATACGGCGAGGAGAGAGAGAGACAGAGGAGAGAGTGTGTGAAGGAAGGGAGTGAGAAGACAAACCTCGCGATCGATCGAAGCATGATCAAACCTTCGACTCCAGTCGTCTTCGCCCTTGCGATCTGCTCTCGCCTCGAGATCTACTCCTCTTCGCTCTTGCCTTCGATCGCCATGGCCATCGCGATCGTGCTCACCTCCCTCTGCTTCTCTTCTCTCTCTCTCTCTCTCTCTCTCTCTCTCTCTTCGATTTGTGCTGTCTTCCCCGTTTCTAACATATATCTGTTATATAATAATATAATAAATAATATACTTTATTATATAAATAATATAATTTGTTATATAATAATTTAATAAATCAAATTAAATCAAATATAATAAAAAAATCTAATAAGATTTATAAAATAAATTATTATTTTACTAATTTTTATTACTTTATTGTTTTTTAACATATTTTATTATTTTACTGTTCCTTATTTATAATATATATCAATTAAAAATCAAAAAATATATATAAATAAATTAAAAATATTATCTATAAAAATAATATCTAAGATAAAAATAATAAATATATTTAAAAATAATTATTTAACCCACCTTTATATAATAAATATATTTTAGAAATAATTATTAAAAATATATATATATATATATTATCGCTTCCCGAGGCGCTCCCAACCTAAGAAACTTCTATCAGCTCACGCTTCTCCGCTCCCGCTCCCGCCCCCGCCCCCGCCCCCGCCCCCGCTCCCGCTTCATGCAACTAACTCCAAATCATGGTATGCATCTAATCGACAGCCCATACTTTATCTCTAATTTGACCAAATTTGGCTAATTTGTGCAATGACATTCATGTATGGATGAATTGTGGTTACATTAGCAAAGATTATATTGAGTTATTCAATTTGATGCTAGGGACACGAGGCAATCTTTGAGCATGTGAAAAATTTTGTGTGTGTGTGTGTGTGTGTTTTTTTTAATTCCTCTTTTTAACCTGCAAAATCACTGTCATCTATAGTCTATAATGCTTTGTTTGGATTGATGTGGATTTCAAATTTAGGGATTTCAGGTTGGTTTTTATAAAAATATATACCTATTATAGGTGGATAGAAAAATTAGAAAAGATGTATTTTAGTAGCATCTTTGTAGCTAAAAGGGGAATCCTTAGCATAATTTCAAATAACTACTTTTGCATATGTATTTCAAATTCATCATGATAAAACTCTTTAATATAATCTTTAAATACTTGGAAAAACTATCAAATCTAAGTTTGAGTTATTTGTCTTGCTTTCTCCTTATATGAATGCATTTCAAATCCGTAAATACAAACGGAGCCTAACTACTTATTACCCTGGCACGTTTTACTTCTAACATTACAGACCTTATTTTTTTCAGGATTGATGCTGAAGCAATGGGAGAGTAGTTCTGTGTTAGATAATAAATTGTCAGAGAAAACAGAAAGAATGAGAAGGTGCTTCTTATGATGACGCAGCTTTATTTGTGGAGAAAGCAAGGTTATGTCTTCTAATAAAAGAATTCCTGTTTCTCTTTTTGTATTGAAAGTTGAGATTTATTATGGTTCCCAACAGTTCCTTATGCTTTCGTAACTGTATCTCCTTATCTCCTTATGTTTTGAAAGCTAAGATTACTATGGTTACTATGCCATTTTAGCATCTTAAGTTGAATCAATTTTGCATGGTCTATTGTTTAAGTGATGATTTATGTTAGAATTGATTTTCCTATATATGTGCTCGTAAATATGCTTTGCTAGTTTTTTTTGGTAAGGTTTCACTAGGTTTCCTCATGTGTAAAAAAATTTGTAATTTGGTAAAACGTACGATAGGAAGTCTGTTTTTCTGAGCATGGTTAGTAATTCATGAATTTCCACTACATGGTTGTCATGTAATCATGCCATTCTTGATTAAAAATTTCATATGCTAGTTCTATTTAGTGATGCCGAATCTTGTGAAACAACTGTTCTCTCTCTCTCTCTCTCTCTCTCTCTCTCAACCACATGAAAATGAGAGGTGAAGTTTGACATATTTTAGATGATTCTAATCAACACCTGATTAAAACCTCCCATGATTGCACAAGGTGCCTGAAGCCCACTGAATGAATTTTCCAAAGTCCACACATTTGTTCTCTAGGAAACCATTAAATCACCATATACTAAAAATAAAAACCATATCCCTTCAGTTACATTCCCAATCCCCAAAAGAATGATCTTGTATAGACATTGCACCACCCTGATGTTTGAGTATCATCCCATGCCACCTAAAGGCCACCACTCAGTCCCCTATTATCAGAACCACATCAATTCTTGAAACCTAAGGTCGTACCAAACCATTGTAAGCCTTTCACTGCCTTCTTTGTTTCCTACAAGAAAATCAAATTTGGATGATGGAGCTGGGTCAATTGACAAGCTGACCAAACTGTTAGGGGGAGACCCAAACCCCTGTAGTTTCGGCTTAGAATTCTCAGGGTGATTGAGGAGGTTGTTGCGAGACAATCTAATGTCATGAGAAATCCCTTGGATAAGCTCATGTTGTGGCGTCAATACCAATCCGTTATTTTAGCTGTTTCCATCTCAACGTAAAACCGCTCCATCTCAGCTCAATTCGGGGCTACTGACAAATCCCTTTATTGACTTTCTGGAGAACTCTTGCTTGAATCATGCCCCGAGTTTGAAATATAGGTCTTAGAGCAGTTCTCATTGTTACCCTCTTTGCATTTTCATTTTCATTTTCGGATTCTTAAGCTGCCTTCCCCTGATCCTTTACCCCGATCCCTGAATTTTCCCCTTGCCAAGGCCTTCTGCTTGCCCTTTTCTCCAAACAGTCCCTTCACCACATTGCCCCTCTGATGTGCCGGACAGGTTTTTTTTTTTTTTTCCTTCTTTCCGATCTGAAACGATGCCTCTTTTTCGTTCATCCTCTTCACCCCTCCCCCCAACATGACGACACCTTGACTTTCGTGGTTGGAAGAAACATGATTAATGGCATATCACTACTGAGTCCGAAGGGCACCTCAGTCATGTAAGAAGGATCCTAAACCTCCATTCCAAGGAGGACCCGACGATTTGGAATTAGGTTAAGTAATTCCAACCCACCTGAGCACCCCTCATTTTGGCCCATTCCCATGAACTGCCTTTTAACTAGAGGCCCAAAAGGTGAATCCCAAAGAACTGCCTTCACTTGGAACTGGCCCGACTGGGCCAACTAACTCCTTACCTTTATCAAACCAATTTGATCTATCTACAAGTCCTGGACTGTTTGGGCTTTCACTTATGGGCTCATGAATGACAAAGCCCTTTGTCGAATCAGACTCTCTTTCAAGGGGATGTTTAGCCTACGGCCCAGCCCAATTCTCCGTATGGTGTTTATAGTATCTTCTACGCCAATTGTTTCTTCAACCCCCACAAGACAGTTCTGACCACTTACTACAATATCCATGCGTTCAAAGGAATTAACCCCACGCAGTTAGTCCATCACTTCACTATGCTTAGGGTCCATCACCAACTGCCCTGCGTTAATTCCCAAAGCTTGAAGTCTATTTGCCCATATGTTCCACAATAATTCCATTTCACCTACCAAGTTGACCGGCTCATCCGACAGGGACTCTAAGCCTCTGTTTACCGGCTGCCCAGACTCTCCTTTCCCCTCCGGCGTATCATGTTCCACCCCATGTTTATGCAGACTGCCATCTTCACTCGCAACCTGGGCATTTTCCAGGCCTCGGTCCCAACTCCTATCCTAATCTTCCACAAAAGAATCCACAAATGAATTTGAGTTTCTTTCTAAACCTTCTTGTTCCTGAGCAAAAACCATCTCCAGTATTGAACGTTGGGCTGGAGCATTTTGAATTTGCGTTGTATGCCTACTATGACGATGCACAAAGGCATGAATCAAGGACAAGTACATGGGTTGACTGGCCTGAGTTAACACTACTGTACCCAGACGTTGACTGCACTTTTCCATCGAGCAAGGCTGCAGTGTCCTCAAATGATAACTCACATTGCGACACCTTATGCCCAATCTTACCACAATTGCGACTTTATATACCCGTTCATAGCTATATGCAATCCACCAATGCCTACCATCCCAGAATTTTAAGAAAAAACCTCGTATTAGTGGTTTCTCCATTGGAATCCAGAGTAGAAAGTGAATATTCCTTTGTAATACCGGATCTAGATCAATCCAGATAACCTCTCCAACCGCTTGACCTAACCGAAACCCAGCTTCTTCAGTATAACATTCCAACGGCAGCCCATGAAGTCGAATCCAAACCGCAAAGTGCTCAATAAACAAATGTTCCAGGACCAGACCTTGTTGCCAATAATCCACAGTAAGCAAAGTGCCATCAATAACATATGAACCATTGGAAGCTATCTTGTGCATGTCACGCTCATGCCCAAAGACAGAACTTTTTATTGTGTCCGTAAACTTTAACAGTGTCATCTACACACCAATTCTCATCCACAAAATGTTGCATGATGTAAGAAACAAATTGCCTCTTATCATGGAGTAACCCCACCAAACACCTCCATGAATCCTGCTCCCCGAGCTCCCAAGTTGCCTCCTGCATGTACATGCTGACACCATTCCTCACATTGGCCTGTTGGGGAGGAACAAAATGGTGCAGATGTAAAAAAGCAATCTTTCCTCTCAATATTCACTACCTCCCGCAATCACTATTATCCGTCCAATTCCCTTCATGGCGAGACCCTCGTACCTTTCTGCCTTAACTCGACAAAGCCAGTAGAGTGGACCACACTTTCCACCAACAAACAGACCCAAACTAGGCAAAGTTCCAAGGACAGAATGAAGACAATGCCAGAAGAAGAAAGTAAAGATACAGCCCCACCACTTACCAACACCAACTACCTCTCCCTATCAACCCTCAAAAAGAAACAAACAATTGAATGCTAAATCCAAAGGAAACGAACAGAAAAACACTTCTTGATCCAAACACAAATGGAAACTCTCTGAACCACAAGAGAGAGTTGCTCTCAAGAGGAGAGAGGTGGCAAGGCGGCAACTTTGTGGGCTATTCACTAGCAGCCTGTTGTAATTTCTTCTTTTGCAGCCTTTTATCATGCTAAGGAGAGATTTAAATAGAAACCGAGTTACTTTTAACATTAGAAGAGAACAACATTTGAATGGCAACTGTGAGTAATTGCACAAGCATCACCAAGTAAAGAAAGAGCACCACAATGCTGAGAAATGGTTCTTAGATCACCTAATAACAACCATTTTGCTTGTGTGTATATTGCCTGTCATTTTGTATGTTTCTTTTTTCTTCTTGGGTTTCTAATAAGGAAAAACTATGGAATGGTGTCTACTTCTGAAGCATATAAAGAAGTTGCACCCTAAATTCTAAACCCTCTGCAACGTGTTTCTGCATGACTCCATTTAAGTGCTATTTTTAATTTTTCATTATTTTTTTCAGAAAAAGTTTCGGTTTGCCTTCATGATCACCAATTGTTTTGTTTTCTCAAAATTGTCCGGTTTTTTACTTTTATTTTTTTATGGCATTCGAGTCCATAGTGTTACAATTAACTATTTTTGGATTACCTGACTTTTCCCCCAATTTTACAAAATGTGTCAAATATCTATCCTGTTTTCTTTTATTTTCTTTTGTTTCTTAAAATTATAAAAAAAAAAAAAGAAAAAGAAGAAGAAGTAACGAAGACATGTTTTCAGGTTTTTTATTGTGAAAAAATGAAAATTTGCAATGCTCTCAAACATAATTGTTTTTCTAGTTCTTTCTATGCAAGTTTCCCATCAAAATGCACCATTAGATAATTTGAATAATTTTACACCAGAAAAACTACTGCAATCAATAAATTAGATCACGAGAATGAATGCATCAAAGACCATTCAAGGGATTATTACACTTCGAGGAAATAACTGACAATTTAATTCCATTTTCATTTAAAAAGCTTAAAATTAGTTTAAGGCTTTCCTATTAAGATTTTATTTACAAAGAAGTCAAAAATTTCATTTTGGATGGTCAATTGGCTTATTTTGGAAAGTATATTAAAAATTGACTTTTTTATTTTTTGTAACTTTTTTGTAAAAAAAAAACGTGTAAAACAATATAAAGGTGGTGTGATTCAAAAAAGTTGGCTTTTAACCCAGATACCACAGTGTGTTTGGTTTGAGTTTTTTAGATTAAGTTTTTTGAAAACTGAGTTTTTTGATTTAAGTGTTTTTTTTGTTTTTAGTGAATATTTTTAAAATTTTAAACATTTTTTTTTATTTTTTTAGATGCACCTTACTTAGATGTATCTAAAAAGTAAAAAAATTGTGAAAATATATTTTAAAAAATTAATAAATACATAAAAATATAAAAAAATGTACTGAATTCTCGTTTTTTTTTTTTTTTTTTTTTTGTATTTTTGGTATTTAGTAAATTTTTAAAAGGTTTTTTCACAATTTTTTTACTTTTTAGGTATATTTATGTTAGGTATGTCTAAAAAGTAAAAAAAAAATCCATAAAATATTAAAAAAATTCAGTAAAAACAAAAAAAAACACAGAAAACAAGAAAGTAGAATTTTTTGAAAAGTATTTTTTGAAAAACCTAACCAAGCAAGCTGAAAATCAAGATTTAAGTACTTTTTTTCTCAATATTATGAATCTATTCTTGATTTTGGGGTGGGGGAGAGGAACAACTTAAGACTATTTTGGCATAAGATCCTTCATATTCACCAAAAAACAAATGAGTTTAAAATAAGTTTTATTATGAACACATAAATCGATCATAGATTAAGACACATAATATACATGAATGGATAAGATTTATATGAGACACATAATATAAATGAATAGATAAGATTTTATAAAATTTATTAGAGGGATCAACATCTGGAAAGTTTTATTCATCTATATATATTTTGTATTCATTTCTATGATACATTTTTGTGCTTTTAGACTTATTCTTTCAAGATCCATCCTACTTCATAGTTGAAAATAAAGATCATTTCTTCGGATTTTTCAACTTAAAAAGAGAATTTACTACCAAGAATTCTTATCAAATTAAATTGCTACTCTTCAGAAATTGGGTTTGAGAAATAAGTATTGCTACCGTAACCCAAAAGTTAAACTTACTTTTCAAAACCGATAGTATGATAGTCTATTAGAATATCTTAGACAGCTCTCTCTCTCTCTCTCTCTCTCTCTCTCTCTCTCTCTCTCTCTCTCTCTCTCTCTCTCATTATTTGTCAATCATCTCTTTTACATATCAGTAGGTCTTAAAAATAGGTTCAGACAACGAACTTTTATATAATATTCTGTGAGGAATAAATGATTGGAGCAAAACAAAACTTCTTATATATATAAACTTCTCACCAGTCAACTATCCATTTTTTGAGAGAGAAAAAAAGGGATAATATGACTACCCAAAATGAAAATTTTGACTTCTTTGTAAACAAATTCATTATACGTAGACCTTAATCTAATTTTATGGTTTTAAATCATCTAAGTGAATTAAATTGTCAATTATTTCTTTTTGTAATAATCCCAAGATTAAACAGAATACTCATAGAAGTAATTTTGCAAGAGCTTCACCAACAAGTGAGGTATTTAAGAGTAATTTAGCCATTTTGCTTAGGTTTCATTACAGTTTGGGCTCTAACAAGATAGACATCAGAATAAATATTTTAGCTTATCATCGGTTTGATAACTATATTTGAAGAGTTTTGAAAACTAGATAAATCAATTTTAAGTATAAATTATTGTTGAATTACACACTAAACAAATCGCTAAGATAAAATATAAAATATACTTTTTAATATATTTTTGATAGACAAAATAGCTATTTGTGTTGGAATTGCTCTAACCAAGAAATTTGAAAAGTAAAAATGTACACTTTTGGGTCAAACATTCTCCACCCAAAACAAATGGAAAATTTTAAGGAGGAATCACATGCTAGTGAAATAGATAAAAAAAGTCAACAAGCCAAAGGATTTTAGATAGTCACTTATACATTTAGATTTAGACACAAGTAAGAAAAGTCCGATGAGCGGGCTAGTACCGTCGAACTCTGCCTCACCCACGAAAACTCAGGAAGAGGAAGATCATCTGGTCAGAAGCACGAAGAAGATTAAGAGCAAAGATCACCTGGAGACCATGGACACAACTGAGAGCTCAAGCATGCCACCTACGCGGCACCAGTTCACGACCCTATTGAGGGCTCGATTGAGGGCCAGAAGGTTAAATCGTTCAAGGAGGCTTTGGCTGCACCACGGAATGCAGACTTTTATTTTGACGATTCCATGGACTCTCTTTCTGCTGATGAGGCAGAGGAGGAAGGGGATGATCCCACTCATGTAGATAACCTGCACCCGGCTCAGCAAGGCATTCCACAAGTTCACCTACCGAAGAAACTTCTGGAACAGATTCGCCGACCCTGGGCAAACACACTGATTGTCCGATTATTGGGCAAGAACATCGGGTATAAGATGCTCTGCACAAGAGTTAAGAACCTCTGGGGCCTACAGGAGGACTTTAACGTCATAGACCTGGGTAACAATTATTTCCTGTTTAAATTCTCCTCCTTGGAGGATTGTACCCATGTCTACTTTGGAGGACCGTGGGTTATTATGGACCATTATCTTACTGTGAGGAAATGGGAGCCTGATTTTAAGGCATCGGAAGCCTTTGAAACCACCACTGCAGTATGGGTGCGGTTTCCGGAGCTTCCGATCGAGTATTTTCAAGAGAAAGTTTTATATATGATTGCTAGGCAGATTGGTAAGCCTCTGAAAATTGATCTCACTACAGCCATGGCTACTAGAGGCCGGTTTGCAAGGGTGTGTGTTGAAGTTGATCTCCGTAAGCCACTATGTCCTCGGTTCATCCTGGGAAAGAGAAGTTATAACATTGAGTATGAGTCCATACACTCCTTTTGTTTCTACTGTGGAAGGGTAGATCACCATAAGGAACTATGTAAATACCAGGCTGCACACCCCAAGCATCCACCTGGCCACCGGAATCATCCTTTGCCGGAAGGATTACAAACCACCGATGAGAGTACCCATGTTCAAACGCCAACGGCTAGTCCTAGCCCTAATGCTAACGGTCACCTGCAACAATCAAAAGTTGAAGGAGGAGACACATATGGGCCCTGGATGATGGTCACCAAGTGAACCCGTAAACCTGTGATTAATAGGAAAGCCCAGACCACTGGACCAAGCCCCACTCATAATAAGTTCTCAGAATTAAGTAAAGAGACCTATCAGGAAGAGGACATGGGTAGGGGAAAGAAAACCACTAGACTGGGCCTTGAGAAAGAGGCATCTAGCCCATATCCGAGAACTCAACATGGCCCATCTACTTCACAAAATGTGAATCCGTCCAAGGTCCCCCAGACCGGCCCATCAGGTACCCCCACTCCACCCACCCAGAACCCCTCCATTATATCCCGACCTGAAGAAATGGTTCCTTCAGATCAGTCACCCACTAGGAACCAGTCTAGCCTTTCTTTATCTGACAAACCAAGTACGTTGGGAACCGATGCTATATCCCCAGAAATCCCGATGGCGGATCCTCCCCCTGAAGCACCTTTAATACACACACCATATCCACCGACTTCTGCACCTTTACCATTCCAAAGTGATGGATCCACAACCACAAAGCACAGAAAACCCCCTGATCCGGGAATCCAACATGGAGATGGAGGCGGGTACAGGTCTGAAAGTGTTCACCCATCGGATGGAGAATCATCCATTGACTCTGTCGTTAGAACAAGGGATAGAAGCAACTCATCTCGTCGCTACGGTATGGTGGATCGAGCAGATACGGATGCGAATAGAAACAAACTGGAGCCACAGAACCGTGACTCCAACACACGCTGTGCAGCTGGCCTCCTTGAGATCAAGGGATCAAGATCATAGACGTATTCGGAGCGTTATTCCTGGACTAGACACTGACCTCCTCCCTGAATATCCGACCATGAATTCTCTTAACATTCTTGTTTGGAATTGCCGTGGGGCAGGCAACAGTGCCTTTAAACGTAACATGCGTGAACTTATTAACAACCATAAACCGGAGATACTCATTCTTATGGAAACTAAGGTCCCATTTAGCTCACTGGGGAACTTCTTCAACAACATGGGGTTCACTGCTGCAACAATAGCCGACCCAGTAGGAAGAGCAGGTGGCATATGGTTACTGTGGGACACTGCCCATGTCAGCATAAGAGCTTCAGTTGTTACAAACCAAGTTATTCAGGCTACTATCCACAAGGAAGATTATGAGGAATGGATCCTATCTGCAGTTTATGCAAGCCCTCACCCAACCCAAAGAGATGAACTCTGGCACAACCTTGAGGAGACAGCTAGGGACATGGAGAAACCCTGGCTGGTTGCGGGAGATTTTAATGACTACATTAACCACACTGAAAGGAGAAGCTTTTCTACTCACCACAATCACAACCGGTCCCAAAAATTTGCTGAGCGTATCAGTAACTGCAACCTCATTGACCTTGGTTGTGTTGGTCCCAGATTCACCTGGACAAATAACCGTCATGGGCTAGCTAATACCATGGAGCGTCTTGACAGAGCTATGAGCAACAACAAGTGGAGAGCCCTCTTCTCTGAGGGGACAGTGAGGACACTTCCCAGAACTTATTCAGATCACTCCCCACTCATTGTTCTCACACAAGGTATGCATCCTCCTAATCCTACTGCTAGACCTTTCAGATTTGAAGCAGCTTGGCTGTGCCACCCATCTTTCTCAGATGTTGTTAGAAAATCTTGGTCTAATATGGAGTACAATCTTATAGAGGCTATTAATAATTTCACTCATGATGTTAAAATTTGGAATAAAGCTGTTTTTGGGAATGTGTACAAGCGTAAATGTAATCTGTTAGCCCGTATAGAGGGTATCCAGAAATCTCAAGATCTCCGGTTCTCCCATAACCTACACCTTCTTGAAAATACCATCATTAAGCAGTACAACATGACCCTCTATCAAGAAGAACTTATTTGGTTTCAAAAATCCCGTGTCAAATGGCTTACTATGGGAGATCGGAATACTAAATTCTTTCATATTTCTACTCTTAATAAACGTAGGAAACTCAAAATCAACATGATCAAGGATGATGTTGGTAACTGGCTCTCTAACTCGGTGACCATCAAAAACCACATTTTTCAGTATTTCAATGGTCTGTTTCAACATGAGGCTACTACTATGCTGGATAACTGGAGAGGGATCATTCATACTGGCTTCACTAATAATAATAATAATGATACTCTCCAAGCCCCCATAACCAATTTGGAAATCTGGAATGCCATTAGAAATATCAAAGCCTTCAAAGCTCCTGGTAGGGATGGGTTGCAAGCGATTTTTTTTCATCACAACTGGAATATTGTTGGCCCATCTTTGTGTCAGTTTGTTAAACAGTGCTTCTCCACCCAGACCATCCCTGAGGAGATTAATGCAACTCAGATTGTGTTAATCCCCAAGCTGGAGAACCCTGAGAATATAACACAGTTTAGACCTTTAAGCTTATGTAATGTTACTTATAAGACCATCACAAAAATTATTGTCAATCGACTTCGGCCCATGCTTTCTGAGCTAGTTAGCCTGAACCAAAGCAGCTTCATCCCGGGTAGAACTACTGCTGACAATATCATCATAACCCAGGAAATCATTCATACCCTTAGGTCCAAGAAAGGTCATATTGGTGGCATGGTGCTCAAGATTGATCTTGAAAAAGCCTATGACCGCATATCCTGGGACTTCATTCATCATACCCTCAAAGAGTTTAATCTTAATCCTACCTGGATCAACCTTATCATGAATTGCATTTCTATGTCAACTTATCTATTATCTGGAATGGAGAAGCCCTACCAAACATCAGGGTTGGGAAAGGACTTAGACAGGGAGACCCCCTTTCCCCCTACCTGTTTGTGCTTTGCATGGAAAGTCTCTCTCATATGATAAGGATTAAAACTCAGAGGGGTGATTGGCAAGGTCTTAAAGCTTCTAGGAACAGTCCCCCTATTTCCCACCTCTTTTTTGCTGATGATCTTATTTTATTTGCTAGGGCTAACTCTAGGAATTGCAATGCTATTATGGAGGTTCTTAATGAATTTTGTGCTATTTCTGGGCAGAAAATAAACTGTCAAAAATCCAAGCTTTTTATTTCTCCTAATATTCCTAGAAGGGAAGCCCTTCCCCTTAGCTATCAGTGTGGCTTTTCTCTTACAAGTGACTTGGGTAGGTACCTTGGTACCCCTTTGCTCCATGGCAGACTCAACAAAAATCATATCATTCACATTGTAGAAAGGATGACTAATAGGCTCTCCGGGTGGAAGGCCAAGAACTTGTCCCTTGCAGGTAGGCTTACCCTAGTTAATTCTGTCACCTCTGCCATACCCAACCATCTCATGCAAACTATGGAATTACCTAGACATATCTGTGACAAAATAGACAGGTTGAATACGAATTTTCTTTGGGGCAGCACTGATTCTGTCAAAAAGGTCCACTTAATCAACTGGCACCAAGTTTACAAAAGTAAAAGGCATGGAGGGTTAGGCATTAGGAAAGCCAGGGCTCAGAATGCTACTCTCATCTCCAAACTTGGCTGGAAAATTGCTAGCCATGCTAATAATCTCTGGTGCACTATTCTTAAAACTAAATACCTTAATCATCATTCCATATTTAATTGGCCTATCAGAAGGAAAGCTTCCCACACTTGGAAGAGCATAATTAATAACAGAGAGGTGTTGAAGGCTAACATAAAATGGAATGTGGGTAATGGAGAGCATATTTCACTCTGGTCAGATTGGTGGTGTGGCTCTGCACCACTGAACAGAAACCATCAGGACCTTTAGGTAGAGTGCAGTACAACTGTTAGCTCCATCCTGGATGAGGAAGGCCAGTGGAACTTGGCCTCCATTCAAAACTTGATCTCCCAAGAAGAAAAACAAAGCATTCTCCAAATCTTCAGGCCTAGGTATGTCACGTTCATGGATACTCCTACTTGGCAAGGCACTACTACTGGTAACTTCACTACTTCTGCTGCCTATAATTCTATTACTCAGCAGGATGAACATGATATGGATTGGAAATGGGTTTGGAAATTCAAGGCACCACAGAGATTGAGATGCTTTCTTTGGTTGGTCATGCATGGTAGGTTGCTTACCAATCAGATGAGAGTCAATAGACAGCTCACAGAATCAGATACCTATTCTCGGTGTCAATCTGCTAGGGAGGACATGAGCCATCTTCTCAGAGGCTGCCCTAAAGCTAAAGCAATCTGGGTAAGGTTGCAAAGCTTCCATTGGTGGCAAACAGGTGACAGACTTCCTCTTACTGACTGGATCAGATCAAATATGAAAAGCCAGCACAAGGTGGAGGATATTCAATGGGCAATTATCTTCCTCTCTGCACTTTGGAACATATGGAAAGATCGGAACAGAGAGGTCTTTGAAGCCCAGTACCTCACTGCTGCTGCTAGCACAGGCAGAATTTTGCAACAGGCTCAAGAAATCCATGATTCTCTCTTGAACCCAATCCACCCTAATTACTCAATACCTCGTCTAACTACTTGGTTTGCACCTCTTGCAGGGTCGCTGAAAATTGAACACTGATGGATGCTCAAGAGGAGACCCAGGCCAATCTGGTTATGGTGGTCTGCTGCGGGATGAGGTGGGAACTTGGCTATGGGGCTACCATGGATACCTGGGGAATTGTACGAGCTTGGAAGCGGAACTTTGGGGGCTCTATAGGGGACTTACAATCATCATGCAGAAAGGATTGGCAGATATTGAGCTTGAAACAGACTCTCAAGATGCGAGGCAACTGATTACAGAGGGTGCAGCCAGCTCTTGCCCATACAGAGCCTTGATTGAGGACGCCAACTTTCTATTGAGAAGGTGCAAATGCAGAATTACATACATTCCAAGAGAAGCTAACAAGTGTGCATATGCTCTTGCCAATATCGGAGTCAGTCAATCTGTCCACTTTGTTTTCTCAGATGAGCCACCCACTGACCTTCATTCTGCACTAGTTGCAGACATGGTCACTGCTGGCTCTAGGAGGGACTGAGCTCCCCTTGTAGTTTTCCTGTTCTAAACTCTGTTTTAATCTTCATTTGAATAAAAAAAAAAAGAAATAGATACAAAAAAAATTATACAGAGAAGGATGCAATTCAGAGTTGCACCCCTCATATTTTACCATTTTTTTTTAGTTTTCTACCCTACATTATTATTTCCCCAATCTTTAAATAACTTAACAGATTAAAACACAGTCTTTTCACCCAATAATATCATCATATTGCTACAGCACATGTAACTGAATATGTAGATAAAATGTTATTTGATCGGCCATTGCTCCACTTTATTTATGATGGGATACTAGTGCGATTGTCTAAACAAAAATTACTGAGTTTTATTATTTTAATCAATAAAAATAAAGTTGGTGTATCACTTCAACTTTCATATGATGCAAATGAGAGAAGAAAAAAAATGAGGCAGAGAACCAAAGGCTTGTTAAGGTTATTTCTGGTGCATCATTAACAAAGTTAGAATTATAATTTAGTCTAAAATTATATAGGGACTTTGTCTGTATTGAATTCATAAGAGTAAATGTTTCAACCTTAAATCGTAAGAGGATAAAGTGAATTTTTTCTTAAAAAAATGATCACTAGAAAAAAACTCAATAAAAAATTTGATTAGAAATTATTTTGATGAAAATAAATGAAAAAGTATTTTAAAAATTATTTCCGCTCTAAGAATAAAATCCAATAAAGACAAAATACGATAAAATAGTCAATAAGATAAAATATTATATCTAAACTATAATTATTTTTTCTCACATAATCATCAAATCAACTATAAAGAAAAAGGCAACCATCATCTCAAATATAACTTTTTTAGTAAGACTAAAATAACCAAATAATCAACTAAAATAGCCAAATTTTCAAACAAGGACAGAATGATGATTATCGTAAAAGAAACAAACAAAAAATACATAAAAAAATTATTTAAATAGAATTAAAAAAAAAGAAAAAAAAGAAGAGTGTTTAACAAAGAAAGACCCTATTTTATAAAGCTGATTTAAAACAAAAAGTTTTTAACTAAATTTGACTAAACTCTAGTTAATAGGTTATTTACATCAAAACCCCTCAATTATTAGTGAGTATTATTTTACTGTCTTCACTTATGAACTCGTATATTTTAACCTTTTCAACTATAAAAACGTATCACTTTTACCTCTGCAGATAGAGATAGTCATTTTCTCCCGTCTTGCTCCGTCCCCGCATCCCCTGCTCTGCCTCATCTACGTTTCCCTCGCCCCACTGAGAAAGTGGGGGCTGGGACAGGTTTTGATTTCTCGCCCCGTTCCACCTGTCCCCATCCCGATTATATTTATTAAATATATTTATATATATATATGTAATATATAATTTAATTTTTCTTTCACTATAATAAAATTAAAATACTAAAATATTAATTTTTACTTATTTTTATTTTATTTTATATCTTATAATTCTTATTAAATATAAATTATGTACGGGAAAGAAATACACCTTCTCGTATAATCCTGTTGATCAAATCTGCGTTCCTCCGTACGTCGTCGTTCTACAACCTGAAAATACAAACGTGAGCTAGCCAGCGGGTGTGTGCCGGAAACCTCTCCGATGCCTAAGTCAGCCAACAAGACAAATAGACAAAAGCTCCGTATATTCGGGAATCAAAGTTGTGTTACCTCTCCATAGGTGATGTTTGTGAGCTTTTATAGGTTTCGTGTAGCACAATCCTAGTAGGACTCTTACTCCTCCATGTAGAGTCCTTCTAGGATTCATGCTCCTGAAAGATCATGCTTATCCTCCAACACCCCCCTCACTGCTTAAACCAAGTGAGATGGTTTTACTTCGGCAAGATGCCATACAACCGAAGTAACATTCCTTCGCCGGACTCCAATATGACCGAAGTAAACATGACTATGCTTAGCCGCAGAATAGGCCGAACCACCCTCAATTCGGCTCTTCCTTCTACTACCCTTACTTCGGCTTCTCTTGTACAACCCATGGCATGGTTAGACCGAACTAACATCTTCTAACCGGTCTAACTTTAAGACCGGTCTAACTCCCAAGCGTCTTTAGACCGGTCTAACTTCAACCTTCCCTCGGACCGGACTAACTTCAAAGTACCCACAAGACCGGAGTAACTTATATCGCCATTTTACTTCGGCCCTTTGTATTGTGGCCCATGACGGCCTATTACTCAGCTCGGCCCAATTTTCATATAAATTACCCTCTCAAATTATTATTCATAATATACCCCATATATATATATGTATTTTTTTAAAAAAATTTATTAATATTTTCATTATTTAACTTACAAAATTAATTTGTCTCTTGCCTTCGCCCCGCCACCTCCTTATTTGCCTTGCCCCCAATATGATACGGAGTCAGGGTAGATTATTACAAATACGTTCCAAACTTGACCAGTAACCCTCCCTACCTGTAGACCCTTCTATAAGTGGTGTATTTGTAAAATTTTCATTATTGACAAAGTCAATATGTCTTCATAAATACGAAGGATACGGTGATGATATCCACTAATAGTTAAAGGACCCTAGGGGTCGTTTGGAAATGCACTTTTTTAGTGATTTTTTTATTTTTTATTTTTTGATTAAAATATGAGATGTAAAAAATTAATATATTTGGAATAATTTTTTTATTTTTACGAATAGATGTACAAAAACTAAAGTGAATAGAAAGAAAATTTTAACTTTTTGATATTTATTGACTTTTTTACTTTTTTTTTTAATTATTTTAAAAAACTTTTTGACTTTTAGGCTAAAATAAACACTCTCCAAACAAGACCTTACTGTAATTAATTTTTAGAGCAAATTACACCAGTGGTCCCTATATTTTATCTCTTATGTGATTTTGGTCCCTACACTTTCAATTAGCTCAATTTTGATATTTCATTTTAAATTTTGGGTCAATTTAGTCCAATTGATAATAGGGCTCAATTGGGCACTCGGGCCAAAAGTCAAAATCTCAATTTTATTTGACCAAAGATCCAAGCACTAGAATACTTTGTCCAAAGAGATAAGCTTAGATAAAATGATCAAAATACCCCTATATATATATATCACATAGTCGGTTTTGAAGAACAAAAAAAATACTCTCTCTCTCTCTCTCTCATTCACAGCTCGCCCGCCGCCGCTGTAGCTTCTTCTTCTCCACCATTGCTCCTCTTTCGCTATTTCTCCTCCGCAGTACCGGCCCTGGGCTAAGGCCATTGAGGACTATGCCTATGGCCCCAAAAAATTAGCCCAAAATAGGGCCTCCAAATTTAGTAAAGTGTCATGTATATTACAAATTTAAATAGGCCCAAATTATTTTTGTTATGCTAGGGCCAATCTAAAGGGCTCCAAAATATTCTGTTGGACCTATATTTATTTATAAGTGTGGTTTGATCCAATTAAAATTAAAATATATACAAAATTGTTTGTAGCCTTGAATAAGATGAACACTACATACACATACACTGAGCTCTCAATCTCTCTCTCTCTCTCTCTCTCTCACGCACACGAAGGAAAGCAGACCATGCAAGCATTGAGCAAAGCAAGCAGCAGCCAAAAATTGGAAATTATGACCCACGTACTGAGCAAAACAAGTGGACCAAGCACTGAGCTCTCAAATCTCTCTCTGTCACAATAAGTCCTCTCTCTCTCTCTCTCTCTCTCTCTCTCTCTCTCACTATCAAATTTAATGGAATAAATAAATTTGCTCTAATTTATTTTTTTTTACCTTATTTCTTTATCAGATTTTAGTGGAATAAATAATTTTGCCCTAATTTTTTAACCTAGGACTTTATCAGTTTTAATTGAATAATTTTTCCCTAAGTTTTTTGCCCTAATTTTGTTTCATTAAATTATTTTTCACAATTTCTTTGCTATCAGATATGAGATAATCAATGGATTGGGATTTGTGAATTGAATTGTGATTATAGTCATATTTCCTAGGAAGTATAGTTCTGGAAATGTAAAGAGAAAAAAGAAGCTGAAAGTAGAACAATTAATTCAATCTCAATCGGGAGCACTTATGGCAAAATTTTTCCCTAATTTATTCTATTTATCAGATTTTAGTGGAATTAATAATTTTTTCGTAATTTTTTTCCCTAGGTCTGTATCAATTTTAATTGAATACTTTTTTCGTCGTTTTTGGCCCTAATTTTGTTTTATTAAATTGTGTTTCATAATTTCTTTGCTATCATATATGAGATATGTGGGTGTTGATTTTTGACCAAACAACCAAACAGGGAAACTCAGCAGCAGAGCACTGGCAGAATAGATTATGCCCGAACAACCTGTCACAGAAAGATAAGAATCCGACAGTAGTTCGTCCATCCGGGGGCACTCCGACGATCAAGTCAGTAATTATCTCTCAAAGATAGCCAATTGTACTTAACTCATAAGAAAGAACTTACTGCCTATAGTATATCACAGATACTTGAGACCCACGGGGGTGCCCTGCTTTTATAGCCAGCACTGACTTGATCCCTGCAGAAGCCTCACTCCTGTGGACTTAGGCTGAATGCTCATCTTGGATTCTTAGCTAGATAGGGATAAACTCCCTAAGAGTTTTATCTTTATCCAGACTGAGATCCTCTCATGTTTTAGGACTCTTGTCCCTTATCCGCTTATCCTGGATTTCGATATCTCCGTAGATAATCTCGGCCTAGCCGAGATCACCTCGACGTCAAAACCAAGCCATGTGGCACCTCGGCTGACACTCCGGCGTCACCTTAGCCACGTGTCGTCCCTCACAAAACATGTCCCCACAACTGCCCCTTAGGTTTTATTACCTCGACATCCTGAGATGATGGAACCTACATCGTTTGTTCAAATACTATGTCGGCTAAAAATTCATTCATTCCGATCGACTGAGATCATTACTCGTCAGCTTCAAGTACCCAGCACTTAACTGTCCATTTTTATCACGGATCAAGAACCAAGTTCTCTAAGTATCTTAATTGAGATCGTTCTTCTGGCCGATGTTTTGCTTCATTAAATCATGTCACGCTCCAAAATTTGGACAATTAAATATTAAATTAAGACTAAACTCCAATCAATATTCCATCATCCAAATCTTAGGAGTGAAACAAAAAAAAAAAAAAAACTAAACGTTCTCGTCTCCATAAGGTTTAAGTAAATTTCCATACTCAAAATATTACAAGGGATAAAAAAAAAAAAAAAAAAAAAAAAAAAAAAAAAAACACCAACCAAACTATTTATCATAAATTCATAATTGTCCAATACCTCCAACATTAAAGTAGTAATAAATAGTCAAAATAACTTAAATAATGTAAAGCTACAAACTATGCCAAATTATCAGAATACTAAGGTAATAAAAAAAATAATAAATACATAAACTAATATCAACCCTAAACTCAAGAAAACAAAAGAAGTTCAAACGACACGTCCAACAATTATAGTTATTTCTCTTCACCACCGTAGTCCCAACTAGTCCTGCAAAGGAAGCTCGGCTGCGCTCAAACAGAACACACCCGAGTAGCCAAGAGACAAAACGGGTCAGTATTCAGGTATACTGGTATGAGTACAAGATTTAACACCCATATGTCTACCAGACACAAACAAAATACATTTAATTCTTGTTACGGGACAAGACAAGTAGTTCCATCCGCACTGAGACGAATGGGTAGTTTCCTGAGATACGGTGGCATTTAGTTTCTTGCCCGTACACAACGAAATATAAATTGAGTATAAAATAAACAAAATAGAAATAAAAATATGGCAGGTCAGCCCTGCATAAAAAGTTAGTAAGACCCACCATTCTGAAAAAAAATAAAGTTAGTATAATTTAATCATAAGTACCTTGTTGAACGAGTATAAAAATGCACTGTCTCATACTTAAATAATTCGAATTGACCAAAACTCAAATAACAAAAGTTATACAGAATCAAATTTCCTAGAAGATAACATAGATGAATTTAGTAGAAACTGAACAGGTTGAGAGAAAAACTTAATAGAAAATCCTAAATGAAATTCAATCGAAAAATCTGGAACTGAAAACAAAAAGAAACTGTTGTAAGATGAAGTTTTTCGAAAAAGTTCAAAACACGAAAAGTGTTCAGAATAATTTTTTACTTCAGTTTACTCAAAACCAATAAAAATGAGCTCGTTTGTGGGTTAAAACAGCCTCTAAAATCTGCATTGCTAAAATGAATCAAAACTACTATAACCAAGATCATCCGATTATAAGTTCTAATCGATCTTTTTAATAAAAAATTAAAACACATAAGTTGTCTAGAATCACATATACATGCCTCTGCTCAAATTTCATAATTTATCGAGGTTGTTTACTATTTTTCAAGACGTACAAATTAATACAATTCACACTATAACAATAAACTCATAATTAAATTCTTTATACCTTAATTCCACTATTTCAGCCATTTACTTCCGGTCTACACATATATCCTATGTGCCACAAATCAAGAACTCCAAGAGTTTTTAAACAACTAACTAAAGTAGTTAAAATCAAACCATCGTCTTCACACAAATACCAAATACATATAAAAACCCTAAACCTGACATACACAACTAATCAAAATAATTAAAATCAATCTATTATCTACATACAAATACAAAATCCAAGCAACATCAAATAAATAAAATAAATAAATAAATAAAAACAATGAATTAAACATAAATCAAGGGAAGTAGGTTTTGTATTCACAATAATTTTTTAAAGATCAAAGAAATATTTAGAGAATTAATGAAGCCACCAAAACAAAACCCTAACCCTTTTCTTCCTTTTTCTTTTTCTTTCTTTTTTCTCCTCTCTTTTTTTCTCTCCGCATTGTTTCTCTTTTTTTCCCTTTGATCACTCTCTCTCTCTCTCTCTCTCTCTCTCTCTCTCTCGGCTGCTCTTCACCTCACGGGACACCATCTTCTTTTTTTTTATTTGCTTCCTTATTACCTAAGTGAACTTCTAAACCTAATTAACTTCTTATATTGTATTATATTTTTCAAATTTAACCTAGATACAACATATATAAATGTAAATATCTTATATAAAATCTATATAAATACTTTCTTTTTTTTATATATATATAAAAATATATAAATATGAATATTCAAATTAATTATATATAATTAACTAACACATTAAATTAATTAAATATCACATTAAATTCCCATGTATCCACACAATTAATAAAGTCAAAAATAAAATAAAGTAATAATAATAATAATAATAAGTAATGACTTAAGAAAATTAGGGTCGCTACAAATCAAGAACTCCAAGAGTTTTATCTGCTCATGAGTTGTCACGTACGGTTTTTTCAACCGTTTCCGCCACACGTCCTTCTCTCATTAGTTCGTACTTGACACACGCCATCAGGTCGCGTCGTTTCTGCGCACGCCGCCTGACAGACACGTCGTCCAAGGTGTATTCATTTCCTTTTGGCACCTTTTCGAGTTTCAACAAAACTCTCTCCCTCTCTCTCTTCGTCTTCTCACTTTACAACTTTGATTTCCCTCTTTGTCTCAAGCTCTCTCTATCTGCGAAAACCTCCATTTTCATACCTTCAAAGCTGCTTGCAACCGTGCTCCGTTCACCTCCTCCGGCGAAAGATTTACTATCCTGCTCCACTCGTCGTCACTATCTAACTCCGGTGAACCTCAAACCGGTGTCCTCGACCTCGGACCCAACTGGTGAGTTCCTAGTTTCTTTCAATTTCAGTTTCAGCTCTCCATTATTCTGAATGTGTTCTTTTTTTACCATATGTCTATTCTGTTGCTATTGAATCTGTTTTCATGGTTGCACTCTGTTTTTTCTTTGAGTATGAATCAATTTCCTGTTCTTGAATCTTGAATCTATGTAGTCTTTCGAAAATGTCAATCATGTTTTTTGCTTGAGAGATTTGCACACTGTTCTTCACACACTCACTCAGTGTCTTGAAGTTTTGGATATACACACATGTTTTTCTATTTCACCATTGATTTCTGAATTACATTTCTTTTCTGGTCTTCTTTCTTTGTTTCTAGATTCTTGTCTTTGATTCCTGTTTCCATATAGACTTAGACTTGGGATTTGATTTAGAACCTTGTTCTTTAGGAAAACTAAAACAAGATCCCTTTAGATCTTCAAAATTCTAGCTCCGGTGCCAGTTTAGGGTTTAGCCGAGATTTTCAAACCCACAACAAATATTTTTTTAAAAAAAATTTGCACCAATCTTCCCTAAGTTGACATCATGGGAATGTTTAGGTGCAAAGTAAACACCCCTGCCAAGCTGGAGTACTTTAGGCAAGAGTTTTCCATTCCAGCCGACGTTCAGATCAGGTTGGTTAGAGAGGAAGACTCTATCATGCCAGTTGGGGACTCCATGCCCTTTCCTGTGGTAGCATTTATCGAGTGTAGACTTCTTCTTCCCTTAGACATCCTATTAGGGAAATCCTCCACTATTGCAAACTCAACCCTATGCAGCTGGCCATTAACTCCTATAGGGTCATTAATGGTATAATTGCCTTAGCTCGCCGAGAAAACGCTAGAATAACACTAGCCGATATCCAATTTTGTTATACCATGTGTGGCCTAAAGTCTAAAAAAGGCTACATTTACTACCTTAAATCGAGGTCCACAGCCTACAAAATCATAGCCGACCTCCCAGACTCCAACAAGGGTGCTGGAGATGATTATTTGATTATCTTGGGTAACTGGGAATTTGTTCTAGATGATGATCTTTATCTCTTCCCTCTGCGCCGATCGGTGTTTAAATAGGATGAGGGTAAGAACTAAGTGTCAACTTCTCTGTTTAAGACTTTACCACTTTATTCCCTTTATTTGTTCTAATGTATGTTTTCTACCTTTTGCAGCTCTTCCCCAATCATCGAAGGACTTCTACCAATCCTTCTTCCCTAGCAAAGACTTGAAGAGGCTGCTGGGCCTATCTATTGACCTTCGCAAAACTCCCTTGCTACTCAACTATATCCCCATATACAAGTTAGCTCTGCCCGACGTTCCTAGGCACAGCAAGACTCTTTCATCTGCTTCAACTCTTCCAACACTTCATCTCCAAGACCAGACCAGGCTTCCATCTCTGACCCAATTGAGCAGCCAACCACTTCTGCCCCTCAACTAATTCCTCTATCCCAACGCCAACGCCAACGCCGAGCTCCAATTTCTGTTCCTACCGGCAGAACTCGTAGCTGTAAATGCCAAAACTCTGAGGCATCGGCTTACAACCCAGCAAACCCACCTACTGCACTACCAGTAATCTGCTTCGGTACCAAAGTTACCGTTGCCGCTACCGCCGAAGAAATGGGTCATGCAAAAATCATCCCGGACGACCTTCTTGCCGACATCCCAGGCGTGGTGTCAGTCCACTCCTCCAGTCTTGCCCAATCACAGCCAAAACCCAAAGCAAAGAGGGTTAAAAGGGCCAAGGTCAAGCCTAGTGCCACCGAGGTGGAGTCAGAAGACACAGTGCCAATTTCAAAATTGGCTGAAGTAGAGAAGTCTGCCGAGAAGAGACCTGCTGGGGTCAAGGCATCAGACCAACCTCAATAAAAAAAATCGAGGTTTGGCGGTCTTCTGTGCCCTCTGGATTTCGCACCGACGCTCCCTGGACTCTATCTGTCAATGTTGGAGACCGACCTCTTCTACCTGGGGACAGTGCTCTCGACAGTCTGGAAGTCGGTACCGCCATTTCCACCGCCGTTCTACTTCCAGCCGACATCAATCGGATGGCCGAGCTTTCGGAGTACGAAAATTATACGATGATGATGCAACATTGTGTCTTAGTAAGTGCCAACACTTGTAACTTTTAGCTTAATTTCAACTCCTGTTTTCATACTTAATGAATTTTCTTCGCATTCTTGCAGGTTATCCAACAGGGTCACTCCATTGCAGTCAAGACCGATGAGTTCAAGAAAGAACTAACCCAAAAAATGAAGGAGGCAGCCAAACTCCTTACCTCACTAAACAAAGCCGAGGCTCGTATCCGAGGTCTTCTAGATCAGGCCAAGGCTACTGAGTCAGCCCTAAAGAAAGATGAAGACCATGCCGAGGCTACAAATGTTGTCGAGGTTGCTCAGGTTGAAGCAAAAGAGGCCAAAGATAAGGAGTCTTAAACCCAGACCGAACTGTAAGTAACGCTTGCTACTAAGGTAGCTGAGATAAAGGAGGTGGATGAGAAGGCCTATGTTAAAGGGGCAGCCGACGTCCGTGCTGAATATAAAAAACAAGTCAAATAGGCATGCAACAGGGTTTACACCCTTGGTTGGATGGCTGCTTTGAAAGAGTTCGTTGTCCTTGACGACTTGTCCCTCTAAGACGAGAGCCGACTTGTCATGCCATTCCCTCCCGCGCCAAGCCAATCTGAGGATGAGGCTGAGGATAATGAAGAAGTTGGGGCCTACAAGGCTAGGAAGATTGAAGTTGTTGGGGCCAAGTCCCCAACTCTAAATGAGCAAGCCGTGGACTTGACTCAAGACAACGAGGACGAGGTCCCCAAGAACACGCCTAAAGCCAAGGTTGAAAGCGCCGAGAAGAGCCTTGACAAGATTCTTCTAGAGATCGAGGCCGAGAAGCACTCTCAGCTGTCTGCTGAGGCCGAAACACAACCAACCGCCGATATAGAACAGTCTGTTTAGAATCTTTTCTTTATTTGTACTTTTTCCTTTGTTTTGAATAGTGTTTGTTTTTGTCGGGCCGATATGCCAGCTTATTTTTCTAAAGGGCAAATTACACAAATAGTCCCTATAGTTTGGAGCTTGTGTCACTTTGGTCCCTGACTTTTCAATTGTGACACATTTGACCCTGAATTTTGAATCTTGTTTCAAATAAGGACAATTGAAGATACCATTAGATTTTTCAAGGGTAAAATTGTCAATTTGATAAAAAATAAACTAATTTGACAAAAATAAATGTCAAACAAATATTTTTGATTTTCTAAAAATTATTTCTACCTACTAAAAATAAGATTATGTAAAATTGATAAATATTTTAAACATTTATTTTTTTTTTACCAAATTAATTTTTATTATGTGTTTGGATGATGATCATGTAAAATTAATTTTAAAAAATTAATCATGTAATTTTTATTAATTTTACATAATTTTATCATTGGTAGATAAAAATAATTTTAAAAAAATTAAAAATATTTTTTTGACATTTATTTTTGTCAAATTAGTTTATATTTTATCAAATTGACGATTTTACCCTTGAAAAATCTAATAATATTTTCAATTGTCCTTATTTGGAACAAGATTCAAAATTCAGGGTCAAATGTGTCACAATTGAAAAGTCAGGGACCAAAGTGACACAAGTCCCAAACTATAGGGACTATTAGTGTAATTAACCCTTTTCTAAATGCAAGTCTTATATTTTCTTCCAAGTGTTGAATGTATGCCTTTCTTTCTTCTATGCATGTTTATTGCTTTCCCTCATGCCTTCCATGTTTCCATAGTTAGAATATTTTTGTATTTCTTCAAAGTATACCTTAACTGTATAATAACTCTGAGATATAATACCTCGAATATAAACCTTGAATGTTTTCCTCGGCCAACCATTGGCATACCTCGGCTAACACTTTAAAAATATTAAAATATTTTTACAAGTGTTATTCAGTATTGTTTTTTTACCTTCATATGCTATCTTCTATTAAGACTTCACACTTTCCAAGCTTGGACAACTTGGTTGGTTACCTCGTGTAATATGTATCTCGGATACTTTATTCATAATTACCTCGGCTAACTCCAATTTGTAAATTTTTCTGAAAATTTCAACAAGTCCCAAGCTCTTAAGTTTATTTATCATTCCTAGCTCCCTGCCCCCTAATGTGAACCTAAGTTCCACTTAAGTTCACATTAAGCATGTGTCTATGGTCTTTTGCCGAAGTTAGATTCAAACAAAGACTTCCTGAGGTGTTTCAACCTTGGTTTCTCTGTTAATGAACTTAGTTCCATTCTGAGTTTGACTTTGCCGATGTGGCAAGTGCAAGTTAATTTCAACTTAGTTCAACTCCATTATATGCAAGTATAATTCAACTCTGCTATATAATGAGTCTAAGTTATTCATCATGTTTCATTCAGAAACATTGCCAACTTAGTTCAACTTTATTATATGCAAGTATAATTCAACTCTGCCATATAATAAGTCTAAGTTATTCGTCATGTTTCATTCAGAAACATCGCCAACTTAGTTCAACTCTATTATATGCAAGTATAATTCAACTCTGCCATATAATAAGTCTAAGTTATTCATCATGTTTCATTCAGAAATATCGCTATGGGACTAGTTAGTCCTATCACACAAATTTCAAATTCATCAAACTAAAATTTTATTATTATTTCGGCTAATAAAATTATGACATAAACTTCAAAAAAAAATCTAATGATAGAAAAACTTCAAGTTGCAAGTGTTCCACGGTCTTGGCAACTCTTTGCCATCACTGTCCTCAAGTCGATATGCTCCATTGCTGGTGACCAAGATGATTTTATAAGGCCCCTCCCAATTTGGGCCTAGCTTGCCCTCTCTAGGATCCT
The DNA here is from genome assembly GCA_036172215.1 of Camellia granthamiana. Classification (NCBI taxonomy): domain Eukaryota; kingdom Viridiplantae; phylum Streptophyta; class Magnoliopsida; order Ericales; family Theaceae; genus Camellia; species Camellia granthamiana. Next base: position 94,798,795 of record CM069908.1, on the reverse strand, counting down.
TCTTGTTGCCAACCAATTTCCTCAACACAAGGTCCTTCACTTTGAACTCTCTTGGGTTGACCTTCTTGTTGTAAGCCCTAGCAAGTTGTTGCTGGTATGCCCCTAGCCGAATTGCTGCTCTCTCTATTTTCTCCTTCAGTAGGTCTAGATCTTGGGCTAAAAATGCCTCATTAGTACCATTTTCCACTTCCTGGGTTCTGATCCTTGGAATGCCGACTTCTAGTGGAATAACTGCTTTAGTGCCATAAGCCATGGCAAATGGAGACTCCCCAGTTCATCTTCTCGGCGTAATCTAATATGCCCATAGTACATTGGGCAACTCATTCACCCATTTTTCCTTTGCTGCTTCTAGCCTCTTTTTGATTCCATCAAAGATAGTCTTATTGGGTGCTTTTGCCTGACCATTACTCTAAGGGAAACTTAGAGTAGAGTAGTAGTTCTTGATTTTGTACGTTGCACATAAGTTTTTAATTAGCTTACTGTCAAACTGTGTACCATTTTCTGCTATTATTGCCTTTGGGATCCCAAACCTGATGATGATGTTCTTTCATATGAAGTTCTTTACGTCTATATCTCGAATTTTCGTAAGGGGTTCAGCTTCTACCCACTTTGTGAAATAATCAGTTGCTATCAGTAGGAACTTCCTTTTCCCAGTTGCTTGGGGCAGTTGTCTATCAAGATCCATGCTTCACTGGGCAAATGGCCAAGGGCTGGACATTGGGTTTAAATCTGCTGCTGGTTGATGTATCAAAGGTACGAACCTTTGACACTTCTCGCAGTTTCTGACGTAGGCTTTAGCATCCTTCTACATGTAGGGCCACCAGTATCCTTGAGTAATGGCCTTGTGAGCAAGTGATCTGCCCCCAACGTGACTTCCACATACCCCTTCGTGTATTTCATACAAGAAGTCTTCAACTTGGGAGGGATGTACACACCTTAAACGGGGACCAATAAAAGACCTTCTGTAAAGATGTCCTTCTACTATTAGGCTAAACCTTGTCGACTTCAGTCTGGTTTTATGCGCCTTTTTGCGATCATCTGGTAGCTTGTCGTCCCTAAGAAACATCACTGTTGCATCCATTCAACTTGGACCCATCTCCACACACATTGCTTCATACTCTGTGATTAGTGGCTCCACACTTGGGCCTGACAAATAATCAATCATTAATGTCCTTGCCTCCCCTAATTTCATTGCACTAGCCAGGTTAGCTAAGGCATTGGCATGGCTGTTGTCATCTCGGCTAGCCTACCGTAGTCGGCAATTCTGAAACAAGGCTAACAATCTAACAAATTCTTTGACATAGGCTATCATTCTTTCATCTCGAGCTGTTCATAATAAGTTGGGAGTCACAGAAGACTACCACATCATCGGTTTCCATTGCTGCTGCTAACTTCAACCCCGCGATCAGTGTCTCATATTCTGCTTCATTATTTGAGGCCTTAAACCCCAAATGAATAGATTGTTCTAACATCCGCCCATCTGGCAATACTAGCACTACTCCTACCCCCGCTTCTTGACGGTTTGAACTTCCATCAACAAACAGGCAGAAGTAGTCGCCGATGTAGATGTCGCAGGGCTTTGGTTTCTCTATCTTCTTCTGCTTTGCTGTGGGGTTTTTCATTTCCAACTGGGTCTCTTCTTGTTTCCCTGGGCACCCTAAGTCGCGGCTCACCGGTGCTCGACGTAAGAGGGCACCAAGTGTGAACTCGGCTACAAAGTCGGCCAGAACCTGGCCTTTGATTGCCGTTCTGGGCCTAAACTCTAAGTCATATTGGCCCAACACTACTGCCCATCTGACCACCCTACTTGTCGGATCTCCTTATTGCAGCAGGGACTTCAAGGGATGCTCAGTCAATACCACAATCTTGTGGGCTTGGAAGTAATGATTCAGTTTTTTTGAAGCCATCACTAGGGCTAGTGTTAATTTTTCCAAGGGTAAATACCTGGTCTCTGCATTTGCTAAGGTTTTACTCACATAGTATACTGCCCTTGGTTCTCCTTTCTCTTCTCTGATTATCACTACACTCACTGCGTGCTCTGAAACGGCCAAGTATAAGAATAGTTCCTCTCTAGGTACTGGATTTGACAGAACTGGAGCTGTTGTTAGGTACTTTTTCAAGTCGGCCAAAGCGACTTCGTATTCCTCTGTCCACAAGAAATCTGTGGCCTTTTTCAATAAACTAAAAAATAGTTTACACTTATCTGAACTTCTGCTTATAAATCTGTTCAGGGCTACGGCCTTTCCGGTCAACATCTGCACTTGTTTTGCCGATGTAGGGCTTTTCAAGTCCAGGATAGCCTTGATTTGATTTGGGCTTGCCTCAATGCCCCTTCTGGTAACCAAGTATCCCAAGAACTTACCAGACCCGACTCCAAATGCACACTTCGAAGCATTGAATAGGAGCTGATATGTCCTTAGGATGTCAAAAATTGCCTTTAAGTCGGCCAGGTGATTCTCAGGTTCTTTGGTCTTCACGACCATGTCATCAATGTACACTTCCACTGTTTTGCCAATCAGATGTCTGAACTTCTTGGTCACCAACCTCTGGTAGGTTGCTCTTGTATTTTTCAACCCGAAAGGCATCACTCTGTAGCAATACAGCCCTTTGGGGTGATAAATGTAGTCCTTTCTTCATCGGGAGGATACATTGCTATCTAGTGGTATCTCTTGTAAGCATCCAGGAAGCTCATCCTTTCATGCCCTGAAGTGGCGTCTATCAACTGATCAGTTTTGGGGAGTGGAAAACTGTCCTTGGGGCAAGCCTTATTTAGATTGGTGAAATCAACAAAAACCCACCACTTTCCGTACTTCTTTTTCACCACCACAATATTGGATAGCCAAGTAGGGTAGTTCACCTCGCGAATGGCCTTGGCTTCCAGCAATTTGTCCACTTTATCCTCAACTGCCTCAACATGCATCAACGTCGGCCTCCTCGCTCGCTGGATGATAGGTAGTTTAGCTGATCTGTCTACATTGAGCATATGGCACGTGACCTCGGGGTCAATGCCTGACATCTCGTATGGCGTCCAGGCGAATACTTCTATGTTGGCTCGTAAGAAAGCTTCTAACTTCCTTTCCTTCTCCTCGGCCAAGCTGAGCTGAGAAGGAAGAAGTGCTTTTTATCCACTTGTTGGACTAGAATTTTCTTCAAGGGTTCCTCACTTTTGTCGGCTGGTTCTTTGCCGACGTCATTCAGGACCTGTATGTCCTCATCTTCAATTTCTACTATTTCTGCCTCTCGCACGTTGCAGGTAGATTTCATTGCTGCTATGGAGCAATTTTTTACTTGCACCTGATCTCCTCTAACCCTCTCAATTCCATGCTCCGTTGGAAACTGCAACAGCTGATGTAGTATCGAGGGAATGACCCTCATTATCTGCAACCATGGCCTCCCCAAGATAACATTGTAAGGGGAGGGGGTTTCAATTACTGTGAACTCTGTGCTTACCTTCTTGGTGTCTACCTGCACCTCCAAATTTGTTGCTCCTGGGGGCCATGTCGGCATTCCATTGAACCCGACCATTGGGCTGTTGGACTGCTCCAAATCATCTCGGTGAAGGCCGAGCTCCTTGTAACATCTGACATACATGATATCACATGAGTTACCGTAGTCAATCAAAATGCACCTTACCTAGCATTCTCTAATTTTGAGGGTTACTACCAGAGCATCGTTGTGTAGATGCTGCACCATGTCTAGGTCTGCTTCAGTAAAGGACACCATCGGTCCCTGGCACTCGTCTGTTCTAGGCCACTTTTGCTGGACCTGATACACATGCTGTAAGTACTTCACCCCCTGAGTCTCCCCACGTACCTCATTCTCATTGACCCTCGAGTGAATCACATTGGTTACTCGAGGTCCATCTGCTTGTTGTTGTGGTGCTGGTGAAGGTGGTGCTGCCGATGCCTGGGGCAGCCTTGCCTGCTTTTCCCTCGTTTTGGCCTCATCTACTAGGTCCCTTAAGTGACCTTGTCTGACCAGATCTTCCAAATGCGCCTTTAGAGCTCTGCACCCATGAGTCAGATGCCCATCTTCATTGTGGTAAGCACAATGCTTCCCAAGGCTTCTCTCTATAAATTCGCCAAGAATCCTCTCCGGCGCTCTGTAATATGGCTGGTTCCTGATCTTTTCTAGAACTTTATAAACCGGGATCCGAAACACTGTGGGGACTGCCTATGTAGCCCTTAGTCCTGTTTCTTGTCTATTAAATCCAATATTACTTCAGCCTCGCTTCGGCAAGCCGTTTCTCTTTTCAAGCTTCGGTGCCTTTGCCCCTGGTGTATCCTCTTCTACTCTGGCATATTTCTCGATCCTTGCCATGAGCTTCTCTATACTCTTTGGCAGAGTCTTTGCCAGTGACTTTCGAAGCATGCAGTCATCCTCCAAGCCATTCTTAAAAGACACGACCACCAACTCCTGGTTGCATCATGGTATTTAGTTGAACACCTCATAATACCTTTTGGCATAAGCCCTAAGGCTCTCACCTTCGCGGATTTCAAAGCCATCAGGGAGTCTACCCTTAATGGTTGCAACTTGTTTGGGACAAACCTGGCCACGAACATCTTGGCTAGGCCCTCCCAACTCTTCACAGTTCCTTTCGGCAACTTGTGAAACCAATCCGATACAATTTCCCCCAAGGATGAGGGAAACACCTTGCACAGCAATGGTTCGTTCCCAGTATATAAGGCCATTGAATTTAGGTATAAGCCGACGTGAAAGTTCAGATCTGACTTACCGTCATATATCTGGAACCTCGGCATATGGAACCTTTCTGGGGCCTCAAACCTATCCAACTTTACTGAGAATGGTGTTCTCGGCTTGATGGGTGATGTGACCTCGGCATTCTGTCGCTTCCTCTAGAGGTAGTCCCTCAAATCCTCCTTAGTCTGACCGGGAGCTCGGCTGTCAACGAACTTTAGCCTTTTTGGTACACTACTCCCGATGTCGTTATGTGTCCTCTTAGATTTCTCTTCATTCACTGTGTCAAAACAAATTTCCTTCTCCTGAACATGCCGATGTTCCTTGACATAAGTCCCCTTGGTACGAGGCGTCCTCTGAGAATCTCCTCTCATCGATTCTGCTCACCCAGCATCCCGTGAAGGCCGATGTGAGTGTTCCTTCACCTTGTCATGCTAAGGGACTACTGGGATTACTTTCTACCCCCCTTTCTGGGTGTCGTTCTTGGCCGCTGGAATCGGTGTGTCCCTCAATGGAAACGGTGGTTGCATGACGTTGTTCTGTATCATGAAGTTGACAACCGATTGCAGGTCTGCCAACTTGTTTGCCATTCCCTTCATCTCGTCATCCCTTCTCAGGCATCTATCTTTCTATACTTGGAGGTCGCTTTCATTGTAATACTCATCTCAGCTTGATTTCTTCGGTGCGTCTATCTCTTGGCTGACGTCCTTTTCCCCGGGATTCTGATCCCGTGTTCCTTTGTTATGGTTTTCTTCCTCCATGTTTGGGTCGGCATGCTTACCACTCCCACTAGGGATGTCGTCTCCAATTTTTTTTTTCTGCCCGTCGTTGGCCATCTATTCTTCTTACGATCCCACAGACGGTGCCAAATTGTGGGTGTTGATTTTTGACCACACAACCAAACAGGGAAACTCAGCAGGAGAGCACCAGTAGAATAGATTAAGCCCGAACAACCTGTCAAAGAAAGATAAGAATCCGACGGTGGTTCGTTCACCTGGGGGCACTCCGATGATCAAGTCAGTAATTATCTCTCAAAGATAGCCAATTGTGCTTAACTCACAAGAAAGAACTTACTGCCTACAGTATATCACACATACCTGAGATCCACGGGGGTGCCTTACTTTTATAGCCAGCACTGACTTGATCCCTGCAGAAACCTCACTCCTGTGGACTCAGGCTCAATGCTCATATTGGACTCTCAGCTAGATAGGGATAAACTCTCGAAGAGCTTTATCTTTATCCAGACTGAGATTCTTCTATGTTCTAGGACTCTTGTCCCTTATCCGCTCGTCCCAAATTTCAATATCACCTCAGACAACCTCAGCCTAGCTGAGATCACCTCGGCGTCAGAACCAGGCTACATGGCACCTTGGCTAACACTTCGGCGTCACTTTGGTCACGTACTGTCCCTCACAAAATACGTCTCCACAAGATAATTAGTGGATTGTGATTTGTGGATTGTATTATGATTATATAGTATGTTTCCTAGGAAGTATAGTTCTGGAAATGAAAAGAGAAAGAAGAAGCTGAAAGTAGAACAATTAATTCAATCTTAGTCACACTCATAAACAACATATTTAATAAACAACAATGCAACTACACTCATAAACAACATATTCAATAAACAATAATTAATTCAATACATATCCAAATACATTTTTATTGAATAAAGTTTTTCTAATTTTGTAACTTTTTTTTTTTTGGAACTCTAGAATGAATACTTTTTGATATCTATTTTGGTATCAATTAGTAGTAGTGATACTAAACAGGGTTTTTTTTCTTTTTTTTTCTTTATGAATATAGGCCTCCGTTTTGGTTTCGCCTTAGGCCCCTGAAAACTCAGGACCGGTTCTGCTCCGTTGCTACTGCTCCTCCTCCGTTGCTGCTCCACCGCTGTTCTCTGTCGCGAGATCTAGATCTGTAGCTTCTCTCTCTCTCTCCTCAATTGCTGCTGCTCATCCGTCGCTGTTTTTTCTTCGCCACTCCTCCTCCTTCTCCTCCTCCATTGTCGTTCCTTTTCCGCCGCGAGATCTAGATCTGTAGCATACAGACTACGTCACTGCAATTACCACCCCAATCTGATGGAGCAGATTTGAGAAAGCTTTCAACCAAAATAGAGATTTGTTAGATCTATATGCAAATCATATATATACATGCTTGTGTATTTGTATAGAACAACAAAATACAAACATCGATCACTTACACTCACTCTCTCTCTCTCTCTCTCTATAACTTTTTCATTCATGGGGGGTTTTGATTTAGAGAATGTTTAAAGTGCTTATCTGTGGTTTAGCAGACGTGATTTGTGTTTATTTGTGCTTTGCATTATTGTTGTTTATGCTTATTTGGTTAATTTGATTTATGTTTATCTGTGGGTTTCTCTCCACCAAGATCTTCTTGTTGATGATGATGAAACAGTAATTTTTTGATTTTGTTTTTGTGTTGAATAGATAAGGATGAGAGGAAAGATATAATGGAAGATTACTTAGCTTGTACAGATAAAATTATACATAAATGAAAATTAGTACAAATAAAATTTGGACAAATAGAAAACTTGCACAGATAAAATTTGAACAGATAGAAAATTTACATAGATAGACAAAAAAAATTGAACAGAAAGTCAACGAAAAATCAAACAGATAAAAAAAAGTCCAGGGGTAAAATTGAAAATAAAATGTCTTCTAAAACTTCTCACCAAATTATTTTACAAAGTGTGAACTTTTCACCAATAAAATAAAATCACTGGCCTTAGACAATCGGTAGAGTGGATTTTTTATCAATTTTCTCTTGATAATATTGTTAGTGTTTTTTTTTTGAAAAAAATTATCACTAAATTTATTGAGATTAATTCCTTAAGTTGAGTAAGTTTATAATTATACGGTTAAAAATATGACACATAACACTTATGTGTATATTTTCTATAAAAAAATGGATAAGAGTTAGAATCAATTGAATCAACTTAAAACAAAATTATAAATTCAGAATCAAAATCAAGCCAATTAAAATTAGAGAAGGGTAAAATGACACAAGGACAGTGTACAACGCTATCGTTGTAATTTGACCTAATTCTTAACTAATTTCATGCTCTTATCTGGTGACAAACACTAGATTGCTCCTCCATCTCTCCAAAACCTCCACAAAACCCTAAAGCAGAGAACAATGGTGGACCTTCCATCGGAGATCATCGCCAACATACTCTCTCAACTACCGGTGAAACCACTCCTCCAATTGAGGTGCTTATCCAAACCATGGTGTTCTCTAATTGACAGCCCTACCTTCATCAAAATGCACCTTCACTGATCCATCCAATACCGATCCAATCTCTCCCTCATTCTCACACAGTGTTGAACGCTAACATCCCAAACCTACTACTGTCCGTAGCCTTTGATAAGCTCGACATAGCTTTTAAGCTCTATCAACCACTCAATCTCTCCCTCATTCTCTCTCTGCCTTTTCCCCTCTTTTCACAGTTCCCCCAAATCACAAATAACATATTTTGGATTACCTAAAACTTCATGTTTGCATGTTTTCTACTGTGAAAGAAAATGAAACTTGGCTACACTATCAAACGTAATTAGTTTTTCTTGTTCTTCCTCTGCAAGTTCTTCCATCAAAATGCACTGTCAGATCATTTTACTAATTTTACACTAGAAACCAACTGCAATAAATTAGGATCATGAGAATCAATGAAAGATTCAACGAAAATACACATAGAAGTAACCTTGTAACCAAGGAATTTGAAGAGTGCAGTTCATCAAACATTAGACAATAATTGCATCGCATTCTCGCAAAAAAAAAAAAAAAAAAAAAAAAAAAAGAAAAAAGAAAAAAGGAAAAGCTTCAAATAATCAAACAGATTATAATCCTTTTGTTGTGTTTTCACTTGTGAATCTGTATATAAATATATAGGATATTGGATGGACCTAGCAACAAAACACATCAACACAAGAGGAGCCATCAATGAGCATCAACAGGTCCTTCACCTGCGCCAGTGACTAATGGCTCGGTTCCATCATTGTTAGCAGTGAACACCTTGGCAATCTTCGCTGTGGGCACCAATGGAAGATACAATGCAACTTTGTATCCCTTCTCTGCGCTACAACGGACAGTCTCATTGTACTTTTCAGAACAGTAAGCAGCCCTTGGAACCACAACCTGGGCCACCTGAGGGAAGAGAGGGAGACGATTGAGGGAACGCCAAGCAAACACAGCATATTGCTCGGCTAGGGGCTCATACTTGGTGTAAAGATCTTTGGCAGCAGGCTCGTACTTCGTATACACGTTCTTTGCGAGTCCTGAGGCAGTGTCAACCACGTTGCCACGCTGGACTTCTGAAGCCACAGCTCGGGCAGCCGATGGAGCCTTCTGAGCTGCTGATAGCGCTTCGGTTGAAACCTTTTTCACAATTGGTGGCACGCGGCGATCCAACTCGTTCACAGACATATCAACCTGCATTAATGCTAAATGAAATTAAGTCTGATGGAAAAGAAGGAAAGAAAATAAAAGAAACGATTGGGCAGAAGAGAAAAAAACGAATGAACTGTTCTCTCTCCTTATTTGGATAATTTAAGAGAGAAATTAAGAGAAAGTGATGGGTAAGAATGACAAAAATGGAATCACTTCTCATAGAAATAAAGGTCAAAAGCAGTAATTATTAACTTCCTTTCTTTCCTTTCCTTTACTTTCCAAATCTCTCATCCAAAAAAGTAATTTGGGAGAAGATACTGTTTTATTTTCTTTTCTCTTCAAATCACCCCAGCCAAATGGAAAGGGGTTTAGCTCTAATATAATCATTGTAAGCCTAGCAATCATAGCAATAGAAGCAACTTCACAAATAGGCTCCTTCTGTTTCTATTCACACACATCAAAAGGTTGATCACATAAATTTACTAACTAATGCATTGGCCTTAATGTAAGACAATATAATAAGCAAATTTTCGATGTAACAATAATTGTGTAACAAAGCTTTGGCCTTTGACCTTTCCAAAGTAACCATAATCTCAGTTTTTTGCTCCCAAATATTATGAACTTGTTATCATATTTGATCATTTAAGTAAAGAAATATTTGGATCTCGTAACAACTATACAATCTAATAATTGTCGATTTATCAATATGAGTATCTCGCAGAACATGATTTAACCTCAAAAGCACGAACACTTCAAAGAAGGTGGAATTTATCAATATGAGTATCTTGTCGAACATGACTTAATCTCAGAAGCACAGACACTTCTAAGAAGGTGACGTGTCCATGTTGGGCACGTATTGGACAATCTTTTTTACGCGTTCATAATTTTTTTGAAAAAAAATCTTAATTTTGAATATGTATCTGATACTCATTTTGCAACATGTCCGTCTCTTCTTGGCCATGTCTATCACTAAAATATAAACATGAGATTAGCACTTCTTGTACATTTGCTGCCGTATGATATTCAAAGTTAAAGAATTTGAAAAAAATATCTTGTACTCTTAAAAAATGTACAATTCTTAAGAATATACAATGTATGCAACAGTTGGAAAACAAAAAAAAGTACAAGCAGATTGCAGAGGGTGAGAAAATGTTGCAATTATATGATTGTTAGATGCAAGATCTACTCAAATAAATAACTATATAATATAATATCAACATACAATTGTTTGGGACATGTTACATTTTAAAAATTTTCTGTCTCGTATCCATGTCTATACTTCCTAGGTTAACCACATTCAAATATATATCATCCTCCAGCGTTCGTAAGATTAATGAATGGCTCATTCTATGTTGAATTAGCAATGAATAAAAATTGAACTTTTTGAATTAGAACCTCCAATCCCGGACAGAGGGCATGAATTCTATGCTGACTAAATCGCAACATAAACTTTAAATTAATTTTTTTTTTTTTTTTATAAATTTTTTTAAAAAAATGATCATCATCATAATCAATCCTATTATTCGTAACAAGATATTAGGCATTAATATAATTCTCCAATCATCCAGAATCGATCATACCAACACACAACATATAAAAAAAAATAAAAAAAGAAGCAGAAGAAGAAGAGAAGAAAAGGGAAATCACGAACCTTGCGATCGACGAACTTGAGGAGTTCGATAGGGACGTCATGGAACTTATCGTAGACAGGTCCAACGACAGTCTTGACGGTGCCTTCGACGGTCTCAACACCAGGCTTCAGAGGCCCAGAGTTGTCCTTGGCATAGTCATACAGCCTCGCGAAGCACATCAAAGCGTGAATCATAGCAACTTGCACGAACTCCAAATACTTCAACCTCTCTTCTTCCTCTCTCTCACCCTAAATACAAACAACAACAACACAACATAATCAGAAATCTAATCAACAAAAGCATGAACATCGAAATCGAAATCGAAATCGAAATCGATCAAATTGATAACGAAGTATTGAATTTAGGGATGATTGATCGTACCATTTGGGGTTGAATGTTTGGGAGATCTGATTCGGCCATGAACGTGAAGATGTTTTTAGAAAAGGTTACGAGTAGAAATGTGAAAAGGGTTTTTCGATGGGAACGATGCGAAATCTGGTCGGGTGTGTATTATATAGGAGGGAGAAGGAACGGCTAGCGTGTGACCAATCACACGATTTATACGGAGGACGACGAAATTGGAGTCAACGTCCAGTCGCTGTTAACTTCGCCGTTAAGTTTACTTTAGTACACCATCTCGAAACGATGACGCCATTGTCCATGGCTTATGCCTTATTATGGCCCTCACTCACCTTCTAAGGGTTCGCGTGGAAATGAATTGCATGCTAGGATTGGTTTGGGATAACTTATATAATTTATTTTTTTATTTATTTTTTATCACATCATCTCTTTATTTTTCTGTATATCTTTTCGTACAAAGACAAAAAGTATACTTTTTTAAGATATCCCAAACCAACCCCAAACTTTATTCTCAAGCCTCATTTGACAACGGCTTTTTTTAGTTAAAAAGTCAAAAAATTATTAAAAAAATTAAAAAATTAACAATTCATATTAAAAAGTTAAATATTTTCTTTTTTCTCTACTTTTTACACATCTTTTCGTAAAAAGTTAAAAAGTCATTCCAAACATATTAATTTTTTTTACATCACATTTTAGCCAAAAAGCTAAAAAGTTACTAAAAAACCTGTTCCCAAACGAGGCTTAAATAAATGATTAAATATTTTATATAGGTGTAGTGTCTGTAATTTTGTGGACTTTACATGTATATAAGATATTTGGGTAAAATTATTCAATATTCTTAGAGTACCATGGCCTTGTTTGGTTTGCTTTTGAGAAATAAATCTTGAAAAAAAATTTTCAAAATTTTGTTTAGTTTAGTGATTTTGAAAAAAAAAAATTCAAAATTACTTTCTTACTTCTAGGGGTGCAACTCGGGCGGGCTCAACCCGAGCAACCCGAGCCCAGCCCGAGTTTTTTAGGGCTTGGGCAACTATATCTTGTAATCTGGACGGGTCTGGGCAGATTTTTGATACCCGAATTGTAATTCGGGCTGGGCTTGGGCAGAACCAATGGCCAACCCGAGCAACCCGAACCCGAACCCGAATTGAATTTAATATATTATATAAATTATATAATATATAATATATAATATATATATAATTTAATAAATTATATAATATATATAAATTAAGTAAAAGAGTTAGTCTTAATTTTTATTTTTTATTTTTTGGTGACCAGAAAATAACTTTGAATAATTCTCAATTCTTTGTTAATTCTCAATTCTACCTACAGGTTTCAAAACAAATCTACCTACAGGTTTCTGGACTCGGGCAATTCGGGCTAACCCGAGTTCAAAATACAAAGCTTGGGCCGGGCTTGGGCAGCAATGCTCGGGTTCATGGTCGGGCTTGGGCGAGCTTGGGCACTGCCAAATACAATTCGGGTCGGGCTTGGGCAGACCCCCAACCCGACTGAACCCGTCTGAGTTGCACCCCTACTTACTTCTACATATCAATCAATCACTTTTTTTCTCACACACATCTACTCAATTATAACAAAATATCAAATCATTCCAAACTTCCATACTCCAAAACTATTTCCAAAATATACAATTAAACAAACTAACTAAAAAAAATTATAAACTCTCTTCCTATAATCTTTTTTGAAAATTTTTCTCCCAAAACTAAACCAAACACACCCCATGTGTCTGTACTCCCTAACCAACTAGTATTCAATATGTCCCCTCATGTTTCACAATCACCCAATACAATATCTCACATACCCACCTTCTCCACAAATCATAATATTATAGAATACCAAGTATCCATATTTCGGGATTACTGAATAATTATCTGACATTTGATCATTTATTTGGTAGAAATTTAGGACTTATAGCATTTTTTCCTTTTTTTAGAAGTGTTTGAGTATGTAAGATACCTATTATATATATTTGTGTAAATTTTTATAAATGTATATAATCTATCTCATAAAATCACGTAAGTCTCACAAATATATATAAGTTGTGATTTCTCAAAATTTTATAAGTTAACTTACGTATATTTATGAAAACTTATATAATTTTTTGAGATAACTTATTTATATTTATATATGTGTAAAAACTTACACAAATACATATAGTATGCACTTACACACTTAAGAATTATCTTTTTTTATTTGAATTAATTACATTTTATCTCTTTATAGTTTTGGTTTGTATTTGTAGAATAGTTTTTGAGATAAAAAGTACGAAAACTTGTTTGGTTTGCCTTTTTTCATAAATGATTTTAGAAAATTGTTTTGGGGATAGAGTTTTAAAAAAAGTGATTGATTTGATGTGTATGAGAGAGAGAGAGAGAGAGAGAGAGAGAGAGAGAGAGAGAGTGATTTTGGAAAGTAGGTAACCAAACAAAATTTTGAAATTTTTTTTGAAAAAATTTGTTTGATTTGATTACTTTTGAAAATTTGTTTATAGAAATTTTTTTTAAAAATTTTTTTCTGAAAAACAAACCAAACAAGGCCACTTAACTCTCTAGTCATTTAGGGTAAAGTGTAAAGTAACGGATTCCGGCTAAGTTAACTGTGCTTGTTAACTTAAATGCACGAGGCAAATATTAGGGAGCATCCATTTACACACACCACTCTCTCTCTATACACATCCTTCACACACAACTTTCCAACACACTCTCTCATTAAGTGTGTGGGAAGAGAGGATATGGTGTGTGCATATAGAAGCTCTCCAAATATTGGGTCCAAATTAAATTGATAAAATGACATTTTTATCCTTATCTTTTCTTTTTCATTTTCTTTTCTTCTGCCTTTCATTGTTGTACAATAGTAGTCAACCGACTCCACCATTTCCTTCTATTTTTTCTTGTCAGTACCCATTATCTACTCTCTCTCATTTTTCTTTAATTTTGAGCATAGTTGCAGAAGACACATACACACACATACACACATATATATATATATATATATGTATATATATAGCCATGTGTGGTCTTCCTACCTAGTTTGGTTCAGAGACAGCCATAGCTATTTTCATGACAAAAAGAGGAAAAAAATTAAGAGTGGTGTTACATCTATCAATTAGTGTATTAATTAGTGTATCAACACTAGTTATGACATTATTATTGACCCCACTCATTATATAAATTACAAATACTAAAAATATCTTAAATTATATCACATCATCAATTGGTACACTAATTACTGTACTAATTGATGCATATAACATTAGTCAAAAAATAATAAAAAAAAAAGAAAGAAAAAGAGATAAGGAAAGAACATAAATTGCTAGTGATGTAACCAAAGAAATAATGGGTAGATGGTTTCAATTATAATATGTACGGGGAGGAAATATCTGTCGCTTTCCGTACGCTTTGCTACCAAACTTGTCTCTTTTAACAAAACTCTGGCTCGCTACAAACAGAACAAAGGTAACCTACCCGGCGAGTGGTGTCACGACCCAAACCCGCCCCTATAGGTTTAACATCGTAATCGGCCAGTAATCCTGGGATTACCGAAGGCCTCTGAGACAAATTAACATACTATTAGGGGCTAGCGGAAGCAAATAACAAATATACAACATCCATTGAGCTGTGCAGACTTATATGAGACATAAAATTTTTAACTTTATTTACGTACGTATACATCATCATATATATACATATTCTAACTAGACAAAAAGGGACTTAGCCTTATTTACAAAATACACAAAGACTTGTCTACCTGAACAGGAAAACAAAACTTGAACCTAAAGCACTTAGCCATAACCACTAGATATGTCCAGAACCTCCACGGGATGCACATGGGTTAGCTGTCAAAAACTGATTCCAGGCACTTCTAAGCTTGGTCATGCCCTGATCACCTACATACATATATATAAACAGTGAGCTGGTGCCCAGTGAATAATAACAGAGTAAAGGGTTAATGAACGATGTTTATCACAAAGTTAGAAATCAGATTCTTATCAGAAACAGTGTCTTATGCATATTCAGATTCCAAATTAGAAACAGATTCATATACATATTCATGATCATTTCCATATTCATATTTTGCATATAATCGTGCGTGGTACATCCATTAGCGTTAACAAATCCGATGATCCATAAAGGGACCTGATGACCCATAAAGGGACGCATATCATATGATGCTAAGGATGCCACAAATAACTTTCAGAATCTTGGACAATCATTTATTCATTCAAAACATAGCGTAGCATTTCAGAAGACTAATCATTTCAAGTCGTAATGTTCAGAAAATATTTAACATTGAACATAACTCTACAAAGTTATTACTCACAGTGTTCTGGTGCTTAATTCATCCCTGCGCTTGACCCTACATAATTCATAACACTTTGGGTCATATTACAATTCATTCCGTTCTTTAACTTGTTTAACATTCTTAGGCTCCATTCATGTTCTTTAATTCATTTACAATCTTTAATGCATGCCTAAGAGTGCTTTGAAATGAAAAAAAATGGAAAACGAAGCATAAAACATCTTTTCAAAATTTCTGAAACAGGACCCTCCGCTCGAGCGGACCCCTTTGGTCTGCAAAAGTACTGGTTGCTTGCAAATTACGCTCGAGCGAGACTTCTGATGCTCGAGCGAGGAGTCAAGTAAAATAGGGTACGCTCGAGCAGGACTCTCCACGCTCGAGCGGACAGGTCAAATTCTGGGTTTTTCTAGATTATGCTTGAGCTTCAAAACTTGGTTCTAACCAATGTAATTAACATCATAAGACTCATATTTTCACCACATAACCTTTAACATGAGTATAAGGGCTAATTTTACAGGATTTGAATCTCAAATTTACATAAATCCATTTCATAAACTCGAATCATATCAAACTCATCAAATTCAATTCAATTTATATTCTTCATACCAAGCCCAATTCTAAACTTACAAATTCTAAATCTTGAATTGAGCTTTCAAAATAACTTCAAAACTTGGGTTCATACATGGCTTGTTTAAAACATGCAAACTCTTTAATAATCAAGAAAATATGATCAATTTTGAATCATTTACATCAAAACTCTTTTAATTTATAAATTAAGCTCATTGTTCATAAACCCATAAATTTTCAAAGCTTAATTCTTATCTCATCAAAACATGAGATCAATTATTAGAAATCCATGATGCATGTACAATTAGAATATTAAAACTTGTAGAATTTATCCATGCATGTAGAAATTAGACTCAATTCATGCATGATATTCCAAAATCAAACCCAAAGTAATTAATTTCTTATTTAACTTCATAAACTTGATCTTGGCTCTAATTCTTCATTTTCTTGTCAATTTTCCTAGCCAACATTGCATATATGTAATTCCAATAAAACTAACTAATTTAATATATTCAATAACAAGTTTAAATTAAATAAAACTCTTAAATTACATTACATGCATGGATTAGAGATTAAAATCAAACCAATTTCCTTCCATAATTTGAATCCAATTCAATTTCTTCATCATTTTACTAATTCCTCTTAAATCATGAAATTGAAATTATAAACTCTTTTAAAGGAATAATTGCATATATGAAATTAGGATCAAAACTACTGATTTTATATATTTTCCCAAACAAATCATAATTTAACTCTTGAATTACTCCAATTTAGATTTTTATTAATTTTCTTCATATCTAACCCAAATTTAAGCTCATAAGTGTAGACATCCCATTTTTGACCGTCCTCGAGACTTGGACGTCATCGTTTGAACACTCGATGATTATCCATGTTTGTGTTCGTCTTGAGTTCTCGGAGGTTTTGGCTACACGCCTTGCATCAAGACCTCTCGACTTGTTTGTTTTGTGTTTGGTTTTGCATCAAACACTTGTTGTTTTGCTTTTGAGGGGGGAAAATAGCTTATAGGGCATCCCCACACCTCACCGGCCATGGCTTAAGGCCACCGGCCCTGTTTTCTTGCTACCGGCCAAAGGTGTTGGCCGGTCGGCATTGTGTTTGGTTGGCTGGCCACTGATTTTGGTCAATCGGCCACTTTTTCTGGCCGAGACCTTTTTTTGAGGGGGCTTTGAACCTTTTAAACCCTTGGTTTTAGCTTCTTGAGGAAGCTTGAACCTTTTGAACCCTTGGTTTTAGCTTCTTGAGGAAGCTTGAACCTTTCGAACCTTTGTTTTAAGCTTCTCCAAGAAGTTTGAACCTTTTGTTAGCTTCTCCAAGAAGCTTGAACCCTTGTCTAGCTTCTCCAAGAAGCTTGACCTTTTTGCTCTAGCTTCTCCAAGAAGCATTGCCCCTTTGCTATAGCTTCTAAGAGAAGCTTGGCCCCTTTGCTCCAAGCTTCTAAGAGAAGCTTGGACCCTTTCTTCCTCTATAAAAGAAGAGATCCTCTTCCATTGCAAGGGTTCCAAAAAAATTTTGCTAAGGCAAAAACCATACATATCTCTCTACTTTGAGCTCCAAAGTCCATAGTTCTTGGCCCCTTTGCACACCAACTCTTAGCCTAACACCTCCATCATCAACCTAAGGATCTTGGAAGCCATTTTCAGAGGCTAAGGGACTGGTTTTCTGGACCAAGAAGCTGTTGTCCCCTTTTAGCTACAAGGGTAACACACTTTACCCTCTTTTGGTCTTTATCTTGCCTCATCTTTTAGCCATACTTGCAAACATTTTTGAGCTTTATCATAAACTAAAAATAGTCTTATTTTGAGCTCCTTTTGAAGTTTGTTTAAGAACACTTTTGTGTTTGGGGTTGTTTACCCCCTCTTAGGCCTTGTTTGGCCTCATTTTTGTGCCTTTTTTGTGAGCTTCGGGACCACCTTGTATTGGCCCTCTCACCACTGAAATCCAGAGGGATTTTAGTGGTGGAGATGGTGTTTTGAGGTCCTAAGAAGGAGAGGGGTGATCCTCTCATTTGTTGTCTTGTTTACTAGCATTGTTGGCTTTACAAAGGAGCCCATATTTGCACACTTCTTGAGCATGTTTCAAGCCTTTTTTGGGGACTTTTAGAGAACAACCCTTGGGTGTCCCTCTTGCATGTAGAGAACAACCCCTTGCATGGCTTTTCAAAGGAGCACCTCATTGTAGCATGTATTGGACACATTTCAGTGGGTATTTGGTCATATTTTGGCATGCCATGAATCTGTTTTTGGCTGGTTTAGTGGCCTCTTGAATGCTTCATATACATGTAGTGTAAACCATGCTTACTAGCCTATGTTGCATGTTGTTTTGGCCCTCCATTCTAGCATGTTTTGGCCATACTCTAAACTGATTTTGTTCATGACTTGGGCTGCCTTAGCTCTGTTTTTGGGCCTCATGGTCGAATGATGCTTGTTATGCATAGTTGTAGTGCAATATCCATGCCTAGCTCTGAGTTTTGAAGCATCTAGCATGCATTGTGTGAAGTGTTTGCATGTTTCGGGACCATCTTGCATGTCATTTCAGAGCTGGGAAATATGTGATTGTATGCCATATTTCATCCTTGCCATGCCTTAGTAGAGTTGCATGTTATGCCTTAGGTTTGGTCCCTTGCATTCTTGCATGTTTGCATGTGTGTCATTGCTTTGTTTTCATCCTATTGGCCACTGATTTGGGCCTATTTGAGAGCTGCCCATTTTGGTTTAAGACCATTTCCGCATGTTGTTGCATGCTTTCCTTTGCATGTTGTTACATGCTTGCCTTGTATGTTGTCACATACTCCCCCCATTTGCATGATGTTTCATGCTATGTGTGTTTGTATGTCTAGATGCTTGGCCTATTAACATGTTGTTGCATGTTTAAAATAGCATTGCATTTGGCATGCACCTCTTGTTATGTTTACCTCACATGTTGTTGTTGCATGTTTGATATGTTGATTACATGCTTGCATGTTTGCATGCTTGTTCACATGATCATGTTGCATGCTTAGCTTGCATGCATAGGTTGCATAGCATTAAGCATGCATTCCTTGCCTCTTGATCAACCATGATAGAGGTTGGGACCATTTGTGTGTTTTTGTGTGCATTTAATTTGACATTGAAATTGCACACTTGGTTCCTTTGGCCATCATGCATTGAAATGCGTGATTGGTGGTCCGAGGGTCGAGCATCATCCTTCTTTGAGTCATGAACATGATAAGGAGGGTGTTGGTGCACACATTTGCTTGAAAATGCATTGTCATGCCATGTTTGCCCTCTGCTGCTGTCAAAATAGGATTCTGCAGGAATAGATGGCCGACCGACCACATTGAGTGCCGACCGACCACCCATTTCTGGCCGAGAGCCACATAGATGGTCGATGACCACTTTACCATGGCCGGTGGTGTTCCCTCTTGGCCGGTGACCTTCCATAGTGATTAGGAAGTGATGCTTAAGCATCCTTGGGACTTGTGCAAGTTTCAGAGACGTAGAGCAGTGTAAACAGAGGCAGCTTGTGCATGGCGACGGATTTCCGAGCAAACCCGAGCACGCATGCATTGGACCCTCTTCTCGAGGCTGTTTTATTGCTTTCCGTAGCTTAGTTAATTTGTTAATTAATTAAGGGTTTTGTAATATTTAATTAGCTAGAGTAGTTAATTATTTGTTTGGTTTGTATTATTTATTCGGACCCTCCGAGCGAGGGCAATTGTGTAATAAGTGTGCGTGTGTGTGTTGCATGTCTTCCAACCCCCACTTCTTTCTCCCTTTTATTTACTAGCTTATGTTGGTTAGATTAGGGTATGTTTTAATCAGCATACTTATGTTCGCATGCGTGCATCCATACATTTGTCTTGCATGCACCGGGCTCGGCGCATCATACTAACTGCATTGTATTTCAATTCTAAGTTGAATACGTGTTAGTTATAGCATCATCATATGCCATCTTAGAATAGCCGGGCCTATTGTAGTTGCATCTTGCATGTGTTGCATTAGCCATCTTAACATGAACTAGGATCATGCATATGATTACTAACTAGTTTCTATTTTGGCTCGGAGTACTAGGTGAGCATTTATGCTTTAGCATCTTGCATGCGTGTGAGTGTTGCCATGATAGCATACTTACCATGACGCTATGTGCTTATGTGATATAACTGCTGGAATGCCTATGGGTGAAGGTTGGATTGCTTGAATTGGAACAATTCATTAAAATCCGTGTTTTTAGCCTACTTACAAGTAGCGAATCTTAAACTATTTTCCAAGCAAACGGATATGCAATGCTTCATTCCAAATTAAGCGATCTAGTCTATACTTGTGTGTTGTGCGCATCACATAGTAAATTCTAGCTAATTAACTAGAATAAGAACGCATATGTTTTCAAAACAAGATATCATGTTTAGTAGAGGCCGATCTTTGATCGGGCGAGCGGGGGTGCTCATAGCTGACCTTCCCCAATCGTACCCAAGTTCCTGAGCCGAGGTAACTTTGGTGATGACGGACACGTGGCCTTAGGCAACGAGTCAGGATTTCCTAAATTCCCTAAAATGAAATATTTATGTGGCGACTCTGTATCTAGCAAAGCAGTCCATGTTTGGCACTTTTTTCTAAAAATCTGTTTTCCAAAACGATTTGCCGGATTCAGACTCTTTGGTGATTTATTAGTCTTGCATTGCACTTTGCAAGATCAGATTAAGAACCGTGACAATTTGAGTCCGAACTGTAGTGAGCCCAAATCGAACAGAACGGGATTCATCCTCCCGGGGCATTCCGGGACGTCTACAGTTTCTGGCGACTCTGCTAGGGATTTAGAGAACTTGACTCGAACTCATGATATCTTGTTTTGATTACACTTATGTGTCTCTTTGCATTGTATGTGCATTGGTGCGCCTAGGACACCGTGTTTGCCATCTACTATTCCTGAACGGTTTGCCGGAGGCTGCGTGCCATAAGGCTGACCGGTTACGGGCTCTGCCAATATGGGAACACAAGCCCCGGTTTTCACCGAGGCACCCCTTTTGACCATTCGACCTAGTGCATATCAAAATCCGTAGTGACCATTCCAAACTAGGACAGGTTGCTTACCCGATTGTAGGTTGTTTGAAACCGCTGTGTGCGTAGTGAAACCCTAGCTCCTGACAAAATAGGACAGGGGAACCCTATCCCTCCATAGGGGTGTTTTGGCTCTCACTTGTTTGCTATGTGCTTTTAGAGTGTTGTAGACACCCCATTTTTGACCGTCTTCAAGACTTGGACGTTATCTTTTGAACACTCGATGATCATCCATGTTCATTTGTTTTGAGTTCCCGGAAGCCTCAGCCGAGCGCCCTGCCTCAAGATCTCTTAACTTGTTTGTTTTGTGCTTGGTTGGACCAAACACTTGTTGGTTTTTGCTTTGGAGGGTAGAGAGTGGCTTGTCTGCCATTCCCTAAACCCACTGGCCATGGCTTGAGGCCACTGGCCCTGTTTTCTTGCCACCAGCCATGGACGGTCGGTCGGCCGGCACCGTTGATGGAGGGTCGGTCGGACCGTTGATGATCGGTCGGCACCATTTGATGGTCGGTCGGTTGTGGTCAGTCGGTCGGTCGGCACCATTGATGGTCGGTCGGCCATCTTTGTTGGCCGATTGGCCTTTTTTTTTTTTTTTTGCTGGCTGAACCCTCGGTTTTAGCTTCTTGAGGAAGTTTGAACCTTTTGAACCTTTGTTTTAGCTTCTCCAAGAAGCTTGAACCCTTTGTTTTAGCTTCTTGAGGAAGCTTGAACCTTTCGCTCTAGCTTCTCCAAGAAGCTTGAACCCTTTGTTTTAGCTTCTTGAGGAAGCTTGAACCTTTTGCTCTAGCTTCTCCAAGAAGCTTGACCCTTTTGCTTAAGCTTCTTTGAGAAGCTTTGACCCTTTCTTGAGGCTTCTCCAAGAAGCCTTGGCTCTCTTCCTCTATAAAAACGAACCCTCCTCTCCATTTGCAAGGGTTAGAAAAAAACATTTGGCTGGAACATTTGCATATACCTCTCCATATCTCTACATTCCAAGCTCCATAGACCCTTATTCTTGGCCATTTACACTACACCTCATAGCCTACCACCTCCACCATCCATTCAAGCACCTTGGGACTAATTTTCAGAGGTTAAAGGTTCATTTTCTTGGTCCAGAAGTTGCTGCATTGCTGTGTTACAAGGGTAAGCCTCCATTTCTCTTTTTTTTTTTGCATTATTTTGCTTCATAACTTAGCCCTATTTGCAAGAATTTTTGGACTTCGACATAAACTAGAAAAAGTTTTTTTTTGATCTTCTAAACATGTTTGTTTAAGGACTCTTTTCTGTTTGGGGTCATCTACCCCCTTTCATGCTTCATTTCCTCATGCTTTGAGCCATGCATTTGAGCATTTGTGATGGCCTTAGTTTGGCCTCTTAGCCACTAAAATCTAGTGGATTTTTAGTGGCTTAGATGTGTTTTTGAGTCTCAAAATCAGAGAGGGGTGACCCTCTCACCCCTTGATTTGTTTACTAGCTTTGTTGGCCTTCCAAAGGAGCTCCATTTTGCATGATGTGAAGTAATGTTTCAGGCCCTATTTTGTAAGTTTTAAGGTCTGCCTTGACTCTGTCCAGAGCCTTTTTGGCCATATTTTGTGTCTATGATGCATGTGTAGAGCAACCCCCTTCAAGGCCTTTCAAAGGGCCCTTTGTTTGTACACTTCTTGAGCATACTTCAGGGCCTTTTTGGTGGGCTTTAAGACCCTCAGAACCTCTTTCTGGAGGCAGTTTTGCCATTTGGTGTGTCCATCATATAGGTGTAGAATACCCCCTTGCATGGCCTTCCAAAGGAGCCCATCATTCTTGCATTCATTGACTGAGTTTCAGTGGTTATTTGGGCATATTTTAGCATGGCATACTTCTGTTTTTGGTTGGTTTAGTGAGTCCTCATATGCTTCATAGGGTTGTAGAACGACTCATGGTTCACTAGCTTTCTTTGCATGCTTTGTTAGCCCTTCATGTTAGCACTTTTGGGCCATGCCTTGAACTGATATTGTGCTTATTTTGGACTTCCCTAGCTTTGTTTTTGGGTCTTGTGGTTGAATGATGTTAGTTTTGTATGCTTGTAGTTCAAGGTCCATGCTTAGCTTTTGAGTTTTGAGATCCATTCCATGCATATACTGAGGTGTGTTCATGTTTTAGGCTCATTATACATCATATTTCAGAGCTTGTATCAATGCCATAGTGCCATGTTTTTTACTCCTTAAGTGTGCTTGAGAGTTGTGCATGAATGCCTTATTTCCGGATCATTGAATGAGCTCCATTTTCATGCATGTTGAGCCACCATTTTAGGCCATTTCCCCACTGTTTCAGACCTGCCTAGGGTTTGTTTGGGGTTGGTTTTGCCTTTGGTGCATTGCTTTGGGTACCTCTAGTGTAACGCACTTCACTAGTTTCGGTACCCGGGCCCCCTAGCTTGCATCGTGTGACATATTTGCATGTTTCGGGACCATATTGCATGCTGTTTCAGAGCTGTAATTTATGCTATTCTATGCCATATTGCATCCCTTGCCATGCTTTGGTAAAGTGGTATGTTATACCTTAGGGTCGGTCCTTTGTATCTGTGCATGTTTGCATGTGTTTCGGTTGTCTCATTTCCATCCTAATGGCCACTGATGTGAGCGTGGCTGAGGTCTACTCATGTTGGTGTAAGTCCATCGTGCATTGTGTATGCCATTTCATAGCATTGCGTATGCTAGGTTGCATGTTAGAGCATTGTGTATGCCATGTTACATCGAGCATTGTGTATATCATTTCATAGCATTGCGTATGCTAGGTTGTATGTTAGTCGCATTGTGTATGCCATCTCATTTGCATTGTGTTTGGGATAGGAGTTAGCCGAAGCACGGGAAACGAGGGACGTTTCGTACTCCGAGTGACAGAACGTGTCTCAATTCCCGGTCGCCGCCACTCCGGATTACCCATGATGGAGTTTAGGCCTTGTTGTGTTTCCATGTGCATTCATTTTACATTGAGTCGTGCAATTCGACTCCTCGGCCATCATGCATCAAGATGCGTGATTGGTGGCACGAGGATCGAGGTGTGCATACATATGTGAAAATACTTTGCCATGCCCCTTTCTTGCTCTCTGTTGCAGCAAATCAGAAATTAGCACCCTTCTAGAGCTTCGCACAGCATTCCGGGATTAATTGCAAACAGAGGCGAATTGGGGCATCGCAATGGATTTCCGCGCAAGGCAACTCGAGCATGCATCATCCACGCATTCCGAGGCAGAGCTGCGGCGGTCTCTTTAGTTTCATATTTAGGCTTTTTTTTTTTTGTGTAATTAATTTGTTAATTAAGTTTTGTAATAATTAATTAGCTAGGATAGTTAATTCATTATTCGGCCTATATTATTATTTCGGACCCTCCGAGCGAGGGCAAAAGTGTAATAAGTGTACGTGCGTGTGATGTATGTCTTCCAACCCCACGTCTTTCTCCTTTTTATTTACCAGCTTATGATGGTTAGATTAGGGCATGTTTCAATTAGCATACAGTATGATAGCATGTTTGCATTCATTCATCTGTCTTGCATGCACCGGGCTCAGCGCATCATACTAACTGCATTTGTATTTCAATTCCAAGTTGAATACATGTTAGTTGTAGCATCATCATATGCCATCTTAGAATAGTCGAGCCTATTGTAGTTGCATTTTCGCATGTGTTGCATTAGGCATTTCTGTATAGTTAGGATCATGCATGGATTTCTAACATAGCTTCTGTTTTGGCTTGGAGTACTCAGTAAGTTTTATGTTTTAGCATCCTTGCATGTGTGTGAGTGACTGCCATGATAGCATGCTTACCATGAGGCTAACTGCTTATGTGATATAACTGCCTAAATGCCTGTGGGTGAAGGTTGGGTTATTTGGATTGGAACAATTCATCGATTGCGAGTTTTAAGCCCACTTGAGAGTGGCAAAATCATGTTTTTTAAGCCCACCCGAGGGTGGCAAATCCACGTCTTAGCCTACTTGCGAGTAACACCATCAAACCATTTTCAAAATAAACAAACAGGAAATGTTTTGTTCCAATTCAGCCGACTCAGTCTATACTTGTATGCTGTGTGCATCACATAGTAAATCTAGGCTAATAACCGAATAAGAGCACATAATGTTTTCAAAACTCGATATCATGGTTAGTAGAGGCCGATCTTTGATCGGGCGAGCGGGGGTGCTCACGAAGTGACCTTCCCCAATCGTACCCAAATTCCCGAGCCGAGGCAACTTTGGTGATGACGGACACGTGGCCTTAGGCAACGAGTCAGGTTTTCCTAAATTTCCCAAAATAAAATATTTAAGTGGCGACTCTGTATCTGGC
The DNA here is from genome assembly GCA_036172215.1 of Camellia granthamiana. Classification (NCBI taxonomy): domain Eukaryota; kingdom Viridiplantae; phylum Streptophyta; class Magnoliopsida; order Ericales; family Theaceae; genus Camellia; species Camellia granthamiana. The sequence goes on along the minus strand of CM069908.1, from coordinate 94,773,465 downwards.
AAAGCAGTCCATGTTTGGCACTTCCTTCAAAAAATCTGTTTTCAAAAACGATTTGCCGGATTTGGACTCTTTGATGATTCATCGGTCTTGCATTGCACTCTGCGAGATTAGATACAGGATTGTGACATTGAGTCCTGAACTGTAGTGAGCCCAATGAACAAAACGGGATTCCCTCCCGGGGCGTTCGGGGACGTCTACAGTTTCTGGCGACTCCGCTGGGGATTTAGAGAACTTGACTCGAACTCATGATATCTGGTTTTGACTACACTTATGTGTTTCTTTGCATTGCATTTGCATTGGTGCGCCTAGGACACCGTGTTTGCCATCTGATGTTCCTGAGCGGTTTGCCAGAGGCTGCGTGCCATAAGGCTTACCGGTTACGGGCTCTGCCAGTATGGGAACACAAACCTCGGTTTTACCGGGGCACCCTTTTTGACCATTCGACCTAGTGCATCTTCGGAATCCATAGTGACCATTCCAAAGCTAGGACAGGTTGCTTACCCGATTGTAGGTTGTTTGAAACCGCTGTGTGCGTAGTGAAACCCTAGCTCCTGACAACATAGGACAGGGAAACCCTACCCCAACATAGGGGTGTTTTGGCTCTCACTTATCTGTTATGTGCTTTTAGAGTGCGTCTCTACAGGAATGCATGTATCAGTTTGCGAGTTTGGGCATCAGGCCTGCGGGCACCAATTCAGTGTTTGAGAATCAGTTATCTGCGGGTATCAGATTCAGTTTTTGGGGACAGTGATTCGGGGATAATAATCAGTGTTTGAGAACAGTATTTTCAACTTATCAACCGTGTGTTGTGATGCCCAACTGTGTGTTGTGTGTTTATTTTAAGCCGTTATGCTGTCCGTTTGTCTGGTTATTTATTTCCTTATTGCTTTATTTATCTTTTTGCTAGGGGGTAGTTTAGCACAATTGCTTCAGACCAAGCAGATATTCCCCAAACACCCTGGACAAGAGGTCGCCGACTCAATCGATCTAAGGATCTGGTTGACGGACAGCCAGTGTTTCATTCTCTACCCCCGATTATCAGACGGAGGCCGAGAAAACGCAGTGTGTCTGAGCAGAGATTACCAGAGCAGTGGTCTACCCTAGCAGTGAATAGTCGGACCGAGGTCTTAGTTTTTGCCATAGAGATAAACATACCAGTCAGTCAGCAGGATCAGCAGAACATGGCTGGAATGGAAGAAATGATGCGCCAGCTCCAAGAGAGTATGAAGCAAATGTAGGAGGACGTTGTCCACCAAGCAGAGTTCTCTAAACAGCAAGCCACAATCATGGCCCAGCAGGCCGAGCTCATCACTAGACTGCAACAGCAGAATGGTGCATCAGCCTCACATCAAGCTCCTCCCCCACCAGGAGTCCCGCTACCTGAGCAGACACCAACTGTCCAGAATATCCTGCCGAATGCCCAGAACATCTTGCCAAATATCCAGACCATCCAGGAGGACACAGACATTCCAACGGGGCCAGCTCCGCCCCCGCTTCTACCTCAATTGTCTAAGGCACATACGCCTGTCAATCATCCGGACTCGCCCTTCGAGTTCGAAGTAGATCCTACAGCATTGAAATTGAGCAAGCTCGAGAAGTTGTTCAAGAAATCCTAAGGGGTAAAGGCTATCCCGGATATCGAGGACGGATATACCGACGTGGCTGTAACGCTGCCAGATAGGTTTAAAATGCCGCAAATCGATCGCTTCGACGGATCTGGGGATCCCATGGTGCATCTCCGATTATTCTCAGATATACTACGGTCGATGGGCCTCACCAGACTGCAGAAGCTTTTATTATTCGGCTGGACCCTTTCGGGTGTAGCCGCTATCTGGTATGCAAAATTAGAGGATGATGTCAAGCGGAGTTGGGATGAAATGGCCGAGGCCTTTGTTGCGCAATACTCCTACAATACCCAAATCGAGATTACAACCCGAGATCTCAAAACAACAAGGCAGGAGCCTAAGGAGAGCTTCTCGGATTTCGTAACTCGGTGGAGGGCGAAGGGTTCAATGATGACCCTGAGGCCTACCGACAAAGATCAAATCCGAATGATTGTGTGCAATCTCTAGCCGAAACTGATGCAAAAAATGATCGTGCTCCCCTTCCCTACCTTTTCTGATCTGCATGAGATGGGAGTACAGATCGAAGATGCAATGAAATAGGGTCTGATTGACCAAGATAATGAGCAGCCCCGAAGGACTTTCAACCGCAACAACAACGCAGGCACAAGCAGTGCTGCGAATACAAGGGCTTCGGAAGTCAGCATGGTCACTACCATCCCCCCTTCAAGACCCATGGCAACCACACCTTTCTCCGGCGTGTCCGGAAGCAATACACAAACAGCCAAATACCAACCCAAAAGCCAAAGAGCCTTCGCCCCACTATACATGTCCTTGTCCAAGGCTTTAGGGGTTTTAATCAGAAAGGGGCACCTGAAACCCCTAGAGCCACAGCCATTACCGGAAAAACTTCCCTCTACCCACAACCCAGCCAAATATTGTGCATTTCACCAACAGCACGGTCATGACACCGACCAATGCTACCGATTACGTCATGAGATTCAAGATCTCATCGATAACGGGGTGATCCTGTCTCCAGAAAAACCCAACGTCACAACCAACCCTCTCTCTTCGCACAACCAAGCTCCACCTTCCAAACGTATCAACTTTATCCAGACTGGGGTCGTGTCTTACGATCCTAGCATCTATATCACTCCTTCCCACCTACCTAAGACGGAGGTGTTCCTTCCCGACTGCACTGACTTGTGCATGTTGGACATCTCCAGAACCCAACCTGAACCAATGGTGGTGACTGTTGAAGACAGAACAGAGGAGATTGCAGAGGAGGATGGGATTGTTGAGTCAAGGTTTAAGCAGTCTGGGAGTCTCGCTGAGGAAGCCTACAATCCGAGTGATTACATTCTGTCAGTAGGCCAGGCTAGGCTAAGTGTAGAATTGCTAGAGAGGGCAGAGTTGTGTGTGATCCAGGGGGATAGATTTGAGTAAGGGGCAGATGATTTGGCGGCTGGGGGAGAGGACTTTGCCAACCTCCAGTTTTTCAATGACCAAGATCCAAGGGACACGACAGTCAACTAGTTTGATTATGAGGAATCGACAGAGGCTACCGAGTGGCTGGATGATCAACCGGATGTTGTGGAAGAATTCTAACCAGAACAGGGCCCGGCAGGGGCGAGAATATCAGTTGTGGCCGGAAGGGCCGGAAGTCAAAATGAATCGCCGGAGAGCATCGGTGTCAAGAATTCCGCTCAGGATTGTAGCATTTTGAATACAAGAATTGATGAACAGCCAGCTGTACTGACACAGTTGGAACAGGAAAGGTTTGAGGATTCTAAGAGAATCAGGAAAGCTAAGGCCCACATGGGGACTGAAACTGCTATGTGCACAAAGACAGAGAATGCTGCGAGCATATGGATGAAGGGTACTGTGAGTACAAGAATGGTCATACCGGAGCCGGACAGGTGTTTGTCGGCTACCGATGGAATGTGGTGGGAGGACGATGACCTATGTCTTGCCCACACGGATGAGGATTGGGGAAGTAACCAACCAGATGATACCTGGTACATCGGCGAAGTCGATCATATGACTAGGAGTGGACGGTATTTCAAGCCTCCACACCTAGATCAACCAGAGGCGTCTGGGAAGGATAGGGAAGCAGAGAAGCAGAAAGAAAAGCAACTCGAAGATGAGGCCGTCTTGAGACAGTTGAAAAAGATACAAGCAGACATCTCCATCTGGGGACTGCTTTTGGCTTCTCGAGTACATAGACAGGCCGTCCTTTCAGCCATGGACAAGGCCAAACTCTCGATAGACACCACGCCGGAGCAGCTAGTTGGATTGGTTTTTCCGGGAGGAGGTTCCCCGACGTTAACCTTTTCCGACAAAGAACTACTGCCTGAGGGCGTAAATCACAACAAACCTCTCTACATCTCTGTGGAATGTAGAGGCAAATGGGTACCAGTGGTTCTTGTCGACACGGGATCCACCATTAATGTGTGCCTGTCAAGGACAGCATATGCAATCGGGTTGAAGCCCGCGGACTTAGTGCCAACTGCCCAGGTGATTCGGGCGTATGATAACACAAGCAGGGAGGTGATAGGGACTGTCAAAATTCAGACCCAGGTTGGTCCAGGACAGCACGAGATTGATTTCCATGTCTTGGACGTTCCCGCAACCTTTAACCTACTTTTGGGGCGACCGTGGTTGCACCAGATAAAGGCAGTTTCTTCCACCTTGCACCAGATGTTGAAATACCCCCACGGGAAGGGGGTGGCTATAGTTTTTGGGAATTCATCGATCCATCCGCCACTAGAGGGTATCAGTTCATAGGCAGAATTTTGGGGCAGAATTCAGTAGGGGGCACAGTCATTCAGCTTTGCTCATATTGGTTTTGGTAAAATCAGGCTAAGGTGCTGTCTGTTTTCTCTTTTGCTAGGTAGTCCTGGAACCATAGCTTCAGAAGGCTCCGATATCCCCCGAGGTTCATCAAACTTGTGCTGATAGACTTTGTCAGGTCAGAGATTCAGTTCAAAGGCAATCAGTGTTCCTTTGTCCGAGGCAGGGTAAAAGGGCCAGTTAAGCACAGATCACCAGTTCAGCAGTTACCGGATCAGTGGCCCTTATCCACCCCACCAGTGAATAGTCAGGCTGAGGCCTCAGTTTTTATCACAGAGATAGATATACCAGTCAGTCAGTCGGAACAGCAGAACATGGCAGGGATGAAGGAAATGATGCGCCAACTCCAAGAAAGTATGAAACTCATGCAGCAAGATGCTGTCCGCCAAGCGAAATTCACCAAACAACAAGCTGCGGTCATAGCCCAGCAGGCAGAGCTAATCACCAGGTTGCAATAGCAAGCTGGAGCATCTGCTTCACACCAAGCTCCTCCCCCACCAAGGGTTCCGATACCCGAGGAGACACCAAATGTCTAGGCAGATACGAACATTCCGACAGGGCCGGTCCTGCCCCCAATCTTACCCCAGCTGTCTAAAGCACCAATCAACCTACCGGACTCTCCCTTTGAGTTCGAGGTAGACCATACAGCGTTGAAGTTGAGCAAGCTTGAAAAGTTGTTCAAGAAATCCTAGGGGGTAAAGTCCATCCCGGACATCGAGGACGGATACACCGACTCAGCTGTGACGCTACCAGACCGGTTCAAGATGCCACAAATCGACCGTTTTGATGGATCCGAGGATCCCATGGTACATCTACGGTTGTTCTCAAACATACTAAGGCCAATGGGCCTCACCAGACTATAGAAACTTTCATTATTCGGCCGAACCCTGTCGGGTGTGGCGGCCATCTGGTACGCAAAATTGGAAGATGATGTCAAGAGGAATTGGGATGAGATGGCCGAGGCCTTCGTTGCACAATACTCGTATAACACGCAAATCGAGATTAAGACCCGTGATCTTGAGACAACGAGGCAGGAGCCTAAGGAGAGCTTCTCAGAATTCGTGGCCCGCTGGAGGGCCAAGGCCTCAATGTTGACCATTAGGCCAACGGATAAGGATCAAATACGGATGGTTGTGCGTAACCTCCAGCCGAAACTAATGCAGAAAATGATCGTGCTCCCCTTCCCTACCTTTTCAGATTTGCATGAGATGGGAGTACAGATCGAGGATGCCATGAAGCAGGGCCTTATTGACCAGGAGAAGGAGCAGCCTAGGCGGGCGTTTTCCCGAAGTTTGAATGCGACCATCAGGGGTGATGCAGCTGCAAGATCTTCTGAAGTGGGCATGGTCACCACCACCACATCAAAAAAGCTACCCCATTCACCGGTGCGTCCGAAAGTAGCTCACAGAAAACCAAATATCCACCTCGAGTCAAGAGGGTTTTTACCCCACTTTATATGCCTTTGTCAAAGGCTCTAGAGGTCTTAATCCGGAAAAGACATCTGAAACCATTGGAACAACAGCCTTTACCTGATCCTCTCCCTCCAAAGCATGACCAGACTAAGTACTGTGCGTACCATCAACAAACCAGTCATGAGACCGATAGCTGCTTTCGTCTGCGCCATGATGTACAAGATTTGTTTGACAACAAGGTCATTGCCGCACCAGTCTAGCAAAGTCTATCGTCATCGGATCAGTGAACTTGTGGGGGATAATGTGATTATGTGATCAGGGGATGAACCACCTGCAGATGGCGCTCAGTTTACTTCGGATGTAGCGTTTGGCACGCACTGTTTTGAGCATTTGCGAATGCTAGTTTTGTAGTTTTTGACTTGGGTGTTGAGTCAGTTCTATTGTTTTGTTTTGAGTCTGTCTCTTTGTTTTGAGTCTGGCTTTTCATATTGAGTCAGTTGGGGTCTGTCTTGTCATATCGAGTCAGTCCTGTTGTATAGGAGTCGAGTGATTCCGGGGATGTTACCTCGGATGTCACTATTTTGTTTTGTGTTTGTCTTTTCGTTTTCTTTTGAGTCTGTTTCTGCCTTGCAGCCAGTTACACTAGAAGATTTGAATGAACAGCAGTGATTTTCACACCCTTGTGTTTGCTTCTGCCTTGTGCTAGTTGTATCAGAAGTTCTGAATGAGATGGCAGTATCTGACTAAAAACTGTGTCTTTTCTGTACTTTGAAATCATTATATTGACCTGAGTTTTTCAAAACTTTTTGAACATTGTGATGAAAACAAAGAGGAAGGAATTCCTCGGGATTTGCAAAAAATTTTGATCAATTGAGAGAAAGAGAGGCATGCTAAGCTCTTAATGAATGTAATCATGCTTGTTAGTGTGAGTACTGAGAAGGACCCTGGCTTTGATCCAGATTGGTTCTACACTGTCTTCAGCGCGAGCGATTTGTCACTTTCTTAAAAACTTTCAAAAAATGTTTTGCGCGGTCCTGCGAAGACCTGTGTGGAATTGCTCTTGAGATTGTGCAGCCTAGGATCACTCTCAGCCTCGAGACTCCACCCCTCTTGATTTCAAACCTTGAACTTGGATTCAGAATGTTCCAAGGCCATCCACAATGTAAGGCCTATGTGGCCAGATTCAAAGCAGCCCGTGAATTAGTGGCAAGGGAGTCAAGTCAAGAAGGCCAGCCGTCGTCAAAAGAAGCTTGCAAAGCTAGATCAGAAGCGCCCCTGGAACTAGGGGCAGGAAAATGTCAGATGTGCTCGAAGAGCCGAAGATGGATCATCCTACAAATCAATGATCAGTAAGAATACCAAATCCCAAAAGGGAGGAAAGAAGAAGACATTGCTGAAGGACAAGCGAGTTCCTATCCACAACACTAGGGGCAAATTCAGCCCCCATTGGATGGACTCCTACATCGTCAGCGAACAGCAGCCACTCTTTTGGATTCAGACGGATTCGAGATCTCAGAACCATTTGATATGGACCAAGCTACACTTTTACCCTTGAGAGGCTCGCTGGGCCGAAAACCCGGAAGGGCGACCCATGCAAAAGTTAGAGCAAGAAAAAGAAGAAAAAGAACAAAAAAAAAATGCAAAGAATGAAAAAAAGAAAAGAAAAGAAAAAGGAAAAAGAAGAAAAGAATTGAAAAGAAAAGAAAAACAGAGCTCGCAATATCAAAAACCCAGAATGACGGCCTTGGCAAAAGTTAGAGCGCAAAAGATGAGGGTTAATACACGAGTATACCTTAACCCTGAACTATGTAAGGCTTGATTCCCATGTTTGGGATACGTAGGCAACTTCATTCTGAAGTCCAGCCATAAAACACTTCAAATTCGATTGTGTCCATGTGATGGTTCTGGTCATCTTTGTCTTCTCTGTATCTGAGAGTTCGGTTGTGATCGTCACTCTGAAGACTGATTACAATGCGCTGTGGTGCCATTCAGACAAGGGGCAACTTTTCGTTGCCATTCAATGCACTGCGGTGCCGTTCAAACAAGGGGCAACTTTCCGTTGCCATGCAGCTCTCTTCGAGCAAGGGACAATTTTCCTTCAGATCCGAGGTTGTGCATCTCAAGAGTAGGTTCCATGCTTGTTGAGCATTGGCCGTTTGCAAAAATAGTTTTTGAGAATTTTTACTGAGGTTGACTAATTTTCTCGAAAATTATTCCATTTTTTCCAAAACTGAACCTTTTTCTTAGACCCAAAAAAAGAAAATTTTCAGTGCTCATAACCTACCTTGCATGATTTTAAATCAGAAAGTTGAACAAGCATGTTAATTAAACTCTTATGCTGATCAAAATTGTTTTAGTAGAAAACCAAAACAAAAAATGGTCAAAATGATGAACTAGGGGCACAGTTGAGTCAAGCTTCCTGTCTTTTCCTTGTTGTCAATGCATTTGCCAGAAAGGGCACCATACTTGCCAAGAAGGGCACTCTACCTGCCAGAAAGGGCACAGCTGAAGCTGTTAGTAAAGGGCAGAAAGCTCTCACATCCTCCGAGCAACGAGGTATCAAGCCAAATGCGAAGCACAAGCTGGAAATGGAACGGGATATTCCACTCCCTCATCTGGACACATCTGATCATGTCCAAACTCCCCAGCGGAGCATCGTCAACCGATGTCAACTGCAGATTTGCTACATACCTAGTCGTAGCACAACCCCTTTGTGGAGAAGTTCACTAGCTGTGAGCGGAAGAAAAAGAATCTAGCAGCAAGCTAGGGACAAAAGCCTGCAATTTCTTATTTATCCATCAACCACCCAGGGGAGAGATAAAAAATGAGAGATTGAAGAATAAAGAGATGTGCGTTGAGAAAAAAATTAAAAAAGGGCTTTTTAAGAAAAAACAGAGCTTGAGGGCCGAGTGATGTGAGAATCACAAATGAGAAAGGGTGGGAAACAATACCCAGAGAAATAGGCTCCCTATGCACGTCTGTGTATCGTGTCTTTTGTTTTGTTTACCTCAACTCTTGTTTTGAATCTTTTTCGAGCGTTACTCGATGTGTTTAGGTTGTGTACCTTTTGTTGAGTCGTTTTTGCTGTGGTCGGTCGAAGGCTCAATACCCGGTTGAGAACTCGTTTATTAATTTCAAATTCAGAAATAAAATCCTTTTGTGCTCAGAGTGCTGTGCCATTCTCCATATTTGTGCGAAAACAGGATTCGTTCTTTCATAAACACCGCAGGGTTCAACCTAGGTCATGTGGGAACAGTAAAACCAGGACCTATCTGAAGATATATTGGTTCCAGACTGCAAAGCAAAAGAAAAGAGAGAAAATTTGGAGCATCTGAGATTGTTTCAACTTCTGCAAATTCCGAGATTGTATTCTGAATGTACCTTTTCAGGTCTTGCCAATGCTCCGAAGTATGAGTGTGCCTCTACCTCAAGCTCAAGATCAAGTCTGCTTTAACCCAGAATGGTGATCAGAAGTGCTCTCCTCGAGTACTGTTTCGTGCCAAAGACATCTTGGCCGTGTTTGCAATGAGTTCCTAGGAGACCAATTGCGACGGTGGAAACTAGAGTTCGAATGGCTAATGCCTAGAACGTAAAGGTTCGGGATTTCCGAGACTAAAGTTTGGTTTAAATACCCAGGGGTGTATCCCCGGCTTGAAATCTGTATAGCAGCCCTATAGATTGAGATAGCACGTGTATGCACCTCAATTCTGGATACTGAACCAACCTAGTCTGTCACCCCGTTGGAGAATAGGGAAAGTTGCGGATATAGTCAGGAAGAAAAGTGGCATCCCAAGTGTCCTATGTGAAGAACCCTTGTCAGCATTTCAGAGCCTTTGTACTGTCAGTTGAAGGTAAGTGTTCGAAGAGCACGAGGGGAGATCCCTGTCAGAGTAGAGCGGTTCATCGCCACTTACCCCATGAGGTGCTTTCTAAAGCGCCGCTAGGTTTGTTTATTGCATTCCTTAAACATCATGCATTGTATTGCATTGTACCCATCAAGTTTCTTTCTCATTCGTGCACGATATTGTATGTACGGTTCATTCAAAGAAGTTCCGTTTGAGATCATTTATTCAGTGTATCAATCACACTTCATTCAGTTAGTGTATCAATCACACTTCATTTATTTAGTGTATCAATCACGCCTCATTCACCCTTAGAGTATCTATCACACTTTCTTCATTCTCATTTGCTGTATCTATCACACACATTCTTACCTTTGTGTATCTATCACACACATTCTCACTTTTGTGTATCTATCACACACATTCTCATTTTGTGTATCTATCACGCACATATTCACTTTTCTGTATCTATCACACACATTCTCATTTTGTGTATCCATCACACATTTTATTTACTTTAGTGTATCCATCACACACTTCATTTACTTTAGTGTATCCATCACACACGTCATTTACTTTAGTGTATCCATCACACTTCATTATCTTTAGTATATCAATCATACTTTGTTCACTAAGTGCATCTTTCACACTTTGTGTTCATCTTTAGTATATCAATCATACTTGTTCACTAAGTGCATCTATCACACTTTGTGTTCACTTTTAGTATATCAATCATACTTTGTTCACTAAGTGCATCTATCACACTTCGTGTTCACATTTAGTATATCAATCATACTATTGTTCACTAAGTGCATCTATCACACTTTGTGTTCACATTTAGTATGTCAATCATACTTTGTTCACTAAGTGCATCTATCACACTTTGTGTTCATCTTTAGTATATCAATCATACTTTGTTCACTAAGTGCATCTATCACACTTCTTGTTCACCTTTAGTATATCTATCATACTTGTTCACTAAGTGCATCTATCACACTTCGTGTTCACATTTAGTATACCAATCATACTCTGTTCACTAAGTGCATCTATCACACTTCGTGTTCACCTTTAGTATATCCATCATACTTGTTCACTAAGTGCATCTATCACACTTCGTGTTCACATTTAGTATATCAATCATACTCTGTTCACTAAGTGCATCTATTACACTTCGTGTTCACATTTAGTATATCAATCATACTTTGTTCACTAAGTGCATCTATCACACTTTGTGTTCACATTTAGTATATCTATCATACTTGTTCACTTAGTGCATCTATCACACTTTGTGTTCACCTTTAGTGTATCCATCACACTTTGTTCACTTAGTGCATCTATCACACTTTGTGTTCACTTTTAGTGTATCAATCATACTTTGTTACTAAGTGCATCTATCACACTTTGTGTTCATCTTTAGTATATCAATAATACTTTGTTCACTAAGTGCATCTATCACACTTCGTGTTCACCTTTAGTATATCTATCATACTTGTTCACTAAGTACATCTATCACACTTCGTGTTCACATTTAGTATATCAATCATACTCTGTTCACTAAGTGCATCTATCACACTTCGTGTTCACCTTTAGTATATCCATCATACTTGTTCACTAAGTGCATCTATCACACTTCGTGTTCACATTTAGTATATTAATCATACTCTGTTCACTAAGTGCATCTATCACACTTCGTGTTCACATTTAGTATATTAATTATACTCTGTTCACTAAGTGCATCTATCACACTTTGTGTTCACATTTAGTATATCTATCATACTTGTTCACTTAGTGCATCTATCACACTTTGTGTTCACCTTTAGTGTATCCATCACACTTTGTTCACTTAGTGCATCTATCACACTTTGTGTTCACTTTTAGTGTATCAATCACACTTTGTTCACTTCGTGCATCTATCACACTTTGTGTTCACTTTTTGTGTATCTATCGCACTATGCTCACTTCATTCATTTAGTGTATCAATCACACTCTGTTCATATAGTGTATCTATCACACACTCGCTTTGTGTATCAATCACACACGCTCGCTTTGTGTATCAGTCACACACATTCGCTTTGTGTATCAATCACACACTCTCGCTTTCTGTATCTATCATACCTTGTTCACTTAGTGCATCTATCACACTTTGTGTTCACCTTTTTGTGTATCCATCACACTACGTCCACTTTGTGTATCAATCACACACGCTCGCTTTGTGTATCTATCACACGTTCGCTTTGTGTATCTATCATACATGCACACTATATTCGTAGTGAGAATTGCAATAATTCTCTTACATCCTTTCTGCATTGTAATGTAGCTTGGTTTCTACTTGCTTAAAACTGTTACATTGTTATGCTTCGTTACAGCTTTCTTGCATGATCATAAGTTATGCTCGGCTTTGTGCATTGTTCTTGCATTTTGCCCCCGCCCTCGGGCGCATATCTTTATCTGTAGCTTGTATGCTTTGTCTAAGTCTTCGACCTTGTCAAAAATGGGTCGTCTCTGGGCTTTGACATTCACTCCCGTCATTTTTATGACTTTTGAGTTCTGTCAAAGAGGGGCAACTGTAGACACCCCATTTTTGACCGTCCTCGAGACTTGGACGTCATCGTTTGAACACTCGATGATTATCTATGTTTGTGTTTGTCTTGAGTTCTCGGAGGTTTCGGCTACGCGCCTTGCTTCAAGACCTCCCAACTTGTTTGTTTTGTGTTTGGTTTTGCATCAAACACTTGTTGTTTTGCTTCTGAGGGGGGGAAATAGCTTGTAGGCCATCCCCACACCTCACCGGCCATGGCTTGAGGCCATCGGCCCTGTTTTCTTGCTACCAGCCAAAGGTGTTGGCCGGTCGGCATTGTGTTTGGTCGGCCGGCCACTGATTTTGGTCAATCGGTCACTTTTTCTGGCCGAGACCTTTTCTTGAGGGGGATTTAAACCTTTTAAACCCTTGGTTTTAGCTTCTTAAGGAAGCTTGAACCTTTTGAACCCTTGGTTTTAGCTTCTTGAGGAAGCTTGAACCTTTCGAACCCTTGTTTTAAGCTTCTCCAAGAAGCTTGAACCTTTTGTTAGCTTCTCCAAGAAGCTTGACCCTTTTGCTCTAGCTTCTCCAAGAAGCATTAACCCCTTTGCTATAGCTTCTAAGAGAAGCTTGGACCCTTTCTTCCTCTATAAAAGAAGAGCTCCTCTTCCATTGCAAGGGTTCCAAAAAAATTTTGCTAAGGCAAAAGCCATACATATCTCTCTACTTTGAGCTCTAAAGTCCATAGTTCTTGGCCTCTTTGCACACCAACTCTTAGCCTAACACCTCCATCATCAACCTAAGGATCTTAGAAGCCATTTTCAGAGGCTAAGGGACTGGTTTTCTGGACCAAGAAGCTGCTGTCCCCTTTTAGCTACAAGGGTAACACACTTTACCCTCTTTTGGTCTTTATCTTGCTTCATCTTTTAGCCATACTTGCAAATATTTTCAAGCTTTGTCATAAACTAAAAAAAGTCTTATTTTGAGCTCCTTTTGAAGTTTGTTTAAGAACACTTTTGTGTTTGGGGCTGTTTACCCCCTCTTAGGCCTTGTTTGGCCTCATTTTTGTGCCTTTTTTGTGAGCTTCTGGACCACCTTGTATTGGCCCTCTCACCACTGAAATCCAGAGGTATTTCAGTGGTGGGGATGGTGTTTTGAGGTCCTAAGAAGGAGAGGGGTGATCCTCTCCTTTGTTGTCTTGTTTACTAGCATTGTTGGCTTTACAAAGGAGCCCATATTTGCACACTTCTTGAGAATGTTTCAGGCCTTTTTTGGGGACTTTTAGGACCTTCCTAGACTTTGTCTAGGGCTGGTTTGGTCCCCTTAGGTGTCCCTCTTGCATGTGTAGAACAACCCCTTGCATGGCTTTTCAAAGGAGCACCTCATTGTAGCATGTATTGGACATATTTCAGTGGGTATTTGGTCATATTTTGGCATGCCATGAATCTATTTTTGGCTGGTTTAGTGGCCTCTTGAATGCTTCATATACATGTAGTGTAAACCATGCTTACTAGCCTATGTTGCATGTTGTTTTGGCCCTCCATTCTAGCATGTTTTGGCCATACTCTAAACTGATTTTGTTCATGACTTGGGCTGCCTTAGCTCTATTTTTGGGCCTCATGGTCGAATGATGCTTGTTATGCATAGTTGTAGTGCAATATCCGTGCCTAGCTTTGAGTTTTGAAGCATCTAGCATGCATTGTGTGAAGTGTTTGCATGTTTCGGGACCATCTTACATATCATTTCAGAGCTGGGAAATATGTGATTGTATGCCATATTTCATCCTTGCCATGCCTTAGTAGAGTTGCATGTTATGCCTTAGGTTTGGTCCCTTGCATTCTTGCATGTTTGCATGTGTGTCATTGCTTTGTTTTCATCCTATTGGCCATTGATTTGGGCCTTTTGAGAGCTGCCCATTTTGGTTTAAGACCATCCCCGCATGTTATTGCATGCTTTCCTTTGCATGTTGTTACATGTTTGCCTTGTATGTTATCACATACTCCCCCTCTTTGCATGATGTTGCATGTTATGTGTGTTTGTATGTCTAGATGCTTGGCCTATTAATATGTTGTTGCATGTTTAAAATAGTATTGCATTTGGCATGCACCTCTTGTTATGTTTACCTCACATGTTGTTGTTGCATGTTTGATATGTTGATTGCATGCTTGCATGTTTGCATGCTTGTTCACATGATCATGTTGCATGCTTAGCTTGCATGCCTAGGTTGCATAGCATTAAGCATGCATTCCTTGCCTCTTGATCAACCATGATAGAGGTTGGGACCATTTGTGTGTTTTTGTGTGCATTTAATTTGACATTGAAATTGCACACTTGGCTCCTTTGGCCATCATGCATTGAAATGCGTGATTGGTGGTCCGAGAGTCGAGCATCATCCTCCTTTGAGTCATGAACATGATAAGGAGGGTGTTGGTGCACACATTTGCTTAAAAATGCATTGCCATGCCATGTTTTCCCTCTGCTGCTGTCAAAAGAGGATTCTGCAGGCATAGATGGCCGACCGACCACATTGAGTGCCGGCCTACCACCCATTTCTGGCCGAGAGCCACATAGATGGTCGATGACCACTTTACCATGGCCGGTGGTGTTCCCTCTTGGCCGGTGACCTTCCATAGTGATCAGGAAGTGATGCTGAAGCATCCTTGCGACTTGTGCAAGTTTCAGAGACGCAGAGCAGTGTAAACAGAGGCAGCTTGTGCATGGTGACGGATTTTCGAGCAAACCCGAGCACGCATGCATTGGACCCTCTTCCCGAGGCTATTTTATTGTTTTCCGTAGCTTAGTTAATTTGTTAATTAATTAAGGGTTTTGTAATATTTAATTAGCTAGAGTAGTTAATTATTTGTTTGGTTTGTATTATTTATTCGGACCCTCCGAGCGAGGGCAATTGTGTAATAAGTGTGCGTGTGTGTGTTGCATGTCTTCCGACCCCCACTTCTTTCTCCCTTTTATTTACTAGCTTATGTTGGTTAGATTAGGGCATGTTTTAATTAGCATACTTATGTTCGCATGTGTGCATCCATACATTTGTCTTGCATGCACCGGGCTCGGCGCATCATACTAACTGCATTGTATTTCAATTCTAAGTTGAATACGTGTTAGTTGTAGCATCATCATATGTCATCTTAGAATAGCCGAGCCTATTGTAGTTGCATCTTGCATGTGTTGCATTAGCCATCTTAACATGAATTAGGATCATGCATATGATTACTAACTAGTTTCTGTTTTGGCTCGGAGTACTAGGTGAGCATTTATGCTTTAGCATCTTGCATGCGTGTGAGTGTTGCCATGACAGCATGCTTACCATGACGCTATGTGCTTATGTGATATAACTGCCTGAATGCCTGTGGGTGAAGGTTGGATTGCTTGAATTGGAACAATTCATTGAAATCCGTGTTTTTAGCCTACTTACGAGTAGCGAATCTCAAACTATTTTCCAAGCAAACGGATATGCAATGCTTCATTCCAAATTAGGCGATCTAGTCTATACTTGTGTGTTGTGCGCATCACATAGTAAATTCTAGCTAATTAACCGGAATAAGAATGCATATGTGTTCAAAACAAGATATCATGTTTAGTAGAGGCCGATCTTTGATCGGGCGAGCGGGGATGCTCATAGCTGACCTTCCCCAATCGTACCCAAGTTCCCGAGCCGAGGCAACTTTGGTGATGACGGACACGTGGCCTTAGGCAACGAGTCAGGGTTTCCTAAATTCTCCAAAATGAAATATTTAGGTGGCGACTCTGTATCTGGCAAAGCAGTCCATGTTTGGCACTTCTTTCTAAAAATTTGTTTTCCAAAACGATTTACCGGATTCGGACTCTTTGGTAATTTATCAGTCTTGCATTGCACTTTGCAAGATCAGATTAAAAACCGTGACAATTTAAGTCCGAACTGTAGTGAGCCCAAATCGAACAGAACGGGATTCATCCTCCCTGGGCGTTCGGGGACGTCTACAATAAGTCTCTTTTTTTTTTTTTTTTTTTTTTTTTGCACATGAATTAAATCTAAAACTTTGAAACTCTAACATGCATGTAAGGATGAGCCTCAAACTTATGAAGAATAATGAAGGTCAAACTCAAACTAATTAATTTTCCAAATTTACTTCCTTAAATCATAGATGTTCCAAAATATGTTTAATTTGAATCAAACTCTTAAATTACATTACATGCATGGGTCAATAATCAAAGTCAAAACCCATATTTATTCTTTAATTCCTCTAAAATTACATGCATGTAGAAATGAGACCCAAATTCATGAAGGATAATCAACATCAAACCAAAAATAATCAATTTCCATATTCATTTCCATAACCATGAGCCTAGCTTTAAATTCTTACTTAAAACCCAATTTCTTACAATTTACAAGAAATTGATCCCAAATCTCCTTAATTTCAAGTATTATATATAGATTCTACATGATTTGAGTATAAATTCCATACCTTAAACTTTGATTTTAGAATTTATGGTTGATTTCCTCTTGGATCTTCTTCCTCTCTTTAAATTTTTCTTGAGTTTATCTTTCCTTAGTTCATCTTTTTCTTGAACTAAGCCCTCTCCCTCTCTCTCTATATTTTTCTATTCCTTAGAATGTCAAAGGATTGAAATGAATCTCAAGCATTGGTATACTCTAGCAGATGAGCACACGGCACACATGCACACACACCACTTACTCTTCACACACACACACACACACTCCTTTGTACACACACCCGCATACACTCTCAAAACTTTAAATCATTCTACAATTTAATTTATGGCTAAGATTAATTTAATTAAATAACACATATTCTCAATAAATCTTGATTAACACATAATTAAATTAATCATAACTAATCACAATCTCACATAATTTAATTACTCTAATTTGACTTCTATTAGAGCCCAATTAATTATATGTAAATTTATCAATCGGAATCAGGTTTTAATTAAACTCCCAAAAAGCTCCAAATATCAAATTGAACTTATTCCTATCCTCAATTTTGGTTTCTTAAATCATTTAAGCCTTCAATTTCTAATCAGACTCACAATTTCGTTAATAAATTACATATTCAAATTAAGCACCACATAAATGAATTTAATTCATAATAATCTTAATTCCAAATCCTCTTAACTTAATTAATTCCAATTCGGACCTAATTAATCGAATCTCAATTTTACTAAACTGAATCGAATATTTAATTAAACTCCCAAATGGGTCCGTAGTTAAGATTAAAGTGATTCAATTTCTTAACTTCACTTCCTTAAGCCATTTGGACCCTTAATTTTTAATTTTAAAATAAATCTTTAATAGAATCATATGTGAATCAATCTCCATAATTTTCGTGAATCCTAGATTAAATTATCATACTTGACAATTAAATTCCAAATCTTCTTAATTAATTAAGTGCTAATTATTATACATGACGGGGTCGTTACAAGTAGTTTGCTGAAAAATCTCTCCGATGGTCAAGTTAGCTTTCTTGGAAAAGAAGAGAGAAAGTAGAGCGCAAGAGAGACAATTGTAAGAGTTAGCATACCTTTCCCAGAATTTGTGTGCGCCTCTTATCTAGGCTGGCCGCACAGCTCCAAATTATGCACGCACTACCTCTGTTGTCATTTCTTAGACGCGTGGCTGTACTATCATCTTCTTTCCTTACACATGTACGTGTCAATACTGCCAAACAATATTGGCCAAACCACCAAACAGTATTGACGCATACTCAGAGCGGATTCTTCTTCTCATGCCATTAGACCACCTGGAGAGCCTTAACCGAGCAGTCACTTGTTCAAACTATGCTTAGCTTGGACCCCTCCTGCGGTTCAAGCACGACTTATTTTGGCACTTAGCCGGGACCGCAAAGGTTTAGCTTGGTCCAACAATTTTCAACTTCTCTTTGGGCCTCGCGTGCGGGGTGGGGTTTTGGCCCGGGAGCAGTTGGGCTGGGGCTATCCCACATCGGATAGCCTTGTGTGTGTGTGTGAGAGTATTTAAATTGCCATGGGAAACCTTTGTAGTCAGCAATTGCCTGTAAAGTGCCTTCTCGTGGGCCCCAGTTCAAAAAAAAAAAAAAAAAAACGCCACATCCCGCGTTGGGTTCACTCGGCCTAACACCATGTCCCATGTTGATCCAATTCAGCTCAAGACTATAGCTCGACCCATTGTTCAACACAAATCCCCTCTCATTATATATATATATAAGAGTATATGTATGCGTATGTGGTTTTAATTTGGAATTTTTTTTTTATTATGATATACAATATGGCTTGAATTTTGTTTCGAGTTTCGGACGATGGACAATATTTTCTCGTAATGTGGCTTTTGCTCAAGTTCTATTTTGAGGAAAAAAAAAAAAAAAATCAATGGGTGTCTGCTTAGGAAAAATTCTTTTTGAATTGATTCTTTTAGCTAAAAAAAAAAGGGGTGAATTATACTAACAGTCTCTCTAGTTTGGGACTCATGTCAATTTGGTCCCTGACTTTTCAATTGTAACACATTTGATCCTAAATTTTGAATCTTATTCTAAATAAGGACAATTGAAAATACCATTGCTTAATTTGAAGGGCAAAATCGTCAATTTGATAAAATATAAACTATTTTGACAAAAATAAATGTCAAAAAAATATTTTTAAAATTTTAAAATTATTTCTACCCATCAAAGATAAAATTATGTAAAGTTGATAAATCTTTTAGACATTTTTTTTTACCAAATTAATTTTTATTATGTGTTTGGATGATAATCATGTAATGGGTGATTGTTAGGATTTTAATGTATAATTGATATATTTAATATATGAAATGTTTTTAGTTTTCGATTTTTTGATTTAATGAATTAGTTTAATAATGATATTAAAGTTGTCGTCATATTTGACCTTTGAAAAAATAGAAATTAATTTGATAAAAATAAAAACTACCCATTACATGATCATCATCCAAACACATAATAAATTTTTTTTTGATAAAAATAAATAAATAAATAAATGTCTAAAAGATTTATCAATTTTACATAATTTTATCTTTAGTGCGTAAAAATAATTTTAAAAATTCAAAAATATTTTTTTTGACATTTATTTTTATCAAATTAAAGATTTTGCCCTTAAAATTAAGTAATGGTATTTTCAATTGTCCTTATTTAGAACAAGATTCAAAATTTAGGATCAAATATGTCACAATTGAAAAGTTAGGGACCAAGGTGACACAAGTCCCAAATTATAGGGACCGTTAGTATAATTCGCCACAAAAAAAAAAAAAAAAAAAAGTGTTGGCCATGATATAGGCCCCGTTTGGTGTAACTAGTAAAACAACTTATAAATTATGACTTTAATTAGAAGCTGTTAATCTGTTTGGTGTAACTGTTGGATTATAGATTTAAGCTGTTTAGTAGTGTTTGTTAAATAAGTTGCGAAGTAACTTTTTTAATTAACTTTTATTTTTTTTGTTATTCACTACTTGTTTACATTTCTCATAGAAAAATAATAATAATAATCTATAATCCATTTGGGTCTTTTTTTATTTTTTAAAAAAAATAAAAATAAAAAAATCTAAGAGTACAACCATAAATTAACATGTTCACAATAAAAGTTGATAATCAGAAGTAAGGAGTGAATAGTTTCTTCGAATCAGCCTTTTTAAATTAAAATAAGTTGTTAGAATCAGAAGCGGTTTAAAATAAATTTAATCAAATAATTCAAAATAACTTTTCGAAAATTAAAAGTTATAAGTTGAGTCAAAAAAATTCAAATAAACAAGAAAGCAGAAAGGACAAGAGAAGGAAAGAAAAAAAAGAAGGAAAGAAAGTGAAAAATCTGGTTTTCACGTTGTAATGGAATACAAAAGAAAATTTAAGAAAAAAATGAGGATAGTATAGATATTTTATAAATATGGTTAACAGAGTTGTGAAGGTGGAGGTAATGTGTTTTTAGGTCGAGTTAAACTTAATTAACTATTTTTATTTTTTATTTTTGTATCTGGACTGAAGGATAGTGGAAGTTTTGTTTTGATAATTTAAATAATTTATTTTGTAAATATTATTTATAAAAAATTAAATCCATTTGATGATATTCATCTGTTTAATTCATCGTATTTGTCATAAAAAATGAATGATTTATTTTTAAAAATGCATTTGTTCAATTTTTTTTGACTAAATGCGATAAATTGAATAAGTTACGATGGTTGCATTGACTTTTCTTTTTTTTTTAATTTTTATTTTATAGGTAAAATATATAAAGTGTTTTATAACATAAACTGTTTGAATTATTAATATATAACTCTTCGAGAGCCTCATAGACTCGAATAGCACCCTTTAGTTTGGATCTATGAAGCACGGGTGCGGGTGCGGGTACGGATACGGGTATGGGTATGAATACGGATACGGGTACGATACGGATACACCGATATAGCAAATTCTTAAAAAAGTATGGTACGGATATGACTGAGTACGTTATTTAATTTTTTACATCAAAACTAAAAAAAGAACAGCTTATTTAAAAAGTTATATAATTCTTTCTTTTTCTTTTTTGATTGTCTAAAACAGGATGCAAAAGCTAGCAAAATTATGACTCATGGGTAAAGGTTGTTGAAAATAAATTATTTGATGATTTTCGAAATTGAAAGAAGAACAATAAAGGTTGCATCAAATTCTAGCAGTTACAAAAATAAAAAATAAAAAAAAAATCACATTGTCGTATCCATGCCGTACCCACAACGTATCCAAACGTATTTGTCGTACCTGGCATATATTCGACGTACCGGGTACGCATATCACTGTACCGATACGCATATCCGCACTCGATAAATATCTAATACCACTACTACAAAAATAGTAAAGATCACACTTTGACCAAAAAAAAAATATCTCACTTTCATTGGAAGTGTGATAAAAAAAATTAGATTGATATTTTAATCACACTTAATTTGATTGAGTGTGATAATATTCATTTTTTATGTCACTTTTCAATTAAATGTGATTATATATATATATATATATATTTTAATCACACATTCTAATTAAAGTGTGATTATATATACACTACTACTTTTTAATCACACTTTTTAAATAAGTGTGATTAGATATATATTTTTTAATCGCACATTCTAATTAAAGTGTAATTATTTATATATATTTTTAATCATACCCTCTAATTAAAGTGTGATTATATATACACTACTACTTTTTAATCACACTTTTTAAATAAGTGTGATTATATATATATTTTTTAATCACACATTCTAATTAAAGTGTGATTATTTATATATTCTTTAATCACACATTCTAATTAAAGTGTGATTATATATACATTACTACTTTTTAATCACACTTTTTAAATAAGTGTAATTGTATATATATATATATATTTAATCACACTTCACTACAAGAACAAGTATCTTTGGCGACTAAAAAAACACATTTAGTCGCTGAAAGTATAGGTTTTGGCGACTAAAAAAGCATTAGTAGCCAAAAGTAAATATTTTTGGAGATTAAAAAAATTTAGTAGCCAAAAGTATAGGTTTTGGCGACTAAAAATCTGTTTGGTTGCCCATATATGGCTTTTACCGACTAAAAAAATTTTAGTAGCCAAAAGTAAGGCTTTTTGGTGACAAAAAAAAATTAGTAGCCAAAAGTGAGGTATTGGGTGACTAAAAAGATGTTTGATATCCCAAAAGTGAGGCTTTTACGGACTAAAAAAATTTTAATAACCAAAAGTGAGATTTTTTGGCGACTAAAAAAAATTTAGTAGCCAAAACTGAAGGATTAAACGACTAAAAAGATGTTTAGTAGCCAAAAGTGAGGCTTTTTGGCGACCAAAAAGAAGTTTAGTCGCCAAAAGTGGTAATTTTAGCCCGGGAATTAAATTTTTTAACGACTAAAAAATAATTAGTAGCCAAAAGTATAGAATTGGCGACTAAAATTATGTTTAGTCGCCAAAAGTGGTCTCTTTTTTTCTAGTAAATAATTTATTTTTACATAAATTATGTTCAATAAAAAATAATTATCTTTATATATATACTTTTATATTAATACGGGTCTATGTACTATATAAATAATATATGTTGCATATATAATCATATGGTGTTATAGAGGTGTAGTGGAAAGAGTGTGTTGTATAAGGTTTATGGTGTGAGAGGGTTGATGGTTTGAATCTCCACAAGAGTAAATGAGAAGCTAGTGAAGCTAGTGAGTGTAATATTTTTTTTTTACTGCTTGATCTAAATGTTATTAATCACACTTAAAATGTGTGATCTAAATATTTTTAATCATAATTAAAAGGTGTCATCTAAATATTATTAATCACACTTAAAAAATGTGATCTAAATATTTTTAATTATACTTAAAAGGTGTGATCTAAATGTTATTAATCACACTTAAAATGTGTGATTAAAAATGACCCTTTTAATCACACTCCTAAAGATCACACTTTAATAAAATTTAAAAAGTGTGAGTAAATAACATACATCATATAAAAAAAAATGTAATTTTTATCTGTTTTTATAGTAGTGTACTCATATCTCATTATTTTTGAAGTACCCTACATAGATTTAGATCTTGAAAGTCCAACATTCTTTTTAAAATTGCGTTTGGATGGTGAGATTAAAAAAAATAAATGGAATATTTAAGATTTTTTACCGTTTTGTTTTGTTTTGTTTTTCGTTTTTTTTTTTTTTTTTTCCAATTTAAAAAAAAAAACCGTTATGTTTGGTTCAACAATGATTTTTCACCTTTATTTCAAGTGCTCTATTTCATCATCATATAACCCAAGACAGATTTAGAGGGTAACCGGAGCAGTTGCACCACCAAAATTTTTAAAAATTATATATTATATTAATAATTAGTAAGATAATTTTAAATTTGAATACTATACACTCATAAAATTTAAGTAATTTGCACCCTCTAAATTATTTACATTACAAAATTTTTAAAATAGTTTATAAATTAAGTTTTATCAAATATTGATATATTATATTTATTATATATATTATTTATTACATTTCTATATTGTTTAAAATTACTTGTATTCTTTTATTTGTTTCTATTTGTTACTATTCTTTTTTTCCTTTTCTTTTTTCATATGTCATTTATGTTTTTTTTTCTCCTTTTATAAATTACATTTTAATTTGCTTATACATCTTATTTTACATTCATTCTTGTTTAATAGGAATATTGTCTGGAAATAAAAATATTATCTATTTCAACATGATATTCTTAAAATAAGTTTATATAATTTAATACCGCTTATTGAAATGGATCATCATTATATTCATAAAAATATACATTTTCAATTATAAATGTTTTTCTAAACTAAACTGCGTAAAGGTGGAACAAGTTATTTCATCATATTTATTGATAAAGATATTAATTAAGGTTTTGATGTTGAGCTTATCATATATGTTTATATATATATATATAATAAAAAGTAGCGATTACAACATTTTCAAATAGTTCACTTTACTAGACGGAAACATAGTAATCGTTAATATTTTGTTGAGTTAAAACAGATAAGAAATATGTCCAATTATATTTTTGTTCTCAATTATGTTGACAAAGTATGTCCAATTAATAGTAATATTATTCATTTTTTTGTGCTGTTATAAATCAAAATTTAAAATTTTATAACAATTTTTTTGATGAAAAGTTAATTATATTTTTGTCCTTCCAAAACTCAAATGCTAGACTCGTCCCTAATTATAACAAAGGACAGTCTATTACAAATATTTTTGTGACAATTAAAAATAAATTTATTTGTGTAAATCGAAATTTTCATTTTTAAAAAGTAAAAAAGTGTTTCATTAGCATTGCTACCATCTCTCTACGACCCCACAACCACAGCCATTGCCATCAAAACCAAATACTGAAAAATATTTTCTATTTTTTTTTTTTTGTATACATAAATTTTTTTGTTAAAAAAATTTCCTACCAAAGTAAATAAAATTCTTACAATGAAAGTTATATATATTTATAAGATCCATTATATTTAAAAACTAGTAGACTTATGATGGTATATAGGAAACTACCTATAAAAGAATATATGTTGTTTGGGGTGTCCTAAATAAATGTATTTTTTTGTCTTTTTGGACTAAAAAGTTGAGGGAAAAAATATGGATGTTTGGGTTAACTTTTTGATTTTTTATGGAAAAATGTGTATTAAAAAATTGTATAAATTAGTGTGTAGGGAAAAATTAGGATTAGGAGTTGTGCAGCCGTACTTTTTGACTTTTGGTGAATAATAATAACTTTTTAACTTTTTTAGTAACTTTTTGACTTTTTAGATTTTTTTCAACTTGCCAAACTTGGCCTAAAAAAATAGCTTCTCTTCAGCTCAAAATCAGACTGAATAGTATTGTTGGTCCATGATAGGTGCAATTGTAGAATTATTTGATAATCCAAACTATTGAATATGTAGAACTCATCGAGTACATAAAAAATCACGTTTATCGGACATCGATAGCCATTTAATTATATTACATTTGTTTCAACAGCAATTACGATTTAAAAAATAAATTGCAGGCACAAATGTTATTTGATCAAGTGGCTATCGATATCCGATCAATGTGATTTTTTGCAAAAAATGATATATTTGACAAGCTCTATACATTGAATGATTTAGATCATTGAGATGGATTTGAAGTCGGGCCCACCAAAGCTCAACAACACCATCCAGTTTATTTTCAGACTGGAGAGAAGTTTTCCCTTCTAGTATTATGTAGCAATCATTTTTTTTAATCTTATTCTAAATTGAATGGATATACTACACTTTGTCTTAACTCTTTTCTTACTTTGATTTTTGAAGGAAATACTCTCAATATGATTCTTAAATTACTTAATTTTCCGTCTAATTTTCACAGTCAATTATGTTTTATAAGGAAAATGTCAAACTGCAAACTCAATCCAGGTTTTGACTCATATTGAGGGATAATTCACAAGGGTAAATTAAACTTGTACTTATAAATTATTGTTCTTTTCGCTAGTCTTTTAAAAAAATTCTTACTTTGATTTCTAACAAAATAGAAAAGTTGTGTTACTCATAAAAAAGTATTAAAATGCGGTTTCACAACACTTGAAGTACCACATCTTCATTCACTTATCCTCTTCTTCCCTCTTTCATACACTGTCTTACTCACCCCCCACAATTGACTACATGCCCGCCATCACTAAGCCCCTTTCTTTTGCTCCTCTTTGTAAAAATAATCTCTCTCAATATGTAACCGTCTATCATAAATCACCACCACTACCACGTCACTATAACATATAAGAGTTTTAAAAATTTAATGATTTGATATTTAAAAGTGAAAATTTTATTACAAAAGACATTTAGAAATCAATTTCTATCATCGTAAGGATAGTCGTTACAAGGTCGTCCCGAAAAGTCAAAAAGAAGGCTTTTAGTGATAAAATTTTGAAATGTAATTAATAAATAGACTTTTATGGACAAAATAATTTGATCTCAAAATGGTTTATTTTTTGAAACAAAAAATTTGGTCCAATATAGATAATAATTCATTTCTAATGTCCAATTTTCATTGCTAAAAATATAATAGCAACATTTTTCACAACAAAAATATGTAGTCCCTAAAAAATAATTTCGTCCCTAAATTTTAATTTCTAAAACCTTAATTTTTTATAGTACGTTAATCTCTCTCTCACCACAATTTTGATGAAAGTGAAAAAGAAATGTACGTTTTGGGAAATGTAATTTTGAAATTCCAAATTTGTCACATAACCATGATATGATTTGGTAATTGGATCAAAGTTGGAGAAAACAAATAGTTTAGAAATAAAAAATGAAAGAATCTTTTTTATAAAATACCAAAGTAGAAAATGAGCCACACTTTAGGGTGAAAGTGTAAGTTACCAAATTTGATATTTACACCACACTTCTAGTTTTTAAGAGCCTTTGGTGCCAAAATATTAATACCAAAATCACATCACGGCATAACACCACCATCTTACTTTATACCACCACCGTTACACACAAATCTATTTTATTATGTAATGCAAACATTTGAGTAAATATGAAAACATCACTTTTATTTATTTTTTTAATTCTTAAATTACTCTTCTTCTTTCTTTTGCAACTACCAAATTCAAATATACCTATATGTATCCTTTGTAACTGTAGATTTGGAACTGCAAATTTCAAGCATGTTTATGTGGGTGTGCACACCTTTGTGGCATTGCATAATGCACAAATCCATAAAAACAAATACACACACATATATATATTATTAAGTGAAGGTCTAAATTAGTTTCATGAAGTCTTCTTCTTCTCATGCCACGTGGCAACTTTATATATGTTAAAATAAAAAAATTATTATACATAGCGTAAGTAAGTTTTGAATTCAAGATCTTAGGTTTCATTAAGAACATATTTATCACCTAAGTAACATACATATTATGAAATTAAATTATTTATTATTTATTTTTAATATTAGTAATCTGAATTGTACACACATTACATGTGTCACCTTCTAGTTTGAAATAAAGTATTCATCTTGTTCCTAAAAAAATTCAAATATTTTTGTTTATTCTCTAGTATATATAATTGAAGGTTAATTAACTATGCTATTCCTTTTTTTCTTTGTACTGAAATCTAACGACTATAAAATTTCAAGAGTTATGCTAGTGATCCCAAATATTCTATCAAACCTCTCACATGAATGTGGGATCCACACACATGTAGATTTGTGTGAGTCCCACTCCATGTGAGAAGTTTGGTAGAATATTTACATTTCTCAAATTCCAGTTATATCTTAAAGTAAAGGTTGGATTTGGTGTGGATGTCACAACTTTTGTTTTATGAAAATGCTCTCACGTAACTGTAATTGCGAGTGATGAAGTAAATCATATCTCTAATCTGTAATTGCCGAATTCATACACATGCATTTGAGTATGTACACTTCTAGTACATGCATATGTATAATATATAGAGAGAAAAAATTTGAGAAAAATAAAAAATAACAAAAAACAAAATTGATGAGAAAGAGAAAGCAATGGTTAGAGACGAAAGGGATAGCGGTGGAGGGTGTTGGGGAGGGGGTCATAGAGAAAGATGATAGAGAAATTGTGGCTGTGAAGGCTATATGGGGTTTGGCCTTGCAACAATCATGCCAATCTTTCAAAAGTGAGTGTAAAATTAATTTTTAAAAGTTGTAAACAAACACCACGTTTAAAATAAAAAGTAGAACTAAAGTTTGAGAACTCCACCAAACAGAGCCTATCTTTCCCAACCCAACCACCTTTCTCACAATGGAGCTAGTCCCTTACAATAACACCTCAAATCCAAATCAAAGTGAGAAAATATTGAAACTTAAGGGGAGCAAAGTATAATTTACTTAAATTTGGGTAATAATGTGTTATTTATGCGCAAAATAACGATTAAACAATTTTTAAAATAACGATTAAACATCAAAATAACGATTAAAATAACATCAAACATAAAAAATAACGATTAAACAAAATTTCCTGATCAAACATCATCATCATAACAAATTTTTTTGTTCCAACATCATCCTAACAATTTTTTTGATCAAACATTATCATAACATTAAAAACATCTAAGATCGAAACCCAGATCTGATTCGGAACACATCTCAGATCAACACCCACATCTGATTCGGAACACATCTCAAAAAACCCACATCTCAGATCGACTCTGTGAGAAATAGAGAGAGGGAGATGGGTTTGGAAATCAAAACCCTACTCGTCCAATTTAAAAAAAAAAAAAAAAAGGTCACATCGTTGAATCAAAACTGCCCTAATAAATAAATGCAAACAATTAGAACAATTACATTACTCTTCAACTATATGAAACACAGGATTGTAGATCAAAATTGCTTTGTTGAGACCTCTCATGGTAGACAACGCCATCTCCGCCCAGATCCAGTCGAGAGGACGCCTCTGCACCGGTGCGAGTGCGAATTGATCTGGAAATTGATGATGGTCACAAATTTTTTTTTTTTTGATGATGTTTTGTTAATGTTAATAATGTTTTGATGATGTTAATAATGTTGTTGATGTTGCTGATGTAGATAGTGGGACTAAATGGTGCATAAGAAAACTTGTGGGACTAAATGGTTTACCTTTCTACCATATAGGATTTACTGGTAATTTTTCCTTAGAAGAATAATAAAATATAAAGAAAAATGCATACATACATAAGCTTAAACTAAAGTAATTTTTAAAAGATTATATTTATTTCATAATTGAATTTCATTACTATTTAAAATTCAAATAATTATTAAAGGTATTTTAAATAATTCAATAGCCAATAGCTCAAATCTATTGGGTTAAGTGGTCGGACTTGGGATTTAGAAATTCTTTTAGGATCGGGCTTGTAATGGCTAGGTTAGGCCTGATATTGGCCCAGACAAGGCTTGGGATGATACAAATATTCTTACTATATAGTGCTGGCCAAAACCCGACCCAGCCCGATATTTGTCCATCCCTACGTATTATATCATTCATGAAAAAAATTAGGTCAATCTGATAATCATAATATTTTTGTTTTATTGTGTTTTTCTTTGAAAAAATGAATGATCTATTTTAAAAACATGTTTGTTGTCTACTTTTTCTGAGATAAACATGATAAAATAAAATGCTTATGATTATCAAATTGGCTTAATTTTTTTAAATAATACGCCATCTATCCCAAAATATTAGTCCCTTATTTTATTTTTTATTATCCCAAAATATTAGTCACTTTTCAAAAATTGATAACGAAAATAATTTAAATTTCCTATATTAGTCACTTTTCAAAAATTATCAATTTTCAGAAAATAAGTTTTTTGCTTTTTGTATTTTGTTATTTTTAGTGAAATTTTTAAGTATTTTTACCAATATTTTTTTACTTTTTAGATATCCTTTATATAAATAAAATTAACTTAATATAAATATAATTACAAAGTATAGTATTTCTAAAAAAATCTTTAAAAAATTTACTAAATACCAAAAATATAAAAAAAAGAAAAAACGAAAACTCAGTATATTTTTGTATTCTTATGTATTTATTGATATTTTAAAATATTTTTTTATAAATATTTTACTTTTTAAGTATATTTAAATTAGATGTATCTAAAAAATTTTTAAAAAAAATTACTTAAAATATTAAAAAAAATCACTAAGAAAAAAAAAAAAAAAAACAAAATTTAAAGCTCAATTATCACATAGAGAAATTCCTCACTTCCCAAATTCCGTTAGCCCGGACCTACCCGACTTACAGGTGGAAAACCATCTGATCAAACCAAAGCCAACTCAGCAAGCCTCATCACCAATAGTTTCCATTAAATTATAAATTGACCCCAACAAATTGAAAAAACTACAAAAAAACATAAATAGTTATAAAAAAAATTATAAAAAATTATATTTTCATATAAATTAGAATTAGTATTTATATGCATTTAATTACAACACCTGGAGTTGAAATAAAAGATAATTTAGATTATATGTCCAATTAGAAAGTGAGTTAAATAAATTAAATTCTCTTTTGGCTATTGCTTCCGAACAATCAGTAATAAAATATAACCAGAGAATTGCTAGTATTAAAAATAGACATGTTTAGAAAAGATAAGCGTAGATTATCAAAGAAATTTTTTGCAGGAGCTAATTTTGAATTAAAATCCACAAAATAAATTGATATTAGAGCCGGATTTCTCTTCCTTGCCAATAATATTTGCATGAGTATCAAATATAGTGAAGTATTATTGAATAATAGTGCTTCTTTATAAGTAATAATAGAACAAAATAATACCTTAATTAGGTTATTAAAAGGCATTAATGAAAAACTTAGAACCAATCAATTAGAAATAAAAAATGAAGTTAGACATTTTATACAAGATCCAGAAAAACAAGTAGCTATTTTTGAAGAAAAATAAAAAGAATTAGATGTATATCCATACCCATATAAATGAAATATTCCAGAAGAACCATTTGAATTAGTTTCACCTAAAAATCAAAAAAGATAATGGAGTTAAGTAACTATAACCTAAAACAGTTAAAAGAAATGGTTGAAAAGGAAAATGATAATAAAATAAAATGCAAAATAATATTAGAAATATCTGAACAATTAGATATGGTAGATGAAGGAATAATAGCATAAATAAATAATGATATAATAGAATTAGAAGAAAATATATATAAACAATTAGGATTAACTAGTTTGGGAGAAATGAAACACATCCCTCTTGAAGATTTAGAACAAATAACGAAAAATAGTGACGCAGAAAAGAGAAAGAAAATAATGTTCTAGAAAACTTCGAAGACATATGAAAAGAAAAAGAAGATAATACCTTAAAAGGGTTCAAAGACACTAATAACGTTAATAATATTGATATGGCAGTAGTAAAACAAGAAGGAAGTAGTTCGTCCACCCCACCTAATCCAAATCATCCAGATTTTAGAAACTTTATTAGGCCATAACTGGAAGATGACAATAGAAATTATGACTCTAGAAGAAGAATGGAAAACTACATGTAACGCCCCGAAATAATTACTATAACCCATACTCAACATCAATAATTGATCACAATGGCAAAGTAGTTATCTTTCATTGATTTACAATTAAGCTTTACAAAAAAGTGATATAATAGAGAGACAAGATGAAAGTTAGATAAATAAGAAATGTCCTAAAGGCTTACATCTTTCTAAGACGATACTTGGTTACACAAAAAGTGGGTCCAATACAATTAAAGCCCTTAGCTTGTACAAAAAAATAAATATAACAAATACACAAAAGAAGCTCTCACCCCAAGTCTTCCCAAGTTATTGCCTTGGCAGAGGCATATCATCAGCATCTAAAATGTTTTTCCCATATAGGATGAGCCAAAGCCTAGTAGAAATAATCCAACACAGCATATGAATCTTAACAAAGCTATAAGGTGAATGCATATGCAATACTCATGCCAAAACATTTTTATATCTCTTTCCAAAACTATGCAATGCCATAATAATATCATAAATCACTTCCTTTGGAATAAAAAAATAGGGCAGTGAATCACGCTCTAGGAATTTCAAAACAATACAACATTTCCCGAAAATTTGGTTCGGAGGATACCGTAACCCGAGACCCATGTAAATATATATTATACAAACAATACTATTGTCATTTTATGGAAATTTCGTTTGCGGGATCGGCACCCATGTATACGCGCGGTTTTTAGGACTTTCACCATGGACACTCATACCAACTTATTTCAACATTACAATACATATTTCCCAGATTGATCCCTTTTTCTCAAAACAATAAACATTTCCAATGTATAAGTGTGAGATAATGCTTAATGCAAATGAATGAGAAAATAGTTTCAATTCTCCTAATTCACATGCAATTTCTATAACACTCATAACTATCCTCAACCGATAGCCCAAAATAGATATTTCTAAACAGATAAACAATTATCAATAAAGGTAAACTCTCCAAATTTTTCAAGAGGTAAGTGATAATACATATCTAACTCCACCATCCTCATCAACATCAATCCAATTTCACAATTTCAATATCTATCTCATATTTTATATAAAATCAACATTTAAGGCATCTAGAGCAAAATCCCTTTCCTTTCCAAAATCAATCCCAAAGATCAAAATCAACTATTTATTCCCAACTCAACATTATTTTCCATATCAAAATCATTTTCAAGGATTCATTTGAAAAATCCCTCTTTTGATTTTTACCCAAAACCCTAGATTATTCCAAATCTTCCAAAAATCTCGATGTGGTTTAGAAATAACATATAACTAAGTGAAAACTCATAAAAAGTGTGGAGATATCCCTACCTCAAACTTAGAAGACGAGAGAAAGAGAGAGAGTGTGTAGGAAACTCAAAGACGCCAAAAATCAACTTTGCTCTGATTAGAACAAAGCCCTCGCCGAGCTCTACCTTTTAACAAAGGGACATGGGTAAGAAGATAGACGGATCTAGGTGGATTTGAGTAAAATTGTCATGATCCAACCCCAGGGGCTTAGAGTTGGAATCGTGACTTACTAACTTATTCTCATTTGAAATAATTTAAGCTGCGCAAACAAAAATAATTAAACAGATATCCTACTACATCTTACTATTTAAGAAACAGAAAATACATTTCTAGGGCTTTCATTATTTTATTATTCAGTGACCGGCCCCGTACAGAGACAAAAGGAAGCAAAAATATAAAAAAAAGAAAAGTAAAATAGTGATTCATCATCAGTCCAAATGCAGGTTCCATTTTGTAGGGTTATGGATTTCCCTCACATCTCGTCACCTGAAAGGGTAACAGCTATAAGCACACAGCAGAGTGAGAAATGTTATGCCAAGTGTAGGGAATGCAAAATATCCATGGATAATTAATTAGGCTAAAACATTTGCAAAATGACAATTTATTTAAAGTGACAGAATACATAAATCATGTAAATAATAATCATAACCACGGTATAAAACAGAACAGAACAGAGGTCACAGAAGTGACAGTCAGAACAGAGGTCAATGGATCCATGACAAACAGAGGACCACAAAGTGGTCAAACAGAGGCCAGTGGTTATTTAAGTCCCCCAAGGCGTGGGACTCCCGTGGTGATACTTACAAAATATAATTGTTTATAAGGTTATAGTCAAATATATACTAACATTTTAACAAACATATCCATGGGTTTCCTTTTAAGTAAATAGAGTTTAGAAAGTAACCCACGTAACTGAAATATTTAGAAATATAACTTTTATTTATATAACTTAATAAATATAACGTGTTTGAAATAAGCTATGGTAACTCAAAACATTTGTAAAACAGATAATGGTGAATCAAGGTATAACATATCTCACCTTAATTATAACCCTTAGCCTTACTTTACTATCAGAACCTCATTTCCTTTCTCTCAACTTAAATGTTGCTCTCGGTTTCCCACCATTTCCCCCTTTTTTTTCTTCCGTTTCTTTCCCTTAATCACAACCCTCGTAGGCCCTTTATATACTGTTTTCGGAGCCTCGTGATGGATGACACGTAGCCTCTCTCTATGGAGGCATTATGAGGCTATAAGATTTGTGCCTTAATTGTGAATCAACTCACAGATTTTGGATAAGTCTCAATCTCTCTTATATATATCTATATATATGCTTGAGGTTTAGTTTGGGCCAATATTGGCTTGGGCTTTTGTTGTTATTATTATTATTATTATTATTATTATTTTTGTTTTTGTTTTCTTTCCTTTTGGGCCGAAGTGATAATCTGCTGGGCAACTTGGGTCCTAATTTTTTATTTATTTATTTCCTTTCTTTTTATTCATTTCTTTATTTGTTTTGGTTTAAGTTATTACTTATTTACTATCTTTAGTTTGACTTAATTAATATTACACTTTTACAAGTGTGTTAATTTGCTCCCAATCAATTTTTTTTTTACTCAATTCTAATGCCAAATTAGATGTATTATGATTTTATTTATTTATTTATTTACTAGTTTATCATCACATGCAATCATAATTATATATACCTCTAAATATTTATGTGGTACCTAACTAAACGTTCGGGGTGTCACATTTCTCCCCTTCTAATTAGAAGTTTGTCCTCAAACTTGACGTACCTTAACTTTTGAAGAGGTGTGGGTATTTAGCTCGCATTTGTTCTTCGGTTTCCCACGTGGCTTCTTTGATGTGATGATTTCGCCATAAGACCTTTACCAGCGGTATGGTCTTGTTTCGAAGAACTTGATTACGACGATCGAGAATCTGCACTGGCTGTTCTTCGTAAGAGAGATCTTCTCGAACTTCCAAGTTCTCATAGTCGATGACATGTTCTGGATCTCGAAGATACCGTCAGAGCATTGGTACGTGAAACACGTTGTGGATTTTAGATAGCTCAGGAGGTAGTGCAAGGCGATAGGCTACAGGACCAATTCTTTCCAGTATTTCAAATGGCCCGATGTAACGTGGGTTTAGCTTTCCGCGCTGTCCGAATCGGATCACTCCTCTTGTTGGTGAGATTTTGAGAAACACATGATCTCCTACTTGGAATTCCAAGTCTCGCCTCCGAGTATCCGCATAACTTTTCTGGCGGCTTTGAGCAGTGCGAATCCGCTGTTGGATGAGTTAGATTTTCTCACTGGTGACTTGTACAATTTCGGGGCCTAACAATTTCCTGTCCCCGACTTCCGTCCAACACAGGGGTGATCGACACTTCCTTCCGTACAGTGCTTCGTATGGTGCCATTCCAATGCTTGCCTGATAGCTGTTGTTATAGGCGAATTCCACTAAAGGTAGGTGCTCATCCCAGTTACCTTTGAGGTCCAACACGCATACACGTAACATGTCTTCCATCGTCTGAATTGTTCTTTCGGATTGCCCATCGGTTTGTGGATGATAGGCCGTGCTGAACTTCAGTGTAGTTCCCAAAGCTTCTTGCAATTTATTCCAGAAGTGAGACACGAAACGAGGGTCCCGGTCTGACACGATCGATACTGGGATACCATGCAATCGAATAATCTCCTTGATATATAAAGTGGCAAACTTATTCAGAGGATACATGATTTTGATTGGTAGAAAGTGTGCTGACTTTGTCAATCGGTCTACTATCACCCATATTGCATCATTCTTCGAAAAAGACTGTGGTAACCCGACCACGAAGTCCATGGTAATGTGTTCCCATTTCCATTCAGGAATAAGGAGTGGTTGCAGTAGCCTTGCCGGTCTCTGATGTTCTGCTTTAACACGCTGACAATGCAGACATTTAGAAATATGGTTTGCGATATCTCTTT
Source organism: Camellia granthamiana (assembly GCA_036172215.1). NCBI lineage: Eukaryota > Viridiplantae > Streptophyta > Magnoliopsida > Ericales > Theaceae > Camellia > Camellia granthamiana. The sequence continues at coordinate 94,738,573 of CM069908.1, read as the reverse complement.
TCATTCCGGTCCACCAGTAGTGTTCCTTCAGATCACGATACATCTTTGTGTTGCCAGGGTGGGCTGCAAATCTTGACTTATGAGCTTCTTCCAGTATCTTCTTCTTGAGATCCGGGATGTCGGGTATGCAAATTTGGTTCCGAAATTTCAGTATCCCATTGCTTATAATGAAATCAGGATCAGGCGTGCTTCCTTGTTCCTCGTACCTTTTCTTCAAGAGTTTATCTTCCCATTGGCGCGCTTTAATTTCTCCAATCAATGCAGGTTCCACGGTTACGTTGGCGAGTAACCCATTGATCTTGCGGGAAACGAGGGTGCATGCCAAACTTCTTGTCGACTTTCGGCTCAGTGCGTCGGCCACCACGTTAGCTTTGCCCGGATGGTGATGGATTTCTATATCGTAGTCTTTCATAAATTCCAGCCATCGCCGTTGCCTCATATTCAGTTCCTTCTGTGTGAATAGATATTTTAGGCTTTTATGGTCAGTATAAATCTCGAAGGTTGTACCATAGAGATAATGACACCAGATTTTGAGAGCAAAGATCACCGCAGCTAATTCCAAATCGTGAGTCGGGTAGTTCTTCTCGTGAGTCTTCAATTGTCGTGACGCATAAGCAATGACTTTTCCGTCTTGCATGAGAATGCAACCCAACCCATTGTATGAGGCATCACTATAAATTATGAACCCATCTGCTCCGGTAAGGAGTGCTAGTATAGGAGCTGACACAAGTCGACTTTTTAATTCTTGAAAGCAACGCTCCTGTTTATCAGTCCATTCAAAGGGTGTGTTCTTCTGAGTTAACTGGGTCAAGGGCGATGCTATCTTTGAGAAATCTTGCACGAAGCGTCGATAATAGCCGGCTAGCCCCAAGAAACTTCAGATTTCCGACACATTAGTAGGTCGTGGCCAGTCCACGATTGTTGCAACTTTTTGGGGATCAACCGAGATGCCGTCTTTGTTAATGACGTGACCAAGAAAGTGCACACTAGTGATCCAGAATTCACATTTCTTCAACTTGGCGTAGAGTTTATGATCACGTAGTGTTTGCAGAACCATTCGCAAGTGCCGCTCATGAGCTTCTGATGACTTGGAGTATATGAGGATGTCGTCAATGAAAACGATGACGAACTCATCAAGATAGGGTTTGAATACTCTGTTCATGAGGTCCATGAAGGCTGCCGGGGCATTTGTGACGCCAAAAGGCATGACGAGAAATTCGTAGTGCCCGTAACGGGTTCTGAAAGCAGTCTTTTCAATGCTTTCTATTTTAACCTTTAGTTGATGATAGCCAGAACGTAAGTCAATTTTGGAAAATATTTGTGCACCTTGAAGTTGATCGAACAAGTCATCGATTCGCGGCAGAGGATATCGATTCTTGATGGTGACCTTGTTCAGCTCCCGGTAATCGATGCATAGTCTCATCGTGCCATCCTTTTTCTTCACGAACAGTACTGGAGCTCCCCAGGGTGAGGTACTAGGCCGAATGAAACCTTTGTCCAAGAGTTCCTGGAGTTGAGTTTTCAGCTCTTTCAATTCTGTCATCGACATGCGATAAGGAGTTTTTGATATAGGCTGCGTGCCAGGTTGGGTTTCAATGGTGAATTCGATCTCCCGATCAACTGGAATACCGGGTAAATCTTCAAGAAAGACATCTGGGAATTCTCGAACCACAAGAATTGAATCAACGGTAGGGGCTTCTTTTTGTGTATTAATCACATAACAAATATAACTACTACAACCCTTTCTTAGAAGTCGTTGGGCCGCCATGGAGGATATGATACAGGAAGGGTTAGAAACTTCAGTCCCATCAAAGACAATTTCGGGTTGGTTTGGTAACTTGAGAGAGACCCTTTTGGCTTTATAATCGATAGAGGCGTGGTTGGCAGCCAGCCAATCCATACCTAAGATTACATGAAAGTTTCCAATGTGGAGGGGAATCAAGTCTACATATAAGGTTTTGCCTTTTAGGAATACAACACAAGATCTGTACACATTGGTACTATAGGCAGACTTACCAGAAGGAAAAGACATAGACAATTTATATCCTAATGGTTCGGGTGTTGTCAATTTGGTGGCAAAGTGTGGTGCAACAAAAGAATGAGTTGACCCAGAGTCAATAAGGACATGAGCTAAAAGACCACAGATAGAAAGTGTACCTGACACAACATTTTCGGTAACTTCCGGTTTTCCAGGTACCAGGGCGAAAGCCCGACCTTGGCGGTTTTGGTCCTTCTTTTCTCCTCCCGATCCCGCGGTTCTCTTGACTGGGCCAGAGGGGCTGGCTATAGGATTAACCATTTTTGGACAATCCCTTAACACGTGGCCAAACTGTCCGCATCTAAAACATGCTCCCGTGTCTCGATGGCATTGTCCCCAATGAACCCTTCCACAAGTGGGGCAAGTTGGAATAGTGCCACCTCGGGGGTTGGTAGGACCGTGGTGGCCTGAGCTGGTTGTGCCCATGTTCACCTTTTTATGAGGTGCAACACCGGGTCTTCTGTTATCTCTTTCCCAGAATCGCTTCTTGTAGCTTGGTTCTCCAGAACGCGAGGCTTTAATTCCCTTTTCTGCAATGTACGCCCGGTCCACCACTTCTGCATAGGTTGGCAATTTCAAAACTTCAAGCCTGTCTTTAATTCCAGCATCCAATCCTGCTTCAAATTTTCTTGCTTTTCGAGTTTCGGTGGGGATGACGTATGTTGCAAACCGAGCGAGTTGTGTGAATTTGCTCTCATATTCGGCCACCGTCATGGTTCCCTGCTTCAGATGTATGAATTCGGATGCCTTCTGTTCCCGTAGCGAATCTGGAAAGTATTTTTCATAGAATACTTCCAAGAATCTTGCCTACGTCGTGATTTCTTCTTTGGCCAGAGCGAGAAGCCACCATTCCTGTGCATTGTCTTTGAAAGTGAAAGTGGCGAACGTTACCTTTTGCCTTTCGGTGCACGGTAGGGCACGAAAAATCTTTTCCATGTCTTTAACCCAAGCGTCTGCTACCATTGGGTCTGGGCCGCCAGTAAATGTGGTGGGTTTCAAATCCTGGAACTGTTTTATGGTAATCGGCCCTTCTTGCCGTTCCGGCATCCCATTGTTGATGTTAGCTTGCAAGGCTTGTAGAAAACTAGCAACCGCTCTTTCCATTACTCTTTCCATCGATTCCGTACCACTAACTGATGACTCACTTCCATTACCATTAGCCATTCTACAAGTAATAAACGAGGTATTATATTTTCAATGTAGCATATATATATCTACATAGCACAACATGTAGTACACTTTATATTTATATAAACTGTCAACATTGCACATGGTTATTTATTTATATCATTTTTGCAATTTACATTAGTTAGAACATGTTAGTGTCCCATCCCTGCGGTAAACAAAACAAAAGTCAACAAAAGGGGATTAGAACATATCAAGATCAGCATACAAAAGATTGTCTACTATCCAGATCTAGAGTGGTGGGTCAGATGGGCCGAAAAACTAGGGGAAATAGTGCTGCATAAAAAGCTCAAACTCCCACCTCAACTGGATTACACCAAAACACGCCCATGCTACCTGGACTGCGAAAATGGGGATAGATCGTATTTGACCCACAAATGCCCGGTCGACAATCCACACAGGTGTCTCAACATATGACAAGTCATTTTCGAAGTCAACATTTTGCATATTAATGATTTCTAATGGATTTGGTACTGTGGTGAAAATGTAATCCTCGGGGTACGCGTTCCCCCTTCTGGTTGCAAACTCTGGGGGTAGGGGGCCTATGATATAATGTGGGCGGTCATGACCAGGGGCGACGCCAAGGACGTGAGATGGTCCGAGAAAACGTCTACGTGTGTGGTCAAGGCTGTGCCTCCATAATAGGTGTGGAACGTCGGTAGGGTCAACCTGAATATAAATTGGCCGTCCCATCAGTCGGCCAAGACCTGGGTGTAATTCCCTGACTATCTCTTCAGAATCTCCCCAGCCTTCAGGTGAGGCGGGTGCAGGGGCAGGGTGTTCGGCTAGAATTTCATCTAGGTTGATAGCCTGGAGGTCATCCCAGAAGGCATCATCAAGATAAATCTCTGACATCCTACAATACCAGAATAAGCGTGAGATTTTACACAGGAAAAATTCACGTCACATGTAAATATTTATTATTATTATTATTTTATTTCGATTTCACCATATATATCTATATATATATATATTTAGCTATATGGTTTTAGTTATAAATTTATTTATAACCCTTTTTTTTTCTTTTCTCTTTTTTTTTTTTTTTTGAACCGTTGCTCTGATACCACCTTTGTCATGACCCAACCCCAGGGGCTTAGAGTTGGAATCGTGACTTACTAACTTATTCTCATTTGAAATAATTTAAGCTGCGCAAACAAAAATAATTAAACAGATATCCTACTACATCTTACTATTTAAGAAACAGAAAATACATTTCTAGGGCTTTCATTATTTTATTATTCAGTGACCGGCCCCGTACAGAGACAAAAGGAAGCAAAAATATAAAAAAAAGAAAAGTAAAATAGTGATTCATCATCAGTCCAAATGCAGGTTCCATTTTGTAGGGTTATGGATTTCCCTCACATCTCGTCACCTGAAAGGGTAACAGCTATAAGCACACAGCAGAGTGAGAAATGTTATGCCAAGTGTAGGGAATGCAAAATATCCATGGATAATTAATTAGGCTAAAACATTTGCAAAATGACAATTTATTTAAAGTGGCAGAATACATAAATCATGTAAATAATAATCATAACCACGGTATAAAACAGAACAGAACAGAGGTCACAGAAGTGACAGTCAAAACAGAGGTCAATGGATCCATGACAAACAGAGGACCACAAAGTGGTCAAACAGAGGCCAGTGGTTATTTAAGTCCCCCAAGGTGTGGGACTCCCGTGGTGATACTTACAAAACATAATTGTTTGTAAGGTTATAGTCAAATATATACTAACATTTTAACAAACATATCCATGGGTTTCCTTTTAAGTAAATAGAGTTTAGAAAGTAACCCACGTAACTGAAATATTTAGAAATATAACTTTTATTTATATAACTTAATAAATATAACGTGTTTGAAATAAGCTATGGTAACTCAAAACATTTGTAAAACATATAATGGTGAATCAAGGTATAACATATCTCACCTTAATTATAACCCTTAGCCCTACTTTACTATCAGAACCTCCTTTCCTTTCTCTCAACTTAAATGTTGCTCTCGGTTTCCCACCATTTCCCCTTTTTTTCTTCCGTTTCTTTCCCTTAATCACAACCCTCGTAGGCCCTTTATATACTGTTTTCGGAGCCTCGTGATGGATGACACGTAGCCTCTCTCTATGGAGGCATTATGAGGCTATAAGATTTGTGCCTTAATTGTGAATCAACTCACAGATTTTGGATAAGTCTCAATCTCTCTTATATATATCTATATATATGCTTGAGGTTTAGTTTGGGCCAATATTGGCTTGGGCTTTTGTTGTTATTATTATTATTTTTTTTTTTGTTTTTGTTTTTGTTTTCTTTCCTTTTGGGCCGAAGTGATAATCTGCTGGGCAACTTGGGTCCTAATTTTTTATTTATTTATTTATTTCCTTTCTTTTTATTCATTTCTTTATTTGTTTTGGTTTACGTTATTACTTATTTACTATCTTTAGTTTGACTTAATTAATATTACACTTTTACAAGTGTGTTAATTTGCTCCCAATCAATTTTTTTTTTACTTAATTCTAATGCCAAATTAGATGTATTATGATTTTATTTATTTATTTATTTACTAGTTTATCATCACATGCAATCATAATTATATATACCTCTAAATATTTATGTGGTACCTAACTAAACGTTCGGGGTGTCACAAAAATAGCCGAGTTTTAGAGAGAGAGAGAGAGAGTGAGAGTGAGAGAAATTAGGGTTTTGAAATGTTTAGAGAGAAAGAGAAGTGAAAAAGTGACTCAGAAAAGTGATTTTACATAGTGATATACGCGCAGCTCGCTTGAGCGCAAGATATGTCGCTTGAGCGACTAGGCACAATAAGTTTCACTGCTCGAGTGCAAGAAGCTTTGCTTGAGCATAGAATACAAACTTCCAATAGTTTTGCAGACAGAAGATCGTCGCTCGAGCGTAAGAAGCTTCGCTCGAGCGAAGAATACACACTCCCAGTATATTTGCAGACCTGTAAATGTACTAGAGGTTCACAAAGACCGCTTGAGCGCAAAAAATGTTGCTCGAGCGAAGGAACAAAATTCTGAGCATTAACAATTTGAAAAACAAACTACCAACTTGTTCTAAACGTAACCAATACGTCCCAAAAGCCAAACTCAAAGAGAGATAAGGGGAAACAAGACATGGATAACTATAAAAAACAATGAAACTTGAATCCAAGACATCAAATGGGTCGGGTCTAAACTAGAATCGCTATAACCTCCCTGTTAGGTCTCTACTTGTTGCCAATTCCGTGAACAAGCTCAGTTTAATAGAGTTATAATTTTTCCTTGGTTTTGGTCTTCCCGCTTGGGCAGGAACATTTGTGCTCGAGTGGAGTTTGCACCTTCGCAGTAGTTTGGCTTGTTTGCACAAATACTGGGAAGCGTGTTTTTGTGCTCGAGCGTGAGTTCCAGCGCTCAAGCGGAGACCTGTTTTATCGCACGCGTTTTAGTGACTCCGCTCAAGCGGCAAGTCCTGCACTCGAGTGGGGTACGCGGGCCTTATTTTCTATATATATGTGTTTAAGTATGTTTTTAGGTTTAAGGCTTCTAGATCTATTTTGGGGGCTTTAGGGTTTTCCTTTGGGGCTATTTTGCTAATTTTCCTTTGATGTTTGTTTGAGTATTAAACTCATATGGTTTGATAATTCACATCAAAGAGTTGTTTGAGTGATCATCTTTAAGAGTGTTCTTCTTCGGTGAAATCCGGAGATTCAAGCGTGGAGTGTTCGAAGGTGTTCGAAGCTGTGCGCGGTCATTGAGTCGATGTGGATGTTGTGGAATCAACATCAATCTAATCAATTCTGAGACGAAAGTTGCGGTGGAAGATATACAAAGCGTTGAAGACAAATTAACAAAGTTTGTGTAATTTGTTTAGGTATTTTGTATTCTTTCTTTCCTTCATAGTGGATTGATTTGTGGCGTTTCGCTTGTGGTTTTTTAATCACAATTGAAGGTACTCCAATAGTGATTTTTTCCAAGTAAAAATCATTTGTGTCTATTTATTGTTTCTGAAATAACAATCTAAATCACTTTCGTACGTGTTTGATGATTTAGATTGTTAGTTTTAATTGTTTGGGAGTTGGCACAATTAAATCTTGATCTAATCACGAATCACTTAGGTTTGTCAATTGGTACCAAAGCGGGTCATTCTTTGTTTTTATCAAAACTATAGGAGTATGATTTTGTGTGATTGGTGATATGGTTTCAATTCGAGAAGGTAACTCTACCCATAAACCTTCGTTACTTGATAGTACAAACTATTCTTATTGGAAAGCTCGTATGAGAGCGTTTTTAAAATCTATCGATGAGAAAGTTTGGCACTGTGTGATCTATGGGTGGAGTGAACCTGTTGTCACCATTGATGGTGTTGATATTCCCAAACCTCTTGATAAATGGACGTATTCGACTATCAAAGCTTGAGTTGGAATAGTAAAGCTCTCAATTCCCTCTTTTGCTCCGTCACACCTGAAGAGTTTCGTCATATTTGCATGTGTGAGATAGCAAAAGAGACTCGGGACATTCTTGAAATAATTCACGAGGGTACTACTTCTGTTAAAAGATCAAAACTTCAACGTCTCACATCTTCTTTTGAAACTCTTTTTATGCGTAATGATGAGATGTTTGATGATTTTTATGCTAAACTTAGTGACATCGTGAATTCGTGTTTCACACTCGGTGAAAAAATCCCTGAAGCTAAGGTTGTTGGAAAATTTTAAGGTCTTTACCCAAGAGGTTCCAATCAAAAGTTATAGCTATTGAGGAGGCTCAGAATGTTGATACCCTCAAGCTTGATCAGTTGGTTAGAAACTTGCAGACTTATGAAGCCCACCAGATTTCTAAAAAAAAATAAAAAGATAGTGTGGCTTTTACTAGTGCTCATGAAACTGCAAAGACCCCCGAGATTGAGTTTGATCTAGAGTCCGAAATGACGGCTATGTTTACTAAATAGTTTTAAAAAAATTTAAAGAAAAAGAAGCCTAATTTTAAGGACCCTATTTCAAAAGATAAGAGTAATGAAAAACCCAAAACTTTTCCACCAAAAATTGCTCCAAAAACTCTAAAGAAGACTGTGAAAGGGCAAGGTGTCAAGTATTACAAATGTCAAGGGTTTGGACATATTGCTCTTGAATGTCCTTCGAAAAAGAATTGGAAGAAAGTCTATACAGTGACTTGGGATGATGAAAGCGGGTCAGAGCAAGAACTCGAAGAAACTGAATCCAGTGAAGACGGAGATAGCATTTACATGGCATTCTAGTCTACTGTCACTCAACCTCCTCCAAAGCCAGTGGAATTTGCTCGTGGTTAGAATCTGCACCGTGCTCCTACCTTTGATGGGAGTAATTACTTGTTCTGGAAGATCAAAATGAGGATGTTTTTAAGAGCTTAGGACCCTGAGGGCTGGCAAGCCATTAAAGAGGATGTTGAAAGTGCTGACAATATGAGTAATCAAAGAGTTCTGACTACCATTCGTGAAACAATTTCTGGCGAAGAATAGCAACGGATTGCTCACTGTACAAAGGCCAAAGATGGATGGGACATTCTGAGTCAATTTTATGAAAGAGGAGAGTCATTTTCACCACCATCTATCAATTTTCATGCCTTAGTTGCTCGACTGGATGAGGTCCAAGAGAAAGATGAGCAAAAAGATGATGATGAAACCTCGAAAGACAATGATGAGATTGATGGTGATGATCTACAACAAGCTTTGTGAAAAGCTTTACAACGAATCTCTGAATTTGTCCAAGATCAATGACAAACTCACTCTCAAGCTCAAAGCATGTGAAAGCGAGAATGTCAAGCTAAAGAGAGAGATTGAAGCTGCAAAAAGAGATGTCATCAAAATCTCAAATGACAAGCAAGACCTCTGTGGAAAGCTTTTAGCTTATGAAACAGAAAAGAATGAACTTCTGAGCATCTATGCTACATTTGAAGAGAATATTGGAATCATTGTGATGTCACAAGCCACGTTGGAAGAGCTAATTGGTCAGAAAGAGGAAGAACTCAAAGTTGCTAGAGCCACAATTGATATGTGGAACAAAGGGTTAAAGACACTTGAAGGCATCATTGGGTCTCAACAAATTAGTGGTGATAAAAGAGGGATAGGCTATACTGCTACCACACTTCAAAAGGGACAGGCCTCTATATCACATAACATTAAGACTCAAACAAAGGGAAAGATGAAGGTGCAACAGGGTGATCCCTCTTTTCAGCTGCCTAACGGGGGTAAGATCAACAAAATGGAGGTAAAACCTGTGTTTGTTTGTCATCATTGTGGTAGGTATGGCCATATTCATCCTTATTATTTTGAGTTGCTTGGTAAGGTGTCTCAAAAGGGTAGAAATTCTAATACTTTTTGGGTTAGGAGACAACATTACATGTCTAGGCGGAACACCAAAATTCATGAGGGTGTTCACAACGCTAAGACATTTACTAAGACTGCTAGTCCTGATTTTGCTAAGACTAAAAAGATATGGGTGAGAAAGGATGACTTGACTTGTTTTGTTGTTCATACTGCTCTAAAAGCATGTGACTCACACATGTGGTATCTTGATAGTGGGTGCTCTCGTCATATGTCTGGTGACAAATCCTACTTCACTTCTCTTGAAAAATATGAAGGAGAAATTGTTACCTTTGGAGATGGTGATATTTCTAGAGTCATTGGTAAGGGCTCTACAAGTGTTGCTGGTCTTCTTAAACTTGAAAATGTTTTGCTTGTTGATGGCCTTAAAGCTAATCTGTTGAGCATTAGTCAAATGTGTGATTCCCATCATGAAGTATTATTTTCAAAAAATAAATGTGAAATTTTGGATAAGAAAGGAAATACTGTCATGCATTGTAATGTCCCAAAATATTTTCTTTTAAATAGTCAGTGCATAAATTAATTAAGTAATATTTGGATTGGAGTGTTGTGTAAAGTTATGTGCGAAAATTGTTCAATTTTGTAATAAATTTTTTTTTAAAATATAATTTTTGATCTTAGAAATTATGAAATTTTTATTTTGCTGTTCTTATAAGAGTCTAGCATGTCGGATAAAATTTTTGGAATTTAATGGTGAGTAATTATTTTATGAAAATTTGCAGACTGATTTAGTTTAATTTATAACAAAATTTGAAATTGAGTTTTAGGTGTTTGGACGATGATTTGAGATAAATTTGTTGGATCTATTTTGATATATAATTGGGTGATGTTTGGTTTATGAGTGAGAATTTAATTTAAGATCCATGACTTAGATTTAATTTAATTTGAGTTTGTTTAATTACTCATGTTTAACTGTTTCGTCCTTTTTAATTATGTGATTGATAAGTTATTATTATTTACTATATACGGTTATAATAAATATTTGAAAGTTAAATTTATGGTGTATACCATACGGTGCAAAATTATATATTTTATAAGGAATGAAATTGGGTATATATTTTGTAGTAAGCAAAATATTATATTTTGTGGTGTACAAAAATATTATATTTTGTGGTGAGAAAAATTATATCACTTTACAATTTATATTATAAAATTTTGAGGTATTATTACAAAAAATTATATAATTTTTTTGGGGAAATCAATTTTTGGGGAAGTGAACCCACGTGGGGGTTGTTCCCCACGCCTTCTCATTTTCTCTTCTTTTCTTCTTTTCTTTTGAGCAGAGAGCTCCGCTCTCTTTCTCCTCACCGTCTCTCTCTCTCTCTCTCTCTCTCTCTCTCTCTCTTTACCTACATTGTTGGCTCAACCTTTGAGCTTCAAATGTGAGTCCTTAGAGTGAGATTTTACAAAAGTTTTGTAAATAAAAGTTGGAGAGCTCATTGTGTTCTTCGCAATAGTGGTCTTGGATTCATAATGGGGTGATATTTACATTTTCAGGTTTGCTTTTTTTCATATTTGAGGTAGGGACTTTCTTCATATTATTCCATTAAGGCTATGTTAGGGATATTTTTTAAAAAATATAGCATTATAGGAGGCTTTGTATGTATGTATTTCTTGGATTTTTGTATGGTTAATTTTTGGAAGAAAAATTATGTGAAATGTTAAGAATATTGATATTTTGAACATGATTTGGGAGAATAATCTTGTGTTGATAATTTTGTAATAAAAAAAATCCGAAAATAAAAATTTAAAAGTTGTGTGTGTTGTATCAACATCATAGTATGATTAGATAATTTATTTTGAGAAATATAAAGTTGAAATATATATATATTTTTTTCATCTTTGATGTGGGAATTTATTTTTGAGAAAAAAATAAATTGATATTGATGAATATTGTATAAATTGTTAAGTTGAGATTATAGAGTTTCTTTGGGATAAAAAACTCTAAAAGTGTTATATTCATAATATTTTATGGAAGGGATATGTTGATGATTTAGTTGTGTTCATTTTTGTGAAGATGAAAATGTGAGACGTAGACTTTTGAACTTACAACCTTGAAAATATGTTGATTTATTAATTTTAGAAAAGTTGTGAAATTGATAATTGTAGAGATTTAGGGAAAATTGACTAGGCATGAAATGTGGGTGTATTTGAGAGATGAGGCATGTGAAGTTATGTTTGGTGTTATTAATTTGGAAGATGGTGAATATAATGAACTTATTAAATTGATGAATTAAATTAGTTTAGTTAATATTTTAAATCCTTCGTAATTAAAGCGGTGTTATTGGGTTTAATTACTAACTTTTAATATTATGAGATTAAAGGTGACGAAGTTGACCAAGTATGAGATAATTGAATGGTTTTGGCGGCCTTTGACAAGAAAAGAAAGAATATGATTTTAGCTCATTTGGAGCAAATGGACGAATTGGTTAAAAGCAAGAATGAGTTATCAAAATTTTTATTTATTTATTTATTTTCTTTGGTTTAAATCGATGGGGTTGATGTTGATAATTGGAAAGTGAACACCGTGTTATATTTTATAATTATAGTCAAGAGAAGATTTTGATTAAATTGATTAAGTGTTGCAATATTCACTTATGCTTATGAGAATTATGATTGAACTCATGAGAAAAATGGAAATTTAATTCTATTTAATGTTTGGGAAGGAGAGGAGTTTTTGGAAAGATTGTAATTACATTTCATTGATAAAATATATGAGTTAGAAATTGATGAAACCTTGAACTCGCTTTGGTGTCAAATGTTATTGCTATTGATGAACCTATTGTTTAAAAGTTTTGGTTTTGGTAACTGGTAGAGGATTACCATATTGGTATTTAAATGAGGAGATTCTTGGAAAGGTAAGAAAATGTTTGATTTTGGAAGTTTGTTTTATATAAAGAATATTGTTGAATTGTCCTGAAAAGGCTAAGTTGGAAATTGTTGATTTATATGTGGTAAATACATGAACATTGACATTATTATATTATCTCTTGGGATTGTATCATGATATTACATTGATAGAGATATGGAAATTGATCACAATGGAGCATTGTGTAGTGGAATAGAAATTCAAACTATTCTAATGCATTATTACATATTGCATTGCCATCCCATTTCATTATTGTCATGGATTTTTGTTAGACTTATTTATTTTGATGATTTATTTAATTATGTTTTAATTTATTTGAAAGAGAAAAATAGAATCCAAAATTTATTTTGATGATTTATTTAATTTTAATTTATTTGAAAAAGAAAAATAGAATCCAAAATTTCTTTTGATAATTTATTTAATTATGTTTTAATAGAATCCAAAATTTATTTTGATGATTTATTTAAATTATGTTTTAATTTATTTGAAAGAGAAAAATATAATCAAAATTTATTTTGTCCCATTATTTCTCACCTAAACTTTTATCCTAAATATTGTTTGAATGTATTTAATATTTGCTTAAATCAGGAGTTCGTTTCAACCCAAAAATAATGCCCAAACCAGAAGTTCAAACAGCCCAAAACAAAGATTCAAACAACCCAGCACAGCACCAGGCCAAAAGGTTCGAGTGGAAGATATTCAAATTAGTAATGATGGAGTGGAAGATATTCAAATTAGTAATGATGGAGTACAACGGCTATAAACGGCTATAAGTTTCATTATATATACCAAAGCCTCTAATGTAAACAAGTTACAAAAAAAAAAACAACCAGAAAATATTCTTTGATCATAATCACTCACATCTATTCTCTGAAAAATTCTCTAAGAAGTGTTCTTCAATTTTTGTTTACATCCTCTTTCAGAAATTATACATTGAGACATATAACTTTAAGCCCATCTTTCCTATGTGAGGTTTACAGAAAAACCAGAGCTTCATTTTTATATCTATCTTTGAGAGATAATTCTTATAACTTTCTGTGAAAGAAAAAACACATTTTTTTCAACCTTGTAAGAGTGTAGTACACTCAGTGTTCTTGACTTAGAAAGTCTGTGTAAAATCTGTAGAGGATTGTTCCATCTGTGAAAAGGTTGCTAGCACCCTGTGAAGCTAGAGTATAGTGGAACATCTCAAGTGAAGCTTGAGGAGTGGACATAGGCCGAGTTGAAGCCGAACCACTATAAATTTGTTTGTCTCTCTCTCCCTTATCTCTTTATTTTATTTAAATTGTCATAACTATATTTCACATTTTCACTGTGCTAAAATCATTAACTCACATAGTTGTTAGAACACTTGTTTTAATTATTTTTATTTCATTAATTATATTTATCTATTGTGCTAGTCATAATTTTTATTAGGGTATTATTATTTTTATTTGTAAAACCCTAATTCACCCCCTCTCTTAGGTTGTCTTTTGGATAACAATTTTGAATTATAATAAACAAGATCATTTGGATTTGATTTGGGTAAATACGTTGGTAAGTCTGGATAGGGGGTGTAGTTTGATATTGGTTAAGTTGGCCTCAGTGTCCATGGTGAAAGACTGAAAACACGTGCGGAGGAGGTACCACGTGCCTTCCGGTAAGAGACCGGTAAAGTGGGGATTTGGTAGTGCTTGATATGCCTACTTGCAAACACTGTCCTAGGGATTACTTGAGTCGTATTTACCACCTTGAAGATGTATTGAAATTGTTGGATTATTGTGTTTTAAATTGGCATTGTGCACGAGATTTTCAAAATATGAGAAAAATATTTTGAGCATGGCATAACATATTCATTCATCTCATAAGATTGTATAAAAATATATTTGGTGCTTAGTTAGATGCCATTATGAATTTGTTTAATTATTTGATTCAATTGACAATAGAGTAATTGAATAAATTGAAAGGGATGTCTTGTGGCTACTGAAGCATGTTTATTTATTTAAGTTAACTTGTTGTGGTTAATGTAATAAAATCATGTGGTTTTTGACATGATATGATTTCACGTATATGTATGAGTATCTTTATACTCGCATATCTTCTAATGTTATAATATGAGATTGTTTGGTGAGCTAGTGGTTGCTCACCCCCTACCTGTACATGTGTATAGGGAATGCTTTTCGGATTTGAAGATCAAACAATGGGTTTTACTATTTCATGAGTGTAATGTAGTAATGGATTGTATTACTTCATTTGTTTATTTGGCTGAATGCTATTTTTTTGTAAAGAGTAGTGTCATCTTTTTTATTGTAAGCCTCAGGACATTTGTATGTAAATGTCATTGTTGTATAACGAGAGGAAACATGTATATTTAGTTATTCATCATTTCATCCAAGGATGAATTGTCATTTGTCAATGGACTTAATTAATGAATATTGGTAATGTTATCCGAGCAATAAAATACGGGGCATGACATGCATGGAGTTCGCTCATCTGATAATTGCTACGGGATTATTACCACTAATGATCTTACTTGTCACTCAGCCGTCATTAGTAACATTGACCTGTGGCATCAAAGATTAGGCCACATGAATTTCAAAGATCTAACTAAGATTGCCAACAAAGAGCTTGTGAGAGGAGTACCCAAAATGGATAAGAATGTGAACCATGTGTGTGGTCTATGTCAACTTAGGAAGCAAACTCATGCTCCTCATAAAAAGGTGAACAATTTCACAACCAAACGTCCTCTTGAATTGGTTTATATGGATCTTATGGGACCCACTTGCATTGAAAGCATTGGAGGTAAAAGATACATCTTTTTAACTGTTGATGATTATATTCGTTTTTCATGGGTAAATTTTTTAAGAGAAAAATCTGATACGTTTGATGCTTTCCAGGCCTTAGTCCTTAAAATCCAAAATGAACATGGTGTTTCTATTGGACGTATCATAAGAATCCAAACTGATCATGGTTGTAAGTTTGAAAATAGTTCGTTTTCGGATTTTGTGATATGCATGGAATTAAGCATGAATTTTCTACACCAATTACTCCACAACAAAATGGAGTTGTTAAGAGGAAGAATAGGGTTGTTCAAGAGATGGCTAGGGTCATGCTTCTTAGTAAGAAAGTTCCTCCAAAGTTTTGGGCTGAAGCCTTAAATACCGTTGTTTATGTTGTAAATCGTGTGTATTCAAGGCCCGACACTTTACAAACTCCATATGAATTGTGGAGGGGATTGAAACCTAATGTAAAATACTTCAAAACTTTTGGGAGTAAATGTTACATTTTCAAAGATAGGTCTCGCCTTTGGGCAAATTTGACTCCCGAAGTGATGAAGGTATTTTTCTAAGGTATTCAACCTCTAGTAGAGCTTTTTATGTCTATAACCTACATACTTTGTCTTTAATGGAATCGATTAATGTGGTTATAAATGACGCAGGTTCTCCTAGTTCAGAGTTAAATGAGGAAGAAAATGGCGAGTTTACAATCTTGGATACTGAACCAAAAAATCAAGGAGAAGTAGAGGACCAAGCTCAAGAAGGTGAGCCAGCACCAACTTCTAAGGTAAGTCTGAGTCCAAAGAGTGCACAAAGAGACACCACTTCTGATGCTCCTGTCACTACAAGTCCAGAATTCAAACCATCAGCAAGGGTGAAACTGAATCATCCAACTCAATAGGTGATTGGAAGTTTCTCAGATTAAATGAAAACCTGAAGACAAATTTGGGAAGACGTATCTTATATGTGTTATGTTTCCTTAATTGAACCTAAGAATATAAAAGAGGCCTTACTAGATGATAGTTGGGTCAATGCAATGCATGAAAAGTTAGGTCAATTTGAACATAACAAAGTTTGGACTCTTGTTCCCAGACCTAGACACATGAATATGATAGGTACCAAGTGGGTCTTTAAAAATAAATCTGATGAGAATGGTACTGTGGTTAGAAATAAAGCTAGGTTGGTTGCTCAAGGCTATACTCAAGTAGAGGGTGTTAACTATGATGAGACGTTTGCTCCAGTTACACGTCTTGAATCTATTCATATTTTACTTGGTGTTGCGTGCTTTCTTGGTTTCAAATTGTTTCAAATGGAAGTGAAAAGTGCCTTTTTGAATGGGTACTTGAAAAAAGAGGCTTATGTTGAGCAACCAAAAGGGTTTGAGGACCCAAAATGTCCAAACCATGTTTACAAGTTAGACAGGGCTTTGTATGGATTAAAACAAGCCCCTCGGGCTTGGTATGATAGACTTACTACATTTCTTCTTAATAATGATTTTCAAAGGAGTAGTGTGGACAAGACTTTATTTGTGAAACATACGGGTGTGTTTGGTTTGTATTTGTAGAGTAGTTTTTGAGATAAAAAGTACGAAAACTTGTTTGGTTTGCCTTTTTTCAGAAACGGTTTTGGAAAATTATTTTGGGGAGAGAGTTTTAAAAAAAGTGATTGATTTGATGTGTATAAGAGAGAGAGAGAGAGAGAGAGAGAGAGAGAGTGATTTTGGAAAGTAGGTAACCAAACAACATTTTGAGATATTTTTCGGAAAAATTTGTTTGGTTTGATTACTCTTAAAAATTTATTTGTAGAGAATTTTTCCCAAAATTTTTTTTGAAAAACAAACCAAACAAGGCCACTAAGTCTCATATCTTTGTTGCTCAGATTTATGTTGATGATATTGTGTTTGGATCCACTATTGATCATCTTGTGAAATATTTTTTAGATTGCATGACACATGAGTTTGAAATGAGCATGATAGGAGAGTTGTCTTATTTCTTAGGTCTTCAAATTAAATAGTCTCTTTCGGATATGTTTGTTTCTTAGACTAAGTATACCAAAAACCTTGTGTCAAAGTTCGGTCTAGAGTCGGCCAAACATGCTCGTACTCCCATGAGCACCAGTCTTCACCTTTCCAAAGATTCATCTAGTACTGATGTTGATCTTACCCTTTATAGGAGTATGATAAGGAGCCTTTTTTACCTCATAGCCAGTCGAATTGACATTGCATTTAGTGTAGGTGTTTGTGCCTGTTACCAAGCTAGTCCTAAAGAGTCTCATCTTCTTGCGATCAAACGCATCATTAAGTATGTTAATGGGATACTGGGGTTTGGGGTTTGGTTTTCTACCGACACTACAGCCGAAATTACTGGCTTTTCTGATGCCGACTGGACAGGGTGTGATGATGATAAGAAGAGTACTTCTGGGGGGTGTTTTTACCTTGGGAATATTCTGGTTGCATGGCATAGCAAAAAGCAAAATGCTATTTCTCTCTTGACCGCTGAGGCCGAGTACATTGCTGCAGGAAGTTGTTGTGCACAAATGTTATGGATGAAGCAAATGCTTCGTGATTATGATATAGACCAGGACACTCTCACCCTTTTCTGTGATAACACAAGTGCCATTAACATTTTTAAAAATCCTGTCCAACACTCTCGCACCAAACACATTGACATTTGTCATCATTTTATTCGAGAGTTAGTGGAAGAGGGCCTTGTGGTTCTTGAACATATACCCACTGAGCATAAAAAGATGATATTTTTACAAAGCCCCTTGATCTTCTTAGGTTTGAGTTCCTTAGAAAAACCTTGGGTGTAGTGCTCAGTCACTAGAGTGGGTGAGAGTGATCGACTTTATGTGTACTTGGATGCTATAATCTCATTGTCATTGATTTTGTCATCTCTACATTTAGACTCATATGAGCACATCTCATGCTGCTTGCAAGATTTCATTCTTCTTTGTTCATAGCTCATTCTGAATGCCCAGGCTCATTGACTTTATGATCTCATTCTGTACACATTCTTGAGATAAGCTGTTGTAGGGGTTTTCGCACAAGTGATCAAAGTTCTCTATGGATCTCTAACAGTGTCACTTATACATTTTCAAAGGAATTGACCTATACTGGCATATCATGGGTGATGTTGAGTCTCTTAACCATCTACCATTTTTTTTCACTTCTAAGGTTCCTCCCTCGGTTCATTGAAGCCTGGGCATTAGGAAAAGGCTACCTCAGAGGCACCAACCAAGCCATCTTTATTGATTTCATGCTTTTCTGGTTTGGTCTCCATACTTTTGAACGTGCATGCCACCAGTGAGTGCCCACAAGCAAGAAAAGTTTAAATAAAAAAGAAAAAAAAAAGGGGACTCATTGATTGAGGGGAGAGCCTTCGCGTTTACTCAACAAATGCCCCTTGACTTCTGGTGGTTTGACTTTTCTCAGTGGTGTTTAGTTACTCTTGTCGGAGGTCCAGCCATCTGATCACTACGAGGATTAACTCTAGCTCTGTGGCCTCTCAAGGATTGCACTCACACACACATTCTTTATGTGAGCTCTCATGTTTTTCTTTGAGTTGTGAATTCCCATGATCTGACTTGCTCATGTTATTGTGCTTCATGATGTCAAAATTGCGAGTTTGCGGGCTTCATGGTTTGTGGATTATCCCATCCTAGTGTCTCATACTTGCTAGTGTGCTCACTTCCTTTTGTTTCAGGTCCCACTTGATAGTGTGAGCTGGTTTTATCTGCTCAGAAGGGTGTTTTTTTAGCCTTTGGTGATTTTTCTTATTCGCTCAAGTGGACATTGTAGCGCTCGAGCGCGTTTTTACTTCATTCAATAATTTTGCAGCGTGTGGTTGATTCTGAGAGCAGGTTTTTTATGCTCGAGTGTCTGTTTCTTCGCTTGAGCGGAGAGACGCGCATAAGTGAGTCCACTTAAGCATTGAGTCTCACGCTCGAGCGGTAAGCCCTAGTATAAATTATATCACCCGTTGTTTCAAACTCTATTTTCTCCTCTTTTTACGATTCTCTCTCTCTCTCTCTCTCTCTCTCTCTCTCTCTCTCTCCCCCCCCTAGGGCTTCGATTGCGATTAGCTTGGGCTTTGATTTGATCATCCCTCTTCTTTTTCCTCCACTGATTCATCTCAGGTAAGTTTCTCACCCCAATTTTTTTATTTTTCTTTACTCTCTCTCTCTCTCTCTCGCGATATGTTTTTGGGGTTTGTTTAATACTTGTGCTTTGATTTGTTTTATTTTTTATTTTTTTATCTTGTGTGACTTAGTTGGTGTTGGTTTTGTGTCTAATTCACTTGATTCACACACTTCCACAGAGGGTATTAAGCTTGTTTGGTGATTCACATGCTTCATTCACTTGGTTCGACTTTCTCTCAGTCGTGGTTTTAATTCTTCTCACCTGTGTGCATCTCTCACACTACTGTATTGTTCTACATTTGTTGGTCTCATGTTTTGGGTATTGATTTTATTTCATTGAATTTTTGTCTAACTTGGTTTTTGGTTACTAATTTTTTTTTCTTAACTGTTTTTGGATTTGGTTTTGGGGGGTGTTCAGTTTGGTTAGTGTATGTTTTGACCTTGGGTTAGCTATGTCCACTGCCAAACGTAGGAAGTCTACAGTCTCTCGCTCCTCGTATAACACCAATAGATTTTCTTCCACAGATAAAGCCAAGTCTTTTAGAGGGTCTTTCTCCTCTAGGACAGTTCATCTAGAGCGTCATGTCCAGCCCAACACCTTTGAGTCCATTCCCATTCGACCATTGTTTAATCCGTTAGGGGGTGACTTAGTTCTGTCTTTCTCCGGCCGCCACAACCTTGACTGGGTCCACGAGTTTTATTGTAACATTGAGGGTATTGATGATATTGGCCCTTCCTTCCAGACCTGGGTTCAGTCTAAGTCTGTCACTGTTACCCCTGATCTTATTAGAGAGCTCTTAGGCATCGACCGTGTTTTTTCGGAGCACTATCCTTTCCCTATCCGACCCACATGTCATTTCAACGAGGTGGCCACTGCCTTTTGTGGTACGCCTCGTAGTTGGGTCAAGGGTGCTCTGATTAAACAGTTTGAACTCCTTCCCCAGTTTCATTTGCTCAATCTTATTGTTTGTACAAATATCATAGTCACCACTCATTGTTCTAAAATCAATCAAGAACAAGGTTTTGTTCTCTTCTACATAGCTTGCCATCTCTCCATCAATCTTGCCACCCTTATTCTTTGCAAAATGATTGTTGTTCTTGGGAACAAACAGTTAGGGTTGCCCTATTGTTGTCTGATCAACCGTCTTCTGTCTAGACTTGAGGTCTCGGTTTATGAGAATGATGAGTATGCCACTCCCATTAAACCCTTTACTAAGAAAACCGTGCCTCAAAGTCGTGCGCATGTTAAGGGGGAGTCGTCTAGGGCAGGTCTTTCTTCTATAGGTGATGCTGATCTTATGGCAGAGGAGGCTGAGATTGATATAGCCATAGCAGGCGCAGAGGAGCCAGATGTAGCTCCTTGGACTATGCATGACCAGCTTTGCCACTTTGAGCAGTCCATGACTCAGCGGTTGGTTCACATGGATGCCCATCTAGATCCTTTCGATGGTCGGCTTGGCCATTTTGAGCAGTCAGCTGCCTAGACCACTCTTGGTTGTTGATTTTGGATATTTTTGCCTGTGGTTGTTATTTTTGGATATTTTTGCGTACTGGTTTGTACATGTTGGACACAGACACACATATCTTTGGATTATGGATTATG
Source organism: Camellia granthamiana (assembly GCA_036172215.1). NCBI lineage: Eukaryota > Viridiplantae > Streptophyta > Magnoliopsida > Ericales > Theaceae > Camellia > Camellia granthamiana. The sequence goes on along the minus strand of CM069908.1, from coordinate 94,717,640 downwards.
AGATATCTTGGATCTTGGAAATGCGAAGGTTGTGGGTTTTTGTTGTTGTTGTTGTTTTTTTTTTTTTTTCATGCATTATTTCTATTTGTATCTTATCTCGTTCCACAGTTTTTGTTTTCTTTTTTGGTATTTGGTCATTCCACAGGTGGATTGTTCAACATGTTTCTCAGTGTTTCTCTATTAAATTGGCATTTGTGTTTTTGCAACTTTTTTTTTGTCTGATAGGTTGTGTTAGTGAGTGTGTCTAGTGCGTGTGTTTTTAAGAAAAATTATTAAAAACGTTTTGTCCGGGAATTAACAAAGGGGGAGATTGTTAGGTCCCTATTTGTTACCAATTCTGCAAACAAGCTCAGTTTAATAGAGTTGTAATTTTTCCTTGGTTTCGGTCTTCTCGCTCGAGCGGGAACATTTGCACTCGAGCGGAGTTTGCACCTTCTCAGTAGTTTGGCTTGTCTGCACAAATACTGGGAGGCGTGTTTTTGAGCTCGAGCGTGAGTTCCAGCGCTCGAGCGGAGACCTGTTTTATCGCACGCGTTTTAGTGACTCCGCTCGAGCGGCAAGTCCTACGCTCGAGCGGGGTACGCGGCCCATGTTTTCTATATATATGTGTTTAAGTCCGTTTTAGGTTTAAGGCTTCCAGATCTGTTTTGGGGGCTTTAGGGTTTTCCTTGGGGGCTATTTTGCTAGTTTTCCTTTGATGTTTGTTTGAGTATTAAACTCACATGGTTTGATAATTCACATCAAAGGGTTGTTTGAGTGATCATTTTCAAGAGTGTTCTTCTTTGGTGGAATCCAGAGATTTAAGCGTGGAGTGTTCGAAGGTGTTCGAAGCTGTGCGCAGTCGTTGAGTCGACATGGATGTTGTGGAATCAACATCAATCTAATCAATTTTGAGACGAAGGTTGCGGTGGAAGATATACAAAGCGTTGAAGACAAATTGACAGAGTTTGGGTAATTTGTTTAGGTATTTTGTATTCTTTCTTTCCTTTATAGTGGATTGATTTATGGCGTTTCGCCCGTGGTTTTTTAATCACAATTGGAGGTGCTCCAATAGTGACTTTTTCCACGTAAAAATCTATTTATTGTTTCTAAAACAATAATCTAAATTACTTTCGTATGTGCTTGATGATTTAGATTGTTAGTTTTAATTGTTTAGGAGTTGGCACAATTAAATCTTGATCTAATCACGAATCACTTAGGTTTGTCACTTCCAATTATGCAAACTTTACCCCTAGAAAGGAAGAATTTTTAAGAGAAGTATCACTAAAACCAATAAGTAATACAAGATATTTATTAGGTTTTGATTGTGCTACAAATACAAGTGAGATAATAAAACAATGAAAGACAGGTATGCACCATGTCCTAAATATCCATAGCAGCAATTGAAGCACGCAAACTTTTCTAAATTATATAGACCATAGCGTCACGGGTATAGTAGCAAATTGGTACAATAACTTGAGAGAAAGTGATAGAGAAAATTAACAATAGAAACTATCTCAGAAGGTATGTTAAATTTATTTATAAAATATATTAAAGATGAATTCATAGGAAAAGAGTGGGATGATGATAAAAGAAAACGAGAATGGGTCAAAAAACTAAGTAATATAAAAATATGTAATATTAAATATGTAGAAAATTATATATGCGAATACTCCTATTACTATTATCAAATATGTAGAAATAAAATTCATTTTAACTATATTTTTTTTTCATAAATTGCCATATCCAATAAATGTTAATATAGAAGAAAAACATGAAAAATAGTTAAAAGAATTAGAAGATGCCACAAGCGATACTTTTGATCATAGGATTAGATATCTAAGAGAATAGATAGAACAAGAATGCATGAAAATCAAACAAATAAAGAAAAATGAAAAAAAAATAATATTTACATTGCTGGCCAACATATAATTCATAGGGATGTGAGCCTTCAAGAAGAAAAACATACAATAAGAAGGGGCAAAAAAAACATTTTATAAAAGAAAAAGTTCTAATAACCAAAGAAGAGAAAAATATATAAGAAAATATTATAAAAAAACCCTATAATTTCAACAAAGGAAGAAGATTTTTTAGAAAAATAATTATTGCCCAGAAGGAAAAAGACTTGTAAATGTTGGACATGTGAAAAACTAGGTCACTTTGCTAATCAATGCAGAAATAAGAAGAATAATAAAATAATAGAAGCTTTAGGAAGCTTGGATTATGTAGAATTATAGGAAGAAGTATTAGAATTGGTTCTAGAAAATAATAACTGAATAATTTAATTAATTAAAGAAGAAATAGAAATAGAAGATGAAGATTATAGCAATATTGATGAAGAATTCATATTTATGATGAATGAAGAAATAAGTATAGAGAACTTAAAAGGAGAACAATTTATTATAAAAAATTCTCAAAAATAAGAAATTAAAAAAGATTGGATATTACCAATAATACGAAATAATGAAATATATCAAAAATAATATTTAAATTAAAAAGTAAATATATATGTGAAAGAATGGAATGAGATATTGAAATTAAAAATTGTGAATATGATGTAGGAGAAATAAATTTAATAAATTATGAAAATATATTAGAAAATAATAAGGATAATAAGTACAAATATATGCATGTATGGGGGTGTACAAATACAAATTACACCGTTGTTTGATAAAGCAAGATATAGATATATATGCATTTTTTGTGATATTAGATAACGAAATTTTGGATAATCAGTGGAATAAAAAGTAATCTATGTGGAGGACCATTAGGATTTAATTGTAGACTAGGATATTATATTAGTCTAAAAGATGGATTCATAAGATTTTTAACATTAAAAATAAAAATAGTAGTAATTGATATGCATGAAACCACCTATCCATTAAGGATATTTTGGAAAATAATATATAAGTTAGATAATACCATAGATTCTAAAATGTAACATAAAATTATAGAAGCAAATAAAGTCGAATTTCCTAATGGAACACTAACAAATAGAATTACACCTAAAAGAATAAATCCTAATGAGATTAAGTTAGATAATTGATGGATAACAAATTTTAATAATCCTAAAAATATACAAAGAGCAAAAATATAAATAAAATTATAATACCAGAAATATTAAAATAGAAGCTCCTAGCACCTTAGAAAATAATGACGAAATGGATAATGTAAGTATATCATCAGAAAGACACTCTATATAGCGATCCCGGTTTTCCTCTCATTGTTTATTGTTTTTCGGACTCGGTTCCGTGGATGGTTGTTGTTGTCTGTGTTGTATTTTCGTCCTTTAACTCTTTGAATTTGAGTCTAGAATTGTCTTGAGCGTGTTTCAAACAGGTTGGTTGAGCTTTTGTCCCAACTCTTGTTGCCTAGATTTTTAGTGATCCGCTCGAGCGGGTCTCATTGCGCTCGAGCGGAGTTTGCATACCTTCAGTAGTTTGTCTGTCTGCAAAAATACTGCAGATGTGTTTTTCACGGTCGAGCGGATTTCTTTACGCTCAAGCGGGTCACGCTCGAGCGGGTATCCTTGCGCTCGAGCGGGTGTCCGATGTCTGTGAGAATATTGGAAGAGTGTAATCTACGCTCGAGCGGGTGTTCCTTTGCGCTCGAGCGGGTGGAGTTTTGCAGTTGTGTCTTGGCGCTCGAGCGGGTATACTTGAGCTCGAGCCGGTCCAGTTTTTGTGTTTGATGCTCGAGCGTCCTTTCTCCGCTCGAGCGGGTCATACGTATATCAGATCTGGACTGCGTTATTTCAGATCACTTTTCACTCACTCTCTCTCTCTCTCTCTCTTACTTTTCAAAAACCTATTATGAGAGTTTCTCTCCCTACATTTCACCTTCTCTCTAGGGTTTGATCTAGTTTGAGTGATCTTCCACCCTAGTGTCCTTGTAAAAAGCGTGGAGCTTTGCTTGATCTTCATTTGGATCCGAAAATCATTGAGTTTGGAACACATTCGAGTTTCTCATTTTCTCCATTGGGTCTCATCTTTTGAGGTAGGGATTCTCCTTGTCCTTTTTCAATACTCCGTCTATAGATAGATATGTGATAGCTTTGTATTGCATGAAAATCATAGCCTTGTTGGATTTGTTTGAAAATCATGAGAGGGAACCTAGGGTTGGTTGTTTGAGAATGGGTTTATTATCATTGTTTGTTGTTTGGGTAAAAATTGGAGAGCAATCTAGCATGTTATTGTTGAAAGAAGAGAAAACCCTAAATTGTATTTTGATTTGATTTGATAAATTAAAATGGAATATGGTTGAGCAATGTTTGTGATTTACCATTGTTAATGTGGGTTGTGTAAAAGTGTTAACGGTTAAGGGTTTAACTATGGCAGTGGGATTATTTTGAAATGAATGTAGTGGACTAATATGAGTTATGACTTTATTATCCATGGAATTGGTTTGTGAAAATGAAAAGAATGAAATTGGTTTTGTGTATCGGGAAAAGTGTTTTGGAATAAATGGCAGAATATCTTGGCTTGGAAAATTATGAAAGTTGATCTTGAAAATGAAAAGTGAAATGTTAACTCTATGTGAGTCATGGAAAATAGATATGAGAATTGAACTATTGTATTATGAGTGTTGAATACACACATTTGGGGTTTTTATCTTTAATTATCGTATCAGTGTCGTTGTTGGGTTTAAGATTGTTTGAGAGTTGAGTCTCTTTTAATAGATGTACTGAATACATGCATCTAGAGGTTTTGTCCTTGGTCATCGGTGGAGGATGACATTGTTGTGTTGAATCGTTGTGTATACATTACACTTGTGTTGGTTGAACATTGTTGAATAGTTTATGTGTATGTATTACACTGGTTGGTTGAGCTTTATTATATTGAGATGGTTGGTGTCATATACCGCGCTTAGAATGAGGGGTACCATTACCTTCCAGCTAGCGCCTGGAGAATGTGGACGAGGTACCATTACCTTCCAGCTTGTGTCTGGAGAATGTGGACGAGGTACCAGTACCTTCCAGCTTGTGTCTGGAGAATGTGGCTAGTCATTCGATCGTAAGGTGTATCCTTAACTTACCGTGCTTATGGCAGGTAGAGTAGAGCTTTTATCATCATTGTCTCAGTGTATCTGAGTTCGTGTTAAGTTACGATGGTTACGGTTTTGAAAGGCCAAGTTGCCTTATTTGTTGATTATATACATGTTGATGATTTGTTATTTCCTTTTTTACTAAAGACATGCATGTATAGATGTGAATATGTTTTGAAAAAGGGAAGTTGGTTGTAAGAACGGAAAATGGGGGAAAGTAATAGGCTTGGTGAAACTGTTTTCTAGAATTGTTATTGAAATAAAAGTTTGGGAAAGAGGGGTAATGAAAAGAAAAGAAAGGTGAATCGGTTTCAGTGTTGAATGAAATAACTGATTTTGAGAAAAGTTCATACATATGTATATTTTGTATAAACTGTCACATTACTATTCTAGTATGAGATCGGGCATTCATGATCATTGCTATCTGTAAGTTGTTATTGTTGAGGAGCATGTTGAGATCCCTACTAGACTATATGTTCATCCCACGTTGTTGAATCTTTTTCAGGTGTTAATCAGGATGTGCTACAAGATTTTGGATCTCCATATTTGTCGGCCACGGGGCCTGTTTTGTGTTGGCGGAATGCCATTGATGTAAAAGGGTTAAACCATTTCTTTCGTCTTTAATGATGTAAGCCTACGGGCAGTATATTTAGCATGCTCATGTTGTATTTAATTTGCATTCGGATGAGAGAATTGTTATTTAATTCTACTAGACGAACATTTGAGTTTATTTCTGCATATTATCTCTGAACTTGAATTAAAATAATGAATTCGGTAATGATTTCGAGTAATAAAAAGTAGGGCATGACACTCTATAGATAATTCTGGTATACAATCCAGTAGAAGTTCAGTTAATAAAAGAATAATATGATATAAAACTACGAGTGTGCCAGTATATGAAGATGAGGAAAATCTTATGACTTGGACAAAGGAAGATGAAGAAGAAGAACAGAAGGAGTATGACACATTCGTAAAAAGATATAGCAAAAAGAGTGAAGAAAATAAAATGGCACTAGGATATACTAATGTTAATAGCATATATATACCTATAAAATTATGCATAGAGAGATTTAATACTTACAAACTATGTGCTTACTTAGATAGTGGATGTTCGGTGTGTTTTAGAAAAAGAAAACTCTTTCCTAAATATATGTGGAAAAAGAAAAATCCATTATTAATCGTTCGAATAGCTAATAATAGCACAATGACCCATAATAACGCTATAGAAAACTTGGTTATAGAAATTAATTTCATTGCCTTTATCATTTCCAAACTTTCAACGATTATATAGTCGTTGTACTCAAATGTTACACTCTGTCATCTTTACAAATAACACTAAACATGTTGAAGTCTTAAAACTAAAAACAGCTATTACACATCATAATATTGACTTCGTCCGCATCAAACGTGGTGAGGAGGTAATCTCTCCAACTGGGTGTGAAACTACACTAAGTATTAAATAAATTAGTATTCAGGAAGAAATTCAAAAAGAGCAATGCGAAAGATGCAAAAATTTATATAGCGACAATCCCTTAAAATTTTGGCACAAAGATAAAAGTATAGCTAAATTAGACCTAATCGACCATAATAACATAATTAGAGTAAAACAAACGATATATACTTATAATGATATAGAGGAATTCAGGAAAAAAAAATTAAAAAAAGAAGAAGAAGAAAGAAAGAGAAGATCTTAAACGAAAATGACTAATTAGAGATAGTAATAGTCCACATAGTAATCCAACATTTATGGTTATAAATCATGATGAAATAAAAAGAGGAAAAGTTAGAATAGTAATAAACTAAAAAAATGAAATAAAATTAAATGATAATACCAAAAGAGATGATTATTTTATTCCAAATAAACAAGTCCTTTTTAATAGAATACATGGTGTCTAAAATGGACTGTAAAAGTAGATATTGATAAATCAAAAAGAATAACAACTTTTAGTATCCCACAAGAACACTATGAATGGCTTGTAATGCCATTTGGATTAAAAAATGCATCTTAAATATTACAAAGAAAAATGGATAATATTTTTAAAGAACTAAATAATATCTGTCTCGTATATATAGATGATATTTTAATTTTCTCTAGATCCATAGAACAACATAGAATAGATATCAAAATAATAACATAAAAATATGAGGAACATGAAATAGTTTTAGGTGAAAAGAAATGTGTGTATGAACAAAAGGAAATAGAATTTTTAGGATTTGAAATCAAGACAGGATCAATAAAAATGCGAAGTCATATTCTCGAAAAAAACTAATAAATTTCCTGATAAAATCACGGATAGAAAATTATTAGAAAGATTTTAGGATATTTAACTTATACCTAAGATTTTATAGCTAAAATAAGAAAACCTTTATAAAAGAAACTAAAAAGGATGAGAGTTGGACTTGGAACTTAGCCAACTCCACTTTAGTAAAATCCTTAAAAAAAAAAGTATAAGAATTACCTGCCCTAACTCTTCCTGATGAAAATGATGAGCTAGTGCTAGAAACAAATGAAGGTAACAATCATTGGAGTGCGATATTAATATTAAAGGAAAATAATTAGCTATGTAGGTATTGTAGTGGAAGTTTTAATCAAGCTGAATGTCATTATCCATCATGGAAAGAAAATTATTAGCCATAATAAAAGGAATAGAAAAGTTTTTAATAATTTTTGCTCCAAAACTGCTTTTAATAAGAACTGATTGCAAAGGCCTACTAGATTTTGTAAAAAAGAATTTATCTAACATGCAAGTGCAATGAAGGTTTTTAAAATGGAAAATCTGATTAAAACAATTTACCTTTGATATAAAACATATTAATAGTAGTAAAAATAGTTTGGTTGATACTATAACTCGAGAACTTGTAGATGGCTTCCACATCTACAAGACTCACACCACCAAAGAAGGAAACACTCCTGACAGAGACTCAAGAAGTGCTGAACTTGGTGCCACATGACAGCGTTGAAATTATTAGAAAAATGCAGGAAGCAGAAAAGAGCCATTCTGTGAACGAGCTCATTAGGACCACCCATTTAGTTGCGAAAACCTTTTTACGATTAGAAATTTTATATTTGTTTCTTCAGCTCCCTTACGATATCCAAAATAAAATAAGAGAATGTACTTTCATTTAGTTATTTATGAAATGGTACGAAGAAAGTGTCACCCATATGGGAATTCAATGATGCGACTTTCACGGGCGGACAACCTTGTACAGTTATAGAATGTTAAAAGTTTCATTCAATCAAGACAAGGTCATCAGCCCAAAAGATCCTGTGGTTCAAATGTGTAAATTAGGAATAGCCAATACATTCGACATTCCACCTCATCTACAGAGTACCATATTCTCTCAGCTCACCAAATTTTAACAATTCATGTTCAAGAAAATTTATGAAGTCTATAAAGAATATCCAAGTATGGCGCCTATTACGTTTACAACTGCCCAAACGGAAGTAAATGATGGACATCTAAATACAACTCATTATCTGATAAAAGAAAAAAATAAGAATGACATAATCTCCTACAAATGCAATTGGTTCAAAGATTGGGATGAACCTTTTTATAATTGATCCAACAGAAGCAAGGGCAAGAGAGAGTTTTTCATAATATCTCACGAAACTACAGAATTAACAAGGGTTGGGTTCAAATTAGTTCATTATGGAAGGACCACCTTTGCAATAACACTATCCTTGTCGGAAAAAATAATTGTTCTAAGATTGCCTTATGAATCAGTATATGATTACTTGGAATAGGTAGATTCAGGGACATATTTATCTGAAAGAATATGTAAATTTTTGAAAAAATATTTAATGGAGCAAGATCTAAAAGAATGGGATGAATGTTTGAAGAATATGATGACAACTATGACTTTAGTGATATAATGGGTGATGAGGGGGTATGAAATATGGAGAATGCAATGGATCGACAAAGCTATGGGCAGATTTGCAAAACCAAGGGCTAAATAGTCTACACACCCATGTGACCACTCTATCAGCTTGTCTCTTTTTTCTCAATAACATGTGATCACCTGACCAAAACCACTTGTTTGTCTTTTGTTTATTTTCTATAAGCAATAAAATATAATATGTAAATTATTTTATGTTTATAAATTAGGTTGAAGTTTAGACTTCAAGTCCACAAGTGCCTATATAAAGGCCTTAAGGGAGAACAAAAAGGGATACAGATTACTTAGAGTATATTTGAAATTAAAAAAGAAGTCTGATTCTTAGGTCTTCTATGAACAAACAATACTCTGGTAATCTAACAGTTTACAAACACTCCTTTCTTAGTCAATTTTTTTCCAATAAATAAAAAAGTTTTTCATTTCCAGAAAAGAGTGTGTTACTACTGTATGTCAAGTTATTGATCTTAGGTCTCCTACATAATCAAAGAAACAGCTTCTGAAGTTACGGTTTGAGGTAGGAAATGAAACAGATCTGTCCTGAGCTTGATATAAAGAAGGAAAGGTTGAGGTTAGCCGCTTCTGTAAACTGGAAGCTTGACAACGATAGAGCTTTACGTTGCCTATGTTCAGGTAACGGTCAAAATCTTTAGATATTGTCCTTATTTTGGAAGTATAGTAGCCTAAAATCAAAACATCTTATAAATATAAACCATTTTTATGTTCAAGATCTGTTGTTAGATCGTAATCACGTAGTAATACTCATAGCAAACTGTCAACAACGACGTAATTTTTTACAAAATTTACTAAATACTAGTACTGCTAAGTATAAAGCACTAGAACATATAAAAGTTTTAGAGACCAATTTTTTTAGTCTCTAAAAGTGAAAATTTTGTTATAAAAGACATTTAAGGACCAATTTCTATTGTCTTGAGGATAGTCGCTAAAATGCAGTCCTAAAAAGTCAAAAATAAAGCTTTTAGTGACAAAATTTTAAAAATGCCGCTAATAAATACACTTTTAGGGACAAAATAATTTGGTCTCAAAATAATTTATTTTTTAAGACAAAAAATTTGGTCCCAAAAAGATAATAATTCATCACTAATATCTAATTTTTGTTCCTAAAAATATAATAACAACATTTTTCATAATCAATATATTTAGTTCCTAAAAAATAATTTGATTCCTAAATTTTGATTTCTAAAACTTTAATTTTTTTAGTGTAGAGTTTACTAAGAAAACAATTGCGAAAATAACATGAGATATTATTCTACCAACAACAACTAAATTTAATATAAAATATATATATTTAATAAATTATTATTTTCACATCACCGCCAGATCAAACAATCTACATCATTTGGGCCAATACATGAGATATTATCTTGGGCGATTTAGCACTACTTTTTCAGAAAATTGAAACAGAAAAGGTAGTATATTTTAAATGTAATAATTGTATTATCAAAAAAAAAATTAAATTAAATTCTCCAAAAAAGACTTATATTTTAAAATGGAAGAAGTATATACTAAAGACCTTATAAAATACTATAAATAATTTAAATTATTAAAACAAAACTTATAATGAATCTCACATATTTTCAAATTTTGTCAAATTTAAATTTAACTTCAAATTCTCTGAAAAGAAAAAGGATTCTTGGGACAAATGAAAGAAGATTCTCGAAGGCTCTTTACATAAATTTCTTGTTAGGCAAGGGACCATAGTTTGAATTTGATTTGATTTGTGAAATGGTGTGATGGACCCATCATTGTAAGTTCATAACAACCCAACATATCTTTACAGGGAATTCAACAAGGAGATTGCATGGGTATTTATTAGAAAAATGGGAAAAATTACATTTTAAAAGATAATAAAAAAAATAATTTTATTTTTACCGAGTGTAAAATTTTTTTTATATGAATAAGGTGGTGTTTGATAAAATTAAAAATTAAATACTAAATTTTTTAAGTTGAAAAATTATTTGATAAAAATTTAAGAGTTGAACTAAAAAGTGTTGCACTAAAACTGTCGTTTGATATGTATAAAATCAAATTTAAAATTTATTATTTTCATGTTATATATTTTAATTTTTATATTGTGACTGTGGTGGTAGTTGTGATGGTTGCAGTAGTAGTGGTAGTGGTCACAATAGTGGTGGTAGAGGTAACAATAGTAGTAGTAATAAAATGATGGTGGTACTTATAACAATAATAACAATGATAATAAAGGTGGTGGTAGTAGTGGTGGTGGTAGCAGTAGTAATTGTAGTGGCAGCGGCATGGTAGCGATGGTGGCACTAGCTGCAGCGATGGTGGTAGTAGTGAATTTATAATAATGTATATCAATACTTATGTTTAATATTTATAAATTTAAACAAAATTAAGTTTCATATAATTTAAATTTTTTGTGTTAAATTTTAGCCTATATTAAGAGGCACTAAAATTTTTAAGTGATATTAACTGTAGTTATCAAACAGGTTTAATTGAGTATCACTTAATAGATTTAGTTTTAAGTATTGAATCAGGTTATCAAACACTCCCCAAAGTCTACTATCTCAAACTTATCCACTCAGATTTTTTTTGGATAGGTAGTTGTGTGATGAAAATTAAATTTGTGCAATGTGAGGTTTATATGTAGAATAAATCTAAATAATTTATGAGTTGACAAGTTTAGATTCGTAATATTACTATTTTTATACAGTGCAAGTCTTTTTTTAAAATTTTTTTTTTTATACAAATCTTTTTGATACACCAAATTTATACTAAAATAATTTCACTTGCAATATAATTATCTTACAATTATCTCAATTTTTTTAAGCCCCGTTTGGGGAGTTAGGCTGGCAGTCAAAAAGTTAAAAAAATTATCATAAATTATCACATTGTATTCTTTACTTTTAAAAAAATTAATTAAAATTATCAATTTCTAAACAGGATTAAATAGACCCTCTTTCTATTTTCCTTTTTATTTTTATTTTTATTTTTATTGGGCCTATTTCCCGATTTAAATTGAAAGAAAGCGAGGTCCAACCAAACGTCGGATTACAGCTACACATGATTGCGATTTTATGACTCCCAACTCCTGTCTATCTGTCATATTTTGCGATGGTGTTATTACACGGCATTATAATGACCCACCACTTCATGTTTCAAGTCACTATCCTCCAATGCAATATCAAGATTTTCAAAGTTTTCTCTCCCCTTGTCTGGCATCAATTTTGTTAGTTATTTATTTTGTGATTTTCTTTTCAAATTTTACAAATTTTTTTTTTTTAATTTTGTTTTATAAGGTTTTCTAGAAGAGCAGTGCTACGTTTCAGGAAAAAAAAATCAGGAAAAGCTTCAGGAAATGGAGGAAGAGGAGGAAGAGGAGGAGGAGGAGGGGAGGAGGAGGAGGAGGAGGAGGAGGAACTGGAGGGGGCCATAAAAATAGAGGGAGGCGGAGGCGGAGGCGGGGCAGGGCGGAGGCGGGGCAGGGCAGAGGCGGAGGCGGGCCTGTGTAGACGACCGACGGCGGCTGCGACGATCGGCCGACGGCGGACGATCAGCCACCGAGTTCCTCCTCCTCCTCCTCCTCCTCCTCCTCCTCCTCCCCTCCTTCACCTCCTCCTCCTCCTCCTCCTCTACCATTTTCTCATTTTCCTGAAGGTTTTTCTGTTTTTTTTTTCCTGAAGCCTAGTCTTTTTGTTTCTAGAATAGAATACCCTAAATATTAGTGTCCATGACCACCCCTTCACATTAGTAAGACTCCATTACTAGTAATAAATTTATGAGTAAATTATATAAATTTATGAGTAAATTATATAAATTTAGAAAAAAATATACTGAATTTAACAATTTTAGTATAATTATATGAAATATTTGGTCAAAACACTCTTATTATTCACTTATATTGAGAAAGACACACCAATTAATTTTAATGGGAAAAATTCTTGATTTAACTCTTTTGTAGATTTAAAAAATAAAATAATTTCATGAATTAAATTAATGAATAACTTTATTCTTTATTTTATAAACCAATTTCACTTTCATATGTCTTTTCTCTTATACAACTCTTTTTCTGTTCTATTTTTTCTCTCTATTGCACAAATATTCACCATCTCCATCTTCCGGCCGATTGTCACTATTGTCGCTGACTACCATTTTCATCGTCTAGCGATGCTACTTATCGTTTCCACCATTAATCACCATCTTAAATCTACCACTGGTGACTACTATTTTCATCGTCAATCTCCATTATCTTAGATCCGTTATTGACGAACTTAGAGTTGCTATTGACAAACTCATATATGAAACTAAAGACTTCAATTCTGAAACTAACGACTTCAGTTTTGTTAGCAAAAGACCACTGGAGTTGTCTATTTAGTCTTTGTAGCGAACATGAAAATTTTACTGTCGACATAGAGTAAAATCTTGCCATGGTAATATTGTTTATTCAATATCTTGATAATTTTTTGTTTAATATTTCTACTAGTAATGGTAAAATCATAGTAAGTGTAGTGGTTGGTGATTGTGATGATGATAGTGAAATTTATTTTTTAATATTAAATTGACAGTAAAATTTCACTGTAATGCACATAGTACAATTTTACTATTTACCAAATAGTGAATTTTGAATAGATCTTTTTGTTATTTGCTAAGTGGTGGTGATGCTGTAGTAGTGGTTGTCATTGAAAAATGATTGTCGAAGATTCACTTTAGAAAGTGTTTGTTAGAAAAATAGTCGTTGGTGATCAACAATCGAAAAAGAGTTGCCAAAGATGACCAGCAGCTGTCAGATATAGTGGTCGTGGGTAGCTAGTGGCTAGTGCTAATTTGAAATGACAGGGAAGAAGATTAGTAAAACTTGAAAATTTTGCCATATTTTAATTATATTATGATATTTGTCCTTGATGAATGAAAACTTTTTAACTTGTCATTTAATCAGGAAAAATTGAGACTAAAAAATGTTTCACATAAAATCCATAATAATTGAGCTATTTTAAAGTCTTAATTAACGTAATACTTAATCCCATTTTATCAATAATTTGTTAGTCATTAGTATGGAACAACGATGTTATCATCTTTTTTTACATTAAAATATATATTTTCTTAGTTTATTCTAGTGTCTTCATATACTATGTGCATTAATTTCGGTTTTTTGTGTAGTACTAAAAAAGAGGTCAATCAATGTAATTATACCCAAACTATAATCTTACTAATATTGTCTCCAAAACTTCAAGGAATATTAGTGTGTTAAGAGTTTAGATTTGTGTTGAATAAATCTTTGGTTGTCCAAGTCTTTAGGAGTCTGTAAGTTTACCAAGTCCAGAGTTAGTTCCTATTTTTATGTTTCCACAATCAGTTAGTTGCTTATATTTTGTTTTGTTAGTTCATGTACTCTACTATTTAAGTAGATGTTTGCAATGAATAAAATATAGAATTTTCCATCAGTTTATCTCTCAATTACTTATCAAGTGGTATCAGAGTTGAATACTCTGAACCGAAAAGTAGACAATGTACTCAGAGCTGAAGCTCTTGTCTACTCTCTAGTGTGTGTGTTTTTCTGAGCAATAACAGTCACTCTCTCTTAATAGCATCAGAGACTTTTGTGCAACATGTTATACCTAGATTTGATGGTCACTATGACCATTGGAGCATGCTGATGGAAAATTTCCTAAGATCCAAGGAATATTGGCACCTTGTTGAAGCTGGAATTTTAGAAGTAAAGTCTAGTACCATGACAGATGCGCAGAAAATGAAGTTGGAGAAACAGCGATTGAAGGACTTGAAAGTGAAAAATTACTTGTTTCAAGCAATTGATCGAACCATCCTGGAGACAACTCTCACCAAAGATACTTCAAAACAAATATGGGATGCAATGAAGCAGAAGTAACAAGGTACTGCAAGGGTGAAGCAAGCACATCTTCAAGCACTGCGTGTGCAATTTGAGACTCTTCGTATGCAACAGACAGAGTCAAATGAGGAATATTTCTCCAAAACCATGTCTATTGCAAACAAGATAAGTACCAATGGAGAAAAGATTGCACACATTACCATAATCGAGAAGATTTTTCGATCACTGACTTCGAAGTTTGAACATATGGTTTTCTCGATTGAGGAATCCAATGATCTTGATGCCCTTTCCATCAAAGAATTGATGAGTTCGTTGAGAGTCCACGAGCAACGGATTAATCAACATGTACCAGTGGAGCAAGCATTACAGTTACAACACTTATCCAACAACAATTTTTTTCCCAAAAAGGGGTACAGTCAAGAAAGGGAAAGAAGCAGCAGCAGTAACGATGATCCATCCATACATGGAAATCAAGTTTTTGACCCCAAAGGCAAAGGAAAATGATGGGATAATCATCAAGATAGAAACCAGGCATCAAAACCATTTGACAAATCCAAAGTCAAATGCTATAGATGTCAAAGGCATGGTAATTATTGTTCTGAATATAGAACTAAATTGTATAAAGAAAATGGAGCAAAATCAAATTTTATGGAGAAAGAAGAAGAGGTTTCTCTTCTTATGGTTTGTAACATAGTCGAAAAGACCCATCAAAGAATGTGGTACTTGGACACGGGATCAAGTAATCATATGTATGGAAACAAGTCTATATTCTTTGAATTAGATGAGTCCTTTCATTCCTCTGTCAAATTTGGAGATGATTCTATTATCTCTGTTATGGGAAATGGCACCATTCCAAAAGTTCTCAACAGACTATTTCAAATGTGTTTTATGTACCAAGTTTGAAAACTAATCTATTCAGTGTAGGCCAACTTCAAGAAAAGGGATATGAGATCATCATTAAAGAAGGAACTTGTAGAATTCAAGATTCAAATAAGGGACTAATCACTCAAGTTAATATGATAGCAAATAGGATGTTTTCTTTATATATTCAGAATGATATCCTTCCTTGTTTTTTTGTTGTGGTGAAAGATTTAGCCTGGCTATGGCATTTTCACTATGGGCATTTGAACTTCTCCGATTTAAAGTTGCTTCACCTAAAGAATATAGTGAATGGTCTTCTAGAGATTGATCATCCTCAACAAGTGTGCGAAAAGTATGTAATTGTCAAACAACACTATGATCATTTCTCCAAAAGACAAGTATGGAGAGCCAAGATGGCGTTGGAGCTTGTTCATTCCGATATATGTGGGCTCATTGATCCACCATCCAATGGTAACAAAAGGTATTTTATTACCTTTATTGATGATTTTAGTAGAAAAACATGAGTTTATTTCTTGCTGGAAAAATCTGAAGCCTTCTTAGTATTCGAAAATTATAAAGCCCTTGTTGAGAAAGAGGTTGGAAAAGCTATCAAAACTCTTTGAACAGATCGTGTGGGGAATACAACTCACGGGAATTTGCAAATTTCTGTGAGATGTAAGGAATTAAAAGACAACTTATAATATCCTACATGGCACAACAAAATGGTGTTGCAGAGAGGAAAAATCGTACAATTTTAAATATGGTGCAAAGTATGTTGACTAGAAGTCTTCTTTCAAAGAATTTCTAGTCTGAGGCAATCTTGTGGAATATACATCTTCTAAACAGAAGTCCAACCATGGCAGTTCGTAATTAGACTCCTAAAGAAGCTTGGAGTGGCAAAAGACCGAGTGTCGACCACTTGTGGATTTTTGGGTACATTGCATATGTACATGTTCTAGATAAGAAGCGGAAGAAACTGGATGATAAAGGAGAAAAGTGTATTTTTCTCGAGGTTAGTGAGCACTAAAAGGCTTATAAATTGTATAATCCCATCACCAAGAAAATCGTCATCAGTTAAGATGTGATCTTTGATGAAGAGAAAACATTGACAAATGTTGTCAATAGTTCAAGCCAGAGCATTCCTATACGCTTTGATGATGAAGAAGAAGAAAGACATCCTCAGCCTACGGTTGGTGAATAACAACCATTGCATTCCAGCTCTTCAAGTCAACCACCAGCAACACTTGAATAAGATCACTCTGAAACTTCAACCATAATCCGGCTTGAACGTACCAAAAAGAGACCAGCATGGATGCAAGATTATGAGGTAAGTGGTGTTGATCAATCTGATGACCCACTTGTACATTTTGCTCCATTATCAGATTGTGATCCTATTACTTTCCAAGATGCTATTAAAGATCCAAAATGGTAAAAAGCCATGGATGAAAAGATGGCAGCCATTGAGAAAAACGGATTTACCCAAGGGGCAAAAGTCAATAGGTGTCAAATGGGTCTACAAAACAAAGCTGAATAAGGAAGAAAAGGTTGATAAATACAAAGCTCGCTTGGTCGTAAAAGGTTATAAGCAGGAATTTGGTATCGACTACAAAGAGGTTTTTGCTCCAATTGCAAGACATGATACCATTCGACTACTTGCATTGGCAGCACAAAACTCATGGCCAATCTTTTAGATGGATGTAAAATCTGCGTTCATACACGGTGATTTGCAAGAACAAGTATACTTTGATCAGCCTCTAGGATATGTGCAATAAGGGAATGTGAAGAAGGTATACAACTTAAGGAAGGCTTTGTATGGGTTAAAACAAGTTCCTCGAGCTTAGTATAGTCATATAGCTATATATTTTTCCAGGTCAGGCTTCCATCAATGTCCATATGAGCATACTTTATTTATCAAATCTGGAACTATTGGTGAGCTGCTAATTGTGTGTTTATATGTGGACAATTTAATCTACACTGGAAATAATAGTGCTATGTTTGATGATTTTAAACAATCAATGATGATTGAATTTGATATGTCTAATCTTGGATTGATGCACTACTTTCTTGGCATTGAGGTAGCATAAACTTCTGCTAGAATTTTTATTTCACAGAAGAAATATGTTAGAGAAATTCTGGACAAGTTTCAAATGGCGAATTATAATTTTGTTGGTACACTAGTTGAACTTGGTCTGAAGCTAATCAAGGATCATGAAGGAAAGAAAGTTGACATCACTGTATACAAACAAATCATCGAGAGTCTTATGTATTTGATTACGACTAGGCCAGACATTATGCATGCAATTAGTCTTATTAGTAGATATATGGAAAATCTTATGCAAATGCATCTCCTAGCAGCCAAAAGAATTTTCAGATACTTGGTTGGGACCATTAATTTTGGTATTCTTTACTGAAAGGAAGGAAATTTTTGATTATTTGGCTTCATTGATAGTGACTATGTAAGTGATCCATATGATAGAAGAAGCACCTCAGGTTATGTCTTTATGATGAGATCAGGTGTTGTTTTTTGGTCATCAAAGAAGCAGCAACTTTTTACTTTGTCCACCACCAAAGCTGAGTTTGTTACTGCTGCATCAAGTGCATGTCACGCAATCTGGTTGAGGAGACTACTTGAAGAATTACATTGTCATCAACAAGGCCCTACTTCAGTCTACTGTGATAGTAGTTCAGCAATTAAACTCTCAAAAAATCATGTTCTACATGGAAGAAGCAAACATATTGATGTGCGGTATCATTTCTTACGGGATCTCACAAAGGATGGAACAATTGGTTTGATCTACTGCAAAAGTGAAGATCAAGTCACTGATATTCTAACGAAGCCCCTCAAATTAGCCACGTTCGTGAAGCTGCGAAAGTTACTTGGTGTTTTGTTTAATGGAGAATCTAGATTGAGGGAGAAAGTTGTAGGAAAGGGATAAGTTACCAGAAGGAATGGATTGGTGGTGAAGTACTCTTTCTAAACTGAATGCTTGCAAATCACTCAGTTTAAGGGAGGGTGTTAAGAGTTTAGATTTGTTTTGAATAAATCTTTGGTTGTCCAAGTCTTTAGGAGTCTATTAGCTTACCAAGTTCAGAGTCGGTTGTTATTTTTATGTTTCCACAATCAGTTAGTTGCTTATATTGTGCTTTGTTAGTTCATGTACTCTACTATTTAAGTAGATGTTTGCGATGAATAAAATATAGAATTTTCCATCAATTTATCTCTCAATTACTTATCATAGTGTCGATGTAATTACAAGTGTTGCTTCAAGAAAAAATTTTTCTATACAAAAATGATAGTAAACTTTGAAATATTGAACCTGTCACAGTTTTTCACTCTTAATATTTTCACTCTTAAATGATGGTTAGTTCGCATTTCTTCATAAATGTTAGAGATTACCATGAATGGGTGAAATTCAAATTTCTGCTTAATTTGTACAAGACGATGAAAGCATGGGAACTGAAATCGCAGGCTGCAAAATGAATCAATTGATTTAAATTTGGCTCGTTTCAAGATTAGCTGGTTATATAAACAAGTAATTATAAACATGTTTTAAAAATTATTAAAATTTTAAATTAAATTTAAACCATTTACTACTTGATCCCACATGACTCATTTCCAACCATAATTACATTTCCTTCAAATCCAAACTGTACGTTAATAGGAGTGTAAATATGGCCCGAGCCCCGTTTGGACTTGGCTTGTGGGCCAGGGCTTGGGCCATCATTTTGGAGCCCAGTCCGGCCCGTCCAAGGCCTAGTGTTTTTTTTAGTAAAAAATAATAAAATTTTGATAAAAAAAATAAAATAAAATAAAATAAAATTTGTTCAAGCCCGCCTTAAGCCCGAATACCCCTTGAGTCTAGGCCTGAGTCTAATTTTCTGACCCGTGGACTGATCCGGCCAAGTCTGAATTTTGACAAGAGTCTATGAGGGCCGACATAAATTAGGCAAAGTCAAGCCAAATTTACACCCCTACACATTAAGAAGACTTTTAAATTTGAAATCGTCATATTCTTTTGGTTATTCACGTGGGCATGTTTTTACGTATTCACGTTTGGCATATAGTTTGCATTAGAAGAATAGAACCATTCTAGGAAATGGTAGCTATCCAAAAAATTATAGTTTAAAATCTTTTATCATTTTAAGAAAACATAAAATTGCCTGCATAATAAAAATGTGTAATGCTAAACAATTCAACAAATATTTTCAAATATTCTTTTTTTACTGACTAATAAAACATGTAATAATTGAATTTTAATAATATAATAAAAAAGAATTTTTAGTTTAAGGTCTCTGATATTAAAATTTTATAAGATAAAAAAAATACAATATTTTTATAATAGTTGAAGTTTCTCAACATTTTCACAGAGAAATTTTTAGCTCTTTATAAAGAAATTTCTCTGAAATTGTGACGAGTTAAAATTTTTCTAATAATATTATTGATGAATTTTAATTAATAAGAAAAAACATATTGAATCTCTCCTATTACTCAAAATTAGAGAAAGACGTTTCACTAATTTTTCCTATAATAAATTTCACTTAAATGAGTAAATAAAATTTATTAGTTAGCAATTTCAAAGAAAAATGAATTTTCTTAAGAGTTATACTAGGAATTTCATATAAATTATTAAATTTTCTACCAAACCTCTCATATAGATATGGGATCCATACTTATGTAGTTTGTGTTAATCCCACAAGGGGTTGGAAGCACTGCTGTGCGGCCTTATGGGTTTATTTCGAGATCCGTTTTGACAATCTAAACCGTTCACATTTTAGAGTACATCGAGTAGAACATACTTGCAAAAAATTAAGTTAATCGAATATCGTTAATCATACTTTAAATCACAATGACATTTATTTTTTAAAATATAAATTTGAATGGATAAAAGAATTAACAATATCCAATTAACTTAATTTTTAACAAGTATATTTTACTTGATGTACTCTAAAATATGAACAGTTCGAATTATCAAAACGAACCCAAAATAAACTTATAGAGCCGCATAGCAATGCTTGCTGTATTGAGTGGACAGGAGGCACTCCAAATCCACCCCACACCCATTTGAAAATTTTAATAGAAAATTTAAAAATTCGTTTAAGATGTATAACATTATTTCTTTCATAAAGGGGATCATGATGCTGCTCAAAGTCAATGAACACAAACAGGGCCATGCCAAGTTTGGCTACCTAAAATAAGTATACATTTTTTATCTTTTTATCTTTTTCTTATCACATCACTTCTCTATTTTTCTGCACATCTTTTCGTAAAAAGACAAAAAATACATTTATTTAGATCATTCCAAACAACCCCTAGATTCATTGCCACATAATAATTCCACTCTCTCTCTCTCTTAACTTTTTCCTGTTACTTTTTCTTCACATTATTCCATTTCTTATTCTTTTCTTTACCCCTTTTTCCTTCATGATAGGGAAAAAGAAAAGGGCTTCCACTAGTGGCCAAAATTTTAAAAAAGATTTGAATTTCCGCAGAAGTCGGAATCTCCTCAACTCTCAGAAATCAAAAAATAAAATAAAAATTAGTATACCATTTCAAAATTTGAAAAAATTATTCAAACATAGAACTTAAATGAGAGCCAAAAAATTATTGTAAATGTAATTTATAGAGTCAAGCCTCAATCTGTGTACATTTATACCACTCCCCCAAGATAAAAATAAAAATAAACACACACTTGGCGAAATTAGAGAAGAATTGAGACCAAAGATTGACTGCGAATGAGGCGTGATACCCGGATTTGTGAGTCTCGTTGCGGCGAGAAATCAAAATTCGAGTCTTGCTATGGCCAGATAATTGAATTTGAGTCCCACTATTGACTATTGTGGGATACAACTTGTCCTCCATTTAACTTCATCCTGTACAAAAGTAAAAGGAAAAGTAAAATAAAAACAGAAAAGATATTAGAGAAGACCAGAAGAGTTGTGTCAAGCAGACAATTGTTTCAAGAAAAATGCCAAACTCAAAAATGCAAATGCTGATTGATTATACAAATCAAAAACCCAAACTTTTATTCACAAACCCACATGGAAAATGTTAATTTCTTGACAAACAAACACAAAAAATCAAAAAAATAAAAATAAAACTAAATAGACCTAAGGAATAATCATATTAGGAACATGACTCCAAAAAAAACCATCCCATAAAAAATATAAAAGTAACTTAAAAAGGGAAGTGGCTTCTTTGCCGGTTGAAATTTCCACTGGATTAGACAGTTGGGCTTTCTGATAAAAATAATTAGATAACAAATTTGATAACTCGTATAAATAAAAAAAAAATAAAAAAAAAAATTGATAAGAGTTTATGAAAACAAGGTGCAATTAATTTTTTTCTTTTTTTTGACAACTTTTACTGATAAGAGTCTATTCCTTTAATGATTTTTTTCGAGAAGAAAACTCAATTGTCTGGTCAAGTTAAAAAATAAAAAAACCATTTCTTGAAAATAAAAAATAAAATAAAAAGTGAAAATGGAGGAGGAGGAAAACTAACTGCGGCAGCGAGTAATGGCACTGCAACCACGGGAGTAGGGATTGGCCTGGGCACCAGATCGGCAATTGTAGTAGGAGGCGCCACGTCTGGAGCAGGGTACAGTGTTCCTCTGAAGCGCACCGTAGCTGATGTAGCGTGTTGAGGCTAGGATGCGCCTGCTGGCCTCAGAATCGAGCCCGAACTCCTCGTCGTCGGCGAGGCACTCGGCGATGGTCCCCCTGCATCCGGATCTAGTGGTGGGTAGAACCCCCCACCCGACCACCAACTGGTGCTCGTGATCCACACTCGCAACGACGCCGTATGATGAGAAGCAGATCAGAGTGGTGATGAAGCATAGTGTCAAGATCTTGGAAGAGGTAGCCATTGTTGTTGTCTTTGAAAGCTTTTTTGTTGTTTTGGTAACCCTTTGCTATGTGCTGTGCTGTGAGTCTCTCTCTCTCTCTCTCTCTCTCTCTCTCTCTCAATAACAGCAGGCAGGGAAGGAAGGGAATTGTGGGGGAATTGTGTGTCATAACTAGTTCAGGTTGATTAACTGACCTTGTTTTACATGTTTTTTGCCTTATTGCCATTCAATTTGATTATTTACCTTTTTTTTTAATTAAATAAAAAAAAGGGTTTCGTCCTTCAATTGTGTGGCATGAGTTTTTGGTACCCACCCTTCTTTTCTTCTTATTTTTTTTATTTTGACTTTAATAGATTCTCATAATTCTATTTATTTATTTATTTATTTTTGTATGTGTATTTTATAATCTACAAAATGGTAAGGGGCCGTTGAGAGAGGTGAAGGTTATGGGGACTAGATTGGTAAGTCGACGAAGTTGCTATCGTTGTTATCAGAGGTGAATGTTATGGGGACTAGATTGGTAAGTCGACGAAGTTGCTATCGTTGTTAGAGAAATGATAGATTAGTGTAACACCCGCCTCCTTAATTAATTTTTAAATTATGTGATTTGCTTTAATTATGTATTTATATGTAAAGTTATGTATTATGTGTAATATGTGTCATGTGTTCTTTGTGCCATGTGTTCATTGCATTGGATTAATGAGAACAGATAGAGAGAATTGGGAAATAAACCTGTCTGAATAAGTAAATCATACGCTTAAACTTAAATATTTGTGATAGACAATTAGAGCCTGAATCACTGTAGTATGGTTAGATTTGGTGTAAATTGAGATGGTGCGAGATTAGAATTACACAAATTAAGAGCATATGCTTTATTAAGCTAATTTAAGATTAATTAGAATTTATTAGTGCTAGGCAGCAAAATAGAAAGAGACAGGGATAGATATTTGTAGAGAGACTTGGGAGAGGTCTAGAACAAAAGGAAGAGAAAAGGAAGAGAAAAGGAAAAAAACTCTAGAGCAAGAAAGAAGAAGGGGAATTGAGCAATCTTCACCAAATCAACAATTTAAGGTAAGAATCTTCTTTAAACCTATGATATGAAGTTGAATTCTCCATGAAATGATAGAATTGAAGGTGAATCAAGAACAAAAGTGGTGTAAATTAGTGGTAAGAACCCTAAAGAGGAAAAATATAGAAACTAGCTCAAGATGTGACTCCACATGGCACTCTTCATGTTTAAACACTTGATTCCTTGCATAAGATTGGTACTCAAACCCTTATGTTCTATGACTTAACATTTCTATTTTTGCATTTGATATTTCCTTTAACAACTTGAGTTTGATTTGGAATTATGTTTTCTAATTGAAGTTAGATATGTTGAAATCAAGTTGTTTTTAGGTGTTTTGAGCATTGATTTTCATGAAATTGAAGTTGGATTTGAAAAAGGGAAGAGTTTCACTTTCAGCAGATTTTCAAACTGGTTTTCACCCAGATCGCTCGAGCGGCCTGGGCCACCGCACGAGCGGCCAAGCTTCAATCGGCTAAAATTGCATTTTGCTTAACCACCGCTCGTGCGGCCAATATGGCAGGTTCAGTCTGTTTTTCTGTCTATATTTTTTACTTTTGGGCCTCCGTTTACATGGTTTTCAAGTGGTTTTCATATGCATTTGCATTTCACAACTATAATGGGAATTAAGGAACGAAAATGAGAGATTTAATGATGAGGTAACGAGCAAACTGAGCCATTGAGACTATATGTTGAACCATTGTACTTGCATGTATTTATGGGTTAGATGCCACATCCTAGCCACGTGCTTCACGGAACTAACTGTGAGTAACAATGTTGTAAAGATATGTTCCAGCTATATTTCTGACTGTTATTGTTAATGACTGTTTGTAAAGTGATATGATTTAGTGAGTGAATGAGTATTCCACCTCATGCAATATGTTTACATGGCCCTTACTTACCCGAGGGTAATAATATTGTGGTTTACGTTCACATGGCCCTTATCCGGGGGTAATAATACCGTGGTTATGTTCACGTGGCCCTCGTCCGAGGATAATAATACCGTGGCTTATATTCATGTGGCCTTTGCCTGGAGGTAATAATACCATGGCCAAATATGTACAAGAACTATGATCTTAAAGACCACTATATGTACACGTGGATTGCTATGCTTTTATTTAACGAACATGATACTGCTATGTGAATGGACTTGTTACAGTAACTGATTGACTTCTTTATACATTTGTTATTCATTGGGCTTTAGTTCACAGTTTATATTTAATATGTAGGTGACCAAGCTCTAGAAAGGACCTAAGAGCGTCAACCTACCTTTTGTTTTGTAAAGCCAACCGTTTTGCCTCCCTTCGAGGTTTCTTTTGGACTAAGTTCAAGGCTTTTGGGTGATTATGAGTTCACCCTTTTGTAAAGTGATCAAGTGACCTATAGTTAAAATATTTTGTTTTATGAATTTTAATTAAGGGATATAATCCCCTCAATGTTGTATATGATTTTGGTACATGTGTATGATATAGTATTGGGTGATTGTACAGTGATGCATATAAAAGTTTGTTTATTCATCTTAGTTTCACAACTCATTGGACAATGTAATGTAATATCATTGGCTTCCGTCAGCCCCTTATACTATTTACTGTTAAGCAGACCTTTGGTAATCTCAGATTACTGGCCAGTTACGTTTCTAATCCCGTGGGACGGGGGTTGGGTCGTGATAGAGTGGTATCAGTGCACAAGTTATACCGCACACACACATCCAAATGAGCTATAAGATGTCTTAGAAAAGAAATTAGGGCATTGTATTGCATGTATGAGTGTGTGTGAATTTGATATATGCATAAATGATATGAATGTGAGAACTATCTTGCCTATGTTTGTTATTTCTTGTTTTCTATAGATAAATGAAGAATGTAAGAAATGTAGATGACTTAGAGTCGTCGAATGCTAGAATATATAGGTTGGAAAGAATGGTAGAATTGTTGATTGAATCTTTGAGGCAAAGAGAGCATGTCCCACCTCCTCCTCTACCTCTGTTGCAACCTGAACCGATTAACAATGACGACATTATAGCCCTAACACAGAAGTTTAATAAAATGAAGCCGCCAACGTTCCAAGGAGGTCTTGATCCGTTGAAAGCCGGGGTTTGGATCCTGGAAATAGAAAAGTTGTTTTAAGTTTTTGCATGTTCAGAAGTACAAAAGGTTTTGTTAGCTACCTTTACTCTTCAAAAGGAAACAAGATGGTGGTGGATGCTAGTCCGAGAAGGCAATAATTCCATGACATAGGCTCAATTTAAGGAGGCTTTCTATGAAAATATTTTCCTAAATATGTCTGCGACAACAAAGTGTCAGAGTTTGAGCAGTTAAAGTAGGGCACTATGACTGTTACGCCCCAAACTCGCCCCTAAAAGTTTGGGCATGACCAACTCGATAACGCTCTCAAACTCAATAACTATCTACATAAATGGGCCCTGAATGGAAGCAATTATCAAATTGAAACAACATCCATTGAGCTACACTTATATGCCAGGATCACAAACATTTCATCAGACAATCCAACGTATAATGAACACACACATAAGAGGCAGTTATATACATACATACATATACATATAGTCCCATCCCCGCAACTGGGGGGGGGTATAACTAAAGCACTAATAAAAACAAACATACATGAATAATAACATTTGACAAAAGGTTAGTGGCCAAAGCTATGGGTTATGAAAGGAACTCCACAAAATGCAGAAACTTCATCAACCACTTGTGCACGGCGAAGTTGACAAAAAGGAAAGTTGGTAAAGCTGGACTAAGACTGACTTCCAAGCTGATTACCTATAGAGGCAGACATAACACGGAGTGAGCAGGGCCTAGTGAATAATAGCAATGTAAGGAGGTTAGGTGGATGAGCATAGCCTTGGAGAATATTAATATACATTATCAAACCAACCATAAATAAGTCTTATCCATACCATATTTCAAAATGGCCTCAGGCCTACATGTAATACAGAACGGCCTCAGGCCCACATGTAATACAGAACGGCCTCAGGCCTACATAATGACAGCTGTCCAGAGCAATATAGGGAAGATGGAACATTGGCATGTCTCCATCTCCCTCGGCCTTAGGGCCATGAGTCATAAACAATTCACATCATACGGCCTTAGGCCCATCAATTGAACAAAACGTCCTTAGGTCCATATCAATGTCATAGTTTAATTCTCTCTGTCACAACTTAATTCACATAACGTACTCTGTCGCAATAAACGTAATTTATATTAATAACATACGTGGATCCTAGCGGGACTCATCTCACTACACCATTCATAATCAAAGACATCTAACCCAAAGTACAGTGACTCCAACGTGTCAATTATAATCGAAGTATAATAATTCATAAACAGAAATGCAAGAGCAACTATATACATCATTACATTATTAGTACTCACAGTGATGGGCTTCCAGTAGTAATGGGACGATGTCCTCACCTTCCTCTACCTTAAATCTGTCCACACTCAGTGGCTTATAACTGAACGGCCTCGGGCCTATCATTAGCAAAGCAGAACGACCTCAAGTCCATAAGGATATCATTATTCAATATCACATATAAGTTTTCCGATTATTCATCATGAGTCGACATAGTTAGCTTACGAACAACAGAATGCCAATAATAGTTATTAATGATAAACGAAATATGTTGCTCCAGTACTATTACTCACAGTGATGTGGCGGAGCGTTAGTTCTCTCCTGTATGTGACCTACACACACACACGAGTCACTTATAAGTTAGTCTCTTACTTTGTAATCCATATCTGATTCGTTCCATTCACATTCAATTAGAAGCATTTTAAAAGCGTTAAACACACATTTTAGCAATCCCAGAGGGTCAAACAGCAGAAAAGGAAGACACTAATTTTCTCCCCTTGGGCCGCACGCGCAACAGTCCCCTACGCACGTGCGGGAAGGTGGCCGCACGTGCGGTAATCCTCCCCCGTACGTGCTTTAATTTCAGTAGCTTAACTTCGAAATTCCCTATTTTCCGCACGTGCGGCTGTGAGCCCCGCACGTGCGGTGGTGTTTTCTGCACGTGCGGCTATGACCCCCGCACGTGCGGTCGCTGTCCCTGTTTTGTGCAGTCCGAATCAAGGCACAAATTCATCAAAGTCATTACATCACAAAGGGGAGAAATGGAAAACCAACTCAATATAATGGCATATCATCATTATAATCATGGGTTACAAGCTATAATACCACGATAAACATAAATTACAAGTCTAATTAGGCCATAACCTCTTCTTGATTCACATACACAATTCAATACCCTTTTGTATGGTTACATTCGACATATGAACAATATATGTGTATAACCATGTGAACTCAACATGAAAATCAAGGAATAAGATATAATTCCTCCATATAACTCAAATTAATTCCAACACACCCAAGTTATAAGAACACTTTTCCAATTAAGCAATTATCACACACTTGATCCCAATCACAAACCCTAGGTTGCATGAATGTAAGAGGAATTCTTACTAAGTTTGAGAGAGAGGTTATACAAGGTGAATTGAACCTATCTTGAGCTTAGATCTCTACAATTCTTCTTAATTTCCCAATTTTCCTCCTTGTTGAAGCTCTCACTCCCTCTCTAACTCTCTCCTTCTCTCAGGAGATATTTTCTTATGATATACCAAGTAGCCAAGTGAGGAGCTTAAGAGAGTTTTATAAGAGTTGACCAAAATTTAATCAATTTAATCATTCCGAATCAAATTTTCACAAAATTCATATTATGATCTAAAAATCACGCTGATCACAATTATAAAGTCAATTTCAGATTATCAAGCTTCTAAGGCTTTCAATTACTGATCTAAACATTTCAATTGTAACAGATTTTGCTCATAATCAACAGATATAAGTCCATAACCATATAATTCACACAATCAAGCTTAATTTCACATGAAATTTCACATTAAGCACATAATATGAGGCTGAAAACATACCGGAAAACATATAAAGAGATCGGGTTATTACAATGACAGTGGCTGAATATGAAGCGAAATTCACAAAACTTGTATGCTATGCGCCACACATGTGTAGACACCCCATTTTTGACCACCCGTAAGATTTGGGCGCTTTATTCCAAACACCCGATGATGAAAGTTATACTGTGCAATATTTTGAATTCTCAATGAAGGAATTTGGTTTGGAGCTCTAATCCCAAACCTTACACCCCATTTTGGCCAAAATATTTAGACCTTAAAAACCCTCTGTTTCAAAATATTTTTTCAAATGTTTCTACGATGTTCCGAGGCTCGCATTTCATTTAAAATACTGCACTTTTCAGTAAACTGAGTAAGGACAAAGTGAAAATAAATGGAAAGGAGGTGAACTCTTTGAAAAATATTTAAAAACATCTTATTTATAGGTTTGGATTTGAAGGAAATAAGAGGGGTTGGAAGAAAATTAGTTTATGAAAAGGTTGAGCATCAAATCGTTAAAAAAGAAATGAGCAGCCTTCACTAAATTAAGCATATCTCTTTGCACACTTAGAATTTAGATGTGAGGCCACCACCATTGGAAATTACACTTATGGGGCTTCAATTTAGATTGAAGAATCACCTAAAATCAAGTCTAGATGAGGGAGATATGCCTATTTGAAGTCGGGCTTGAAAGTAAATTTTTGGACCCGATTTGTTTAGATACAGCCATGGCTTGTTTAGACCCGGTCGGGTTTCAATGAAAATTTGTCCAGAGTGCCTTTTTAGACATGGCCTTGCATTATTTGGTTCGGCTGTGGGTTTTTTGGGGCCGGCCAGGTCTTATTAGTGCCAAATAGGACAGCTGCGGGAATTCGCTAGCTGTTGTTTTTTGAAGATATTTTAGATCAAATTGGCTCAAATTCTATAAATAGATCCCCTACATTCAGAATTAAAGGTTAGCAAAATTTTCCAAAAGCTTTGAAGAGCTAAAGAGACCCCCCTCCATCTTCAACATCTTTCTTCACCTTCAAACCTTCCTTAACAATACATACACAATACATACACCATTAGAGCTTGTTCTTGAAGCTTTTTGTTGAAGTTTCAAACCATATTTCATAAACTTGAGGGTGTTTGGAATCAAGTTTGATCAACAACCAAAGCTTGCTCTCTTCAAGAGATATAAGCTTGTCACATTTTTCCTTATTTTCATTTCAATCTTTTTCTTGTGTTTTCCTACTATTTTGGATCCATTCCAAGTGTTGGAACTTGGGGTTGAAGAGCTACTAAAGGTAGAGAGGCTTAATATTCTTTTTTACACTTTATCCCATAGCTTATACCCTTTGTTTTTGCACTCTTTTCTTTGGTTTTCATACTAATTTTCAGAACTTGAAAAGGTTGGAAAACATGGTTTAGATGTCCCAAAAGTGGAGGGGTTAGCCACCCCTCCTTAGTCTTGCTTACTAGTTTTGCATCTCTTTGTTTTTGCCTATCTTTTATGCTCTTTTAACATGGTTTTAGCTATTGTTTTGGGACTGGAATATGTGATTTAAAATTGTAAAAAGTGGAGGGGTTAGCCACTCCTCCTTAGGCTTTGTTCTGTAACATTTTCTCTACTCTTTTTACTTATATTCTCTTGCTTTTACCACTGTTTTTTTGGTATTTGTGGGCTGTTTTAATGTCTTTTAAATTTATGCTTTGAATATTATGTTTGTAGTGTTGTAAGTCCTTGTGGCTTTGGTTGTTTAGGCCTTAGACACCGAGTCATTCAAGTTGATAGCTTTTCTTACTTAATTCCATGTAAAAAGTCCCACTTGTCCAATAATCAACTTCGCATAATCATTTTTGTGCTCTTCCTCATTTCTTGGTTTTCTATGTTTGAGAGTTGTTTCAAGCGATTGATTGTTATTCAAGGCATGAGAAAGAGACCTCACTTAATCTTTTCGGAGGTTCATCATCAAGGCATAGTCTCTCTTTCATTCTAAGGATCACTTCTCATTTGACATTTCTCTTCATTTAGTGAACTTAAATATCACTTTGGGACAAAATGATTAAAGAATGTAAAGGGAAGTCAAAAAGGACTAATAAAATCGGCTTAAAATCGACTAAACCGACATAAAAAAAGAGTAATAAAATTGGTTGGATTCTGCTGGATATTATGCCGAGTCCATCGCGTCAAGAGTCATCACATATTAATTCATGATGTTTTGATGAATCTTAAGGCGTGTCTACCTCCCTCTTTGAGCTAACTTCATGATTAAAGGAAATGTGTGGTCGTCTTTCATTACATTTATTAACTTTTTGTCCAAACGTGTCCAAAATCATCAAGCAATCAACTTGCGCCTATTGATGGTTTTGGAACTGAATCCGTTCTTCTCTTAAGTTTCCTTATGATAAAGAAGAGTAGAAGGGACAAACAGGGCTTAGAAAGGCTTTGTCTACACTATTTTCACCTCAAATCACAAAAATATTTTTCTGTATGAAAATAGGGCACGACCGACCTTGTTTGGACCCGACCGGGCCTCATTGGGCCCGGTCGAGTTCCAATGTTTGGTAAGAAGAGTATTTTTGGCAAAAACAGAAGACAGTGGCTGAGGGTGAAACAGAGCAGTTCCACAGAAGGCAGACAGAGCAATTTCTGAAAACTATCTTCATTGACGCGCATACGATCCTTGTGCATTTTTTATATACATTAATGTTGTAATATTATTGTTCATCTTATTGTTGTAATTAGGGTTGTAATTATTATTGTTATCATGTCTTTAATGTCCTTGTTGTAATAAATTAGATAGCTAGTTATTTGTCTATTCATTTGGATTTGTAATAAGTAGTTTATTCGGATACTCATTCGGACCCTCTTGCACAAGGGCAAAATATGTAATAATTGTGTATATATCTTTCAACCCCTATTTCTTTCTCTGTTTTATTTACCCGCTTATAATGGTAGCATCATATTTACTTAGCATTTTCCATGACTTGTATCCATTCGTCATGAGGGTTTGGCTGATCATACTAACCAATGTCAAAATTCAACTTCTTTAAACGAATACGTGATTTATCGCATGCTTTGAATTGGTTCATATGCCATACTAGTAGCCGAACTTGTTATCTACATAATGTGTGTGTTGCATTAGTCATATTGCATTGTTTAGAAGCATGCATTTCTTCTAATTATTTTGTTTTATTTGGCTTGCCTTGGAGTACTAGGTGAGCATTTCTTGCTTTAGCATATTGCATTGTGTGTTTGTGTAGCCATATCAAGCATATTCCATGAGGCTAAGTGCTTAAGTGATATACCTGTTTGAATGCCGGTGGATAAAGGCCTTTTTACTTAAGTTGAAATAATTTGATTAATGTCAATACAAGCTCTCTTTTTCAAGTGGCATGTATTCAAAACACTTTTTCAAAAACAAACATAAAATCAAAGCATTCCAAATTTTGTGAATTGGTCTATACTTGTGTGCATCACCTAGTAAAATTAGCATAATAACTGGAACAAGAGCATATAATGTAAATAAACTCACATCATGATTAGTAGAGGCCGATCTTTGATCGAGTGAGTGGGGTGCTCGATTAATGACCTTCCCTTCTCATACCTAAGTTCCCGAGCCGAGACATTTTGGTAATGACGGACTAATGGCCTTTGGCACGAGTCACGAGTTTCCTAAATTTCTTAAAAATATTTAGGTGTTGACTCTAAAATCTAGCAAAGCGGTCCATTTTTGGCATTTTTTATTCAAACTTGATTTTCTAAAAGGTTTGCTGTATTTGGACTCTTTTGTGTTTATCCGTTTCACATTGCACTTGTGAAACCAGATTCAAAACTACGGGAGTCCGAACTGTAGGGCTAATCGTATCCAAAATGAACATGAAAAGCAAGCTACAACATGGTAGATACTGACTATAAGAAGGCGCGCAAGTTTGAAGGTGGACTTGATGTGGAAGTGCTGGACCGGGTGAATGTTCTTCACCTAATAAAGTATGTAGATGTTCTTAATCGCGCTCTCATGGCCGAGGCCAACATTGCGGCACTTAAAGCTAAGGCACTGGTGACTGAGTGGAAGAGAAAAAGACAAGGGTTCAATTTTAAGAAGAACAGGACTAATTTTCAGAATAAGAAGTAGAATACAGGATCTACAATGAGTTCCAGTTAAGGAAATAATTCTATACCACCATTCCCATAATGTGGAAAAAGGCAGACTTGATGTAGAAGTGCTGGACCGGGTGAATGTTCTTCACCTAATAAAGTATGTAGACGTTCTTAATCGCGCTCTCATGGCCGAGGCCAACATTGCGGCACTTAAGCAAGCTAAGGCACCGGTGACTGAGTGGAAGAGAAAAAGACAAGGGTTCAATTTTAAAAAGGACCGGACTAATTTTCAGAATAAGAAGTAGAATACAGGATCTACAATGAGTTCCAGTTAAGGAAATAATGATATACTGCCATTTCCATAATGTGGAAAAAGGCACAAGGGGTGTGTTATAAAATTTCCGGGGCTTGTTTCCATTGTGGCAAAAAGGCCACATGGTTAAAGACTGTCCTCTCTTATCCCAAGGCACAAACAGACCACTAGAAAGTTCTGCAACATCCGTCTTTACATCGAGATCAAATTCTAAAACTACTACTGGAAAAGAAACCTTAAGGCAAGGCCGGGTTTTTGCTCTTGTACCGAGAGACGTCTAGAACACAGAGACAGTAATGTCAGGTATACTCTCTATCTGTGCCCAGAATGCTTATGTTTTGATTGACTCGGGGTCTATGCATTCGTTTGTCTCATATGCTTTTTCTCGAAAATTAACTAAACCCTTGAAACCGATGAATTATTTGTTAGTTGTAGCATCTCCAACTAGAGGGTCTATGACTTGTGCATATATGTATCCTGCATGTGACCTTGTTGTTGGAGATATGAATTTATATGTTGATTTGTTGCCCCTGAATATTGATCATTTCGATGTAATTTTGGGGATGGATTGGCTATTGAAATATCATGCTACGATTGATTGTGTAACTAAGCAAGTTATTTTCTGCTCACTTGATTTGCCTGAGTTTACATTTAACAAAGTTAGTGTTGTACCTCCCCCTTATTTGATTTCATCTATGAAGGTGTGTAAACTACTTAAAAAAGGCTGTAGAGGATATTTGTGTTGTGTATTGCATGCACCTACGATTGATAAATAAAAGGTAGACAATATTCCTATAGTCGGAGAATTCCCAGATGTATTTCCCGATGATTTGCCAGGGGATTTGATTGATAGGGAAATAGAGTTCACTATTGAGATAGTACCAGGTACACAGCCGATTTCCAAGACTCCGTACCGAACGTCGACCACTGAATTGAAGGAGTTAAAAATTCAATTGCAAGAGTTGTTGGATAAGAAATTTATTAGGCCTAGTACCTCACCATGGGGCACTCCGGTTTTATTTATGAAAAAGAAGGATGGTTCATTGAGACTCTACATTGATTACCGTGAATTAAACAAGGTGATCGTGAAGAACAAGTATCCGTTGCCTCACATTGACGACCTATTTGACCAATTGCAAGGGCATAAGTCTTCTCAAAAATTGATTTTAGATCCGGATATCACCAATTGAAAGTCAAAGCGGAAGATGTAGAAAAGACTGCTTTCTGGACAAGGTACAACCACTATGAATTTCTTGTTATGCCTTTCGGAGTGACTAATGCACCTACTGCATTTATGGATTTAATGAATAGAGTCTTCAAGCCGTTCCTAGATGAGTTTTTTGTTGTTTTTATAGATGACATTTTGATTTATTCCAAAAGTAAGGATGAACATGAACAACACTTAAGACTTGTTTTACAAACTTTGAGGGAGAAGAAATTGTACGCTAAATTGTCTAAGTGTGAATTCTAGCTTGCTAGTGTTACATTTTTGGGGCATGTCATAACTGAAAATGGCATTTCTGTTGATTCGCAAAAGATAGAGGCAGTTGTTAATTGGCCTAGATCGACCAGTGTTACTGAAGTCTGAAGTTTTATTAGGTTTGGTCAGGTATTGCTGAAGATTTGTCAAAGATTTCTCTAAGATTGTTTTGCTTTACACAGTTGACACAAAAGGGGGTACCATTTGATTGGACTGGTCAGAGGGAGTCAGCCTTTTAAGAATTAAAGACTTGGCTTGTGACTACACCAATTCTCACCTACCCTCAGATACGGATGGTTTTACTATTTTCAATGATGCCTCTTATAAAGGTTTTGGGTGTGTATTGATATAGAATGGAAAGGTGATTGCATATGCTTCCCGTCAACTGAGGCCACATAAAAAGAATTACCCGACTCATGATTTGGAGCTTGCCGCAGTAATTTTTGCATTGAAGATTTGGTGCCACTACCTGTATGGGGTAACATGTGAAGTTTATATAGATCATAAGAGTCTCAAGTACTTTTTCACCCAAAAAGAGTTGAATATGAGACAACGACGATGGCTGAAATTAATTAAGGACTATGATTTACAGATCTTATACCATCTGGGGAAAGCAAATATTGTTGCCGATGCCCTCAGCCAGAAATCATTTGGGAACTTGGCTTGTTTACTCACCAGATAAAGATAATTGCTCCAAGAGTTATAAAGAAGTGAAGTTGAGATTGTTTTGTGTGAACAAGGCGAGACTTTAGCTGCTATTATTGCACAACCGGCACTCATTGAGGAGATTAAAGAGAAATAACAACAAGATGAATTCTTATAGAAAGTGATTGATGAAATGGAATCTAAACTGAGACCAGGTTTCATTTTTGAAAATGAAGTATTAAAATTTCAAGGGAGGTTATGTGTGCCCAATGACGTTGATTTGAAGAAGCGAATTATGCAAGAAGCCCATAGGTCAAAATTCTCCATCCATCCGGGGAATACAAAAATGTATCAAGATTTAAAGCTAAGCTTTTGGTGGCCGGGAATGAAGAAGGAAATTGTCGAATTTGTGTCTAAGTGTTTTCAATGCCAACAAGTCAAAGCCGAGCACCAACGACCCATAGGATTGCTCCAACATTTACCAATACCGGAGTAGAAATGGGAGCATATCACTATGGACTTGATCGTTGGACTACCTCGCTCCAATAAAGGTATGGACTTGATTTGGGTTATTGTTGATCGTTTAACAAAGTCTTCGCACTTTTTACCTATGAAAACATTTTATAATGCGGATAAATTGGCTACAATTTATATTAATGAAATTGTGAGATTACATGGAGTGCTAGTATCCATTGTCTTTGATAGAGACCTGAAATCTACTTCAAGATTTTGGCAAAGCTTGCAAAAGGCGTTGGGAACTGAATTAAGGTTGAGCAGTGCATATCATCCACAAACCGATGGCCAATCTAAAAAGACAATATGAACTTTGGAGGATATATTACGTATATGTGTGCTAGACTTCTAAGGATATTGGGAGACTCATTTGCCCCTAGCAGAATTTGCTTATAACAATAGTTTTCACTCAAGCATTGGCATGGCGCCTTACGAGGCTTTATATGGCAGAAAATGTCAGTCACCGATTTGCTGGGTTGAGGTTGGAGATAGACCTTTATTGGGGCCTGAAATTGTACAGGAAACAAAGGAAAAAGTGAAGTTGATTCATTAATGGTTAAAGACAGCACAAAGCCGGCAGAAAAGCTATGCGGATGTGTGTAGGTGAGATAAAGAATATGAAGTGGGCGATAATGTTTTCATAAAAGCGACACCTATGAAATGGCAGACTCGTTTTGGAGCCAAGGGCAAGTTAGCACCTCGGTACATTGGGCCATATGAGATTATTGAAAAGATTAATCTGGTAGCCTACCAAGTGGCTCTTCTTCATAATATGGAGCATACGCATAATGTATTTCATGTCTCCATGTTACGGGATTACCTTCGAGATCCTTTCCATGTGATTGAGCCAACTCACGTCCTTTTGAATGATGATTATACATATAAAGAACGACCTATTCGAATTGTTAATTGCTGGATCAAGAAGTTGAGGAACAAGGAAATACCGTTACTAAAAGTGGATTGGCAAAATCACCATGGCATATATGCAACTTGGGAAAAAGAAGACGATATGAAAAGAAGATACCCCGATCTCTTTCCATTAGGCCCTACATTCTTCACGGAAGAAGGTATTTAAGTTTGAAGAACCAAACATCCTGGGGGGGAGAATGTAACACCCGCCTCCTTAATTAATTGTTAAATTATGTGATTTGTCTTAATTGTGTGTTTATATGCAAAATTATATGTCATGTGTTCTTTGTGCCATGTGTTCATTGCATTGAATTAATGAGAACAGATAGAGAATATTGGGAAATAAACCTATCTAAATCAGTAAACCATACGCTTAAACTTAAATATTTGTGATAGGCAATTAGAGCCTGAATCACTATAGTATGATTAGATTTGGTGTAAATTGAGATGGTGTGAGATGAGAATTACACTAATTAAGAGCATATGCTTTATTAAGTTAATTTAAGATTAATTAGAATTTATTAGTGCTAGGCAACAAAATAAGAGTAACAGATAAAGATAGATATTTGTAGAGAGACTTGGGAGAGGTCTAGAACAAAAGGAAAAGAAAAGGTAAAAAACTCTAGGGCAAGAAAGAAGAAGGGAAATTGAGCAATCTTCACCAAATCAACAATTTAAGGTAAGAATCTTCGTTAAACTCGTGATATGAAGTTGTATTCTCTATGCAATGATAGAATCTAAGGTGAATCAAGAACAAAAGTGGTGTAAATTAGTGGTAAGAACCCTAAAGAGGAAAAATATGGAAACTATCTCAAGATGTGACTCCACATGGCATTATTCATGTTTAAACACTTGATTCCTTGCATAAGATTAGGACTCAAACCTTCATATTCTATGACTTTACATTTCTATTTTTGTATTTGCTCTTTCCTTTAACAACTTGAGTTTGATTTGGAATTATGTTTTCTAATTGAAGTTAGATATGTTGAAATCAAGTTGTTTTTAGGTGTTTTGGGCATTGATTTTCATGAAATTGAAGTTGGATTTGAAAAAGGGAAGAGCTTCACTTTCAATAGATTTTCGAACTGGTTTTCACCTAGACCACTCGAGCGACTAAGCTTCAATTGGCCAAAATTGCATTCTGCTTAACCGCCACTCGTGCAGCCAAGGCCATCACATGAGTGACCAGACCACTGCACGTGCGGCCAACAGGGCAGGTTCAGTTTGTTTTTCTGTCTATGTTTCTGACTTTTGGGCCTCCGTTTACATGGTTTTCAAGTGGTTTTCATATTCATTCACATTTCATAACTATAAACGGAATTAAGGAATGAAAATGAGAGATTTAGTGATGAGGTAACGAGCAAACTGAACCATTGAGACTATATGTTGAACCATTATACTTGCATGTGTTTATGTAGGTTAGACGTTGCGTCCTAGCCACATGCTTCACGGAACTAACCGTGAGTAACAATGTTGTAAAGATATGTTTAAGCTGTATTTCTAACTGTTATTGTTAAGGACTATTTCTAAAGCGATATGATTTAGTGAGTGAATGAGTATTCCACCTCATGTAATATGTTCACGTGGCCCTTACCTGGGGATAACAATACCGTAGTTATGTTCACATGGCCCTCGCCTGGGGGTAACAATACTGTGGCCTATATTCATGTGGTCCTTGCCTGGAGGTAATAATACTATGGCCAAATATGTACAAGAACTATGATCTTAAAGACCGCTACATGTGAACGTGGATTGCTATGCTTTTATTTAACAAACATGATACTGCTATGTGAATGGACTTGTTACAGTAACTAACTGACCTCTTTATACATTTGTTATTAACTAGACTTTAGCTCATAGTTTATATTTAATATATAGGTGATCAAGCTCCAGAAAGGACTTAAGGGCGTCAACCTACCTTTTGTTTTGTAAAGCCAACTGTTGTGCCTCCCTTTTAGGTTTCTTTTGGACTAACTCCAAGGCTTTTGGGTGATTATGAATTCACCCTTTTGTAAAGTGATCAAGTGACATATAGTTAAGATCTTTTGTTTTGTGAATTCTAATTAAGGGATTAATCCCCTCAGTATTGTATATGATTTTGGTACATGTGTATGATATAGTATTGGGTGATTATACAGTGATGCATATAAAAGTTTTTTTATTCATTTTAGTTTCACAGCTCATTGGACAATGTAATGTAATATCATTGGCTTCCGCCAGCCCCTTATACTATTTACTATTAAGCAGGCCTTTGGTAATCTCGGATTGTTGGCTGGTTACGTCTCTAAGCCCGTGGAGCGGGGGTTGGGTTGTGATAATTAGTATGGCCAAAAAAGGTTGAAGGCTATTTGTTGTGATAAGAAAGGATGAGAAAGGCATGACAATGTGTAAATAGAAAAGAGAAGAGGAGGAGAAAAATGTAGAGAGAAAAGGGAAGGTAATTTTGTAATTGGGTAAATATTATATCATTAATTACTATAATTTAAGTAAAGCATCATTTTAATCTTGGTTGTTTCAATTTAAATAATTGGCACTCTACATTTTTAATTTTGTTGCAAATATAAGGTTGCTGTGGAGAAGTGGTTTGGAAATACTCCAAGATCCAGTCAGACGTCCTTGATCCTCTGATTTCTACCTGAAAAAAGGATGAGCACTCCGGTCGGGGGTGCCGGAATTAGCACTCCGACGGAGACGGACAAGTTAGTATGTACTCAAGTTTACTTCTATCTCAAGTTATTTTATCTATTCTGACATATATTTCTTTGGTTAATGTTCCTCTATTTATATTAATTTCTAGGCCCTAGGGTCAGGCCCACTCTTAATCCAGCGCATGATTGCTTATTCGGCCTTTCGGTTGTGCGCCGGTACCTACTGGGCTCCTTATGCGGCCAACTTGTATATTTGACTTTAAGAGCCTTGGATAGAGCCAAATTGTCTATGGCCTGGTCAAATTAATTTGGCTTTCCTTAGTGTACAATTATTCGGCCCCCACAATTGCCCCTCAAACATCCGACTAACACCAATTAGTCGGCATGTTTGGTTTTATATATGGAAAGTCAAAAATACGGCGCTTGCACTCCTTCCAATACTGAAGCATCAGAACATCCACGTTTAACAAATCATAACGATTTCTTGCCTCTTCGTACACGTCATTCATTTAATGCGATTTGAAACCGTGTTGTCCCTTCAGATATTTTTTGAATATGCAAGGCTCTTTGGTTGCCTCTCAGCATGTCTCTTTCATTTCACGACCACTGCAACTTCCATCTGTTCCCCATTGTCCTCTCTACACCTTGTAAGTTCTTCTCTTCTTCATTTCAACTCCCATTTCCTTGCTTGTTTTTTTGTTTAGAGTACTTTCTATTCTGACTCGAATGGCGAAACATTTGAAAGCCCTTTTTTCTGCGGATCATGTTTCCGTTTTTCGATGCCATTTTTCCATTCTAGACGACGTCCATCTGTCACTTATGGCAGATAGCATGGTTAACATGGAGAGGACTGATGTGAGTACGATCATCTTTCCTCTTCTGTTAATCGCTGAGGGCATAGTCCATTTCCCCCTTCACCAGTTTTTGAGGGTCGTCCTTCGTTACTGGGGTCTTCTCCTTTTGCAACCTAACGTAAACTTTTATCGAATCATGACGGGAATAGTAGAACTAAATCGCTGACTTTGGATTAATCTAGGAATCCCTACTATTCGGGATTGTTATGCCTTGGCGAAATCCTCTGGTCGGTAGGGGCGCTATTTTCTTAGGGCCAAGGACATTGATCACCATTTGGTGACTATGCTTGCCAGCTCTAGTAAGCATGTCAACGATGTCATGGTCGTTGTCTGAGACAATTGGGAATTCAGCGAAGGCGAAGATCGCCTAGATCCTATGCCTAGACAAAAGGCGAACCAGGTGGCCGTATAGTGTAACAATCTGAAAATTTAAGTTGTCCCTTAAATTTTATATTAGCATTATTTAATTATAAATATGAAGAACACTAAAGGTTTTATTAAATATTCTGTAAGAGTAAAATAAAATATTGAATATTATGATTGTATGTGATAAAATGAATTTTAATTTAAAATTTGAGAGTTATTGTGCATGGTAATAATGTAATAATCATAGTAATTAGGGTCAAAATAGAATTAATCAAACATCTTTACATAAGATCAAAATAATCTAGAACTACGTGGCTAACACCACGTGGCTTGCTGGCTATCATACTAATCCAATTGACCCCAATTGACTTAGAGTGTGGGTCTGTTGGCTTTTTGGCTTTCGAAGGGTATTTTTGTAAATGCGAGCGTGCCAGCAAGGATCAATCAGTCCTTATAGAAATTATAATTGCCAACCAATTATCAGACGATTGTGTTTTAGTTCTTTCAGCCTCAATGAAGAGGACTTTTACTGGTGGCTTGACTTAGGAGAAATTAAGTGAAATAGCAGTTAAACAAAAAGCAATTGAAGTATTTCATTAAAATGAAAACTTACAATGGTCCAAACTCAGCCTCGTAGAGGTTTACAGCGACAATCTACTTGAATCTACTTGAAACTACTCCTATAAATGAAGTGCAGAACAGGTATTTAAAGTGCAGGAATATAAAGACTGGAAATGTAAAAACTGGAAAGGAAAATGTATAAAGTAAGGCTGGTTTGTATGATCTGAGTCTGGGGGCTTTTTCTGGGGACCTCCTTGCTATTTATACTCTTTAAGGATGACCATCGAACTGCACTTCAAACCGTCGAACTGCTCCTCCATGATCGCTGATCATGCTGCCTTAGAAGTAGTTCCACTATGTCATCACTTGCAGTTGGGCTTCCCTCCTGTATTTGAATTTGAATATGAGTAACCGTTGAAGCCACGTCACCTTGTATCTCTTTACTGATCCAGTGCTACTCAGATCACGTGAGAACCAATTTTCAATGCCACGTGGACAATCAGGATCGAAGACTTGAGTAGTCTCCCAATATTGCCCTTACTTTGCCACGTGTCGAACTGTAATTGGC
The DNA here is from genome assembly GCA_036172215.1 of Camellia granthamiana. NCBI lineage: Eukaryota > Viridiplantae > Streptophyta > Magnoliopsida > Ericales > Theaceae > Camellia > Camellia granthamiana. The sequence goes on along the minus strand of CM069908.1, from coordinate 94,676,253 downwards.
TTTTACAAAATATGTAGCCAACATTACCCCCCGCACTAATATACCCAATACTTGGTGATATTAGTGGATCACAGCTTTTCCCGCGCTTCTGGAACGTGCATGGAGTCTATCTTCTGGAAACACAACCGTCATTCATCTGGTGATCATTGCATTAACTCTCTTTCAATTTGTTTGAACATCCCAATGCCTTAGCATTCGAACAGACTATGGCTAAATCAACTTCCCTCGATCAAGCACACGAAGAGCCATTGAGTAATGCTGCTTCCCCTCGAAAGAACCTCCACGCATTCATTAGCCACCTTTACTCACCTTTCTATATTCAGGTCATGGATGCCTATACAAATTATCGACCTTTGGAATACACACACATTGTCCTTAATCCTTCGATTCAACAAGTTGCAGACACAGATACAAGAAATTCTTCCTCTGACTCCCCCTTGTACCTCGAACAAACTGCTTTCAAACCTTTGATTTGGCAAGTTGCAAATATGGACTTAGGAAACTCTTCTTCACAAAATTCTGCATGGGATGAAGCTATAACTTCTTCATCTTCTGGAGTTTCTGGCTGGACTAGCTGGTCAGCACCTGAAACTTATGATTTGAGAGAATGAATCAACCATCATTTTGTCGAGTTCATTGACCCTTTGGAGTTTCCTTCCTATGCTCGAAGTTCAGTGGTCTACCCTTACGTGCCCATTGACTGTCGACGTAGTTTGGAGGAGAACTTTCTTGTGGCATGGTACACATCCTCCATGCCTACAAAGTCAGTGCTTGTTGCCCGACGCCCAGAAGAGGCACAAGGGTATAACCCCTCATTCTTAGCCCAGAAGGCGAAAATTTGTTCTTCTGACTGGCTTAATCATATTAATGCTTTTGTTCCTTCTGCTCCCGTGCCATCTCCCATAATAGAAGCATCCACACCTTCCTCTCCATCTACATCTCCTTCTCCATCTTCTGAAACAGAAGTATTCACACCTTCTCCTCCGCCAACTCTTTGCTGGACAGAGAGATTGAGGCTTGCCCTTCCTATGGAAAAAGCCTTCCCACCTTACAAACCTCATCCTTCCCCCACTCCAGCTGAGCGGAAACAAGCTCAACTTCTGCTTGCAGCTTTCTCTCACTTGCCCTTCAATGTTCTTGAGGACGAAGTCTCTCTCAAGAACTTTCAATGGGCTTGTGATATTCTGACTAGGGGCTATGTCCTTAATCCCATCGCCCAAGCAGAACTTCATATGTTCTTGGACCAACTTTCGGTGCTCCTCTACTGGCATCAAAATTCCATGGTCACAACACAATCTTTAGATCAACTCTCGTCTCTGCGAATTCATGCCCAGTACGAAGTAGAGAACTTCATTGAAGAATTCGATGACTTCAAGAATAAAGATTCTGCGTATTGGGATGATTTGGTTTTAGACGAATTGGAACAAAGATTAAGAGAGGAAGCTTTCGAAATAAAGGCTGAAGAGCTCCACTATGAAGTGAGAGCACACCAACTTATGCAGCCAACATTAGAAGAAATAGAGGATATAATAAGGAAAGAACAAAATTTCATTGATCACTGTTGGATCAAATTTCATGATCTTGTCATTTATTCCATTCCTTATTTTTATGAACTTGAGTTCATACCCAGATAGGGTCATTCGATGTAATTGATTTCGCTTTAATATAACCAAAATTCTTCATTTGGCATTGTTTGATCTTGTTTCCGTTTGCCTTTTAAAGTCAGTCCAGGGCTTTGAACTGCCAATCAATTTCCAATAAGGATGTTGGGATGAATTCTCCAATTTATGGATTATGGTCATCAACTTATGTTAATTCTTGTTCAGAATTGCTGCTTCAAATTCAACAATCTTTTCCCTTAAAGCCTGTCTTAATCATAACCAAAATATGATCATGATTAGCATTGACTATTTTTGCTTTACAACAAAAAACTGTTCTTGGGGTTGCATTGTTTTAATCCGAAAAGACAATCTTCTGTGTGTATATACAAACCAACCATTGGTTTTAATGTTTCGAACACCCAAATATATCTTTAATGATCCTCCAGCTTTACCTCAAAGGTATTACTTTTGTTAAGAAACCTACTACAGGTCTTTGATCTCGCCAACGTAAATAAACCCTTGAGTATTCTTACAGTAGTATGCTCCGAAGTCGACTTATGTATTTCGAAGCCGACTTATGTATTTCGAAGCCATTGTTGTTTGATTTTTTGGCGCCAAAATCTGGTTCGAAGCCAAATATCTTGCTTCGAGGCTGGCGTCAACGGCCGGAATGTGCTCCTCCCTCCAAAAGCTATCAATATTGGAAGAGACTCCTCGTATTCATACTTTTAGTACTTTAACGACTCATGAGACATATTTTCCAGACACAAAGGTTTTAAAACCCTTTTGTTTCGCGTTCTGGAATTACTTACGCCCTCAACGCATAAACCCTCATCGGTCTCCCACTTCTCTCTATTCCCTTCTTCACTTTCCGAAAAACGTACTACCAATGGCTTCTTCTTCACCAAAGGTGCCAGTCATAGAGCGTGTGAGCTCATCTGTAGCTTTGAAAAGACTCATTGACGCAGAATGTGAGAAGTACAAGGCTGGGGAAAAAAGCGCTATTGACGGGCGAATCTTTGTCCCTCGTCGCCATGAGCAACAAGACTACGTGCTCGGGCCAATATTCAAGGAGATCCTTACTGAGCTCCCAGCTCTATATCCTCGTCTGGAGAACCAATGTCTCCTTTATGAAGGTGGTCTCGATTGGAGGAACTGGAGAATCAATCGCCCTCACCGATGTTGGCCCACGGTGAGACCGGAATGGCAAGAATGGTACGACCGGGTCATCCCTGCTAGGACTCTGGACCTTCAAGAGCTCTGCCTCCTCGATGCTCTTCGACTATCTAGGGTAACTATCTCGGAGGACCCTTTCCTAGTTCCTGCTGCTTTATGTTTTTGGAACCCTATCTTCAATTTCTTTCAATTTAAATGTGGGATGATGGCCCCTACTGTTCTTGACATTTGCCACTTACTCGGAGTATCCCCTATTGGTACTCTCATTACACCAGATTTCCCTGACTTAGCCGTATCTTTCTCCCTCCCATCTCTCAATTCATCTTACAGTGATTTTGTTAAGGCTGAGAATAAAAGAGAGGGCCCAGTAACTGATAGAGAATTCTTTTCCTTCTTATTATATTGGCTTTGCAAATTCCTCTTTTGCACCTCCTCCCAAAGAATCATGTCTGAATTTGCTCCTCTTGCCAAAGCTTTTGTTTTGCAAAAAAGGGTAGCCTTAGCTCCATATGTTCTAGGCCATGTATACAGAGTTTGTTCCCTCTTTTGTGAGAAACCCTTAGATGTTAATCAAGGGGGGCTGTTCTGGATCCTTCAGCTTTGGCTTTTCGCCTATTTTACTGAATTACAATCCAAATGCCTTAAATTCTCTGGGCTACACTCTCTTACCCATGGCATCAGACTAGCCAATGCTTCGCTCTATCCTTCTACTTTTGCTTTTTATTTCTCTTTCTTCGATCAACTACCAGCCGCTCTTCCCATTCACCGCTTCCGTCCCTTCGAAACCAGCATAGGTCCAACTTGGTTAAGTCATTTCCTAAGTGACAGGCTCTGTGCTTCGCCTATTCACAAGGATGTATGGGCTTCCCTTCTGATTCCTAGAGAGCTATTCATCGGGACCACGAACCCCAGAGCTTATAAATGTATAGCTGAACCTTATTGTCCTGCTCAATTTGCTAGACAATTTGGCTTCACACAAGGGGTCCCAATACCCCTCTGCAGCAACACCAATCTGAGCCTTACCAGGAGAGATTTGAAGGTTCAGAAGTCGAGGCTAGAAGAGGCAACTTTCAAATTTATAGATGACTTGGCCAATTTTGAGTATACCCCTTTCATCCCTCAAGGTGCCGTATTGAAGAGATACCAAAATTGGTGGGTAAATAATATGGAAGTCTATTTGGCCATATCACCTCAAAACCTACTGGAGGTGTTAGATGTGCCCAAACCCAAGGGAGTTGAGATTGTCTCTTCCTCTACTGTGCCTCCTACAACTCAGTCCATTCCTGCTACCTCAACTCCTCCTAAAGCCACTCGGGCTTTTTCGAAGACAGGTATGTGCCTTTGTTTTATTTCCTTCAACTTCCTATATAATGCTGATTATCTTATTCTCAATTCTCCTTTTGTGAAGGTGGTCAGCAGCAAAAGAAGAGGAGACTGCTTGAGCCTGGAAAGAAAACAACTGAGGTACAAGAAGAAGAAGAAAAAGGGGGAGCAGACCAAGAACATGAGTCACCCTTGATAAGAAGAAAAAAGGTGATTGATTTGGTTCAAGGGGAAACAACCGCTAGGGAAGTAGAGAAAGGGCTTATTTTTAGGAAATCTGAATCTCAGTCTGCAGAAGCTGAGAGGACATTTGAGAAGCAGACAATGCCAATTCAAAGAAAGAAGAGAAAAAAGATTACTGTCTCTCCTTCTGATTTTGTTGAAGACTCTAATTCCGAGACAATTGCCCAAGCAATAGAAAAGAGAAGGAAAGTGACTGCTTCAACTACTACCTTGGTTGAAGATCCCATTCATGAGGTAGCTGCCAAGGCAGTAGAGCAGGAACATTCCAAAGCTATAATTGTCTTTGAGAGAGCTGAGAAGAGACGGCAGCAACAATTTCTAAGAGATGAAGCTGCTGCTGCTGACGCATTATAGAGGGAAATGGCAAGAAGGCAACAGACTGCTGAACATTACTCCCTCCGCAGCTCTCCCAACAGTGCCAATGCTTCTGAAACAAGTAATTTCTTTCACACTTCTGCTGTTCTTCCTTTATCAGCTTTTGGTATTTGAAATTTGACATTGCTTTATACTTCTTCCTTTTGCAGCAACAACTACTGCGTTTATCTTTCCAATGAGGCCCTCCTCAATTTCAGACGAAGTTGATCAAATGCAGAATGTCAGGGTTATTCAAATCATACTTCCATTTCTGAAACCCACATTCGATATACCTTCTTTGAGCCCCAGCATTCCTGCATCTCTCCTTCTTGGTTTGGAACCATACCTCCCTTTCTTGACCCTTGACCTACTTCAGTCCGATTCTCCTTCGAGCCTTGCCCCTCATTCTTTCATAGAAAATCCAACTGCTACTCTATCTCTAATGACAGTTGATTCTCCCACAGAGGGTGCTGGTAGTTCCCCAATCCATGGCTCATTATCTTTACCTACTCCCAACCCCTCTTCACTTGATTCATTGGTGGCTAAGACCATAGAGGCTGCCAAAGATGCTTCATCCATTTCTCCTATCCTCATGCAGTCCTTTACGCCTTCCACCACAACTCTCTCTGCACCCCTCATGTCTACGGATGAGGTGGATGTCTTCAAAGCGAGACTAACTAGTCTTTTTGACATACCTTCTACCTCTCCAACATTCAATGTTGAAGCTGAGCCACTAGTCTTGGCTGACTCTTTGCTGGAAATTCTCGAGAGTCCTTCTTCTTCCAGCAGTAAGCCTTCTGCACCTTCAATAGACTTGGATACATGTTTGGAACTGCTGATTTCCTTTTCGAGGATTCCCTTCGAGGCTCTACAGAGGCCTATAATAAAAAATGGGTTCCTCCAGTGCTGCAGACTTGCTGAGAAGTCAGGCATGGATGTTTCAAGTCATTTATCTCAGGCAGCAGCTACTGTCGATTTTTACATCAGCATTTGCCAAGCTGCCAAGGCTGAGGATGAGAAATTGGCTGGTGACAGGAGTTTTGTTTCCCAAGTACATACCGAAGTATCAATGCTTAAGGAACAACACTCCTCTGCCTCCCACTTTCCAATCCAGCTGCTGGAGAGGAAAGCTCAACTTGTAGAGGAGTTAGCTGCAGTAAATCGAGCCTTAGTCCGAGCTGATACAAAATTGCAAATCACCAACCAAGGACTAGCTGATCGAAAGGAAGAGATGGCTGCAGCTATTCACCTAGTTCCCTCACTTAGCAATAGGAAATCTACTGTACAAAAACAATTAAGACATTGTAATGATTTCTGGGCCAATTTGTGACACAATGTACTTAATTCTTTATGAAAGAACAAATTTTGTTTATCATTTGAGCAGTCTTGTGTGTTTTTTTTTTTAAATGTTTATTTTATTTCTTGTGTTTCCCAAATGGTTGGAAAATAAGGCTTCAAATATCTGCCATTAATCTTTTTGGGATGCACATATCCATTCAAATTTCTCAAATGGTAGGCTCCAAAAGGCAGAACTCTATGAATTTGATATGGTCCCTCCCAGTTAGGTGACCATTTGCCAAACTTATGGCTTTTAATTCCTATTGGGAGTATTGTTTTCCATACCAAATCACCTTCATCAAAACCAATGTGTTTGACTTTCTTATTATAATTCTTGGCTGCTTTCTTCTTTTGGAAAAGAATGCTATTTAATGCCAAAATTCTGGTCTCATCTATACCTTCTAATTCTAAATACATACTCTGATGGTACTGCTCCGGATCCAACTGGTTTTGGCATCTTACCCTCAAAGATTTAACATTAATCTCTACAGGTAACACTGCATCATGCCCATATACTAGGGCATAAGGTGTAACTCCTGTGCTTGATCTTGGGGAAGTTCTGTAAGCCCATAAAACATCCAACAACAAGTTATGCCAATCCCTGGGATTATCTTCCACAACCTTTTGTATTCCCTTTTTTAAGGATTTATTGGATGATTCCGCTTGACCATTTGCTTGTGCATAATAGGGTGTGGAATTAATAAGGCTAATTCCAAATTCTGCTACAAAAGACTTCACCATTTTTCCATCGAACACAGTCCCATTGTCCACTGTTATGGTTTGTGGGATGCCAAATCTATGGATCAAATCTTTAATGAACCCAATGACTTCTGTCTGGTCCACAGCCTTGTATGGTTTGGCTTCGACCCACTTAGTGAAGTAATCAGTGGCCACTAGAATGAAACAATGATGCTTCAAAGAAGGTGGGTGTATTTTTCCCATCATATCCATGGCCCATCCTCTAAATGGCTAAGGCTTCACTACTGCATGTAAGTCAGTTATAGGCACATGCCTTATTGTGCCATGCTTTTGACATGCCTGGCAACCTTTTGCATATTCTATGCAATTTTTAAGGATAGTTGGCCAATAGTAGGAGTGCCTTCGAAGCAACCATCTCATCTTTACCCCAGGCTGATGAGCACCACAGATGCCTTCATGAACCTCAGCCATAGCTGTTAATGCTTCTTTTGGACCAAAACATTCCAGCAACAAACCATCTCCCCCTCTTTTGTAGAGAACATTGCCATATATCATATATTGCATAGACTGCAATTTGATTTTCCTGCTAGCCTTCGAAGATGGACCAGCTAAGTATTGTATTATTGGATGCCTCCAATCTTGTTTTTGTAAGTCATTATGACTGACTTCCAAGACCACATTCCTTTTATTCAAAGGCGGTATCAACTTCTGATATGTTGTTTGGCCTATGTCCCTTTGGGCATTATCCCTTCTCTTGAAGTTCGAAGCTTTCTGAGCCACATCATTAGCTCTATTATTCAAGAATCTTGGAACATGAGTTACATTTGCTATTTGAAATTGAGAAAGCAAATGCAATGCAACAACATAGTATGGCAGAATACTTATGCTTTGACACTTGAAAACCCCTTTCACTTGATTAACCACCAATTGAGAGTCTCCAAATATGTCAACTGCATGTACTTGTAATCCAATAAGGATTTCTAGTCCCACTATTAAGGCTTCATATTTAGCCTGGTTATTGGAACAACTAGCTTCATCCACTATGAAACCATGTGTGGTCATTACCTCTTGCAGAGATTTAATCACAATACCAATCCCAACTAAACCATTGGCTTTCGATCCATCGAACCACATCTGCCATGGCTCAGCACTAGCCATGCCAAGTTCCATTATCTCTTGGCTCTCTGTTTGAGATGGATGGTCTGCCAGAAAATTGGTCAGAACTTGCCCTTTTACTGCCCTTTGAGGGACATATTCTAAATGAAATTCTGATAAAGCTAGTATCCACTTGCCAATTCTTCCTCTTAACATGGGTCTAGATAACATGTACTTAACCAAATCTGTGGTTGCAATTACCAAGACAGTTGTAGGTAAAAGGTAATATCTTAATTTCATTGCAGCAAAATACAAAGCTAGACACAGCTTTTCTACAGCTGAATATTTATATTCACAAGAATTTAAAAACCTACTAAGGTAATAAACAGCTTGCTCCTTGCCTTCTTCATTGTCTTGAGCCAAGAAAGCTCCCAATGAATCTTCTGCTGCAGCTATGTACAACTTCAAGGGTTTATTATCCTTTGGTGACATCAGCACTGGAGGGTTGGCCAAGTAGGCTTTGATACCTTCGAAAGCAATTTGATGCTTTGCTGTCCACACAAATTCCTCTTCATCTTTCAGCCTTAACAAGGAAGAAAATACTTTAGTTTTCCCTGCAGTGTTAGAAATGAACCTTCGAAGAAAGTTAATCTATCCAAGGAACCTTTGTAATTCTTTCTTACTTGATGGAGGCCTAGCGTCAATGATGGCTTTAGCTTTATTCTGATCAATTTGTATCCCTTTCTTGTGCACTACATAACCCAAGAAGTTTCCAGATGATACGCCAAAAGCACACTTAAGAGGATTGAGCTTCAATTTGAACTTTCTCATTCTTTCGAAAGCTGCTTCTAAGTGAAACAAATGCTCCTCCATGGATTGGGATTTGACTACAATGTCATCAATATAACATTCCAAATACCCTCCAATGAGGTCATGAAAGATAGTGTTCATAGCTCTCTGATATGTAGCTCCAGCATTCTTCAGGCCGAATGGCATTTTAACCCATTCGAAGGTGCCAATATTTCCAGGACATCTGAATGCTGTCTTGTGGATGTCCTCCTCTGCAATGCAGATTTGATTATAACCAGAGTGTCCATCCATCATTGATAAAACTTGATGCCCTGCTGAACTGTCTACCAACAGATCCACTATAGGCATAGGGTACTCATCTTTCGGTGTTGCTAGATTTAAGTTTCTGAAGTCAATGCATACCCTCATTTTACCATTCTTCTTGACTACGGGCACAATATTAGATAGCCATTCAACATACCTGGCTGTCCTGATAAAGCCTGCCTTAAGTAGTCTAAGAATCTCCTCCTTGACTTTCTGAATTACTTCTGGACTGATTCTTCTTGGTTTCTGCTTGTATGGCTTGAAATTGGGCTTCATAGGGAGCCTATGTTCGACTAATGACCTATCCAATCCTGGTAGTTCATTATAAGACCATGCAAAGCAATCTTTATATTTCTTCAAAACAACCAATAACTGGTCTCTGTCCAGATTATTCAAACAAGCACTTATATAGGTGGGTTGTTGCATAGAACCTTCCCCTAAATTTACTTCTTCTAAGGGGTCCTGTATCTGAGAACTTATTGAAGCTTCTTGCTTGGTTTCTTCTACCCTCGAAGCAATCTTCTCGCCTTGTTCTATTCCCAGGTTCTTTAGTTCAACATCTTTACCCTCTTCCTCATAGACAAAGTCTGTCCATAAGGCATCCTCTTCCTGTATTTCCTGGACTTTTGTTTCAATGTCCAATGCACAGTACTTGCCAAGGGTCAAAATTCTGACCCGCTACTGTTCCTGTTCACAACCAATTATCATGGCTTCTCTTTCTTGCTCCTGTACTTTCTGGACTATGGCTTTTATATCCAATGTTGAGAATTCAATTAGAGCCAAAGACTTGGCTTCCTGTCCATCATCTCTTTGCCTACAACCAGGCATCATTGTCATCCTTAATGACAATCTCTTCATCAGCACTTTCTTGGACTAAGTGCTTCAGGTGTGTCACTTCCTTATCGGCCGTCACTTTGGCTGAGCCATCAGTTTTCCTCAGTATACTGAGTGGTGTTACACCCTCAATATACAACTTGGCCTCTGCAAAGTCTGCACAGGCTATGAAGGGTTGAGGATCTGCATCAATTTCCTCTGTCTCCCCATTGCCTAAGGCCATCATAATCTTCTGATGCAAAGAGGAAGGCACACATTTGTTAGTGTGGATCCAATCTCTCCCAAGTAAAGCATTGTATTTAGCATTACTGTCGATTACGAAGAATGCTGTCATGCAGTCCCTGGTTCCCACACTCAAGTTAATGGGTAGAATCCCCTGAGCCATCTGTTTGTCTCCAGCAAAGCCAGCGATAGTTGTGCTGGTTGGAATCAACCTGGGATTCTTTTTCCCTAGTTTCTTCAAAGAAGATTTCGGTAGTAAATTCACTGCTGCCCCATTGTCTATCAGGACACGGTTCAGTTGTATCCCATCGAAGAATGCTTTGATGTACAACGGCTTGACATGTTGTGTCATAGAGTTCGAAGGATACTCAAAAGGATATGAGAGGTTAATGCTCACCTCTTCTTCACTCTCGTATTCAGTCTCCATTGGGGTAGCCATCCAAGGATCATCTTGTACCATACTTACTTGCGAGTCTTCACTAGAAACAGGAATAGGATCCATGTCTTGGTCATCTTGGTCCTCATTTCCAGCCTGGAACTCATGGGGTAGTATGTGTACCATATTGACTGATACTGAAGGAAATGAGCCAAATTGGATGGCTGGTTGTACCTGCTCCCTCTCTTGGCCACCTTCAGTTACTTTAGCAGCATTCTCCATGCTGCACTCTGGTACTTCATTGTTAACAGATTCCTTCGAAGGATCTTTCTCGACTGAATTTTCAACCAAAAATGTTTGCTCAGCCATGAAGGCTTCGAACATTTCTTCCTCCATCATTTCTTTCTTCTGGCTTGTGGCAATCTCTTCTTCTATCTCGCTATCACTCTCCATCAGAGCTTTCTCCAATCCTGCTAAGCTACACTTCTCTCTGGCTTTTAGTTCAGAATGAACCTTAGCCAATTGTTCTTTGCTGCAACCCACTTTGCTTTGTAAAGTTGGCTTTGGAGTATGATCGGACTTTGGAGTTTTCTTTCCTTCTGTATGGACCAACGAAGAGCTCTCTCAATTTTCTTTTATATCGTTCTGGTACTGAGTGTACCTACGCTGAATTTTTCTCCTTTGTGATCTTGAAATAACTGGGACCATATCTGGTTCCTTTGTCTTTGGGTGTTTAAGCAATACCCAATTGTTCGGAGCCACCAAAGGAGGCTTGACCATCCTACCTTGGATACCAACATCTCTCCGGGCAAGCAGTTCCCTGGGTTTGTTTTGCATTACAAACCAGTTTGGGACTCCAGGTACCCACGAACTTGCTGACTCAGATGTTGAACCGCCTTTTCCAACCTTCGAGGTCATCTTCGAAGCTGGCTGTGAAGGTAAGTGTTTGGCTCTGACCTCATGTTTTGAACCTAATTCAGACCTTCGATGAAAGTGGCCACTTTCTGTCCTGCGTGAGGCTGGTCTAGGAGGCCAATCCCTGGCCTTGATTCCATGAAATGAGCCTCTCTCCAGTCTTCTTTCAGAATGACTGCTCTCCATTCTGTAATAGTTAGGCGGCCTAGATTCATGTAAGGGCCTCTTGCCCTTAGCATGCATTCTGTCCATTGCAAGCTCAACCACCAGTGGTCGCTGCCTATCACTAGCCGGATACGGCCTTTTGTTGTAAGCGTTGGTTGATTTAGGACGTCTCTGAACATCCCTGTAGTATTGCTTCCCATCAATTGGAAACCTTTTCAACCATTTATAACTCAGTCTGCACCTGGGACACATCCTCTGCATTACAGCTGCTTCCAAGGAATCATCATCCAATACTTCTTCATCAGAGTGTTCCTTCTGGTGTGAGAAACCTTGTCCAATAGCTAGTGGGTTTTTAGTGTCCTTCTTGGTAGTTGTCTGGTTGGCAATATGCATCTGCACATTGACCTCTTCCAACTCCTACAGAGATAGATTCTGGAAGTTTGGTACAACTACATTAGCTGTACTTTCTCCAACTTCTGGAAACGGATTACTGTCGATCCCCATGGCCTTTTCTGTTTTGGCTGGGAACTTCAAACTTCCTTTCCGAATTTGTTCTTGGATCCTGTCTCGAAAAACAATGCAGTTTTTAGTCGAGTGAGACCAAGAGTTATGCCATTTACAATATACTTTTCCCTTAAGTTCATCTGGAGATGGCAGTTTTACTCCTTTTGGTAATTTAAGGAAGTTGGCCGTGAGTAAATGATCAAAAATGTCATCTGCTTTTGTTAAATCGAAAGAGTACTTTTTGTGAAAGTCTTTCTTTTTAAACTGCTGGTCAATTATTGTATCCTTATGAACTAATGCCTCACAGATCACAGGTTCCTTGCCCACAATCTCCGCTGCATCAATCTCATAATTAGGATCTCTATAATATGTCTTGTATGATGCATTATTTCGATCTTGTTTCTCCTCTAGTAATGCTTCATATCGAGACACCTTATAGGTTAGTTCAACCAAATCTCTGAATTCAGTTGAATCAAACTTCTTTCGAAGCCTGAACTTTAAACCGTTTTGAGCCAATCTTACGAATTCTGGCTCTGGTAGGATGACTCTACATTTATTTCGAGCCCTTTTAAACCTAGCAATAAATTGAGTGGCCTTCTCTTCAGGCCTTTGACTTAATCTGGCCAAGTCTGCCATGGAAACCTCTGGCTCCGACTAGAAGAATTGGGCATGAAATGCCTCTTCCATTTGGTGCCAATTTTGAATGGAGCCAGGTGTAAGGTTGATGTACCATACAAACGCTCCTCCAGTTAGAGAATTTGGGAATAATCTTAGTTTCTTATAGTCATGATTAGTAAATTCACCGCATTGGGCAGCAAACCTAGCAATATGCTCTATTGTTGATTGATTCCCAGTCCCATAAAAAAGGGTAAAATCTGGTATCCTGAACCCCCTTGGGTATTCATGTACCCTATCTACCCATTCTGGGTATGGTTTTCTGTATATAGGAGTCTGGACCCCCCGAGCCATCGGTCCACACATCTCCCTAACAATATCAACAATTTGGTCCCTAGGGACCATATTTTGTGCCTGCTGAACCACTACTGGAGGAACGAATACAGGGTTTGGTGGACAAACTTGTGCTTGTGGTCCTTTTGGTCTATAAGGTAGTACATTTGGGACTGTTTGTCCCTGTGGTGCAGGTTGCTGTTGGGGGTATGGGAAACCCCTTTGGGCCTGATCCGCGAAGGGACCAGCGAAGGGTACTGGAGCAGGTGTTGTGTCTCTTCCATTTACAGGCCAGCCTTCCAACCTCCCGGGTGTAAATTTGAATAAGGGATTAGTGTACCCCCTTGTGCCAGGTATGGCTTCGAACATGGGATTTGTAACCATTCTTACGCCAGTTTCTTGTACTTGACCAGATCCACCAATTTGTGTGGCTTCATTGTTGAGTACTGAGGCATTTTGGCCTACTACAGGCCTCGAAATAGGTTCATACCAAGACTGAGGTGATGGTCTTTCATGGTTCTGATTACTAGTTTGACCATTAGAATGTCCATTAATTTGCATAGGCTGTTTATCTCTAGCCAATCTTTGCTGAGGGACATTTAAAACTTTCTCTGTGTGTCTTGTGTTAGTTAGTTGGTGGTTATCCATTCGATCCAAAAAGGATGTTGCCCACCTTTCCATTGTATTCATTAATTGTTGTCCCATAGCATCTACTAAACCATCCCATGGATTTGTTGGCTGAGTAGATGGAACAGTGGATGGTCCAATTCCTTGGTTTCGTCCAATATTATGAACATATGGTTCTTGTCCAGAAGTACTGGTCTGTTCGACCATATGTTCTGATAACATGGGAGTTTCCATAGGATGTGTTACCACATTATCCTCTGGATTAGGTATTTCAACCTCTCCTTCTACGCCTTCTTCCAGGCGTTCATTTTCTCCTTGTCATCTTCGTCTAGCCATTTTAATTAGTCCCACTGGGCGTGCCAAAAATATATGTTGGTTTTTTGGCTTTCGAAGGGTATTTTTGTAAATGCGAGCGTGCCAGCAAGGATCAATCAGTCCTTATAGAAATTATAATTGCCAACCAATTATCAGACGATTGTGTTTTAGTTCTTTCAGCCTCAATGAAGAGGACTTTTACTGGTGGCTTGACTTAGGAAAAATTAAGCGAAATAACAGTTAAACAAAAAGCAATTGAAGTATTTCATTAAAATGAAAACTTACAATGGTCCAAACTCAGCCTCGTAGAGGTTTACAGCGACAATCTACTTGAATCTACTTGAAACTACTCCTATAAATGAAGTGCAGAACAGGTATTTAAAGTGCAGGAATGTAAAGACTGGAAATGTAAAAACTGGAAAGGAAAATGTATAAAGTAAGACTGGTTTGTATGATCTGAGTTTGGGGGCTTTTTCTGGGGACCTCCTTGCTATTTATACTCTTCAAGGATGACCATCGAACTGCACTTCAAACCGTCGAACTGCTCCTCCATGATCGCTGATCATGCTGCCTTAGAAGTAGTTCCACTATGCCATCACTTGCAGTTGGGCTTCCCTCCTGTATTTGAATTTGAATATGAGTAACCGTTGAAGTCACGCCACCTTGTATCTCTTTACTGATCCAGTGTTACTCAGATCACGTGAGAACCAATTTTCAATGCCACGTGGACGATCAGGATCGAAGACTTGAGTAGTCTCCCAATATTGCCCTTACTTTGCTACGTGTCGAACTGTAATTGGCTTTTACAAAATATGTAGCCAACAGGGTCTTGAGCAAGAACTCTTATAAATAAGAGATGTATTGGGAGCTTAGAAGAAAGAAAACGAACAGTGAGAGAAATGAGGAAAGGCATAGCCAAGAAAAATAGAAAGGAAAAGAAACTAAGGAAATGAGACAAAAATACTGTCAAGAAGGCTTTGATAGCAGAAAGAAAGAGTGATGTATTAATTTTAAGATGAGTTATATTATATCTTGAGTCACCATAATATATTTTACGTATGTTTTGAGTTACTATAATTTATTTTAGGGTAAACTACCAATAGGTCCTACTTTGGAGACTTATTACCCATTAAGTCCTATTTGATAAATTTATTAAGTGATAAAGATAAATTTATCAGTCTTTTTTTTTTATGAAAAAATTTATAGTGATAAATTTATCAGTCTCTTTATTTTTATGAATAAATTTATAGTGATAAATTTATCAATCTCTTATTTTTATAGTGTTAAATTTATTAGTTAGGACCTGTAGGTAAATAAGTCTAGTGAATAGGACCTACACGTAAGTACCCCTTTATTTTATACAAGTTATGTTTTATAAATTATATTAATATTTTAATTACGTGAATTAATTTTTGAACTCTATTTGTTTAAAACGAAACCCATGGATGTGTTGGTGTTTTAATTATGTTATTTATTTTATGAACCTTATTTTATATATTAAGGAAAATCCATGGATATAACTGTTTATTAAAATGTGTTTTGAGTAATTATTTTATAAGTACCACCATGGAGGTCCTATGCCTTAGAGGACTTAAATAACCATTGGCCCTCTGATTAGTCACTTTGTGACCCTCTGTCTGTCATGGATCCATTGACCCTCTGATTTCTGGTGTGGAGCAAAGTGTTATACAGAGTTAAGTGCTACACTGTTGTGGAAGCCACCTCTAGAGTTCATATGAACCACCTCTTGAGTCCATGCATCTGTTTTGTTCTGTTCTGTACCATGGCTATGGTTATTTATTTACATAATCTCAGTTTTGCTACTTAAATGATTATTTGTTCAGACTAAGTTATCTTAAATATTTTAGTTACATAACTATCCATGATTATTTTGTGTCCCTTATACTCTTGGCTTAATATTTCTCATTATGCCATGTGCTTATAGCTGTTTATTAATTTTCAAGAAACAATGCAATTCAGAAATAGCTTTTGGAAAGTCTTAGACACGGGGCTGCGGAATAGACATATACAACACTTTTATGATATTTTTATATGTAAATATTGGCCTTTTTGGTCAATAAATTTTGTAATAAAAATAGAAGCTCCGATGATCATTTTGGTACCCTCACTTAAATATTATTTTCACTCACGTTTATTAATTTGTTCAAGAATTGGCCGGAATTAACTTCAGTTACTGGCCATCACGATACTTAACCCTTGGGTACGGGGAGCGGGTCGTGACATATAGTCTCGTTTCTATGTGTATTTGTTATACATTTACTTGGCTCAAGTTCCATGTGCTTACCATTTCATTTATGAAAGCAACGATTTGAAAAAACTACTTATCTCGACTGACGACGCTGTGCTTGAGTAAATCAAAACTGCGCTCCAATTCTTCGGCCGTCCAAACCTCCAAAAGTAAAGGAGGGCTGCCCACATCCTTCTGAGATACGAGCCACCTTATGCTACCTTTTCAGCCATGGATCATATTCCGATTCCAAAGGGTGAACAACAGCTTACGGTACTCATTTTCCCAAATTTCAAGAATCTTAGGGAGATTGATCTTGAAGTTTCGGATCCAGAGCCGGTCATTGAGCAAATAACCGAACAAGTCGTTGAGCAGCCGAATCAGTCCAACTTGAACAGATCCGATAGTCTAGGGAAGGAGGTCGATGCCGCTCTAAATTTGGCCTTTGAGGAAGCCGGCTTCAACCCTCCATCCACTTTAGGCCGAGTAGACGTATCATTAGAAGACGATATTTTCACCGACTTAGGGGACTTTCTCGGCACAAATTCTGAGAACATGGCTGGGGAGTTGCTCGCACAGATGGCCAGGAGAAAAAAACACAGAAAGGATAGCAACCTGAAGGAGGGCTAAAGTCACCCGTTCTGAACCCCCACCACCTGTTACTGGGACTGAGTCTTCTCCACCTGCTCTTGTTCAGGAAACAAAGCAAATTGTTACGGCCAAAATGGAGAAAATTGTCCTTGATCAATCGGACAATCTGGTGGCCAAGCACAGGGGGGAGAAACACCCCGCCGAGACGAAGCCGACTCTTCAGAAAACCTAACTGATAAACGGCCGCCCATAGAGGAGTCGGACTTGGTTGCGCCGTTTATCATACAACCAAGAATAAAGGACGTGTCGGTTGCGTCTGATGCATCAGCTGTGAAGGACACCGCTGTGGCCTTAAGCGTGGCCTCTTCAATTTCTCTGCCGATTGACAGAGCAGCCTTTCGTGCAGAGCCGGATGTGGTGTCCATAGCATTAGCCGCCCAATCGACGATATTGGTATATAACTTAATCTTTTATTTGTAGCCTTTTGTTCTTTTTTGTGTCAGCCATCTTATTAATCTTTTGTTTTACAAGCGGCAGGAAGGATAGCTGAGATTGGCTGCCGTTATTAGGACGCTATCGAACAAATCGGCTTGCTCAAAGCCGAAGTTGAAATTGAGAAGAGTAAGGCTACGAAGGCCTCCCCCAGAGCCGAGTCTGAGGCGATCAAAGCGGCGGAAGAGCGAGCGAAGGCCGATGCCGAGGCATAGAAAGCCAAGAGCTTCGATCAATTCAGGTTAGCCGTCAAAGAAAGGGTGAACACAAGTGATGATGCGCTCAATTCAGCCAAGGAAATGATTACCAAACTGGAGGCTAATTTGGGAGAATCGAAGAAGCAAAGGAAATCGCCAACTTTGAGATCTCTAAGGCGTTCCAAGCCGAGGAAAACTCCGCCTTAGAAAAATGCATGGAGGAAGTGCCCAAGTTCGAAAATCGGGGCTTCAGACATGGCTGGCTCAAAGCCCTGGCTGCTGCTAATGTGACATTGGAGCAGCCAATTCCATATGAGCAGTTAGAGATTGAGCCGCTGGAGTCTGACCCTGAGGATTCAGTAGGGTCAATGTAATTTTGTTTTTTGTTTGGTATCTTTCTATACGTAGTTTTTGTAGATTTTTGTTTATTTATTTTGATTAGAAGTTAAATATAGGGTAATTTTCATGTGTAAAATGACTACTGTTTGTACTTAATTTATTAATGAAAATTACCTTTTTGCCTGTTTTCTACATGTGCTAGTTAATAGTTAAGTAGGATGATGTAATTTAATTCAGCGATCATATAAATGGCTATAACACAATCTGCATGTGCTAATTAATAGCCAAATAGGATGATGTAAATTAATATATGGCTCAGTGCCAAACTCGAATGGCCAATTGAGATGTATTCAGATGGATAAGTCGTTCAAAAGCCAAATAATCATGTCTTTTACCAATTTGAACATTGAGGATAAGCCGAATATTCAGATAGATATGTCGTTCAAAATCTGCTGACCAGATGAGGCATTATTAATATATTTATCAATAGAGGCCGAATAGATTAATGAATCTGCCCTTGCCCTAGCTGATTAATGAACAAAACCGCTGAATAATGGTAGTTCATAGATTGTGTGGGGCACAATAACTGGTCGGTGCAATGCATTGCGATTGGGCTGGATATATTAATGAATCTGCCCTTGCCCCAGTTGATTAATGAACAAAACCACCGAGTAATGGTAGTTCATGGATTGGGTGGGGCATAGTAACGTTTCGGCGTAATGCATTGTGATTGGGCTAAATAGATTAATGAATCTGCCCTTGCCCTAGCTGATTGATGAACAGAATCGTCGAATATTGGTAGTTCATGGATTGGGTGGGGTACAGTAATGTTTTGGCGTAATGTATTTCTATTGGGCTGAATAGATTAACAAATCTGCCCTTGCCCCAGCTGATTGATGAACAAAACTACCGAATACTGGTAGTTCATGGATTGGGTGGGGCACAATAATTGGTTGGCGCAATGCATTGCGATTGGGCCTAATAGATTAATGAATTTGCCCTTGCCCCAGCTGACTAATGAATAGAATCACCGAATATTGGTAGTTCATGGATTGGGTGGGGCACAGTAACTAGTCGGCACAATACATTGCGATTGGGCCGAATAGATTAATGAATCTGTCATTGCCTTGGCTGATTAATGAACAGAACTATGGTGATCACTTTGGGAACACTACACTCGTAATTAATAAGTTAAGTGGAGGTTGGGTGCTCATAGGTTCTATACTGTGTTCAAATTCAATAGATTTCAATAGAGAAAAAAGCATTGTTTCAAACTAAACTGGACAAATTGGATGTTGAAAAGAGCATTTTTCAACAGCAGAGAGGAGGGTAGGACACTAGCTGAACTGGACTTAGAGATGAATTAAGGTGGTGAATCTATGCAAACGGGAAATAGGACATCGGAGGAGCGTGAGAGGTGTCGCTTCTCATGTCATCAAAGTAGGTCACCCAAGAAGGAGAGGCAGCAGCGAAGGAACTCCCACTGTTCGTGAAGTGAAACCAGTAAGCCACCACGCCCGCTGAGTTTTTCGGTCTTCGTTAGAAATAAACCAATGATTAAAGTGGATTCGATTATCCGCAATCCAAACGTGGCAGTCGAGTTTGCTCGACAGATTTTTCCACCAGAAGTCTATCAATCGATGGTCTGCCGGCCTGATTACGAAGTTTTTTGGAAGAGCGTCCATGGAGCGGTAAATGGACTATATACCTCTTATGAAATCGACATGCGTCTTTATGCTATACGAAGAGAGATAGAGCAGAAAGACGGTCCTATTTGGAGCTTGGAGGCTCGCGTAGAGGAAGCCGAGAATGAACTGAAGAAAGCCACAGCTTTCGAAACGCATTCGACGAGTCAAGTGAACCCAATTGTCGCGAAAAGAGTAAACCAACGGCTTTTGGATCATGCAATTGCCGACCAAGACACGATGAGCATGTTTGCAAGAGAAACAATAAGAACGAAGGCCTACGAACATGGCTTTTTTGACAGTCGAAAAATTGGTATTCAAAAGACGAAGGACGAGTTAGCCTAGGGTGTCTGTTGGTGTGAAAATCATGGATTTAAGCATGGGTGGATCAAGGCTCTTCAGGCTGCGGGTATTGATTTGGCGTCACCTTTATATCAGAATTACAAATTTCCCTTCGAAGCTTACAATGCCGAGAAGACCGACAATGAAGAGGGTGCCGACTAAATTCATATGTTAATACCTTTGAGTTTATCAAAGGCCATGTATTTATTCTTTATTTAATGAAACACATGTTTGCTATATTGTTTCAATCAATGTTTGTATATTAATCCATGACAATTATTTACTACCTATGACAATCGTATATTAATCCATGTCATTCTATTGCCAAATGTAGTCCTTCCAAATTCGGAGGCTTATTCGGCCCAAATGTGGCATTCACGGATGGGGCTCCGAAACTCAGAGTCTTTTTGTATTGGCCAATTGTGAAATCCACAAAGGGTGTTCCGAATTCGGAGGCTTATTCGGCCCAAACGTGGCATCTACGAAGGGCGCTCCGAATTCAGTAGCTTATCCGGCCCAAACATGGCATCCACGGATGAGGCTCCGAATTCGGAGTCTTTTTGTGTTAGCCAATCGTGATATCTACAAAGGGCGCTTCGAATTTGGAGGCTTATTCGGCCCAAACGTGGCATCCACGGATGGGGCTTCGAACTCGGAGTCTTTTTGTGTTAGCCAATCGTGAAATCCACAAAGGGCGCTTCGAATTCGGAGGCTTATTTGGCCCAAACGTGGCATCCACAAAGGGTGCTCCGAATTCAGAGGCTTATCCGGCCCAAACGTGGCATCCACGGATAGGGCTCCGAATTCGGAGTCTTTTTGTGTTGGCCAATCATGATATCCACGAAGGGCACTCCGAATTTGGTGGCTTATTCGGCTTAAATGTGGCATCCATAGATGGGGCTGTGAACTCGGAGTCTTTTTGTGTTGGCCAATCGTGAAATCCATGAAGAGCGCTCCGAATTTGGACGCTTATTAGGCCCAAACGTGGCATCCACGAAGGGCATTCCTAACTCGAAGTCTTTTTATGTTGGCCAATCGTGAAATCCACGAAGGGCACTCCGAATTCGGAGGCTTATTTAGCCCAAACATGGCATACACAAAGGGCGCTTCGAATTCAGAGGCTTATCTGGCCCAAACGTGGCATCTACGGATGGGGCTCCGAATTCAGAGTCTTTTTGTGTTGGCCAATCGTGATATCCACAAAGGGTGCTCCGAATTCAGTCTTTTTATGTTGGCTAATCGTGAAATCCACGAAGGGCGCTCCGAATTCAGAATCTTTTTGTGTTGGCCAATCGTGAAATCCACGAAGGGTGCTCCAAATTCGGAAGCTTATTCGGCCCAAACGTGGCATCCATGAAGGGCGCTCTAAATTTGAAGGCTTATCCAGCCCAAACGTGGCATCCACGGATGGGGCTCTAAATTCGAAGTCTTTTTGTGTTGGCCAATCGTGATATCCACGAAGGACGCTCTGAATTCGGAGGTTTATTTGGTCCAAACGTGGCATCCACGGATGGGGCTCCAAATTCGGAGTCTTTTATTCGCTACTAAACCATTATTAACGAGACTGAGGTAAGAAAAGGCATTATATTGGGGAATTGAAAGATGTACACAACATTTTAGCAAAAATTCAAAACAATCTAGCATGCCGTACAAGTTGGCTTAATGATAAAATTTGCACAAATGTGTGGAATTCCAGGGGTGTGGCAAACTTCTCCCTTCTATGTCTTTGAGCTAATATGCCCCAGTTCCGGGGATTGAATCAACCTGATAAGGGTCGTCCCAGTTGGGGCCTAATTTTCCGTCAGTCGGATTCTTAGTAGCAAGGAGCACTTTCTTGAGGACCAATTCTCCAGGCATATAACGATGCAACTATACGTGCTGATTATATGATTTAGCTAGCTGTTGCTGATACCACGCTATGCAAGCAAGGGCACGATCTCGACGTTCTTCAATTAGAGTCAAGTCCAAGGCCAACATCACGTCATTACGGCCCATGTCAAAAACCTTGGATTTCAACGTGGGTAGGCCGATCTCCAGGGGGATAATTGCCTGGGTTCCAAAGCACAAAACGAACGGCGTTTCCCCAGTAGATCGCCTTAAAGTAGTATGATGAGCCCACAACGCACTGGGCAATTCTTCAACCCATTTGCCTTTAGCTTTTTCCAACCTTTTCTTGTTGTCGTCCAGGATGACTCTATTGGCGGCCTCCGCCTGACCATTGCTTTGTGGATATGTCGACGACGAAAAGTAAGGCCGGATACCATACGTGTTGCATAGTTCTTGGTAAACGCCACAATCAAATTGGGTGCCATTGTCCGAAACAAGTGCTCGTGATATGCCGAATCATGTTATGATGTTTTTCCATACAAAACGCTTAACATCGACATCGCAAATATGTGTTAAGGCCTCTGCTTTAACCCATTTTGTAAAATAATCTGTTGCAACAACCAGGAATCACATGTTGCCTGGAGCTCGCGGTAGTGGTCCGACGATATTGAGTCCTCATTAAGCGAACAACCAAGGACTAATGATAGAGTTTAATTTCTCGGCAGGCAAATGAGTTAAAGGGGAAAACTTCTGGCATTGTTCTTATTTCCCGACATAATTCTCGGCATTTGTTCGTATGGTCGACCAATAATACCCCTGTGTTATAGCTCGGTGGGCCAATGAGCGTCCCCCGGAATGGGCACCACAAATGCCTTCATGTATTTCAGTTAAGAGCTCCTCAACTTTATTTGGTTGAACACATTCTAAGTACGGCCCAGAAAGGGATTTTTTGTAGAGTTTTCTATAAGGATCCAAGTAGTATCGTAGGCCTTTATTTGGCAGTTTGTGGGCTTCTTTCTTATCCATTGGGAGCTGATCTGAGGAAAGAAATGCAATGACGGGGTCTATTCAACTTGGTCCTGGTTCAATGATGCTAATCTGAACTGTTCAGAAGAGGTAATGCTCGGCTCAGGGACAAATCCTACTTCGATTGTCCACTTAATTTCTGAGTTGATGGCTGTGGACGCGCCCCGCGTGAGGGCCTCACCCCACAGTTCGGACTCAAATTGTCACGGTTCTTAATCTGAACCAAAGAGTCCAAATCCGACAAATCGTTTTGAGAAAACAAATTTTTAGAAAAGAAGTGCCAAACATGGACTGCTTTGCCAGATACAGAGTCGCCACCGAAATATTTTTTATGGGGGAATTTAGGAAACCTTGACTCGTTTGCCAAAGGCCACGGGTCCGTCATCACCAAAGTTGCCTCGGCTCGGGAACTTGGGTACGATTGGGGAAGGTCAGCTATGAGCACCCCCTCTCGCCCAATCCGAAGATCGGCCTCTACTAACCATGATATCTTGTTTTTGAAAACATATGCGTTCTTATTCCGATTAATTAGCTAGAATTACTATGTGATGCGCACAACACAAAAGTATAGACTAGATCGCCTAATTTGGAACAAAGCATTGCATATCCGTTCTTTTGAAAGACAATTCGAAATTTGCTACTCATAAATAGGCTGAAACACGGATTTCAATGAGTTGTCCCAACTCAAACAATCCAACCTTCACCCACAGACATTCAGGCAGTTAATCAAAAAAGCATCTAGCCATATGGTAATCATGCTGTCATGTTAACATTCACACTCATGCAATGATGCTAAAACATAAAAGCTTACCTAGTACTCCAAGCCAAAACAGAAACAAGTTAGTAATCAATGCATGATCCTAGTTCATGTTAAGATGGCTAATGCAACACAGGCAAAATGCAGCTAGAATAGGCTCGGCTAATCTAAAATGGCATATGAGATGCTACAAATAACATGTATTCAACTTGGAATTGAAATACAATGCAGTTAGTATGATGCGCCGAGCCCGGTGCATGCAAGACAAATGTATGGATGCACGCATGCATAGCATAAGGTATGCTAATTTAAATATGCCCTAATACTAACCATCAAAAGCAGGTAAGTAAAAGGGAGAAAGAAGTGGGGGTTGGAAGACATGCACACACGCACCCACACTTATCACAAATTCGCCCTCGCTCGGAGGGACCAAAAGAATAATACAGTCCGGATAATGAATCAACTATCCTAGCTAATTAATTATTACAGACCCTCTAATTAATTAACAAATTAATCACAAAAATAATTTGAATGTGAAGCTAGAGAGAGTGCCACAGCTTTGCCTCGGAATGCGCGAATGATGCATGCTTGACTCACCCCGCTCGGAAACTCGCTACCATAGCACTGTTGCCTCTGTTTACACTGCCCTGCTCCTCTGAGAATTTGCACAAGTCCCAAGGATGCTTCTCTGAACACTGGGGAGCATCACCGACCAAGTGGGAACACCACCGGCTGAAGGGAATGGTCATCGACCATTGGTTGGGCCATCGGCTAATTGTACTTGGTCAGTCGGCACTCCAAGTAGCCGGCCGGCTATTTATTCCTACAGAATCCTGCAGATGACAGCAGCAGAGGGCAAGTAGTGTATGGCATGGAATTTTCAAGCAAATGTGAGCATGGTCACACTCCCTATCATGCAATAGACTCAAGGGAGCATGGCCCTCGACCCTCGGGCCATCAATTATGCATTTCGATGCATGATAGCCTAAGAGGCCAAGTTTGCAACTTAATGTAAATGCATGGAACAAACAAATGAATGCCAACACCCTATCATATTGAGATCAAGGGCATCGGCGACCGAGGATTGAGGCATGTTGCGTCACTTGGAGTACGAACACTCCTCACCCCTCATGCTTGGTTTGACACCCCAAACCAAGCAATGCAATGCATGTATACAAACATGGCTCAAAAATACAACATGAGGCTAAGATGCAAAACATGCCAAATGCAATGCAATCTATTATGCAAGCATGCAATGTGCTAATCATGCAAGAGGCAATACAATGCAATTTATCATGTGATGCAAACATGGTGCAATGCAAGCATGTAACTAGAGGCAATATGTCAAACATATAACTATGTACAAGAATGGACTTAGACTGAAATGGGAGGCCTCAGCCACACCCTAAAACAGTAGCCAAAAATGATGCAAAGGGTGGACAAATGCTCATGCAAACATGCATACCAATGGGCCTAAGACTAAGGCATGAACAAGGAGCATTCTACTACGACTATCATGACCACACATGGCATGGGCTAAGCAACCAAAAATAGAGTTTTAATGTAGCAAAATACACCCTGAAACCCACATGAATGACATCCCAAATGACTTAAACAAAAAGGCATACACTAAGGCCTAAACATGGAGCATAAGACCACATCAAAAGGGTAACAAATGCAAGCATGTAAACACAAAACATGGACTGAAATGACATTATAAGTGATTCCAAATCACTGAAATAATGCAAATAGAGCATGCTAGAGGGTCCAACACTCAAGGCCTACAAGGGAGATTACATGGTAGCTATACAAAGCAAATCATGGATGACCCAAACAACCAAAAACAGTCCTCAAGCACACTAAAACATGCATAAAAGCTTCACAAAGCTAAACCAAAACAAGTAAGCATAGTGGTCTAAATGCTAGATACATGTTAAGGCAATTTCATGGCATTACAAGACAAGTATGAAAAGCAAGCATGGTGTGTCTAAACCAAGTAAAAACGGTGCTATATCATGGCAAAATAAGCACAAATAACACTTAAGACATGGCCAACATGAACTTAAAAATGGTGCTCACACATGAGGCTAAAATAGCACATATTGAAGGCAACAAGGAGAGGGGATGGCCCTCTCCTTCTTAGGACCTTAAACCACCATCCTCACCACTGAAATCCCTCAAGATTTCAGTGGTGAGGAGGCCCAAACAAGGTGGTCCCGGAGCTCACCAAAAATAGCACAAAATGGGGCCAAACAAGGCCTAAGAGGGGGTAAACAACCCCAAACACAAAAGTGACCTTAAACAATTATTTAAAGAACTCAAAAACAAGACTTTTTTAAGTTATAAGTTAAGCTCAAAACAGCACACAAGACAGGCTAAAAGTGTGTGCAAAAACGGGGGATTTAAGGCTTAGAAACTCACCCTTGAAGACCTTCTTCAAAACCAGCACTCCAGCAGATTTTTCTGAGTCAAAACCAAGTCTTGAGCCCCCACAAGACCCTCCAAGAACCTTAGATGAATGGTGGAGGTGTGTGCTTAGGAGTTAGGGTGCAAAGGGGTCAAGAACCAAGCACTTTGGAGGCTTGGATATAGAGATATCAAGAGAGATATATGTTTTTGTCTTGGACAAATTTCTTGGAACCCTTACAATGGAAGAGGAGCTCTTCTATTTATAGAGCAAGGCAAAAGGCCTAAGTTTCTTGGAGAAGCTAAGGCAAAAGGGTCAAAGGGGGCAAGCTTCTAAGGGAAGCTAAGCAAAGGGGTCAAGCTTCTCTTAGAAGCTTGTAGCAAAAGGGCCAAGCTTCTTAGAGAAGCTAGGCAAAGGGGTCAAGCTTCTTGGAGAAGCTAGACAAGGGTTCAAGAGGTTCAAGCTTCCTCAAGAAGCTAGAACCACGGGTTCAAAAGGTTCAAGCTTCCTCAAGAAGCTAGAACCAAGGGTTCAAAAGGTTCAAACCCCCTCAAGAAAAGGTCTCAGCCAGAAAAAGTGGCCGATCGACCAAAATAAATGGCCGGTTGACCAAAAACAGTGCCGGTCGGCCATTACTAATGGCCGATGGCAATAAAACAGGGCCGGTGGCCTCAAGCCATGGCCGGTGAGGTATGGGGATGGCCAACAAGCTATTTCTCACCCTCAGAAGCAAAACAACAAGTGTTTGGTGCAAAACCAAACACAAAACAAACAAGTCGAGAGGTCTTGAGGCAAGACGCGCGGCCGAAACCTCCGAGAACTCAAGACGAACATGAACATGGATAATCATCGAGTGTTCAAACGATGATGTCCAAGTCTTGAGGACGGTCAAAAATGGGATGTCTACTTAATTTCTGAGTTGATGGCAGAGGCTAGGCAAGCAAGGGCATCCATATGCGTGTTCTGATCCCTAGTTATTTGATTCAATCCATGGTGCTCAAATTTCATGAGCAAGAGATTCGCCGTTTTCACGTAGGCTGCCATGCGGTCATTTTTGGCTGCATACTCCCCTTTCAACTGGTTGACAACTAATTTCAAGTCACAGAAAACAAACAACCACCACGCACCAAGGTGAAGTGCATTTCAAAATTCGATTAGTAATGCCTCGTATTTGGCCTCATTGTTTGGTGCATCAAAGTCTAATTTGACCGCCTGCTCGATTATTGCCCCTTCGAGGGTCATAATTACTACGCTTACTCCATTGCCACGTTGGTTGGATGACCCGTCATAATACATCTACCAAATGTCTCCAACGTATATTCTCTAGTTGGGTTTAGGTTGCACTTGATCGGCCTTGAAGTCAGCAACACATCCCATGAATTCGGCTACAAAGTCGGCGAGCACTTGCCCCTTGATGGAAGTTCTAGGCAGAAACTAGATATCGTACTGGCCGAGTTCCAAAGCCTATTTCAAAACGCGCCCTGATGCTTCCGTGCTACGGAGTGCCGACCAGAGGGGATAGTCTGTTAGTACAGCTATGGTATGCCCCTAAAAATAATGCATCAGTTTTCTTGCAGCCATGACGAGAGCAAGGATGAGCTTTTCCAGTGGTAGATAACGTGTTTTGGCACCAGCCATTGTCTTGCTTACATAGTAAACTGGTCTTTGCTCCCCTAGTTCTTCCTTTAAAAGTACGGTGCTGACAACCCGGTTGGATACTGCCAGGTACAAAATGAGTGGATCGCTTGCCGAGGGGATTGCCAAGAGTGGTACTGATCGGAGATAAGTTTTCAAGCCGTCCAAAGCAGCTTGGCACTCGGGGGTCCATTTGAAAGCTTTGCCTTGCCGAAGTGTGTGAAAGAATTGTTGGCAGCGATCTATGGAATGGCTAATAAACCTGTTGAGCGCAGCGGCCATTCCCATCAGCTTCTGAACCTCTTTGACCGACCGAGGAGAGCCAATTTCTAGAATTACAGTGATTTGCCTCGGATTGGCCTCTATTCTGCGGTGGTTCATAATGTAGTCAAGGAATTTTCCAGATCCGATGTCGAATGCACACTTTGAAGCGTTCAATTTCATTTTGCACTTTCGAAGAATGCCGAATGTATCTGCCAAGTTGGCTAAGTGGGCGTGCTTTTCCTTAGATTTGACCACCATGTCATCAATGTATACTTCCATGGTGCGGCCGAGCTATTCCTTGAACATGGTAGTAACCAGTCTCTGGTAAGTTGCCCTCGCATTCTTCAACCGAAAGGCATGACCTTATAGCAATAGGTTCCTCTCGGGGTGAGGAATGCAGTCTTTTCTTGATCCTCCCGATGCATGGCAATTTGATGATAGCCTCTGTAGGCATCTAAGAAGCTCATGCGTTGATGATGTGTCGTTGCATCTACGAGTTGGTCTATTCTGGGGAGGGGAAAATTGTCCTAGGGACAAGCTTTGTTTAAATTCGTGAAGTACACACAAACACGCCAAGATCCATTCTTCTTCTTTATAACCACGGTATTGGACATCCATGTAGGATAGGTTACTTCGCGAATTGCCCCGGCCTCAAGCAATCGGTCAACCTCTTCAACAACGGCAGAAGCGTGTTCTGCGGCTGACCGCCGACTTTTCTTAATGATCGGCTTACATTTTGGATTAACGTTTCAGCAGTGTTAGGCCACAAATGGGTCCACCCTTGGCATCTCATATGGTGTCCACGCAAATACATCGAGGTTGCCAAGTAGGAAGGATACAAGCTCGTGCCTGTCAACGTCGCTCAAAGAAGTACCGATCATGAAGAACTTGTCAGGACTGCCATTTATTTTAGTCCAATCCAGGTCTTCAGTTGCCTTTTGTCACGACCCAAACTTGCCCCTATAGGTTTAGCATCGTAACCGGCCAGTAATCCTGGGATTACCGAAGGCCTCTGAGACAGATTAACATAATTATAGGGGCTAGCGGAAGCAAATAACAATATACAACGTCCATTGAGCTGTGCAGACTTATATGAGACAGAAAGATTTTAAACTTTTTATATACATATATACACATTATCTTTAAGTCATCATATATATATAGATTAGACAAAAAGGGACTTAGCCCTATTTACAAAACACACAAGACTTGTTTAACCAAACAAGAAAATATAACTTAAACTTTAAATCACTTAGTGACAATCACTTGACACATCCGGAACCTCCACGGGAGGCACATAGATTGGCTGACAAAAACAGATCCTAGGCAGATGCCTCTAAGCCTGGTCACGCGCCTGATCACCTACATACATAAATAATACAATGAGCTAAAGCCCAGTGAATAATAACAGAGTAAAGGGGTTTTATGAATGATGTCCATCACAAGTTAGAATCCAGTATTTAAATCAGAACATGTTCAGATTTCAAAACAGAAATAGATTCAGATACACACTCATGTTCATATTCAGATTTTGCATAAGATCATACGTGGTTCACCCATTAGCTATCAGATCAGATTGGTCCAGAGACCCACATGCATAGTTGGTACCAACGACCATAAAGGTTCATATCTTGCGCACAAGTAGCCATGGTATTGTTACCCCCAGGCAAGAGCCACGTGCAGATTGGCCGCGGTATTGTTACCCCCGAGCGAGAGCCACGTGCAGATTGGCCGCGGTATTGTTACCCTCGGGCAAGAGCCACGTGAACTAAGGGTGCCACAAATACTTTTCAGAAAATTAGACATTCATTCATAATTCGTAAGATAGCATTTCAGAAAATAGATCACACCATACCAGTCAGAAAATACTTAAGTTAAACATAACTTTACAGAGTTATTACTCACAGATGGCTGCAGAAGCAAATCAGACAGACTGGACATATCAGATAAATCAGGCAGACAATGGCGCGTGACCTACACAAGCACATAACATATACACATTGAAATACAATATTACTCCCTTGATCAAACTTGACTTTTCTAGTCTTTTTCTGTCTAAATAGTCCGAAGTTCTACTACACTTATTCTTTCTCACTCAAATAGACCGGGTTCTTATTTCACATATTCTTTCATTACTAAGCCCTTGTTTTCTAAATAGATTGATATTTTACTTGACTTCTTAAACAATTACCACCAGATCAAAGATTCATTCCTTAACTAACTAATTTATGTTGATTGGTAGCTTATTAATCTTTATTGAGTCATAAATCATGTCTAGATTACCTTGGAAAGAGATGAGAATAAAAATGTGAACTAAATGCAATTTTCCAAAATATGCTGAAAATGAGTCTCCGCTCGAGCGCCACTTTGGTCGCTCGAGCGGACTGTAAAATTTGAAAACTTCTAGGAGCTCGATTTCCACGCTCGAGCGAGACTTTCCTTGCTGAAAGTCTTGCTCGAGCGGACAACGTAAATTCTAAAAATTCCAAAATTGCAATTTAAATTCAATTTTTGTAATCAAAGCCTCGAAACATGTATTTTTGGTACACAAAAATGGAGAACCACTGTATGATTAAGTAAACACCTCCAATTAGAAGACATTCATTCAAAATCATGTTCCAATTGCTCAAATTTAGTTTTAATTCATCTTATTAATATCAACCCACAATTCTAAGATATAAATTAGGCTTTCCAATTCTTGAAATTGCATGGTGCATGTGTGATTCACTACAAAAAAAAAAAGTGTTTTTTGCGACGGCAAAACGCCGTCGCAAATGCCCCCGTACGCCGTCGCTAATACTTTTTGCGACGGTAATGTGGTTTTTTGCGCCGGCAAATGGGGGTCGCGACAAAGGGGGTTGTAAAAGGTCATTAGCGACGGTAAGTGCCGTCGCCATTGTTTTTTGCGACGGGAGAGTGCTTTTTTTTGCGACGGCAATTTGTTGTCGCCAATAAGTGAAGAAAATCTGAGTTTTTGCGACGGTACAGTATTTCCGTCGCTAAAAATGGGGTTTTTGAGACGGCAAGAATACCGTCGCTAAAAGTGTCGTAGCTGATAACTATTGGCGACGGCAATCTGAGCCGTCGCTAAAGGTTTATTTTTCAATTACATTCCATAGCTTTTGCGACAGAAAGGGTGCCGTCGCAAAAGCCTCGTACAATTTTTTTTGCGACGGGTAGAATGCCGTCTCAAAAAAAAAAAACCTGTTGGGAAATTATTAAAAAAATTAAAATAACCTGTATTAAATGAAAAATAACTATAAAAAAATCCAAAAATTACATAATAATATAAATACATACATAAACAAAAGTACAAATAATGAAAATTCATAATGTTGTTCCATTCATAACAATACATAAATAAAAATTCATAACAATAAAAATTATGCCACTACATAATGTCGCATAATACATACATAATGTTGTTCACAAATTTAAATAACATAAATCAAAATCAAAACCAAAAGTTTTCGTCTTGATTCTTTCGTGGGTTACAAAAACAAAAGTTGGTCATAATCTTTATACGCCCGCATTCCACAAGAAGCAAACTGCTACTCAGGAAATATTTGAAAAAAACAAGATAAAAATAATTAATAACCAAATAACGGTGTTAATATTTTAATTACAGAAAAATATAAAAAAATTGACTACTATATAATTAGAAAGATAGTTTAGTAAATAATTTTGACTAGACCGAAATCCGACTCTAACTCCCAAACCGGGAACCCGATTCAAGCCCCGTCTTCTCCCACAAGTCTATCGTGCCTAGGCGGTCGTGTGTGCCAAGTTTCGTGCTAAACCGACGTCGTTTGGTGATTTTGGGGCATTAACGCCTCGAATTCAAGTTTCTTGAGGAAGTAGTTTGTCTAAAGTGAAATCCGGCTCTAACTCCCAAACCGGGAACCCGATTCGAGCCCCGTCTTCTCCCACAAGTCTCTCGTTCCTAGGAGGTCGTGTGTGCCAAGTTTCGTGCTAAACCGACGCCGTTTGGTGATTTTTGGGCGTTAACACCTCGAATTCAAGTTTCTTAAGGAACTAGTTTGCCTAAAGTGAAATCTGGCTCAAACTCCCAAACCGGGAACCCAATTCGAGCCCCGTCTTCTCCCACAAGTCTCTCGTGCCTAGGCGGTCGTGTGTGCCAAGTTTCGTGCTAAACCGACGCCGTTTGGTGATTTTGGGGCGTTAACACCTCGAATTCAAGTTTCTTAAGGAACTAGTTTGCCTAAAGTGAAATCCGGCTCTAACTCTCAAACCGGGAACCCGATTCGAGCCCCGTCTTCTCCCACAAGTCTCCCGTGCCTAGGCGGTCATGTGTGCCAAGTTTCGTGCTAAACCGACGCCGTTTGGTGATTTTGGGTCGTTAACACCTCGAATTCAAGTTTCTTAAGGAACTAGTTTGCCTAAAGTGAAATCCGGCTCTAACTCCCAAACCGGGAACCCGATTCGAGCTCCGTCTTCTCCCACAAGTCTCCCGTGCCTAGGCGGTCGTGTGTGCCAAGTTTCGTGCTAAACCGACGCCGTTTGGTGATTTTGGGGCGTTAACACCTCGAATTCAAGTTTCTTAAGGAACTAGTTTGCCTAAAGTGAAATCCGACTCTAACTCCCAAACCAGGAACCCGATTCGAGCCCCGTCTTCTCCCACAAGTCTCTCGTGCCTAGGAGGTCGTGTGTGCTAAGTTTCGTGCTAAACCGACGCCATTTGGTGATTTTGGGGCGTTAACACCTCGAATTCAAGTTTCTTAAGGAACTAGTTTGCCAAAAGTGAAATCCGGCTCTAACTCCCAAACCGGGAACCCGATTCGAGCCCCGTCTTCTCCCACAAGTCTCTCGTGCCTAGGCGGTCGTGTGTGCCAAGTTTCGTGCTAAACCGACGCCGTTTGGTGATTTTGGGGCGTTAACACCTCGAATTCAAGTTTCTTAAGGAACTAGTTTGCCTAAAGTGAAATCCGGCTCTAACTCCCAAACCGGGAACCCGATTCGAGCCCCGTCTTCTCCCACAAGTCTCTCGTGTCTAGACGGTTGTGTGTGCCAAGTTTCGTGCTAAACCGACGCCGTTTGGTGATTTTGGGTCGTTAACACCTCGAATTCAAGTTTCTTAAGGAACTAGTTTGCCTAAAGTGAAATCCGGCTCTAACCCCAAACCGGGAACCCGATTCAAGCTCCGTCTTCTCCCACAAGTCTCCCGTGCCTAGGCGGTCGTGTGTGCCAAGTTTCGTGCTAAACTGACGCCGTTTGGTGATTTTGGGTCGTTAACACCTCGAATTCAAGTTTCTTAAGGAACTAGTTTGCCTAAAGTGAAATCCGGCTCTAACTCCCAAACCGGGAACCCGATTCGAGCCCCGTCTTCTCCCACAAGTCTCTCGTGCCTAGGCGGTCGTGTTTGCCAAGTTTCGTGCTAAACCGACGCCGTTTGGTGATTTTGGGGCGTTAACACCTCGAATTCAAGTTTCTTAAGGAACTAGTTTGCCTAAAGTGAAATCCGGCTCTAACTCCCAAATCGGGAACCCGATTCGAGCCTCGTCTTCTCCCACAAGTCTCTCGTGCCTAGGCGGTCGTGTGTTCCAAGTTTCGTGCTAAACCGACGCCGTTTGGTGATTTTGGGGCGTTAACACCTCGAATTCAAGTTTCTTAAGGAACTAGTTTGCCTAAAGTGAAATCCGGCTCTAACTCCCAAACCGGGAACCCAATTCGATCTCCGTCTTCTCCCATAAGTCTCCCGTGCCTAGGCGGTCGTGTGTGCCAAGTTTCGTGCTAAACCGACGCCGTTTGGTGATTTTGGGGCGTTAACACCTCGAATTCAAGTTTCTTAAGGAACTAATTTGCCTAAAGTGAAATCCGACTCCAACTCCCAAACCGGGAACCCGATTCAAGCCCTGTCTTCTCCCACAAGTCTCTCACGCCTAGGCGGTTGTGTGTGCCAAGTTTCGTGCTAAATCCGGCTCTAACTAGTCCCGTCTTCTCCCACAAGTCTCTTAACTTAGAATGTAAAGAATGCAAAGATACATTTTAGCTTAGAATTCAAAGATACATTTTATACCTGATCTTCTGGTGGTGGTGTATATGGATTCTCGTCTTCTGCAGATTCCTTAAATGCCCGGTGGCCACTCGATGCTTCAGGAACCTACGTTAGTCAATGCATAATGTGTTAATCATATTCGAACTTTATACATAATCTTGAGTGAAAATTGAACTATCAAACAATTTAATTTATATGGAACCTGTCTGTTGGGATCCACACTCGCCCCCTATGACACAAGGGCCATCATCTCAGCTCTCATCTGCTGTAAATGTGTAGAGAACTCTGCTCGCAACTCCTCCCTCAACTCATCCCTTAGCTCTGCACGAACCTGCTGCGTGATCTGATCAATAGTCGATGGCTGGGGTGTTGACTGTGATGGCTCAGCACCATCTTTATACACCGCTCTCCGAGGCACAATTCTCCCGTATGTGCGACAATATCCATGTCCGTCATGACCTATCAACTCATGGAAAATGGCATTCCTAGCCTCCGAAGTCCGATCATCCTCAGGTAGCATAGAGAGTTGACGATTAAACTCATCCTGTATTGAATAAGACATACAAGTATATGCCAAATTAAGATGGTTGACACACAAAAAATAAACTTTAAATACAATCAAAAGTGTTTGGAAACTACCAAGGTCTGGATAATATCTGGGTCATCTACTCTACGTGTCATAAGCCAAACATTCATCTTATCAGTAGACTCCCCCTTACTGGTCATCTACATTTTTTTAGAAATATGAAAATTAGAATCCAAATAATTTGCAAATATACAATGTTTATTTATATACAAAAATAAAACAATAAAATGTAAACCTCATGCCGGATCTGAGAGAAAGTAGCACGCCCTGTGGTATGAGCTATGCCGTGAGTTCGCCGATTTTTAGCGTTCCTACTTGCAATTTTCTATAACAGGTTCAACAAATGTAAGTATGTAAATATGATTTGTATGTTTACATATCATAAATATAGCTTATTTGTATACCTCAGCATCGGAAGTACGCCAATACTCCACAAGTTGTTCCCACTGGCTTGGCACAATGTGCATAGGAACATCATCCTTCAGATTAGGATCAGAACTTCTAGGCTTGAAATACTTAGCCTTAATCTTGTTCTTGTGATCCTTCCATATGCTGTTGCAGTTTTTCATGCAGATTGGCTTGTACTCCTCTGGACATATATTCAAATTGTCCTATAAAACACAATTTCAAAGTTTAAGGCTAAGTATAACACAAATTTGGAATTCGAATTTGTGGACAAAAATATACTTTTACCTTCACATCCTTCCAGATAGCATCAACAATATCATCAGGTACATTGTTCCAGTCAAGAAAAGTAAGAGGAACAATGTTACCATTCCGCACAATAATGCCAAGTTGAGTAGTTAACTTGGCCACGTTATCCCCTATTGGGCAGTAATTTGCATCAAATTGTATGTCCAGCTTTTTACCAGTACCCCACTCTTTAATGCCCTTGGCATATCCTCTACCACGCCT
Source organism: Camellia granthamiana (assembly GCA_036172215.1). Lineage (NCBI taxonomy): Eukaryota > Viridiplantae > Streptophyta > Magnoliopsida > Ericales > Theaceae > Camellia > Camellia granthamiana. The sequence goes on along the minus strand of CM069908.1, from coordinate 94,641,078 downwards.
AATCGAGGTTGATGAAGAACTAACATGACCTGGGAGATACAATAACAATAAACAATATGCAATGGTAATAAACAAATGCAAATTTAAATAATGTGAATACAAATCATATCAAATAAACCTGAGGTGGGCTGTGAAGAAGTCGAAGGGTCTACAAAATACAATGAGAATAAACAAGTTATATATAATGAGCATAAATAAATGTATGTGTAAATAAGTTTCATACAAATCAAAGCAAATTTATATACCTGCAGATGGCTCATAAGCTGATGATGATAGCTGCTGTGGTGCCATTGATGGTGGACGCACCGATGGTAGGCGTGGAGGTTGAGTACATGGTAGCTGCTGTGGTGCCACTGATGGTGGTCGATACGGTGGTACTAATGGCCCCTCAGATGGTGGTGGCACTAATGGCCCCTCCGATGGTGGCCGATGTGATGCCTCCTCTGATGGTGGTGCTACTGATGTCCTGTTATGTAGCACATCAGACATCATGTGCCGGGGATGATCAGGCTTCCTCTTCCTTCCCATAATAATCTGCAAGCAATATAACATTAATTGACATTAGAAACATAGACAATGGTTTGTCATCAACTATAATATGACATTAATTGAACTAATACAATTACAAAGACAAAGTAAATTAACAAATTGATGATTAACTACAACCTTGGCCTTAATTGAATTACTAATGTTGATTAAATATCAGCCTATTTGAACATCAGCTGTTTCCCTTTCTGCGGCTTCCCTCACCCAACCAACTTCTTCATCACGAAGCATTATATTTTCTTCCAATTGTTGGCTCATGTATGGCTCGATTTGTGGATCAGTCGAACTCATATCAAATAAATCTCTTTGAGACATCTTCACCACGACTTGCCAGTCTGGTTGTAACGGGTCTGCAACATACCAAACTTGCTCTGCTTGGGACGCCAAGATGAAGGTTCATTGGTAATTCGATCATCTCGGTACAACAAATGATTGAAGTTCACCAACGTGAAATTGAAGACATCTTCTTTCTTTCCGTGAATGTTATCAATCCAATCACACTTAAACAACACATGTTTCTTCTCATTGGAATATCGAATCTCAACAATATCTGTCAATTGTCGATAATAGTACACAGACCCCACACGAGGATTCTTGTCTTTTCGACTAGCATAACTTATGGTATCTGCCTTCAAAGCTACACCACAATTTTGTGTGGCTCGACGATCATCCATGGCCTTTACTCGATACCAAAACCCATTCAGTATATACCCGTTGAACCTCCTTGCCAGGTTATGAGGACCATTTACCAATAGAATAATCTCTTCAGAAAATATGACATCAGTAGTCCTTCGCAAAGTTTGGACCTATTTAACACGAAAATGTAAAATTTAAAATGTAGATCGACTTAAGTAACTAGAATCTATAGAGTTAAATACATACATGTTCCTTAAACCAAATGTGAAAAGTTTCAAAATGTTCACGCCGAAGTTGATGATCGTCGACACGAGGCATTTTGAGCTTAAGTACTTCAAGGTGTTTGCTGTGTAGATTGAAATTTTAGCAATACAAAAAAATTTAGTTGAAAATTCAATAAAACATAATAAAGTATTGAGTGAGTGACTTAACTTACTTTATGAATGGTTGAACCGCGCTTGTATTGAATAAGATGTACCGATGAGCTTGTACCCAAGAAGTATTATCAAGATAAAAGCTTGTGTTTTCACCAATAGCATGACCCAAATTATCAGCACCACTATAGTTCCTCACGGGTCGACTAGATTTGGTTTCCAAATCATTGAGATATTGTGCACAAAAATTCATGCATTCTTCCATAAGATATCCTTTAGCAATTGATCCTTCAGGATGAGCTCTATTACGCACGTATTGCTTCAAAGTAAGAAGATACCTCTCAATTGGATACATCCATCGAAACTGAATCGCTCCACCCAATAAGGCTTCATCAGCTAGATGTATAGGCAAGTGCTCCATTATATCAAAAAAACTCGGAGGAAATATTTTCTCTAGATGACAAAGTGTTACAGCGATACGATCTTGAATATATTGCAAATCCGTCGCACAATTCACTTTCGAACACAATTGTCTAAAGAAATTGCTCAATTCAATCAAGGGTTCAATTACATTCTTCGGTAACGATCTTTGAATAGCCAATGGAATAAGTTGTTGCATCAGAATATGACTATCGTGGCTCTTAAGACTCCTAATGCTTCTATCATGTAAGCGCACACAACGTGATATATTGGATGAATACCCATCGGGAACTCTTACTTCCTTCAACACTTTCAAGAACAAATCTTTCTCATCCTTGGTCATCGTGAATTGTGCTGGTGGTAAATAGGCTTTATTCGACCCTCTTAACTGCAAATGTAGGGGTTTTCTAATATTCATATCTTGTAAATCACGCCGAGCATTAACACCATCCTTCGATTTTCCTGCAACCCCTAATATTATCCACAACACATTGTCACAAACATTCTTCTCTATATGCATCACATCGAGGTTGTGTCTTATTAGATTGTGCTCCCAATATGGCAATTCATAAAAGATACTCTTTTTCTTCCAACTATGGGTGCGATGTCCAGCTTTCTCCTTCTCTACATGTCTCATATGCCTCTCCTTAAGGTCATCCCTCTTGTATTGGGTTAAAATACCCTCAGATTCTAATTGTAGCAACATCTCAGTTCCAGACAACAATTTTGGTTTGAGTCTGACTTCCTGACTACCATCAAATGATACTTTATCCTTCCGGAATTTATGGCCAGTAGGTAAAAATCTGCGATGGCCCAAGTATGATTGTTTCCTACTATGTTTCAACCAACACGATGTAGTTTCCTTATTGCAACAAGGACATCCTTATTGCAACAATGATAATTCATCATAACTAAAGAAAAAAAAAAATGACATAACTAATGATGCATATGATAAATGGATGTGTATGGTAGAATTCTCCAAATTATTAGTATTCCATAATACTATGCGGCATTATTTATAAACTTGATAGATGAGTTATACAAAAACACACTAATCAAGTATATTGTCCCAAAAATTATTTAATAAAGATGGATCATTATTCTGTATATTATAATTTTGAACATTACATACATAATCTTATGTAACAAAGTAGAATAAGAAAGCCTAGTCCAAGTTTCTTTTCTATCTATATATATGGAGGCCCAATTACTTTCCATACTACAAATTACTTCCACAAACACACCAGCAAATATCAACCAGGTAACGTAAATACTTAAATGCCTCGCACGCTACATGTTGGGAACATTGTAAGATATGTTCTCCTTGAAAGAAAATGCAAAAACTACATATAATGAAATGATAACAGAACTGCATTAGCTATGGTTATGAAGTTCACAGACTAGATAGATGTACAGTACAACCAAATTAAGCACAGAACCATTACCTGTCGATAGAGTGGTGACTGGAACTTAAAATCCACCAAAAAATAAAGGCTTCAAGTTCCTGGATCAAGTCCCGGACTAAATTCCCAAAATTTTATCAAATGATCAAAAAGACTACTTTTCGATACAGTTGTCTGGAAGAAAAACAGAACAAATGATAGGTACATCAATAATAGTATCAGCAAAATTAAACTCATGATTTATTTTATTATAAGACTTAAACTTTGAGTTTTTTTTTTTTTTTTTAATGTTTCATATTATTTTTTATTGGACACTTCTTATATTATTGAGAATTGCATTACTTTAGTGATTAACTAGTGTATATAATATGAGAAATTTGTTGGATTATATTATGAAATTTGAAATATACCAATGAAGTTTTTTGAAACTCTTCAATCGTGGAACTAAACTGGATTTGAACAAATTTTGCAGTTTGGTTTTGGTTCGATTTCTAAAATTTCACGATTTATGATTCCAAAATTTCTCTAAGGATAGGTTTAGTATTTGGATCATCTCATAAACAAATTAAACTAGTATGTAAACATCCCTACTAAAACAATTGATTAATCAGGCTAAAAATGATTATACATCATTCACTTTTATAAGTCATGTATATTTTCATTTCCAACATTTTTAGCAAGTGGCCACAAATAAGAGACCCGTTAACAAATTTTTTTTTTTTTTTTAAATATCTAAATATAGGTTGTGAATTTTTAAAAGTTTATTATTTTTCAAAAAAAAAAATGATTGGAAATAATGAGTGTTTCTATAAATGTTATTATTATTTATTTAAATATACAAATTAAGTGTTATTATTTATTTTCAAAAAAATAAAATGATTGGAAAACAATGAAAACAGATTTTAGTTTTAAGTTGGGAATAATATCAATGTAATTAGATATATTTATATATAATGTATATATATATATTTATATATTTATATCAATGTAATCAGATTTTAGTTTTATATAATGTATATATATTTATATATAATTTACATATTTATATATATATATATCAATATATATAGATGATACAGATATATATTGATCTACAGATCTGTATATATATATATATATACAGAGAGAGAGAGAGAGAGAGAGAGAGAGAGAGAAGAGTTGTCGTCCTCGCCGCAGCACCACCGCACCACCGTTCGCCGTTCGCCGTTCGTAGGGATTTGGTTGAAATGATCAAATACAGCCGTTCGGCTTCGTAGGGATTTGAGGGAAAAAAATTTGTTTCAAACATTTAGGGATTTGGGATTATGTTTTGATCAAGCGGCAAGATGAATAGGGGAAGAGCGGGGGCAAAATTTTTTTTCACCATTTGCGACGGTAGGTTTTACACTGTCGCAAATGGCAACTATTTTGTTCATAAAACGACGCCGTTTAAATTAGACTTTTTTTGCGACGGACATTTTGCCGTCGCAATATGTAACAAAATAGTTTTTTGGCGACGGTAAAAACAGCCGTCGCTAATACTAATGCATTTACTCCCCTGTCTGCGCATATTTTATTACCGACGGGGACAACGCCGTCGCTAAAGCCTTCATTTGCGACGGTTTAAGCTGCCGTTGCAAAAAACCATTTTTTTGAGACGGGACAAGCGCCGTCGCTAATACTTCCGTGTTTTTTTACCCCCTTTTCTTGTAGTGATTGAAACTCAATTTTATATAAGACAAATAAATTCAAATCCAAAATGGTTATTTTCAAATTAACTTCTATGATTTTGAATCTAATTCAATTCCGACACCATTTTACTAATTCCTTTTAATGTACATGAAATTGAAGTTATAAGACCCTTAGGAAAATATTTGCATGTATGACATTAAAATTAAAACTAATTAATTATCTATATTCAAAAATTAAATCAATGTTTTAATTTTCCATAAACTCATAATTTTCCAAAGCTTAATTGTTGTTCCATCAAAAACATGAAGTCAATTCATAGAAATCTTTCTTGCATGTACAATGAGAGTATCAAAATTGAGAGGAATTTGTTCATGCATGTAGAGATTTGTCTCAAACTTATGTAAGACTACATAAATCAAAACTCAACATAATTAATTCCCAATTCAACTTCCATAAATTTGAACCTAATTCCATTTCCTCATCCTCTTGCTCATTTTCTTTTTATTTACATGTAAATTGAACCCAATTACCTTTTTGACTTCAGCTTCTAAATAATTTATCTACATGATTTGAGCTTTAATTCCTTACCTAGAGCTCTTGATTGATGAGTTCCTTGATGAATTTCCATTTCCTTTCTTTAAGCCCTTGCTTCCTTGAGTTCAATTCCTTCTCTCTTCTTGGCACAGAATTTTCCAGCGACATTTTTTTTTTTTTTTTTTTTTTTTTTTTTCCAACAGCCAAATAACTTGAGTATCCTCACTCTCTCTCCCTCTCTCGGTTTACTCCAGCCGAAGGTGATGAATAGGCATCAAGGACTTCCGTCCTTTCTAACTCTCACTCTAACACTTTTTTATGTTTAATTTCCAGCACAATACAAATAAGAGGACCCTCCTCTTGCCTCAGCAAAACAATTGAACACAAAGCATATCTAACACTTTAAGGTTGCAGCACGTGTACCCAAGGCTCCACCACAAACATACACATGTACACCCATCTTTTCTTTTCTTCTTTTTTTTTTTTTAATTAAATGAGTAGAATTAGTTTAACTCTTAATTACACATAAGCTTAATTAATCACCTCTTAATTTTAATTGATCTTGATTAATCATAACTAATCACAAGTCCAACATAATTTAATTAGTCCAATTGACTTCAACTAAGGTCCAAATTAATTATAATTAAATTTGTCAATCTGAATCAGATTTTTAATCAAACTCTCAAAAGGCTCCAAATAATAAATCAAACTTATTGCCATCATCAATTTTGATTTCCTAAAATCATTTAGGCCTTCAATTTCTGATCGCACTCCAAATTTCCGTCAATTAATTTTACATATTCCAATTGGACACCTCATAAATAAATTTAATTCATAATAATCACAATTCTCAATCTTCATAATTTAATTATCTTAATTAACTCCAATTTGGATCTAATTAATCGAACCTTAATTTTACTAAACTGGAACGAATATTTAATTAAACTCCCAAATGGGTCCATACTTAATATTAAATTGACTCAACTTCTTAATTTCACTTCTTTAAACCATTTGGACCCTTAATTTTCAATTCCCAAAATGATTACTTAATAGAACCTTAAATGGATCAATCTCCATACTTTTCGTGCATCCCAGATTAAATTATAATAATCGGCACTTAAATTTCAAACCCTCTTAATTACCCAAGTACTAGTCATTATACGTGATAGGGTCATTACACCTTTTCACTAGGAGTCTTTCCAATGTCCTCAAGGCTCTTCCGATCCAGTACTTCAGTCGAATTCACTTCCAATTTTTTTGGTTTCTTTGTAGCAGTAAGTAAGTAGCATGCTTGTGCCAATTTTTGAGAACTTCGAATCTGTTCAGTGCCATATTCAATCAGAAAACGAAGTAACTGATGGTAGGTGCTTAGCACAGCTTGCATGGTATACAACCAAGTTCTTCCCATGATGAGATTGTATGGCGATGAAAGTTTGACAACCAGAAATTCTACATCTACTGATCTGGTGCCTGCCCGAACTAGTAGTGTGATCTTGCCCAAAGGATACTCGGGGTTAGCATTGAAGCTGAATAGTGGATAATTAGCCGGCGATAGATTCGAATCAGTGAAGTCAAGTTTAACAAACGTTTTGTAATACATTATTTTCGGAGTGCTTCCCTGATCGATGATGACACGTTCAACAGTGAATCTATTCATGCATAGCTCGATGACGAGGGGATCGGGGTGGAGGAGAGCTATTACAATCAAATCGTTGTCGTCGAAACTAATCCTCCCTATTTCATGGGGCCGTTTTGTTGGTGTGATCGGCCTATGCAGGCTAGGTTACAGCTGAATTGTCTGTACCTCGGCTGACAACGGCAAGCTGTATATCATATGAATTACACCTAATGGCGGTGAATCTGGCCGTAGGGCTACCGTGTTCAATGAATTATTCTTTCAGACGTGTTGCGTCAGCCTTCCGTCTTGTACCAGTTCCTCCAAATGGCCCTTTAGTGCATAACAACTGTCGGTGTCATGACCATGGTCCTTGTGGTACGTGCACCACTTGTCCCTTCTCCTTGTATTGGGAGGTCCTATCATTTTGGGCGGCCATTTGAAAAATGGAAGGTGTTGAACTTTCGACAAAATCTTGCTGACCGACTCTACTAACTCCATGTACTTTTTGTCCGAGCGTCTTGTGCGCTTGCTATCCACTTGGTACTGTTCATTTGATCGTTGTGTACACTAATCATTTGATCGGCTCGAATCACGCCTTTTGTCTCATTTAGCTCGATTTCATGATTCGAGGCTCTTTGATGGTACGATGATTATCGGCTGAACGATTCTAGGCGGAGCCATTTTAACCACTTTCTGCCCGGCTTTGACCTGCAGGTCATCATCTTCTACCTTACAATACTCTTCAACTTTCTTCATTAACGCCCAAACTGTTTTAGGGGGCCGTCTGGTCAATGAACTACGAAAAGGACTATTAGGATGTAATCCCAGTTTGAAGGCGGTAATGGCCATGGAGTCATTGCAGGCATCGTCTACCAGGTTAAAGCATTCCCAATAGCGTGCCGAATATTCACGAAGGGTTTCTTTTGGTTTAATTTGCATTGCCCAGAGAGAATCGGCTTGCTTCAGCTGGATTTCATTGGTGATGAATCTTGCCCTGAAGGACTTTTGGAGTTGATGAAAGCTCTTTATCAATGCCGACTCCAATTTATAGTACCATCTGACGGCCAGTGGTCCCAGACTACTCAAAAACATTCGATACATGAGGACTTCATCATCAGCATGCAGTGTCATCGCTTGCTTGTAATGACGAATATGGTTAGTACGGTCTGATTTTCCATCATATAGGGTGAATGACGACGCTTTAAAATTCTTGGGTAGCATTGCCCTTGCAATTCGTCGCACAAATGGGTTATGTTTGTCTTCTTCATCCGAATCATCATTTCTTTTCCCTCGCTTCTGTCGTACATACGGACTTCCTTCAGATGAGCTGGATACATCGACTCGTCCTTTTTTTTCTGGGTTCCGGGGATGGTGAGTCAGAATCACTATCATTATCGTGTTCCTGAAGACGACGTCGTCAATCATCCTTCTTTCTTGAAGGTCGACCCCAGTCGCGGCATGGGGCCTGTTGGGATTTAGCTAGCTCCAGGGCCAACTCCTGACGTAGGCGTTAGTTCTCAGCCATCATGTTTTCCAAACGTTATGCATTTTGCTTTGTTTGATCCATGATTGTCTGCATTGTCTCGTGCACCGATGTTGAGGGTGAGGTCTGGGCTACTGAGTCGAAGTTCAAGGCCCGTCGTGCGGTGATATTCTCCGGTCCAAGCATGTTTCTTAGAGTGATATCATCTCTTGGCGTAATGTCGTCAGTGACTACCAAAGGATCATCTGTTACGCCCGCCATAGATGTGCTTGAGTATTCCCACAGACAGTGCCAATTGTAAAGAAGTGGTTTGGAAATACTCTAGGATCCAGTCAGATGTCCTTGATCCTCTGATTGCTACCTGAAAAAATGATGAACACTTCGGTCGGGGGTGCCGAAATTAGCACACCGACAGACAAGTTAGTATGCACTCAAGTTTATTTCTATCTCAAGTTATTTTATCTATTCTCACATACCTTTCTTTGGTTGATGTTTCTCTATTTATATTAACTTTTGGGCCCTAGGGTCGGGCCCACTCTTAATCCAGCGCATGATTGCTTATTCAGCCTTCCGTTTGTGCGCCGGTACCTACTTGGCTCCTTATGCGGCCAACTTGTATATTTGACTTCAAGAGCTCTTGGACAGAGCCGAATTGTCTATGGGCTGGTCAAATTAATTTGGCTTTCCTTAGTATACAATTATTCGGTCCCCACAGTTGCGTTTGATTTATTTTTGAAATTGTGATTCTCTTTTTCGAGTTGTGATTTGAGTGTGGAATTGTGAGTTGAGTTTTGAAAAGAGAAGATTTATGTGGTTATGAGTTTTGAAAAGAGTTTTTGAATTTTGAATTTTGAATTTTGGAAAGAGTTTTGAGTTGTATTTTAAATTTTGAATTTTGAGTTGTATTTTAAAATTTTTGAATTTATTTATTTTTAAATATTAAAAAATATTTAAGAAAATATTTTTTTTTTCATTTTAAACATATAATTTTTATTTAAGTATTTTTAAAAAAATTTATTTTAAACATTTTATTTTATTTTGTAAATATTTTAATTTTTAATTTTAATATTTTAAACTCAAAACACAACTCCATACTCAAATCATAACTAAACGCATAACTCAAAACTCAATTCAAAAATTATTTTCAAAACTCATTACCAAACACATAACTTGAAACTTTACACTATTTTCAAAACTCTACACTCAAATCATAACCAATACATAACAAAAAAAAATTAAAATATTTAAAAATATATTTATAAAATAAAATAAAATATTTAAAATAAAAATTATATATTTAAAATAAAAAATAATTTTTTTAATATTAAAAAAAATTCAACACATAAATGTATGTAGGGGTGAGCAGCGGATATACCGATCCGCCGCATTTTAGACAGATGCGTGATGACGAACGGATGGTTGCGGATCGATTTTTTCTAATCCGCCTAGTTTTGGACGGATGGCGGATTTGAGGTTTCTTTGACTGCAATCGAACCGTCAAACCGCAAGTACCCTTAGTAATTTATAAGATTTTGTATTTTCAATTTGTTTAGATATTCTATTTTTTTAATTGAAAAGAAGTTTAAATGTTTTGTTGAATATATTCCATTCAAAAAGAGTTTTCAACTTGAATATATTTTTTGAATTGAAAAAAAATAAATGTATTATTTATCTATATTTTTGAATTTTTAAATTTAACTCTAAAAATAATAAATAAAAAAGATGATATATGCTAATTGATTTTTGTTTTCAAAAACAAACATAAATGTAACAATACAGAGGCATACAATCTCTACTACTGCTATGTTTATAGTTTGGGTGGTTTGAATTGTTTTTGTATTTTAAGAATCACATATTGTAATACTTTATGTAGATGAGACATGTTATGATTGTAATATGTGGATGAGGCATACAGTGATTGTAATATTCTAAAATTTCAAACTTTCTTTCTTTGGATGACCCATATAATGATTGTAATACTTTTTTAAGTCATTGACTGTAATATTTTTTTTATTTTTTATTTTTGAGGAAGTGCACAAGTTAAATTATGTTGAAAATTTATAAAATTTTAAACCGCTAAACCAATTCGCATCCATCTCCCAATCCGCCAATCTACTTAATCCACATCTGCCGAATTAGCAGACGGACACGGATTGATTCCAATCCACCAATCTGGTGGACGGATGACGGATTGGATGTTTCATGGCCGTAACCGACCCGTGCCCACCCTTAAATGTATGAAATATGATGCACATTAAAATAAATAAATAAATATTTAAAATATAAAATATTTAACCTAAAAAAATAAAATTGAGAATTTTTTTAAATATTTTAAAAAAATAAATCCAAAAAATTTCAAAATACAACTCAAAACTCTTTTCAAAACTCATAACCAAACAAATTTTTTCTTTTCAAAACTCATAAGTCAAAATACGACTCCACACTCAAATCATGATTCTAAAAATAATTTTAAAACGCAAAGCAAAAAAATAGTTTTTTGAATTTTTTCTTTTAAAATAGAGTTTTTAAAAGAGTTTGGTTTTGAGTTTTGAAATTTTTTTTGAGTGTTTGGTTATGAGTTTTGAAATTAATTTTCAAATTGAGTTTTGAGTAATTTTGAGTTGTGTGTCTGGTTATGAATTTTGAAAATTGATTTGAAAATTTTGCCTTTGGAATCATGATTCTATAGGCAAACCAAACACAACCTAATTCTTTCGTTATGTACCGTTAACATTTTAAGCAGAAAAAGAATACATGCCAAATTGGTAAAATGAAAGTGAAATTCAAAAGAAATTATGGATTTCTTTTGAATTTCACTTTCGTTTCACTAGTTTTGTACATGGTATTTTATAGTTCAAAATTCTAACGATAAGTGATGAATGAATCACATTGCAACAGAAGTGAAGATGTATGGTTCAAATTGTTCAAATTAAAACTCTTAAAATCAAAGTAAAATATACCCAAATTAGAGTAACCGATGGTGTAATTTACACTTTTTAATTTGATAAAAGATTCTCACTTATTTGTAATTTTGTGCAACTTCTCATACCTAATGTAATTATTGTTTGTTTTTTTCATTAACGCCTCGTTTGTTTCGTATGTTTGATTGTGTTTTTAAAATTAATGTAATAATGATTGCATTAGTAGTGGTGGTAGTGGCGGTAGTAGGGTAGATGTGGAGGTGGAGGTGTTAGGGATGGTGGTGGCGGTAGTGGTATGATAATGGTGGTGGCGGGGGTAGTGATAGTAGTGGTGGTGGTAGTAATGAGGTAGAGAGATGGTAGTGGCGGTGGCTGTGGGCTGGTGAAGGTAGCGATGATGGTGGTAATGGTGGTTGTGGCCGTGATGGTGGTAGAGGTGATGATAGTGGTGATAATATGGTGGCACTAATAAAATTTTGATTCAGGAAGCGTTTTCTGCTTTTTAAAAGGAGAAAATATTTTTTTCCTAAATAAACTTGTTTTCTATTTACTATAAAAGAAATGTTTTATGTTGAATTTTATTTTTCATTATATCAAATACCAAAAAATGCTAAAAATATTTTTTACCCAAACAAATGAAATGTAAATTATAATTATTTTCTGTTGATCTAATTTTTTGCAATTGTTCTATATTTTTCCTCTTAAATTTTTAATTGGTCCACTATGTTATCTAATACAAAATCTTATGAATAAATTTCAAAATCATATCACAATCCCAAAAAAACAAAAAATAAAAAAAATATTCAAGTACATGTATCAACTACGCAATTACCTATTATCAATTTTATTTTATTTTATTTTTTCCACTCCTTTTAGGTCAAAATTGTAGAAGAAAAATAGTGCAAAGTATAAGGGCAATGTCGTAATTAGAATGAAAATAATGCCCTTACCAAATAGTATACCAATGAGACGTATAAGTTGACTGAAGTTGTCCATCGGCCCACACAGAGTTGGATTATAGGCATATTTTGGCAATTTAATTTTTTCAAATTTTTTTATTATACTACTTTTTATTTTTTTATATATTTTTTAAAAAATTTAAAAATTAACTTTTAATCTATTTCTTAAAATTAGTCTACGGTGAGTGCTAGAATATTATTATTGTGGTAGTCAAATAAAAGCAGATGCAGATAGGCAGTGTATATTTTCTCAATCGGTGTATAGTATGCACTCAGCCCCGCCCCTGACGTTTCAGATGCTGAGTAAGATGAGCAGGGGGTCAAGTAAATGTTGGAATACGGCAATATTGGGGGGGGGGGCGAGTGCATAAGTACATGACAGATCAAGAGCGGGCCCTGCCTAGAAGACCAGGAGCGTATATAAATAGAAGAACGACGAACAAGAAGAGGTATGTGAGAATTAGTACACTTAACTTAAGACACACGCAATCTAGAGAGCATACACTGACTTATCCATCGGAGTGCTAATTCCGGCACCCCCGACCGGAGTGTTCATTCTTTTTCAGGCTACCAGCTGAGGATCTCGAGCCTCCTATTGGATCCAAAGAGTATTTCCAAACCACCTTCCCCACAATTGGCGCCGTCTGTGAGAATACTCAACTACATCCATGGCGGGCGCAACGGAAGATCCTCTGATAATCGCTGACGAAACTACACCGAGAGATGATCTCACCCTAACAAACATGCTGGGACCAGAGACTATCACCGCAAGACGCACCTTGAACTTCGACTCACCCTTGACTTCAGCGCATGAGACAATGCAAGCGCTCATGGAACAAGCAAAGCAAAACGAACAGAGGTTGGAGAACATGATCGCTGAGAACGAACGTTTTCATCAGGATTTGGCCTTGGAAATGGTGAAGTCCAAACAAGCTGTACGCCAAGATATGGAATGACCTCTGAGGGTAGGTGGTCGACGACCTCGAGCCCGACAACAAGACACTGACAGCGACTCTGACTCATTATCCCCGGAGCCCAAGAAGAAGGGACTACCCAAAACTACCAGTTCCTCTGAAGAGAGTCCACGTATAAGGCATTAGCGAAGACGAAATGGTTCAGACGAAGAGGACCAGCACGATCCCTTTGTGCGACGGATCGCAAAGGCAGTACTACCCAAAAAGTTCAAAGCCCCGTCGTTCACCTTGTACGATGGGAAATCGGATCCCACGGATCATATCCCTCACTATAAGCAAGCCATGACGTTGCATGCAGACGACGAAGCTCTCATGTGCAGAATATTTCCGAGCAGTTTGGGACTGTTGGCAGTCAGATGGTATTATAAGTTGGAGCCGGTGTCGATTAAGAGTTTCCATCAATTACAAAAATCCTTCAGGGCAAAATTCATCACCAACGAGGTCCAGCCGAAAAAGCCGACTCTCTCTGGGCAATGCAGATCCAACCAGGAGAAACACTAAGAGCGTATTCGGCACGTTATTGGGAGTGCTTTAATCTTACTGATGACACTTGCAACGACTCCATGGCCATCACCGCCTTTAAAATCGGTTTGCATCCTGACAGTGCTCTCCGCAGTTCCTTGACTAGAAGGCCCTCCAAAACAGTCTGGTCGTTGATGAAGAAAGTTGAGAAATACTGCAAAGTGGAAGACGATGCCTTGCGGGTTAAAGTCGGGAACAAGGCCGACAAGATAGCCCATCCTGAAATTGTTCAGTCGGTAAACTCTGTGTCACCTTGGAGTCTCGAACCACGACATCGGGCTAAATGAGAAAAGAGATGGGATTCACGCCAATCAAACGACCAATGTTCCCACTGAGCTAGCAAACAACTTCAACTAGATAGCAGGTGCACAAGGCGCGCGGACAAGAAGTATACGGAGTTGTCGAAGCCGATCAGTGTGGTTATGTCTAAAGTCCAACATCTTTCATTCTTCAAATGGCCACCCAAAATGGTGGGACCTTCCGACACGAGACGACGAGATAGGCGGTGCGAGTATCACAAAAACCACGGCCATGACACTGAGAGTTGTTATGCATTGAAGGATCACTTGGAGGAATTGGTACAAGATGGTCGGCTACAACAGTACGTCTGAAAAGGCAACTCGACCAAAGCAATAGCCTTAAGGTAGGATTCACCTCCACTCAGCGTGATCCACATGATATACAGCCTACCAGCGGTATCCGCGGTGCATACGATTCAATCGTGTCCCGAACCCCAAAATCAACTCACTCTAGCTAAATGGCCCCATGAAGCTGTGAGCATCGCCTTCGATGATTCAGATTTGGCCGGAGTGACACTTCCTCACATCGATCCTTTGGTAATCGAGTTACGCGTAAACCGATTCACCGTTGAGCGCATACTCATTGATCCTGGGAGCACATCGGAAGTTATGTATTACAAGACATTCACCAAATCGGCTTCACCAAATCGGATCTTTCTCTAGCTCCTTATCCATTATTCAGCTTCAACGCCAATCCAGAGTACCCATTGAGCAAAATCACGCTACCAGTTCGAGCAGGCTCGTGAACAGTGGATGTGGAATTCTTGGTCGTCAACCTGCCATCGCCGTATAACCTCATCATGGGCCGAACTTGGCTGCACACCATGTAGGCCATGCCAAGAACCTATCATCAATTGCTTCGTTTCCTTACTGAATGAGGCGTTGAACAAATCCGAAGTTCACAAAAATCGGCACAAGCATGTTATCTCCTTGCCGCAAAGACACCAAGAGAGCTGGAAGTGAATTCTAATGAGGTGCCAGATCGAGAGGGCCTTGACGATGTTGGACGACTTCCAACCAAAAAAGTCACGGAAACCCTAGATCGAGTTGAAATTGCCGGGAATCCTGACAGGTTCTTCATGATCGTTGCCTCCCTGAACGAAGTCGACAGACAGCAGCTAATTACCTTCTTACTCGGCAACCTTGACGTATTTGCCTGGTCACCGTATGAGATGCCGGAGGTAGATCCATCTGTCTCTCAGCATCGTTTGAATGTCGACCCTAAATGTAAGCCGATTATACAGAAAAGCCGGCGGTCAGCCGTAGAGCACACTGCTGCCGTTGTTGAAGAGGTTGACCGGTTGCTTGACGCCGAAGCTATCAGGGAATTGACCTACCCTACATGGCTCTCGAATATTGTGGTTGTTCAGAAGAAAAATGGGACTTGGCGTGTCTACATTGATTTTACCGACCTAAACAAAGCTTGCCCCAAGGATTGTTTTCCCCTACCTAGAATTGAGCAACTTATAGATGTTACGGCACGTCACCAGCGTACGAGCTTCCTTGATGCCTACAGAGGCTACCATCAAATTGCCATGCATTCGGAGGACCAAGACAAAACAGCATTCCTCACCCCAAGAGGAACGTATTGCTATAATGTTATGCCTTTTGGGCTGAAGAATGCAGGGACAACTTACCAAAGACTAGTCACTACCATGTTCAAAGAGCAACTTGGCCACACTATGGAAGTTTACATTGACAATATAGTGGTCAAGTCCAAAGAAGAGCAAACTCATTTAGTCGATTTGGAAGAGACATTCGGCATTCTACGCAAACACAGAATGAAGCTGAATGCTTCCAAATGTGCGTTTGGGATCGGCTCTAGCAAATTCTTGGGTTACATTGTCAACCACCGAGAAATCGAAGCCAATCCGAGGCAAATCACCGCAATCCTGGAACTCGGCTCCCCTCGATCGGTCAAGAAGGTTCATAAGTTGATGGGGATGGCCGCCGCACTCAACAGGTTCATCAGTCGTTCCATGGACCGTTGCCGGCAATTCTTTCAGACACTACAGCAGGGTAAAGCTTTTGAATGGACCTCCGAGTGTGAAGCCGCTTTTAACGGTCTGAAGGCTTATCTTCGATCTGTTCCACTTTTGACAACACCATCGGTAGGCGACCCGCTCATTTTATATCTGGCCGTCTCCGACCGGGCTGTCAGCGCCGTATTGTTGAAGGAAGAGCTTAGAGAGCAACGACCAATGTATTATGTGAGCAAGGCAATGGTTGACGCCGAAACCCGTTGCCATCCACTGGAAAAACTCATCCTAGCCCTAGTCATGGCGGCAAGAAAACTGATGCATTACTTCCAGGGGCATAGCATCTGGGTACTAACAGATTACCCCCTCCGATCAGTACTACGTAGTGCAGAAGCATCAGGGCGCGTTTCAAAATGGGCCCTCGAACTCGGCCAGTACGATATTCAATTTCTGCCTAGAATCTCAATCAAGGGGCAAGTGCTTGCTGATTTTGTAGCCAAATTCACGGGGGGTGTTGCCGACTTCAAGACCGACCAAACTCAACCCAAGCCGAATTGGAGAATTTATGTGGGGGACATTTGGCAACTGTATTGTAACGGGTCATCCAATCAATGGGGCAGTGGAGCCGGAGTAATAATCATGGCTCCCGACGGCGCAATAATTGAGCAGGCCGTCAAACTCGGCTTGGAAGCATCAAACAACGAGGCCGAATACGAAGCCCTTCTAACCGGTTTGCGGAATGCACATCTTCTGGGTGCTCAGCGTTTGCTTGTATTTTGCGATTCAAAATTGCTGATCAATCAGCTAAAGGGGGAGTACACAGCCAAAAATGATCGTATGGCGGCTTACATGAAAACGGCTAACTTGTTGCTGGCAAAATTTGACCATCATGAATTGAATCAAATAACACGTGATCAGAACACACATGCAGATGCCCTGGCTTGCCTAGCCTCCGCCATTAACTCTGAGATTAAACAGACCATCGAAGTAGGTTTCATTCCGGAGCCGAGCATTGGCCCTTCGGAGGAAGTTCAGGTCAATGTCATAGAGTCAAGACCGAGTTGGATGGACCCCATTGCTGCATTCCTGTCTTCCGAACAACTCCCAGCGGACAAGAAAGAAGCGCACAAGCTACGAAACAAAGCCCTGCGATATTACTTGGATCCGCAGGGAAAGTTTTATAAAAAAATCCCTTTCTGGCCTATACCTAAAATGCGTGCATCCGGACAAAGTCGAAGAGTTTCTGACTGAAATACATGAAGGTAGTTGTGGCGCACATTGTGGTGGGCACTCTTTGGCTCATCGAGCTGTGACACAAGGGTATTACTGGTCGACAATGAGAGCCGATGCCGAGTGTTACGTGAAAAAATGCGAACAATGCCAGATGTTCTCTCCTCTGATTCACCTGCCTGCTGAAGAGTTAAGCTCCATAACCAGCCCTTGGCCATTCGCTCAATGGGGACTTGACATCGTTGGACCGCTGCCTCGTGCCATGGGTAACAAGCGATTTTTGATCGTCGCGACTGATTATTTCACAAAATGGGTGGAAGCGGAGGCACTAATGCATATCCGAGATACCGACGTAAAGCGTTTTGTATGGAGAAATATCATACCGTGGTTCAGCATTCCCAGAGCACTTATATCAGACAACGACACCCAGTTTGATTGCGGAGTCTACCAGGAGCTTTGCAGCAAGTATGGTATTCGACCTTACTTCTCCACCCCAACTTATCCACAGAGTAATGGCCAAGTTGAAGCCTCCAATAAAACCATTTTAGACGGCATCAAAAAGAGGTTGGAGAAGGCGAAAGGCCGATGGGTTGAAGAACTGCCGAGTATATTATGGGCTCATCGCACAACACCAAGACGGTCCACCGGGGAAACGCCGTTCGTTTTGTCCTTCGGAACACAGGCAATTATCCCCTTGGAGATCGGCCTCCCAACCTTGAATTCAAAAGTCATTGATATGGGCTGAAACGACATGATGCTGGCTTTGGATTTGACTCTGATTGAAGAACGAAGAGACCGTGCCCTTGCTGCCATGGCACGGTACCAGCAGCAGCTTGCTAAGTCGTATAACCAACGCGTTCAGCTACGCCGATATGTACCAGGTGAATTAGTCTTAAAGAAAGTGCTTCCAGTTGCCAGAAAGCCGGCTGACGGAAAGTTAGGTCCTAACTGGGACGGGCCCTACCAGATCGACTCAGTCGCGGGAACAGGAGCTTATCGGCTCAAAGACATGTTTGGCAGGAGTCTGCCACGCCCTTGGAACTCCTCGCATTTGTGTAAATTCTATCATTAGACCCGACCTGTGAGGCATGATATTTATTTTGAATGATCCGCCATGTACAAATTTCACTTTTGCAATGCAAAGTTTTGTTCTCTCATTGTGTAGCTCAGTTCAAGTCCTCCGATTAAAGCCTCCAAATTCGGAGCCCCATCTGTGCAGATCACGTTTGGGCCGAATAAGACTCCGGATTCGGAGCGTCCTTCATGTATGTCACGATTGGCCAAGACAAAAAGCCTCCGAATTCGGAGCCCCATCCGTGCAGGTCACGTTTGGGCCGAATAAGACTCCGGATTCGGAGCGCCTTTCGTGCATGTCGTGATTGGCCAAGACAAAAAGCCTCCAAATTCGGAGCCCCATCCGTGTAGGTCACATTTGGGCCGAATAAGACTCCAGATTCGGACTTCCATCTGTGCATGTCACGTTTGGGCCAAGAAAGACTCCGAATTCAGAGCGCCTTTCGTGCATGTCACGATTGGCCAAGACAAAAAGCCTCCGAATTTGGAGCCCCATCCGTGCAGGTCACGTTTAGGCCGAATAAGACTCCGGATTCGGAGCACCCTTCGTGCATGTCGCGATTGGCCAAGACAAAAAGCCTCCGAATTCGGAGCCCCATCCCTGTAGGTCACGTTTGGGCCGAATAAGACTCCGGATTCGGAGCGCCCTTCGTGCATGTCGCGATTGGCCAAGACAAAGCCTCCAAATTCGAAGCCCCATCCCTGCAGGTCACGTTTGGGTCGAATAAGACTCCGGATTCGGAACGCCCTTCGTAGATATCCCGATTGGCCAAGACAAGCCTCCAAATACGGAGCCCCGTCCGTGGTCTTGTTTGGGCCTAATAAAAACTCCGGATTCGAAGTGCTTTGCAAGCTATTACAACATGCGATGACAATTGAAACATTCAAGCATTCAGAAATGTTTTGATTAAATTGATTTCAAGCATTCAGAAATGTTTCATTAAATTGATCAACTGGCACAAGCCGTATAAACATAAGTTGACACATGCAAGCATTCAAAACGAAGCGAGTTCTTAAATCGATTGATTCGCACAAAGTGTATTAATACAAATTGAAATACGCTAACATTTGAAACAGATCATCTTATTAATTTGGAAAATAAATACATAATTCGCACTCAATCTACATATGATCATTACAAGGTCTGCTTTTATTCGACGGCTCCCTCATCATCACTATTCTCAACTTCGAAAGCGAAAAAGGGAAAATCATCTCGCTGGTACAACGGCAACGCCAAATTCACACCTACTACCCGGAGAGCCTCAGCTTCCTAAAGTGCCTTGATCTAACCATGCTTAAATCCACGATTTTCACATCGGCAAACTTCCTCAGTGAGTTTCTCCTTGGTCATCTCTATTCTGACCTTTCGGCCTTCATGAAAGCCTTTTTCGTAGGCCCTGGACTTCGCAATCTCAATCGCAAACATGCTAGTCGTGTCTCGATCGGCAATGACATGACTTATTAGCCTCTGGGCCACCCTCTCTTCCACAATCGGGTTAGGATGGCTGGCCGATTGAGACTCGGCAGACTTGATTTTCCTTAGTTCACGCTCGGCCTTCTCCGTGCGAGCTTCTAAGTTTTGAATGCGTTCATCTCTCTGTTCTATGCCCCGCCGAGTGGCGCAAAGACGCATGCCGATTTCATAAACGGTGTACAGCCCCTTCATCGCCCCATGAACGCCTTTACGAAACACTTCAAAATCCTGCCGACTTACCATCGACTACTGGACTTCGGGTGGAAAAATCTGTCGAGAGAACTCGACTGCCACATTTGGATCACAAACGATTGAATCTGCCTCTGTCATTGGTCTATTCTCTACGAAGACCGCAAAACTCAATGGGCGCAGTGTCGCATCGGGTTCCCTTCCAGAACGGGGTTGAGGAGATCTGCCCCGTGGCTGCTTGTCCCTCTTGGGTGACCTACTTTGACGACGAGGAGATTCGCGACTCTCCCGATCCCTCGAAGTCCTACTTCCCGTGCAACTAGGTTTGCCACTTCGATGCATATTTCCTTCCAGCTCAGCTAATGTTCTCGACTCTCCTCTACTGTTGAAGAAAAGTCTATTTGACATTCACACTTGTTTACTTTTCCTCAACGAACTGGACTGAATTACTGACTCTGAGAATATAAATAGGACCTTCATGCACGAAGTACACGTCCCATTTATTCCCTACAGGGGCAGCACCCCCGAGGTGATCTCATTAATACTAAAACCTCAATAGCCCGGTGCTGATTGAGTCATGTGCCCCAACCATCCCATAAACCTCTGTTATTCGACGTTCTAGTTCATGAACCAGCTGGGGCAAAGGCAGATTCATCAATCTAGTCGGCTTAAGTGCCCCAGCCGCTCCATGAATCGATTTATCAGTACAATATTCATGAGTTCATTTTATTCGGCTTTCCAGTTCACGAACCAGCTGGGCAAGGGCAGATTCGTCAATCTAATCGGCATATTTGCCCCAGCCACCCCTTGAACCTCTGTTATTTGGCATTCTAGTTCATGAACCAGCTGGGGCAAGGGCAGATTCATCAAGCTAGTCGGCGTAAGTGCCCCAGCCGCTCCATGAAATCGATTTATCAGTACAATATTCATGAGTTCATTTTATTTGGCTTTCCAGTTCATGAACCAGTTGGACAAGGGCAGATTCGTCAATCTAATCGGCGTATTTGCCCAGCCGCCCCATGAACCTCTGTTATTCGGCGTTCTAGTTCATGAACCAGCTGGGGTAAGGGCAGATTCATCAATCTAGTCAGCTTAAGTGCCCCAGCCGCTCCATGAATCGATTTATCAGTACAATATTCATGAGTTCATTTTATTCGGCTTTCCAATTCATGAACCAGCTGGGGCAAGGGCAGATTCATCAATCTAATCGGCTTATGTACCCCAGCCGCCCCATGAACTAATCTATCAGCACCTCATGAATTCATTTTATTCAGATTCATTAATCAAATTCATTAATATAATCGGCTAATAAGTTTGCCGTCTCACGTAGTCTTGACATTTTGTTCTAACTGCTGATTCTTTTAATTATGTACTCATATAACAAACAGTATAAGCAATAACTTGGGAGCATAGAAAATTTTCATTTATAAATTGGGCGCTAACAGCGGACATTTTACACATGAAAATTGGTTGACATCCAATAAAGATGAAAATCTACTAACAAAAAACTGTGCATCTAAAATGCCTACCAAAAACGAAAATATGCCTTGATCATTCCTCAAGGTCAGATGCTAGTGGGTCAATGTCCACCTGTTCGTATGGAATCGGCTGTGCCAATGTCACATTCGCAGCAGCGAGGTCTTTGACCCAACCGTGTTTGAAGCCCCGATTCTCAAACTTTGGCACTTCATCTGCGTAGCTTTCCAAGGCGGCCTCTTGCCCAGCTTGGAACGCTTTGGAAATCTCAGAGTCAGCCTTTTCCCTTGCTTCTTTGATTCCTCCAAGTCGGCTTCCAGCTTGGCGATTGCCTCCTGGGCTAACTTAAGCGCCTCATCGCTGGCCTTTGCCTTTTCCTCGGCGGCAAGCCTTAACTGATTGAAATTTCTAGCTCGCTCGGCATCCGAGTCGGCTCTGGCGCGTTCCACTGCAACTTGCGCTACCTCATAATCGGCCCTTTTAGAGACCGCCGCAACCTTGTTCTGTTCATTTTCAATTTCGGCTTTCAATAGGCCGATCTGTTCTATGGCGTCGTGTTGACGGCAGCCGATCTCGGCTATCCTGCCCACCGCCTACAAAACAAAGAAACAGCAAACAAATAATTAGAAAAATATGTACAAACGTGCATGCGTGAAGATGGAAGATTGCAGATAAGACAAGTAACGTACCGATAGGGCCGACTGAGCGGCCAAAGCAATTAGCATCAGATCTGGCTCCGCTCGAAATACGGCTCTGTCGACCGGTAGAGATATCAAGGAGGCCATGCTCAAGGCCACAGCCAAGTCCCTCAAAGCCGAGGAGTCTGAGGGAATTGGCATATTTCTGACCCTTGGTTGAATCGTGAATGAAAGGACCAAATCTGACTCCTCAACTCGGGGTCGTTTATCGCTTTGGTCCTCTTCGTACTCGACCTCTCGATTGGCGGGGCACTTTTCGCCCCTTTGTTTACCTTCGTTGGCCTGCCCCTCCTGTTCCAACTCGGCCGTTTCAGGATGAGTCGTCTCTTCGGCAATAACCGAAGGAGTAGACTCAGCGACCATAGCCGGTGTAGACTCAGCGACTGCGGCTAGTGGAGTTTCCGATCAGACGGCCTTGACTCTCCGCCTAGAGGCCATCCTCTCAGCGTTCTTCTTCCGCTCAAGTTGCGA
Organism: Camellia granthamiana; assembly: GCA_036172215.1. Classification (NCBI taxonomy): domain Eukaryota; kingdom Viridiplantae; phylum Streptophyta; class Magnoliopsida; order Ericales; family Theaceae; genus Camellia; species Camellia granthamiana. The sequence goes on along the minus strand of CM069908.1, from coordinate 94,618,127 downwards.
AAGTGATTCCCTAGCCATATCCTCTGGATAAGCGCCGAGAAGATCTCCTAAGTTTGTAAAAATGTCTTCAAAGACGTCCCCTCGGCCGGACATGGATGGAGGGTCGGACAAATTCAGTCCAGCCTCCTCAAATGCCAAATTGAGGGCTTCGTCTATCTCGGTTCCCAATTGGTCCGTATCCTCGGCGATCTGATCGGTTACTTGTTCTTCTGCATGTTCCGAATCGGAGGCTTCTAAACCGATCCCCTTCAGACTTTTAAAGCTGGGGAAGATGAGGGCTGTAAGATGATCTTCGCCTCTTGGAACTGGAATATGGTCTGCTGCCAAAAACATTGTGTAGGACGGCGCGTCGCGCAAGAGAATATGAGCCGCTCTTCTTTGCTTCTGAAGATTTGGACGGCCAACGAATTGCAGAGCAATTTTAATATCCGTAAGTACAGCGTCGTCGGCCGAAACCAACACTTTCTTCAACTCGTTGCCTGTGCAAACAAAACGTTAAGTACATGAAAGGAGAGCCGAATACACATGCGAAAATATAAACAACTAGAATGAACTATACGGCCACCTGGATTGCTTTTTCGCCTTGGCACGGGATCTAGGCGATCTTCACCCTCGCCGAATTCCCAATTGCCTTGAACAACGACCATCACATCGTCAACACGCTTGCTAGAACTGGCAAGCATGGTCACCAAATGATGATCGGTGTCCTTGGCCCTAAGAAAATAGCGTCCTAGACGGCCAGTGGACTTGGGTAAGACATAGCAATGCCAAATCGCAGGAATGCCTAGGTTAATCCTAAGACGACGATTTAGCTCTATGATCTCCATTATGATGCGAAAAAAATTCACGTTAGGCTAGGAAGGGATTAGGCCCCAATGTCGAAAGACGGCTCTCAAAAACGGATAAAGGGGGAAACGGACGCCGCCTTCAACAATCGATAGGAGAGGAAATATGATTGTGCTCTCGTCGGTCCTCTGCATATCGGTGGTGCTGTCTTCCACGAGTGACAGATGAACGTCATCGGGGATGGAATAATGGCGTCGGAAGCCAGTAATCCGATCCGCAGAAAGGAGTGCTTTCAAATTTTTTGCCATCGTAGCCAACCAAAGGATTATGCAAAACTAGTAGTAAACAAGAAAATGGTATTGGGAGTGAAAGAGAAGAGAACTTATAGGGAGCGGAAGGGCTAATGAGAGACAGAAGAGAGTTGTAGAGGTCGCGAGGTGGAGGAGTTGTACTAGAAGGCGAACCAAAAAATCTTGAGTATTTTCAAAGTATACATTCGAAGAGACAAAGTTTTAAACCACATTAAATGGAGGAAGCGTACGAAGAAGCGTGAACTTGTAATGATGACTAGAAAACGTGTGCGTTCTGACACGCTTTGGAATGAGGTTAACCGCTGAATTTTTGAATTTTCAAGATCGAAACCAAACACGCCAACTAAATAGAGTTAGTGGGGAGTTCGGGGGGCAATTGTGGTAGCCGAATAAAAGCAGACGTAGATAGGCAGTGTATATTTTCCCAATCGGTGTATAGTATGCACTCGGCCCCACCCCTGACGTTTCAGATGCCGAGTAAGATGAGCAGGGGGCCGATTAAATGTTGGAATACGGCATAATAGGGGGGCCGAGTGCATAAGTACATGACAGATCAAGAGCGGGCCCTACCTAGAAGACCAGGAGCGTATATAAATAGAAGAAGACGAACAAGAAGAGGTATGTGAAAATTAGTACACTTAACTTAAGACATACGCAATCTAGAGAGCATACATTGACTTATCCGTCGGAGTGCTAATTCTGGCACCCCCGACCGGAGTGTTCATTCTTTTTCAAGCTACCAGCTGAGGATCTCGAGTGTCCTATTGGATCCAAAGAGAATTTCCAAACCACCTTCTCCACAATTATTATTTTTTTTTTAAAAAAAAAAGAAAAGAATGGAGGGCATCTAGGGTTTGCCCCCACAAAGCCCGTCCCAGAATCTGATAAATCGAACACGTTTCTCTCTCCTATCCTATCCTATTGGCCCTATCCCATTTCTCTCCCTCTTGATTATCTCTCCACTCACATTCTGTCGCCGTTATAGATTCTCCGTTAATTTAATAAAAGAAAAAAAAATTAGATAAATTACACTTTACTCACTTAAAGTTTTACCCACTTCTCATTTTGGTTTTTTAAATTTGATTTTTTTCATTTTAACTTTTCATATTTATAATCATTCCTACTTTACTCTTAAATTAACTTTCATCCAAAAACCTAACAAAATTTGTCACATCACCAACACATCAGTTTCATGTGTGATATAAAAAATTCACTAAAAATGTAAAAAATGAAAAATAAAAAATAAAAAAAATTGAAATTTGTTTTAGTCGTTAGTGAGCCTTTTTTTTTCTTTCCCCTTCAAATATATTCATAAACATTATTACATTATAGATGCATCTAAAAAAAAAAAAAATTAACTAAAAAAAGAAAAAAAAATTCATTAAAGACGGAAAAAATGAAAATATACTGACTCAAACACTAGTATTGTCAATTCTGAAATGAAAAGTTTACTATCATTTTTTTTCCCGTCTTTATTGAACTTTTTTCTTTTTTTAGTTAAATTTGATTTTATTTTTTTAGGTGCATCTAAGCTAGATGCATCTATAATATTATGTTTATGAATAAATTTGAAAAAAAGTTCACTAAAGACGAAAAAAAAAAATTTCAATTTTTTCGTTTTCAATTTTTCTTTTTTTGCATATTTAGCGAATTTTTTACATCACAAGTGGAGCTGATGTATTGGTGATCTGGCAGATTCTGTTACTATTTTGGATAGAAGTTAGTCTAAAAGTAAAATGAGAGTGATTGCAAAGATAAAGGGTCAAAGTGAGAAAGATTGCAAACATAAAAGGCTAAAATGGCACCACAAAAAAAAAGGCACTTTTAGTGACCTTTTTTTTTAGTCACCAAAAGTATAATTTTGGTCGTTGAAAGTATCTGCAACATCAACAAAATCGGTTGTTGAAACCCTGTCACTAAATGGTTCGGGGACCAAATAAATTATGGTCGCCTTTGTAAATAAATCAGTGACCAAATATTTCAGTTGTCAAAAGACTAAAATTTTGTCGCCATAAATTAACATTTAGTCACTAAAAGTAGCCTTAAACGAATAACATGTTAGGTTTTAACAACATATAAATGCGTCGTTAAAAATATCTTTCAGCAACTAAATGAATTGGTTGTTGAATGTTAAAACTTTTGGCGACCAATCAAGTTTTGGATCGCTAAAAAAATTATTCACACAGACTTTCAACAACAGAAACAAAGTGTCACCAAAAGTAAATTTATAATTGAAAAACCCGTCACCAAAAATTCATTATTTATAAAAAAAATTTTACAATTTCCCTATTTAGTACATAATTCATAAACCTATACATATAAGCCAAATATAATTCAAATTAACAAACTTGTGTAAAGCATCCAAAATATAAACTTAATTCAAAAGTAGTAGCATATTAAACATAAGCAAAATATCAAATCCAAAACATCCAATATAAGTACAAATCCCTTACAATCCCAAACTTCAAACTTGTAATTCTAAAAAAACTTCAAAGCTTGCACATTCATAACAAAAACCTATGACAAAATATATTCAAAAATTTAAAATATAATCCTTTGATGCTCCCCGAACTATGTTCCATCCATTGCTAATCTGCCAAACGTATGAAAAAAATTACAGTATTAAAATGCTAATAATAAAGTTCTTGGTCTCAAAACATTGGTTTCACATTATACATGAACAAATTAGGAGTCCTACAGTGAATTACAAGATTTTAATATACCAAAACCAAAAAGTAACACATGATTCACCAGTTAAAACTTGGCATATATGAACTAATTACAAGCAATATTTCTACAAGTTTGTAAATCAGTCTCATATTGTCCAACCAAAATCTAGCTCAAATTTTGTCATAATGGAATAATGATCAAATCCAATTTCAAGGTTTCAAAGCAAGAGCAAATATCAACTGAGTAGGAGCTACCAATGGAATGAGATTTCATCCAAAGTGCTACCCCTTACTTTCATGACTAAATTGAAATCAGAAAGACCTAAATCTTAAACTTGAGATTGCTTTCACTTAATTAAGGTCAAAAAGTTGCTCAAATAAAAGCTACAATGAATATGAATAGTTTGATAGCATTGTGTCCATAAATGATGATAGGACAGCAAGATGCTATAACAGCAACCACCCCAATCCCTACTAAAATATACCTTTAACTCAATTACGCATAATTCTTTTTTAAAAATGTGTTAAATATATTAACTACAAACTTATATTAAATGAATCATTTTCTTCAATCTCATTTTGTAAATATTAGAATTATTCAGGAAAATTCTGGAAGACTGTGCTTTTAAGAAACTCATAAATTTTTAAGTATGCTTGAGGTTCTTCATGTACAAATTGTTTGTCAATCTCAAAATTGATGATAGCTTTATGTCATTGCCTAATTAATTTCTTTTTAAAAAAATTAATTAATTTCTAACATAAACAAAAAGACTTTTATTAATTGTTTTACTAGATTATATGTAAATTCACATGACAAACGTTTTACATGTCATTTCTATTGTATAATTCACGTGACAAGCACTGTTAGAAATTAGGCTTTTAGTGGCGTTTTAAAAAACGCCGCTATAGCTATAAAAAAAAGCTGCTAATTGTTTTTGTGGCGTTTAGCACCAAACGTCGAAGATGCGGCCGTCGCCATAGCTTTATGACGCTTTAAAAGCGTCGCTATATTTAGTATAGACGGCGTTTTTAAAAACGCCACAAAATGTCCTACACTATCAGCATTATGACATCACTATGATTTAGCGACGTTTTAAAAACGCCGTCTTATCTTTTTTAAAAAACTGACCGTTAGCTTTAGAGTTTAGGTGGCATTTCTCAAAACGCCGTGATATCCTCTTTTTTTTTTTTTTTTTTAACTTATAAAAATTGTACTAATTTTATGTGATTGAACTAAAAAAATACTTTTAATAAAATTGAATAGCACTAATATGAAATAATAACTTCCATTCAAATAGTAAATGTAACATTAATTCACTTTCCCATTCAATTTAATATCCAATCATCATTACCCATAAAATAACATATCCACAAATGATGTTTTAACATTACTCACAAAATAACATATTCAAAAATTGAATTTACAATTCTCAACCAAAAAATCAAATGATTCATAAGCAAAGGACCTGATCCTTGTATTTTACAATAATGTTTTTATGTGTGTAAAGCACATGTTTCTTGTTATCACTATTCTTGTCAGGATGCAGCTCACCAACAAAACCTATAACATTGACAAGATGATAACATAAAGCATTGAATTAAACATCTGAAAAGACTCAAAAAATATCAAAAACGCAATAAAAGTCAGGAAACAAAATACATACCTGAATAAATAGCCGATAGAGAGCTTCTTGCGCAGCATTAGTAAACCTCCCAAATGCTTTAGAGATTTCCTATTGAAATGCATGAAATAAATATAGCATTCAGAAACAAACAAGGAGGGCATAAATGAATTTTTCTTTTCCTTGAAAATCATGTGTCAAGAAGGGCATTGAAGTAAATAGACACTTTATAAAACAAAAAAGAGTTTGGGACTTAGTTGCCACCAGGTGTGTAAACAAAGTGAATATATATGAGAATCTTAAAATTCTGCAAAGGTAAGTGAAATCTCAGCATGACAAATGATATATTCCACTGCACCAGCACCTAGAAACATAGCAAAATAACAGAATGACCCAACATGTACTGAACCCATTTCAATGCCATCTCTGATCTTTATCAATGGACAAATTACAGTTTCAGCAGAGATAATTATGTTTTTAGAATAAAAATTATACACCATGTCTATGCAGCAAAACACAATCCTTTTGGCCTTTGTTTAATTTTTTCCATGTTGGACAAGTATCAAAATAACCATGATTACATAAAAATAAGATCACTAACACCATTTATAAGCCCACATGACATGTACACCCATATTAAGGCCACATGACGTGTAAAACACATTCATTCTATAATGACCAGTCAATCCCTTATTATTCAAATTCAAATTCAAATTCACACAAGAAGCATGGAAACAGCGTACCTAGACTGTCATATAAGGGAACACAGTATAGTCCATGGGCATTGAAGGCCTGTAGAAATGTAAAAAACTATTAGACTGCTAAAATACCAAATTAATATGCTTTTATACACATAAGTGCCTTGACTGTCATATAAGGGAACACAGTATAGTGGAACAAAGATTCATATAAGTGCGATGGGACATTATTTATCAACATTGTATTGATAACTTACAATATACATAATAAAACATAGAAAATAAAACAGTATCATTGGGGTAAAATAGACTTACCCATGTCTTCCCTTGAAAGAACAGAGAGAGATAGTAGGTAGTAAACCAAAATCAACTGAGATGTCCCCATATATATATATGTGTGTGTGTGTGTGTGTGTGTGTGTCTCATCCTTTAGTTTCCTTCTAAATTCAGAGAGAGATACAGAGAGAATATGAAAGAGGAAATGGAAGAAGGGAAAATAAGTTCATACTCAGATGATCAAGAAAAGTTCCTTAATCACCCACCAAGACCAAGAAAGGGAGGTCTCAGAACCATACCCTTCATCCTAGGTAACCACCATTCATTCACATACACAACACACACACACAAACTAATACGATTACAAAAGCGTTTGTAATTTTACATCTAAATTTTTTGACAATTTGATGAACGAAGAAAACGGTTTGAATTTAAAAACTGTTAGCAGTCATTTCTGTGAGTCGTACGTTTTATATAACAGAATAGATAGACATATACATGTGCATTACATCATTTGAATTACATTTTTCTCTTTTGATTTTCAGTGAATGAATCATTTGAGAAAGTGGCAAGCAATGGTCTAATGCCAAACATGATATCCTACTTGATAGAAAGCTACTCCATGGAAGCAGCCACTGCTAATTTTCCCTACACTATGAAAGATATCACAAAATATGCTTTTATATACATATCATGATGAATGGGCTACTTGAATTTAGAGCTCAAAACTCAAAAGAATCATTTTCTAGTTTCACTCATCCAGAACTCTACTGTTACAGAAATACATAACCTAGCACTTCCACACAGATAAAGAGGGAGACAGAAGAAGAAAAATGTAATAGGTCACAACACTGTATTTGGAACAAAAACCAACTCTTTGGTAGGTGTATTGGTACTTTACCTGCATACTTATGATCCATTTCATGCAGTTGGCACCGTAGATTCCACATCTTGCACCCTTTATAAGTAATTAGACGGTAGAGTTAGCATGAAACTTTAAAGCAAAGTATCAATTTAAACCAATGAAGAATTAGTTGGAATGAAATTGCGAAATTGCTTGCACTAGCTAATGTAACTTCTGAATTGCGACAAAGCAAAATAAACTTACTTGCTTGATACCACAACTACGGATGGAAGCTCCAACCTTCAATACTATTTCATATAACTACTTCATAAGTTAACCACACATATTTACCAGCCTGTAGAGAATTGGAAAACTAAAATTACATTCACATAAGCATATGTATACATACAACACAAAAAGAAGAGAAACATGAGTGAAACAATAGCAGAGGATTATAGGACAATGCACCTTCCCATTAACAATCTCGCGCTCACCGAGCATTCGGTTTTTAGGAAATTTCTCAACAGACACTGCAACAAGGTTACAAATACATTAATCTTGGCAATAATGATCAAGAACACTTTTGTTTGGTTTGATTTTCAGAATTTGCTTTCAGAATTCTTTTTGAAAACATGAAAATTAGTTTTGGCAAAAAATAACCACCAAAAACATATTTTAAATAGGGGTAGCACCAAAAAGAGGTGTCCCTTTTATATAAACCCTCCCCAAATCATATGAAATCACATAAGGACCCATACAAAAAGCAAACTCATGCTATTTGATCCCTTGAAAAGAATAAACAAAGGCAAGGAGGAGATGCACAAATAGAAAAGGAACCTCCCACTCATGGGAAACATGCTACAAAAGGTAAACTGGTTGAAAAGGAAACGATCAAGGGCCAAGAGTCTCCCCCGAAAGAATAGATTTTGCCAAGAATATGACCCTTTACTTTTAGGAGTTTCATCTTGATCATACTAAAGGCATAAGGACCTGAAGAATCTTAACCAACCAGTAGATTGAAACTGTAGAGAGCATAAAAGAAGCCATTTCCTTTCTCTCTGGAATGTCAAAATTGAGAAACTAGGCTACCATCCCCTTTGCCTCATCTTTTAGGTTACTAAATGAATCACTCTTACAATAAAAGTAGGTGTTGCCCCTACTTTAAATGGAACATCATGTCAGGAAAATGATATACTCTCACCATAAAGGTTTTGGTTGCCCCCACTATTAATGGAACAAAGCCAATTCCTCAGTTATTTGTTTCATTACAGCCATTACTAGTGAAAACACTAAATATCTGTCTGACATTATGTAACATATGACACAAGAGAACCAAATTTGGGGAATCAAAATAATCATAAAGTGCTCTGAGGTTAAACATCTAGAAGATCTTAGTTTTAAATGACTCAAAACATGCTGACTATAATCAACTAACCCTCCAGTGGTTGCAGTAGCAGGCTGACCAGTAACATCATTCTTCTTGACATCAGCTAACACAGCATTGATATCGTCATCCTCAAAAGCAAAATACACAGGATACTGTAACCAAATATAGCATCATCAAGATAGTTTCCATGATAAAATCACATTGAAATATAGAAAGTGAAAAGAAATTTGGGGATGTGAAACACCTTGATTAATGAGTAGGCCAATAAATTATAGGACATGACAGAAAGTCAAATGTCCTGGCCATTAAATGGTTTCTAAGAATCCTACAGAGCAATATAATATATATGTATCCCGAGTCCATTTGGAAGCCTGTAACAAACACTGCAGTTTACATTTGACGAGTTCTGTAAAATTTTCTGCAGATATGGTTTTGAAATAAAATGACATATAAAACACATACCAGAAATCCAATGAAATGAATTCAATTTTAAGAACGACTAGTATATATTCAAGTCACTGGCAACAATTATAATTATTTTTGCTGTGTTTATTCTTTTCTCTTTAACACACACACACACACACAAGTTGTCCTTCCTGGAACTTGAAGACTGCACCACCCCCTTCTGGGACTGACAGGACATACCAACTCGAGGTTTTGATATGTTAGTTGAACAACAATTGGCAGAAATACAAAATAAGAAAAGCACTAGAAATAACCGCAATTCTATAATTTAAGCTAATGGCCGTCTCCGTCCAATATATTCTGCCATATGGTTGCCACATAGATAAAAATCTTGATCAGGTTAAAAATCATATAATTTATGCTAGACAAAATGGTGCAAAGTTAATTAGGATTGAAAGAGGATGGGTGGACCTAAGTGACCATGTCTGATGAACTAGATAAAAATCCTGATGAAGGAACAACAACAAAAGCAGTATTGCATGCTCAAATCTCCCAAAAATATTATTAACTTAGAAAGTTTTATACCACTAAGGCTTGTTTTTCTGGATCACATAGGAAGAAGGAGAAGGAAGACAGAGTGTCTAGTCTTAGATGATTCAAGACAAAAACCAGCTTTTACCATTGATATATAATATTGGCAATAAATTTGAAGACACCCCATTGTGTGAAGATTACCATTTAAATTAACAATTGAGAGCCATGTGCAATAATTTGAGCTCAGTGCAAAACACACATTCTCAATTAGATGTGTCTACACATAACACATCCTTTAAACAAGTGCCACCATACATGCCTTTATTATAAATGTTTAATATAATTTGTGAATATATATATTATATATAGATGTACTACATGGACAAGGCTAAATATACTAGTATTCTCTTCATGAATCCACAGGGATAGACAGATACATTGATAGACATAAACACACACACAGAAATGCATTCAAGAATATGAATATTGCCCAAAGTAAAGAAGAAAAAATTACCACTGCCAGGAACAAACTCCTTCATAGTAATAGTGCATAACCCAACACAGGCCTTCTGTGTACTTCAAAACCTATGCGGTAGAAATTGAAGCTTTTATTAGCCCACTATTACTTCAAATGTAACTTTGGCATGCTTCAAATATAAGATTTAGAAAACAAGCTGCACAATCATACAAAAGAAAATCTGCATCACAAATCAAAATCCCTCGTACAGATGATATCACTAGCCTCTGCCACTGTCAAAGTCAAGTTTTGTGGGGGAAGATGACTATATTTACTAGGGGAGAACATGCTTATATTGGTGGATATCCATACATGATACAATTTACATTCTCAAAAATTAGTTCATGTATGAAATATTATTTCATGATTCAGCTTGAAATACATTTATTTGGTACCTCCAGACTAATTCCAGCAATTGGAGAGATCCCTTCAGTTGAAAGAAATGAACCATGAAGGGAACTAGACAAATGTTCCCTTCTCAAGGGGCACGAATATTTAATAAAGAAACCATGCTACTCTCCAAAATTTAATTCCCAAAATTCATGAATCGAAGATCAAAGTTCATATGTCATTGACTAATATCTCATCACTGCAAGTATTGTGAGTACCAAGTTGTCTCATTATTTCTTGATGTGGAACTCCCCCCCCCCCCCTCCCCCTCTCTCTCACATGTGATGTTCTTGTATTGCATTGTTATGCAGGGATCTATCAAACAACCGTCTCGCAGGAACAGTTCCAGATAATGGTTCCTTTTCATTATTTTCACTATGCACATAGATACAGAGGCATATATATAGCAAAACAGAGCAGCACACAGAAACAGAGGCATAAAATATAACTCTAAATTTTCCATCATGTTTATATTAGCTTCATGTAGATGATTTCTATGAAATCTTGAAAATGAAACTTTCTATTTATGTAGCTTCATGTAGAGAGAGAGAGACAGAGAGAGAGTACCGATTTAAGCTTGAAATGCGAGTAATCGAGGGGTCAGAGTTCAGATCTGGAGCTTCAATGGAGCTTCAAAATCGGTTCGATCTGGAGCTTCGATGGAGCTTCGAAATTGCTTCAATGGAGCTTCGAATAGCTGAATCTTCGATGGAAATCACTGAATCTTCAACGGAGCTTCGAAATCGATTGGATCTGGAGCTTCGATGGAGCTTCGAAATTGCTTCGATGGAGCTTCGAATATCTGAATCTTCGCTGGAAATCACTGAATCTTCAATGAAGCTTCGAAATTGGTTCGATCTAGAGCTTCGATGGAGTTTCGAAATTGCTTCGATGAAGCTTAGAGAGGGTTGAGAGAGAGAGAGAGAGAGAGAGAGAGAGGGCTCAGATTCAAAATGATGTATGCGTATGGGTTGAGAGAGGGCCAGATACAAAATAAGGATTGAAAAGGCGCGTGTGGTATACCGCATTCGGAGGCGTTTTTCAACGCCTCCTATTATAAAACGGTGCCGTTTTGGTTAAAAGAATATGCGGCATTTATAAAACGCCGTTAAATGTTAATAACAGTGACGTTTAAAAAAACGTCGTTAAAAAAACGCCACCATAACCCTTTTTTCCTGTAGTGAAGTGAATAATTAGTGAAAGGGTTAAAAATAATAAGAGAAATTACAAATCAATATAAAAGATTAAAAGTAATCACTACACTACTACACCTACCAAAGATTGTTTTCCAAACAAACAAACAAGTGAGGATTATTCAGTTAGATTTAATGGTGAGCTCAATGGCATCCTGGCATGTTCAGGGATCATGATAATATGAAAAAAATAAACCAAAACTTGGCTTTCATCTGTCAAATATGGTCTAGCCCAATCAAGTACTCTAACTATCCTTGTAGTACATGACTAACCCTTCCTTTTGCATGGGGTTAAAAGTTTAAAATAGTCGGAAAAAGATAAAAATATGTTAAAAAGTCAATATGACAAAATATCACATTTAAATCATAATCATTTCATTTTTTTTCCTCACAAAAATCAAAAAAGTTGAAAAACCAAACCCAAATGAAATTTTTTAGCCTGGGCTAAAACAACCAAAAAATCAAAAAGTTAACCCACTTCCTAAATGAAGCCTAAATATATTCATAAAGATTAGCTAACATTGAACCTCACCATTTAATAGGAGCTCAAACATTAGAGATCTTGCTTTATGGCCCTGTTTATTTTCAGAGGTGGATCCAATCGGACTATGAGTATGATAAAATTGAGTGAAAAGATTATTAATGTGGCAATATTAAGTTAAAAATATAGAAGAATTATATTTATTTAATGACAACTAAATTAACAATATATGGCAATAGTTCTTGAGTAGATCATCTATATAAAAAATTAAGTTGATAAGATATCAATAATCACATAAGTAGATCATATTTATATTAATAAAATTAGGCTATTTAGTCTCAAAATCATATTTGTTGTCTATTTTTTTAAAAATAAATATAATCTAATTATATATTGTTATACAAATATTTAATTAACTTGATTTTTACATAAATAATTTACCTAACAAACTTTATAACTATATGTTTAAACCATGAAAGTGGGCCCATCATTATTGTGCAACAAGGACCCTTTTCCTAAATCTTGTGTAAAATTTGACAAAGATTTTTTTCTCTATAGATCACTTGTGGGAACTTACAAATAACATTTTCATTTTGAATTTTGTATGAAAAATCAAAGAAATGCTTCTTTTTTTTTCTTTTTCTTTTTTTGGCACCATTGGAACAACAATGTCTAATTATAACATTTTAGCACCATATTATATCAAATTTTACCCAATAGAAGAGTGTTATATGTATGGGAATTGGCTGAAGAAGCTAGATTGCTTGGTGTCCTTTCCTTAGTTCCTTCTCTGAGTCTTGATAGAGCAGATTGATTGTCCTGGGCTTGCGCATCTACAAGTAACAGTAAGTTCTCTGTGTCCTCTCTTTACTCCCTTTGTAGCTCTAATTTCGGCCCCAATCTCAGAATCTGTAAATCCATTTGGAATAGAACCACTCCCCCCAAGGTTTCATTTTTCTGTTGGTTGGCATGGAAAAACAAAGTCAAATCTGCAGAATTTTTGCAGAGAATTGGCATTCTGGACAGAAGTGTTTCCATTCTTTGCCCCTTCTGCAGAACTGAATCTAAATCTGCAGTTCATGTTCTGCTTCTTTGCCCCTTTTCTTGGCGGATCTGGTCTTCTTTTATTCTTGATTGGGGGTTCTACTGATGCATCAATAACTCTGTGGAAGGTCTTCTCAATTGGTGGTTGGATGTTAGATTGAAGAGCTTTGTTAGGCTTATTTGGAGAGCCTTTCCCCTTATTATTCTGTGATCTCTTTGGAAGCACAGGAACAAATGTGTCTTCTCTGAGATTCAACCCAATTTATTAGGACTGTGTGAATTAATCAAAATCAGGGCAGCTTTTTGGTTGAAAGCATCTATTAAGAACTTCCCATTCTCTATTGATGATTTAGTTTTCAAATGGAATCAAATCAATTTTCATTCCTGAATCCACAGTTGGTCTTTACCTTTTGATTTGCTAGTCTATTTACTTCTGCTCTAATCTGCTAGTCTGCTTCTCTGTGGGGTGTTTTGTGTTGGGTGAGATTGGTTGCTGCTGGGTGCTTTTTGGTGGGTTGCATCCGTTGGGTGCTTTGGTGGGTCTCCATAGTGAGCTTGATTACTGTTGGGTGTTCTTGGAGTTCATCTGTTGAATCTGTTATTCTGCTATGTTTGGAGTCCTTCTGCTGCATATGCTATGTTTGGTCTTCATCATATTAGATGATGTTGTAAGGGTTGTTTGGTCTGTGCTCTGGCCGAATGGCTTGCATGGTAAGAGGCAAGTGTTCTGTTATGTGATGTTCTGAGAAGCTTTGCATCTATGTGAGGAACTGATGTGTGTTGTAGTGTTGAATCTGCTTGTAGTCTGTATTCTGGGTTTTGGTGTGCTATATCTGTTGTGCAGTCTGCTTGTTCTGAAGCTTGTTCTGCAATCTGAAGTATATCTAATGTTTTCATTTGGAATGCAAATAGGTAGGCTGGCTAATTGTCTTCACCTGGAAATGGGAAGGCTGGTCAATTGTTTCATCTGGTTAATTACTTCTGCTTCAGAAATGAGAAGGCTGTTCTGTGTCACTCGTTTTGTTCTGTTTCTGCGATCATCTGAAGGCAAATGGATTGAATTGTATAGGTAGTCTGCGGCTCTGAACTTGATCAGAAATGGATGGCTGGTTTAGTGAGGATTGAATTGATCAGAAATGGGTAATGTCTACTTCTGTGTGAGGATATGGCTCTGTGTTTAGTGAGGATTCTGCTTGGGATTGGCTCTGTGTTTTTGCTTCTGTTTGTTGTCCTTTCTCTTTCTCTCTTTTTGTTGGTTTCTCACCAAGTGGCACTTGGTGCTTTTCTAGCCCCAAGCTCCTCTTTATTGATGTAATCTTCCATACTTTGTATGTTTCATCAATAAAGATTTTCTTTGCCAATAAAAAAAAATATATTATATCAAATTTAGATTTGGCGTTAGCATTTTGTCACAAAAGCAACTAGAAAAGCATCTATGACAATATATGAAAAAGAAAAACTTTGTATTTACAGAAAATTTATACAAAAAAATAGTACAAAATGATGCAACAATATCATTTTTGTACATAAAGGATATCTTTATTTGTGTTTTGTTTTTTAAAAGTAAATAATTTATATTAAACCATTTTGAAAAATGTTCCTGTGGCTACATAAACAATGTTTCTTCCCTAAAGTTGCTTCATAGCACCATTAATTGGTTTCTTGACTAAGCTCTTCACATCATTTATGGTCATCCATTATCCTTTCTAAAGTCACCGAGGAACTTCGTGTGGGGCACTAACTTGTTGAAAGAGAGAGCATCTATTTGGAATCAATGGTGGATTCAATTCACATTATCACAATCAAATGCATAAATGCAAATGGTCCAATGGATTACATTTTTGAGACGTGTAACCATAAAGGCCTAACTTTGAGAGGTTGGAACCTTTCTCTATATTTAACTTATGAACAAAAAAATTGACAGAAATTAAGTCCATGTTTAGGTTTGCTTTTTTGTATCTTGGCTCTTTAAGAGCTAAAAAATTATATTTGTGTGTGAGAAAGCTGATGTGTCATTTAGCATTTTTAGCTGATGACATATAATTTAGTGGTTTTTGACTTTTTAAACCCAAAGCTGATTGTTTTGGCTTGACTCCAAACAATCAGGAGCTAGAGTAAGTATGGAAAAGAATTATTTTATTATAAAGTTAGGGGATAAAGTATTTGAGAAGCACATTTAGTCAAATTTTGTGCTTGCAAATGGTTCCAACTTTGCCAATAATTGAAGGAATGACACATCTCTCTTTAAAAGAATTTGGTTTCTCTATTGTTAATGTATATGTGGTATTTCTAGATATATTAGGTATTGATTTCCTAGATATATTTAGGAATAGTCATAGTTAGGTCCCTTATAGGATACTCTTTCTCATAGTTAGATTTCTAATAGGACACCCTTTCTCAGCTTATATATATAGGCCTTCTATCATTCAATATAATTCATTCAATACAGTACATATTATTCTCTCTCTTTACTATTCTATCATGGTATCAGAGCCTCATGCTCCAAAAAAGCAAAGCATCACCCATCCTTGGCTTGATAGAAAGGCCCTTTTTACCGCATTCAGACAACTCATTCCACCACGGCACAACACTAAAATTTCCCTTAGCTGTAGGAAAGATAGTCTCACCCCCTTCTTCTACATCTGACAAATACATGAGTAGTGTCGCTATCCGTTGGCCCCCATTTTTAGGAGTTCGGATCCTCGGCCGCGTTATCCTACGGCGGTCCCTGCAGTGCCCCAAAACGACGTCGTTTTGGGGCAAATTTTCAAAAAAAAAAAAAAAAAAAAAAACAACAACAACAACAACAAAACACACACACAGAGAACCAAACCAAAGAAGAGAGAGGAAGAAGATTCAAACCAAAGAAGAGAGAGAGGAAGAAGGTTCAAACCAAAGAAGAGAGAGAGAGGAGAAGAAGAATGTGATTTGTAAAAACAAAACACACACACAGAAAACCAAATTTTCTTACTCTATGAAATCCCCATCTGGGTTTTGTGATTTACCCCATTTTTTCATCTGGGTTTTCCTCAAATCCCTCATAAACCCATTCAATCACTTAAGAAAACAAGTGAAAATTAACCCAAAAAATAACCATTCAAACATCCACACACACACACAGAGCACAAAAAAAAAAAAAAAAAAAAAACACACACACACACACACACACACAGAACCAGAGAAGAGAAAAAGGGGAAGAAGAACACCTAGAAGAACGCCATTCAAACACCCATTCAAACATTCAAACAACCATTCAAACACCTAGAAGAAAAGAGGAGAAAAGATCGAGATGGTTGCCGGTCATGGAGATCGCGAGAGAGAGAGAGAGAGAGAGAGAGAAGGGGGCTTGCGGCTATGGAGGTGGTGATGGTGGGTTGCGGTGGCGATGGCGGGTAGCTGGTGGTACCGTGAGTGAACAGAGGCCAGAGATTGTTGCCTGTGGGATGCCATTCTTTTTTTTTCTCCTCTTTTTCCCTTCCTCTGTGCTTGAATCTTCTTCACCTCTCTCTTCTTTAGTTTGGTTATGTGTGTGTGTGTTTCATTTTGTTTTTTTTTTTTTTTTTTGAAAATTTGCCCCAAAACGACGTCGTTTTGGGGCACTGCGGGACCGTCGCAGGATAACGCGGCCGAGGATCCGAACTCCATTTTTAGTGTTGAACTCATCAAGAAAGTAGTCATAATGAGGTACATATTTCTGCCCAACTTCATAGTGGAGAACTTGCAGTCCTTCTCCATGCTCTACAGGAACAAATGTGAACTCTGCAGCCCTTTTTTCAATTTCCCTAATAGTTTTATCTCGTCCTCTCTTCAAAAAACATTCCAGAACTCGTACGCACCCTGCTATCTTTACTCTCGCCGGTTTTGCTACCAACAACAGTTGACTTTACCATGTGAGGCTTGGCAAGTTTTATCAAGTATTCACATTCCTCCTTGGACAAGAAGTTGTGATAAATGAAAGCTCTAGGCTCCCAAGAAATGATTTCAGTCCACTGCTCTCCTCTCTTCCCCAAACCATCATCATCATCACTCTCACTCCCATTCTCACTCTCTCTCAAAATCCCAGCTTTGCAGCCAAAGTTGATGCGATCGCGGATCGGAGGAGAATCGTCGGAGCTAACAGGAAGAGAGAGAATTCCTAGAGCAAGAAGCATCAAGAGGACTAAGGTTAGCATAAAAAGCATGGCGAAGACGAGAGTGATGTTGGAAAAAAATGGTTTTATAGAGGCATATTTTTTAGCCCAATTTGGGTGGACCCCAAACGTCTTTTGGGGTGGGTCCGAAAGAGGTGAAGTGGTGAAGACGGAACGTCAAAACCATTTATGAATGAATGGGAAGATGACGTCGTTTTCGGGTCTAACATTAATTTTTTAAATAAAATTCTTTTGAATTTTTTCAATAAAAATTAGTGTGGAAATTTAATTTAATTCTAAATTCAAATTTTGAATTCCTAAATGGTTTCTTAAAGTTTGTAATTTTAGAATTTAATTTAATTCTAAATTTAAATTTTAGGTCCCTTATTTGTTTCTTAAAATTTGTACCTCTTGCTTTATTTATTAAACTATTCAATAGTTTAATATATATATTTATATATATATATAATTCAAAATAGTTTATAAATAAAGTTGCAACAGTTGCTCTATAAAGGGACAAATTTCAAATGTCCACTAACGGACAAAATGTTGAATGATATTGTTCAAAATAATGCAACGGTCAGATATCATTCTATACCTGTTCGTTCAAAATTGTTGCACCTGTTGAGGGATTTTGTTTGCCTATAAATATAATCCATTTCTTACAGTCCGTGTATCCGAATTTTTCCCACCCGAAATTCAGTCTGATTGTGGTCTTTTTGCTGTCCTAAATTCTGCATTTTTTTTATTATTATTCTTCATGTTAGTTTTAGTATAAATTTCAGAGAGTTAGAACACAGGTTTGGTTCGCCGAACAAATTGTTTGGAGTACTACTACAATTTGTGAAGATCATTGTATCCTGGGAGATAGACGCCACTCAACCGTAAGTACCTTAGCGGGGCGAATCTGTCTTAAGGACAGAGTGTCACACACTCGACTTGGTCTTAATTTTAATTCGGTTCGATAAATAAATCCGGTATGTTATTTATTTATTTTGTTTGAATTTATTTCAAGTTATTTTATTTACACAGAAGATTGTTCCAACAATCTTAATTATCCAATTAATTTGGAAATAAAATAATGTTCCAACAATCTTAAGACAGATTCGAATTATTTTGTTTACAGAATTTTTCGTTTGTTTCCCTTTTTCTTTCTTCGTAAATAATTTCGAAAGAAAATTATTTTCTGTGAATTTACAAAATAATATTCTGGATTGGAAAAAACAAATAGTGATTATATGCTATTTGACAGATAGTAGTAATATACTGTCTCTTTTCTTTGACAACAACTAGTAGTTCGATACTGGTGTCATTAACAATTCAGAATATATTTTTGTGAAATTTTTTCAGAAATTAATTTTGGGTTTTAGAAATTATTTTCGAGTTTTCATTAATTAAAATTCTGTTTTCAGTATTTTAATTATTGGAGTGTAACAAGAGATTTAAGTTTCTGTGTGAAATTAATTTGGTTAAATAAAATTTTATTTTTCCAAATTAGTTAAAAAATAAAAGTTATATTTTTATTTCTTTTATTTTACAGAATTTAATTTCTTGTGTGGAATTAATTTGGTTAAATAAAATTTTATTTTATTTCCAAATTAATTGGATAATAAAAGTTATATTCTTATTTCTTTTATTTTACAGAATTTTATTTTCTGTGTGGAATTATTTTGGTTAAATAAAATTTTATTTTATTTTCAAATTAATTGAAAAATAAAAGTTATAATTTTTATTTCTTTTATTTTCTGTGTGGAATTAATTTGTTTAAATAAAATTTTATTTTATTTTCAAATTAATTGAAAAATAAAAGTTACATTCTTGTTTCTTTTATTTTTACAGAATTTAATTCTGTGCATTTGGTTTAATTTTCTGTGTAGTGTAAATTCTAATTATAATTTTATTTTATAAATTAGAATTGATGGCTACAGAAACAAATGCCCAAACTAGTACTATTGTGGTGGCTGCAATGACGCCAACCCCCTCTCCTGTGATGACCGTACCAGTAAATCATGGTGAAAAGTCAGAGAAGTTTTCAGGAACTGACTTTAAAAGATGGCAACAGAAAATGTTGTTCTATCTTACAACTCTGAACCTGGCTCGTTTCCTCCGTGAAGATGCTCCTATCCTGAAAGAGGATGAAACCGACCGGCAAGTGGTTGCTGCGGTTGATGCTTGGAAACATGCCGATTTCCTTTGCCGGAATTACGTCTTGAACGGACTTGACAACACATTATACAACGTCTACAGTCCAATCAAGACAGCAAAGGAACTTTGGGAATCGTTGGAGAAAAAGTACAAAACGGAAGATGCCGGCTCAAAGAAATTTGTGGTTGGCAGATTCCTGGATTTTGTAATAGTTGATTCAAAAACTATGATCAGTCAAGCTCAAGATTTCCAACTCATTCTGCATGACATTCACGCAGAAGGTATGTCTCTCAGTGAATCCTTTCAAGTTGCATCCTTAATTGAAAAATTACCAAAAGGCTGGAAGGAATTCAAGAACTACCTCAAACACAAGCGCAAAGAAATTTCTATGGATGAGTTAATTGTGCGTTTGAGGATTAAGGAGGACAACCGCAATTCTGAAAAGCGGGCTGGTAAGCTTCCTATGGAATCTAAAGCAAATGTGGTGGAACATGCTTCAAAAACCAAGAAACGAAAGTCTTCTGGAGAAAGTCCATCACAAGGCTCTAAAGGGGGGGGGGATAATAAAAAGTACAAGTTTAATGGCAAATGTTACATCTGTAACAAAGAGGGACATCGGGCCAAAGATTGCCGTAGCAAAGGCAAAAGCAAAAGAAGAACAAGCAAGAAGCCTGCTCAAGCCCATATGACTGAAGTGGACAAAATTTCCAATGGTGTAGATGACATCAATCTTTCTGCTGTAGTTTCCGAGGCAAATCTTGTCGGAAATCCTAAAGAATGGTGGGTGGACACTGGTGCTACTCGCCATATTTGTGTCGACAAAAAGATGTTCACATCTTATTCTACAGTGGACAATGGTGAACAACTGTTTATGGGCAACTCCTCAACTTCCAAAGTTGAAGGACAAGGAAAGATTGTACTCAAGATGACATCAGGAAAGGAACTCACTCTCAACAATGTGCTGCATGTGCCGGACATTCGCAAGAATTTAGTTTCCGGATCTTTGTTGAGTAAGAATGGGTTTAGGCTAGTATTTGAGAGTGATAAATTTGTACTTACTAAGAATGGAATGTATGTAGGAAAAGGTTACATGTCTGATGGCCTTTTCAAATTAAATGTAATGACCGTTGTACCCTCTGTTATTAATAATACTACATCTTCTTCTTACTTGCTTGAGTCTTCAAATTTATGGTATAGTAGACTAGGACATGTTAATTTTGGATCTTTGCGTAGATTAATTAATATGAAATGTTTACCTAAATTTGACATTGATTCAAATCATAAATGTGAAATTTGTGTTGAGGCAAAATTATCTAAAACTCCTTTTCATTCAATTGAAAGAAGTACGGAACCACTTGAATTAATTCATAGTGACATTTGTGATTTTAAATCAATTCAAACCAGAGGTGGGAAAAAGTATGTAATCACTTTTATAGATGATTATACTAGATATAGTTATATTTATTTAATTCGAACAAAGGATGAAGCTTTGGAAACTTTCATTCAATATAAGAATGAAGTTGAAAATCAACTTGGTAAGAAAATCAAGAAACTTAGAAGTGATAGAGGTGGTGAATATGAATCACCTTTTGGTGAATTTTGTAAAGAACATGGAATAATTCATCAAACCACCGCTCCTTACTCACCTCAGCAAAATGGAATTGCTGAAAGGAAAAATAGGACTTTAAAAGAAATGATGAATGCCATGTTAATCAGTTCTGGATTACCTCAGAACTTGTGGGGGGAAGCAATACTTTCTGCTAATTATATTTTAAATAAAGTACCCCGAAAGAAAGTGAATCAAACACCTTATGAAATGTGGCATGGTAGAGTACCATCCTACAAATACTTAAAAGTGTGGGGGTGTTTGGCTAAAGTGGCTATTCCTAGTCCTAAAAAGACTAAGATAGGTCCTAAGACCATTGATTGCATTTTCATTGGTTATGCCAAGAATAGTAGTGCATATCGGTTTTTGATTCATAAATCAGAACATTCCGAAATGCATGTAAATACTATTATTGAGTCTCGGAATGCATCTTTCTTTGAACATGTATTTCCAAAGAAGACTGGACAAGAGACTAGTACTAATAAAAGATCTTTTGATGCTATTACTAGTCAGGATCAAGAACAAGAGTTAGATCAAAATGAGGAAGAGGAACTTAGGCGTAGTAAACGTGCTAGAACCTCAAAATCTTTTGGTCCAGATTTTCTAACATATTTGTTAGAAAATGAGCCTTTAACTTTTAAAGAGGCTATGTCTAGTCCTGAAGCTCCTTTATGGAAAGAAGCTGTCAACAGTGAAGCTGAATCCATCTTGCAAAATCACACTTGGGAATTAGTGGACTTGCCACCAGGTTGTAAACCTCTTGGGTACAAGTGGATTTTCAAAAGAAAATTAAAAGCGGATGGATCAATTGACAAATACAAGGCAAGACTTGTAGTCAAAGGTTTTAGACAGAAAGTAGGTCTAGATTACTTTGACACATACTCACCGGTTACTAGAATAACATCCATTAGAATGCTAATTGCCATTGCATCTCTATACAATCTAGAAATTCATCAAATGGATGTTAAAACCGCTTTCTTAAATGGTGAGTTAAATGAAGAAATTTACATGGAACAACCAGAAGGGTTTTCTGTTCCAGGGAAAGAAAAGAAAGTGTGTAAATTGGTTAAATCATTATATGGTTTAAAACAAGCCCCAAAACAATGGCATAAGAAATTTGGCAAGGCAATGATGTCAAATGGTTTTAAAATTAATGAGTGTGACAAATGTGTTTATATTAAAAACACGAACAAAGGTTATGTCATTGTATGTCTTTATGTAGATGATATGCTCATCATAGGTAGTAATAATGACATGATTAAAACTACCAAGAAAATGTTGAATAAACATTTTGACATGAAGGACATGGGCATTGCTGATGTAATTCTTGGTATGAAAATTACCAAAATATCAGAAGGTTATACTTTGTCACAATCTCATTACATTGAGAAAATACTTGACAAATTCAGCAAAGATGATGATCATCTTGCTAGAACTCCTGTAGATGTTAATTTGTATCTTGCTAAGAATGTACAGGAAAGTATTTCTCAATTAGAGTATGCCCAAATTATTGGAAGCTTAATGTACTTGATGAACTGCACTCGCCCAGATATAGCTTATGCAGTAAGTAAATTAAGTAGATATACGAGTAATCCGGGAGCAGAACACTGAAAAGCAATTATAAGGGTTCTTAGATATCTCCGATTAACTCGTAACATTGGGCTTAATTTTACTAGATATCCAGCAGTACTTGAAGGATACTGTGATGCCAATTGGATATCGGATACAAGAGACTCAAAATCCACCAGTGGGTATGTCTTTACTCTTGGTGGGGCGGCTGTATCTTGGAAATCTTCCAAACAGACTTGCATTGCTAGGTCTACTATGGAATCAGAATTCATAGCCTTACACAAAGCAGGGGAAGAGGCAGAATGGCTTCGCCACTTCCTTGAAGATATTCCAATAAGGCCAAAACTGGTGCCTGCTATATGCATACATTGCGATAGTCAATCAACTATAGATAGAGCACAGAGTCATATGTATAACGGTAAGTCACGACACATTCGTCGTCGACATAATACCGTAAGACAACTCCTCTCTAATGGAATTATTTCCATAGAATATGTTAAGTCTAAAGACAACATAGCGGATCCACTAACCAAAGGGTTAGCAAGAGAGTTAGTTGAGAATTCATTGAGGGGAATGGGACTAAAGCCTATTAAATAAGAGTTACCACAACGACAACCCAACCTAGTTGACTGGAGATCCCAAGATCTAGGTTCAAAGGGACAACTGAGTTGTGAATGACTCAGAAAGATCACTGGGGAGTCTAACTCCTACCCATTTCTATGATAAAATAGTGATGTCTGCAGCGTTTTAGGTTAAGTAGTACTTTTAATGATTCTTATATCTAGGTATACCTAGTGGAGTATGGCAGGATACTCTTCATAAGAATTACCTATGTGAGTGTGAACTGGGCCGGTTCTGTGAGATTTGTGAAGGGCTACAATTCTCTAGAGCACTCATGAAGACCAGGTTGTTCAGGGCCAAAATGAACACAATAGTGAGAATTAAATTGTGTCTGGTGATAATCTGTGTGAGTTCTATTGTCTTGGTTTACACAAACGGCTGAACAGTTCAAGACATCATGTTCACTGGTTAGCTAGTAAATCCGATAGTGTCTCACAAGGGAAGGTTCAAAGCCAAAAGCTACCTATCCTTTGCAGAATATTTCCAATTTCTAAACTCTCTGATTAGATCATGTTGTTGCATTTTCTCTCCGTTAACTTCCATTCATGTGGGGGATTGTTGGAAAAAAATGGTTTTATATAGGCATATTTTTTAGCCCAATTTGGGTGGACCCCAAACGTCTTTTGGGGTGGGTCCGAAAGAGGTGAAGTGGTGAAGACGGAACGTCAAAACCATTTATGAATGAATGAGAAGATGACGTCGTTTTCGGGTCCAACATTAATTTTTTAGATAAAATTCTTTTGAATTTTTTCAATAAAAATTAGTGTGGAAATTTAATTTAATTCTAAATTCAAATTTTGAATTCCTAAGTGGTTTCTTAAAGTTTGTAATTTTAGAATTTAATTTAATTCTAAATTTAAATTTTAGGTCCCTTATTTGTTTCCTAAAATTTGTACCTCTTGCTTTATTTATTAAACTATTCAATAGTTTAATATATATATTTATATATATATATATATAATTCAAAATAGTTTATAAATAAAGTTGCAACAGTTGCTCTATAAAGGGACAAATTTCAAATGTCCACTAACGGACAAAATGTTGAATGATATTGTTCAAAATAATGCAACGGTCAGATATCATTCTATACCTGTTCGTTCAAAATTGTTGCACCTGTTGAGGGATTTTGTTTGCCTATAAATATAATCCATTTCTTACAGTCCGTGTATCCGAATTTTTCCCACCCGAAACTCAGTCTGATTGTGGTCTTTTTGCTGTCCTAAATTCTGCATTTTTTTTATTATTATTCTTCATATTAGTTTTAGTATAAATTTCAGAGAGTTAGAACACAGGTTTGGTTCGCCGAACAAATTGTTTGGAGTACTAAACAATTTGTGAAGATCATTGTATCCTGGGAGATAGACGCCACTCAACCGTAAGTACCTTAGCGGGACGAATCTGTCTTAAGGACAAAGTGTTACACACTCGACTTGGTCTTAATTTTAATTCGGTTTGATAAATAAATCCGGTATGTTATTTATTTATTTTGTTTGAATTTATTTCAAGTTATTTTATTTACACAGAAGATTGTTCTAACAATCTTAATTATCCAATTAATTTGGAAATAAAATAATGTTCCAACAAGTGACGGTGGACAATCTCTTGGCTTGATGTCGAGAAGTGTTTCTTAGTTTCGCCATTGTCGAATCGTATAGGTAGTTGATCTTGATTAATAAAATCAAAAACCCTAGTCTTCAAATCAAGAACAAGAAGACTTTCCCTCTTATATTATATATATATATATGTGTGAAGAAGAAGAAGATTGGGATACTAATGTATATGTATATGTGGTATTCCTAGATGAGTTTTGATACACCGGTAACAATTTCGTGATAAGAGGGAAAGTCTAATGTATATGTATAATTGGTATTCCTAGATGAGTTTTGATAAAAACTAAAAAAAATTGTTACCGGTGGCTAAGATTGCCGGTGAGGGAGCCAAGGAACAAGGTTCAGAACCTGTGCTCTGATACCATGTTAATACAACTAGACAAATAGAAAAGTATATTGAATAATATTATGTGTATGTCATACAATACAATGAAGGCCCATATATATAGGCAAGAAGGAGAAAGAGAAGCCTAATCCTACTATATAATGTAATCCTAATCCAATATATATTACTAACATATTTTCCTTTTATTTTATTTAGTTTCTCTCTCCAAACTCAAGATGTTTATCCTCCTTGAGTTTGAGGGGATGTTAATGTATATGTGGTATTCCTAGATATATTAGGTATTGATTTCCTAGATATATTTAGGAATAGCCATAGTTAGGTCTCTTATAGAATACTCTTTCTCAGCCTATATATATAGGCCTTCTATCATTCAATATAATTCATTCAATACAGTACATATTATTTTCTCTCTCTCTCTACTATTCTAACATCTATCATTGGAGAGATGTCCACTCTCATGTCAGTTGCTCTGTTTAAGATATGAGTTATCCTAGGCAATTTTTGATGACATTGGAGCATTCTAGGTTTTTGGTTCTTTGTTTCTCAAGTGTACCCTTTGATGGCTGTGTTGCTTTGAACTTGGTGGAAGGAAACTATATTTGATGTACAAATTGTTGATTGAATTTAAAATTACACGCATGAGTTTTATGTTTTTTATTGGGTTTGTGAAGCTTGATTAGTACTATATATTTTATCACGTACATAGGAATTATGCTAATGATATTCTAGTAATTTGCTAATGTAATCTCTAACATATGTATTGTTATCTTCACAACAGTCACATCATAATTTCTTTTATTATTATTATTATTTTCATTCAGTACTGTAGAATCAGTGTGAGCTGTGGCACATAATTTTGCTGAACCACATGTACTGTTTTCGTGTTTGTAATTGATTGATCCTTCTTGCTACCGTGTGGTTGATTCCTTAGCACTCCATTCAGGCCCACAATTTGGTTTCTGTTTACTTTCTTTCACAAAGGCTGGAGGAGTTGTAGTATCAAATTTTGCTTGTGTCTGTTTTGATGAGTCTACTACGCATGCTCTGGCCCTTTCTCAAATTTGAAAGGAAATTGGAGTGGAAAAAAAAATCTCGTTTTCATAGGATGCAAATCTCTCATGTATGATGCAAGTATTTTCATGTATTTGTTGCATTTTTTTTTCCTGAACATGTCAGATTTACACTAAAAACATATTTCACCTATGTGTAATTGTTTGAGAGACTTATGTGTAGGTCTTAATAGGTAGACTTATTGTCTAATAGGTCCAATGATAATTAATTATATTTTTTTTATCAAACACTACTAAAAAATGTTACTAATTATAAGTTTTAACGACTATTTAAAAAAATCATCACAAAAAGTCACTAATTTTCAACACGACAATTTAAAAAATTCATCACAGAAAAAGTACTAATTATAAGTTTTAGCAATAGTTTATAAATATTGTGACCAAAAAAAAAAAAAAAAAAGAAGAAGAAGATCACTAATTGTTATTTTTTAACAAAATATATAAAAAATTATCATAAAAAATTATTTTTAGCAACGATTTTATTAGCACTTATTTTTAATAGGACTTAACAAGAATTAAGTCAAACTATTAGGATTTATTGATAATTTATCCTAATTACTTTAACGTTATACAATTTAAATTCAATTTGCCCAAAATTTAATGCTCAGCTTTTAGACGGCCCATAGACTCTAAACCTTTTGACAAGGCTTAGATGCAACTATGGTGCCACCTTCAAGCCCGCCACCACTGGATTGAGTGGGATGAGACTCATTAATCTGATTAGCTAAAATAAGTCATTGAATTTTTGGATGATTATTTAGTATTCTCGGAGTATGAACACATGGTATTTCATAAGGTTTTGATTGATAGAAAGAGGTAGGGGTTTACGATTTATGTTGGGGATGGAGAACAACATGAGAGCTAAGTAATTGGTGATTGGCTAAAAGTATGTTCACATGATATTCTGAAATTATTAAATAATTTCTCTAAAGTTTTATACAAATAGAAAGTATTTATTTAATGTTTTAACCAAAAGAAAAGTATTTATTTAATGTAAAACAATATAGCAAAAGAACTGCCCATTCTATTTATTTAGATGTGACTGTAAGTCTGTAACACTTTCTCACTTCACACGTTCATATACTAATATGCATCAAATTAAGCCACTATATATATAGCAAATTTTTTTTATTCAATATGGCATTTTGAGAAAGCCTCTTGCAATCTTTCCATTAGCTCCATGAGGGAAGAATCCGCCAGACTTATGCTCGTCGCCAGTGTCATATAAAACCCTCAGAATCTCAGCTGGAGTTCTCTTGTAAGAGATGGAGTCGAAATTGGAGGATAAGACGTTGGTCTCAGTCCGATTCTCTGCACCGAGCTCAGGTGGCACTACGATACCTTCATCTTTGATCCCACACATTGCCAATTTGTTCCTCAGCTGTGAAATTCGGGTCGTAAACTCTGCCACTGTGTGGTTGTATGGATGCACTAATTCTTCAGCTCGCTCGTAGAGGTACATTCGTATAACGGCATCTTGTCCGGCCTCTACCCCTAAGAGTCCTGCCAAGAGCTGTACATAAAAATATACATAGATGATCAATTAGCCATCAAAAATGTGCACATTACCCTCTTCAAATTATGATTACGATGTGATGTGCTTGAAGTTATTACTTAATCACATTTGTGTCGCAGAACGTACTTGGTGCATTGTGTATATTTGGTCCTCAAAATTGATAGACTTCTAGCAAGGTGAAACCGTTGGAGGATTCTCATAAAAATAAAAGAAATATTGTTTAATTTCTTCATTATTTGACCATTACAGAATTAATACCGGTTGAACTAATTGTGTTATAGATTAATACTTAGGTTTTATTGTAACTTCTATACCAATTAATATTAATATATGACCATTTTGATTTTAATTGTTTGTTACATTATTTCATAAGAGGTTGGTTCCTTTCAGTCAAAAATCCAATTAGAAGGCGTTGTTTTGGGCCATGGGACCTATCATTGATTTCATTTTAATAATTTGAACAATTTATTTTATTAAACACTATGCGTATGTCATTTAAAAAAGTATAGATCGATAATTATAATCTATTCATCTTATTGGGTTTGTCATTAAAAAAATAAGACAGAAAGTTTACATGTGCGTACTCTTTTGGACATTTTTACCAAAAAAATAAATAAATAAAATAAAATATGACAAACTTAGAGAGATTTCCGTTTTAGTTTGTATATTGAAGGGTTGTTTGGGATGACCTAAATAAGTGTACTTTTTGTCTTTTTATAAAAAGATGTGTAGAAAGTAGAGAGGTGATGTGATGAAAAAAAGATAAAAATATGAATTATTTTGTGTACGCCAAACTTGGCCGGAATTGCACTTAATTTAACAATTTCTTGTGATTGATTTAGACGTATTGATTACTACAAGATCCATTCGTTAGACCAAACTAGACATGTTACTTCAAGTTTTCCAACCTGATGAAGACTTCAATTAGTTGTTATTAGGAGCAGGTTCTCTCAAATTTAAAATTTAAATTTAAATTGTTTATTTGGGAGTTTCTCTATTATATCATCCTTGAAAAAAAATCAAATGGGCCTCATTTGGGAACAGACTATTTTAGTAATTTTTTGACTTTTTAACTAAAATATGAGGAAAAAAAAAATTAGTATGTGAAGAAGTTATCACACATACTCAGCATTCCTCACTGCTGCCTTCTTCCAGTACACAGCCTTCATTCACAGTCTTCCTCCCTGTCTGTTCCATCTCATGCTACTCCTGAGTCTTCTTCTTCTCCTTCAGTTCTTCCTGTTCCTCAACCTATTCCTACTCCTACTTCTTGTGCTCAACCCATTCCTATTACCTCTATTACTATTGATTTACCTGCTCCTTCTCAACCTTCATCAGTATCTAACACACATCCCATGATCACTCGCTCTAAGCATAAACTTCCTCACTGTTTTTCTGCTCCAGTTTCTCTCCTTGAAACTGAACCTACCTCTGTTCAGGCTGCTCTTAATTCTCCAGTGTGGTTTCAAGCCATGAAGGAAGAATATCAAGCTCTTCAACAACAAGGCACTTGGGACCTTGTTGCCCTTCCTTCTCATAAAATTGCTATTGGATGTAAATGGGTTTTTCGAATTAAAAGAGATTCAAATGGCACAATTGCTCGTTATAAAGCTCGCTTGGTGGCAAAGGGATTTTTGCAACAAGAAGGAATTGATTTTCATGAGACTTTTAGTCCTGTGGCTAAACAACCCACCATTCGCATTTTCTTAAGCATTGCTCTTCAGTTTCAGTGGACTATTAAACAGCTAGACATTTCCAATGCATTTCTTCATGGTACTCTTCAGGAAGAAGTTTATATGCTGCAGCCTCCCGGGTTTGTGCAATCTTCTACTCATGTCTGCAAGCTTAAGAAGGCTTTGTATGGGCTCAAGCAAGCTCCTCGAGCTTGGTACTCAACCTTTTCTTCCTTCTTGCTCTCTCAGGGATTTATTAACAGTTTGTCTGACACTTCTCTTTTCATCAGAAAAACCTCTACTAGTCTCACCTTGCTCTTGGTCTATGTTGATGATATCTTGTTAACTGGTAATGATTCTGCACTCATTGCTACTCTTCTTCAGCAAATGCACAAGGCCTTTTCAATGAAAGAACTTGGTTCTTTGTCTTATTTTCTGGGCATTTCAGTTCAGTTTTCTGCTAAGCATGGTTATTTTTTATCTCAATCAAAATATGCTGCTGCCTTATTGCACAAAGCTGGTTTGGAAGACTGCAAACCATGTTCTTCTCCTATGGTTGTTAAGCCTACAAGTTCTGCTGCTGCTTCTCTGCCTTTTACTCAACCATCCCTATATAGAAGTTTAGTCGGTGGTCTGCAATACCTGACTATCACAAGACCTGATCTTTCCTATGCTGTGAATCAGGCTTGTCAATTTATGCATCTTCCCACTAATGCACATTTTCAAGCAGTTAAGAGACTTCTTCGATATGTCAAGGGCACTTTGTCTTATGGTCTCTCTTTCACACCTAGTTCTTTTGATCTTACAGCCTTCTCAGACTCAAATTGGGCAAGTGATTCTCTTGATCATAAATCAACCTCCGGCTATTGTGTCTATCTTGGGTGTAACTTGATTTCCTGGTCAGCTAAAAAGCAAGCCACTGTCTCAAGGTCATCTACTGAAGCAGAATATAGAGCCTTAGCTCATGCTACAGCCGAGCTCACTTGGATTCAGCAGCTGCTTAAAGATTTCTGTGTCTCTTCTTCCACTACTCCTGTTATCTGGTGTGATAGTCTCTCTGCAATGGCTTTGGCATCAAATCCTGTTTTCCATTCTCGGTCCAAACATATAGAAATCGACTGCCATTTTATTCGGGAAAAACTGGCTGCCAAACAGATTGAACTTAAATATATTCCTACCCTTGATCAGGTCGCTGATGTGTTCACTAAGCCTCTTTCTCCTTTTCGCTTTCATTATCTTCGTGACAAGCTGCTAGTGTTTCCCTGCCCTATCAGCTTGAGGGGGGATGAAGAAGTTATCACACATACTCAGCATTCCTCACTGCTGCCTTCTTCCAGTACACAGCCTTCATCACTGCCTTCTTCCAGTACACAGCCTTCATCACTACCTCTGTCTGTTACAGAGCATTCATCACAGCTCTGTAACTACAATGGTGGTTAGTTAGTTTGTTATACAGTTAGTTAAGTAAGTTTGTTAGTTTGTTAACAAGTTTGTTAGTTGGTTACAAATTAGTTTAGCTTAGATATTTTGTATTAGATATTTTGTATATAAATACATGTAAGCTACAGATCTGTTTTTCAAGGAAAATATATTTTGAAGATTCCTATCAGTATGTTTGGGATGACTTTTTAATTTTTTACGAAAAGATGTGTAAAAATTAAAAAAAAAAAATGAATCTTTCACTTTTTGGTATAGGTTGCCCGTTTTTTAGTTTTTTTGATGATTTTTTGACTTTTAAGCTAAAAAATGATGTTGCTAAATGAGGCCTGAATCAATAATCATAACATTGATAATTTATCTCTAAAAAAATAAATGATCTATTTTTAAAAAATACATATCGTTCATTTTTTGGAAGGCAAATCCAATAAAATAAAAATATTATGAGATCTAAATTTTTGTCATCAATAATATACATATACATAAACTTTTTCATAAAACAAACGATTCAAATTATCTGAAAAAAACCGACATAATATGATGGTCAAATTCAAATGTCACACTTAACCAAAGTTCAATCCTTATTATTATTTATTATTATTACATCAGAAGCAATGTTTGATTGGTGAATAAAACTGAAAAAAGTCAAACGAGAAGTTATCAGATTAGTTGAGAGACTAACCCGCTTTGACTTGTAACCATTGAGGAGGGGATTGGCGCCAACATAACCAACAAGTCCCATGTATGGAATCAAATAGGAACCTAACATGTAACTCAGGCTGTCTCGATATGGGTCGAATGCTGGTCTCAGTTTATATCCAAATGCTTGATCAAACAGTTTTGCAAAGTTGTGAGCACTCAGATCCATCAGAGGCCTTGGAAACCCACCAACCGTTGATTTTAGGGCCCTGAAAATTTAATCATAGATATAGCACAACAATTTTATGACCAAAATTCAAGCTCTAATAATCTTTGAAATTTCCCCGTCTTTCTACCCGGTGTATTTAAGTAGACGATCATATTTTGAAATTTACATGTTTTAAAAAATTTTATTGTATTGTGTGGTTGTTAATGTATTGAAAAGGAGAGATGATTTTTATTGTATTGTGTGGTTGTTAATGTATTGAAAAGGAAAGATGATGAAATTTTAAAACATAAGGTCCAAAACTATTTGGTAAAGTTCACTGTTTATTTATTTATTTTATTTACAGAAAACGTTAACATTTTATGTTTATCTTACTATAACTAAGTACCACTTTTTTCTTTTTTTTTTTTTTTTTTTTGATGGTTTTATGTCACCACATTATATGATAAGATATTATTTGTTTGCATTGATTGCTTATAAATTACCTCTAAATAAGGAACCAATCATGAGTATCTATGTAGGAAGTGATATAAAATGGTGGCATAAAGCATTTCCCTTTTGGTAAAATGAAAACAAAAAAAAACATACATGCTATGTACAAGTATTTCAAAAATTTATTAAAAAATAAAAATAAAAATGAAAGGGGTGACCAAAAGGTGGTTGAAGATGCTTTCCAATGGCCAAGGTGGTTGCTATCGCTGGCAAGTGGCAGCTAGACAAGGTGGCCAACGATAGTGGTGATAGTGAGTGATGGCCGGAAAATATAGGAGTTGAAAATAGTAATGAAAACTTATTTTCAAAACAAGGACAATTTTTTAGTTAAACATTAAAATAAGTACAGTTGTTGTTTATAAAATAAAATAAAAAATACGTTGTAATTATAAATTTAGAACTATAAACATGTGGAAATTTGTAGATGGCTATACATACCTGAGATGACCGACTTCTTCAAATCCAAATTCATAGATGATGCTGTGTGTAAGAGAGTCAAGATTAGCTCTCTGGACACCAATGGGAGGAGGTCCACCCATGACAAGCTGAGGGGCAACCTCGTCGAGCCCAAATCCCAATGCTCCCCACAGGAAGAAGTCAGCTTCCAAGTGCTCTAGGTTCTCTGCAAATTGCAGCAAATCCACATCTTCTTCATATATTGGAACTGCATGTGGTGGGTATGTTGGTTGGCAAGTTGGGTAACTGAAACACATGTTCATCAATTTGCTTGACATCAATATCATCATCACCATCAACATAATCAATGAGGATGAGGAGGCTAATTGAACCCGCATTGCTGTGTTTGTGTTTGTGTTTGTGTTTGTGTTTGTGAGAGTAAGAGAGAAAGAAAGAGAGACAATTATGAGATGAAATGCATGAAAGTTTTCTTTAATTTTTTGGTTTGTAGGGTAAGCGAGTATTTATAGTGAGGGTGTGAACTAATGAAGCTTTTGCTTGTGGACTCATGCAAACACTTAAATCACATACATAGCAAATTTAACTAAGCCATCTCTTTCACGTACAAAAAGAAATCATAATAGATTAGTATTCCTACCCAAGCCATCTCTTTCACGTACAAAAAGAAATCATAATAGATTAGTATTCTTACCCCGACACGGTACAGTGACGCTGTGTTTTGTTAGAGGATTTGAGAAACAATTTATAAAGAAAAAGGAAAAAATTATGTGAAATATAAATAAAATATATATATATTTCAACTAATTTCAAACACATTTTCTCTTTTTCTTTTCAAATTCTTTCCCCAATCTCCTAACCAAACATAGCACAAAACAAAAAGTATCAAAAATAAATGTATAGTTCAGATTCAGATTTATTCTAAATGCATTGATTTTGAAGGTTTTTTTTTTTGGTACAACAGAAAGTAAATTTTGAAGTATTTTAAAACTTAATCGAACTTACACATAATCTCTGTCAAAAAGTTTATTGGTAAAATGATAAGTGGTTACAAATTTTTGGAAAAATTGTAAAAATATTCTAGAGTTTAAGCTTACAATGAAATAAATCATGAGTTATTAATTTTGTCAATTTAAACTTTAATATTTTGATTTTTTGTCAATCTAAACTATTAGCCTATTTTCAAAAAAATAAGCTTTTAGGGACAAAATTTTAAAAATGTCGCTAATAAATGTACTCTTAGGGACAAAATAATTTTGTCTAAAAAATTTTTATTTTTTGAGACAAAATTTTTAGTCCCAAAATGTTAGTAATTCATTACTAAACCTTCGTTTGAGAAAAACTAATTTAGCTTGACTTTTAACTTTTTGGTTGATTTAACTTGATTAAATTAGTTCCGTTTCAGAAAAACTTTTGGTTTTTTTTTTTTTTTTTTTAATGTAATGATTGTGAGAGAAAAAATGAAATGATTATGATTTAGATATATATTTTATCTTATTGACTTATTTAATCTATTTTGTCTTTTCATACATATTTAGTCAATTTAGCTCTCTCTCTCTCTCTCTCTCTATATATATATATATCTATACCAATTTCCATCTCTGTATTTTCTATTTGAAATTTCAATTAAAAAAAGAAAAAGGCCACCAATTACTATAACTATTAGGAATCATGTGATTTTGATTGATGCACTGAGCTTTTGGTTCATGGGTGGCACATAAATTTTAGATTGTGGTTGGCTTTAGGTTTGGAAGGAGAAAGGGGTGTGGATTTTGTTGTAGAAATATGTCAAATTGTTTCAGATCTTAAGCCCAAACCTTCGTAAGAAGGGTTCATTTTGCTCACCTCATAATGTTTTGTATACTTGTAGCAAAACTATATGACATTAGAAGAAAATAGGAAAACAGATTGTCCTTTCTATTTGGCAATTTTCTCCATTAATCTTTGTCCGCATTTCCTAATTCTAATGAAATATTTCTCTTTTTTTCCTGAGTTTTAAAAAAAGAATAACCGTGTAACAAAAGGATTGTGAGTCAACTTGAAAGATGTTAAAGATGAGGTATAATTTTGAAAAATAGTCAAACAATGAATTTTCTTTGATGACATTAGATTATGTCTATAATTTTTTCTTGCATCTAAATTTTCTTTGATGACATTAGATTCATTTACTTTATGTGCTTGCTTGTTCTTGTTAAAACTAATAGTTTGGTTGAGACGAATTTCTCTACAATTTCTTTGCCATTAGTTTGGTTAAGATGAATTTTCTCTGACATTTCAATTTGTATTACTTTTTTGATTTTCACTAGTTAATTTACTCCATGTGATGAATTTTCTTTGGAATTCAATTTCTCTGATCACAATTATAATCACATTAACTTATGTGTCTTGATTGATTTGTTTTGGCATCTAAATTTTACCTAACCCATCAAATTATGTTGTTTTGATGATTTTCACTGGTTAGTTATCTCTTTGTGTGTAACTTTTCCCTTGAGATGAATTTTCTTTGGCATCACAATTTTCTTTGAACACATTGGATTCACTTTACTGTATGTACCTTGCTTGATTTTCTTTAGCTAGTTGTCTCTTTGATTTTCTCTTTAATTTTCTCTGGCATTTTAATTTTCCCTGACCACATTAAACTTCCACTAATTTGTATTATTTGTTTGATTTTCACTAGTTAGTTGTTCCTTGAGCTGAATTTTCTCTGGTATTTGAATTTTCCCTGAAAATATTAAACTCTCACTAATTTAAGTTACTTGTCTGATTTTCACTAGTTAGTTGTCTCCTTGTGTGTAATTTTTCCTTTGATATGAATTTTCTCTGGCACTAAGATATCTCCTTTAGATTAATTTTCTCTAAACACATTGGACTCTCTTTCTCTCTGTGCCTTGCTTGATTTTCTTTAGCTAGTTGTCGTTTTGATTTTCTCTAGCATTGGAATTTTTCTTGCCCACATTAAACTCCCATTAATTTATGTTGCTTATTTGATTTTCACTGGATTTCTAACTTTGAATTTTATTTTTGATCTTTTGGAATGTGTGATGTTTACTGTTTTTGAAGCTGTAATTATATTTTGTATTTTAAATTCTTTGATGAACTTAGCATGGTATTTTCTTGTAAAAATTGTAGAAAATTTAGTTTGTGAGTAGCTCAATTTTCTCTGGTTTATTCAAAACACAAAGAGAATTGTGAGCAAATCAAATAAAATTAGTCAAAACATAAAGAGATTTGTGAACAAATTAGAGAAATTTCAAACCAAAGAAATTTCAGACAAATTTCTTTGTATTTCGAAATTTCTCTGTAAAAATTTGAGGGACTCCAACTACTATGAAAATATTTCATATCCTTTATGCTATAAAATCTTAATATGAGGGTACCTCAAAAAAAATTCCCCAATTTTTTTTTCCCCCTAATCTTATACTAAATTAATAAAAGGAAATTAATTTAACATCCCTCTTCCACTTTTACTAATGAAATAGGTCTACAATATATATATAGTCTAAGGTCTCGCCATATATCACACCCACTCTCTCATCCACTCTTTCTTATGGATTTTTCTTTCTCTCTCTTCAAACCTTACATCTCTTCTTTCTTCGTTATATCCATAGTGGGGAGATCAGGGTTTGGCTCGACAGGCAACAATGATCATCACCAACACTTATGTAAAAGAAGGTGAGATTGAGGGAGTCTATAAAAGAAACAGAAGGTGTGTAGGAAGAGTCCAACTCAAGTATAAAGTGAAAACATCACAGCTTTTTGATTTTATGAGGCTTTCAAGCTTTTTGTGAGTAAAATTTACGTTATGATCATTATTAGAAAGCAAGCTACGAACTTCATACCATTGTTGATCCGAACCGAAATTGAGTTTTGGAATTGCTTCGCAGCAATTTACAGTGCACAACCTACATTAGGAATAAGTGATGTTAGAGTAAGGGAACTTGATCTGCACAAGTTTTCCACACTGGAAGGAGTTTAGACAATTTTGGAATGAGGTGTTGTCTTCACCAGCAGAGTGAAAAAACAATAGGTGAGAGAGAACAAAAAAAGCCAAAATGAAGGAGGGAACAACCATTGTATATTTACAAAATGGGTAGGAATTGTGCCATTTACATGGTGAATTCTTGCTGTGATGCTTTGTATTGGCTTTTTGATTAATTTTTTTTGGTTGAGTCAAAATACAATTTCCTCTGGTTTGGTCAGAAAAAAAAAATGTGAATAAATCAAAGAAAATTTGTCAAGACACAGTTAAAATTGTGAGTAAATCAAAAAAATTTCAAACAAGAGAAATTTGAAAACACAGAGAAAATCAAAGAAATTTCAATCTAGCAAAATTTAAAACACAAAGAAAATTTGAAAACATTGAGAAAATTAGAGAAATTTCAACTGAGAAAAATTTCAAAATACTGAAATTAGAGAAATTTTTACCTAAAGAAATTTTAAAACACAAAGAAAATTTCAAAATATAGAAAAAATTAGATAAATTAAATGAACCAAAGAAATTTCAAACTAGAAAAATTTCCAAACACAGAGAAATTTGAAGTTTCTTTGGATCAAAATTTTTCTAGGTCAAAATTTCTCTCAAAAAATGTTAAGGGACCCAAACCACTATGAAAATATTGCATGTCCTTTATCCTATAAAATGTTAATACCAGGGATCTTAAAAAAAATTCCCTAGCAGAATTTGAACAAGGGGATTGTGATGTGTGAGCAAATCAAATTGAATTTTCTCTAGATTCTGTGAATTTTCTCTAGTTGTAATCATTGTTTGTAATTTTGTGAATTTTCTCTAGCTATAGTCACTGTATGAATTTTCTCTAGTTATGGTCACTGTGTGAATTTTCTCAAACACTGTGGAATAGTGATATGTCCAGAGAAATTTCAGTGAATATGTCCAAAGAAATTTCAGTGAAAATGTCAGAGAAATTTTAAATAACATGAACACACAAACACACTCAGAGTAATTTTAAGAGGATTCTGATGTGTCTAGAAACATTCCAAACATAAACACACAAATACACTAAGCGAAATTTCTCTTGTTTTGAAATTTCTTTGGTTTCGAAATTTCTCTAGATCGAAATTTCTCTGGAAAAATATTAAGGAACCACAACCACTATAAAATATTACATGTTATTTATCTTATAAAATCTTAATATCAAAAATCTTAAAAAAAATTCTCTATTATTTTATGTCACAACCTAACGAATCAAAACGAAACTTTTTAGGCATAACTAGTAGTCTTTTTCTTTTTTCTTTTTTTTAAATCAAAATTACAATTACAATGGGTTATTGTGTCATAACTACCACCGTAATGTATCATAACAAAAGTCATAATCAAACATCATTTGAGGTATAACTAAATACATTGTCAATTATAACCAAAACAATAATCATAATAAACCAAAACTAACACCACAATCATAACTAAATTTTAACTAATACAATAATAAATAACTATACACATTTCTTTCAACCTGTGTATTATAAAATTTTCTGCATAGCTCATCGTTTGTCTCTCAGGTTCCAAACAATAATGTGTTCACTTTATCTCACCCACTAAAATATTTGAATTACATAATTAATTAAAAATATTAGGTAAATAATATCATATAATATTTCGAAATTAATGAGTTGGGCCAGACCAAAGTTGGGCCAAGTGACCAAGTGCAGCAGTGGACGAGCCCAACTCTCCCCAAGCAGCCGAAGCCCTGTCTCTCATCACCAAGCTACGCTCTCTGAGTTCTCTCCCACTCTCACACTCCGAGTCCATCAACTCCCTAACTCGTCTCTCCAACTCAGCCCCACTCACAAACCCGTCTTCCTCCCTCTGCTCCACCGGAATCGCCATCTTCATATCCTCCACCATCGCCGCCTTATTCAGGTGCTGCTCCGCATACAACGGCCACGCTACCATCGGAACTCCGGCGACCACCGTTTCCAACACCGAGTTCCACCCACAGTGAGTCACGAACCCACCAACCGAGTCGTGACTCAGCACCGCCACCTGCGGCGCCCACGACTCCACCACCATGCCCCTATCTCCAATTCTCTCCAAAAAACCTTCAGACATCAATCCATGAATGTCGAACTCGCTCAGCTCTTGAATCTGCTTGCTTTTCTCATCAATTGGCGGATTTTTCAACACCCACAAAAATCTATGGCCACTTCTCTCCAACCCTTTACCTATCTCCCTCACCTGCTCCGCCGAGAACAATCCTCTGCTACCGAAACACAAGAACACCACGCTCCGTTTCGGCTGCGAATCGAGCCATTTCAAACACTTGTGGTCCATAGATCTGTTCTCGGGTTCAGCAATCAACGGACCGATGTAGTGAATCGGAGGAGTTGGGGAATCAACGACGCACAACCCATCTGCGATTGCTTTAATGGGTATTGGCTCGAGATCTTCGAATGTGTTCACTATGATTCCATTTGATTTGGGTAGGTGAGAAGAGAAATAGAGTATGTCATGATAAGCCGGGTCGTCTCGGTCGAGTACAGGCTCCGGCATGTGCACCGCTCGAATTGGGGGCAAACCCGGAACGTGAATTTCGGTGGCGGATAGGTCTCTGAAGCTGTTGTGAATTTGTTTGTGAATTGTTGGGAAGCGGAGATAGGCGGCGAGGGCGGCGGCGCCGGAGGTGAAGAAGTAGAATATGGGTATTCCGAGGGCGGTGGCGATGGGGAGAGCGGAGGTGCAGAAGAAGTCAATGATGAGGGAGCGGATGGCGGAGGTCTGGGAGATTTGGTGGAGGGAGTGGCGGACGTTGGCGGCGTTGCGGCGGATGAATTCGAATGCAATGGCGGCGTGGCTGATGGTGGGGGCGGTGGCGGTGGTGGTGGCGGCGGAGAGAGGAGGGAGGAGATGGAAGGGGTGGATTGGGAGATGGAATTGAGGTAGGAGTGGATGGAGGGTGTGTCGAAGAGGCCGGTGGTGATGAGGATGTTGATGGTGAATTTGGAGGAGTAGTGGTGGAGGATGAGCTTGCCTAGCTCTACCATGGAGACTACATGGCCCATTCCTGGAGCTGGGTATAGGACTATGGTGTCTCTCATGTTGTTTGGTTTCAAGTGTAGTCTAGGGTACAGCTACCACAGTATAACTGAGAGACTGTTGCTGTTTGTTAGTATTTGTCATTTTGGTGAATCTATACTATATATTAAGTAAAATGAGATTTCTAATCCTAAGTTTTATTAGAGTTTCAATCTTTCAATTTAATTTTTTTAATTTTTTAATTTTAAAAAAAAAAAAAAATCTTAACATTTATTAACTTCTCTCAACCCCTAAGTCTTACCCTCATAATAACACTTTAATGTGTTAAGAACAAGCATAAAAAAATAGATAATGCTAGGGATACCAAATCTTTTACCAAACAAATGACCAAATGTCTCATATGGGTGTGGGGTCCGCAATTCATGTGAGACATTTGGTCATTTGTTTGGTAAAAGATTTGGTATCTCTAGCATTTTCCAAAAAAAATTCTTTAAAATCTAATACATGAATTCCTTGAAAAGTTCCAACACATGATTATTATCCCTCATAATAACACTTTAATGCATTAAGAACAAGTATAAAAAAAATTTCTTAAAAAATCCAGCACATATGATTATTATTAAAATATTAAACTTTAATATAATATAATAAAAAAAGAAGACATTTAATTTCTTGAAAAATCAACACATATGATTATTATCAAAATATTAAATTTTAATATAAAATAAAAAAGAAAAAAAAGAAGACATTTAAAAAAAAATAATATCTAAAAATCGCAATTCACATATATAGATAATTGTAAATATATTAAGGAAAATGAGGTTTCTAAACCCCAAGCTTTGTGGGACCTCCAATCTCTCAATCTTAATTTTCTAAGTTTTTGATTTAAAAAAAAAGAAAAACCTCGGCATTTATTGATTTAGTCAAAATCCCTTGATCAGCATTTATTAACTTTTTCTAATCCACATGCCTGCATTTATTGATTTGGTCAAAATTCCTGATTAGCGTTTAAAATCCTCTCATACAAATAATTATAGATACAGCCCGTGCATAAGCCTTGTGAGAGCTCCAATCTCTCAATCTTAATTTTCTAAATTTTTGATTTAAAAAAAAAAAACTCAGCATTTATTGATTTGGTCAAAATCTCCTAATCAGCATTTATTAACTTTTTCCAATCCACATGCTTGCATTTATTGATTTGGTCAAAATCTCTGATTAACATTTAAAATCCCCTCATACAAATAATTATAGATACAGCCCGTGCATAGTTACTGCAGTAGCCTTTTTAATTTCTCCTATACACTATGGTTAGTGATAAAATTGTTAAATTATTTTTATAAAAAATCTTAAAAAACATAATTTATATATTAAAAAAATTAAAACAAATATAAATATCTATAATTATCTCATGTATAACACGGGTGATAGGCTAATTATAATAAAGAAAATTCTACATTTGCACACCACTTATGACTAATGAATATTTTTTTATTATGTTGGACTTTGTTTAGGACTTTTTTTTTTTTAATTATAATTTATAAAGTATAAATTTATAATATTTTTTTTAATTATTAGATGCATAGGATATATATTATCTTTTTTTTTAATAATAAATAAATAAACTAACTTAATAAAAAAAAATATATATATACAAATTAATGAAATGTACAATTTTATGATCCACCTGAATCGTGATGAAACTCTCCCTGAATTAAGATCAAGAGGAAGAGAAATTAAGAGATTTAGATGTATGATGAGGGAAAGAGAGGACACAATTTTAGATTTGTCATATTATGGACAAGCAACTTCTTGTAATGGATTACAAAATTATTTTACATCCTATAGTATTAAATGAGACTTGAAAGTTGTATGTAAACTTTTATCTATCTATATTAAAGTGATTCGAATATTACCAATTAAATTATGATGGAAGATGTATGTGTGTAAGGGAAATGCGTTTGTTTTGAAGGATTAAATTATGGGATTAGACTATTAGTTTGGATAGATTAATAGTTTGTTGTTTGGTATTAAACTTTTACTCCGGACTAATAGTCTCATATTTGTTGGATTGTAGTTTCCGGAGGGGGGAAGGGGGAACAGAAATCATGGGATGAGTTATCTCATGGGATTAGCTAATGAAATTACATTT
The DNA here is from genome assembly GCA_036172215.1 of Camellia granthamiana. Lineage (NCBI taxonomy): Eukaryota > Viridiplantae > Streptophyta > Magnoliopsida > Ericales > Theaceae > Camellia > Camellia granthamiana. The sequence goes on along the minus strand of CM069908.1, from coordinate 94,576,336 downwards.
TTGACTCTTTAGTACTAGTCTATCACCCGTGCTATGCACGGGATAATTATAGTTATTTATCTTTGTTTTAGATTTTTCTTAATATATAAATTATGTTTTTCAAGATTTTTTATAAAAATAATTTAACAATCTTATCACTAACCATAGTGTATGAGAGAAGTTGAAAAGGGTACTGCAGTAACTATACACGGATTGTATCTATAATTATTTGTATGAGGGAATTTTGACCAAATCAATAAATGCACTCATGTGGAAAGACATGTAGATTGAAAAAAATTAATAAATGCTGATTAGGAGATTTTGACCAAATCAATAAATGTTGAGTTTTTTTTAAAAAAATAAAAAATAAAAAAGATAGAAAATTCAGATTGGGATATTGAAGCTCCCACAGGCCTTGTGCGTTAAAAACTCCATTTTGCTTAATATATAGTATAAATAAATTATTTAGAGCCATTGAACAAATAACAATCACATTTTTCTTTTTGTGAGTTAACTTCAATCATATTAAAAAATCAAATTATAAACAAAATGAGATACCTTCAATCATACAAATTACAATTTTTTTAATGCTATCTAACTACAATGACATTTTTCTCACAATAAAAAAAAATAATTGAAAAAAATAACCATTAAAATAGTAAATAAAAAAGATTATTTAGAATCATTGAACAAACTACAATCACATTTTTCTTTTTGTGAGTGTTTATATTTATCTAACTTCAATCATATTAAAAAATAAAATTGTAAACAAAATAAAATAATTTCAATCATACAAATCACAAATTTTTTAATGCAATCTAATCATCATCAATAATTAAAAAAATCAATCACAAATTAAGTCAATTGATAATTAAAAAACACAATAATTTATTTTTTAAAAAACATAGTGAGTTAAAAAGATCAATTACAAATTTTTTTTGGGGTCAAAATATAATCTAATCATCATCAATAATTGGTACATTACGTGACCCTAATGAGTACAATCCATTTTGTTTTTCAAAAAATACAGTGAGTTAAAAATCAAATTACAAATTAAGTGAATTGATAGTTAAAAAAACACAATAAATTTTTTTCAAAAAACACAGTGAGTTAAAAAAAATCAAATACAATTTTTTAAAAAAATTACAATCTAATCATTATCAATAATTGGTACTTTAAAAATCAAATCAGAAAAAAATCAGATCAAATCACAAATATTTTTATGCTATCTAACTATAATCATATTTTTTTCATAAATAATTGTAAAGAAAAACCATTAAAACAGTAAATAAAAGATTAAATCACATTAAAAAAAGAACCATTGAACAAACTACAATCATATCACATTTTTCCCATAATAAAAAAAATAAATAAATGAAAAAAAGAACCATTGATTAACTACAATCACATTAAAAAAAAAAAAAGAACCATTGAACTAACTACAATCACATTTTTTTCTTTATGAGTGTTTATGTTTATCTAATTTCAATAATATTAAAAATAAAAATAAAATAGTAAATAAAAAGATTAAATAACATTAAAAAAAACCCATTGAACTAACTACAACAATCATATTAAAAAAAAGAGCCATTAAACAAATTACAATCACATCACATTTTTCTCATAATAAAATTAGTAAATGAAAAAAAAAACTATTAAACTAACTATAATCACATTAAAAAAAAAAAAGAATCATTCAACTAATTATAATAACATTTTTCTCTTTGTGAGGGTTTATATTTATCTAACTTCAATCATATTAAAAAATCAAATTATAATTTTTTATTCGCCAGACAAATCACAAATATTTTTAAGCGCTATCTAACTATAATATTAAAATAGTAAACAAAAGGAAAAGTCGAGAAGAAGAAAACAAAAAGAAGACTTCCTGTTTGCATACGTGGTCAGTGAAGTTGAAAGTGTAGAAGTGAGAAGTTAAGAAGGAGAAAACAAAAAGGAGACTCACTTTTTGTAATAGATATGTGAAAAGTTAAAAAGAGTGTGTGTATTGGAGAAGTTAAAAGATTTGGAAGAATTTAATAAGTGCTAAATTTTTTTTTTCAAAAAAAATCAAAAAAATTAAGGTTCAGATATTAGAACTCCCACAAAACTTGTGGGCTAAAGATAAATAGAAATAAATAGATAGATATAGATATAGATATTTATATTTGTTTTAAATTTTTTTTAATATACAAATTATTTATTTTGGAAAAAGTACTACAATAATTATGAGAGAAGTCAATAAGTCTTGTGAGTTGAGAGAAGTTAATAAATGCTGAGGTTAATTTTATTTTTTTTTTAAAAAATTAGAAAATTAGGATTGGCATATTAGAGCTCCCACAGGCCTTGGGGTTTAGAAAGCCCCTTTTGCTTAATATATAGTATAGATTTAATATCTCTTTCTTCATCTTTTACCCATTTGTGCTTTCCAGCAACTTCGTTACTTCACTACAACAAAACCCTAGGCCATTTTCTATTGAACCTTTGCATCAAGTTCAGATCTGTAATCCCCGATCTTCATTCAGGTTTGAAACTCATTCTACATCTTTGATTTTGTTTGCTATTTATTTTTTATTTTCATTCGGTTTTTTTTTTCCCAATTTTTTTCAGTTTACATCTTTAGTTTTGAAACTCAATCCATTCTACATCTTTTATTTTCATTCGTTTGCATCAAGTTTTACATCTTTGATTTTGAAACTCATTCTCATTATTTATTTTTTTAGTTTTTTTAGTTTTTTTTTTTTTTTTTTTTTGAATATATTCAACCCGATGTTCTGTGGCCTGTCTTGGTTTAGTGCTTTGTTTTATTTATTTATGTATCTTTTATGTACCTTGGATCTATGGTCGATGGCAAGAAATTCTTGTAGTGCTTTTTTTGCTTTGTTTTTTGTTTATAGAAAGAAAAATCTATGCTTTATTTTTGTTTTTGTTTTTGTTTTTTTTTTTGTTTTTTTTTTTTTAACAAAAGGAAAAAATCTATGCTCTGTTTCCAGAAACAAAAATCTGACTGGCCTCATCTTTACATGCGTCCTGATACTTGATCAAGATCAATTTATGTTGTATGTGCTCAGATTGAAGATCAATCTATGCTATGCTGTATGTACTCAATTTAATCAAATACTTTTTGTTTGTTTTTTTTTTAAAAAAATGATAGAAATTGAAAACATTTTTTTGTGGATTGTAAATATCTGTTGAGTGTAATTAATTGTTCTATTGTTCATATTTTTTTATTTTTGTGGATTGCAAACATCTGTTAAGTGTAATTAATTGTTCTATTGTTCATATTTTTTTAATTTTTGTGGATTGTAAACATCTGTTGAGTGTAATTAGTTACTTACTAATTATTTATGATTTGCCGTTATGTTTTCTCCTTTACTTAATTTATTTGTAATTTTAAATATTTTCTTGTATATAGAAATGGATCAGAATATCAATGATTTTGATTATGAGAATAACGATGAGTTTGAATTATACCTAGTGTTGCAAGCTGTAATGCAAGAACTACATGCCTTATGTGCCGTAGCTTTTGTTGTCATTGAGGTTGTCTTGAAGAGGTATTTATCTTAAGTATCGCCATAACCTTATTAGAGGCCCAATCGATTGCAAAAACAAATAGACTATATTAACCGTTTAGTGAGAGAAAGTGACATAACATGTGTTAAACAACTTCGTATGGATCGGCATTCTTGTATGACCTTGTGCAATATGGTTCATACAATATGCAGGTTAGGACATTCAAAATATGTCACTTTAGAAGAGATGGTAACCTTCTTCCTCTTCATCTTGGCACAACACTTGAAAATATGAAATGTTAAGTTCAATTTCTATAGGTCTGGAAAGACTGTTAGTCGATATTTCAATGATGTCTTAAAGGTTGTGTTGCGTTTGCATGCCAATTTACTCATCACACCAAATCCTATAACTACAACAAACACCGATCCAAGGTGGAATTGCTTCCAGGTAATGGATTCGTAAAAATTTGATAACATTGAATTACTTTTTTTTAATTCTTTTATTAAATCTTTTTTACCAAAAACAAAAATCATAACTATTATAATGTCTATTGAATTGGTTTGTTTAGAATTGCCTTGAAGCACTCGATGGCACCTATATTAAAGTTTGTGTACTTGGGGTTCATCAAGCAAGGTATAGGACAAGAAAAGGAGATATTGCTACTAATGTTTTGGTAGTTTGCTCCCAAGACATGAATTTCATATATGTGTTGCCGGGGTGGAAAAGGTCAGCAGCCAACTCTAGGGTTTTGAGAGATGCAATCAATCAACCCAATGGGTTAAGGATCCCAAATGGTAATACAAAAGTACTTAATTTTTCTTAAATTCATAAATAATAATTTAATCTAATGCATAACATTCCACGTACAGGTTACTATTATCTAGTGGATGCAGGGTATATGAATGGGAAAGGATTCATAACACCTTACTGTGGTCAGCGATACCATTTGTCTGTTTGGAGAGAAGGACCAACTCCAAATAATTACCAAGAATATTTCAACATGAAACATGCATCAGCTAGGAATATCATAGAAATGTGTTTTGGAATGCTGAAAATGAGATGGGCTATACTTTGCAGTGCATCATACTATCCCATTAGAAAAAATTGAATTATCATAACATATTGCTTGTTACACAACTTCATTCAACGAGAGATGGAAGTTGACCCTATAGAGGATGATTCAGACTTAAAGGATGCTTTAGAAAATCAACCCCCAATGGGAGATGATTTTATTGAGACTGTTGAGACATCTAACGAGTGGACTGAGTAGCGGGATACATTTGCAATGCAATTGTACAACAATTGGTTGGCTAATGGAGGGGCTGGATAAAGATAGCTTCATGTTTCTACTTTGCTTTGTTGTTAAACCATTTAAATTTGTAATGTATTATTGCTATGTACGTTTATGAATAATTGACATTATGGATGTTGAATTATAATTGCAATGGTTGGTATTATGATATATATGTTTGTGAGTTATTTATATTTTATGGTAATGCATATTAAATGTTCAATTATTATTGTAGACATGGATAATGAGGTATCCAGTTCTCGTAAGAAAAAGAATGACAAGGTTGATTCATTAAAACAAAAGCGAATATGAAGCCCACATGAAGAGGACTATCTAATTTCAGCCTTGTTGTTCATTGTGAATGATGGAATGAAAGTTGACAATTCTTTCAAGGCAGGCTATCTTATGAAACTGGAGAATAAAATGGCAGAGTTGTTACCCGGGGCAAATTTATGTGGCTCTCCTCATATCGAATCAAAGATTAAAATATGGAAGAAGCAATACAATTCTGTGTCTGGTATGCTTGTTACTAGTGGGTTTGGATGGAATGACACTGAAAAAAGAATTGGCGTGGAGAGTGATAGTGTATGGGAGGCATATATTCGGATAAAGTTATCTCCTTCTAGTTATTTACGTACTATTGTATATGTATTTTAACCTTATGTTGCAGATATTAATTGGGATTAGTTGGTCATTGTAGAGGGACAACGATGCAAAACACTTGATGAACAAAACTTTTTGACATTTTGATGAATGGATTCAAATATTTGGCAAAGATCGAGTTACAGGAGAGTTTGAAAAAGGCCCTGCTGATGCAGTTGAGGCTATGAATGCTAAGGAAGATGTGTTGCTGCATGGTCTTGCAGATAATGACACATTCTGGAACAAATGAGATTAAATAGTCAGATCGGTGAAGCAATGGACTATTCAAACTCAGCAACTCAATGACCTTCTAATAGTTCTGCCAAAAAGAAAGACAAGAAAAGACCTAGAGCCAATGATGAAGTAGTTGAAGGGCTGACCATGTTTGCTGACAAGTTGGTGGATGTCTTGCGAACAATCAATGATAAGCTAGAATTCATTAAAAAAAGAATGGGGTATTCACATGATCTTGCATCTAAACGGGCATCACTAAATGATGCACTTACGAAGTTGCCAATTACTGTAAATGAAAGGTTAGATGCTTGTGAAATCATATCCCACGATGTCCAAAAGCTTGACATGTTCTTCAACTTAACACATGATGATAGGCTAAGGTAGGTGATGGGGTTGCTAAGTAGGCATGCTCCATAATAAACTTGTTGCATTTCATGAGAGTATTTTCTTTTTGGCCATGATTTGATATGCATGGTAGGGAATGCTTTTTGTTAAGTCAGTTATAAACCTGTTGATAGACTTAATTATTGCTTCTTTTGTGTACAAACACTCGTATTTTGTTAACTATAATTGGAATGCTTTTTATATATTTGGTTATGTGTTCAATGATAACTTTTATCTTACTGTTTTATTTTCATTACGACATTTGACTAACATGTTGTTTGTATTATGTTGTTCTATATCTCAAATAAAATAAAGAATAAAGAATAAAAAGTTAACTTTATTGTATTTCTGGCATGATGTTCCTACATTTGTGTAGGTGTTGGGTTTGCTTTGAAGTCAAAAAAATTTCATATTTGGTGCATTCATGGTATTAACTATACTTAATAAAGTAGTCATAAAATTTAAAAATCTCAACTGCAAATTAAAATAAATTTATGTAATTTTTATTAATATTCTATTTATTTAATTTTTTAAAAGTTCTAGTAAAAAAATTAAATAAAATTTATAATTCAGATTTAATATTCCTATTATTTAGTAAATAATTCAAAAGGGCAAAATTATTTTTTGAGCATTTATCCTTCTCCATAATATCCCAAACAAACATGGGATTCAATAGAATAATCAAATACAGACATCGAATCCCATGACTAAACAAACAATGGATACAAATCCAATCAAACTAAATAGTCCAGGGACAATGTATCTCAGGACTAACAGTCCGATGGATTACAATTCCCCTTTATCCAGTCCATCCAAACAAACACACTCATTGAGGCTCTGTTTAGTTGGTTGGGTCTTATTTTGAAAAGTAGGTTAAAAGTTAATTTTTTATTTTTATTTTTTAAATATGTATAGAAAAATAGAGAGGTGATGTGACTTAATAAAGTTAAAAAGTTGTAAAAATTGGCATTTAAAAATGGGCCTAAAAGACAAAATAAGTTAAAAAGTTAATAAAAGAAGATGTCAAATTTAAATCATGATTATTTCACTTTTTCTCTCATAAAACTATAAAAAAATAATAATAATAATAATAAATAAAAATAAAAAACTAAAAGTTCAATCTAAACGGAACTTTTTTAACCATGCTAAAATAGAGTAAAATAAAAAAAATAAAAAAAGTCAAGCTAAAAAATTTATTTCGAAACAAAAACTGAATCATGCAAAGTCATTTCTGATACAAAAAATTAAGGGAAAATTATTTATAAGTCCTATTAGGGAGACTTATGCTACATATGGTCCTACTAAAAAACTTATGCTCCCATAAGTCCTGTGAGATATTTGTTGACACATTTACCCTCAATATTAGTTATTAATATCATAAATAATAGTAAAACCATATATAGGAAATTGAATGTTACCATAGATCATATCTATATAAACGTAACGTAACGTAACGTAATACCTACATAAACATAACGTGACACCTGTACGTAACGTGACACCTACATAAACGTAACGTGACACTTATGATCTATGGCAATATTCAATTTTGTATATAGGAAATTGAATGTTACCATAGATCATATCTACATAAACGTAACATAATGTGACACCTACATAAACGTAACGTGATACCTATGATCTATGGCAACATTCAATTTCCTCTATAGGAAATTGAATGTCACTATAGATCATATTTATATGAAACGTAACGTGACACCAACATAAATCAGCAACATTTTCACATTCAATTTAAAAAAATAAAAACTCATTAAGTTTGCGAAACGTAACGTGACACGTTATGTTACGTTTATGTAGGTGTCACGTTACGTTTATGTAGGTGTCACGTTACGTATAGGTCTCACGTTACGTTTATATAGGTATCACGTTACGTTACATTTATGTAGGTGTCATGTCACGTTACGTTTATGTAAGTATCACGTCACGTTACGTTTATGTAAGATCTTGTGGAATACATTCCTATCTAAATAGAACTTGAGACTCTATAAGAAATTACACAGGATACCTAGCATAAGTGTCTGAAAAAGGACTTATAAATAAGTTTCCCAAAAATTAAATGCAAAGGCACTTCATATGCAAGGTTATGTATTTGTAGATTTTTGAAAATTCAGGTTTTTCATTAAATGTGTTTTGTTTAGATTATAGAGTTATGATTTTTTTTAAAAGATCAAAAATTCAAATTGTACACTTTAAATTCTCTCCTTCTCCCTCGCTCATATTTTCTTACAACGAAACATATTTTGTCATATTTTCTAATAATGAAGCATTTCAAATTTTCTCATATTTTTTCAATTTAGATTTGTTGTCTATAGTTTTGATGGTTTTGCTTTATTGTGCAGGTGAATTTTTATGAACATGATAACAAACTGTTTCATATCGACTAGTTAGAAAGAGCTAGTCAGTAGTTAGGTTATTATCACACACCCTATAGAAAGTATCTCTAACGCAACATAAAATAAAATCAACACATCTTATTATAATAATATAATCTTGCTCTTCACCTTATGCCTTTGCCTTTGGGAAGAACACAATTCACTACATGACATTCACTATATTAAACTTTCCATAATCTTGGGCAATATTGTTGAACTTTAAAACAAAATTTGAAAATTTAACGAAGGTTAAGGTAAAGGGTTGACAACAATTTGTTTGGACTTTGATCTTAACAATTCCTTGAAGATACCCAATTAATTAAATTTTGTTGCCAACATGTTGTGATATTATTGTTAGGTTTTTGTAATTGGCAATTCCATTTGATAAAACTCTTTTCAATTGTAATTGTATTCGTTCTTTTACTTCAGTGAGGATGTTAGTGTTTAAATGCAAATCCAATCCAAATTATGCATATGCAGAGGAGTTTGTGATCTTGAGTTTTTCATTTTTTTTACTTTGCTAACTATGTACGGGGATCAAGCTGAAATGAAGCCAAAGTTGTTTGACCGCTCGAGCGGTGAATAGAAGCATCCAATATCTCTGCCTGCAAATTGAATTTCTGGGAAAGATGTTTCACCGCTCGAGCAGTGAAATGTGTGCTCAAGCGATCGGCCTATATGTGATGACCAAGTACATAAACCACCTCATTCTTCTTTGTTTTACGTTGGGTTTGCCTTTGTTAAAGTGTCAGGCTTAACTTGGGGTCTTGTTAACAGTTTGGGTTGGTTGCATTTGGAAACTTTTCTCAAAATCCTTGTTCTTATTTATTTCTGTGTTTAGTTCACATGTTTCGGAAGGTACGGGGTTGAATCTGAGGTGTCTCGAGTCGAGTTGGGATGATTTCTGGCTGGGAGGCTGAACCGCACATGCGGAGGCCTAGGCCACATATGCGGAGCGGGGGCCGCAGTGCGGGAGGTAAGGCCGTACGTGCAGTGAAGAAGGGTGTTGCCATGGCGCATTCTACTTTATATGCAGGTGCGAAGGGAGGTGAGGAGAGAAAGTGCCACACGTGCGGGAACGAGAGCAGCATGTGTGGAGGGGGTTGCCATACGTGCGGTAATGGGTGCCGCACATGCGGGAGTCCACTGAGTCTGAAAAATCTATCATTTTTCCTTCTTAGGTTGAGTGTATCTCACTTTTACACATCTCTCTTTCTATAAAAACATATTTTCCTCTCTCTTCTCTCTAAAAACCTCCACCAAACACCTTAAACTCTTGATCTCTTGTCATTCATTGGAGTTTTGACCCAACATCCTCCACAAATTTTGGAGAGCTAAGCAAGGGTTTCGTTGTATGCGGTGGAGATCGGGTTTCAACAACGTTGATTTTGAGGTTTCACCTCATTTCTTTTTCAAATTTGAGGTAGGGATTTTCTTTGAATCATAAATATATTTTTGCAAGTTATGTTGTTGTTGGAACTCCTGAGTTGAGCTTGATTTTTGACTCATGAGTTAGGAATGATTTTAGATGTGGATTTCGAAAATGTTTTTGTAAAAACCCTTGAAACTTTGAGCCACATTATTATGGAGATGTACTATCTTGAAATAATTGCTTTGAAATGAGGAGGAGACCTTATTTGTGGAAAACCCTAAATATTTGCGAAGTTTTTGAGGAAATGTGATAATGTTAGGAAATTGATATTGATAAAATTTTTGATAAATGTTGAAATGAGAAATTTCATGGTGTGGGAAAATTAGTTGATTGAAAGTTTGTTGTTGAAAAAGAGATATAGTCATGAAGAGACTAATTTGTTGAGAATACATGAAGTGTCGAAATGTTGCTACTCTTGATGGGTTTAGATGAATGTATGGTTATCTTGTGAAATTGTATTGGAAAGAGTAATTGGGATTGTAATCACAATGGAAAGGGTTGTGTGGAAGGATTGAAAATATAAAAACATTACATTGCATTGATAATTGTTGCATTAGCGTTTTGATTTATTTGGTTGTTACAAATTTTGAGTTGAAATTTGAAACCTTTGCTTTAAGGAAAGAATGTTTGTGAAACAAGATCTCATTGAGTTGTTATGGAGTGAATACGTTGGTAAGTCCGGATAGGGGGTGTAGATGAAATTGATTAAGTTGGCCTGAGTATCTAGAATGAAAGACCAAAAACACGCGCGGAGTAGGTACTACGTGCCTTCCGGTTAGCCACCGGTAAAGTGGGGTTTTGGGTAGTGCTAGTTATGCCTACTTGCAGACACCAATCTAGGGATTACATGAGTCATATTTACCGCCCCTTGAGCTTGATGTAAAATTATTGAATTGTTAAATTTTCAAGTTTTCATGGAACATGACGATTTTCAAAAAAAAATGTTAACGTGACTTCTTTTAAAAGCATAGCATGGCATGTGTATTTCAATTTATGAGACTTGTATAAAATGTATATACTTTGTTAAGAATTCTTTACTGGGCTTCATGCTCACCCTATGGGATTTTGGTGCAAGAAAGGATGTGGTGATTCCGCCAAACTAGGGCGTTTATGTGTATGTTGAGAGCACTAAGCTCTTATTTTGTTATGATCTCGTTTTTTGCAAGCCAATGGCTATATTTGTATGGGTTCGAGCAACCATTTTGTGTAACCGGGCTTAAGCCTTGAACTTTGTAGCCTTGAGGGCATTTATTTACTTTTGACTGGATGTTCTACATGTTATAGATTCATGCACTAGAAATCGTTGAATGTATGCTCGCATGTGAGACTATTTTATAAAAATCTCTTGATGTATGTAATGCAAATTTTGGGGATTTTATTCGGTTTATTATGAGTGGCGATGGTTGGTGTACTTTATTTATGTATTTTTTTTGGGGCGTGACACTATATGTTTTGCACCGCCTTTACTCATACCGCTCGAGCGGTGGAGTTTGTACTCGAGCAGTCTTCGCAATTCTTTACTATAAATGTTTACTGTTTTTAGGGTTTAAGTTATCCAAATTCTGGGAGAACAGAGCTACCAAGTTTTTCTATATTTCGAGGATATGTTTTATAAGTGTTTCCTTGATGATTTGAGGTTGACCAGTGGATCTATGAGTTTTATATTGGTATCATCAAGAGGTTTATCTTTATTCTTTTATTCACAAAAGTGAGAGGTGTTGTTTGGTGGATTCCAAGAAACTTGGGCCTAAAACTTTGGTGGATTCTGGAGTAGTTCATCGTAGTGGATTCGACATCAACGTTGTGGATTCAATATTGAGCAAGACAATTCGAGCGTGGATTCATTAGATAATTCAGGGTACACATGTGTAATTCCTTTTTATTTTCTTAGTAGATTGTTTTGTGGCTTTGATCCGTGATTTTTTTATCACAATTGGAGACGCTCCAATTGTGATTTCTTTTCACGTTAAATCATTGTGTCATTTTATTATTGATTGTTTAATTGGTATTCACTATTTAAAATTGAAATATAATCACAAATTAATATCTCAAAAATTTTAAAGTTTTCAGATATAAATTTTATAGAAGGATAAGAGTTAGGTACCTACTGAAACCAATTGTTGTACCCCCAAAATTTTCAAATGGGTGAATGTAATCATCAACTTTGTATTATTTTATTTGTCATCATTAGCGTCATTTTGGTATAACCAACCATAATTATTTACATAGTTGCATTTTATTTTTGTTTATTTCTAATTGCTAATTTGGGATAATTTATTTCTCTCATCTGGAAAATTTAAAACAATTATAGTGTGTTTGCTCTCTGTGGATTAAGTTCCATAACAAACATATACTACAACATTTTCGAGAGTACTTATCAAGTGAATTTGTGGGAATTGTTACAAAAAAAATATTTATACATAATTTTTAAATTGCTAATTGTGAGTTCATCAATCAATTGGGCAAGTTCAATCAACGACTTTTGTGCACTCTCAGCTATAAAGTTAGGGGGTTGTAGACACTCTATTTTGACCGCCCTTAAGATTTGGGCGTCTTACGCTGAACACTCGATAATGAAATGTTATGCTGTGCAAATTGTTCAATTTCTTCAGCAAAAAGATTCGGTTTCAAGCTTTAAAAACTAATCCTTCCACTCTTTTTGAACCAAATTATTATTATTTTTTTTTTCTAGCCTAACCACTCAAAGACCTATTGGCCAACAAGTGGCCGGCAGGCCATTTTTGGTTGGCCGACCATCCCTCTCCATGGCCGACCGGTTATGTTTAGCGCAGCAGATATTTTGATAGCTACCAGTTGTCCCTATGCCCATACCTTGCACCAGCTGTCTCATTAGTTTCATCCAGTTTCTACAATAGTCCGACATGACCATAAACTGTCTCTCGGCATTAGTTCTAGCATCTGATCTATTTCAAGCGCCCTTGCGCTCCCGTTTGGATTTTGCAATCTATTTGCCTTTTATTTAGTTTTATTTCATGTTTTAGTTTATCTCTTCAAACTCAAGATGTTTATCCTCCTTGAGTTTGAGGGAAGATGTTAATATATATATATATATATGGTATATATTCCTATATATATTAGGGATTGATTTCCTATATATATTAGGTATTGTCATAGTTAGATGATACTCTTTCTCATAGTTAGATTTCTAGTAGGATTCTCTTTCTCAGCCTATATATACAGGCCTTCTATTATTCAATATAATTCATTCAATATAATACATATTATTTTCTCTCTCTCTACTATTCTAACAAAGATATTGAGTTATCCTAGGCAATTTTTGATGACAATGGAACATTCTAGGGTTTTGGTTCTTTGTTTCTCAAGCGTACCCTTTGATGGCTGTGTTGCTATGAACTTCGTGGAAAGAAACTATATATGATGCACAAATTGTTGATTGAATTTAAAATTACATGCATGAGTCTTAAGTTTTTTATTGGGTTTGTGGAGCCGAATTAGTACTATATATTTTATCATGCAGAAAGGAATTATGCTAATGATATTCTAGTAATTTGCTAATGTCATCTCTAACATATAGATTGTTATTTTCACAACAGTCACATCATAAATTCTTTTATTATTATTATTATTATACAGTATAGTAGAATCAGTGTGAGCTGTGGTAGATAATTTTGCTGAACCATGTGTCCTGTTTTCGTGTTTGTAATTGATTGATTCTTCTTGCTACCGTGTGGTTGATTCCTCAACACTCCATTCAGGCCCACAATTTGGTTTATGTTTACTGTCTTTCACAATGGCTGGAGGAGTTGTAGTATCAAATTTTGCTCGTGCTTGTTTTGATGAGTCTATTATGCATGCTTTGGCCCTTTCTCAAATTTAAAAGGAAATTGGAGTGGAAAAAAAATCTCATTTTCATAAGGTGCAAATCTCTTATGTATGATGCAAGTATTTTCATGTATTTGTTGCATTTTTTTTTTTCTGTGCATGTCAGATTTACACTAAAAATATATTTCACCTATGGTGTAATTATTTGAGGGATTTACATGTAGGTCCTAATAGGTGGATTTATTGTTTAATTATTTTAACACTATACAATTTAAATGCAATTTGCCCAAAATTTAATGCCCGGCTTTTAGACACAGCTTCAAAAAGCCTATTGGATGGGCCTATATATAGACCATCCACAAGGTCTGTCATGCGGACCAAGTTTAACTCGGCCCAAACTTGCACTTGGGCCGGGATTGAGTCGGCCCATAGACGCTAAACCTTTTGACGAGGCTTAGATGCAACTATGGTGCCACCTTCAGACCCATTATCTGGATTAAGAGGGATGAGACGCATTAATCTGATCAGCTGAAATAAATCATTGAAGTTTTATACAAATAGAAAGTATTTATTTAATGTTGTAACCAAAAGAACAAAAAGAAAAAGTATTTATTTAATGCAAACCAATATAACAAAAGAACTGCACATTCTATTTATTTAAATGTGATTGTAACACTTTCTTACTTAACATGTTCATATACTAATATACATCAAATTAAGCAACTATATAGTAATTTTTTTTTATTCAATATGGCATTTTGAGAAAGCCTCTGACAATCTTTCCATTAGCTCCATGAGGGAAGAATCCACCAGGCTTATGCTCGTCTCCAGTGTCATATAAAACCCTCAGAATCTTAGCTGGAGTTCTCCTGTAAGAGATGGAGTCGAAATTGGAAGATAAAACGTTGGTCTCAGTCCGATTCTCTGCATCGAGCTCAGGTGGCACTATGATACCTTCGTCTTTGATCCCACACATTGCCAAGTTGTTCCTCAGCTGTGAAATTTGGATCGTAAACTCTGCCACTGTGTCGTTGTATGGATGTACCAATTCTTTAGCTCTCTCGTAGAGGTACTGTCACGACCCGAACCCGCCCCTATGGGTTAAGGTCATAACCGACCAGTAATCAAGGGATTACCTGCGGTCTCAAACCAGACAAAACGTATTCCATCAGAGTTAAAGGGCCAAACGGAAGCAAACTTACAAATTGTCAATAGAGCCGTGCTTACATGGCATATCAAATAACACATATCTGTATTCATTAATAACTCACACCAAAAAGGAAAACAACTTGAAGTGTTATACACACACAGGATCATTCAAGTCTTAGTCAGCCTAGCCAAAACTTATGTACAAAGTTAGTCTAACATTTTCCCCAATATGACAGGATTATGACAAGAGAACAAAAGAGGCGAAAGTATGTCTCATGCATGAGACGTTTGGGCTGACTCTCCAAAACTTGACCTTCCTCACAGACTTTACCGGGGCTGGGTTTGGACATCTCTTTGCTTACCTACATACACATGAATGAGTGTGATCGAAAGCCCAGTGAATAATATCAAATAAAGAAGGTACGCAAATGAGATTCACATATATCAGACGGCCTTGAGCCCATGTAGGATTCTATTTAGTGCATTATTTTGGTACATTAGGCGATTCAAGCCCGAAAATATCAAACGGCCTCTGGCCTACTTCGTTCCTTACCAAACGGCCTCGAGCCCAATTCATTTATGTATGTCAAATAGCCTTTGGCCCAATCAATTGTATCCAACGGCCTTTGGCCAATTCATTCATTTATTCATGTCAAACAGCCTTCGGCCCATTTATTCATTCATGTCAAACGGCCTTCGGCCCAATCATTCATGTATGTCAAACAGCCTTTGGCCCAATCAATTGTATCCAAAAGCCTTTGGCCCATTCATTCATTCATTCATGTCAAACGACCTTCGGCTCATTTATTCATTCATGTCAAACGGCCTTCGGCCCAATCTTTCGTATCAAACGGCCTTCGGCCTAATCATTCATGTCAAACGGCCTTCGGCCCAATCACTTGTACCCACAGCCTTTGGCCCAACCATATGGCAGAACAAACATTTGTCCACAATTCAAATTAACAAACTTATAAGACTTATATGGGAATAAGCAATTGGACAAATAACATACTTCAAAATATCTTTACTAAGCTATTACTCACAGTAATCTACCGGTGGATTTGCTCTCGTGCTTGACCCTACATATTTCATGAACGTAATGGGTCACAAACGATTCAATCCGTTCTTAATTCATACATTCCTCTTAGGCTTATTTCTTATCATTTTAACTCATTGACAATGCTCAATGCATGCCTAAGAGTGCTTAGAAATGAAAGAGAACGGAAAATGAAACACAGAACACCTTTACAAAATTTCTGAAACAGGGGTCCCCGCTCGAGCGTGGGTTCTGCCGCTCGGGCGGACCCTCATGATCTGCAAAAGTACTGGTTGCCTCATTTTTACGCTCGAGCATAAATTCAGACGCTCGAACTGAAAGTCACACTACATGGCTCCCCGCTCGAGCGTGAATGTCCCCGCTTGAGCGGACATCAATGTCTGCAAAAATTCTGGGAGCTCGTATTTCATGCTTGAGCAGCGCTTTCCCCGCTCGAGTGGACATGCCAAATTCTGGGTTTTCCAGAATTGTTCTTCAAGTGCAATCTTGATATTCAAAGGTCCAACATTCATGTTTTTGGTCCAAAAACGTGGAAACACAATATATAGTATAAGGATGTAAGCAATATGAGGCCAATTATTCAAAATCCATAATCATACCCTCAAATTAATCAACATTTCTCTTGTACGGTTGAAACCCATGCATTCAAACTTCATATAATCTTCGTATCTCCATTAATCAAACATGCATGTCAATTTTGACTTCAATTTTAGTACAAATGACACTTATAATCATGAAACTCATGGAGATTATGCATGCGTGAGAGATTTGGTGCCCAATTCTCCTTGGTTAACATGATTCATGCTCACATATGCAAATTCATAGCCATTCCTTGCATGCATGTACATAAAAGCTTTCAATTCTTCAATTTCATCTCAATTTATGTTCTTGATCACCCAACTAGCTTGAATATACAAATTTACAAACTTATACTCATGAATTCATACTCAAGTGCTTACCTAGAAGCTCTAATCACCCAAATTATGGTCAATTCTTGAATTGATCTCCAAGATCTTCAAGCTTCTTGATTGATTCTTCAACTTGAGCTCCCTCTCTCTCTCTCTAACCGGCACACACTCTCTCTCTAGAGTGATTTTCAGCCAAAATGAATTCAAGAGAAGGAATTGAGTGTGATAAGGCCTTTTATATAAGTTTTCCTAATCAAATTTGATTAGGCCAAATAATGGGGCTTAAATTAAACGTTCTGTATCTAATTATTTTGATCCGAATAAGTTTTCAATTAAATTTCACCGCAGGTTCTAAAAATTGGGCTAATTACAATGGCGTAATCAATTTCGGGTTCTGTAGCCGGTAAGGCCTTCAATTTAAATTCCAAAGCAGATAATCAAACAGATTTTCCTACGGTGAACAGATAGAAATTCAAAACCACATATATTCATATAAATGACACTCAAAATCATATCAAACACATAATCACAATCGTAAATAAGATTAATTAGCATAATACGGACCAGGGTTATCATAGTTTTCCCTCATTTAGGAAGTTTGGTCCTCCAAACTTATTTTACCTTCGTCAGGAAAGAAATGTGGATAGCGTAGTCACATTTCATCTTCTTTTTCCCATGTAGCGTCCGTTTCGTAGTGTTCTTTCCATTCCACTTTCACCATCAGGATGGACTTGCTTTTTAACTGTTTCACTTGCCAGTCAATGATTCGTTCCAGCCATTCAGCGTATTCCATATTTTCATCAAGAGCTATCCGGTGCTAATCAATCACATGCAACGGATCCCGAAGATAACCCCTCAACATCGACACATAAAACACATTATGGATTTGTTCGAATCCTGGTGGCAAAGCAACTCTATAAGCAACTGGACCAAGTTTTTTCAGAATCTAAAACGGCTCAATGTAGCGAGGCGACAATTTCCCTTTCTTACCGAACCTTGCTTGGCCCTTCATTGGGGTCACACGGATAAACACATGGTCACCAACCTCATATTCAAGAGGTCTTCTTCGAACATCTGCATAATTCTTTTGTCGACTCTGAGTTGTTTTGAGCCTTTGCTAAACAATTTTGATCTTCTCAGAAGTGTCTTGCACAATTTCAGGCCTAAGAAGAGCCTTATCCTCGACTTCTGTCCAACAAATTGGTGATCTACACCTTCTACCATACAAAGCTTCGTATGGTGCCATTTCGATACAGGAGTGGAAACTGTTATTGTATGCAAACTCTGCTAGTGACAAATAGTCTTCCCAACTCCCTTGAAAATCCAAAGCACACATTCTGAGCATGTCCTCTAAAGTCTGTATAGTCCGTTCTGATTGTCCATCCGTTTGTGGATGGAATGCAGTACTGAATCTCAATTTTGTTCCTATAACGCCCTCAAAATAAACCCATAAATCATACATTCATGATACAAGAAAGAGATATCATATTTCATACATCAGAGTATTAAGTACAAAGTGTTACATGTTGACAACAAAAGTAAATGCCTTACGAGCTTACAACTTTCCAAGTCAACACTTGGGTTCAACAAAAGAAGAGTTCTAACTCTTTATACAAAATAAGCCCTTGGCTTGATTCACATGTAATACAAAAAGATGACATCAAAAGATCTTTCGGCCTCTAAGCCTCCCGAGCTACGTCCTTGGAGGTGGCATACCATCTGTACCTGAAAATGATGTCCCATAAAGGGTGAGCCAAAGCCCAGTAGAGATATACTAAACCAAATATGAGAAATAACTAAAACATTAGCCTTCGATAAATGATTAACACCTGTAAACCAACTTACAATACTTCCCAGTTCCATGACAAACACGTCCATGTTTCATTCCACTTTCCTTTACTTATCCAATTCAAGTTTATAGACATGGCTCATTACCTAGCCAAACAATTAAATGAGGCTACAACTCATATTAAAACACTTCCACTTTCCACAATTCAAATGAGACTACAACTCATATTAAAACACTTCCAATACTTCAATTATCTACGTTATGCAAACGTAATTAGGATTTCGGGACTTTCACCCTGGACACTCCGGCCAACTTAGATCTCAATGGAGTCCATCCCCTATCTCCTCCCAAACAGGTTTGAGAGTACATCCCATATCTCCTCCAAAACAAGATACATATGCAATGTATTTAAACAATTCATCATATACAATGATCAATCCTGGCACATATTCAATGTGTTAATTCAACCGTCATATTCAATGACATAACTCATTTGATTAGTTTCAATTTTCCCTAATCAATATACAGTGTCTACAACAATCAAGACTATCCTCCACCGATAGCCCAAAGCAGTTATTTCTAAACAAATAATAAATTTTATCAAATAGATAAAATATCAACATTTTCATAGGTGAGTGATTTGTTTATCCAACTACACTATTCAATCTTATAATTTCCCAATTTCGTGATTTCCAACTCAATTTCATATTTCTCCAAATTAATTATTCAACATAATTAGGGCATTTTCTCCTTTTTTCAAATATCAACCCTAAGGCTCAATTTTATCAATTTAACGACATTAATTCCATTTTCCAAGGTTTCACATACACATGGAGTTTAATAATTGAAAACCCCCTTTTTTTTATAACTTTAAATCAAACCCTAACTTCCCAAAATTGCCATAATCCACCATTTATACAAAATGACTAAAATCTATGTCAAAACTCATAAGAAGGAGTAGGGTATCCCTACCTCAAATGAAGAGACCCAAAGGAGAAGGTGGAGAAAACTCAAGATGTTCCAAATCCAATGATTTTCGGATTAAAGCGTAGCCCACACCAAGCTCTACCTTTCTTACAAAGAGGCTAGGATAGAATACCACTAGAACTAGATGGATTTGTAGAGAGAAGGTGTATGTAGAGAGAGAAGCAGCCGAGGCTAGGGTTTGAGTAAAGAAGATGATGAAAAAGTGAAGAAGAAACTGCTGCTACGAACTGATATATTCGAAGCTCGCTCGAGCGAAGAAGTGGTCGCTCGAGCGACCAGACACAAAGAAACCTCGCTCCAGCGCAGAAAGCCTCGCTCGAACCAACAACCCGAAGCTTCAGGTCTACAACCTAGAAGCACGCTCGAGCGAAGAAAAGCTCGCTCGAGCGAAGAAACTCAAAACATAGTCCTCGCTCACTCGAGTGAAGAAAAGCTCGCTCGAGCTAAGAAACACAACCTTTAGGTCCAAACTTAGATGCAGACGCAGATGCATGCTCAAACGAAGGAACTCTGGCTCGAGCGAAGGAGCTAAAACACAGAGCTCACTCGAGCGACAAAAGCCTCGCTCGAATGAAGACACCAAAATCTGGGCAGCAACCATTTGTTTCGAAACACACCCAACCTGTAACAAACCTGCCCAAAACATCCTAAAACTCAAATAGAAAGATTTAAAGGACGGAAATGCAACATACACAACAACAGACATCCACGGAACCGAGTTCGGAATACAATAACCAATAGAGGGAAAACCGGGATCGTTATAGTTCCCATTGCTCTTTGTAGACTCTTCCACAATCTAGATACAAATTTTGGATCTCTATCCGACACAATAGACACTGGAATGCCGTGTAAACGGATAATCTCATCAATATATATAGTAGCCATTCTATAGGCATCAAATGTAGTTCTAACAGGTAGAAAATGTGTAGATTTAGTCAGTCTATCAACTACAATCCAAATGGAATCCATACCTCGAGGAGTCCGAGGCAGACCAACAACAAAATCCATAGTCACATGTTCCCACTTCCATTCAGGAATAGGGAGAGGTTGAAGTAGACCGCCTGGTTTCTGACGTTCAGCTTTAACTTGCTGACATTGAAGACATTTGGACACATACTCTACAATCTCTTTCTTTATTTTGGGCCACCAATAGCTTTGCTTCAAATCCCGATACATTTTGTTATTACCCGGATGCATAGCAAACACTGATTTATGGGCTTCATCTAGAATTCTTTTCTTTAACTTAGGAATGTTCGGAACACATAATCTGTCTTGAAATTTCAGCACTTCATTTACCACACTATATTCCAGTCTCGAACTCATTTCAATCTCATCAATTATCTTTTTAAGGAATTCATCCTCCTTCTGTTTCTGTTTAATCTCATCAATGATTGCTGGTTCGGCTGAAATAGCGGCTATCAATCTGCCCTGGTCACACATTATCACTTCAATCTCAGACTTCTCAAAATCTTGCAAAATTTCTTTTTGTTCAGTAAGCAAACAAGCCAAATTCCCCATTAATTTTCTACTCAAGGCATCAGCAACTGTATTGGCTTTCCCGGGTGATACTGGATTTCAAGATCATAATCTTTTATCAATTCAAGCCATCTCTTCTGCCCCATATTTAGCTCCTCCTGTGTAAAGAAGTACTTCAGACTTTTGTGATCCATGTAGACTTCACATTTTGCCCCATACAAGTAATACTCCCAGATTTTCAAAGTAAACACAACTGTGGCCAATTCTAAATCATGTATTAGGTAGTTCTTCTCATATGGCCTCAACTGTCAGGAGGCATAAG
The DNA here is from genome assembly GCA_036172215.1 of Camellia granthamiana. Taxonomy (NCBI): domain Eukaryota; kingdom Viridiplantae; phylum Streptophyta; class Magnoliopsida; order Ericales; family Theaceae; genus Camellia; species Camellia granthamiana. The sequence goes on along the minus strand of CM069908.1, from coordinate 94,554,976 downwards.
CAATAACCTTTCCATTTTGCATTAATACACAACCCAAACTTTTATAAGATGCATCACTGAAAATTACAAAGTTTTCCGTACCTGTGGGTAATGTCAATACTGGTGTAGTAGTCAAGCTCGTTTTTAGTTCACGAAAAGCAGATTCTCTTTCGTCGTTCCATTCAAATGGTTGCCCTTTGCGTGTCAGTTGCATAAGAGGCACAGCTATTCTCGGAAAGTCTTTTACAAATCTCCTGTAGTATCCAGCTGAACCCATGAAACTGCGAACTTCTGTTACATTTGTCGGTGTAGGCCAAGTCACAATTGCCTCTATTTTCTGTGGGTCCACTGAAATCTCCTCTTTGTTGATAACATGCCTTAAGAAAATAACTTCATCCAGCCAAAACTCACATTTCTTTAGTTTAGCAAATAATTTCTTTTCTCTAAGTGTCTGCAGGACAGTTCTCAAGTGATGTTCATGTTCAAGTCTATTCTTTGAGGATATCAAAATGTCATCAATAAAAACTATAACAAATTCATCAAGGTAGGTCTTAAAAATTCGGTTCATTAAGTCCGTAAACGTTGCAGGAGCATTAGTCACCCCAAATGGCATAATAAGAAATTCATAATGACCATACCTCATTCTGAATGTTGTTTTCTCAACATCTTCTGCCTTTACTTTCTACTGGTGGTACCTGGATCTCAAATCAATTTTGGAAAACACCTGTGATCCCTGCAACCAGGCCTGTCAACGGACCGGGTATAACCCGAATCCGATCCGATTAATCTAGTCCATTTATACAAATCTGAATCCAAATATCTGTTTTAATCCGTATCTGTGTAGCCCGATTTTAAACGGGTCAGATTCGGATAAATCCGATCCGGTCCGTTTGTTTGCCTAATCCGATTACATTGAATTCCCAGAAATGAAATTAGATCTCATAATCAAATGTCTCTCTCATCGTCTCTTTCATCATCTCTCATGAAGAAGTCACATTAGGTTTGAAATCAGATCTCTCATAAACAGATCTCTCTCTCATCGTCTGAAAAGTGCTTTCTATTGTTTAAGTTCATCGTCTCAAGATCAAATCTCTCTCTCATTGTCTGAAAATGCTCCGATTGATGACGATGAACTTAGCCAAATCGAGCTCTTTACTCCGATTGGATTTTTGTTTTCAATAAACAGAGAAAACACTTTCAATACATAAGCATTGTGGTTAGATAGGTCGATCTGGAGTTGAAAGCCTCACATTTTCTCTCGATCTGAAAACCTCCAACAGGGCTCTGGCTTCTCACGATCTCAAATCTCTCCGCACCCCCCACCAACAGGTTCGTCATTTCCAACCCATATTTCGTTTCTGCAGAAAAATTGATGGGTCATTAAACAAATCAAAAAAAAAAAGAAAAAGAAAAAGATTTATGTGTGCAATGCTAGTAGCTGCCAATTACAGGAAACAGATAAACAGCAAAAATAGTTCCGTATAGGTTGTTGTTGTTGCATACATATATATATATATATTGTTAGGACTTTTTGTTGTCAAATTCCATGAATCAAAACCAAGGTTGTAACAAGAGTTCTTTAAGAAGTTAGTTTCCTTCAAAAACATGATTTCTTGGGAGTTTTGATTGAAGTTGGTTTTCTATAAGATTCCAACAACAGGATTACTTGGGAGTTTTGAATGAAGTTGATTTTCTACAAGAAGTTGGAACTCTGCAAGAAGTTGATTTTCTGTAAGAAGTTTTTTCCAATCTTGGATTACTTTTGGTTCTCTATAAATACTTGGTTTTCTCCCAAAACTAAGGAATGGATTAATTATTCCTCCAGATCTTCTTTTTGGTTCTTAAAGGTTTATATCTGGGGATATTTTATTTTTCTTTGATGTCTTATTGAGTATTCAACTCATGATCTGAAAAGGCTACATCAAAGGTTTTGTTTGTTACACAAAAGAGAGAGTTGTTCTTCAGTTGTGGATTCTGAAGAATTCGAGCCTGAAGCTTCAGTTGTGAATTCTGGAGTGGCTCATCAAAGTTGTTCTTCAGTTGTGGATTCTGAAGAATTCGGTCTGAAGCTTCGGTGGTGGAATCCGGAGTGGCTCATCAGAAAGACAATTCCGTGGTGAAGATGGGGTTGGAAGAGGCACATAGAGGTTGGTTCAATTAGGCGTTGTGGATTCGCTAGATAATTGAGAGTGATACCTGTGTAATTCCTTTATATCTTCTTAGTGGATTGTTCTGGTGGCTGTGGCCCGTGGTTTTTTGATCACAATTGGAAGGTGTCCAATTGTGGTTTTTCCACGTAAAATCTTTGTGTCTCTTTCTCTTGATTGTTTGATTGGGATTTTTATATTCTGCTTAAAATTGATACATATTGAAAAAATCTAGAAACCTCCTAGATGTTGATTTGTGATTATGTATCAATTTTAAAAAGAATATAAAAATCCCAATCAAACAATCAAGAGAAAGAGACACAAAGATTTTACGTGGAAAAACCACAATTGGACACCTTCCAATTGTGATCAAAAAACCACGGGCCACAGCCACCAGAACAATCCACTAAGAAGATATAAAGGAATTACACAGGTATCACTCTCAATTATCTAGCGAATCCACAACGCCTAATTGAACCAACCTCTATGTGCCTCTTCCAACCCCATCTTCACCACGGAATTGTCTTTCTGATGAGCCACTCCGGATTCCACCACCGAAGCTTCAGACCGAATTCTTCAGAATCCACAACTGAAGAACAACTTTGATGAGCCACTCCAGAATTCACAACTGAAGCTTCAGGCTCGAATTCTTCAGAATCCACAACTGAAGAACAACTCTCTCTTTTGTGTAACAAACAAAACCTTTGATATAGCCTTTTCAGATCATGAGTTGAATACTCAATAAGACATCAAAGAAAAATAAAATATCCCCAGATATAAACCTTTAAGAACCAAAAAGAAGATCTGGAGGAATAATTAATCCATTCCTTAGTTTTGGGAGAAAACCAAGTATTTATAGAGAACCAAAAGTAATCCAAGATTGGAAAAAACTTCTTACAGAAAATCAACTTCTTGCAGAGTTCCAACTTCTTGTAGAAAATCAACTTCATTCAAAACTCCCAAGTAATCCTGTTGTTGGAATCTTATAGAAAACCAACTTCAATCAAAACTCCCAAGAAATCATGTTTTTGAAGGAAACTAACTTCTTAAAGAACTCTTGTTACAACCTTGGTTTTGATTCATGGAATTTGACAACAAAAAGTCCTAACATATATAGATTTGTAGAGAGAGAGAGAGGGTTGAGGAGGTCAGCATCCCAAATTGGTTCCAAGAAGAAGCTCTCTATATGCTATTTGATGATGAGTGGACGAATATAAATAAAAAATTTTATACCACTCCATATTCTTTTATTTATTTTATTTATTATTATTACTAAGTGATTGTCACTCATCTAGATTCATTGAGCATATTTATATGTATACATTTAAATCATATCCAAGCATGTTTATTAAATGAATTTTGCATGCCAATTGATTGTCACCTCCCATTTTCGAACTGCCAATTGTGAGTTTGATTATAAATTGGGTTATCAGTTTTGTTGTTTTTAAATGAATTCTGCATGCCTTTACAGTAGATTGATCACATGCACACAAATCTATATAATTTCCAAATTGAAGTGTTTGGTGCACACTGTTTTGTGCTTGTCTGCAGTTCTGCTCGCTGCATAGTTATCTTGCCAACTCCTGCTCCTTTATGTTTGATTTATTGTGCAATGCATATTTGAGTTTTTGAGCCAAAGATGTCTTCGGATTATTGCGAACCTATTATTGGTGATGATGTCGAGTTGGATGACGATGTATCTCAAGGATCCACAAAGAGGATTCGAAAACTAACTTCGAAGGTATGTAATGACTTTGTCAAATTTAAAGGACCTAATGGAAATGACATAGCCAGATGTAAGCATTGCAATAGGGAATTTGTTAGAGAGGGTAGGAAAGGGACTAGTCATTTAAAAAATCATTTGTTGAAGACATGTCCAGTACTTAAAGGACCAAATGCCCCTAGGAATGCTAGTAAGGCTGCTTCTGAATCTACTCCTAAGGCTGCAACTTTTAAATTCGATCAAGAGAGAAGTCGTATGGATTTTTCTTGGATGGTAATCAAGCATAATTATCCTTTTAACATGGCTGAGCATGAGTTTTTTGAAATATTTTGCAATAATCTTCAACCAATGTTCGAACTTATGTCTCGTAACACTGCTAGAGCGGATGTCCTTGATGTTTATGAAATAGAAAAGGCCAAGTTATATCAATTTTTGGATGAACTCTCTTCTAAGATCACCTTGACAACTGATATATGGACTTCAGACCATCAGAATTTTTCCTATACATGTTTGACTGCCCATTATGTGACTAATGATTGGGAGTTAAAGAAGAAAATCCTTGCTTATAGACGCATTAATTACTCGCATGATGAAGACCATTTGTTTAGCTTTATCAAAGATCTAATTTTAGAGTGGAACATAGATAAGAAGTTGTTTTCAATGGTAGTCGATAATGCGACGAGTAATGATGTCATGGTGAGACTCTTAAAGCGATGGCTACATGACCAAGGATTACTACATTTGGGTGGACAATTGTTTCATGTGCGTTGTAGCGCGCACATATTGAATTTAGTTGTTCAGGATGGTTTGAAGGTGATTGGGAGTCTTATTTCAAAAATCCGAGAAAGTGTGAGATATTTGGGGAGGTCTCCTTATGGAAAACAAAAATTTGATGTTGCAGTGAATCATGTTAAGTTACATCATAAAAAGAAAGTCCCCATGGATGTTCCTATCAGATGGAACTCCACTCATTCAATGCTTGAAGCTGCATTAGATTTGAAAACTGCATTCTACCGCTTAGGGCAAATTGACAAACAATGTAAGCACAATCCTTCTGAGGATGAATGGAATGTAGCAAATGTGATTTGTGGGTGCTTGAAGATTTTTTTTGATGCTACATCTCACTTTAGTGGTACCACTTTTCCTACTTCAAATGTGTTTTTTCCCAATATTTGTCTTATTCAACTTGAAATGAAAAAATGAGAGCAAAGTGAGTGTGATTGCATTCAATTGATGGCTGGTCCAATAAGAGTGAAATTTCAAAAATATTGGGAAGAATGTTCTTTGGTGTTAGCAATTGCAGTGGTTCTTGATCCAAGATTTAAAATGGACTTGGTGGAATACTACTTTGGGCTTATTTATGGTGCTGATGCTAATAAGCATATTCAGAGGGTCCGTAATGGTTTTGTTGATCTTTTTTATGAGTATAGGAGTGATTCTTCTGATTCTATAAGTAGCATTGCACGTGTTTCTGAAAATAGTAGCTCAAGTGGTAGTCAATTGCTTGTCGGTTCTTCGAAACAAGAAAGTTTGGCTGCTTTTCATGCGTGGTATGCCCAAGAACGTGCTTCTAATATTCATGCCTATAAAAAATCAGAGATGGAGCAATACTTGGAGGAGTTGGTGTTTCCAAGTAATGAGAGCTTCAATATCCTACATTGGTGGAAAGTGAATAAAGCAAAATTTCCTACTTTGGCAAGGATGGCTCGTGATGTTTTAAGTGTTCCTGTTACTACGGTTGCATCAGAGATGGCGTTTAGTGTAGGAGGTAGGGTGATTGATGAGACACGTGCTTCATTACTTCCAGATATTGTGGAGGCCTTGATCACTTGCAATGATTGGATTGAATCAACCAAAAATAGAAGTAAGTCAAATATTGAAGTTTTTAAATAATTAGAGTTATTTAGTTTAGTTCTATAAATATCTTAATGTCACATTATTTTGAAATTGCAGATGTAGAAGAATGCTGACATGAGTCGATGGATTGAATTGAATCACTTGAAGTAGATGGGTAAATATGGTTCAGATTATGGGGCTTGTCTCATGCCTTTATAGTGATCTATGAAATTCGTATCTGACATAATTTGATAATCTGTTTGCATATTAAGGTAATAGCTTTCTTGATTTGCAGGTTTGATAATGAGCTTAACAAAGTGGTTGCTATTAAAGTTATTGACTTGGAAGAATCGTGAGTATATAGCTTTATTTATCTCTCATCTATACAATTTATTTGCTCTCTCTCTTACTAGAACTGCTTGTGGTGAAATGTGGTTACATAACTTTTCTTCTTGGAACTTGATATTCTTGGATTGAGTTGTGAATAAGTATTGGATGAGTGGCAAATTGATTGAGAATTTTAGAGGCCTATAAATTTGTAGGATTAATTATTGTTATCAAGATTTACATTGTTTAGTTTGTTTGAAAATTCTATTGAGTTTCTCTGAGGGAAACCAGATGAATGTGAGTTACCTCTCTTGAACACAGTTTAGTTCTTCTTTGCTGTGTATTTCACTCTCTTGACCTGTTTCAGAATTGGGTTGTTGAGTAGGAGGCAAATGTGGGTTGCTGGTACTGTTGTTTGGCCTCTGGCTTTGTTGACTATGTATTCTAGGGTTTATTTAGGCTACAATACTGTTGCACAGGTGTTTGCTGGTGCTGGTCTAGGGCTTTTTCTTGGGGCTGGGTGGTTTTGGGTCGTTAATTCTTTGCTTAGATGTGGTTTTGTTCATTTCTTTATTTTTACCCATCTGCCTTTTTGTAGTTTGGGACTATTTGAGAAATATAGGTACTCTTTTGTTCACATCTAATTGTTCTTTTAGATGGGTTGTCTTTGGTTTCTCTCTCTCTCATAGAGTGTTTGTGTGTAAAATGGGCACTTTCAGATGAAGCCTTTGAGATCAAGAGATTGGAGGATATGATTGGTTCTACTTACAGTTTGTTGGGTTTTTCTTTTTGGGTTTTCTTCTCTGAGATCTAGTGGGGTATGCCTATTTTCACAAGCATTTCTGCTTTTTGTTTAGCTTGGAATACAAGTGTGTATAAAGATGTTGACTTTTAATGATTTTATTTCTCTATTACTCTAACACCCATTTTTTGATTTTTGGGTTTCTATAGGTACCTTGAGGTTGTTTGTTAGCTTAGGGTTTCGGTTTCATTGTACTAACCAACAGCAGCTTTTTGAGGTTCTTTTGATCTCAAGCTTTGAACCATTATTAGGATCCATGAATTTGCTATTCTCCAGAGTTAAAGACCTTTTGAAATTTGGATTGTTGCTTCAAGGGTTGAAGATTAAGGAAATTTGAGGTTTGAGGTTAATTGATTGGTTTGCTTGAATACATTTTCTTTCTCTAATTTGAGCAAATGGGTAAGTAAGGCTTGGGTTGTGTTCTTTTAATTGGATGCTATTCTCTGAGATTTTGTTTTATGTATACATTTTTTCACGGTGCTTTCATCAAACAGATTGTCGGTTGCTCTAAGTTTATAGATGACTTTTGTATTTTCATGCAACATTCAACGATCATCGACTTTTTTACTTCCATCTTTATGGTATTTATGCTTAGGAGTGCTTTTGTTGTCAATCATTTCAAAATGCCTCGAAAAAAATTGAACCTAAAAGCTTTGATTTTGGATGAAACCAAGCAATGTGCTTTAACAAGTATATTGGTAGAGGATCTTTATTTAGATCATATTCAATTCTAATTCTCAGTTTAATTTTGATTTTGAGTTCTGTTTTAATGTTGCTTGTGTTTGCCCTTTTTTTTTTTTGTATTTTCTGTAGATTGTAGATCTGTTGATGGGACAAGACATGGAGTTGGAATTTGACAAATATTGCAAAGTCGGTGGGAGCCCAAAAACTGTTCTTCCATCACCTCGGCGTTCTTCAAGAATTGAAAAGAGAATCTGAAATTCTTCCATCCCTTTGGCTAACCTTTGAAATTCTTCCAAAACTTGTTCTGTAACTTCCTTATCTGAATTATACTAAGCTTGCAAATGTTTGGTATCTTCTTTGGATCCTTTTATACAAACAACTAATGGCATTCATAAGCACTTCATGCTACATTGTGAAAGCCCTCATTTATGTGTTTTTGATTGTATCACACGGGGAGAAATTGTGATGTTTTGTTTTGGAAAGATGGAATGATGTTATTGTAAATGAGGTGTTATAATGGAGCACCATGGAATATCTTGCTTCCTTTTCTGCTTACTGTCTACTTATTATTTTTATCTTTATTTATTCCACTAAAGAGGCAAATATCCATCTTATGTAGAAGCCAATCAGTTTATCTCAGAACTATTTTTTTGTTGAACTGACTAGTGTCTTGGTATTGCAAATAATTAAGAACTATTTTTGTGAAACTGTTGAATAGCTAAGAACTATTAGTGTTCTGTACATTTTTTTTTTTTTTTTCAGAAAAAGCATTGACGGTGTTAGATACTAAAAAAAAAAAATAGTTTTATATAATCTTATGTAGAAGTATTCAAAATTTGATGTTACAAACAATGTTTTTTTTATAATTAGTATTTTATTGACTTTATGGCTGGCTAACCACAGACATAGAGAGAGGGGAAAAAAAAAAGGATCGGATCAGATTATTCAGATCGGATATCCGTGTAAAACGGATTGGATCGGATCACGTATAATCGAATTTTCAATAATCGGATTCGGATTCGGATTCGGATTAATGGTTAATCGGATCGGATCAGATTTTGACAGCTCCAACTCTAATCCGACCCATTCACAGGCCTACCTGCAACTGGTCATACAAGTCATCAATACAAGGTAAGGGATATTTATTCTTTATTGTCACCTTGTTCAGTTCTTGGTAGTCAATACACAAGTGCAAGGTTCCATCTTTCTTTTTCACAAATAACATCGGTGCACCCCATGGTGAAGTATTAGGTCGGATAAATCCTTTATCAAGCAGGTCTTGCAACTGTTCTTTCAGTTCTTTCATTTCAGTGGTAACCATTCTGTAGGGAGTTTTGGAAATAGGCTGAGTGCCTGGCACAACTTCAATAGTAAATTCTATCTCCCTATCCACTAATTCCCCCAGCAATTCATCTAGGAACACATCTAGAAATTCACTAACAATAGGGATACTGTTTAATTCAACATTCAAAGATTGTTCGGATAACACATAACACAAGTAACCCTGGCACCCCTTCCTGATCAATTTACATGCTTTCATTGCAGATATTAAGTAAGATGGAGGCATTACCCCGTTACCCACAAACACAATTTCTTCATGTTCTGGAGGTTTAAATACAACCCATTTTGTCACACAATCGATGGTGGCACAATATTTAGTTAGCCAATCTATGCCCAAAATTACATCGAAATGTCTAAAGTTCAAGGGCAACAAATCTACATATAGAATAGCATTCTCAACACGCATGTCACAAAATCGATACACAGATGCACACAACACAGATTCCCTGGATGGAGCACACACACATAGCAAATATGGTAATGGTTCTAGGGGTCTACTCAGTCTAGATGCAAACGCACAAGTTACGAAAGAGTGTGTTGATCCAGAATCAATTAACACAAAAGCATCCTGATTGCATATAGAGATAGTACTTGAGACAACGGCTTCAGCATTCCGTGTATCGCCCGGAACAAGCGCAAAAACTCTCCCTTACCTCATGGTATCTCCGGCTATAGTAGATCTCATAGTATTTCCCGGTTTTGGGATGGATGCTGTTGAGCTAACAGCTAATTTTCCACTGTTCTGGTTACAATCTCTGGCCATGTGCCCTTGTTTACCACATTTAAAACTGGCTCTTGACACACGGTAACAAACTCCACGATGCATTTTAGGGGATGTATCTCGGGAAGAATTCGAAGTACTTGAGGAGCCCCTGTTTTGCTTCTTTGAAAATTTCTTCTTCGAAAAGAAGCCTTGTCTTTTGCTACCTTTCCAGTCAGTCGTTGGTTTAGCTTGTCTGGCTATATTGGCTTCTGATATTATGGCCCGGTCTAGCACTTCAATATAGGTCTCCAGTTTGAGAACATTTACCTTTTCTAAGATGTCATCCCGGGGTCTCCCTTCAAAATGTCTCGCTTTCTTGTAGTCAATGTCAACCACATGTGGTGCAAACGTAGCCAATTCAGTGAACTTGGCTTCATACTCAGCTACAGTCATGCTGTTCTGTTTAAGTTCCATGAATTCCGACACCTTTCTATCACGGACACACTGTGGAAATACTTGTCATAGAAAATTTCCAAGAATCGTGTCCAACCAATGTCTTTATTATTTTCACACATTAGCATCCACCACCTTCTTGCCTCATCTTCAAGAGTAAAAGTGGCTAAAAGCACTTTTTGTGTCTCTGAACAAGGAAACACTTCAAATAGTTTTTCAATGCCGAGAACCCATGCTTCGGCCTTCAACGGATCTAATCCCCCATGAAACTGTGGCGGTTTCATTTTCTTAAATTCTTTGGTGAGGGCTATTATTCGGTCATTATTCTGATTGTCTGGCACATGTGGCACTGGAGGAAGAGGAGGAGGAGGGTGTGGTTGTTGCCACTGTTGCTGTTGCCTTAATGTCTCTGTCATTTCCTGAATCAGTCTTTCCATTCTATCCACTCTGGCAGTAGAAGACTCCTCTATTTCATCACCTCTTGTTCTCACCATCTGATTAGACTTGCATTATACTTTATACAAAGGGATTCACAAGTATACATATACTAAAGACCACACATATTCAAATAATTCGGAATGCAAGCAAATCACGAACTTATAACACATAATCATTCACATTGAAGTATTCAAGCATGTTCTCGATGTTTTCAGATTCATACTTAACACATGAATGCATCCTGGATCTTTTCTAAACGCTTATTGCTCATTTAGACAAGTGTGTGAGTTATTAACTCGTGCTCCGATACCACTTTGTCATGACCCGAACCCGCCCTTATGGGTTAAGGTCATTATCGGCCAGTAATCAAGGGATTACCTGCGGCCTCAAACCAGACAAAACGTATTCCATTAAAGTTAAGGGGCCAAACGGAAGCAAACTTACAAATTGTCCATAGAGCCGTGCTTACATGGCATATCAAATAACACATATCTGTATTCATTAATAACTCACACCAAAAAGGAAATCAACTTGAAGTGTTATACACACACCTTCAAGTCTTAGTTAGCCTAGCCAAAACTTATGTACAAAGGTAGTCCAACATTTTTGCCAATATGATAGGATTATGACAAGAGAACAAAAGAGGCGAAAGTAGGTCTCATGCGTGAGATGTTTGGGTTGACTCTCCAAAACTTGACCTTCCTCACAGACTTCACCGGGGTTGGGTTTGGACATCTCTTTGCTCACCTAAATACACATGAATGAGTATAAGCGAAAGCCCAGTGAATAATATCAAATAAAGAAGGTACGCAAATGAGATTCACATATATCAGACGGCCTTGAGCCCATGTAGGATTCTATTTAGTGCATTATTTTGGTACATTAGGCGATTCAAGCCCGAACATATCAAACGGCCTCTGGCCCACTTCGTTCCTTAACAAACAGCCTCGAGCCCAATTCATTTATGTATGTCAAACAGCCTTTGGCCCAATCAATTGTATCCAACGGCCTTTGGCCCATTCATTCATGTCAAACGGCCTTCGGCCCATTTATTCATTCATGTCAAATGGCCTTCGGCCCAATCATTCATGTATGTCAAACAGCCTTTGGCCCAATCATTCATGTATGTCAAACAGCCTTTGGCCCAATCAATTGTATCCAACGGCCTTTGGCCCATTCATTCATTCATTCATGTCAAACGGCCTTCGGCCCATTTATTCATTCATGTCAAACGGCCTTTGGCCCAATCTTTCATATCAAACGGCCTTTGACCCAATCTTTCGTATCAAACGGCCTTTGGCCCAATCATTCATGTCAAATGGCCTTTGGCCCAACATTCATGCATGTCAAACGGCCTTCGGCCTAATCAATTGTACCCACAGCCTTTGGCCCAACCATATGGCATAACAAACATTTGTCTACAATTCAAATTAACAAACTTATTAGACTTATATGGAAATAAGCAATTGGACAAATAACATACTTCAAAATATCTTTACTAAGATATTACACATAGTGATCTGGCGGTGGATTTGCTTTCGTGCTTGACCCTACATATTTCATGAACATAATGGGTCACAAACGATTCAATCCGTTCTTAATTCATACATTCCTCTTAGGCTTATTTCTTATCATTTTAACTCATTGACAATGCTCAATGCATGCCTAAGAGTGCTTAGAAATGAAAAAGAATGGAAAATGAAACACAGAACACCTTTACAAAATTTCTAAAACAGGGGTCCCCGCTCGAGCGTGGGTTCCGCCGCTCGAGCGGACCCTCATGATCTGCAAAAGTACTGGTTGCCTCATTTTTACACTCGAGTATGAATTCGGACACTCGAGCTGAAAGTCACACTACATTGCTCCCCGCTCGAGCGTGAATGTCCCCGCTCGAGCGGACATCAATGTTTGCAAAAATTCTGGGAGCTCACATTTCACGCTCGAGCGGCGCTTTCCCCGCTCGAGCGGACATGCCAAATTTTGGGTTTTCCAGAATTGTTCTTCAAGTGCAACCTTGATATTCAAAGGTCCAACATTCATGTTTTTGGTCCAAAAACGTGGAAACACAATATATAGTATAAGGATGTAAGCAATATGAGGCCAATTATTCAAAATCCATAATCATACCCTCAAATTAATCAACATTTCCCTTGTACGGTTGAAACCCATGCATTCAAACTTCATATAATCTTCATATCTCAATTAATCAAACATGCATGTCAATTTTGACTTCAATTCTAGTACAAATGACACTTATAATCATGAAACTCATGGAGATTATGCATGCATGAGAGATTTGGTGCCCAATTCTCCTTGGTTAACATGATTCATGCTCGCATATGCAAATTCATAGCCATTCCTTGCATGCATGTACATAAAAGCTTTCAATTCTTCAATTTCATCTCAATTTATGTTCTTGATCACCCAACTAGCTTGAATATACAAATTTACAAACTTATACTCATGAATTCATACTCAAGTGCTTACCTAGAAGCTCTAATCACCCAAATTATGGTCAATTCTTGAATTTATCTCCAAGATCTTCAAGCTTCTTGATTGATTCTTCAACTTGAGCTCCCTCTCTCTCTCTAACCGGCACACACTCTCTCTCTAGAGTGATTTTCAGTCAAAATGAATTCATGAGAAAGAATTGAGTGTAATAAGGCCCTTTATATAAGCTTTCCTAATCAAATTTGATTAGGCCAAATAATGGGGCTTAAATTAAACGTTCTGAATCTAATTATTTTGATTCGAATAAGTTTTCTATTAAATTTCACCGTAGGCTCTAAAAATTGCGCTAATCACAATGGCGTAATCAATTTCGGGTTCTGTAGCCGGTAAGGCCTTCAATTTAAATTCCAAAGCAGATAATCAAACAGATTTTCCTACGGTGAACAGATAGAAATTCAAAACCACATATATTCATATAAATGACACTCAAAATCATATCAAACACATAATCACAATCGTAAATAAGATTAATTAGCTTAATACAGACCATGGTTATCATAGGTACATTCATATAACAGCATCTTGTCTGGCCTCTACCCCTAAGAGTCCTGCCAAGAGCTGTACACAAAAATATACATAGATGATCAATTTGCCGTTAAAAATGTGTACATTACCCTCTTCAAGTTATGATTACGACGTGATGTGCTTGAACTTATTACTTAATCACATTTGTGTCGCAGAACGTACTTGGTGCATTGTGTATATTTGGTCCTCAAAATTGATAGACTTCTAGCAAGGTGAAACCGTTGGAGGATTCTCATAAAAATAAAAGAAATATTGTTTAATTTCTTCCTTATTTGACCATTACAGAATTAATACCGGTTGAACTAATTCTGTTATAGATTAATATTTAGGTTTTATTGTAACTTCTATACCAATTAATATTAATGTATATCCATTTTGATTTTAATTGTTTGTGACATTATTTTATAAGAGGTTGATTCCTTTCAGTCAAAAATCCAATTAGAAGGTGTTATTTTGGGCCATGGGACCTATCATTGATTTTATTTTAATAATCTGAGCAATTTATTTTATTAAATACTTTGTGTATATCATTTTAAAAAATATAGATCGATAATTATAATCTATTCATCTTATTGGGTTTGTTATTAAAAAAATAAATTAAGTTATGACAGAAAGTTTACATGTGCGTACTCTTTTGGACATTTTTCCAATAGTATTGACACACAAAAAAAAAACAAAAAAAAGATATGACAAACTTAGAGAGATTTCCGTTTTAGTTTGTATATTGAATTGCACTTTTTAACAATTTCTTGTGATTGATTACTTCAAGATCCATTAGTTAGACCAAACTAGACATGTTACTTCAAGTTTTCCAACCTGATGAAGACTTCAATTAGTTGTTATTAGGAGCAGGTTCTCTCAAATTTAAAATTTAAATTTAAATTGTGTATTTGGCAGTTTCTCTATTATATCATCCTTGAAAAAAAAATCAAATTGGCCTCATTTGGAAACAGACTATTTTAGTAATTTTGTGACTTTTTAGCTAAAATATGAGGTAAAAAAAAATTAGCATGTTTGTGATAATTTTTTGATTTTTTACGAAAAGATGTGTAAAAAGTAAAGAGAAAAATGAATCTTTGACTTTTTTGTATAGTTTGTTGTTTTTTTAGTTTTTTTAGTGATTTTTTGACTTTTAAGCTAAAAAGTGATATTGCTAAATGAGGCCTGAATCAATAATCATAACATTGATAATTTATCTCTAAAAAAAGTAAATGATCTATTTGTAAAAAATACATGTCGTTCATTTTTTGGGAGACAAATCCAATAAAATAAAAATATAGTATGAGATCTAAATTTTTGTCATCAACAATATACATATACATAAAATTTTTCATACGACAAACGATTCAAATTATCCTAACAAAATCCGCGATGACATAATATAATGGTCAAATTCAAATGTCACACTTAACAAAAGTTCAATTCTTATTATTATTTATTATTACGTCAGAAGCAATGTTTGATTGGTGAATAAAACTGAAAAAAGTCAAACGACAAGTTATCAGATTAGTTGAGAGACTAACCAGCTTTGACTTGTAGCCATTGAGAAGGGGATTGGCGCCAACATAACCAACAAGTCCCATGTATGGAATCAAATAGGAACCTAACATGTAACTCAGGCTGTCTCGATATGGTTCGAATGCTGGTCTCAGTTGATATCCAAATGCTTCATCAAACAGTTTTGCAAAGTTGTGAGCACTCAGATCCATCAGAGGCCTTGGAAACCCACCAACCGTTGATTTTAGGGCCCTGAAAATTTAATCATAGATATAGCACAACAATTTTATGACCAAAATTCAAGCTCTAATAATCTTTGAAATTTCCCGTCTTTCTACCCCACTGTATTTAAGTAGACGATCATATTTTGAAACAACAATGATTCATCCCCCCTTTTTAGGACCCCCTTTGGACACCCTCTCTCTCTCATTGGTCACATTTTCTTTTTCTTTTTCTTTTTTTTCCTGCTCCTCCAATCACCTCTTGCCACGTGGCAAAGGGGGTAAAGGGGGTGACCCCCAAAGGGGGTCTCAACCTTTATTCATTTTGAAATTTGCGTGTTTTAAAATTTTTTATTGTATTGTGTGGTTGTTAATGTATTGAAAAGGAAAGATGATGAAATTTTAAAACATAAGGTCCAAAACTATTTGGTAAAGTTTACTGTTTATTTATTTATTTTATTTACAGAAAACGTTAACATTTTATGTTTATCTTACTATAACTAAGTATCACTTTTTTTTTTTTTTTTTTGATGGTTTTATATCACTAGATTATATAATAAGATTTTATTTGTTTGCATTGATTGCTTATAAATTACCTCTAAATAAGGAATCAATTATGAGTTTCTATGTAGGACGTGATATAAAATGGTGGCATAAAGCATTTCCCTTTTGGTAAAATGAAAACAAAAAAACATACTTGCTATGTACATGTATTTCAAAAATTTATTAAAAAAATAAAAATAAAAATGAAAGGGGTGACCAAAAAAAATAAAAAATAAAAATATTTCGTCGCCAAAAACAATTAAAATAAAATATTATTTAGTTTTGGTGACGAAATTGATGTTTTAGAGGACGAAAAATTCAACATTTGGAGACGAAACATTTCATCGCCAAAAATAAAAAATAGGCGACGAAACTGTTTTTCGTCACTAGGTACTTTCAGCGACGACGTATAGGCCACGAACGTGGTGACAAAATTTTTTCGTCGCAGATCACTTTAGTGGCGAAAATTTGATGTTTTGAGACAAAATTAGTCTGTCACCAAAGGCCTTTTTTGTTGTAGTGCTGTTTCAACCTCAAATAGGTTTCTATCTTCATATCTATTTGAGTTTGAGGGGAGATATTATACCTATATCATGGTGAGCATGGTGATATACCATATGAACCACCTAAGCCCCAAACCACCTCTAAGCCGTCTCATTGGCACACCATCTAAGTCGCTTCCTTGGTGCACTCCTTAAGCCGCCTCTTTTGACACACTCTCTAAGCCACCCCATTGGCGCATTACCTAAGCCGTCCCATTTTGGTGCACTCTCTAAGCCACATCCTTTTGGTGCACTCTTTAAGCCGTCTCCTTGGTGCACCACCAAAGTCGCCCCATGGCGCACTATCCAAACCGTCCCTTGGCGCACTCAGCTATCTGTTGCTATCATCGTTCAGCACCACGTCATAAGTTATGTGTGTGCAACGCTTGCTGGTTCAACATCCAGTTCTCTACATCAGTCCGGCATGACCCCTTTAAACTATCCCGACATTGATTCCGATTAGCTCCTACATCAGTCCGGCATGGCCCCTTTAAACTGTCCCTGACATTGATTCCGGTTAGCTCCTACATCGGTCCGGCATGACCCCTTTAAACTGTCCTGGCATTAGTTCCAGTCAGTTTCTATATCGGTCCGGCACGACCTTGAACAGTCTTGACATTAGTTTTAACCAGTTCCTACAATGGTCCGACATGACCATAAACTGTCTCTCGGCATTAGTTCGAGCCTCTGATCTATTTCAAGCGCCCTTGCGCTTCTGTTTGGATTTTGCAATCTATTTGTCTTTTATTTTATTTAGTTTTATTTCATGTTTTAGTTTCTCTCTTCAAATTCAAGATGTTAATGTATATATGGTATATATTCCTACATATATTAGGGATTGATTTCCTAGATATATTAGGTATTGTCATAGTTAGGTGATACTCTTTCTCATAGTTAGATTTTTAGTAGGATTCTCTTTCTCAGCCTATATATACAGGCATTCTATTATTCAATATAATTCATTCAATATAATACATATTATTTTCTCTCTCTCTTTACTATTCTAACAATGATATTGAGTTATCCTAGGCAATTTTTGATGACAATGGAACATTCTAGGGTTTTGGTTCTTTGTTTCTCAAGTGTACCCTTTGATGGCTGTGTTGCTATGAACTTCGTGGAAGGAAACTATATTTGATGCACAAATTGTTGATTGAATTTAAAATTACATGCATGAGTCTTATGTTTTTTATTGGGTTTGTGAAGCCGGATTAATACTATATTTTTATCACGCAGAAATGAATTATGCTAATGATATTCTAATAATTTGCTAATGTCATCTCTAACATATAGATTGTTATTTTCACAACAGTCACATCATAATTTCTTGTATCATTATTGTTATTATTATTCAGTATAGTAGAATTAGTGTGAGCTGTGGCAAATAATTTTGCTGAACCACGTGTCCTGTTTTGGTGTTTGTAATTGATTGATTCTTCTTGCTACCGTGTGGTTGATTCCTCAACACTCCATTCAGGCCCACAATTTGGTTTTTGTTTACTTTCTTTCACAAAGGCTAGAGGAGTTGTAGTATCAAATTTTGCTTGTGTCTGTTTTGATGAGTCTACTATGCATGCTCTGGCCCTTTCTCAAATTTAAAAGGAAATTGGAGTGGAAAAAAAATCTCATTTTCATAAGATGCAAATCTCTCATGTATGATGCAAGTATTTTCATGTATTTGTTGCATTTTTTTTTTTTCTTCTGTGCATGTCAGATTTACACTAAAAATATATTTCACCTATGGTGTAATTATTTGAGGGATTTACATGTAGGTCTTAATAGGTAAATTTATTGTCTAATTATTTTAACACTATACAATTTAAATACAATTTGCCCAAAATTTAATGCCCGGCTCAAAAAGCCTATTGGCCGGGCTTATATATGGACCATTCACAAGGTCTGTCATTCGGACTAAGTCCAACCCGGCCCAAACTTGCACTTGGGCCAGGATTGAGTCGGCCCATAGACTCTAAACCTTTTGACGAGGCTTAGATGCAACTATGGTGCCACCTTCAGGCCCATTATGGTGCCACCACTGGATTGAGTGGGATGAGACTCATTAATCTGATTAACATAATTAAATTAATTTGATACAAGTTGTTCTTAGCTGAAGAATGGTAATAAATATTTAGAAGCTGAAATAAATCATTTAAGTTTTATACAAATACAAAGTATTTATTTAATGTTGTAACAAAAAAAAAAAAAACAAAAGTATTTATTTAATGTAAAACAATATAACAAAAGAATTGCCCATTGTATTTATTTTAATGTGATTGTAACACTTTCTTACTCAACATGTTCATATACTAATATGCATCAAATTAAGCAACTATATGGCAAATTTTTTTTATTCAATATGGCATTTTGAGAAAGTCTCTGGCAATCTTTCCATTAGCTCACTACAAGAAATTGCACTTTTGGCGACTACTTTTGGCGACGACGTCAATTTTTCATCGCTAAAAGTATATTTTTGGCGACACAGTGATCAATTTCGTTGGTAAAAGTATACCTTTACCGACGCAATTTGTTACCGTCGCTAAAAAGGCATAACATTATTTTAGCGCCAAATTTTTTGGTTGGCGCCAAAATTTCAAAACTTTTATCTACGAGGCTTATATTTTAGCAACACAATGAGCGTCGCTATTAGTGTGCTTACTTTTGGCGACGACAAGTTGGCGTGGGCAAAGAGTTAACCATTTAGCGACGATGACACTATTCGTCGGTAAAAGTTTTGCTAGTGGAATGATGTGATTTAGTGATTTGTGTTTTTGATTATAATTTTTGAAAGAGTTTTAAATATTTTAGTTACTGAATTGTAAAATTAAAATGATCATTGAATTAGATCACAAAATGAACCCATTGAGCCCAAACACACTCTTAAGTTGAGATGACTAATTTGAGATAATTTAAACTTTTTCAAAGAATATGGTTAGATTATTAATTTCAATATGTTTGTTTTTATTTTCAGAAACTAGTTTCAAGTTTTTTTTTCCTAAAAAACTAAAACAAATTGGGTGAAAAAAAAAATACTTATTATTTTTGTATATTTTTATCGTTTAGAAATACTTTTTAAAATTTTAAAAATATAATTTTCAACCACAACAATGGCGTCTCTCAGCCCTGGCATCCTCTCCAAACTTCTCCAAAATCTTAGCAACACTGTCGCCGGAGGGTATCGACAAGAAAGTGGGTGTGAAAGGAGAGATTGAGGGTTCAGGAAAAGATGGGCTAGAGAGAGAGAGAGAGTCTGCCTTCTCTCTAGAAATTGCCTAAATTTGTAGGGTTTTCTCATTCAACATTTCTTTGATAATGGCTAATCTCACATCTAATTTATGCAATTTGGCTACGATGGTTGATGGGTTAGTGACTGAAGGTTCTCCTTCGCCTAAGGGGAGTTCGCACATCGTGAAAGATTTACTGTTGGAGAGGGATTTGTTAACATTGACGAACATGAAGCGAAATGGGGGTAAAAATCAGTCTTCTGCCTCCGAGATCGGTTTGGGTATGAGCCCTAGGGCTTTGATTAGGGTTCAGTCTGAGGTACCTACTCCTAGTTCCTTTGTCGAAGCTATGGGTGGTCTCTGTTCCGAGATCCGAGACCTTGCTTAGCAACAAAAGCTTTGTTTTGGGGAAGAAGTGGTGTCGAGCCCTGCCGTTGTTCATTCGCAGGTATGGCTAAGGATTTATGGGTCAATTGCTTGGGCTGTTTGAAATGCCTGATCATTAGATTTTTCTTAACTAATTCATGCATTGAATCAATTTTACAGCACTGCTACAAATGTTGAGATTGAGTTTCCTGTTCCAGCCGATGCTACCAACCCAAATGTTCGGACATCATTGGGTTCTGCTTCATATGCACTAGAAAAGGATGCTTTGATCTGGAAAATTAACTCTTTTCCTGGTGGTAAGGTGAGAGTTTACCTCAATTTTTTCTCAGTGTATTGTTTGCTTGTAATTTCTTGTTCATGGCTATTGGTTATGTGGGGCTACAGTATCTTTTCCACTTGCAATTTTGACATGGGATTTTGACACTCTTTGCAAATTCAATTTAGGAATATATGCTTAGAGCGAAGTATACTCTTCCCAGTATAACATCTGAAGACGCAACTCCTGAGAGAAAAGCTCCTATACGTGTGAAGTTTGAGATACCATATTTTGCTGTTTCAGGAATCCAGGTTTCCTCTCTCAAATACAATTTTTTTTTTATTTTTTGATTTAAATTTTTTATTGAATAGAAAATTCAGATATTGTTGCATTTATATCTGCAATGCTTCATTCTTTCTGTGTCTGCTGTGTTTGCATCTTTTGCTTTCATTTTTTTTAATCTATCTAGACAAAGGTGGAATGGATAAAACCAAACCTTGTGTTCCAATCAAGAATGATAAACCAAAACCAAACCAAACTTTGTGTTCCAATCAGGTGTGAGGATTCATACTTGATGTGGTTGAACACTCAAATCTAATGTAGGATATCACTCCCTGTTACGTGCATGTAGCCATGCACCTACCATTACTGCTCTGCTCTCCTTGATCAAATCAACAAATATAAAAAAAAAAATGAATAATAATAATAAAAAAAGTTTGGTTGTTGGACTGAGAATACTATTTCACTCACTTCCCAGGATTGCAGGATACATAAATCTGCATTTTGTATGACTCTTTTTTGGGTTTCATTATGCCTTGAAATGCTTGTCGTCCCGACAGAGGTCATGAATGACTGTGAACGACTGCTCCCCTGTAACTACCTAGTCCAATATTACTTCCTTTTGACTCTGCATTAAAAGGGCCAACCTGCTTTTTAAATTCACAGATGTGGATACAAAAAAAGGCCAAACTACTCTCTGTTTGTCTCAGCCATTTTGGCACTGTAATTTGTCATTAGCCATTGACAGAAGCTGTGCTTGTTGAAGTGGTATTGGTCTTCTACTGCTGCTGCCGGTGTGCTGCTGCAGAATTTTGCTGGGCTGTTGCTGCTGCTGCTGCAATGTTGCTATGAAGCGGGCTGCTACTAGATGTTGGTCTGCTGCAAATTTGGGTTGTTGTTAGTTTCATGTTTTCATTTTGTTATCTGCTGTTTTTACTATGGGTTCACAATTTGGATGTATTTGAGTATTTTAGTGAGTTTACCCTTTTAGGTTTTATACAACGCTTCCAAAAGCATATTTTTGAGCAGTGTTTTTTTGCCTACACATCAACTTTAGGTGATTTAATATCAATGTTATTAGTTTGTAATATTAGTGCCTAAGGGATGCCTCTTGTAAATATGTTAATCTTATAAAAATATATATATGATTTTCAATTTTTTTTGCCGCTACAAATTTGTCGTTGCCAAAAAGTAAAGCTTTCTCGACAAACACCTTGTCGGTAAATGTGTAGCCAAAAGTTTAACAGGCTATTCTATTCTAAAAGGAAATACAGTGTAGGAGCAGGAATACCACTTCAACAAGCACAGCTTCTGTCAATGGCTAATGACAAATTACAGTGCCAAAATGGCTGAGACAGACAGAGAGTAGTTTGGCCTTTTTTTGTATCCACATTTGTGAATTTGAAAAGCAGGTTGGCCCTTTTAATGCAGAGTCAAAAGGAACTAATATTGGAATAGGTTGTTACAGGGGAGCAGTCATTCACAGTCATTCGTGACCTCTATCAGGAGGACAAGCATTTCAGGGCATAATGAAACCCAAAAAAGAGTCATACAAAATGCAGATTTATGTATCCTGCAATCCTGGGAAGTGAGTGAAATAGTATTCTCGGTCCAACAACCAAACTTTTTTTTTATTATTATTCATTTTTTTTTTATATTTGTTGATTTGATCAAGGAGAGCAGAGCAGTAATGGTAGGTGCATGGCTACATGCACGTAATAGGGAGTGATATCCTGCATCAGATTTGAGTGTTCAACCACATCAAGTATGAATCCTCCCACCTGATTGGAACACAGAGTTTGGTTTGGTTTTGGTTTATCATTCCTGATTGGAACACAAGGTTTGGTTTTATCCATTCCACCTTTGTCTAGATAGATTTAAAAAAATGAAAAAAAAGACGCAAACATAGCAGACACAGAAAGAATGAAGCATTGCAGATATAAATGCAACAATATCTGAATTTTCTATTCAATAAAAAATTTAAATAAAAAAATAATAAAAATTTGTATTTGAGAGGGGAAACCTGGATTCCTGAAACAGCAAAATATGGTATCTCAAACTTCACACGTATAGGAGCTTTTCTCTCAGGAGCTGCGTCTTCAGATGTTATACTGGGAAGAGTATACTTCGCTCTAAGCATATATTCCTAAATTGAATTTGCAAAGAGTGTCAAAATCCCATGTCAAAATTGCAAGTGGAAAAGATACTGTAGCCCCACATAACCAATAGCCATGAACAAGAAATTACAAGCAAACAATACACTGAGAAAAAATTGAGGTAAACTCTCACCTTACCACCAGGAAAAGAGTTAATTTTCCAGATCAAAGCATCCTTTTCTAGTGCATATGAAGCAGAACCCAATGATGTCCGAACATTTGGGTTGGTAGCATCGGCTGGAACAGGCAACTCAATCTCAACATTTGTAGCAGTGCTGTAAAATTGATTCAATGCATGAATTAGTTAAGAAAAATCTAATGATCAGGCATTTCAAACAGCCCAAGCAATTGACCCATAAATCCTTAGCCATACCTGCGAATGAACAACGGCAGGGCTCGACACCACTTCTTCCCCAAAACAAAGCTTTTGTTGCTGAGCAAGGTCTCGGATCTCGGAACAGAGACCACCCATAGCTTCGACAAAGGAACTAGGAGTAGGTACCTCGGACTGAACCCCAATCAAAGCCCTAGGGCTCATACCCAAACCGATCTCGGAGGCAGAAGACTGATTTTTACCCCCATTTCGCTTCATGTCCGTCAATGTTAACAAATCCCTCTCCAACAGTAAATCTTTCACGATGTGCGAACTCCCCTTAGGCGAAGGAGAACCTTCAGTCACTAACCCATCAACCATCGTAGCCAAATTGCGTAAATTAGATGTGAGATCAGCCATTATCAAAGAAATGTTGAATGAGAAAACCCTACAAATTTAGGCAATTTCTAGAGAGAAGGCAGACTCTCTCTCTCTCTCTAGCCCATCTTTTCCTGAACCCTCAATCTCTCATTTCACACCCACTTTCTTGTCGATACCCTCCGGCGACAGTGTTGCTAAGATTTTGGAGAAGTTTGGAGAGGATGCCAGGGCTGAGAGACGCCATTGTTGTGGTTGAAAATTATATTTTTAAAATTTTAAAAAGTATTTCTAAACGATAAAAATATACAAAAATAATAAGTATTTTTTTTTTCACCCAATTTGTTTTAGTTTTTTAGGAAAAAAAAACTTGAAACTAGTTTCTGAAAATAAAAACAAACATATTGAAATTAATAATCTAACCATATTCTTTGAAAAAGTTTAAATTATCTCAAATTAGTCATCTCAACTTAAGAGTGTGTTTGGGCTCAATGGGTTCATTTTGTGATCTAATTCAATGATCATTTTAATTTTACAATTCAGTAACTAAAATATTTAAAACTCTTTCAAAAATTATAATAAAAAAACACAAATCACTAAATCACATCATTCCACTAGCAAAACTTTTACCGACGAATAGTGTCATCGTCGCTAAATGGTTAACTCTTTGCCCACGCCAACTTGTCGTCGCCAAAAGTAAGCACACTAATAGCGACGCTCATTGTGTTGCTAAAATATAAGCCTCGTAGATAAAAGTTTTGAAATTTTGGCGCCAACCAAAAAATTTGGCGCTAAAATAATGTTACGCCTTTTTAGCGACGGTAACAAATTGCGTCGGTAAAGGTATACTTTTACCAACAAAATTGATCACTGTGTCACCAAAAATATACTTTTAGTGATGAAAAATTGACGTCGTCGCCAAAAGTAGTCGCCAAAAGTGCAATTTCTTGTAGTGGAATGCATATACTCATTGTAGTCATGCTGATAACAAACTACATTCCTTTGGTTCAACAACTTCCGTGATCCTAGGTGTGGGGGACTAGCTGAGGTGGCAGCTTGTACATGCACATGCTCACTACTTCCACGTTTCTCTGTGAGGTTCCCTCTGTGAGGTACCTTAGTACCTCAGTTCGGCCTTAGACTAGATTTCTATTGGGATGAGCCGGTCCATTCGGACATCTTTGTGTGGGCTCGGCCCACTTTCTGTTCGGTCCATAGATTCAGTCTCGCAGCTCGGCCCAGCCCAGCACCACGGCTAGACTAGCTTTTCCACTGCGGGTTGGGCCTAAGTGCTGGAGGACTTGGGTTGAATGTTGATCATGATGTTGGGCTCAATTGGCTTGCCCGTATACTCACCTAACCCACTCGGATTTGGGCTTCAGTAGATTAGGTCGGCCCAAGGCTTGGACCCGACCCATTTCACATTCAGCCCCTTCAATGTGGAAATTTGAAGATGGCCATACATACCTGAGATGACCAACTTCTTCAAATCCAAATTCATAGATGATGCTGTGTGTAAGAGTCAAGATTAGCTTTCTGGACACCAATGGAAGGAGGTCTACCCATGACAAGCTGATGGGTAACCTCGTCGAGCTCGAATCCCAATGCTCCCCACAGGAAGAAGTCTGCTTCCAAGTGCTCTAGGTTCTCTGCAAATTGCAGCAAATCCACATCTTCTTCATATATTGGAACTGCATGTGGTGGGTATGTTGGTTGGCAAGTTGGGTAACTGAAACACATGTTCATCAATTTGCTTGACATCAATATCATCATCACCATCAACATAATCAATGAGGATGAGGAGGCTAATTGAACCCCCATTGTTGTGTTTGTGTTTGTGAGAGTAAGAGAGAAAGAAAGGGAGACAATTATGAGATGAAATGCATGAAAGTTTTCTTTAATTTTTTGGTTTGTAGGGTAAGTGAGCATTTATAGTGAGGGTGTGAACTAATGAAGGTTTTGCTTGTGGACTTATGCAAACACTTAAATCACATACATAGGCAATTTAACTACGCCATCTCTTTCACGTAGAAAAAGAAATCATAATAGATTAGTATTCCTACTCCAACCCATCACATTAATGCTGTGTTTGGTTGGAAGATTTGAGAAGTGATTTAAAAAAGAAAAGGGAAAAATTAAATGAAATATGAATAAAATATATATACATTTTCACCTAGTTTCGCAGACATTTTCTCTTTCCCTTTCCAAATTTCTTCTCAAATCTCCTAACTAAATACAGTATAAAACAAAAAGTATCAAAAATAAATGTATAGTTCAAATTTAGATTTATTCTAAATGCATAGCTGATTTTGCAGTTTTTCAAAACTTAATCAAACTTACACATATCAAGAAGTTTATTGGTAAAATGATAAGTAGTCACAAATTTGTGGAAAATTTGTAAAAAAAATTCTAGAGGTTAAGCTTAAAACGAAATAAATCACGAGTTATTAATTTTGTCAATTTAAACTTTAATATTTTAATTTTTTCTCAATTTAAACTATCCGTCTATTTTCATTAATTAAAACTGACAAAAAAAAAAAAAAAAACGGTATTTTAATTATTTCGTTAGGCTTTATGACCAAAATAACTTTTTTCAATAGTTTTATTTAACAAAAATAGGCATATGATTTAAATTCAAACAAATAAAAAGTTTAGGATTTAAAAAGTGTTAATGATTATAATCAATTGGTCTAAATTGAAACAAATTCATAAATTTAAGGTCAAAATTAAGTCAATTAAAATTATAGATATCAAATGACAAAATGACTAAAATACATAAAATATTGATGTAATTTGCCCATAAAATATAGTCTTGTTGATTTATAGTTCACCCAAGTTCAATTCACAAGAATAAAAAATATCAAACAAAATTTAAAGTTTATGATTCTAAATAAAAATTAAATTAATTATAGCAAAATATCAATTAAATAATACTTTTTCTTACATTTAGATGGTTTTAGGCTCTGTTTGGTTAAGGGATTTGGAAAGTTAAAGGAAAAATGTGTGTAAAACTAGGTGAAATGTAAATATATTTTATTGATATGTCACCTACTGATTGTAAAACTAGGGATTGAAGTGAAACAATGTGTGTTAAAGGGTCTGTGGTTTGAATTCTGTTACACTGCTGGTGTTTGTTTTGGCTAAGGTTTGCACTGGTTGTTGGTCTGTATGTCTGCTGTGGTGTTCATGCTTTCTATGATGCTCTCTATGCTCTCTATGAATTGGTTGTTGGTCTGTATGTCTGCTGCTGGTTGCTAGTGTTTGTTGGTTGTGTGATGATGTTGTGTGGTTTTTGTGGTGCTCATGCTATCTGGTTCACTCTCCCCTGGTGTTTGTTGGCTGCTGATATGCTGCTGTGTTTATTCTCCCCTGGTGTTTGTTGGCTGTGTGATGATGTTGTGTGGTTCATTCTCCCCTGGTGCTCTGGTGCTCATGCCGTATGCTGCTATCTGTTTGCTTGTCTTTCTATATGTGTGTTAGTTTGTTAGTTTTGTGGTTGGTTACTCACCAACTCTTGATGGTGTGCTAGCATATGATTGGGCGGCCTTATCGGTGCCAACCTAGTTGAGATTGCTTTGGTTCGCTATGATACTTTTTGCATTCATCCTTCTCCTTTCTTTTATTGATGTAATTGTCTTCTACTCCATCAATAAAGTTCATTTTCTTTGCTTATCAAAAACAAATATGTCACCTACTTTTTTTCTTTTTTCTTTCTAAATCCTCCAACCAAGCACAATTTTATGTTGAGCCAAATTTAAATCTAACATATACATTGTTTTGTTTTTATTTTTTGTTTTTTTTGTTTTTTTTTTTTGTTTTTTTTTTGTTTTTTTTTAAAGGCATATACTTTATGCAAACGAATTATTCTTGGGTTGAATATTAGTCCTTTCTGTTTCACAGTTGCGTGGAGCCAAATAAACATCTCTAATTATTAACTTGACAAAATCCAATTAAAAGACATCTCATTGTCCAACTATTTGGAGACATCAATTCTTCTAATTCACATTGGAATAATATATCACCCCTACTTGATCGGATGATGTCGATTTTAAAGCCAGCCAGCCAAACAGACCCTCATATTTGGCATATAAAACCTATCATTTGCAGAGTCTCAGGATTATAAATAATGAGTGCATTAGAGCATCTCCAACGCTTTATTAAATTTAAATAAAAATTTGATAAAAAATTTGATCTGATACTCCAATGGTGAAGAAGAAATTTTCATCAAATCTTTTTACAAAATTCCTAATTCATCACAAAACTTAGTTGTCCGGTCAGTCGTCTACCAACGGCTACCTGCAAAATTTGATGAAAAGATAAAAAATTCTTTTGCCGGATCTACCATCACCGGAGCATCTCACCATCTCTAAAGCCCTTAGATTTGCCACCGAAAACTTTAGATTTGTCAACAACGAATGCAACGAACGTCGATCTATTTTACCTTTATTTGCTTTAGTAATATATGACTTGTGTTTTATTAGCTGATATACTCTATTTTAAGAGTAAATTATTAATATGTCCTAATAGTTAGAATTAATTTCTATTAAGTCCTATCAATTCGTCGTTGAAAGTCAGTCCTATTAAAATTGTCACAAAAACGTTTTTTGAATGTAGCTAAAAACTAACAATTAATAACTTCTTTTTTTGTGATGATTTTTTCAAACTATTGCTAAAATTGATAATTAGTGACGTTTTTCTATAATAACTTTTTAAAAATATCTCTAAAACTTATAATTATTGATGTTTTTTGTGACGAATATTCAAACTATCACTGAAAACAGACAATTAGCAACTTTTTTTAATAGTGTTTAATAAAAACGCAACTAATTATTACATGACCTATTGGACAATAACGTATTGGACAATAAGTCTACCTATTAGGATCTGCAAATAAGTCCTCCTTGTTTTAAAGTTACAGTAAAATTTTACTTTGATTTGCTATAACAATATGTAATCTATCTTTTGTTTTTAGACTTTGTTTTGAATTAAGCGTAAAATTTTACTCTATTAATATTATCATTTAATTGTTTTAATAAATTAATTATTCAATATTTCTACTTGTGATGGTAATAATTATAGTGACTATAGTGTTTAGTGATGATGATAATATTTCACTATTTAAATAGTAAATTTTCACATTAAAATTTACTGTGAATCAGAGTAAAATTTTACTGTAAACCAGAATAAAATTTTATTGTTGACATTAATTTCAACATTAAAAATTTTGATTATTATTATTTTTAAAAATTTCATGGCCAACATGGATCTTCTTTAATAGATCTTGACAAGAAGATTCAAAAAATATCAATTTTATTAAAAAGAGAACACATAGATCAAAAGATATATTATTTTAAAATTTAAAATATTAAATTAGTCACGAAAAATATTTTGATAACAGTGGTGTATGTTGGACTTCTCAAAAATTTTTTTTTTTGTTTCATCGGACTAGACTGTCCAGTCCAGCCCATTGGGCTCATTTTTTGGCTCCGTTTCGATAATCCGAACTGTTCATATTTTAAATTCCTCAAATACATAATCTCTGCAAAAAAATAAGTCGATCGGATAATGAAAACCACATGTTCGTATTAATTTTGTATACACTGTTTATTTTTTCATACAAAACTGATCTAAACACGTAATTTTCATTATCCGATCGACCATGGCCAAACACCTTCGAACAACGGAGTTTTTGGGGTGGTGCTTGACTATTGGAGTCTGTTGGTCATGGGTCTTTCAGCCACGGAAGAGGTCTTCAAATGGTTGGGCAGTTTGGGAGATGGTTGGGCGGCAAAGGAAGAGCAGAGTGTGCTGCTTGCTGGAGCGTGGGAAACAGCTTGTTGCAGAAGAAAGCGCTGGAACAATTTTTTATTAGCATGGGTGACAACTTTGGGCTGCGGTGGACAGACTGTTTGGGGCTCAATGTATTTTGAATTTTAGTTAAGATTTATTTTTTTATTTATTTTTTCTCTTTTTTAAAAAAAAATCATGATGTCGAGGGATTGTGAAAAATCTAAAATTCCCAAAATATTGATTCGTGATTATATTTCAATTTTAAATAGTGAATACTAATTCCAATCAAACAATTAATAACAAATCAACATAATGATTTAACGTGAAAAAAATCACAATTGGAGCACCTTCAATTGTGACAAAAAAAAATCACGAGCCAAAGTCACAAAATAATCCATTAAGAAGACAAAAATAGGAATTACACAAGAGTACTCTCAATTACCTAGCGAATCTATGTCTAAATTAAACTAAACCCGATATGCTTCTTCTAACACCATCTTCACCACGGAACTGCTTTGCCTAACGTTGAATCCACAACTCCGATGTTGAATCCACGATGATGAGCCACTCCGAAATCCACCAAAACTTCAGACTCAAATTCTCCAGAATCCACCGAAGAACACCTCTCTCTTTTGTGAACGTAATAATAAAAATAACCCCTTGATGAAATCAATATGAAGCTCGTAGATTCATTGATCACTCTTAAATCATTAAGGAAACACTTATAAAACACCCTCCAATATACCACACTTTAGTTTTTCTTTCTCTCTAAAAGTCTGGGCGGGTTAAACCCTAAAAACAGCGAACAACGCACTTCATAAAAAACAGGATTGCGAATACTACTCCAGCGCACACTTCACCTCTTGAGTGATGTGAGTAAAGGTGATGCAAAACATATAGGCCAATCGCTCGAGCGCACATTTTACCGCTTGAGCAGTGAAACATATTTCCTAGAAGTTTAGTTTGCTGGCAGAGATACTAGATGCTCATATTCACCGCTTGAGCACACAAATGACAACTCAATCCTCCTGTTATTTAGTAGTCTCGGGACATGGTCAAGTAGTGTCCAGAAGGGTTGTGATTGGTGGATCCCCATACATAGTCAGCGAAGTGGCAAACATGAAAGGTTCAATATCACAAACTCCTCTACATATGCACAATTCTGGTTAGATTCGTATCTAAACACTTGCATCTTCACTGAAACAAAAAAGCGAATAGAATTACAACTAAAAGAGTTTTGTCAAACAGGATTACCAATTACAAAAACCTAACAGGTTGGTTGTAAGAATGTGAATAGCAATAGTGAATGAGGTTTCACTATCTGAATCTCTCTCAGTGCATCTTTTTTCTTTGTACCTTTAATTTCATATTTTTAATGAAATGTTTACTTTGTCGATCAAAAAAAGAAAAAAGTGAACCACTTACTTAGTGGTGTTTTGAAACCTACCTTCTCGTTTTGTGAAGTGGATTTTTTTTCTCTATTAAAAACAATTATATAGTGAGATGAACAAGATTTGAACCTACTACGGCCATGAGTTTGGTAAACAATACTCTTACCACTTGAGCGACACACACTATACATATTTTTCACTCAAAATTAAAATTTATATTTTACAAATTTAAAACACACCCATCAGGTGAGCGTACACTCTCTAGTACTATTAATTAGGGACGAAGGGAGCACGGGCCCAAGAAGGGCACATGCCCTTTCTCAACTTTGTATAATTTATGTTTTCGTATAGGTTTATAAATAGTTCTTCAATTTGCTCATTCTAAATTTACATATATACTATTAATTTTTTCTTTATTTTAAATGTTTTCTATGCATTATTCAAATTTTTATTTTATTATGAAATCACCTTTATGATGTTATAAAGTCTACTTTAAATGTTATTTTCTGTTCTTTTTTATAATGCTTGCTAATTTATTCTTATTGGTATTTTGTTTCTTTTTGTGATGAATATGTTTACTAATATGTAGAATGATTACTTGTTGTTCAATAAAATATCTCAATAAAATACTTGTTTTTCTTTGGAGACAATTATTACAGCCGAAGTCAATGTTGTGGTTAGAAATGAGTGTTAAATTTGTTAGATCGAAGCACGGCAAGATTGGAACACTGTTGTAGATATAACATTTTACTTTACTATTGCCTCTTTGAGCCAAAATCCTAGTTCAGCCACTATTATTAATATGTAAAGGCTTTTCATTAGGACTGAGCAAAGAAATTAAAAAATTCACAAACCAAATCGGACCGGTCCAAACCAATTCGGTAGGTTTGGTTTGGTTTTTTTAATTCATGCTTCAATTTTGGTTTGAAAATTTTGGGAACCAATGTCAGCGGATCAGTTTCGGATTTAAACTGAATCGGACTATATAAATTAAATCATATACCTACCATGAACCTAATGCATACAATCCTAACTTGTTACATATAAAACCAAACCCTAATTCATACTCTCTTTGTGCCGCTAGAAGAGAATAATAAGAGGCAGTCTCTCTCTCTCTTTTTCTCTATTTCTCTCTTTCGGTGAACAATATGTAGCTTAATGTTATATTTTTACTTAACTAGTGAACATTATGAGAGTAGTTTGTTTGATAGGTATGTTATTATTTAAAAAACTGAACTGTATTTAAATAGTTTGGTTCGAATTGGTTACATGATTTTAATAGTTTGGTCTGGTTTCAATTTTTATGGAATCGTAAGTAATGGATTGGTCCTAGTTTTATCCCAAACAGATCCAAATTGAACATGCCCACCCCTTACTTCTCATGGTGTTGACACCAATATGTCTCATATTTTGAGTTTTTCTAAAATACCCTTGTAGAGTGAAAAAATATGAGCCCAGACGCAAATCCATTAACAGCAGCCCAAAAAGAGGGGTAAGCCCAAAGTAATTTCTCAAGCCCATGAAGGACAGTTGGCAACATGTTAGTCCAAACTCGAGCGCGTGAAAGGTAATTAAACATAAAGATATCCTTTTAAAAGGAGGATCTGCAAGGAAAAGAGGATCGTCAGATTGAGTTTCAATCCGACGAATGAGAATACATGTCAGGAAATTCAGAGATGTAGGCTGGGCTTGTCGGAAAGCAACACCGTCTAATCAAAATCATCTCACGACTGTGATGCCCAGCAAGTTGGCGATTAGTATCTGACGTGATCTTAGCTATCCATAAGGTAATGATTTAATAGTCAAGGAAGTAAGTAACTTGACAATTGGACTGGTTATTGTCAGGCAAAGGCAGAGCCCTCCTATCAAAAGATAAATAGACGAACAAGATTTAAGCCAAATAATTATAAAAGGGTTAACAGGTAAAGCACTAAGGGAAAGCAAAATGTAACTCAACAACCCTCTTTTAAATACAAATTACATATTTCATTATGGTGAATCAGTATATTGACTTGATTGTCGGTGAAAGCATTGCAGTATCCAGAAAAATATTCAAATCATCGATAGATGCGAACATGTTATCTCACATTATATCTCATATTAATAATTTCGGCGACAGCATTGCAGTATCCAGAAAAATGCACAAAAGTTATTAAAATCCAAAACTTTTCTGAATAGTTTTAGCACATTGATAAAGGTCAAAATTAATGTAATCCCAAAGTTCCAAAGCCCAATCTCTTGCATATGTGTCGAAATTTGTGTTGCATGGTTTACTTGTTGAATGACTTAGCATTAAACTTTGTTGAGTGCCCTTCAGGCAGAACTTTTTGTGTTTGTTTTTGCATTGTATTTGCTTCTTGCATTTGTCAAGAAAAATGACAATTATTTTTAAATGAAATACGGTTTTGTATTTGTGATTCAAACAATAAAAATTCCACAAAAAGCAACTATCAGTGCAGTTATTACCTGTTTTTTTTTTTTTTTTTTTTTTTCCCTTGACTAAACCCCTACAATTTGGTCAAGGATAAGCTATCCACACCGGGATTAGGAAATACACAATAAATTACTTTCTCACAGCCTCGCCCCAAGAATCAAACCTTAAGCAATTGTGTGGGGAGTGCACCAATCAACCACCTAAGAAAACCTCAGGGTTTCTTTTTTCTTTTTTCTTTTTCTTTTACTCTTTTTTTTCCTTGTTTAGAACTCAATTTGTGGCAATATGATTGCGTGTTTCTGTACTTGTGTATGCAAATAGAACTGGGCAATTTGCTTCCATTGAGAATTTTAAATACGTTGTGAATGAATTAGATGTTATTGGTTTTTAATTCCAATTGATTAAAATGATACATTGATGGGAAAATATTGTGATTCTTTATGCAAATAGTTTCTGATAATCTAAGGAAAAGTGAATGGTGAGTGAATTTATTTAGAGGGCTCTCTTTTTTTTTCTGAAGTAAAGGAAGCGGGGGATAGTGGATGACTTCTATGATCCTTTCAAAGCACAGTTATCTATAGTCATGGAGAGAGTGGACGAGGTTCAAGCAAGTTTGTCTTCAGAATTTCCCAGCTTGATTAAGTTAATGATCTGGTCACATGTTACTAAGGGTTTTGGCTGGTTAGCACCAAAGTGTTGTCCAATAATTCATTTAAATATGGATTGCTGAATTTGTTTATGCTAACCTATCTGATGGCAGGACCTTCCTTTGCAATTTTGAAAATTGCACTTGCCAAGGAATGATGAAACAGATGTTTTGGAGGATGAAAGTGGGGAAGAATACCAAATAAACTACCTTGCCATTAAATTTGGACTTAGTGGTGGATGGCGAGGGTTTTCCATCACAAAGAAATTGCTTGAAGGTGATATTGCAATTTTCCATTTGGTCAGGCCTTGCGAATTTAAGGTAATTATTTGAGCCTATTGTTATGTTTAAACCTTGCTTGTTAGTTGGTTTTTTTTTTTTTTGATAAGTACCTCACTTGTTAGGTGTTTTCTCAAATACATTTTAGTACTCTATTTAAAAACCACACACTGTAGTCCACAAATCACACATGAAAACATAGTTAAGCAGTTTTGGGATGTCATTGACAAATCAAAAAATTGTCACATGAGGTAAACTAGTGGTTGGTATATAAATAAATTTTGAGAAAGATGGCTTCTGGGACTATTTCAGATGAGCCTTCTTCATTTGTTTTTTGAACACTGGAAAGTGACATTGAGAAACCCATGTGATTCAAGCATGAATATACGACTTGGTGAGTAGAGCTTCACCATTTTACTCCAAAATTATTTTTGAATGATTCCTCTAAGCTACATTCTTGAATTTCCTCATTGGTAAACTTCAATGTTGAGTTTATGCAGAGAAGGCAAAGGAAAATCATTCAAGGCTTGTTCCGCCCAACATTCTTGAAGAGAATTCCAGGCTTGTAACAGATCAGTTTGAGAGTGATAGGGAAATTCTTTACTCATCAGACATGGATGGTTCCGGATTATCAAGATCTATTGCTGATTTTAATAACTTCAACATTATTGTGAATGGCTTGCCCATTGACTGTAAGCTCTCCCAACACACACAAACCAAGTACTACGATATGTGCTGCACTCAGAAATCATATATGTACATCATATATGTACGGACACCTTCTCAAGAGCATTAATACTAGTATCAAAAGATAAAATGTCTCATTTAGAGTCATTGCTTTAAGCCCCAACTTATCTCAGTCCTACCTTAGATACAATTGCACCATAAGATAGAAGATTTGAATACAATTCTAGACACAAATTTAGGTACAATAAATGCACCTTTTAAATCATAATTCATAGTTTTAAAGTATACATATGCTATCAAAATGTGTGAACATATTTAAATTCTAGATCTCGTACCGTAAAGGTGGACTCCAATCCGAAATGTACAGACACTTCTAAGAAGAAGACATGTCCGTGTCAGACACTGATTCTCGTTAGACACTTCTTGACATGTGTTCGACACTCATCAAAATGTGTATTATTTTTTAAATTTTTTTAAGACTTGGACACTCTTCTGATACTTCGAGAACACATGTCTCTATCTGTTAAACACACATGTATGTGTCGGACACGGACACTCGTTGGACACCTCACTAACATGTATCGAACATTCGTTAAAGCGTGTGTGTGTGTGTGTGTGTGTGTGCGTGTGTGTTTTTTTTTTTTTTGTAAGACATGAACACTCTTCTAATGCTTGGAGAACACGCGTAAAATTAATTATAAGTTTGAACAAAACAACTTAGATACATCAATAAAAGAAAAAATTATTGGAATTAATGTCATATTGTGCGTTTTATTATTTTTGAATGATATATTCTTATATACAGATATGATGATATAAAAAATATGTAAAATTATATATTTTATGCATGTTTCCCACATGACGTGTACGTGTCGTATCAGTGTTTGTGAGCATGCTTCCAATTGAATCTTCCAACAAAAAAGTAGAAAAAAAAATTAAAAATTAAAAGCAAAAACAAAACGGTCGTAATTTACAACTATTTCTTATTTGCCCTGGATTCACCTTTGTCAAGCAAGGTTGGCTGCTACTTCACATCTTTGTCTTTTTGCTTCTCTTCACACATATATTGTGTATATATGCACAAACGTATATACATATATGCTAGTGAGGAGAAAGAGAGAGAGCGAGTGAGCCCCAGGTGAAGATGGAACTCAACCAGCAACAACAGGAGGAGGAGGATACCCAAGTTTTCGAAGTTGAAGAACAAGAAGACTTAGAAGATTTCATGGCTTTTTCTATACCAAACTCATTTGATTCATCAATCACATTCTCTTTCTTTGTATATGTATGTATTTGTATGTAGGTGTGTTTTTGTCTTTGATTTGATCATCGAGAATGTGTTTTGTTTACTTGCAGATTAAGCAGAGGTCACCATTAAAGAAGATCAAGAAAAATTTGGTCCCAAAAAAGCCTTTGAGCCTTAGATCTAAGGCCAAGCAAGTGAGAACTTGTTCTCCGTTCATTGAAAATTACGATTTCATTCATTAATCTGAGATTTATTTTAATTGAAACCCTACTCTCAATAAATACCTTTGACGTATGTTTTAATGAATTCTCCCTCTATAAGTAGATTAAAATGTTTGTCATTTTTTTTTTTTTTTTTTGTTGATTTCCTCAATTTCGATGTCATCGTCTAGGGTTTTTGCTTTGTGTTTCTATGGTGGTTGTTATATGTGCATATATATGTAATGTGAAATTTGATAGGAAACCTAAGATTAGAATCTCTAATTCCGAAAAATGCCTTCTCAAATCTAAGGCCAAGCAAGTGAGAACTTGTTCCCCTCTTATTGAAAATTACGATTTCAATCATTAATATGAGATTTGCTTTAATTGAAACCCTCCTCTCAATCAATATCTTTGATGTCTGTTCTAATAGATCTGCTCATTATAAGTAGATTAAAATTTTGTTTGTTATTTTTTCCTTGATTTTTTCTGTTTCAGTGTCGTCATCTAGGGTTTCTTGCTTTGTGTTTCTACGGTTGTTGTTATATGTGCATGTCTATGTAATGCGAAATTTGATGGGAAACCCAAAATTGGAAACCCTAATTGTTTTGCCGTACTCAAATGCTGCTTAACTTACCAATTAAGATTAGTACTTTGCTTTCAAATCACAACATGTTTGCTCTTGATTCTTTATAAGCTAGTTTAGTTATTAGATCAGGTGATTCAGATCTTGTCGAAGGGTAATTCACGAAAGCCATCTTCTCTTATCCATTAATTGAGAGTGCCTAGTGAAAATTGAATAGCTGCATAGTTAACAAACTACTATGGGTTCTAATATAATTAGCTGTGATTCATTGGGTAGTATGATGCTAGATTGGAAATTACTTGAAACATTGATTAACATATTGGTAAGAATAATTTACTTTCAAATCTTATTATGCTTGTTCTTGATTCTTTATAAGCTAATTTAGTTAAGCTAATTTAGTTATTGGATCAGATGATTCAGATCTTGTCGAACGAAAATTCATTAAAGCTATCTTTTCTTATTCATTTATTAAGGGTGTGTAGACCACCCGGAACTTCGCTTCCCGGGCGAGGGCGCGAATCGTGGTTCTAGCTACTACAATTCGGACTCATGTCACGGTTCTGAATCTAATCTCACAAAGTGTAATGCAAGATTGATAAATCACCAAAGAGTCCAAATCTGGCAAATCGTTTTGGAAAACTGATTTTTATAAAGAAGTGCCAAACATGGACTGCTTTGCCAGATACAGAGTTGCCACCTAAATATTTTATTTTGGGGAAATTTAGGAAACCCTGACTTGTGCCTAAGACCACGTGTCCGTCATCACCAAAGTTGCCTCGGCTCGGGAACTTGAGTACGAGAGGGGAAGGTCATGCAATAAGCACCTTTGCTCACCCGATCAAAGATCGGCCTCTACTAACAAGATATGTTGTTTTTGAAAACACATGTGTTCTTATTCCGGTTTATTAGCTAGCTTACTATGTGATGCACACAGCATACAAGTATAGACTTAATCACACGGATTGGAACAAAACAATTCATGTTTGTTTTTTAAAGTGGTTTGAAGGTGTTACTCGCAAGTAGGCTAAGACGCGGTTTTGCCACCTTCAAGTGGGCTTAAAAAAACATGATTTTGCCACTTCAAGTGAGCTTAAAAACTCACAATCATCGAGTTGTTCCAATTCAGGCAATCAAACCTCCATCCACAGGCATTCAAGCAGTTATAGCAGTTAAGCACATAACCTCATGGCAAGCATACTAAACATGGCAACACTTACACGTATGCAAGGATGCTAAAGTATAAACACTTACCTAGTACTCCAAGCCAAAAAAGAAGCTAGTTAGTAATCAATGCATGATCCTAGCTATGTTAAGAATGCCTAATGCAACACATGCAAAGATGCGACTAAGATAGGCTCGGCTATTCTAAAATGTCATGTGAATGCGACTAGATAACATGTATTCAAATTGGTATTGAAATACAATGCAGTTAGTATGATGCGCCGAGCCCAGTGCATGCAAGACAGATGAATGATGCAAACATGTGAACATGAGGATGCTAATTAAAACATGCCCTAAAACTAACCATCGAAAACTGGTAAATAAAAGGGAGAAAGAAATGGGGGTTGGAAGACATGCATCACACACACGCACGCTTATTACAGCAGTTGTGCCGTCTCGATGGAGGGTCCGGAAGAATAAGCTAAGCTAACTACACTAAGCCAAGCTATCTAACTAATCTAATTAATCTACTTAAACCAGTTATTACACAACAAAATGAATAGCTAGCTACAACTAATTATTACACAACTTTAATTAATCAAATTAACTAAGTTAGCAACTAACTAAACATGCAAACTATATGAAGTAGGTTGCCTTAGCTCTGCCTTGAATGATAAAGGATGCATGCTCGGTCGCCTCGTTCGGAAATTCATTGCGATGCCCCAATTTGCCTCTGTTTGCATTTGTTCTCAGAACTCTGCACAAAACTTCAGATAGCTTCTATTCCATCTTGGGGACTCCCAAAAGGGTGGCCGACCAGTTCATGGTGGTGTAGACCACCTGCCGACCAACCAACTTTGCTGGAGACCATAAAAAGTGGTCGGCCAGCCAGTTTTACTGGTCTGCCGACCAGTTTTTTGCTGTCAAACTCCAATTTGTTACAACAGAGAACAAGAAGGGGCATGGCAATGTATTTGAAAGATATATATGCACAACCACTCTCCCTATCATTTCATGATCTCAAGGGAGTGCGGTTCTTGACTCTCGGGCCACCAACTGAGCATCGTAATGCACGATGGCTGAGAAGCCGAGATTGCACAATCAATGTGAATGAATGCACAAATAACACATAAAAGCCTTGACCTCTATCATGCATAATCAAGAGGATCGGCGATCGAGAATTAAGGCACGTTTCATCACTTCAAGTATGAAACATCTCTCATTTCTCGTGTTTGGATCAAGGCCCGATCCAAACACAATGCAATGCATGCAATATGCTCAACCTATCAATGCTAATGGCATGCAAACAATGCTAATGCAACATGAGTATACAAACACAATGCAATGCAACATGCAACCACAATGCAAGGTAACAACATGCAATGCTATGTAACAACATGCAAACAACATGCTCTTCTATGAGTGCTAGAATGGCATGCTCAAGATCCTATCATGCAAACAATGCATGCATAGCAAACTTAAAAGCTAAGGCCTCAAGGCAAATGAAGTGCATCATACATGAAGCATGCAAGACAATGCACAAATGGCCAAACCAAACATGGACAGACCTGAGGTACTTCATAACAATGGCCAAAACTCAACAAAACCTAGGCCCAAAGAGCATGGAATGCGCATTCAACTCATGGCTCACAAGCAAGGCATAAAGGCACAACTCTTAGACGCAATTAAAGAGTGACATGCATGCGAATATGGCAATGTTACATGCTCTGAAATGAAGTGTTAAATGATGCCAAATCACCCCCAACAACACAAATAAGGCATGCTAGAAGGCCTAGAGCATAATGCTAGTTAAGAGCAATACACAAGGAGCATGCACTACTAAGCTTAAACCACTAAACCAGCTCTGGACAGAGCTTAACCATGCCAAGTTAAAGGTCAAGAACATGCCGAAATGGGGCTCAAGAGTTTAGGCAAACATACATGCACATTGGTTCACAAACAAGGCATAAAGGCACAACTTTCAAACACATTGAAGGAATGGAAAATGTGAGAGTATGGCAATGAAATGTGCTCTGAAATCATGTGAGAACTGAGGCTATATCATGCAAACATCACATTCCAAGCATGCTAGAGACTTTGAAACTCAAAGCTCATGAACAAGGTTGCACCATGGCTATACAAAGCAAGGCATGCATGACCCAAAACACTTAAATCAAAGCTTAAGCATGCTAAAACATGGCCAAAAGCTTGCTAGAGTTAAGCCCAAAACATGCTAGAATGATGGTCAAAAGCAAGATGCATGTTAAGCTAGTGAATGGAAATGCACTATAAGTGCAAGGAGCATGCAAGAGGCTATCAAACCAAACCAAAACAGAGCTAAGGCATGGCCAAAAAACACCAAAAACATGCTGAGATATGGCCAAAATGGGCTAGCAAGACATGCTAAAGCATAAGGCATACAAGGCTAGTTTGTGAGGATTACACTACAAGTGTAAATAGCATGCAAAGGGTGACCAAACCAAGCCAAAACAGAGGTATGCCATACTGAAATAAGGCCAAAAATGGGCTGAGGTGGAGCCAACATATGCTAGATAAACATGCTCAAACATGAGGCCATACAAGGCGAGCAACTAAGACACAAGGAGCGAGGATAACCCTCTCCTATTTGGGACCTCAAAACACCCTTTCCACCACTGAAATTCCTCTGAGTTTCAGTGGTGAGAAGGCCCAAAAAAGGTGGTCCCAATGGCTTTAAAAGATAGCTCAAAACAAGGCAAAATAAGGCACTAAGGGGGGTAGACCACCGCAACACCAAAAAGGCCTTAGGCAAGCATTTCAAACACTGGAAAATAAAGCTTTTTACAGTTGAAAACTAAGCCAAATAAAGCATGCAAAGATGGCTAAGAGAGTAACCAAAACAAAGCTGAAAAAGGGAAAAAAGGGTTACCCTTGAAGCACTGCAACAACAGCACCTTCTTCAGCCCAAAACTAGCTTTTATGACCCAAATACCACCTCCATGGATCTTAGTTCAGAGATGGTGGTGTGTGGCTAGGAGTTGTAGTGCAAAAGTGAAGAAACAACACACTTTAAGGCACAAATAAAGGAATATAGAGAGGGAGATATATGTATAGCTCTAATGGAACTTTTCTAAACCTAGAGAAGAGAGAGAGGGCCTCTCTCTTATAGAACTCTAAGCTTTAAGCTTCTTGGAGAAGCTAGAAGCTTGGTTAAAGATGTAGTATGTGCCCTCCAGCTGGCACAGCTGGTATCCACAGACTCTACAAAATCTGCAGGAAAGCTGCCGACCACTTAAAGTGGTCGGCCAGCTACTTACACTGGTTGGCCGACCAATGGAAGTGGTCTCCAAGGAGACAAAGTGGTCGGCAGGGGAGGAGAGGTGGTCTCCACCAAGAAAACAAGGTGGTGGCATGGTGGGAGACCACTTTTGGTGGTCCAAAGACCACCAAGACCAGTTGGCCGACCAGAAACTAACTGGCGGGGAAGAAAAGTGGTTTTCAGGGAGAGAAACTGGTCTCCCACCCTCATTCCACACTCCAAGCAAGGAAAACAAGGTTTGTGCCAAAAACAAACCAAAAAGGATGAAAGACGAAAGTCCGGGGGTCGAGGCGCGCAGCCGGAAGCCTTGAAAACTAGTCTACGGGCACCAAAAGTGATCTACGAGGGAAAAGTGGTCTACGACCACAAAAAGTGGTCTCCCAGACCTCAGTGTCCCTCTAGGCAAAGGCAACAAGGCATGATTCAAAAACCAAGCCAAGAGGAGAACGTTAAGCGGTCCCGAGACAAAGCGCACGGCCAAAGACTCCGGAAGCTGAAAACTAGTCTCCAAGAAGGAAAAGTGGTCTACGACCACAAAAAGGTGGTCTCCCAGACCTCTCTCGTCTTCCAGGCAAGGTCAACTAGGCATGGTCCACAAACCAAACCAAGACACAAAGAGTTCAGAGGCCCGGAGGTAAGCCACTCAGCCGCAAACTCCGAAAACTTGAAACGAGCACAAACATACACAATCATCGAGCGCTCAAATGATGACGTCTGAGTCTTAAGATCGGTCAAAAATGGGGTGTCTACAAGGTGCCTCATGGAAATTGAATATCTACATAGTTAACAAATTGTTATGGGTGCTATATGATTAGTTGTGATGCGTTGAGTAGTAGAATGCATGATTTGAAATTGAATAGGTAATCAAAACCTTGCTTAATATATTGATTAATATTAATAATTAACTTTCTAATCTTGTTGATCTTGTTCTTGATTCTTTATAAGATAATTTAATAATTGGATCAGATGATTCAGATCTTGTCGAAGGACAATTCACTTAAGCTATGTTCACATTCATTTATTAGGGGTGCCTCGTGGAAATTGATTAGCTACATAGTTAACAGATTATTATGGATGCTCTATAATTGGTTGTGATGTGTTGAGTGGTACAATTTGAGATTGGTAATTACAGGCCTTGTAAGGTTTGGTTTGGTTAAAGAAATGGGTGATCTCTTGTGACATTGATAGAGAGATTAAGAAAAAGGTTTACAGCTTTAGACTAGGAAGGTATTAATTGAAGTCGCAAGTTTTATTCTTAGAATAATTCAAACAAAGGTGGAGAGGTAAAGGGTTGAAGAAATTTGACATAATGACAATTCCTTGAGCACACAGGAATAGAACATGAATGTGTGTTGCACATGTGCAAACAATATGCATGTGTCTACATGTTACACGTGCACACATGAAGTGAGATAGAAGGGGGTTAGAAAGGTGAGTAAATGTTGAAGAACCTCTTTTTTAGATTAGGCGAATTCAACAAGCCTGATTTCTCATACAATGAAGCACAATAGACTATTTCACATACTACAAGGTAAGGATATTAGAGTATTTCAAGCAGGGAATTCGTTTTCTCAAAGAAAGTTAAGTTGAAATGACTGAAGCCTACACTTTTGTGTTAGTTGCTGGCATTTCATGTGTTGGCTGTGGTTACTTGGATAAATAGGTACTTACATATAAAAGTGTGATTGGGCAGCTCAATATTAATCATATTTTCAAGCATTCTCAATAATTCTTACTAGTTTACTGCACGAAGTTCTAATTGTCTTTTCCTGTTATTTCCCTCTCATCCTCTAGGTGCAGATAGTGAGAGTATATGAAATACATGCAGCTCTGCGCTTTTTGGATTTAGTTACACTCACAAACA
The DNA here is from genome assembly GCA_036172215.1 of Camellia granthamiana. NCBI lineage: Eukaryota > Viridiplantae > Streptophyta > Magnoliopsida > Ericales > Theaceae > Camellia > Camellia granthamiana. Next base: position 94,512,135 of record CM069908.1, on the reverse strand, counting down.
GAACATACTCTGGCAAGTCTTTTTCCTTTTCTGTGCTTTTTACATTTGTAAAGATTCGCGCAAGACTTTGTTTATCTATTCTCATTATTTTCCTTACAAAATTTTTTAATGAAATTTTCCTAAAATTTGGAACTCACAAAAATGTTCTGCAAATAAGAATTGTTAGACTCATAAAAAAGCAAAGAAATATGTGGAGCCTCTTCGACTGGATATTTCTCGAAAAGATATTAAAAAAATGGGGTTGTAATAGATCAGTATGAAACTAACAGTGATGGTTTTGGCTCTGAAGTTTTAGAAGGTATAAGACTTTTAAAATCTACTATTTATTTGGGGGGAAAAAAATAAAGCAAAAATTGAGAGTTAACAACCATATTTGTGAATGGTTTTAATTTGTAGGTTCTGAAATCTCTTACCATCAAGCCAACAAATCAAGCTGCAGTTAAAAGCCAATTATGCATGACCATCATCTCAAGTGCACCAAGCGTAGAACCAACCAGCAATCCTTCGAGAAGCTGGGGGCTTGTAACAAATCAGTATAAAACTAACAGTGACGGTTTTGGCTCTGAAGTTTTGAAAGGTATAAGACTTTTAAAATCTACTATTTATTTGAAGAAAAAACCAAAATTGAGAGTTAACAACAATATCTATTAATGGTTTTTGATTTATAGGTTCTGAAATCTACGACCATCAAGCCAACAAATCAAGATGTAGTTAAAATTCAATTCTACACAACCATCGTCTCAAGTGCACCAAGCATAGAACCATAACTAGAAAACCTTCAAGAAGATGGTACAAAATTAGCTTCAATGGAACAACTTTTCAACCTTGTTGGTGGAATCATAAAAGGCATAAAGAGGGTATAGAAAATCTTGAATAAACTACCTGATAGAAATGAAGGAAAAATGCATCCAGTGATGTACTCTTTTTTGTTATGACCTTTTAGATTTGTTTGTTTTAACTTTGTGTTTGTTCAAAGGGATTTATATATATAGTGTTTTTGCAGAACTACACTTGACTCAAGTTTTATATCTGTGTTTTCTGCAACAGAGTAATTGTTCTTGAACAAATCAACATGATAGTATTTTGCTTAAGGAAAACTACATCAGTGGCGTATTCTTTTTTCTTTTTTTTTCTGTCAAATTCTATATTTTTCTATGAACAGATGACAGAGTAGTGATCGTTAAAGTGAATTGCTGCCTTTTTTTGTTTTTGTTTTTGTTTTCACTTTCCTTCTTATTTCTTGATTTACCAATGTCATGATTTTGGGAGCTTGAGTACTCATTTTTTGTTTTGGAAGTGGAGTTTTTGGTTAAAAAACCAAAAACTAAAGATAGTATTACTATTATTTATTAGAGTTTGAATTTCTTGTTGTGAATTTGTTAAAATGTGTTCAATTTTTTAAATTTTTTTAAGACCTGAACTCTTCAAACACTTGGAGGACATGCTTGTAACTAATTATAAGTTTAAACAAAACAACTTAACGTACAAAAAAATTTAAAATTTAAAAACAAAAAAAAAAAAACGATCAAAATTTATAACTATTTCTCGTATGTCCCGAATTTGCCTGCCAAGCAGTGTTGGCTGCTACACATATATGGTATATATATGCACACACGTATATACATATATTCCAGTGAGGAGAGAGAGAGAGAGAGAGAGAGAGAAGAGGAGACGCTAGTGAGGTAATAAAGAGATAGACACACCAATGAGGAGATAGAGAGATACAGACGCCAGTGAGGAGATAAAAGGTGAGCGAGCCCCAAGTGAAGATGGAACTCAAGCAACAATAGCAGGAGGAGGATACCCAAGTTTTAGAAGTTGAAAAACAATAAGACTTAGAAGATTTCATGGCTCTTTCTATACCAAACCTAATGCAGCTCTGTCCCTTTTGGATTTAGTTGCACTCACTAACAGAACATACTCTGGTAAGTCTTTTTCCTTCTATATGTTTTTCGCTTGTAAATGATCCACGCAAGACTTTATTTATCTATTCTCATTATTTTCCTTACAAACTTTTTTAATGAAATTTTCCTTAAATTTGGAACTCACAAAAATGTTCTGCAGATAAGAATTGTTGGACTCAGAAAAAAAAAAAGCAAAGTGTGTGGAGCCTCTTTTGCTGGATATTTCTTGAAAAGATATTAAAAAATGGGGTTTGTGACAGGTCAATATGAAACTAACAGTGATGGTTTTGGCTCTGAAATTTGGAAAGGTATAAGACTTTTAAAATCTGCTGTTTATTTGAAGGAAAAAAAAAAACAAAAAAAGCCAAAATTGAGAGTAAACAGCAATATCTATAAATGGTTTTTGATTTGTAGGTTCTAAAATCTCCGACCATCAAGCCAACAAATTAATCTGCAGTCAAAATCCAATTATGCACAACCATCATCTCAAGTGCACCAAGCGTAGAACCACAGCTAAAAAACCTTCGAAAAGTTGGGGGCTTGTAATAGATCAGTATGAAACTAACAGTGACGGTTTTGGCTTTGAAGTTTTGGAAGTTTTAAGACTTTTAAATTTTGTTGTTTATTTGAAGAAAAAAACCAAAATTGAGAGTTAACAGCAATATTGGTGAATGGTTTTTTATTTGTAGGTTCAAAAATCTTTGATAATCAAGCCAACAAATCAAGCTGCAATCAAAATCCAATGTTGCATGACCATCATCTCAAAGCGTAGAACCATAACTAGAAAACCTTCAAGAAGTTGGTGTAAAATTAACTTCAATGGAATAACTTTTCAGCCTTGTTGATGGAATCACAAAAAGGGTCAAAGAGGGTATAGAAAATTTTGAACAAACTAACTGATAGAACGGAAGAAAAAATGCATCCAATGCTATACTCCTTTTTTGTTATGAACTTTTAGATTTGTTTGTTTTAACTTTGTGTTCGTTCAAAGGGATTTATATATAGTGTTTTTGTAGACCTACACTTGACTCAAGTTTTATATCTGTATTTTTTGCAACAGAGTAGTTGTTCGTAAACAAATCAACATGATAGCATTTTGCCTGAAGAAAATTGCATTAGTGGTGCAATCCTTTTTTTTTGGTCAAATTTCAGATTTGTTTGTGAACAGATGACAGAGTAGTGATTGTTGAAATGAACTGCTGCTTCTCCCCCCCCCCCCCCCCCCCCCCCCTCCCCCTCTTGTTTTCCTTCTTATTTCTTGCCAAGATTTACCAATGTCATGATTTTGGGAGCTTGAGTACTCATTTTTTGTTTTGGAAGTGGAGTTTTTGGATGAAAAACCAAAAAACTAAAGATAATATAATAAGTATAATATTACTGTTATTTATTAGAGTCTGAATTTATTGTACATACTCTGTAATGCAAACATTTTTATTTTAAATTAGCAGAACCACAATTTTTTTTCTTTTTCAAAATACACTACATGACCTCCGCTTAGGGGAGGACATCGGTCCGTTGGCTTGCGCAGCCTAGTCCAATTTTTCTACAGCTTGGGAAAGTGTTTTTTAACCCATAGGGCCAGGCTGAGCCTACATTTTCAGGCCAAAATATTAATGGGTTGGGCTTGGAATTTATACTTTCAACCCAGCCCGACCTGGCCCAGCTCTTTATTAAATTAAATAATTAATTATTTATAATACATTAAAATATATATTTTTTGTTGGGATCTAAACTTTATTTTTGTTGATTTTATTAAAACTCACATTTGTGATGATGTGTGATTGAATTTATTTAAGAAATCTTTCAATCTATACACAAAATCTTTCAATTTGTAATGATGTTGTTAGGTTTTGTAATTGGCAATCTCATTTAACAAAGCTCCTTTCAGTTATAATTTATTCGTTTTTTTGTTTCAGTAAAGCTGTGAGTATTTAGATGCGAATCCAACCTGAATTGTGCTTATATAGAGTAGTTTGTGTTGACATTTTGTATCTCAAGCATTCCTTGTTTGCCACTTCATTGACTATGTACGGGGATCGAGCTGCCCGATCAGCCAAAGTTGTTTGACTGCTCGAGCGGTCATTTGTGCACTCGAGTGGGGAAGTGAAGCTTCCAGTATTTCCGCCTGCATTCAGAACTTCTGGAAAACTCTTGTTACCACTCAAGCAATGAAGTATGCGCTTGAGCGGTTGGCCTATATGATTTGCATTGCCTTTGCTCACACTTCTTGAGCGGTCAAGTGGTGGCTCAAGCTATCAGCCCGACTTTGTTTAGTATAAAGTGTGTCGTTTGTTGTTATTAGGGTTGAACCCGTCCAGATTCTCAGAGAGGAGAAAAATACAAAGTGTTTTACATTGGAGGGTATTTTTATATGAGTTTCCTTGATGTATAGAATGTGATTGATTGATCAACGAACAACAGAGTGTCAAACATCAAGGGTTGATTTCGTTTGTTTATTTACATAAAGAGATAGGTGTTCTTTGATGGATTTCGGAGAACCTGGCCCTAAAATTTTGGTGGCTCATGGAGTGGCACATTGTCGTGGATTTGACATCGGTATTGTAGATTCAATGTTGGGCAAATCAATTCCATACTGAAGACAGTATTGGAAGAAGCACATTGAGTTTGGTTCAATTAGGGTATGGATTCATTAGGTGATTAAGAGTACTCATGTGTAATTTCTTTTTATCTTCTTAGTGGATTGTTTTGTGACTTTGTCTCGTGGTTTTTTAATAACAATTGGAGGTGCTCCAATTATAATTTTTTTCCACATTAAATTATTATGCCAATTTGTCTTGATTGTTTGATTGGGATTGTTATTTACTATTTTAAATTGAAACATAATCACGAATCAATATCTCGAGAATATTTAGATTTTTCAAATGTCAATATATTTATTTAAGAATTATATCGTGAATTTAATTGTGCAATGTTTTAAATCATTTTTAACATATAGCTTGATGAGTGGCCTAGGCAAATTTAGAGGCCTGATGTTAGGGTCAGGTTGGGTTTGAATAGACACAAAGTCCCTACCCGTCGTTTGTTCACCCCTACATCCACTACAAAGGATCCTCATTTTTATTTTTAATTTTAGAACCCCTATTCTATTTATTGGACTGGAAATCAAAATATCCAATTGTTGAAGTTTGATCCGTTTTCATCGTTATGCTTCTATTTGGAAACTTAAGTAGTGTTTGGTTTATTGAAATGAATTAGATTAAAAACAATAATGACAAATATATTATAAATAGAATCATTTTTTATTATTTAAAGGGAATGGTCATCCTATAAGAAAAGTTTAAAATCAGTATTCCATTCCATTCTATTTCATTTCAATTAACTAAATAGAGCATAGATTTTTAACCAAAAAGATTTTTAAAAAATTATTATAAATAATTATAAATCATTCTTTTCACTTTTCTATATAAATTTTTATAAAAAAAAATAAATAAAAATAAAAAATAAAAAATTCAATTCTAAAAACATCGCCCCAACTAACAAAATCTATTCCAATCTAAAATAAAAAATAAAAAACCTAACAAAATCTATAAGTTGATTTCAGTTTTAAATTTTCACTCATCACACCAACTTCACAGAGCCCATTATACTTTCCGTGTCACCTTACCGCACCACCATCTCTCTCTCGAAATAATAGAAACATTTTGGGCAAATTACATTTTACCCTCTCAATTATTACTGTTTTTCACTTTACCCTTTCAAATAAAAAATTAATATAATATACGCTTTCATCTTCTGCAAGTTTTCAATTGAACCCTTATGTCTTCATTTTGTTGGCAAAGCAAACGGAAAAGGTGCATAAAATGTACACATGTAATATTTATGACAGATAGTTAAAAGGTATTTTCATCATAAATATGATATATGCATATTACATGCAGATTTTTCGTCTATTTTGTCAATAGAATTGAGATATCAAAGGTTAAATTGAAAATTTTCCAAATTTATACTCTATCAATTTTTAGTTTAAGAGCATAGAGTGAAAAATGATGACAATTGAGGAGGTAAAGTGTAATTTTTCCAAACGGTTTTGGCAATAATAGTTCCCTTCTTTTTCTAGTATTATCTTCCAAGACTGAGAAATGGAGGTCTGAAAATGGAGAAACCCATCTCTTGATGAACACGACCTCATTGTCTCTCAGTTTTTGCTCTCTCTCTCTCTCTCTCTCCATCTCTCTCTCTCTCTCCATGTATTAAAAAAGAAAACACTAAAAATGAATGGATTATTGGTGGGTTGAGGTGGGCAGGCCAAGTACGGCCAAGAAAGGGCGAATCAGGATTAAGAAAAGGCAATGGGGTCCCAAATTTGAGACAAAACAAGTGAGGGTTTGTTTAAACCCCACCCTCTTAATTTTTTGATAACTTTGATTTATGACACTGATTTGAGAATAATGATATGTAACACCCTCTTCATTAATGCTTCAGTACTGTCTATTTATCGAGCATATTTGTGCATTCAACACTTCTTAGATCAACCAAAATCACCTATAGATGCTAGCATTTTCTTTTACGTTGGTGATTTAGGTAAGTGAAAATTTTGTTGGGTTAGTTGGATCTGCAGCATTACAGTATCCACTACAAGAATTTTCACTTTTGGATATCCAAGAAAAAATAATGGAAAATTATTAAAATTTTGAACACTTTTTTTGAATATTTTAAAGAGTGGAAAGGTCAAAATTAGTGTAACCTCAAAAGTTCCAAAGCCTAATCTCTTGCATTTGGGAAAATTTGTGTTGTATGGTTTTAATTGTTAAATGAAAGCATGGAGGATGGATTCCAGTGACTAAGCAAAGAGGAAGACAAGCAAACCAAGGCACGTGGAATGAAGGAAGAAGAACAGAATTATACACACTATTTGTAGATAACCCACCTGAATCAATGGAACCAAGAAGTCTATATGCTATGTTCATATAGTTTGGGGTGGTAAAGGATGTGTTCATACCACAAAAGATGAGGAAACCAACAAACACAAGATTTGGGTTTATATGTTTTGACTATCCTGTTGTAGCCAATGTTGTAGAACAAAAGACAAATGGGCTGCGGGTAGATAATAAAGCTCTGGCAATTAAAAGTGCAAAGTATGGCAAAGGAATAGATGATAAGCTAGAGCACACAAAAGGAGATAGAGTGGCAGTTATGCAACTCAAAAGATGAGCATCAATTGTGATCTGTTAAGAGTAAGTTGGATTCAGGACTTCATGATTATTGGAATCAAGCATTGTAGGTGAGGGACATACCTCAAATCTATCAATGTATCCAAGTAGATTTGTAGCTCTTAAGATATTTTGAAGCTGACTTTTTCATATGATGTAATTCGTTAAATCAAGTTTTGTTACAACAAAGGCATTGAGATTTGAGATTAGGAGTGTGAGACTAGGAGGTAAAGTTGTAGAAGAAATAGAAGAAGCCATTGAAGAACTTCTATGAAGCTTCTTCAATCCTTCAAGAATCGTTGCTCGCAAGAGCTGAGAAAGCTCTGATACCATAAAGGAAATCTGAATATATTTTTCATACCTTGATTAGAGGTTCAGTACATTTTATATTGAAGCTAATCATAACAAACTATTCATAACAACCTAACCTAACTATAATAAACTAATCTAACCATGGTTTAGTTCTAACAACCTAACTACTTGAAACAGTTATGCTAGTATTGTAGCCTTGGCTGATTTGCTGCAGCTGCAACTGGGACTACATCTCTGTGTGCTCTAACTTATCATTTCCATGCTCAAACAAAACACATTGAAATTGACTACCATTTTGTTTAAGAGAAAGTAGCTGCTAAGCAACTTCATATCCAGCACATTTCCTCTACTGATCAAGTTGTTGATATACTGATTAAACCTCTATCAGTCTCTCACTTTCAGTATCTTCAACATAAACTTCTAGTCCTTTCTAGTTCCCATAGTTTGAGGGGGAATGATAAGCCAGAGCACTCAGAACTGTAGTCCCAGTCACAAGTACAGCAAATCAACCAAGGCTACAATACTATCATAACTGTTTCAAGTAGTTAGGCTGCAAGGATCAAGAAGCTAAAGTAATCATGAACTTAGTACCAATGGAAGAGAAAGACAAAGAGATGATAGATAGGGGAAATGCTGAAGCTAAGTAATGAGTATCAATGGATGGATTTAGAGACATATCTTTTGATTATGAAGACACTAAGTTAGAATATTAGAGGGGTAGAAAGGTCTGAAAAGAGGAGAAAGATCAAGAAACTTTTGTTTGACAAAAAGATTGGCATGGCATTGATTCAAGAAACAAAGAAATCAAGCATAACCAACTTGGTGGTGAGAAGTTTATTGCCAAAAGATAAGATGAAGTTCATGAATATGGATGCAGAAGGAGTGACAGGTGGTTTGTTATGCATCTGGGATCTTGAAGTTTTTCATCTCTCAGATTATTGCAGCAATAGAAACTTCATATTACTCTCAGGTACAATTCATAACTCCTCTGACTGTGTGATTCTCAATATATATGCTCCTAATGATGTTATAAGAAGAGGTAAGTTATGGGAGTCCTTATTAAACCTGAAACATATCTACCCTAAGCCATGGTACCTTGGTGGAGATTTTAAAGAGATCAAAAACCTAGGGAAAATAGTAAGAAACTCAATAAAGGATAGGGGCATAAAAGAGTTCAATGAATTCATAGATAGAATTGAGGTAGCTGACATGAAAATGCTAGGCAGAAAATTCACTTGGTGCAATGCTAATGATGGGAATAAATGGAGTAGAATAGAAAGGTTCATTCTTAGCCTTGAGTGATTGAGAGGTATAAATTCAAACTGTGGGGTCTTCTCAGGATTATCTCTTATCATTGCCCAATTGTGTTTATGGAGGATGAGAGGGATTGGGGGCCTAAACCTTTCAAGTTCCTAAATGCTTGGATTCTGCACTCTAATTTTGCCTATTTTATGGAGAAAACATGGAAGATGACACAAATTGTTGGGTCTGCTGGGTTCATCTTGCAAAGGAAATTGCATGCTTTAAAGATGGCATTAAAATAATGAAATAGAGAGATATATGGTAATGTTGCAAGAATATGAAGATGCACTTAATGCCCTTGATTTGAGAGTTGAAACCAGACCTTTAAAGGAGGAAGAATTGAAGATTAAGAGAGAGACAATGAATGAAATGTGGAAGTTAAGTAGGATGATGGAATGGACTTGGCTTCAAAAATCAAAGTTGGGTTGGAACATGAAAGGTGACAGAAATACTAGATCTTTTCATGTCATAGCTAGCAGCAAACAAAATAGGAATGCTCTTAACTCTATAACAATAGGGGATGTGGTGTTTAGGGAGCTAGATCAAGTAAAAAATGAGATGTAGATCCACTTTTCAAAGCATTTCTCAGAAGACTAGAAGAGTAGACCTGCGCTACAAGGTGATTTCAAAAGTGTGAGGCATCTTGATTCATTTCAAATGCTTAAAGCAGAGTTCTCTAAAGATGAGATTTGGCCAGCAGTTAAAGAATGTAATGGGAATAAAGCCCTAAGTCCAGATGGCTTCAATCTAATGTTTTTTCAAAAAAAATTGGAAGTTGATCAAAGATGAGGTGATTAATTTTATGAAAGATTTTCATGTCAATGGCAAATTGGCTAAAAGTTTGAACAGCACATTCATCACTCTCATCCCAAAGAAAGAGAAAGTAATCAGTTTAAATTATTTTAGGCCTATAAGCTTGGTTGGGTCAGCGCATAAAAGATTCACTAAGGTCCTTGTAACTAGGCTCAAAAGAGTCATGCCAATAGTAATTGGTGATACACAATTAGTTTTTCTGGGTGGCAATAACATTCTTGATGGGGTAATGATTGCAAATGAAGTTATAAATGAGTGGAAAAAATCCAAGACAAAAGCATTGTTATTCAAAATAGAATTTGAAAAGGCATATGATTCCATCAATTTGGGTTTTCTATTCTCAATGCTAACAAACTTTGGGTTTGGCCCAAAATGGATCTCTTGGATGAAAGAATGTGTCTCTACAACAAGAGTTTCATTACTTGTAAATGGCTCACCAACCAAAGAGTTTAGCCCTCAGAGAGGTCCCAGGCAGGGTGATCCCCTATCACCATTTTTATTCAACTTGGTTGCAAAAGGGTTGAATATTCTACTTATGAGAGCTAGGGAGATGGGATTGTTAAAAGGGGTTCATATTGGAAATAAGGATGTGGTGCTTTCTCATCTACAATTTGCAGATGATTCCTTGTTGTTCTGTGAAACTGAGTGTCAGAAGTTCTTAGCTTGAAGAGGATCCTAAAATGTTTTGAAGTGACCTCAGGGCTCAAGATCAATTATCATAAGAGTGTGGTTTGTGGGTTTGAAATTTTTGAACTTGTGCTTAAAGCGTTTGCCTCCATGCTAAATTGCATATCTCAAAAACTACCAACGAAATATTAATTGCCATTGGGTGTTAGTCCAAGTAGAAAGATGACCTGGAAACCTATTATTGAGAAGATCAAACTTAGGCTTGCTAGTTAGAAAATGAGATTTCTTTCATTTGCAGGAAGATTGACCTTGGTAAAAGTAGTACTATTTACTTTACCAGTGTATTATCTGTCTTTACTCAAAATGCCACAAGGAATAGCAAAAGAAATTAATAAAATTCAACCTTCATTCTTATGGGGTGGTTCAAAGTTGGAGAGGAAATTTCTTCTAGTGAATTGGAAAGAGGTATCTAAGAGCATTAAGAAAGGAGGGCTAGGTATTAGAAGAATCAAAGATGTGAATGTGTGCTTGTTACTCAAATGGTGGTCAAGGTTTGCTTCTGATGATGAATCACTATGGAAGAGGGTAATTTCCAGCAAATACAAATTTTAGGGAGGGTAATGGCTACCAAATCTCAACCTAGGCAATATTTTCTCTAAGATCTAGAGTGACATTATAGCAGCAGTTGAACAGAAAGGATCTCTAATGGAATTCTATGTAAGTAACCTCCAGATTAGAGTATGAAATGGGTGTAGAGTAAGGTTTTGATATGATAATTGGCGTGGTGATGTTTGTTTTAAAGAGGAGTTCCCAAGGCTTTTTAGGTTGTCTAATGATAAGAAGGGATCACTTAAGGATTATGTGGATATCAGAGGGTCCTCAGAGAACTGGGTAATCAGCTTTAGAAGGCCCCTATTTGAATGGGAGAATGAGGAATTTCAAAAAATCAATGATCTCTTAGGATCAACACCTGTATTAAACTTGACAGCCAAGGACAGGGCAGTGTGATTAGCAACCAAAATAGAGAAGTCTCTTGTATTAGTCATCTATAATCATACTAACCTAGAGCTTGGTGGATATGTTAGTTCCAGTAATTTGGTATGGGTCAAGTACCTTCCCCCCAAAGTGCAATTCTTTGGGTGGCTTGCATAAAAGCATAAGGTTAAAACATCTGTCTTCTTGTAAAGGCTTGGGATTTTGGATAAGAATGCATGTACTTCGTGCATCTTCTGCAAATCTGAGTAGGAAAAAATTGAACATGTGCGATTACTCTGCCTTATGGTCTGGAGAATTTGGACTGGTCTGCTGCAGTGGTGGAGGCTAATTAGGTAGTGCCTAGATTTGTCTAAGGTCTTTTGCAGTGGTAGGCAGGAAATTGCTACAGAAAAGACGAGAAGAGGATATGGAATGCTATACCTCTGGTGGCTCTTTGGTCCATATGGAAGCATAGTGTAGACACCCCATTTTTGACCGTCCTCAAGACTTGGACGTCATCATTTGAACACTCGGTGATCATCCATGTTCGTGTTCGTTTTGAGTTCTTGGAGGTCTCGGCCGCGCGCCTCGCCTCAAGATCTCTCAACTTGACTGTTTTGTGCTTGGTTGTGGACCAAGCACTTGTATTTCTGTTTCTAAAAGAAGAGGATGACTTGTTGGTCATCCCCTCAACCCACCAGCCAAGGCATGATGCCACCGGCCCCCTTTTTCTTGCCAATGGCCAAGGGTGTTGGCCGGTCGGCACTTTTGTTAGTCGGTCGGCCGGCCATTTTTGTTGGTCAATCGGCCATATTTTCTGGCCGACCCATTTCCATCTGCTTTTGGCAGATATTTTATGCCAGCTGTCACAGTTGGCATCCACATTACACCCCCTCCATACACGTGTATGGAGGGATTTGCCTCTTGCTTAGCTTGCTTAGAAAGCTTTGCATTTGAACCTCTATATAGAGGGAGCTCCTCCTCCCTCCTCCAGGGTTCTAAAAAAAATTAGGGTTAGAGAGTGAGATATAGTTTTGTATCTATACTCCCTTGTTTGATCCTATTTTGTGCCTCAAAAGTGAGCTTTGTCTTACTTTTGCACTTAAACATCTAGTATTACACCACCCTTGGGTTGCTGAGGCACTAGAGGGTTGTTGTTAGGGTTCTTGAGTTGATTTTGATCAGAGAAACCTGCTGGAGTGGTGTTCTTGAAGAGGTTCTTCAAGGGTGAGAAACTATCCTCTTTATTCCCTATTCTTGCTTAGGCTTTTAGCCCTTCTTGCCTTGTTAGGCCTTGCTTTAGGCCATCCATTTTGGCCATTGTTCTTAGCTTTGCATGACCTTTTTACCATTGAAATCCAAAAGATTTTCAGTGGTAGAGGGGTGATTTTGGTGTCCCAAATAGGAGAGGGTCACCCCCTCTCCTTGTTGTCTTAATTGCTTGCCTAAATGGCTTATGTAAGTGACTTGTATGCCTAGCTTTTTTTAGCTTCATTTCAGTATATATTAGGCTTTGTTTTACCATGATATAGCACTGTTTTGACTTGGTTTAGACATACCATGCATGCTTTGTATACTTGTCTTATAATCCCATAATTTGCCTTAACATGTACCTAGCATTTAGACTACAATGCTTGCATGTTTTGGCCTAACTCCATGAAGCTTTTAGCCATGTTGTGACATGTTTAAGCTCTGATTTTGGTCTTCTTGGTCATGCTTGCATTGTTTTGTATAGCTACCATGTAATCTAGCTTGTTAGCTTCAGGTGCTCAAGTCATTAGCATGCTCTATTTGGATCATTTCAGTGGTTTGGCATCACTTATAATGTTATTTCAGTCCATATAGTATGCTTGAATACTTGCATTTATCGCTCATTTAATGCTTTAAAGGGTTTGTGTTTTATGCCTTATGAATGTGACATCACGTATGCCAACATGCTTGGGTATTTGGGATGACATCTAAGTGGGTTTTTGAGCTCATTTTGACGTGTCATACCTCTAATTTTGGTTGCCTAAATCATGCCATGTTTGATTGTATTAGGTGTAGTGTAATGCCTCTTTTGTGGCCTTGTATGCTTCATGCCTTGCCCCTTTGTTTTAGTTTGTTTTGGCTTTGGTCATTACATGTTTTAGGCTTACTTTGCCATGATTTAGGACTGTTTTGGGTTATGCTTGCCATATGCTCTTTGTTTTGTGTAGCTTTGGTTCAAGTCCCTTGATTAGTCTTAGGCTTTAAGCCTTAGGCATACCGTGCATGTTTGTATGTGATTTTGTCCTTTATCCCTTAGCATTTTGGCCACTGATTTGGACCTATTTGAGAGTTGTCCATTTTAGTTTAAGACCATCCCCGCATGTTGTTGCTTGCTCGCTTTGCATGTTGTCATATGCTTTTTGCATGTTTGGAAAATTGCATATTGTAGCATGCTAGTTCGATTATGCCTTGTTGTATACTCGGCCCATAACATGTTGTTGCATGCTTAAGTGGTAGTGCATTTGGCATGCATTCTTTTGGTTTTACGTTGCTTAACATGTTGTTACGTGTTTGCCTCACATGTTGTTACATAAGTGAATGTTATCACATGCCTTGCATGTTTGCATGTTTGTTAAGCCACATGCTTGTTCGCATGCTTATCTTTGCATATTGTCATATGCTAGTTACCTTACATAGCATTGTTGCTTGCATGCTTGTATTGCACTAGTGTGCTTGCATGTTTAGGTTACATAGCATCGAGCATGCATCCCTTGCCTCTTGATCAATCATGATAGAGGCTTGGGGCCCTTTATGTGTTTATATGCATTTCATTTAATATTGAAGTTGCACACTTGGCCTCTTTGGCCATCATGCATCGAAATGCGTGATTGGTGGCCCAAGGGTCGAGAACCATGCACCTTTGAGTCTTAGACATGATAAGGAGGGTGGTGGTGCAAACATTGCTTTGAAAATGCATTGCCATGCCCTGTCTGTCCTCTGCTGCAGCAAAACAGGGTTTTACAGGAAGATATGGTCGGTCGACCATCTTCAGTGCCGGCCGGCCATAAATTGTTGGTCGAGAGCCTCATTTTTGGTCGATCACCAGTTCCTCTTGGCCGGTGACCATTCCTCTTGGCCGATGACCTCCCACAACCGTCAAGGAGTAGTTCAGAAGCAACTCTGAGACTTGCGCAGTGTTCAGAGGTGCGGAGCAGTGTAAATAGAGGCAGCATGAGTATGGTGATGGATTTCAGGGCGGAGCCGAGCGTGCACGCATTCATCCCTCTTCCCGAGGCCTCTTTACTGCTTTCTTAGCTTAATTAATTAAGTATTGTGTAATATTTAACTAGCTTGTTAGTTAATTAATTTGTATTATTTTTTCGGTCCCTCCCTCGGGAGGGCGTAATTGTGTAATAAGCATGCATGTGTGTGATGCATGTCTTCCAACCCCCACTTCTTTCTCCCTTTTATTTAACCGCTTATGATGGTTAGTTTTAGGGCATATTTGATTTAGCATGCCTTATGCTATGCATGTTTGCATTCATTCATTTGTATTGCATGCACTGGGCTCGGCGCATCATACTAACTATATAGTATCTCAATTCCAACTTGAATACATGTATCGACTTGTCGCATCTCACATGCCATTTTAGACTAGCCGAGCCTATTCTGGTTGCATTTTGCATGCGTTGCATTAGCCATCTTAACATGAACTAGGATCATGCATGATTTCTAACTAGTTTCTTGTTTTGGCTCGGAGTACACTGTGAGTGTTTATGCTTTAGCATCTTGCATGTATGTAAGTGTTAACATGACAGCATGCTTACCATGAGGCTAATTGCTTATGTGATATAACTGCCTGAATGCCTGTGGATGAAGGTGTTAGGGAAAATATGTGATTCCCCACAAGTAAATCAATCAATGTGAATAAAAACTAATGCGAAAAAATTAAATAAAAAACAACACAAGAATTTTTACATGGTTCCCTCAATGTGAGGTACGTCCACGGGATCGAAATCTGATTCCACTATCAACCAAATAAGTTTCCAAACGATTACAAACGAGACACTAATGGTCTCACAAAACCACCCTTAGGTGAATTCCAAATAATCACAAATAAACAAGAGGAAAGACCTCACCAAATAGATGAACAAAAATCTTCAGAACCAGAGTTGTAGAAGATCCAAAATAACGAACCAAATCAACACCGAAAACGAAGCAAATAATCACCCAAATTAATTCCACTGTTCACTCACCCAAATAATTGATTTCACCAAAGTGGAGTATGTATAGCAGCCGTTTTCTTCACCTCGGGATGAGCAAAAACAAACCCTAAAATATTGTGAATCTAGGGTTTATTATCAAACCTTAGTTGTTTCCAAATTGGATTAAGTCTCCACAAATTAGATATAATATATAAAAATATATTATACCTAAACCAAACCAAATTAAAACTCTTTTAATAAATCAATTGGGTCCCACACTCCAATAAAGAGGTATACTCAACAATTCTCCCCCTACCGACTTAGGTGGAGACATCAACCATACCCACCAAAGTTTGACACTTTAAATGTTTGTCCCTTGACAAAGTCTTAGTCAACATATCTGAAATATTATCTTCTGTGTGAACCTTTTCGAGTTATAACAATTTCGAATCTAACACATCACGAATCCAATGGTATCTCACATCAATGTGTTTCGATCTCGAATGAAAAGTAGAATTTTTACTCAAGTGAATAGCACTTTGACTATCACAATAAAGCACATACTTTTCTTGCTTCAAACCCAATTCTTGCAAAAATTTCTTCAACCATAACTCTTCTTTGCAAGCTTCCGTAATGGCAATAAATTCAGCTTCGATAGTTGAGAGAGAAACACATTTTTGTAATTTAGATTGCCATGCCACAGCTCCCCCTGCAAAAGTCATCAAATACCCCGAAGTAGATTTCCTAGAATCAATATCACCGGCCATGTCAGAATCTGTGAACCCATCAAGCATCGGCTTACCGTCCCCAAAACACAAACACACCTTCGAAGTCCCTCAAAGATACCTTAGAATCCATTTAACCGCTGCCCAATGTTCTTTATCCGGATTAGAGAGAAACCGACTCACCACACCAATGGCGTGAGCAATATCCGACCTTGTACAAACCATGGCGTACATCAAAGAACCAACTGCTGAAGCACAAGGAACTTTTAACATCTCTTCTTTGTCTTTCTCACTTGTAGGATATTGATTCGAACTAAGCTTGAAGTGACCCGCGAGTGGACAACCAACCGGCTTTGCTTTATTCATGTTGAACCTCTCAAGAACTTTCTCAATGTAGCTTTCTTGAGACAACCAAATCAGCCCCTCTTTGCGATCACGAACAATTTTCATACCAAGTATTTGCTTTGCCGGTCCCAAATCTTTCATAGCAAAAGACTTGATCAACTCCAATTTCAACCTGTTAATCATGGTAGAATCTTGACCCACAATTAACATGTCATCAACATAAAGCAAAAGAATAATAAATTTGCCATCTGGGAAATTTTTCACAAAGACACAATGGTCCGAAGTACTTTTAGAAAAACCATTATTCATCATGAAAGAGTCAAATTTTTTGTACCATTGCCGCGAGGCTTGCTTGAGACTATACAAACTTTTCTTCAATTTGCAAACAAATTTCTCTTTCCCTTTTTCCACAAAACCTTCCGGTTGCTCCATTTAAATTTCTTCTTCAAGATCACCATGAAGAAATGCGGTCTTCACATCAAGTTGCTCAACTTCAAGGTTCATACTTGCAGCCATGCCAAGTACAACCCGAATAGAAGATATTTTCACAACCGGCGAGAAAATCTCATCAAAGTCAATGCCTTTCTTTTGCCCAAAGCCTTTCACAACAAGACGTGCTTTGTATCTCAGATTCTTACTATCATTCTTCAATTTGAAAATCCACTTATTTTTCAGAATTTTCCTCCCCATTGTTTTGCTTCGGCCTCTCACAACAAATGCTTCCGAATGAGAGGAACC
The DNA here is from genome assembly GCA_036172215.1 of Camellia granthamiana. NCBI lineage: Eukaryota > Viridiplantae > Streptophyta > Magnoliopsida > Ericales > Theaceae > Camellia > Camellia granthamiana. The sequence goes on along the minus strand of CM069908.1, from coordinate 94,495,048 downwards.
CGCTGATTTTCTTCTAGTTTCTTCATTCAACAAGCTACTAGTGACTTGGCCCATTGTGACAACTCCATCAGGTGCCAAATTACTAACCATCACAACCAAAGTCTCCCAACTTTCAGGCAAAGAACTAAGTAACATCAAAGCCTGCAACTCATCATCAAAAACAATTTTCATAGAAGCAAGTAGGTTAACAATACTCTTTATTTCATTCAGATGTTTCGGAATAGGGCTGCCCTCTTATATTTTAAATTAACCAACTTACGAAACATAAAAGCTTTATTTGTGGCTGATTTCCTATCATAAAGGCCTTCTAATTTTTTCCATAAATCATGTGCTGAAGTTTCAGTAGCAACATGATGAAACACACTGTCATCAATCCATTGACGGATAACACCAACGGCTTTTCGATTAAGCCTATTCCATTCATCATCTTTCATACCCTCGAGTTTGCCACTATCACCCTCAATGGGTCCATACAAATCTTTACAAAATAATAGGTCCTCCATTTTAGTTTTCCAAGTTACCCAATTGCTTCCATTGAAGCTAGACATACGACCCACATTCCCCTCCATTGATTTACACAAATAAATAAACCCAAATAAACCGTAAGCTCTGATACCAGTTGTTAGGGAAAATATGTGATTCCCCACAAGTAAATCAATCAATGGGAATAAAAACTAATGCAGAAAAATTAAATAAAAAATAACACAAGAATTTTTACATGGTTCCTTCAATGTGAGGTACGTCCACGGGATCGAAATTCGATTCCACTATCAACCAAATAAGTTTCCAAACGATTACAAACGAGACACTAATGGTCTCACAAAACCACCCTTAGGTGAATTCCAAATAATCACAAATAAACAAGAGGAAAGACCTCACCAAATAGATGAACAAAAATCTTCAGAACCTGAGTTGTAGAAGATCCAAAATAACGAACCAAATTAGCACCGAAAACGAAGCAAAGAATCACCCAAATTAATTCCATTGTTCACACACCCAAATAATTGATTTCACCAAAGTGGAGTATGTGTAGCAGCCATTTTCTTCACATCGGGATGAGCAAAAACAAACTCTAAAATATTGTGAATCTAGGGTTTATTATCAAACCTTAGTTGTTTCCAAATTGGATTAAGTCTCCACAAATTAGATATAATATATAAAAATATATTATACCTAAACCAAACCAAATTAAAACTCTTTTAATAAATCAATTGCGTCACACACTCCAATAAGGAGGTATACCCAACAGAAGGTTGGATTGCTTGAATTGGAATAATTCATCGAAATTCATGTTTTAGCCTACTTGTGAGTAGCAAACTTCAAACCGTTTTCAAACAAACGGATATGCGATGCTTTGTTCCAAATTGGGCGATCTAGTCTTTACTTGTGTATTGTGCGCATCACCTAGTAACTCTAGCTAACTAACCAGAATAAGAACGCATGTGCTTTCAAAAACTCGATATCATGCTTAGTATGGGCCGATCTTCGGATCGGGCGAGCGGGGGTGCTCATAAATGACCTTCCCCAATCGTACCCAAGTTCCCGAGCCGAGGCAACTTTGGTGATGATGGACACGTAGCCTTAGGCAACGAGTCAGGGTTTCCTAAATTCCCCCAAAATAAAATATTTAGGTGGCGACTCTGTATCTGGCAAAGTAGTCCATGTTTGGCACTTCTTTCTTAAAAATCAGTTTTCCAAAACGATTTGCCGGATTTGGACTCTTTGGTGATTTATCGATCTCGCATTGCACTTTGCGGGATTAGATTCAGAACCGTGACATTTGAGTCCGAACTGTGGTAAGTAAGGCCCTCGGGGCGCGTCCACAGTTTCTGGCGACTCTGCTGGGGAGTCAGAGAACTTGACTCGAACTCATGATATCTTGTTTTGACTACACTTATGTGTTTCTTTGCATTACATTTGCATTAGGTGCACCTAAGTCACCATGTTTGCCGTCTGCTATTCCTGAACGATTTGCCGGGGGCCCGCTTTGAGAAGCGTGCCATAAAGCTGACCAGTTACGGGCTCTGCCACGATGGGAACACAAACCCCGGTTGTTACCGGGGCACCTCTTTTGACCATTCGACCTAGTGCATATTCGAAATTCATAGTGACTATTCCAAACTAGGACAGGTTGCTTACCTGATTTTAGGTTGTTTGAAACCGCTCTGTGCGTAGTGAAACCCTAGCGCCTGACAAAATAGGACAGGGAAACCCTACCCCAACATAGGGATGTTTTTACTCTCACTTGTTTGTTATGTACTTTAGAGTTGACCTCTACAGGGAATACACATATCAGTCTGCAAGTCTGGGCATCAGGCCTACAGGCATTAGTGTTTTGAGAATCAGTTATATCTGCAGGTATCAGATTCAGATTTGGGGCAATAATTTGGGGGAACAATGATCAGTGGTCGAATACAGTTATTCAGCTACACTTATGTTTGTTCTAGTAAAATTGGGCTGAGATGTTGCCTACTTTCTCTTTCAAGGTTCAGAGATTTAGTTCGGAGCAGCTAGTGTTCTCCTTTGTTGAGGCAAGACCAATCAAGGCTTACCGATTCATCTGATCCGTCAGTCACCGGTTACATCATCTTCGTTCAGTTCAGCGAACTTATGATGACACAAAATTCAGAGGAAATTGTGGTTACGGCAGCTGCATTAGACCAAGGAATCATCTTGCAGGATGAGACCAATGTTGAAATACCACATCCGCCTAGGTCGCCTATTGCGCACTCGATCTGGACGCCCCAGTTGTTTCAAACTCGTGAGCCCACCACATTTGAGTTGATGGGAATGATTGGCGACCTCCAGAGGCTGTGGCTGATCTCGCCTATGGAATGTCGGCTTCGCCACCAACCACATCGTATACCGGGAACTTCATGCCGCAAGAGCCCCCGTTACTGGGGCGAATTGTAATCGAGCTCAGCCAACCTGAAGCTATCTCAAGCTCCAGCAATGATATGTCGGCGACAACGGGGCTTCGTACTGAAGTAGCAAGCCAAACCGTCCACCAAGCTTAGACTAGTGGAAAGAACAAGATGAAGGTGGATACAGATCCCTATGAACAACTCCAGCAAGCTGTTGAGGCTCTGAAAACCGACGGGTTAAATAAGCAACAAGTACTCGCAGTCATGGCTAAGACTGCGGATGATATTTTCCCCGCTCAGACTGAGAGCAGTTCAAGCGAAAGGGAAAATCGGGATAGGGACTGTCATATCCGAACAGTTCCTTCCTATCCTAACCCGACACCGGGAAAATATCAGAAAGCCAAGGCAGCACCTGCTGATCCTTTTGCTAGTACGTCCAGCAAAGGTCCACAGACTTCTAAGTATCTGCCTCGAGGGCGCAGAGTCTTTCATGCCCTCTACATGCCTTTGTCCAAGGCTCTTCGAATCCTCACAGAAAAGGGTCATCTCAAACCTCTTGAGCCTCGGCCTCTCCCGAGTAACTTCCCTCTCTCACATGATGCTACCCAGTACTGTGCGTACCATTAAGAGGCAGGTCACACCACCGACAATTGCTTTCGTCTTCGCCACGAAGTGCAAGACTTGATCGATGATGAGGTCATCCTCCCACCTAGCTCGGTAAAGTCTGCCACCACTGAGTTCATGGACTTTGAGGATTAATACGAGTATGTGATCAGGGGTTGGTCCACCTGCGGGCGACACTCAGTTTACTCCAGATGTGACGTATGGCACGCACTGTTTTGAGCATTTGTGAATGCTGGTTTTTGTACTTTTTGACTCGGGTATTGAGTCAATTTTGTTATGTCGTTTAGAGTATGTCCCGTTGTATAGAGTCAGTCTTTTCATGCTGAGTCAGTTGGGTCTGTCTTGTTGTATCAAGTCAGTCCTGTTTTGTTAGAGTCGGGTGATCCCGGGGGCGTTACCTCGGATATCACTATTTTGTTTTGTGTTTGTCTTTTCGCTTTCTTTTGAGTCTGTTTCTGCCGGGGGGCCAGTTACACCAGAAGATCTAATTGAAACAGCTGTGGTTTTCATGCTTTTGTGCTTGTTTCTGCTTTGAGCCTGTTGTGCCAACGAACTTGAATGAAATGGCAATGCTTTTCACCTGCTTTTCTATGCCTTTAAGTCATTACATCGACCCAAGTTTTTCAAAACCTTTTTGAACATTGTGATGAAAACGAAGAGGAAGGAATTCCTCGGGTTTTGCAAAACTTGATCAATTGAGAGAAAGATAGACATGCTAAGCCCTTAATGAATGAGATCATGTTTGTTATGTGAGTACTAAGAAGGATCCTGGCTTGATCCAGATTGGTTCCGCACTGTCTTCAGCGTGAGCGACTAGTCGCTTTCTTAAAAGGTTTCAAAAAATGTTTTGAGCGGTCCTACAAAGACCTATGTGGAATCGCTCTTGAGATTGTGCAACTTAGGATCGCTCTCAGCCCCGAGACTTGACCCCTCACTTTCAAACAATTGAACTTGGATTCAGAATGTTCAACCGTCAACTACAATGTAAGGCCTATATGGCCAAATTTGAAGCAGCCCTTGAACTAGGGGCAAAAATGTCAGATGCACTCGAAGAGTCAAAGACGAAGACTAGCAAGAATGCCAAATCCCATAAGGGAAGAAAGAAGAAAGTTTTGCTGAAGAACAACCGAGTTCCTATCCACAACACTAGGGGCAAATTCAGCCCCCATTGGATGGACTCCTGCATCATCAGCGAATAGCAGTCACTCTCCTGGATTCAGATGGCTTCGAGATCCTAAAAACCATTTGACATGGACAAAGCTACACTTTTACCCTTGAGAGGCTCGCTGGGCCAAAAACCCGGAAGGGCGACCCAGGCAAAAGTTAGAGCAAGAAAAGAAAAAAAAAAAAAAAAAAACAAAGCTCGCAAGGTTGAAAATCCGGAAGGGCTGCCTTAGCAAAAGTTAGAGCGTAAAAAGAGAGGTTAAATACCCGAGTGTACCGTACCTCGAACTACGTAAGGCTTGATTCCCATGTTTGGGATACGTAGGCAACTTCATTCTGAAGTCCAGCCATAAACACTTCCAAATCGATTGTGTCCATGTAATGGTTTTGATCATCTTGGTCTTCTTTGTATTCAAGAGTTCGGTTGTGATCATCACTATGAGAACTGATTACAATGTACTGCGGTGCTATTCAAACAAGGGGCAACTTTCCGTTGCCGTGCAGTGTCCTTCAGACAAGGGGCGATTTTCCATTATTTTGGATCTGAGGTCGCGCATTTCAAGAGTAGGTTCCGTGCTCATTGAGCGGGTGGCCGTTTGCAAAAATAGTTTTTGAGAATTTTTACTGAGGTTGACTAATTTTCTCGAAAATTATTCCATTTTTTCCGAAACTGGACCATTTTCTTGGACCGAAAAAAGAAAAATTTTCAGTGATCATAGCCTGACTTGCATGATTTCAAATCAGAAAAGTTGAACAAGTATGTTAATCTAACTCTCATATTGGTCAAAATTGTTTTAGTAGAAAGCCAAAACAAAAAATGGTCAAAATGATGAACTAGGGGCACAATTGAGCCAGGTGTTCTGTCTTTTCCCCATTGTCAACATACTTGCCAGAAAAGACACTCTACCTACTAGAGAAAGCGCACAGCTGAAACTAACAACAAAGGGCCGAAAACTCTCAACATCCTCCAAGCAACGAGGTATCAAGCCAAGTGCAAAGCATGAATTCGAGTGGATCAAGTTACTCCACTCCCTCATCCGGGGCCTCGACTAAATGTCACCGGAGGAGATAGCCGCGAGCTAATAATGTTGGGCATGAACCCACAACTTCTTGTTTATTCATCAACCACCCAGGGGAGAGATAAAAAAATGAGAGATTAAAGAATAGAGAGATGTGCGTTAAAAAAAAGTGAGAAAAGGGCTTTTTTTTAGAAAAACAGAGATTGAGTGCCAAAGTGATGTGAGAATCACAAATGAGAAAGGGTGGGAAATAATATCCGAAGAAACTGGCTCCTCGCGAATTGAGAGGTCTCTTGCCTTTGTAACACGTCCGAGTGTCGTGTCTTTTATTTTTGTTTGTCTCGATTCTTGTCTTGAATCGTTTCAAGTGTCTGTGTTTGTCTTTAGGTTGTTTACCTTTTTGTTTTTCGTTGTTGAGTCTTTTCCGCTGTATTCAGTCGTAGGCTCAATACCCGATCGAGAATTCATTTCTCATTTTCAAAATAAATCGTTTTGTGCTCAGAGTGCTGTGCCATTCTCCACATTTGTTCTTCTACATTTGGAGCATCTGAGTGTGTTTCAACTTCTGCCAATTCCATTTTTGCATCCTGTCTGTTCAGATTGAACTATTTGTTCAGGATTCGCCGTGTGCAGAATAAACCAAGCGCTGTGTTATGGGCTGTATGTTCAGAATGAGCAGTGTGTTGTATGAGCTGTGTGCCGAATGAACTCAGCGCTGTGTTATGAGCCGTGTGTTCAAAATGAGCAATATGTTGTATGAGTTGTTTTGTTGTTAATCGGTTCACTACCTGGTTATTACGATACAAGTGTTTAATTTTCAGACAAAAGTTCAATCTCATTTACATTGTTGTGTAATATAATGCGATGCGATACATAGAATGTACAAATGCAACACTTTTTCAAACAAAAAGCTTGTTTCATTCCATCATCTTTTCAATTACATAGTTTTGAAGAAAATAAAACCTGCCTGCAGTAGTACAATGTGCTCAAAGCAACAAAATGTCTGAACAAAGCAAGAAAAGGAAGAAAAGTAGCAACAATCTAGATCAATGTCAACTGGTCTCAGGCATGAGAATCTGTCCTCATCCTTTTCCTGGACAAAGGTCCAGGAGCATCATCGTTGGCTCCACCATCTAAGCCCGAGCCCGAGTCATCCCCCGTCTCATCCTCAGACGACTCTGCCTCTGCCTCTGTCTCGAACTCATCATTATCTGGAATCGGTGCTCGTGAGCTGCTCCCAACATGAGTGCGCCCCGCTTTGGTGCAGGAGGGTACTGTGGTCCCTCGCCCTGCTCTCCCTCCTCCTCGGGCAGACGCAGACGGTCCTGCTGGAGCACCCCCTGCAGTCGATATCTAGAATGGGGCCTGAAAAGGACAAATGATAAATATATCAGTTATGCTACGCAAGGCCGAATATGAATACAGAATGCATTGTATGAGTACAGGGTATAAATGCTGTGAGCAGTATATCAATACAAAATACAATGACTGAGTGCAGTGTATAAACGCCGTGAGCAATGCTGTGAGCAATCAGTGGGTTACAGTGTATCAATGCTGTGAGGGCCGCATATCAAGTGCCATGTTGATAGTGCGATGCAACAGATTACGCACAGTTCGAGATTACGATTGAAAGGGCTTACCAGGATACTGTAAATAGCCAACAGGTCGAGGCTCCGCTGTAGCATCCCCATCACGGAGGCGGTCAACTCCAGAGACTGGCGAGTGTACTCAGCGGAAGCCTGCAAAAGTGTTAGAAGCATCAGTATTCTGCAGAATATCAAGAGAAGTGAAATGAAATGACTGTACAGGATGCAAAGCGCAGTAGTACATACCGGGGGCAAGCCATAGAATCCGACTAGCTCGTGATCAGCCGGAGGAGGAGCGATGAGGATCTGGTAAGTCTCTGCACCCTGTCCTCGGCATGTCATCATGGCAGGAAGCTCGAGCCACCCAGCTCCCTGCCCTCTCCGCGGCCCACTCCTACCTCGGGCCTGAGGTGTAATGACCTTCACACTGCCCTAACTGTACTCATATGCATTTTATATGATTTTGCTCTGATTAAGCTTGCATTTCAAATCTTGACTTGTCTTGCATGAGTGTTACTTGAATGCTATGTTCCTTATTGGTGTGTGTGTGTGTTTCAGCCGAGGGCATCTTGAGCCTAGGTCGCCCCTTTGATACTCTTACACTTAGGACCATCTTGGGATTTCTCTGGTTGACCTCCACCCGCACCCTAACATAATGGCCGAGATATCATCATCTAGGCCGAGGTGTTCATCACCAAGGCCGAGATGTGTACTATCTGGGCCGAGATGTTACCCTTGAACCCAAGTGATCTTGCCCTAGACTGGTACCACCTAGACCGAGGTGTGGCACATATAGGCCGAGGTGTGGCACAGCTGGGCCAAGTGTTGACCTTTCTAGCCGAGGTCATTGTTCCCTTTTGCTTGCCGAAGTCTTGTTATTAGCCGATGTCATTACTCGCCGGAGTCCCTTGCCGCCTAGTTTGTTGAACACACCTTGTCATAGTCTTGTCTTTTCAATCAGTCACCTTTTCAAGTTGAGCCAACCAACCATTGCCACGTGTCCGAGCTGAGTGTTAAGTCAGCCGGCAGAGAGAGAGATGTATCATTTTGTATTATATCTTTGTTCTTGAGGAGAGAGGAGCTCTAGGGAGAGAAGGAAGGGTCTTAGAGTGAGAAAGTAGATTACAAGCTTAATCTTTGGAGTTTAAACGGTTTGATTCGAGTCTTGAGGTTAGAATCTTAATCTACTCTTGTTGTTCTTATTGATCATCTAGCTGCATTGCACAATTGAATCTGTTCTGCATGCCATGCATTGATTTAAAGTTGGTTTTAGAAAGAGAAAGTTAGTGTTCATGAGTTCTTGAAGAAAAGCCTCGTTTAATCCGAAAGTTTGCAACAAGTTACATGTTTTTGTGTTTGTTTTCGTAAGATCCTCAAGTATGGGTACCCAGGTCCATGTTTTCAAACTCATAGCATGAAATCTCAGATTTTATAATAATAAGTTTTGATCTTTGCATTCATTTCCTCCATGCTCTTCATGTTCGTGTTCTTTATGTTCTTGAGCAGAGGGAAACCCAGATTTTTCCCAACTTCATTTTTCCTTAAATGTGGCCAACGGGACCTCACCTCGGCAAGGAGGTGTGGGACCTCGGCCAAGACCTGGTTGGTGCCCAGCATGTTTTCCCGAGATGAGAAACAGTGTTTGTTTTGGTTTGACTTAGTTTTTAAGAATGCCGAGATCATTTTGTATGCATGTGAAGCTTGTTTAAAAGTGCATTCAATAGACTTGCCATGTGTTTGTAAGACTTGGACTCACCCTGACCCCGACGTTCGACGAACTATGTGAGTGGTATTTTAATAAAGATATGTTATAAAGCTTTGATAAAACCTTGTTTTGCCCTGTTCGAAAATTACTTACAAGCATGAATGATTATTCCTACTTTGCGTACCAAATATTGTATCTTGTTTTGATGACATTCTCGGGAAGTCCGTATGTGCTAGGGGACTATAAGCATTTGTAGCACAAAGTTTGGAAGTCCGTATGTGCTAGGGGACTATAAGCATTTGTAGCACAAAGTTTGGAAGTCCGTATGTGCTAGGGGACTATAAGCATTTGTAGCACAAGTCCTTAGTGTCCGGGGACTATAATGCAACGACACCGTTGTTTTGAGATCTCTCTTGTCTTGTCTTGCCTTGCCACTGACGGTTTTACCGCGTGGGTTTGTTTGTCCGGAATGTCATCTCTTGTATTATATTGATGTTAGTAAGCATCCCTTGAAGCTTTGAAAGATTTGATAGATGAACTTGATTTATTCCGTGTATTGCTTTGTTAAAAGATCTCGGATATCATTCATGTAAACCCCTTTATTATTTATATCATTCACTGAGTATCCAAGCTCACCCTCTCTATATATATATGTAGGTGATGAGCAGGACGGCGGTGACGCCTAGATGTGTTTTGCCGATGTATTTTTGGACTCGTGTTTTACGACATCTTGAAGATTATGCTTCTTAATTTGATTCCGTTGCATTTTGTATTTGATGGCTGAGAAGCCTTTTGGTCAAGATGTAATTTTTGTACTTCATTTTGTTGTATTACAGCTATTATAAGATGTGTGACATTTCATTTTAACTTAAGCACTGCTCTTATGGACTACTCAGCTTTTAATTTATTGCTTCCGCATTTGTAAGCCCCATATGTATACTCTGACTCGCGTGTGAATTCTTGAAAGTGGCCTTTGGTAATCTCGAATTACTGGCCATCATGGCACCATTCTACTAGGGGCGGAATGGGGTCGTGACAGAATGGTATCAGAGCACAAGTTCCTCATAGTACGATATTCACACACTTTGAGTCCTAAAGAGCATAGGATTTCCCTTAGAAAGATGTTAGGATTGCACCATGTTGCTTGCTACTTGACAATATGTTCATCATCTCGGCATAGCTGCTTGTTGCTTGCATACATACTTTATTGCGCATTTCGTTTTAAAGTCACATTTTGCATACTCATAGCACTATGAGGAGAGGAAGACCACCAGTTGGCCGAGATCAATCAGAAGACAGATTGGACCGATTAGAAAGACTAGTTGAAGGTTTAACTCGGGAGTTGAGACAAGTGAGACAACAGAATGCTAGTGCTACATCTACCCAGGCCGAACAGACGAATGGCCGACGTGTAGTTCCGCCTCCACCTCCTCCAGTGCCTCAAGCGCCTCTACAGCCAGCCTTGTATGGGGATGGAACTATGACTTTGATTAAGGAGTTCAAGAAGATGAACCCGCCGAGATTCCAAGGGGGCATAGAGCCGATGAAAGCCGAAGCGTGGGTTTTAGGAATGGAGAAGCTGTTCGAGATCTTCCCCAGCACCGATGCTCAGAAGGTGGCATTGGCCGCATTCACGTTAGACGACGACGCCCGAAGATGGTGGATGATGACCCGAGAAGGAAATCCTGACTTAACTTGGGCCAAATTTTTGGAGCTGTTTTACAACAAGCATTTTCCCCTTAGTGTTCGAGATCGCAAGACCACGGAGTTTCAGACTCTGACACAAGGAAACAAGACAGTGGCAGAATACGACCGTGCTTTCACCGAATTGGCGAGGTACGCGCCTCATATGGTCAGTGATGAATATAGGAAAGCTAGGAAGTTTGAAAGCGGACTGCGTGGACCGATACAAGATAGAGTCAACATGCTCAACATGCCGACTTACGCCGGAGTCTTGGACAAGGCTATTCTTGCATAAGCTAACTTGAACCGATATCAGAATGTAGGAGAGAATCAGAGAAAGAGGCAGAACTATGATAACCGCCGAGTTCCGTTTAACGCTAAGAAGAAGGCGAATGTGGGCAGCTCCAGCAACTCGAACCAGGAAGCTAATACTAAGCTGATGTGTGCAAGTTGTGGGAAGTCGCATTCCGGGGTTTGCCGTTGGGCGTCAGGCGCCTATTTTGAATGTGGAGAAATGGGTCATCGTGTGAGAGACTGTCCGAAGTCAAGGATTGATGATGGTAAGAAAAATGGGAGCACCTCGGGCTCTGCACAGGGAAACAACGTCGGAAGGACACAGATGAGGCAGGGCAGGGTTTTCGCGCTAGTGCCAGGAGACACCCAGAATGCTGAGACAGTAGTGTCAGGTATACTCCCAATCTGCTCTCAAGATGCATACATATTGATTGATTCGGGTTCTACGCATTCATTCGTATCTGCTAAGTTTGCCGAGAAGTTGAATAGAGAACAAGAACCCCTTGATTATGTGTTGTGTTTATCTGCTCCATCTGGGAGAACTATGATTGTTGCATCTATTTATAGGGCGTGTGTTGTTGTGATTGAGGGTGTAGAATTATTAGTTGATTTGATGCCGTTCAACATGACCCACTTTGACGTCATATTAGGAATGGACTGGTTAGTAATGAATCATGCATCTATTAATTGTGTTTCGAAGAATGTCACGTTGAGACCCCCAAACCAAGCCGAGGTTATTTTCCAGGGTAAAGGGGTAGTGTCCCCACCTTACTTGATTTCGTCCATTAAGGCCTATAAGCTAATTCAGAAAGGGTGCCATGGCTACTTGCGTAGTATACTGAGTGATCAGAATGGAAATGTTAATCTAGCCGACATCCCAGTTGTTAATGAATTCCCCGACGTCTTTCCAAATGAATTGCCTGGCCACTTAGTCGATAGAGAAATAGAGTTTACTGTGGACATCATGTCGGGAACACAGCCGATCTCCAAAACACCCTATAGAATGGCCCCAGCCGAACTTAAGGAATTGAAAGTGCAACTACAAGAATTGTTGGATAAGGGTTTTGTTAGGCCGAGCACTTCACCGTGGGGAGCACCAGTCCTGTTTGTTAAGAAAAAAGATGGCACACTTCGTCTTTGCATTGACTACAGAGAACTTAACAAGGTAACCATTAAGAATAAGTACCCGTTGCCTAGGATTGACGATTTGTTAGATCAACTACAAGGAGCACGAGTCTTTTCAAAAATTGATCTTAGGTCGGGCTACCACCAACTCAAGGTTAAAGCTGAGGATGTTGAGAAGACTGCTTTTCGGACAAGGTATGGCCACTACGAATTTCTAGTAATGCCTTTTGGGGTGACTAATGCGCCGGCAGCATTCATGGACTTAATGAACAGAGTCTTCAAGCCGTACCTAGATGAATTCGTGGTTGTTTTTATTGACGACATATTGATCTACTCCAAGAGTACAATCGAGCATGAGAGTCATCTGAGACTTGCCTTACAGACCTTGAGGGACAGGAAGTTGTATGCTAAGTTGAGTAAGTGTGAGTTTTGGCTTTCCAGCATTTCATTTTTGGGGCATGCGATTAATGAAGAGGGTATCTCTGTTGATCCCAGTAAGATTGAAGCCGTTGTAAATTGGCCGACGCCGACCAACGTGTCTGAGGTTCGTAGTTTTCTGGGTTTGGCAGGTTATTACAGAAAGTTTGTAAAGGACTTCTCAAGGATTGCAGTACCATTGACACAGTTAACTCAGAAGGGAGTGACATACGAATGGACCGAAGATAGAGAGGCAGCCTTCCAGGAGTTGAAGACAAGGTTAGTTACAGCACCAGTTCTTGTACTCCCATCAGGTAATGAGGAATTTCAGATTTATAGCGATGCATCACATAAGGGTTTGGGTTGTGTATTAATGCAAGGGGGCAAGGTCATAGCATATGCATCTCGTCAGTTAAAACCTCACGAGAAGAATTATCCTACCCATGATTTAGAGCTAGCAGCCGTAGTATTCGCTTTGAAGATTTGGCGTCATTACTTGTATGGAGCTTCTTGCCAAGTTTTCACGGATCACAAGAGTTTGAAGTACTTATTTACTCAGAAGGAACTAAATTTGAGACAGAGAAGATGGCTGGAATTATTGAAGGACTACGACATGCAGATTCAGTACCACCCAGGCAAAGCCAACTCGGTAGCCGATGCATTAAGCAGGAGGTCAATGGGAAGTTTGGTGTGTTTAGCTATGATCTCAGCGGAGCCGACTATCATTGAAGAAGTAAAAGCAAGGCAAATGGAGGATAAATTCCTGAAGAAGGTAGCCGACGAGATTATCACCAGGCCGAGGTCAGGTTACACCTTTGAGAATGGAGTGCTTAAGTTTGAAGGAAGGTTGTGCGTGGCCGACGTCCCTGAGTTGAAAGGGAAGATTCTGCGAGGATCTCATGGTTCCAGAATTGCTGCTCATCCAGGGAACACTAAGATGTATCAAGATGTGAAGCAAACCTTTTGGTGGCCGAACATGAAGAGAGAAATAGCCGAGTTCGTATCCCAATGCTTGCAATGTCAACAAGTAAAAGCAGAACATCAGAGACCAGCAGGACTTCTTCAACCCTTGTCGATCCCTGAATGGAAATGGGAACATATCTCCATGGATTTTGTGATTGGGTTGCCGAGGACGCAGAAGGGAATGGATTCGATTTGGGTCATAATTGACAGATTAACTAAGTCAGCACACTTCTTGCCTGTTCAAACTACATTTAATGTTGAACGACTAGCTGTACTATACGTGAATGAGATTGTGAGACTTCATGGAGTGCCGATGTCCATTGTGTCAGACCGAGATCCGAAGTTTGTTTCCAGATTTTGGCAGAGCCTACAAAGAGCCTTGGGAACCGAGTTGAAGTTTAGCACAGCTTTTCACCCCCAAACCGATGGGCAAACAGAACGAACGATTCAGACACTTGAAGATATGCTTAGACTATGTGTGTTAGATTTCAAGGGAAGTTGGGAAGCTCATCTACCGTTGGTAGAATTCGCTTACAATAACAGTTATCAAACTAGCATTGGCATGGCGCCGTACGAAGCTTTGTATGGAAGGAAGTGTAGATCGCCGATATGTTGGACTGAAGTGGGAGATAAAGCTTTGGTTGGACCCGAACTAGTTGAGATTACGACCGAGAAGATCAAGCTCATTCGACAGAGGATCAGAACTGCCCAGAGTCGGCAGAAAAGTTATGCCGATCAGAGAAGAAGAGAGTTGGAATTTGAAGTTGGGGACCATGTATTCTTGAAGGTTTCGCCAGAGAAAGGAGTCTTCAGATTTGGGAAGAAGGGTAAGTTAACACCTCGTTACATCGGGCCGTTTGAGATTCTTGGGAAGGTTAATACAGCTACCTACCGACTTGCTTTACCACCTGAACTAAGTCAAGTTCACAGTGTGTTCCATATTTCGATGTTGAGGAAGTATATTAGGGATCCCCTGCACGTGATTGATCATTTTGGGATTGTGGTTGATGAAGATTGGGGTTATGAAGAGAGGCCGATGCGTATTATCGATAGACAAGTAAAACAATTGAGAAATAAGGCAATACCGATGGTGAAGATTGAATGGAAGGAGCATTACGGCAAAGATGCTACATGGGAAATGGAAAAAGAAATGAAAGATCAATACCCGGAATTATTTTTGAATCGAGGTAACGCAAGTTTGGGGACCAAACTTCTTTAAGGGGGGTAGGATGTAATGACCCTCACACTGCTCTAACTGTACTCATATGCATTTTATATGATTTTGCTCTGATTAAGCTTGCATTTCAAATCTTGACTTGTCTTGCATAAGTGTTACTTGAATGCTATGTTCCTTATTGGTGTGTGTGTGTGTGTTTCAGCCGAGGTCATCTTGAGCCTAGGTCGCTCCTTTGATACTCTTACACTTAGGACCATCTTGGGATTTCTCTGGTTGACCTCCACCCGCACCCTAACATAATGGCCGAGATATCATCATCTAGGCCGAGGTGTTCATCACCAAGGCCGAGATGTGTACTATCTGGGCCGAGATGTTACCCTTGAACCCAAGTGATCTTGCCCTAGACTGGTACGACCTAGACCGAGGTATGGCACATCTAGGCCGAGGTGTGGCACAGCTGGGCCAAGTGTTGACCTTTCTAGCCGAGGTCATTGTTCCTTTTTGCTTGCCGAAGTCTTGTTATTAGCCGATGTCATTACTCGCCGGAGTCCCTTGCCGCCTAGCTTGTTGAACACACCTTGTCATAGTCTTGTCTTTTCAATCAGTCACCTTTTCAAGTTGAGCCAACCAACCATTGCCACGTGTCCGAGCTGAGTGTTAAGTCAGCCGGCAGAGAGAGAGATGTATCATTTTGTATTGTATCTTTGTTTTTGAGGAGAGAGGAGCTCTAGGGAGAGAAGGAAGGGTCTTAGAGTGAGAAAGTAGATTACAAGCTTAATCTTTGGAGTTTGAACCGTTTGATTCGAGTCTTAAGGTTAGAATCTTAATCTACTCTTATTGTTCTTATTGATCATCTAGCTACATTGCACGATTGAATCTGTTCTGCATGCCATGCATTGATTTAAAGTTGGTTTTAGAAAGAGAAAGTTAGTGTTCATGAGTTCTTGAAGAAAAGCCTCGTTTAATCCGAAAGTTTGCAACAAGTTACATGTTTTTGTGTTTGTTTTCGTAAGATCCTCAAGTATGGGTACCTAGGTCCATGTTTTCAAACTCATAGCATGAAATCTCAGATTTTATAATAATAAGTTTTGATCTTTGCATTCATTTCCTCCATGCTCTTCATGTTCGTGTTCTTTATGTTCTTGAGCAGAGGGAAACCCAGATTTTTCCCGACTTCATTTTTCCTTAAATGTGGCCAATGGGACCTCACCTCGGCGAGGAGGTGTGGGACCTCGGCCAAGACCTGGTTGGTGCCCAGCATGTTTTCCCAAGATGAGAAACAGTGTTTGTTTTGGTTTGACTTAGTTTTTAAGAATGCCGAGATCATTTTGTATGCATGTGAAGCTTGTTTAAAAGTGCATTCAATAGACTTGCCATGTGTTTGTAGGACTTGGACTCGCCCTGACCCCGATGTTCGACGAACTATGTGAGTGGTATTTTAATAAAGATATGTTATAAAGATTTGATAAAACATTGTTTTGCCCTGTTCGGAAATTACTTACAAGCATGAATGATTATTCCTACTTTGCGTACCAAATATTGTATCTTGTTTTGATGACATTCTCGGGAAGTCCGTATGTGCTAGGGGACTATAAGCATTTGTAGCACAAAGTTTGGAAGTCCGTATGTGCTAGGGGACTATAAGCATTTGTAGCACAAAGTTTGGAAGTCCGCATGTGCTAGCGGACTATAAGCATTTGTAGCACAAGTCCTTAGTGTCCGGGGACTATAATGCAACGACACCATTGTTTTGAGATCTCTCTTGTCTTGTCTTGCCTTGCCACTGACGGTTTTACCGCGTGGGTTTGTTTGTCCGGAATGTCATCTCTTGTATTATATTGATGTTAGTAAGCATCCCTTGAAGCTTTGAAAGATTTGATAGATGAACTTGATTTATTCCGTGTATTGCTTTGTTAAAAGATCTCGGATATCATTCATATAAACCCCTTTATTATTTATATCATTCATTGAGTATCCAAGCTCACCCTCTATATATATATATATGTAGGTGATGAGCAGGACGGCAGTGACGCCTAGATGTGTTTTGCCGATGTATTTTTGGACTCGTGTTTTACGACATCTTGAAGATTATGCTTCTTAGTTTGATTCCGTTGCATTTTGTATTTGATGGCTGAGAAGCCTTTTGGTCAAGATGTAATTTTTGTACTTCATTTTGTTGTATTACAGCTATTATAAGATGTGTGACATTTCATTTTAACTTAAGCACTGCTCTTATGGACTACTCAGCTTTTAATTTATTGCTTCCGCATTTGTAAGCCCCATATGTATACTCTGACTCGCGTGTGAATTCTTGAAAGTGGCCTTTGGTAATCTCGAATTACTGGCCATCATGGCACCATTCTACTAGGGGCGGAATGGGGTCGTGACATGAGGTGCCCGCGATGCTCCTACTCTCGCAACTAGCGCTGCCGGTCTCTCTCTCTCAACTCGGCTGACACCGGTTAGAGGCCACATGATATAGGTCTGGACGTACTCCGTATAGTCGCCCTCGTCTACAAAGCGCTCATGGCTCCAGCCGATAGTGTAATTTGCCATCTCCGCTAAGGTATACCTCTCCCTCACATGGGTAGAAGGAGGTGCTGGAACCGACTGCTCTGGCATGCCCAAGGTCTGCCACAAGAAGCGCTCCCCAAAATACCAAACACAGCAGACCGGGCCCTCTAACAAGACTCTAAATTGGGCAGTCTCCTGAGCGCTGGCATACCGCTCCCGAACTGTGATAGGCAACGAAGCCCACGGCTGCTAGGTGATCTGCAAATGGTAGGAAATACAGTTTGTTATCTGCTATTTAAAGTACATTGCAAAGCAAAGCTAATAAACTGAAATGTTTGACATACCTCGGCTGCGGTGATGGTGTCAAAGTAGCGGCGGAAGAACATGAAGGGCTCCCGCGGCCTCCACTCGCATCTCACGTCAAAGCGATGGGAAAATGAGACCATGGGGGGATCTCCTCATCTGGTACTGGGGCAAGCCTAGGGAAGTAGGCATACACCCACAACTACAGAACGTAATAGAGCAGACATGAGCAGGCTTATCAAATAAAGCAGTATACAGATAAAAGCAGAAATCAGAGAACAGTGTGCAATGTATGCAATGTGTTGTGCAGTGTGTGCAATGTACAGTCAGTGTAAAACAGATTGCGTGTGCGCAGTGTGTATGGTGTACAGATAATGAAAGGCAGAATTGAAAAGGCAGGAAGGGAATGTGTACCTCCTAGGCTCGCCAATAGCCTCCAAGCAACTGTCCGCTGCGGCGGGACGATGAGCTCATATAACCATAAAGAGTGGCCAAGCCGGCGCCACCCCAGTCATAAAGGCGGATCCGCGTCACGTCCATAAGCGCACTCAGCAGATAGAGGGCAACGGTGTTCGCCCGGTCGACGAAAAGCATGGTCCCTAGCAGAAACATGATAAAACCATGGGCGTACTGCTCCTCCTCCTCCCGGGTAGTAGGCACCTGGATCCGGAAGTGGTCCTCAAACCACGAATACCTCACAAACCCTGGCCGGGCAAGAGGTGGCCGAGTGCCAAGCAAGTATAGCTGAACGGCGTCCCACTCGTCCATATCAGTATCAAAGGGGATCGGATCCCCTCCTACCCCGATGCCGGTGAGCATCAAAAAGTCAAAGGGAGTCATCGTGATCTCCCCGGTGGCAGAAAGGTGGAAGGAGTCGGTTGTGTACCACCACTTGTCCACCAGAGCAGCAAGAAGGGGCCTGCTCGCAGTGAGGCGCAAGAGCCCCATGCAGAAGGGCCCAAAGCCAACCTGGTCGACAATCCGGCAGACTGCGTCGGGCAGCTCCATATACCATCCTTGGGCCATGACGTTCCCATACCCTCGAAAGGCATAGGAATCTCCCTGTGATAAAAAAAAAAAAAAAAAAAGCAACAACAAACAAACAGTTGCGAAGCAATGTTAAAAATACAATGTCTGAATACCTTCAGAATTTGGGAGAATGCAGTGTGTGTGCATGTGTTTGAATACCTTCGGAATTTGGGAGAATGCAGTGTGTGTGTATGTGTCTGAATACTTTCGGAATTTGGGAGAATGCAGTGTGTGTGCATGTGTCTGAATACCTTCAGAATTTGGGAGAATGCAGTGTGTGTGCATGTGTTTGAATGCCTTCAGAATTTGGGAGAATGCAGTGTGTGTACATGTGTCTGAATGCCTTCGGAATTTGGGAGAATGCAATGTGGCTGCGTGTGCTTGAATGGCTTTAGAATTTTGAAAAATGCAGTGTGCGTACATGTGTTTAAGTTTAAACAAATAACGGGCGTAGGTGTGCCCGCAGTGAACTACAGTATGTGGTATATTGGTGTATCCGGGCCAAACAGTTAAAGAACAGAATCGACTATTGCAGTTAGGTATTCTACGTTGCGGAAAATGAAACAGGGAAGAGTGTACCTCAGAAGCGCCATAGGACAGATGTGACTCTGGCTCGCGCAGCAGAAGCTCCAGTGGCACGCGTCGCTCATAGCTCCTAAAGTGATGGAGGCTGTCAGGAGGAAGCACGTATATCGCCGGCCTATAGGCCGTCGGATCGAACGGCTAGATGTAAAGAGGCAGGAGCTCGGCCTCAGGGTCCATGTCCAACTCCGAGGGAGCCCCACCGCCTGGAATGTCGTCTGCCATCTCAAGAATAGTGTGAAAATGGTTGAAAGTGTGAAAACCGAGCAAGAATGTGAAAAGTCAACCCTAAGGTCAACCCCAAGAGGGTGAAAAATGGGCGGAAAGGTCGGAGTGTAGAAAAGACACGAAGATCAAGGTATGACTCAGGGGAAACGAACCCCAAGTGGTGGAACTCAAGAAAAGTACACCGAAACTGAGATTTGTTCGGTTCAAAGTGTGCGAAACCGGAAGGGTTTCGCGAATCGAACGACGAAAAAGCAACGAAAACAAGAGAAAAATGCGGATCTAATGGAGGAAACTCACCTAGAGGGAGAGGGGAGAGATTTTCGACCAAGGAGGAATGAGAAAATAAGGGTTTGAGGCCCTACATTTAAAGACCCGTGGCCAAAGGACAAAACTGCCCCGACACAGTCATTTTTGGCCGGTTGGCCAAATTGTTAGCCGACCGGCTAAATATTTGGCTGATGTCCTTATTTTATGGCCAGTGGATGGCCGGTGGCCTTCCCTGGTGGCCGGTGCACCTCTCACACCCTTGTTTGGGTCATTTATGTGGTTTGGGACCTTCTTTACTCAAGACAGTGCAAGAAAGTGCATTTTCAAAGCTTAGCCGGCCTTTGTGTTGACCTCAAGCCGTGTCTTCTATGTACAGCATTTGATACGTACGAGGTGTATCCTTTTTTTTGTATCCTTTTTTGTCTCTTGTGAGATTTGGAAATTGTTTTACAACGTTTTGTCGTGTTTATAATGAGCACGCATTGTTATACGTTATTTCGCTCTTGCATTGTCATGCATCTCCACATCGTGCATCGTCATGCACACCTCATTTGCATTGTCATGCACCTCCATGTCGTGCATCGTCATGCACACCTCATTTGCATTGTCATGCACCTCCATGTCGTGCATCGTCATGCACACCTCATTTGCATTATCATGCATCTCCATATCGTGCATCGTCATGCACACCTCATTTCCATTGTCATGCACCTCCATGTCATGCATCGTCATGCACACCTCATTTGCATTGTCATGCATCTCCATATCGTGCATCGTCATGCACGCCTCATTTGCATTGATATGCATTTTCTTATCACATGCATTGTCATGCATTTCAACACATGCATTATCATGCATTTCCTTAATTATGCATCGTCATGCATTTCCTTACTTAGCATTGTCATGCATTTCAGTACATGCATTGCCATGCATTTCCTTATTTTGCATTGTCATGCATTTTAGTACATGCATTCTCATGCATTTCCTTATTTTGCATTGTCATGCATTTTAGTACATGCATTCTCATGCATTTCCTTACTTTGCATTCTCATGCATTTCAGTACATGCATTCTCATGCATTTCCTTACTTTGCATTCTCATGCATTTCAGTACATGCATTGTCATGCATTTTCTTATTTTGCATTGTCATGTACTTCAATATATGCATTATCATGCATTTTCCTACCTTGCATTGTCGTGCACATCTCACTTTCATTCTTTTCTTTACACATTGCATGCGTTTCCGCGCATGCTTTACTTACATGTGTTCATGCATTTTTCAGGAGGTTACACATTGCTTGCGTTTTCGCGCATGCTTTACTTATATGTGTTCATTCTTGCTATACACATTGTATACGTTTCCACGTGTGCTTTACTTACATATGTATATTTTATTCTTTACTTTACACATTGCATGCGTTTCCGCGCATGCTTTACTTACATGTGTTCATGCATTTTTCAGGAGGTTACACATTGCTTGCGTTTTCGCGCATGCTTTACTTACATGTGTTCATTCCTGCTATACACATTGCATACGTTTTCGCGTGTGCTTTACTTACATGTGTATATTTTATTCTTTGCTTTACACATTGCATGCGTTTCCGCGCATGCTTTACTTACATGTGTTCATGCATTTTTCAGGAGATTACACATTGCTTGCATTTTCGCGCATGCTTTACTTACATGTGTTCATTCCTGCTATACACATTGCATACGTTTCCGCGTGTGCTTTACTTACATGTGTATATTTTATTCTTTCCTTTACACATTGCATGTGTTTCCGCGCATGCTTTACTTACATGTGTTCATGCATTTTTCAAAAGGTTACACATTGCTTGCGTTTTCGCGTATGCTTTACTTACATGTGTTCATTCCTGCTATACACATTACATACGTTTTCGTGTGTGCTTTACTTACATGTGTATTATTTATTCTTTGCTTTACACATTGCATGCGTTTCCACGCATGCTTTACTTACGTGTGTTCATGCATTTTTCAGGAGGTTACATATTGCTTGCGTTTTCGCGCATGCTTTACTTACATGTGTTCATTCCTGCTATACACATTGCATACGTTTCCACGTGTGCTTTACTTACATGTGTATATTTTATTCTTTGTTTTACACATTGCATGTGTTTCCACGCATGCTTTACTTACATGTGTTCATGCATTTTTCAGGAAGTTACACATTGCTTGCATTTTCGCGCATGCTTTACTTACATGTGTTCATTCCTGCTATACACATTGCATACGTTTCTGCGTGTGCTTTACTTACATATGTATATTTTATTCTTTTCTTTACACATTGCATGCGTTTCCACGCATGCTTTACTTACATGTGTTCATGCATTTTTCAGGAGGTTACACATTGCTTGCGTTTTCGCGCATGCTTTACTTACATGTGTTCATTCCTGCTATACACATTGCATACGTTTCCGCGTGTGCTTTACTTACATGTGTATATTTTATTCTTTTCTTCACACATTGCATGCGTTTCCGCGTGTGCTTTACTTACATGTGTTCATGCATTTTTCAGGAGGTTACACATTGCTTGCGTTTTCGCGCATGCTTTACTTACATTTTTTCATTCCGGCTATACACATTGCATACGTTTCCACGTGTGCTTTACTTACATGTGTATATTTTATTCTTTGCTTTACACATTGCATGCGTTTCCACGCATGCTTTACTTACATGTGTTCATGCATTTTTCAGGAGGTTACACATTGCTTGCGTTTCGCGCATGCTTTACTTACATGTGTATATTTTATTCTTTGTTTTACACATTGCATGCGTTTCCACGCATGCTTTACTTACATGTGTTCATGCATTTTTCAGGAGGTTACACATCGTTTGCGTTTTCGCGCATGCTTTACTTACATGTGTATATTTTATTCTTTGTTTTACACATTGCATGCGTTTCTACGCGTGCTTTACTTACATGTGTTCATGCATTTTTCAAGAGGTTACACATTGCTTGCGTTTTCGCGCATGCTTTACTTACATGTGTTCATTCCTACTATACACATTGCATACGTTTCCGCGTGTGCTTTACTTACATGTGTATATTTTATTCTTTGCTTTACACATTGCATGCATTTCCGCACGTGCTTTACTTACATGTGTATACTTATCCTCGCCTTACACATTGTACACATTGTCACGTGTACTTTACTTATATGTGTTTGTGCCTTCCTAGCATTGTTATGCTTGTTTCAAATCGCATTGTTATGCATCCTACTCGGCTTGCGTTGTTGCGCACGTCCTCCTTGCATTGTTTTGCATCCTTTCCACATTGTCATGTGTTATCCTTAGGTTACATTGACTTGCATCCTCCCACCTGCGTTGTTTCACACGTTACTTGCATTGTTATGTACACTTCACTTGCGTTGTTACGCACTTCTCACTTGCATTGATATGCATGTTTTCTAACGATGTTGTACCTGTTAAGTTTTGTTCCTTTTTCAGGCACGATATTATATGTACGGTTCATTTGAAGCTGGCATGACCAGACGAACCGCACAAGTATTGTATTCTCTGCGTGAGGCGTTGCGAGAATGGCATAATTCTCTTACATCCTTTCTGCATGTAATGTAGTTAGATTTGTATCCGCCTGCTTAAACTGTTGCATTTATTGTATGTATTTGCTTCGTTACAGCTCTCTTTGTATGATCATAAGTTATGTTTGGCTTTATGCATGTTCTTTGCATCTTGCCCCTGCCTACGGGTGCATACCTTTACTATCTTACATGCTTGTCTAAGTCTTCGGCCTTGTCAAAAATGGGTCATCTCTGGGCTTTGACACTCACTCCTGTCATTGTTATGACTTTCGAGTTCTGTCAAAGAGGGGCAACTGTAGACACCCCATTTTTTACTGTCCTCAAGACTTGGACGTCATCGTTTGAACACTCGGTGATCATCCATGTTCGTGTTCGTTTTGAGTTCTCGGAGGTCTCGGCCGCCCGCCTTGCCTCAAGATCTCTCGACTTGACTGTTTTGTGCTTGGTTGTGGACCAAGCACTTGCATTTCTGTCTCTAAGGGAAGATGATGACTTGTTGGCCATCCCCTCAACCCACCGGCCAAGGCATGATGCCACCGGTCCCCTTTTTCTTACCATCGGCCAAGGGTGTTGGCCGGTCGGCACTTTTGTTGGTCGGCCGGCCGACCATTTTTGTTAGTCAATCGGCCATATTTTCCGGCTGACCCATTTCCATCTGCTTTTGGCAGATATTTTATGCCAGCTGGCATCCACATTACACCCCCTCCATACACGTATATGGAGGGATTTGCCTCTTGCTTAGCTTGCTTAGAAAGCTTTGCATTTGAACCTCTATATAGAGGGAGCTCCTCCTCCCTCCTCCAGGGTTCTAAAAAAAATTAGGATTAGAGAGTGAGATATAGTTTTGTATCTATACTCCCTTGTTTGATCATATTTTGTGCCTCAAAAGTGAGTTTTGTCTTACTTTTGCACTTAAACACCTAGTATTACACCACCCTTGGGTTGCTGAGGCACTAGAGGGTTGTTGTTAGGGTTTTTGAGTTGATTTTGATTAGAGAAACCTGCTGGAGTGGTGTTCTTGAAGAGGTTCTTCAAGGGTGAGAAACTATCCTCTTTATTCCCCATTCTTGCTTAGGCTTTTAGCCCTTCTTGCTTATTGTTTTAAGCTTGACTATAAACTGATAAAAGTTCTGTTTTTACTTGCTTTAGAACTTTGTTTAAGGTCACTTTGAGGTTTGGGGTTGTTACCCCCTTCCAAGGCCTTGTTAGGCCTTGCTTTAGGCCATCCATTTTGGCCATTGTTCTAAGCTTTGCATGACCTCTTTACCACTGAAATCTAGAGGATTTTCAGTGGTAGAGGGGTGGTTTTGGTGTCCCAAATAGGAGAGGGTCACCCCCTCTCCTTGTTGTCTTAATTGCTTGCATAAATAACTTGTGTAAGTGGCTTGTATGCCTAGCTTTTTTTAGCTTCATTTTAGTATATATTAGGCTTTGTTTTGCCATGATATAGCACTGTTTTGACTTGGTTTAGACATACCATGCATGCTTTGTATACTTGTCTTGTAATCCCATAATTTGCCTTGACATGTACCTAACATTTAGACTACAATGCTTGCATGTTTTGGCCTAACTCCATGAAGCTTTTAGCCATGTTGTGACATGTTTAAGCTCTAATTTTGGTCTTCTTGGTCATGCTTGCATTGTTTTGTATAGCTACCATGTAATCTAGCTTGTTAGCTTCGGGTGCTCAAGTCATTAGCATGCTCTATTTGGATCATTTCAGTGGTTTGGCATCACTTATAATGTTATCTCAGTCCATATAGTATGCTTGAATACTTGCATTTATCGCTCATTTAATGCTTTAAAGGGTTTGTGTTTTATGCCTTATGAATGTGACATCACGTATGCCGACATGCTTGGGTATTTGGGATGACATCTAAGTGAGTTTTTGGGCTCATTTTGACGTGTCATACCTCTGATTTTGGTTGCCTAAATCATGCCATGTTTGGTTGTATTAGGTGTAGTATAATGCCTCTTTTGTGGCCTTATATGCCTCATGCCTTGCCCCTTTGTTTTAGCTTGTTTTGTCTTTGGTCATTGCATGTTTTAGGCTTACTTTGCCATGATTTAGGACTGTTTTGGGTTATGCTTGCCATATGCTCTTTGTTTTGTGTAGCTTTGGTTCAAGTCTCTTGATTAGTCTTAGGCTTTAAGCCTTAGGCATACCGTGCATGTTTGTATGTGATTTTGTCCTTTATCCCTTAGCATTTTGGCCACTGATTTGGACCTATTTGAGAGTTGTCCATTTTAGTTTAAGACCATCCCCGCATGTTGTTGCATGCTTGCTCTCATATGCTTGTTGCATGTTTGGAAAATTGCATGTTGTAGCATGCTAGTTCGATTATGCCTTGTTGTATACTCGGCCCATAACATGTTGTTGCATGCTTAAGTGGTAATGCATTTGGCATGCATTCTTTTGGTTTTACGTTGCTTAACATGTTGTTACGTGTTTGCCTCACATGTTGTTACATGAGTGAATGTTATCACATGCCTTGCATGTTTGCATGTTTGTTAAGCCACATGCTTGTTCGCATGCTTATCTTCGCATATTGTCATATGCTAGTTGCCTTGCATAGCATTGTTGCTTGCATGCTTGTATTGCACTAGTGTGCTTGCATGTTTAGGTTGCATAGCATCGAGCATGCATCCCTTGCCTCTTGATCAATCATGATAGAGGCTTGGGGCCCCTTATGTGTTTATATGCATTTCATTTAATATTGAAGTTGCACACTTGGCCTCTTTGGCCATCATGCATCGAAATGCGTGATTGGTGGCCCGATGGTCGAGAACCATGCTCATTTGAGTCTTAAACATGATAAGGAGGGTGGTGGTGCAAACATTGCTTTGAAAATGCAGTGCCATGCCTTCTTTGTCCTCTGCTGCAGCAAAACAGGGTTCTGCAGGAAGATATGGTCGATCGACCATCTTCAGTGCCGACTGACCACGAATTGTTGGTCGAGAGCCTCATTTTTGGTCGATCACCAGTTCCTCTTGGCTGGTGACCATTCCTCTTGGCCGATGACCTCCCACAACCCTCAGGGAGTAGTTCAGAAGCAACTCTGAGACTTGCGCAGTGTTCAGAGGTGCGGAGCAATGTAAACAGAGGCAGCATGAGTATGGTGATGGATTTCTGAGCGGAGCCGAGCGTGCACGCATTCATCCCTCTTCCCGAGACCTCTTTACTACTTTTTTAGCTTAATTAATTCATTTAATTAATTAAGTATTGTGTAATATTTAACTAGCTTGTTAGTTAATTAATTTGTATTATTCTTTCGGTCCCTCCCTCGAGTGGGCGTAATTGTGTAATAAGCGTGCGTGTGTGTGATGCATGTCTTCCAACCCCCACTTCTTTCTCCCTTTTATTTAACCACTTATGATGGTTGGTTTTAGGGCATATTTGATTTAGCATGCCTTATGCTATGCATGTTTGCATTCATTCATTTGTATTGCATGCACCGGGCTCGGCGCATCATACTAACTGCATGGCATCTCAATTCCAACTTGAATACATGTATCGAATTGTCACATCTCACATGCCATTTTAGACTAGCCGAGCCTATTCTAGTTGCATTTTGCATTAGTTGCATTTTGCATGCGTTGCATTAGCCATCTTAACATGAACTAGGATCATGCATGATTTCTAACTAGTTTCTTGTTTTGGCTCGGAGTACACTGTGAGTGTTTATACTTTAGCATCTTACATGTATGTAAGTGTTAACATGACAGCATACTTACCATGAGGTTAATTGCTTATGTGATATAACTGCATGAATGTCTGTGGGTGAAGGTTGGATTGTTTGAATTGGAATAATTCATCGAAATCCGTGTTTTAGCCTACTTGCGAGTAGCAAACTTCAAACCGTTTTCAAACAAACGGATATGCGATGCTTTGTTCCAAATTAGGCGATCTAGTCTGTGTGTTGTGCGCATCACCTAGTAACTCTAGCTAACTAACCGGAATAAGAACGCATGTGCTTTCAAAAACTCGATATCATGCTTAGTACAGGCCGATCTTCGGATCGGGCGAGCGGGGGTGCTCATAGATGACCTTCCCCAATCGTACCCAAGTTCTTGAGCCGAGACAACTTTGGTGATGACGAACACGTGGCCTTAGGCAACGAGTCAGGGTTTCCTAAATTCCCCTAAAATAAAATATTTAGGTAGCGACTCTGTATCTGGCAAAGCAGTCCATGTTTGACACTTCTTTCTTAAAAATCTGTTTTCCAAAACGATTTGCCGGATTTGGACTCTTTGGTGATTTATCGATCTCACATTGCACTTTGCGAGATTATATTCAGAACCGTGACATTTGAGTCCGAACTGTGGTAAGCAAGGCCCTCGGGGCTCGTCCACACATAGGAACAAATGTCTTTTTGAAGGTATCTGACCAAAGACAGAGGAGTTGCAGGAGCTTATTATCACCAGGCTTGCAATCTGATTTAAGGCTTCAACTAAGGAGTTCCACTACTCAATTAATGACTTTCTATACGACATTTCACAAATCATATATTGTATTGGTGGAATGGTATAAGTGTGCATATGTGTTTTGGGGGTGGTTAAGGGGTCTTGAGTATTAGAATTTGTATTGGAGGATGCTCGTGGGGTGTTTAGAGTTGGAATCTCTCTAACTCCTTTTGGGGGTTTCTTGCACATGATTAGTCTTACTTTGGGTGCCAAAATATAGTTGCGATGTTTAGCTCTGATGATGATGCAAGTTTCTCCCCAAGCTATTTGTAACTTTTATTTAATTATTTAATAAAATTTCTTTTTCTTGTCGCTCAAAAAAAAAAAAAAAAAAACTGTTGAATGAGTTACTTACATTAAACTTTGTTGTGTGTCCTTCTGACCAAACTATTTTGTGTTTGTTTTTGCATTATATTTGGTTCTTGGATTTGTCAAGAAAAAGGAAAATAATTATGAGATGAAATTAAGGTTTTGTATTTGTGATTCGAACACTAAAAATTCCAGAAAGCAACTATCAGTGCAGTTATTACCTCTTTCTTTCTTTTGTTTTTCTTTTCTTTTTTTTTCTTTTTTGTTTGTTTGTTTCGAACTCAATTCGTGGCAATATGATTCCATATTTCTGTATGTGTGTATACGCAAATAGAACTGGTAAATTCACTTGGGAAAATATTATGATTCTTTATGCAGATAATTTTTAATAATCCAAGGAAAAGTGAATGGTGAGTGAATTTATTTAGGTGGCTGTGATTTTTTATTTTTTCTCAAGTAAGGAACACTTATTGGAGACTGAATGTTCTTGTTGATCCTTCCTATTATTTAAAATATTAAAAAAATTCAATGAAAATAAAAATATATATATATGAAAAACATATTTTTTTTTTCTACCCTAAGGGCCCTAACCCATTTATAAATCTATATTCACCCACATCCATATATCATATCCACTCTCTCATTCTATCTCTCTCTTTCTCAATTTTCTTCAAAGTAAGGATTTTGACGATGATGCAACTAGGAACAACCTTGGTTCCTCCACAAATGGCGCCTCCAACCATCCATCACCAACAGAACCACTTCAATACCAACAGCGACAACAGCCATGGACGATGCCCAATCACCACCACCACCAACAACCACCACAATAACAACCCTTCTGATATCCACTACTAAAGTCGCCGGTGTATTATCACCAGCAGCAACCACTGCCTCAGGTGGCGCCAGCGATAGTGCAATTGCAATTCCTGACCAACTCCGACGAGGTCCGTACGCTCTAGATCGGCGATCTCCAGTATTGGATGGATAAACAATATCTCGTCTGTTGTTTCACCTAGAGTGGCAAGGTATCTCTCATTTGCTCTATCCCTTTTTTTATAATTTTATTATGAGAAAAGTTAGGGATCATGAAAAAATTTTCATGAAAATGATCATGAAATATTTATGATTCTTGGATTACCTTGATTAGTGTGTGGTGCTTTATTCTAAATGTAATCCAAGAATCACAAAGTTTTCATGATTATTTTCATGAAAATTTTTTCATGATACCTAGCATTGCTGTATTATTATTTGCTCTCTCTCGCTGCAAACAAGATAGAGAATATATAGATATATATAGACATACAGAAACAAATGACGTTTTGTGTTGTCTTTTTGATCAATTTTCTCTAGTGGAGTTAAAATATAATTTTCTCTGATTTAGTCAAAACACAAAGAAAATTGTGAGTAAATTAGAAAAAATTGGTCAAACATAGTCCAAAATTGTGAGCAAATCAAAGAAATTTCAAAACACAAAGAAATCCCGATTCTTTGTGTTTTGAAATTTCTCTAGTTTATTCAATTTTTCTGATTTTCTCTGTGTTTTGAAATTTCTCTAGTTTGTTCAATTTTTCTAATTTTCTCTGTATTTTGAAATTTCTCTGGATCAAAATTTCTTTGGAAAAATGTTTAGGAACCTCAACTACTATAAAAATATTGCATATTCTTTATCCTATAAAATCTTAATATCAGAGACCTTAAAAAAAATTCTCCCAAAAAAAGCAATAATAAAAAGGAGACTTACGTGTAAGTTCTAACAAATGGACTTATTATCTAATAGGTCTTGTGAGAATTAATGGCGTTTTTTACCAAACACTATAAAAAAAAAATTACTAATTGTTAATTTTCAACGATAGTTTGAAAATTTTGTTAGAAAAAAAATATCACTTATTATAAGTTTCAACGACAGTTTAAAAAAAAAAAAAAATCATCATAAAAAAAAGTCATTAATTTTCAATTTTCAGTAACAATTTAAAAAAATTATCACAGAAAAACATCACTAATTATAAGTTTTAATGACAATTTATAAAAATCGTGACCAAAAAAAATTCCTAATTGTCAATATTTAATAACATATGCAAAAAAATATTACAAAAAATTATTTTTAACGATTATTTTACTATTAAAACCTATTATAATTTACCCTAATAATAATTACAATGTACGATTACAGCAACCCATAACATCATTGCACCCCCAATTTAAAAGAATTACAAACGAGTGTAAAATATTTATAATAATTTTTGTAAAAGATTACAACAACCCATAATATTTACAATATTTTCATACTACAATGTATAAGAGTTTTAGTTTTTTTTTTTTTTTTTTTTTTTTTGTCTCTAAATTTTATTGCAAAATATATTTAATAACTAATTTCACTTGTCGCAAAAACAAACACTAAAAGATTGTCTTGAAAAGTCAAAAAAATGAGTTTTTAGAGACAAAATTTTAAAAATATCGCTAATAAATATACTTTTAAGGACAAAATAACTTTACTCAAAAAAATTTTATTTTTTGAGACAATTTTTTTGTCCCATAATGTTAGTAATTCATTACTAAGCCGTCGTTTGAGAAAAGCTAATTTAGCCTAACTTTTGACTTTTTAGCTGATTTAACCTGATTAAATTAGTTCCGTTTCAAAACAACTTTTGGTTTTTTTTTTTTTTTTGAATGTAATGATTATGAGAGAAAAAGTAAAATGATTATAGTTTAGATGTGACATTTTATCTTATTGATTTATTTAACCTATTTTGTCTTTTTATACATATTTAGGCCCCATTTGGAAACAGGCTAATTTAGTAATTTTTTGACTATTTGGCTAAAATATGAGCTAAAAAAAACTAATATGTTTGGGATGACTTTTTAGCATTTTACGAAAAGATGTGCAAAAAGTAGAGAGAAAAGAGAATCTTTGACTTTTTGGTATGAGTTGTTGATTTTTTGACTAATTTAGTAACTTTTTGACTAAAAGGGAGGACTCCCAAACGAGGCCTTAGTCAATTTAGTTCTTCTCAAAAGAGGCTTAAATGTCTAATTTTCTTGATAAAAATAAAATAATAATACTTTTAGTGACAAAAATATTTTATATCTAAAATTTTTTTTATCTTTAAAACTTTAATTTCTTATAGTGCCCACTTGTTTGGGAAAAAAATACCACAAATATAGAGAGATACAAATATTTAGCTTGTACTCCACTACAGAATGGGTTTATACCTTCCATATTATTGTAATTTTTACTTTTTGTTTTTTTCCTGATTGACCATGATGGGAATGGGATCCTCCTTAAATTGGAAACAAAAATGCTTGGGGGCTCTAATCACCATTAATGATGTGACAGTCTGCTACAGTGTTTCTAGAATAATGTTTTAGAGCACTAAATTGGGAGCTCTAGAGCATCACTAATGATGTGGCATAGTGACCCCCACCAAAGTGATGTGATGTTTTGACTTGAGTTTTTTTTTTTTTAGCTCATTAGAGCTATTAGTAGTCAAAAAATTAGTGGGATGAATCACCACTCGCGTTTCTATGCCTTGATTTTTTTTTATTTTTTTTTATTATTATTTTTTTTTTTTGGAGCTTGCCACTTGTTTAGAGCTGCTTTTAGAACAGCTAAATTAGAGGTCTCAATCGGGACTGAATAGAAAATGAGGTTACTGTTACTGTGCTCTTTGGGGAAGATTATCCTGAGTGTTTTTCAATAATTTAAACAGTTCATATTGTAGGTTTGTCAAGAATACTATTCATGTAAAAAATTAAGTTAATCGGATATTTATAATCCCATGATTAGATCTTAATTGTTTTTAAAAATTTATTAAAGTTATATTAACTGTTAATTTTTATAAAAATAAATGTGTGCTTTGATTATAGAATTGCAGATATCTAATAAACTTAATTTTTTTTATAGATAATTTACTCAATAAACCTTACAATATAAACAATTTAATTCATTAAAAAACACTCGGGACGACCTCCCAACAAGTAAAATAGTGTCCCTCTCCCTCCTCAAATAGTAACATTGCATTCCATCCAAGAAAAAAGGGGATAACAATAATTACGATGTACGATTACAACAGCCCATAAATCATTTTACCCACAATATTTAGAAAGATTTACGAATAAATAAATAAATAATAGGAATTTTTTTTAAATTTCAGATATTAAGATTTTATAAAATAAGAGGCATATAATATTTTCAAAGTAGTTAAAGTCTTTCAATATATTCACAAAAAAAATTTAACTCAAAGAAATTTTGTCAAACTCAAAGAAATTTTGCGCCAACTCAAAGAAGTTTCAAAATTTCTCAGTGAAAATTGAAATTTCTGGTAGTCGGGGCCGAAATTTCTCTAAGTCGACAAAATTTCTCTTAGCTGAATTTTTTCAGTAAAAATATTGCGGGACCTTAATTAATAAAAAAATATATATTAGACATCTCCTACTACACAAAGTTAGAGAAAGTTGTTTGATTAATTTTTTCCAAATTTTTAAAAATATTTACTATATATATAATTCAATATATTTGTATTTATTAATGTTTTAATATATTTTTTCACAAATATTATACTTTTTAAGTGTTTCTCAGTTAGGTGAATCTAAATTTAAAAAAAATAATCTTAAAATATTAAAAAATATTTACTAAAAACAAAAAATATGTATATAAAAAATAGAAAACTCAATTTTCAAAACAATCATTCAAAACCAAACAATTCATTTTTCTTAAAATTTCTACTATTTTTAAGGTGTTTTTTTTTTTTTTTTTTTGAGGGGGGGGGGGGGGGGGGGGGATTAACCACACCCAAAAAAAAATTACATGATCATGAATAAATTTGTAAATTTAATTATTAAAATTAGTAAGTTTTGTCACTGATTTAAAACTTGTCTTTGAAAACATGCATTGAATTGTAATTTTTACTTCTTTTTTTTTTTTTTTAGAAACTTTTTATCATCTCTACTCAACTCGATAAGAATTTTTTTATATTATTTATATTATTTAAATAAAGTTTTTTAAATAAAAAAATATTATTTATATTATTTAATATACAAATAAGATATTTATTGTACAGTTTAAATAAAAATAAACGAGCCAATCATTTTATTAACAATCCTATCTCTGAATTATGAAACCAATTTAATTATAATAAATTTAATTATTTTCAATATATCATTGTATACTATGGTCATGTTTGTTTGGATGAATATGAGCTTGGAATTGAACTAATAGTTCAATAAAATTATTAATCCGATATTTGGTTAAATAATTGAAATACGGACTAATAATCCATTCGGATATATTATCCTACATATGATAGACTATTCAATCCCACAGAGGGGGTGAGATATAAATTGGAGGACTAAGCTAAAGTCTGGACTATTAGTCCCTCTTTATAATCTTAACTTAATTCAAACATAGGATAGGATACACAATCCAAAGAAATTCGTAATCCTAGAACTATTAGTCATAGAAATGCTAATCCAACCTAATCCAGTCTGGCCAAACAAACATGGCCTATAGGTCGGGTTGGAAGGTTATCCAAGCCCAGCCCAAGTTGTGCTGAGACCTGCCCAGGCCCGCCTAGGCCCGAATTGTAACCCGAGGTTGCCTGCCCAAGCCCAATCCAAGTTAAACCCGAATTGCCCGAGTTGTCCGAATTGCAAATGATTTTTTTTTTTTTTTTTTTTTTTTTTTTTTTTTGCAGTTACATTGTTAAATTATTAAAATTTGACTCTGTTTACATTTTTTTATGTAAAAAATCATTAATACCATCAAAACAAATAATTTATATAATGTAATAGAGATGCCGCTATAGTAGTCTTTACAATTTATGAGTGAAAAAAAAAAAAAAAAAAGATTTTATGTTATTTGTATATATAATATATATTCAATATGATTTAATAATCTAAATTACTTTAATATCATGTAATAGCTAATAATATTTATATATATATATATATATTTAATATTTTTATATATCTGTATATGTATAATTTGGGTTTTGGGTTGTCCGGGTTGTTTGACATCTTTACCCAAGCCCACCTAAATTTAATTCGGGTTTCTAAATTTTTGCCCAAGCCCGTACCAAATTTAAAAATATCTTGTCAAAGCCCTAAAAAAATTCAGGCTGGGTTCAGACTGTTTGGGTTGAACCCGCCCAAGTTACACCCCTACTTATTACTTTGGTATCTACCAATTATCAGCAATGCTAGATAACATGAAAAACCTTTCATGAAAATAATTATGAAAGTTTTGTGACCCTTGGATTACACTTAGAATAAAGCACCACAAACTAATCAAGGTAATCCAAAGATCATAAATCTTTCATGATCATTTTCATAAAAAAAATTTCATGATCTCTAACTTTTCTCACCAATTATATTTCCCTGTGAGACAAGGATCAGTGTGTGCTAGATATGAGCCTCTTGATTCTAGTGTAATAATTTTTTACGAAATAAATAAATTTTAATTTAATATTTGAAAAAATTAGTAAAATATTACTCTCCAATTTTATATAGTAGAAGAGGTCCAATATATATATATATATTATTAGCTAAGATCCATCAACATTTTCAGGAAAAAAATTCGACTCAGACAAATTTTACCTAACTTATAGAAATTTCGCCCAAATTCAAAGAAATTTCAATTTTCACAGAAAAAATTTGAAAATCGAAATTTATCTAAGTTGGGGCAAAATTTCTCTTAGTTCAATTTTCTCTGTAAAAATGTTAAAGGACTCTTTAACTACTATGAAAAATATTGTATATCATTTATCTTATAAATTCTTAATACCAGTTACCTTAAAAAAAATTCTCCAAAAAATTTCACAAATATTATACTTTTTAAGTAAATCTAAATTTTAAAAAAATTATATAAAATATTAAATAAATTCACAAAAAAATTAAAAACTTCAAATTAAAAAAATCAGGAAAAAAAAAACAAAAACAAAAACAAAAACAAAAAAAAAAAAAAAACCAAGCAAGGTACGATTTTGTCCCTTAACAAAAAATCCACCATGTAATTTTTCAATCGGAGTAAAGATAAAAACATTAGAGATTTTAGAAACCCAAGTACAATAAAATTATTTTAGAAATTTAATGAATATAATTTTAGACAAAGATTATTAATAAAAAATTATACAAGCTATACCTAAATATCTAGAATTATTAAATACGTGTTTCTATTGACCTCCAAAAAAATTATTAAGAAATTGAATAAATTTTAATTTGAGTTTGGAATGTAGGAACCCCTCCATAATGAGTTAGCGAAATTTTTTATACTTTGTGTAATTTAGTTTCTGACGTTTAAATTGTATCAATTTACTTTTCAATTTATTTAGTATCATAAGTTATTTGACCAAAATATCATGGGTAAATTATGTAAATAATCACTGTAGCTTACACGATGTTGGTCCCTGTAGTTTCAATTTGCTCGATTTTGTCCCTTAATTTAACGGATTATGTCATTTTAGTCCAATAAATAACAGTTGTTAAGTTAATTTAACGGAAGGTCAAACAATGTGTTAATTTGGTTCTTGTACTTTGCACGATGTGTCAATTTGGCCCCTCTAGTTTCAATTTTCTCGATTTTGACAGGGACTAAATTGACACATTGCGAAAAATACAATGACCAAATTGACACATTGTTTAACTTTCTGTTAAATTAACTTAACAACCGTTATTTATTAGACTAAAATGACACAATCCGTTAAATTAAGGGGCAAAATCGAGTAAATTGAAACTACAGGAACCAAATTGATACATCGTGTAAACTACAGGAATTATTTGCATAATTTTCCCAAATATCATTAGTGTATCAGTTATAAATAAAGAGGGTTGCTATTAACACCTATCTTTATTTTTTTGAACTCCCTGATTTTAACTCTTTTTTTTTTATTACAATTATAACCTGAAATAAAATTACAATAAAAGACAATGGAACACCCGCCCACCAAATGGAGACAATTAGAATCATACTTTACAACATTGTACACCCACTTCCAACCCTACCAAACCATTCGACAGACACCATTCACTAACCTAAATCCTACAGTATTCATATTCCCATCACCATCCTAAATCCTAAACTAGAAATCATTGTCAATATAGGCTGAAGTCGTTAGTTCAAATCATTGTCACCATTCGTTGATATATGAAATCAACAATTTAGATGAGTCAAACAAACTACTTTTTCTTCAGAAACCCCTAACCATGAATATTACTAATTTAAATCATTTATGTTCAAAAACACAATGCCGAACAAATCATATATGTTCGTCAATGCAGTGCTGAACAAATCATTTATGTTAACATAGTACTGAATGAATCATTTAAGTTCGTTAACACAGTATTGAACAAAGAATTACAGAGATGCAATGGTATAAAATCAAAGAACTGTCGTTCTTAGTTTCAGACGAGTCAGAGAACCACATAGATGCAATGATATAAAATCGAAAAATGGTCGTTCACCGTTATTTAGCTTCAGATAAGATGCAATGGTGTTTTTACTGTTAATGAATTTAAGGTTTCAAATAAAAGAGAAAGAGAGACCGTCATTCTTCAGTTTGTTGGAGGAGAGGAATCGTCGTTCGTCGTTCACTGATGGAGAGGGTATGCAAATGAAGTGTGTGTGCATAACTTCGGTGATGATATTATGAAGGTGTTAATAGAAATATTTTTAAAATTTAGGGTTTAGAGTAGGGGTTCAAAGAAATTAGGGATCTAAAGAATAAAGATAAGTATTAATAGCAGCCATCTAAATAAAAGCAAAAGTAAGAATAATTTAGTGACACATTTAAAATTTCAATAATCAAGATGACACATTAGTATAATTTTGAAATATATTTACATCTTTAACTATCAATCTCATTTGGTAAAACTCCTTTCAATATCTCATTTGATACAACTTAAGTCCGACCGCTCTATTACAAAAGCTTAATAGTGAATCGATATCCCCACACGGGCATTCCCTTTCACTTAGATTGATTGATGAATTTGGGTATAGATTTATAAAGAGAAAATGAAAAGTTTGATGAAATATGAATGAAATATAATTACATTTCACAATTTTTTTTTTTTTTTTTAAATCTCTTCTCAAATCTATGAACCAATCACAACCTTAAATTAGAGAAAATTGAAAAATGAAAAAAATTTATTTTGTACCCTTGAATAGGGAAATACTGTGGTACACACCCCTCTAAAGATGTATACTATATACACCTTGTTACATGTTTTTGTGATATGTTTATGTATTTTTGTGATAAATGTTACATATTTTTATGATAGAAGTTACAACAATTTATGATTGAAAATTAAAGTTACGCAATTTTGTAGTATTATTACACATTTTTTGATAAGAAAATATTTAGATAAAAAAAAGTGTAATATTACCACAAAAATACATAACACTACTATAAAATGCATAACTTCATTTCTCAACTACAAATTCTTATAACTCCTACCAGAAAAATATATAATATTTACCACAAAAATACGTAATACACACCACAAAAAATATAGGGTTAATTACACTAATAGTCCCTATAGTTTGGGACTTGTGTCACTTTGGTCCCTGACTTTTCAATTGTGACACATTTGACCCTGAAGTTTGAATCTTGTTCCAAATAAGGACAATTGAAAATATTATTAGATTTTTCAAGGGTAAAATCGTCAATTTGATAAAATATACACTAATTTGAAAAAAATAAATGTCAAAAAAATATTTTTAATATTTTTAAAATTATTTTTATTCACCAATGATAAAATTATTTAAAATTAATAAAAATTATATGATTAATTTTTTAAAATTAATTTTACATGATCATCATCCAAATACATAATAAAATTTAATTTGGTAAAAAAAAAAATAAATGTCTAAAAGATTTATCAATTTTACATAATTTTATTTTTAGTAGGTAGAAATAATTTTTAAAAATTCAAAAATATTTGCTTGACATTTATTTTTGTCAAATTAGTTTATATTTTATCAAATTGACAAATTTACCCTTGAAAAATCTAATTATATATTCAATTGTCCTTATTTGAAACAAGATTCAAAATTCAGGATCAAATGTGTCACAATTGAAAAGTCAGAGATCAAAGTGACACAAGCCCCAAACTATAGGGACTATTTGTGTAATTTGCCCAAAAATATAACAAAGTATATATGGTAGACATCCTTAGAGGAGTGTGTACCATACAATTTCTCTCTTTAATATATTTGTCATTTTACTCATTGAATTACTAATTTAAACAATTACCTCTTAAATTATTGACAATAGTTTACTTATCTTAACTGTTATTAAAATTAATAGTTTTTTTAAAATAAAATGTCACATATATTAGTACATAAGAATATATGCGCACTTAGTTGACTTAATTTGATTGTGTCAAGAGAAAGTAATTTGTTACATTTGATTATATTTTGTGGAATAGCTCATTTTCATACTTCAATCTTTATATCATTTCAAACTTTGTTTCGTTGGTTCCACCTTGCCCTACAACGATGAACTGAATCGTTTATTTTTCAAATCTTGTAGTGAAGATAAATAAATTATATTTTATTTTATAAAATGCACTATTTATTAAGTTTAAATTCATAATTATTGTCCATTAAAAAAGATGTAATTTATTCATCTGGCTAATGATATCCTACAAAATTGTTTTTTTGCACAAATAGTCTTTATTACAAGATAAACAATTCAGACCATAGTTGTATACTCAGGATGAGGCTCACGAAATAGATTATGAAGGAGCATATAAAATAGTGGTATGAAGGGAGCCATTCTCTAATATTTTGCTTTTTTATTGAATATTGTAAAAATAAATAATTGTGTTTTGAATATGGTAATCTAATATTTATCTCCTTACTATACGATAAAGTGAATCAATATCATCAATTAATCACATGTGTGTGGACATTGATGATATTTTGTCAAATATATTAACTTGGTTAATGGTTTGGATAAAATAAATTAGAAAAAATTATTAATAAGTCATATTCTACTATCAAATTTACTATTGAATTCTATCCAGTTTTATTATGAATAATTAAACTCTAACTTTATACAATGTTATTAAAAAATTTCAATTCTCCATAATGGTATATTTTATTCTTTTTACCCTTTTCATTTAATATAAATAATTTCATATACAATTTTAATTTACTTTTATATTATATAATTGTAAAAAAAAATTATACATATTATGTTAAATAAAATCATAAACAATGATTTGATCGAAAGAGCTATGATATAAAATTCTTTGCTTCTTTTTTATTTTTGAACTATGATTTTTTTTTTTTTATCTAAAAAATTCTAAAAAAAAATCAATTTTATTAAAATTTCAAAAATAAATCCATGAAAAATAATATTGTAACGAATTTATATATATCTCTATGCTTGAGATAATCGATGAATCTTATACTTATTCTTTTGTTTATGAAAATTTATTCTATTTCAAAAATTAAAAATATTTTTATTATAATTTTTTTTTATGAAATTTGTAGTTAATATTTGGAATAAAACATACTAGTATGGAGGATTAAACGTTATGCATGGACCATAAATTTAGATAGGAGTTCAAAAGAGAAATAGAAATGAAGAAGAAAAAAAAATAGTTTTTATTTCATTTTCATTTTCCTCTTTTTACTTTTTCTTTTCAAATCTTTTATAAATTCTTTTTCAAATTTGTAACTCAAATACAGCCTAAAGATGCCAAATCCATGGAGGTAACTCCAGAAAAGTCACCTTCATAAGTTGCACTTGATGGCCAAACAATTTGTGGTGGAGGCTAAGTAAGAGTGGTGGTGGTTGATTGGGGTGATGAAGGTTGGTTGTTTGATGGCGGCTGGTTTTCAGGATGATGGAGGTTGGTGGTTGGTTTTAGGGATGGTGAAGCATGTTTGGTTTTGACTACATAATATCCAAGTATGAAATATAGGTGTTTATGTAACACTTCGGACTCTTTAAGTCAATGAAATTACTTTTTGACTCGTACTGTAGTCGAAACCCTTTTAATTAATATTAGAATTTTGATTGATGTGCCATCACAACCGTTGAGTAAGTTTAGACCAAAAACCTCAATTTAGATAATTGTTCTTTAAAGTAATCTTTAATCTTTTAACCATTTCTCTCTCCACACCTTGATTTTTGATGCGAGACTAAAACCATCGGGTAGCTTACATTTGGAGCTTCATTTTAGACTCAAGATTTGTCCAAAACGGAGTTTGGACAAGAGAGTTACGTCTGTTTGAAGTTTAAGTATCTAAATTGTCAATATAGTTTGCTCGAGCGAACTTTTGACCTCTCGAGCAGTGTTTAGGTCTGGACAGTTTTGAGTTCCAAAAACCTAAGATACTACAAGTCTCAATTATTTGCTCGAGCGCAACTTTTGTCACTTGGGCGGTCTATTCTCCAGGAGTCTAAGATCCTACAACTCTTCATTCACCACTCGGGCGCACATTTGATCACTTGAGTGGTCTACTCGAATTCAGTGCTTGAAAGCTATCATTTTAGTTAGATTTGTGGGTTCGAAAATCATTTTTTATACTTGCACTATATTTAGACCTTATACACACTTTTTCATCCCCCCCCCTCTCTCTCTCTCTCTCTCTCTCTCTTATTTCTTAGAACTCTCTCTTCTATCAATAGATTTCTTGTTTTCAACACACAAAACCTTTAATCCACCCTATTTTGGATCATCTCTTTACCTTGGTTCTTTGGAGTAAGGTGTAGAGCTCATCAAGAGTTTCGTTTTCACTAGAGCTAATCTTCATTTTGACATTCTTGAATTTGGACTTTTTCCTTCTTTTTCTCAAATTTGAGATAGGGATTATCTTACTCTTGTATATTTGTTTTACCATATTTATGTGGTATTTTATGAGATATGAATTTTGGAGAAATTGAGAGTTTTGATGTATGTATATCGTGTAAAACTAGGACTTGCTTCTTTTTTTTTTTTTAACTTAGAGATTCTTCTCTCAAATTGATAAATGGTGTTTTTAATTTCAAAGTTCGGTATTAAAATGGAGAAAGCCCTAATTTTTCTTCAATCCTGAAATGTTGAGAATTGGAAAGTTGATTTTGAATTGGGAATTGATGAATTGTTATGAAAATTGTAGATTTCCTTGAAGAGATTTAATATATTTAAATTCATTGAATTGTTCGAAATGATGAGGGTTCAAAAATGTTGATTTAGTTATGCTCTTATATTGCCTTCGTAGAATACTTTGATAGAGATAACTGTTTTTTGCAATGGGTGAAGGATTTCATGATTGTTGTAGAAATGATTGGAAATTAGGAAGATTGAAACTATTTGTAAATCATGCATTTCTTAGACATTTTCATACTTTTATCCATGTCTACCATTGAACTCTTTTGAGAATTTGTCCTTGGGACTATTTTGACAAATATTGAATTTGAATGAATTATTAAAGTAAATAACGTGGTTAATTCCGGAATGTGTAGAAAATGTTTGCAAATAGAATTAAGTTGGTTTGAAGCCCTCGATGAAAGTCTAGAAAACCTCGCAGAGTCAGATGTCTAATTGCCCTTCTAGTTAATATCTAGAGAATGTAGATTTTTGTAATTCTGAATGGACTGTTTGCATACATATGCCTAAGGATTTCTAAGGTATTATTTATGATTTAATAATTGGTTTAATGAAATGGATAGAAATTGGACTATTTTGGAAAACTTGCATTGTTGCATTCATGAACAGTGAAAATCTTTTTGGTGTAAGATGACATCACTTGCATTCA
This sequence comes from Camellia granthamiana, assembly GCA_036172215.1. NCBI lineage: Eukaryota > Viridiplantae > Streptophyta > Magnoliopsida > Ericales > Theaceae > Camellia > Camellia granthamiana. The sequence goes on along the minus strand of CM069908.1, from coordinate 94,453,424 downwards.
TGATCATACTCATGCTAATCTCATATACTTTGGTAATATTGCCCCCACTGCACATTAATGCTCATCCTTTCATGGAAAATCATTTTTAAGTGCTGATGATATGCATTAGCCTCGTTGAAGGCTCAAGATGTGACAGTATGGAGTACGAAGGCTCACCTTTCCTTGTTATTTTATGTTTATAGCTTTTGAGCTTATTTGTATGGGATAGAGACCCACATTTTTGCAACAAGGTCCGATCCATGAAATATGTAAGCCTATAAAATTTGGGCGTTACAATTTAGATGTAGGCAATATTTGGATATAAGAATGATAGTGTCAAGTAGACATTTCTGTATAAAAATGATGAGGGAAATGATGATGAAGATGATGATATCAACTATTTTCAGCTGTTGGTTACCAATTCCACATCTATCGATGGTGGTCTAATAATACTAATTAGGGAAATTCTAATATGCATACCTTTAAAAGAGATGCATGATATACATTTTTAATTATGTTATTTTTTTCTTTAGTTATGATATTATTTTAATTATGACTTATGAGTTTTTCAGTTAAACCTCATGTTGTATTTAATTATGACATTTTTTTTTTTAATTACGACTTAGAAATTATGAAGTTACACATTTTTTTCTTTAATTATAAGGTGCATGTGTTACATACCTTTTGAGGAGTGTACCATAGTGTTTCCCAACTAACCAATTGTAAAATTAAATATATTTAACTTGGGAGGAATTATACCTTTCAATCTAAAGTACTATCTAATTTTTAGTATGGTCCTTCAACTTTTTTTATTTTTATTTTTATTTTTTATATTTAATTTAACTATTTTTGTCAACTGGTTTAACCAGTTGGCAATTGCCATCAAATTCACTAAAACGAAACGCCATGTAACACTTACCAAATCAATATAAACATTTATGAAACATTTATTGTTCTTATTTGCTCAATTCATTCATGAAAAAAGTAGTACACAAAAACCAAGGACTCTACTATTATCCAAAGCACTCATACAAGATTCACACAAGTTATTAAACATGGTTTTGCTAGTGCTAGATCATATATAGCTCATTATCATTCATTCACTTAACCAACTCAATTTATATTATAGAAAGAGTTTGTATAAATATGCCTTCTATTCTTTAGTAAATCCCATTTTTCGGAACCCTAGAAAGATGTTGCGCAATGCTTCAGGATCTGGAAGGTTCTTCTTGATGACGGAGTCTTCTAGAAAGTTCTTGATCCATGAATCCAAATAAGGATACTTGGTCGAATTCATTACCTTAAAATCACCAACTTCTTCGACAAAGGGGAACCAGTAAGCTATCCAACCAACCACAACATCAAGAAATCCAATTGTCTCTCCTCCAAAGAACTTCTTGTCCTTTATCTGTCCTTCAAGAAACTGCAATGCCTCTGCTACTGATTCAACACCCTTTGCTTGATCTTCTCCAGTGGAATAAAATGCCATTATTGCTGCTTGATAAAACTGCATATAAAAATAATTATTTATACTTTGACATGTGATATTTCTTGTCCATGTAATTTTCAATTATTTGATTTTGACTCTTAACTTTAACTTTAGTTAAGGCTTGTGAGAAAAATATGCACGTGCATTTTTCTAGTGTAAAATAAATATTTAATTTCTCAGCACTGCTAGATAGTTCAAAATGTCTTTGGCCCGAATGGCATGACTACCCAAAACGACGTCGTTTTCGGTAGTTTTTTTTTTTTCCTCTCTCTTTTCTCTTTGAAGATGAAGATGAAGATGAAGATGAGAGAAAAAAGAGGGAAAAGGGAGCTAGGGAGCCAAGAAAGAAAGAGAGAGGAGAGAGAGAGAGAGAGAGAGAGAGAGAGCATCAACATTAACAACAACACATCATCATCAACAAAAAAAAAAATTGTGGAATCTGAATAACAACATCAAACAACACCACATCATCATCAACACGTTTTGGCACCTTTTTTTTTTATTCCTTTCTTCTTCGTATCTGTTCTTCCTTTGCTTTTTCTTTTCTTTTCTTCTTCCATAACTCAAAACAGAGAGAGAGAGAGAGAGAGAGAGAGAGAGAGAAAGAGATAGATAGATAAATCTATACACACACAGATCGAGGAACAAAAAGAGATAAAGAGAGATACATAGAGAGAGAGAGAGGGGTACACAAATCTATTTGTGTATACACAGAGGATGGTGGCGCCAGTGATGGGTGGAGCCCCTCTCTCTCTGTGTTCCCTCTTCCTCTCTCTTCTCTTTCTCTTTTTCCTCTCTTCTCTCTTTTCCTCCCTCTCTCTGTTTCAGAGATATAAGAGAGAGAAAAAAAAAACTTCCCAAAACAACGTCATTTTAGACAGTCGAGTCATTCAGGCTAAAGACATTTCGAGCTATGAAGTATTAGTCTTAATTTCTCTTCTCTTTCATATCCCCAACCCCCCAACGTCAACCTCCTCCTTTCCCTTTCTCTAGTTGCGATTCAAATTGTTTTTAGGATGTTCACAGTGGGTATTCTAGAAATTTTTTTCAGGGTAAACATTCAAAAATTTAATTTTTTTAGACTTTTCAAATCACACACAAATAAATAAAATAAATAAAATTCTAATATATTGATGTCATTGTTTCAAAAAATAAAGTATAAATACAAAAATATATTTTGTTTTTATCACTAACATGATTTTAAAAAAATCCTTTAATTCAAATTGAGATAAACTATAAAACTGTTGACCAATATTAACATTCAAATAGCACAAGTGTCGGGAATTGAAAAATCACACAATTTTATCAAAGAGGTACTTTGCACATTCTAAGGAAGTAAAGCTCCAAACAAATCATAAAAAAAATATCATTAAAATTATCATGAAAGATTCTTTACCTTTGAATTACACCTAGAATAAAACATCACACTAATCAAGGGATAAAAAATCTTCACGATGCATTTCATGATTTTTTTTCATGACTCCTAATATTATTCATTCAGAAAAGTAGGTTAAGATGTTAATATAAAATTTTAAATTGAATTATATATATATGTGTGTGTATTAAGAAAAAATCAGAATATTCAACTGAACACCCACCCTGAGCTGTAGAGTCGCCCCTACCTCTTCTCTCACACATGTATATATTTTTGGGTTAGTTAAATTTTAGTGAGTGAACTCACTCTGAGTAAGTTATCTAGTTAGATGGGTAACTTATTGATTTAAATAAGGTATGAACAAATAGACTAACACACATGGCATGCTGTCCACGAGGGTTTTTTTTTTTTTTTTTAAAAAAATACTAACGGAAGTTATCAATTACATTTCCTTTGGATTGAGTAATTTGGAGGGAAAATAAAAGAAATCGATTTCTCTTGGTTCCAATCCTTTTTTGGATGGAGTGCAATGAGGAAAAATTTTACAATGGACATTTTGAATTATTCCAAAATTTGAGAGATTGTGAAAAAAGAAATAGAATGATTACTAATTTTATATAATATTAAAATTTTCCATCCAAGTAGTAAAGAAATTAAAACATAAAAGAGTATTTTGATAATATAACCTGTAGGATTTCTTTTTCTTTTTTCTTCTATGTAATTTATCCAAACAAGATTTGAGAAAAATCATATTCTTTTGTTTTGTTTTGTTTTGTTTTGTTTTCTTTCTAGCTTAACCAAACAAGAGGGAAAGAAATCGCAATATTTTGTATTCTTTTATTTTCTGTCCTAACTTAATAAATTATTTATTTTCTTTTCTCCTAGATATCCAAACATAGTAGACTAAATTAACAAAAAAATTAAAATTTATGATCAAGATCGAACAAATTTATATTATAGGAATCAAAAACCTTTATTTTTCTGCAAAGGTTTGGAATTTTGGATGGAAGTATGTCTTTTCAGTGTGTGTTTTGCAAAAATGAGCAAGAAACAGTACAGCATGTGCTTATCTTTTGCCCATGGTTTGGAAGGTGTGGACTGATTTGCTACAGTGATGTGTGGGGGGGGGGGGGGGGGGCCCTCAATCAGTTGTACCTAGATCAATTGAGTGTTTGTGGCAATGGTGGGATGGTATCTGCCTCAAGAAATTGAGAGAAGAATCTGGAAGGCTATACTTCTTGTTGCCATGTGGTCCATATAGAAGTATAAAAATGAATGCTTGCTCAATGGTATTCAGCCAAGAATGGAAGAGTTACAGGAGTCAATCATCATCAAACTAGTTATTTGGATGAAAGCTTCATTCAAGGATTACCATTATTCTATCAATGACTTCGGTTCATTATTACACAGATTAGAAAATGTGTAGGTGAAAGGTTGTGAGGTGCTCTGTAAGGCTTTGAGAGTTTTCTTGGTCTGTTTGAGTTGGAATCTCTCTAATCTTTTTTGGAGCTTTGGGGTTCCACATGATTGGTCTGACTTTGAATGCCAACATAGTTGAGATGTTTAGTTTTGATAATGATACAACTTTTCCCTAAGCCATGTTGTAATCCTTCTTTACTTTAATAAAATTTTATTTTGTTTGCTACTAAAAAAATGACACAATGATCAAATTATAAGAACTATCAATACAATTTTTACTTTAAAAAAAAAATAAAAAATTAATTAAAATGTCTTTCTGTCTCAGTGTACTTCTGGCCCCATGATCGTGTGGCCAAAATTGAGACGATGGTGTTGTAAGTGTGATTATTGCTTTAGGGCAATATTTCAAAGAGAGAGGATGTCGTGGCACATTGTGATTGGCTTAAACATGCATCATTTATGTAAAATGTTACCTTTTCATCGACGAATTTAGCCCAAAATCGTGCATATGCTTTGTACTAATCCAATATGGATGTACTTATAGTCTTTGACAAACGGAATAAAGTCACTAATATGAATTAATCGGATTATTTCATCATTATTTTGAATGCAAGATGCATGCTCAAAAGTTTTAATGATTGTTTTACTGAAAAATTGAAAACGTCCTTTTTTATAAATAACTTTCGGATCTACTAACGGAATAGTCCACTTATCTAAAGCGTCCTTTACATCCTGGTAAGCTACCATCTCAGCGGCTTCAGCTAAAGAGGATACTGTATTCCCTACAGAGGTTACGGATTCATTTTCTGGTATGGCTACTGTATTTTCTTGTTGTTCAGTCATGGTGTTTGGTGATCATATATGTCTAATTTATTTAATTTATACTAGTATTATGCAAATACTTAAACTTGGCTCTGATACCAATAAAGGTGCTCACTAAAGGTTTAGCTTGATATGATTAGCACGTCTGTCAACGATTTACAGGCATCAATGGTCCTTCCGTCTTGACCTAACCTAACGCGACTTGGATGACGTCCCACTAACCTCAAACCTCAACAATTAATTAACCTTACATTAGCACACACCCAGGAATAAATACATACATAATACAGGTATAAAGAAAACAAATTATGACATATATGATCTCATATACTTACTGTTAAGTTGGAGGAGGATTCCTCCTGGCCGCCCAGGCCACTACCTGTTCTTGGATCAGCTCCTGGATCCTGGCTAGCTGCTGATCACACTCTGCTATGCGAGCAGTGATATACGGTTGAGTATACCAATCTACTGGTGTATTAACGTAATGGTGTTTTTGATTTTCCCAAAATTGTTTAAACCATAAAAGTTGTTCAAGAGTATCGACAGAGGGCATACATGAAAACAAAGTTTTATTGAAGAAGTAAAACTATTTTACAAGAGTGGGGATTGGAAGCAATATTACAAAAGAGAAAGTTGAAAACTTAAAACTGACTTTGACTCTGCCTCAACAAGGGTGAGAGCATGCCCTTTTATAATACAAGTGCTGATAAAAGGAGGGACAGGTGTTGAATTGCCATTCGACCGACGAATTACACCTTATCCTATCGGCTGATGTCATACATGACGATTACTGATATTATCTCTACTCGGATAATGGGAATCTGCTTTTTGCAAAGTTCTTTGGCCTGATGTGCCGACACTTAATCATGTCGCTTACCCTTTCGGTTGCTTTTGGCGAGCTTTTCGGTGAGGACATCTGTCATGGCATCCCAAAAATCACCAAAGTGGGTGTCATTGTCTTCATCATCGGGTAGTTGGCTTTCTCCAGCTAACACGTGTTCTGCTGGATCAACATCTGGTTCGGATGAGGGTTGGCTGGTTCCTGACCTCATAGAGACATCATCCTCCGGAGGTACGGTTTGCAAAAACTGTTCTTTGAGATAATTCATACTTTTAATGATAATCTCATTTTCAGATAAATCAGGGTACTGATTTCTTAATTCCTTTTGAATATGGATAAACGGATTCTGAGATAATGCTGGTGGAGCAGTGATAGCTGGTTGCTTAACGGTTTCTCGACATGCTTGGGCATGTTCCTGAATTTTTGTTACTGTTTCAGAGATAATCGGATTCATACCTTTATCCCACCATTTAACAAAGAAAATTCGTTTAAGGCGGGGTACCTTATTCTGGTAGTCGCAAGCAAAATCCCATTTCCAAATCCATGGGATGCTGAATCGGATGGAGAAATGAACTAATGATTTGCTGATAGATAAATCCCTGTTTTTATTAAGATAAGCATAAGCCCGAGAATAGGCATAATGCCAATCATTAAAAGCAAGTCGGATTTCTTCTGGTAAGATGTCAAGAGATAACCCAAATTTATCCCACCACACGAGGAACCAGTTTGGAACATCGTGTTTGAGAACATCGGGGCAAATCCGGATGAACCAGGAATGAGAACGGATAGGATTCTGGTAATAAAAGACCTGGGTAAAAGCATCAATATAATCCCAGTATGTATATTTTGTCTGTTTATTACGGAGATCAAGATCTCGTAATGTATGCGGATGGATACCCCATGTAGCAATGGGCATAAGATGACGGATAGTAATCTTGCTAAAGGAGATGGGACTCGTAGATTTATGCGGATCATGGAGATGATGCTTGAATTCACAAGCTCCAGTTTCAGTTAGTATTTGTTCATAAATATAACGGTACTGATCAAAATGTGGAGGTGACTGTTGAGTGGTGAGATATCGTTTCTTAATCTCCCATGGATCTTGCATCCATTGCTCATCAGCAGATTCAATCCAGAGGACAGTTTCCTCGGTAATACTGTTGGGTGTATACGGGTCTTCTGTTTTCAGAAGTATATCCTTTGTGGATTCAGTACTGGTTTGTCCTCGTGAGAGAACTGGATATTCTGTTTCATAGCGTGGGGTGTGACCACCACGACCACGCCCGCGGCCTCTATGACCCCTGCTGGTCATCCTCCTCTTCAGGAGTAGACTTCTGGAGATATTCCCTGGTTAAGAAATCAGGCAAAGAATTATTTTCCCCTTTAATATATTCAATATCAAAATCAAAATTGGATAAATAACTTTGCCATGTAAGAAATATTTGTTTAGATGCTAAATTTTTAACATCTTTTTTAAAAATCTGTTTAGCAGCAGAGCAATCAACTCTGATAAGAAACTGCTTATTTAAAAGGTCATCCTGGAATTTTAAAACACATTTAACAATGGCTAAACATTCCTGTTTTATAGTGGGATAATTTAAAGCGGCTTTATTCCAATGGCCAGGATGGAATCGTAATAATTCTTCCTTCTGGGTTTTGGGATTAAGCTGTTTTAAAATACCACCAAATCCTTCATTGGAAGCATCAGTTTCAACAATTTTCTTCCAAGTTGGATTAGGTAACTGTAAACATGGTAACTGTTTAACTTTAGCTTTAATTTTTTGTACTGCTGCTGTATGTTCTTCACCCCAAGGAGGAGGGTTCTTACGAAGTCTGGTAAATAGGATGCTGCAGTCAGCTGCAATGTTAGGATAATAATCAGGAATATAATTAAGACTTCCTAAGAATCTCTGCAATTGAGTTTTATCTTTAATTTCGTTAGGGAATTTGGAAGCAAACTCAATACTGCGGTTGATGGGAATAATACTTCCATTTGAAATATTATGACCAAGATATCTGATAGTTATTTGGAACAGTTGCATTTTTGGTGCTGATAGCACTAAACCATTTCTGTGGATAACATGCTTAAAAATATTAAGATGTTTAATATGCTATTCTATTGATGAAGAATAAATTAATACATCATCAATATATGACAAAGTAAATTCAGAAAACGGATTAAAAATGTCATTCATAATATGTTGAAATTCTGATGGAGCATTTTTAAGACCAAAGGGCATTACATTCCATTCATAATGTCCAAATGGAACTGTGAATGCTGTTTTATAACGATCCTGTTCAGCAATTTCAATTTGCCAATATCCTGATTTCAAATCAAATTTGGAAAAGATGATTGCATCCTGGCTCTGATACCAATAAAGGTGCTCACTAAAGGTTTAGCTTGATATGATTAGCACGTCTGTCAACGATTTACAGGCATCAATGGTCCTTCCGTCTTGACCTAACCTAACGCGACTTGGATGACGTCCCACTAACCTCAAACCTCAACAATTAATTAACCTTACATTAGCACACACCCAGGAATAAATACATACATAATACAGGTATAAAGAAAACAAATTATGACATATATGATCTCATATACTTACTGTTAAGTTGGAGGAGGATTCCTCCTGGCCGCCCAGGCCACTACCTGTTCTTGGATCAGCTCCTGGATCCTGGCTAGCTGCTGATCACACTCTGCTATGCGAGCAGTGATATACGGTTGAGTATACCAATCTACTGGTGTATTATCGTAATGGTGTTTTTGATTTTCCCAAAATTGTTTAAACCATAAAAGTTGTTCAAGAGTATCGACAGAGGGCATACATGAAAACAAAGTTTTATTGAAGAAGTAAAACTATTTTACAAGAGTGGGGATTGGAAGCAATATTACAAAAGAGAAAGTTGAAAACTTAAAACTGACTTTGACTCTGCCTCAACAAGGGTGAGAGCATGCCCTTTTATAATACAAGTGCTGATAAAAGGAGGGACAGGTGTTGAATTGCCATTCGACCGACGAATTACACCTTATCCTATCGGCTGATGTCATACATGACGATTACTGATATTATCTCTACTCGGATAATGGGAATCTGCTTTTTGCAAAGTTCTTTGGCCTGATGTGCCGACACTTAATCATGTCGCTTACCCTTTCGGTTGCTTTTGGCGATCTTTTCGGTGAGGACATCTGTCATGGCATCCCAAAAATCACCAAAGTGGGTGTCATTGTCTTCATCATCGGGTAGTTGGCTTTCTCCAGCTAACACGTGTTCTGCTGGATCAACATCTGGTTCGGATGAGGGTTGGCTGGTTCCTGACCTCATAGAGACATCATCCTCCGGAGGTACGGTTTGCAAAAACTGTTCTTTGAGATAATTCATACTTTTAATGATAATCTCATTTTCAGATAAATCAGGGTACTGATTTCTTAATTCCTTTTGAATATGGATAAACGGATTCTGAGATAATGCTGGTGGAGCAGTGATAGCTGGTTGCTTAACGGTTTCTCGACATGCTTGGGCATGTTCCTGAATTTTTGTTACTGTTTCAGAGATAATCGGATTCATACCTTTATCCCACCATTTAACAAAGAAAATTCGTTTAAGGCGGGGTACCTTATTCTGGTAGTCGCAAGCAAAATCCCATTTCCAAATCCATGGGATGCTGAATCGGATGGAGAAATGAACTAATGATTTGCTGATAGATAAATCCCTGTTTTTATTAAGATAAGCATAAGCCCGAGAATAGGCATAATGCCAATCATTAAAAGCAAGTCGGATTTCTTCTGGTAAGATGTCAAGAGATAACCCAAATTTATCCCACCACACGAGGAACCAGTTTGGAACATCGTGTTTGAGAACATCGGGGCAAATCCGGATGAACCAGGAATGAGAACGGATAGGATTCTGGTAATAAAAGACCTGGGTAAAAGCATCAATATAATCCCAGTATGTATATTTTGTCTGTTTATTACGGAGATCAAGATCTCGTAATGTATGCGGATGGATACCCCATGTAGCAATGGGCATAAGATGACGGATAGTAATCTTGCTAAAGGAGATGGGACTCGTAGATTTATGCGGATCATGGAGATGATGCTTGAATTCACAAGCTCCAGTTTCAGTTAGTATTTGTTCATAAATATAACGGTACTGATCAAAATGTGGAGGTGACTGTTGAGTGGTGAGATATCGTTTCTTAATCTCCCATGGATCTTGCATCCATTGCTCATCAGCAGATTCAATCCAGAGGACAGTTTCCTCGGTAATACTGTTGGGTGTATACGGGTCTTCTGTTTTCAGAAGTATATCCTTTGTGGATTCAGTACTGGTTTGTCCTCGTGAGAGAACTGGATATTCTGTTTCATAGCGTGGGGTGTGACCACCACGACCACGCCCGCGGCCTCTATGACCCCTGCTGGTCATCCTCCTCTTCAGGAGTAGACTTCTGGAGATATTCCCTGGTTAAGAAATCAGGCAAAGAATTATTTTCCCCTTTAATATATTCAATATCAAAATCAAAATTGGATAAATAACTTTCCATGTAAGAAATATTTGTTTAGATGCTAAATTTTTAACATCTTTTTTAAAAATCTGTTTAGCAGCAGAGCAATCAACTCTGATAAGAAACTGCTGATTTAAAAGGTCATCCTGGAATTTTAAAACACATTTAACAATGGCTAAACATTCCTGTTTTATAGTGGGATAATTTAAAGCGGCTTTATTCCAATGGCCAGGATGGAATCGTAATAATTCTTCCTTCTGGGTTTTGGGATTAAGCTGTTTTAAAATACCACCAAATCCTTCATTGGAAGCATCAGTTTCAACAATTTTCTTCCAAGTTGGATTAGGTAACTGTAAACTTGGTAACTGTTTAACTTTAGCTTTAATTTTTTGTACTGCTGCTGTATGTTCTTCACCCCAAGGAGGAGGGTTCTTACGAAGTCTGGTAAATAGGATGCTGCAGTCAGCTGCAATGTTAGGATAATAATCACGGATATAATTAAGACTTCCTAAGAATCTCTGCAATTGAGTTTTATCTTTAATTTCGTTAGGGAATTTGGAAGCAAACTCAATACTGCGGTTGATGGGAATAATACTTCAATTTGAAATATTATGACCAAGATATCTGATAGTTGTTTGGAACAGTTGCATTTTTGGTGCTGATAGCACTAAACCATTTCTGTGGATAACATGCTTAAAAATATTAAGATGTTTAATATGCTGTTCTATTGATGAAGAATAAATTAATACATCATCAATATATGACAAAGTAAATTCAGAAAACGGATTAAAAATGTCATTCATAATATGTTGAAATTCTGATGGAGCATTTTTAAGACCAAAGGGCATTACATTCCATTCATAATGTCCAAATGGAACTGTGAATGCTGTTTTATAACGATCCTGTTCAGCAATTTCAATTTGCCAATATCCTGATTTCAAATCAAATTTGGAAAAGATGATTGCATCCTGTAATCGATCTAAAAGATCCTTTTTATTCGGAAAAGGATATCTGATCCATTTCAGTTTATCATTTAACGGTTTATAATTAATTACAAGGCGGGGAACACCGCGTTCGATTTCAGCATTTTTATTGACATAAAAAGCAGTACAACTCCAAGGAGAGTGACTAGATCGGATTAATTTTTTGTCTAAAAGACTTTGAATTTCTGTTTTACATAATTCCATATATTCCTTTTTCATCTGACTAGGGCGAGCTCTAGTTGGAATATATTTTTCATCAAAATCAGGTTCATATGGTAAAGTAACTGTATACTTCTTTCTATTCCAGAAAGCATTGGGAATAGTACCACAAACTTCGGTTTGAAATTCATTTTCAATAATTTTAATTTTCTGTTGCAAAGCGGTTTGTTGTAACCTTTGTTCTGTTGTTAAAAAAGAAACTTCCTTAGTTAAAAAATTAATTTGATTCTGTTTAAAAGTAACTAGATCCCTAATTTGATCTAATTCTTTAGTATACGGTTGTGTGATAAATTCAAACATAACAGATCGTCCCTGCAATTGGGAATAAATTCCTGTTGAGTCAATTTTTTGAATAGGCATTAAGAGACATAAAAATGGTGTGCCTAAAATAATATTTGTAGCTAGATTTCTGACTAAAACAAAGGATGTTGGAAGACAGAGATCATTGTTACAAATATATGCTTCTGGTATTTTATACCTGATTTGCATGGAATTTCCACTTGCACTGGTTAAACTCTGAGTAGTTTTCTCAAAATACCTGGTGGGAACTATACCTTCTTGGATACAGTTCATATCTGCTCCGCTGTCGACCAAAGCAATGGCATCTTTGATAATAAAATCAGGTTTAATCATAAAAGTGATTTTTATATACCATTTTTGGAAGGTTACTTGATTTACTAGTAACAAATACTGGTCAGGTTCATCCTTGGATTCAAGTTTTTGTTCAGTTTCATGGGCTACTCCTTTCTGTTTTTGTGGTAATTGAGTATGAAGATATTTAATATCTTTAATAGCTGCTGCACTAGCTGTTTGTAAATGTTTCACTTCTGTTTTCAAAATATTTATTTCCATTTTTAAATCTTGAATTGTAGTTGGCTGATTATTAACTGGTTTTGCCTGAATTCGGTCAACTACATGTTTCAAATTGTAGGAATAATCGGGTATGTTTGGTGTTTCTTGTACTGTTTGTTGGTGTTCATAACACATTTTTAAATATTTTAATTTTATTTCTGGATCTTGTATCTGATCTGCTACAGCAAGCATATCTCTTTGGGTATCTGTTAAGACATTAATACTACTACGTTCTCCTAGATGTAATCCATTCATTTCTACTATGGATTTCCAGTAATTAATTTCTGATATTTGGTCCTGACTGGTATTACAGGGACAGGATTCTGTGGGTTCATCATCACTTGGTGAGGATGTGGAATATAACTGGTTAATTTCATCTTCAGATGGTGATTCATCACTAGATGAATTCTCCTCTGCTTCTAAAGCATTAATTAGCTGTTCTTTAAGTTTCTCATCTAAAATTAATTCATTAATCTTAGATTTAGCTTTTGATTTACATCGGTTAGCATAGTGTCCTGTTTGTCCACACTTATAACATTTTATTTCAGATTTATTTTTTCTTTTCCCTGAGGGTTTACTGGTTGAAGATTTCTTAGAATAAAACTTCTTACTGTTTTTAGGATGGCTAGATTTCCTTGATTTCCTATAGGGCTTAGAAGGTTTTCTATGAGATACCTTCCTAGATCTATTGGGATATTGGATAGCAGGTTCATAGGCAAATTGATCACAAAATTCACCTAATTCTTTTCTACCTGTTAGATTCTGTTGTTTCATTTGGTAATGAAGTTTGAGATCATTACACAGAGATAAACCTTCATCGGTTATAATAGAACAAAGTTGTCCATACGTATACTGTTCATAAGGAATAGACATCCGGTCATGGCGGTCCCGAAGTTTTTTCCTAACTCGGTCGGCAAAAAGAGTGGGAAGGCCATCAATAAATTTGGCTTTCCAATGGTCACTGTTAGCATCAGGGTGTTGCATAACCTTGATGACAAAGACATCCTTATACCAACGGAAATGGGTAAGAGAAGGACAACGGAGATTCTGAAGAAGTTCACGGCTACGATCTTGTGTACTTGTACTGGTTCCCATAAAATGTAGGATAATGGTTTGGATAAGGGTATAAACAGCATCCTGCTATTGAATTGGTTGACGGGTAGTAGGATCAACTTCAACTTTGATAGAGTTGAGGATTTCTAATTGTTGAGTGGGAGAAATAATATTGTCCCACCAGCCCTTCAGTTGGCCCGTGAAGCCATTAACAATGAATTTGGCTATATCACGATCCTGATTGCTATATTGTCGACAAACAGTTGCATACATCAACATTTGATGTAGTATTTTCAAAATACTATATTCAGATTGACCATCTATATTCCATTCATAAATGGTTTTACCATGAAAACTACTCTGATCATTAAGATAAGTTTCTTCATAAAGGAGATCAGGAGGTGTAGGTCTGGCATAATAATTACGGGTTTATGGTAAGATGGCTGGAGTGGAAGGAGTTTATGAATGAAGTTTATTAACAGATGATTGTTCTTGAAAATTCATTTGGATTTCATGTATCTGTTTAGGAGTAATAGAAGCTTCCTCATCTGGAAGTTCGGATCTCATCATATGGATGGTACCGCTAGAAGTTTCAGGTGGTGGAGGTTCCGGTGGTCGAACATTTAAATTCTGCATCCGCTGCAGAAGAGTATCCATAAATTCTGTACTTGGAGCTTTAAGTTTAAAATTAGTTATCTCCAAAGGTGGTTTGATGGATACTGGATGAATAACAGATGTTCCGGCTACTGGTGAAGCAAGGCTCCTATCTTTAAAAGTAGAGACTGCTTCTTCTATCCGGGTTAATTGTTTACTCATTGTTTGACAGATTAAATTAGTATAATTATGTTGTTTAATTACTAAACCAAAATCTGATAATTTAAGTATGATAAGCGATTCGCATATCGGTTTTTCACCATGAACAAGCACTGGAACCTTCTTGTGAACTAGGTTGAGTTGTAGAAGCAATTGGCTCTTGTTGGATAGATCTTCCTCTGTGAACTCATATTCAATACCTTTCATTTTCAGTGCCCACACAATTCTGCAAGTAAATAGGCTTTCTTTTGTACCCAAAAGCTTCAAATCTTCACTAGCCATGTTCTTCTCTATGATACTTGTGAAGTTCTTGATAGTTTTTACTTAATTGATAGTTCTTCAGCTGCAAGGAAAGATATATACGCTTTGAACAATAAAAAATGACTCTTCAGTCTTCCACTAAATAATTGACTCTCACTAAATAATTGACTCTCGACCCTAGAGGCTTTCACTAATAAATGACTTTTTTTTTTAGATACTTCGGAAAATACTAATAAATGACTCTTAAAGTAAGGACGGAGACATGTTGAGACGAGGAGGTTCACGTGCCACCCCTCCTCAATTTTTGAAAATTATATTTTTACCTTTATTTAAAAAATAATTAATTTTTAAACTTCAAAGTATGTCATAATTTTTTGTATCTCACCTTCTATTTTTATTTTTTTATTTTTGACAAAATCTTTACAAAACCAACCGTGTTAATCTATTAATCTAAATTCTTATATTTTCATTATAAGGTTAGAGGTTCAAATATCTCAATCTAGTTATTCATTGTATTTTTTATGTCATTTATTTATGATTTTTCTCTCTTATTTTGAAAATATTTATTTATATTAGTTATATTGTAACGCCCTAACCCTTCACATGTCATTGATATTGTCTACTTTGGGTCATGCTTGTACGGATTTATTTTTTCCAGTGGGTCACTCATCCCAGAACTACTCCAGCCTAAACACACTTAACTGGGGAGTTCTGCTAAGGATTTCACTGCCTGGGAAAAGGCCTCAATGCTATGTAAAGGTTCAGGTCTTTACTTTTATAGCCCATGAACTCCACATCCATTCCTAATGTGGAACACATAGACCTTACAATCCACCCTCCTTAGAGCTGCACGTCCCCGTGCAGTAGCCTGCCAACTCGCAAGCCCACCCACATGCATCGAGAGACGCTAGGGGCCCACACTCGGTACTCCGGAGAGTCGGCTCTAATGCCATTTGTGACATCCCAACCTCTCATATGTCATCAATATTGTCCGCTTTGGGCTATACCAGCATGGATTTGTTTTTTCCAGTAGGTCACCCATCTCAGAACTACTCAAGCCTAAGCACGCTTAACTGGGAAGTTTTGTTAGGGATTTCACCACCTAGGAAAAGGCATCAATGCTATATAAGGGTCCAAATTTTTACTTTTATAGCCTAAGAACTCCCCCTCCATTCTTGATGTGGGACACAAGGACCTTACATATATGGTGTATTGATTTTCATTATGATTATAATTCATTAGTTTCATTATAACATGATTCATTAATTAAAAATAAAATACAAATTCCTATAATTTGTCCCTCTAAATATTTAATTTTGCTAAAATATTTTCTTTTAAATGCTATATTATTTCTCTCTTTTCTCTCATGTCTTTCTCTTCCACTCTTTTTTTTTTTTTTTTTGGAGGGGGGGGGGGGAGGGGTTGTATTTTAGTGTAATTTTGCCATTCCAATTTTTAATAATAGTATGTGATCACATATTAATTTATAATGATCATCATGTTCACAAAATTGAAACAGAAAATCATATTAATAATAAAGAAACAATCAAAAATCAAAAAAAATAAAGCAAAAAAACTAACTACTTGAGCATAACTTTAAAATTTTAAGGGTAAATTACAAATACACCCCTTGAGATTTGATTAAAATACGAATCACCTCATGTGCTTTTGGAAATTGCATTCCACCTCCTAAAGTTTTTAATTTCATAACAAATCGCCCGTTTTATTAATAAATCATCAAGTCAATTAACAATTTTTAATGATGTTAAAAATATGTTTTAATTAATAATTTAAGTAATTTTATTATTGTATATGAGAGCAATTATGAATTTTATTTTTTTAGTTAATTCTATTAAATAAAAAATACTAACAATGAGGTATTTGTAATTTTTCAAATCACCAGGGGCAATCTGTACTTTAAGAAAACCTCAGGAGGTGTGTTTGTAATTTACCCAAATTTTAAATATGAAATTATGTTCATTTTTAGTTGTTTTATCTTCAATTAAAAATCAAAATTATTTGCATTGTGGTAAAGATGTGATACAGTGACGGTAGATGAAAGTGTTAGAAGAAGGGACAGACCTAAATTGACGTGGGCTAGTGTAGTAAATAGAGATATAAATCTTTTTAATTTGGCTAACGAAATGGTCTTGAATAAAGTAGAGTTGTGAAGAATGATTAATATAGTCGACCTCATTTGATGGGATTTAAAACTTGGTTTGATTTGTGGTAGATCGTTATGATCTGAACTTAATGTTACTCCTCTTAAGTCGAAATCCTGGCTCCGCCACTACTTAGGGTTGTATTTGATTTATAAATTTAGAAAGAGATTTAAAATATATATATATATAATATAATTATATTTTACATACATTTCACTTACTTTTTTCTTTTTATTTTTTAAATCTCTTTATAAATTCATAAACTAAAGAAAAATCCTTCAGAGCTCGAATTCTCCGTGGCTCGATTGGCTCGAATCTAAAACGACGTCATTTTGGTTTTTTTTTTTTCCACTTTTATATCTAAAACAGAAACAGAGGGAGGAAAGAAGAAAGAGACAGAGAAAGAAGCGAGAAGGAAGGGGGAAGGAAGAAGGAAGAGAGAAGAGGGAGGGGAGACCATCACCGGTGCCTCCATCTTCTGTATGTATACACAGATCTGTATCTATTTCTCTCTCTCGTTCTCTATATCTCTCTCTCTGTGAAGTCTCTGTGATGATGATGATGTGTTGGTTGTTGATGCTGATGATGATGTGGTGTTGATGATGATAATGATATGTTGATGATGATGTGTTGGTTGTTGATGATCTTTCATGTTCTTTCTTCTTCTTCTTTTCTTCTTTCTTCTTCTTCTGTGAGTCATGCAAAGGATGAAAAAAAAAAAAAAAAAAATCCCAAAACGACGTCGTTTTGGGATTTTGGGCTACTCGAGCAACGAAAAATTCGAGCTACGTAGCAGAATTGGCTTAACAACGGCTAAGTCGTTGACAAAAAAGTCAGGAGAGTTTTAATTATTTGAGCATTATTGGTAGCTACAACAACCTAGAGAAGATTAAAAATTAAATGTAGGAGTCTTCCAGTAATTGCGGAGTTTAAGATGTCGACAATCGTACCTAATATCTAGAAAAACATTATTTTAATAACTCAAACTTGTCATATTAAAAACACTAGTGACCAACTTTATTGTTGAGTCAAGTTGCCCTTTCACCAAAAATGCTAATTATAACATGTATAGATATATTTTTAAGAAACAAAAACCTTATGCAAATAGTGATGTGCAAACAAAATTTTCTTATCAAACGATGAGAGTCACTATCTGTTGGCTACATATTTTGTATAAGCCAGTTACAGTTCGACACGTGGCAGAGTAAGGGTAATATGGGAAGATTATACAAATCTTCGATCCTGATCGTACACGTGGCAGTTATTATTGGTTCTTGCGTGGTCTGAGTAGCATTGGATTAGTGAAGAGATGCAAGGTGATGTGGCTTCAACGGTTGCTCATATTCAAATTCAAATATAAGAGGGAAGCTCAACTGCAAGTGATGGCGTAGTAGAACTACCTATAAGGCAACATGATCAACGATCATGGAGGAACAGTTCGACGGTTTGAAGTGCAGTTCGAAGGTCATCCTTGACAAGTATAAATAGCAGGGAAGCCCCCAGAAAAAGCCCCCAGACTCAGATCCAACAAACCAGTCATTTACTTCATATTTTTCTTTTCCAGTTTTACATTTCCAGTCTTTACATTTCCTGCACTTTAAATACATGTTCTTTACATTTCCTGCACTTTAAATACCTGTTCTTTACATTTCCTACACTTTAAATTCCTGCACTGCACTTCATTCATAGGAGTAGTTTCAAGTAGATTGCTGTTGTAAACCTCTACGAGGCTGAGTTTGGCTCATTGTAAGTTTTCATTTTAATGAAATACTTCAATTGTTCGTCATTTACCTTTTATTTTGCTTAATTTCTCCTAAGTCAAGCCACCAGTAAAAGTCCTCTTCATTGAGGCTGAAAGAACCAAAACACAATCGCTTGATAATTGGTTGGCAATTATAATTTCTGTAAGGACTGATTGATCCTTACTGGCACGCTCGCATTTACAAATATTACCCTCGAAAAGCCAAAAAGCCAACATATATTTTTGGCACGCCCAGTGGGACTAATTAAAATGGCTAGACGAAGATGACAAGGAGAAAATGAATGCTTGGAAGAAGGCGTAGAATGAGAGGTAGAAATACCTAATCCAGAAGATAATGTGGTAACACATCCTGTGGAACTCCTATGTTATCAGAACCTATGGTCGAACAGACCAGTACTTCTGGACAAGAACCATATGTTCATAATATTGGACGAAACCAAGGAATTGGACCATCCACTGTTCCATTTACTCAGCCAACAAATCCATAGGATGGCCAAGTAGATGCAATGGGACAACAATTAATGAACACAATGGAAAGGTGGGCAACATCCTTTTTGGATCAAATGAATAACCACCAACCAACAAACACAAGACACACAGAAGAAGTTTTAAACGTCCCTCAGCAAAGATTGGCTAGAGATAAACAGCCTATGCAAGTTAATGGACATTCTAATGGTCAAACTAGTAATCAGAATTATGAAAGACCATCACCTCAGTCTTGGTATGAACCCATTTCGAGGCCTACAGCAGGCCAAAATGCCTCAGTACTCAACAATGAAGCCATACAAATTGGTGGATCTGGTCAAGTACAAGAAACTGGCATAAGAATGGTTACAAATCCCATGTTCGAAGCCATACCTGGCACTAGGGGGTATAATAATCCCTTGTTCGAATTTATACTCGGAGGGTTGGAAGGTTTTCCCACAAACGGAAGGGACACAACACCTATTCCTGCACCTTTTGCAGATCCTTTCGCAGGACAGGCTCAAAGGGGTTACCCACACCTCCAACAGCAACCTGCACCACAGGGACAACTAGTCCCAAATGTACCACCTTATGGACTAAGAGAACCACAGGCACAAGTTTGTCCACCAAACCCTGTGTTTGTTCCTCCAGTAGTGGTTCAGCAGGCACAAAATATGGTCCCTAGGGACCAAATTGCTAATATTGTTAGGGAGATGTGTGGACCGATGGCTCGGGGGGTCCAGACTCCTGTATACAGAAGACCATACCCAGAATGGATAGATAGGGTACATGAATACCCAAGGGGGTTCAGAATACCAGATTTTACCCTTTTTTATGGGAGTGGAAATCAATCAACAATAGAGCATATTGTTAGGTTTGCTGCTCAATGCAGTGAATTTACTAATCATGACTTTATGAAACTGAGATTATTCCCAAATTCTCTAACTGGGGGAGCATTTGTATGGTACATCAACCTTACACCTGGCTCCATTCAAACTTGGCAACAAATGGAAGAGGCATTTCATGCCCAATTCTTCCAATCAGAGCCAAAGGTTTCCATGGCAGACTTAGCAAGATTGAGTCAAAGGCCTGAGGAAAAGGCTACTCAGTTTATTGCCAGATTTAAAAGGGCTCGAAATAAATGTAGAGTCATCTTGACAGAGCCAAAATTCGTAAGATTGGCTCAAAGTGGATTAGAGTTCAGGCTTCGAAAGAAGTTTGACTCAACTGAATTCAGAGATTTGGTGGAACTAAC
Source organism: Camellia granthamiana (assembly GCA_036172215.1). Classification (NCBI taxonomy): domain Eukaryota; kingdom Viridiplantae; phylum Streptophyta; class Magnoliopsida; order Ericales; family Theaceae; genus Camellia; species Camellia granthamiana. The sequence continues at coordinate 94,433,168 of CM069908.1, read as the reverse complement.
CTATAAGGTGTCTAGATATGAAGCATTATTGGAAGAGGAACAAGATCGAAATAATGCATCGTATAGGACATATTATAGAGATCCTAATTATGAGATCGATGCAGCAGAGATTGTGGGCAAAGAACCCATAATCTGTGAAACATTAATTCATAAGGATACAACGATTGACCAGCAGTTTAAAAAGAAAGACTTTCACAGGAAGTATTCTTTCGATTTAACCAAGGCAGATGACATTTTTGATCATTTACTTGCGGCCAATTTTCTTAAGTTACCAAAAGGAGTAAAACTGCCATCTCCAGATGAACTTAAGAGAAAAGTATATTATAAATGGCATAACTCTTGGTCTCACTCGACTAAAAACTGCATTGTTTTTCGAGACAGGATCCAAGAACAAATTCGGAAAGAAAGTTTGAAATTCCCAGCCAAAGCAGAAAAGGCCATGGGGATTGACAGTAACCCATTTCTAGAAGTTGGAGAGGTGGCAGCCAATGTCATTATGTCAGATTTCCAGAACTTGTCCTTGACAGAATTGGAAGAGGTCAATGTGCAGATGCATGTTGCTAACCAGACAACCATCAAGAAGGACACTAGAAACCCACCAGCTATTGAACAAGGTTTCTCTCACTAGAGGGAACACTCTGATGAAGAATCACTGGATGATGATTCCTTAGAGGCAGCAGTAATGCAAAGGATGTGTTCCATGTGCAGACTGAGTTATAAATGGTTGAAAGGCCTTCCAGTTGATGGGAAGTAATATTACAGGGATGTACAGAGACGTCCTAAATCAACCAATGCTTACAACAAAAGACCGTATCCGGCTAGTGATAGGCAGCGGCCATTACTGGTTGAGCCTGCAGTGGATAGAATACATGCTAAAGGCAGGAGGCCCTTGTATGAGTCCAGGCCACCTAACTATTACAGAATGGAGAGCAGTCATTCTGAAAGAAGGCTGGAGAGGAGTTCAGGATATGGGATCAAAGCCAGAGATTGGCCCCCTAGACCAACCTCACGCAGGACAGAAAGTGGCCACCTTCATCGAAGGCCTGAATGAGGCTCGAAACATGAGGTCAGAGCCAAGCACTTACCTTCACAGCCAGCCTCGAAGATGGCTTCGAAGGTAGAAAAAGGCAGTTCGACATTTGAGTCAGTAAGTTCGTGGGTACCTGGAGTTCCAGACTGGTTTGTAATGCAAAACAAACCTAGGGAAGTGTCTGCCCAGAGGGATGTTGGAAACCAAGGAAGGATGGTTAAACCTCATTTGGTGGCTCCAAACAATTGGGTATTGCTTAAACACCCAAAGACAAAGGAACCAGACATGGTCCCAGTCATTTCGAGATCACAAAGGAGAAAGATTCAGCGCAGGTACACTCAGTACCAGAAAGATATGAAAGAAAATGGAGAGAGCTCTTCATTGGTCCAGACAGAAGGAAAAAAGACTCCAAAGCCAGACCATATTCCAAAGCCAACGCTACAAAGCAAAGTGGGTTGCAGCAGAGAACAGTTGGCCAAGGTTCATTCTGAACTAAAAGCCAGAGAGAGGTCTAGCTTAGCAGGATTGGAGAAAGCCCTGATGGAGAGTGATAGTGAGATAGAAGAAGAAATTGGCATAAGCCAAAAGAAAGAAATGGTGGAGGAAGAAATGTTCGAAGCCTTCATGGCTGAGCAAACATTTCTGGTTGAAAAACCAGTCGAGGAAAACCATTCGAAGGAACCTGTTAGCAATGAAGTGCCAGAATGCAGCATGGAGGATGCTTCTGAGGTAACTGATCAAGGTAGTCAAGAGGGGAAACAGGTGCAGCCAGCCATCCAATTTGGCTCATTTCCTCCAGTATCAGTCAATATGGTACACATATTGCCCCATGAGTTCCAGGCTGGAGATGAGGATCAAGATGGTCAAGAAATCGATCCTATTCCTATCTCTAGTGAAGACTCACAAGTGAGCATGGTACAAGATGATTCTGGAATGGCTACCCTGATGGAAACTGAATATGAGAGTGAAGAAGAGGTGAGCATTAACCTCTCATATCCTTTTGAGTATTCCTCGAATTCTATGACACAACATGTCAAGCCTTTGTACATCAAGGCTTTCTTCGATGGGATACAATTGAACCGAGTCCTGATAGATAATGGGGCAGCAGTGAACTTACTACCGAAATCTTCTCTGAAGAAACTAGGGAAAAAGAATCCCAGGTTGATCCCAACTAGCACAACCATCGCTGGCTTTGCTGGAGACAAACAGATGGCTCAGGGAATTCTACCCGTCAACCTGAGTGTGGGAACCAGGGACTGCATGACAGCATTCTTCGTAATCGACAGTAATGCTAAATACAATGCTTTACTGGGGAAAGATTGGATCCACACTAACAAATGTGTGCCTTCCTCTTTGCATCAGAAAATTATGATGGCCTTAGGCAATGGAGAGACAGAGGAAATCGATGCAGATCCTCAACCCTTCATAGCCTGTGCAGACTTTGCAGAGGCCAAGTTGTATATTGAGGGAGTGACACCACTTAGTATACTGAGGAAAGCTGATAACTCAGCCGAAGTGACGGCTGATGAGGAAGTGACACACCTGAAGCACTTAGTCTAAGAGAGTGCTGATGAAGAGATTGTCGTTAAGGATGACAATGATGCCTGGTTGTAAGCAAAGAGATGAAGAACAAGAAGCCAAGTCTTTGGCTCTAATTAAGTTTTCAACACTGGATGTAAAATCAATAGTCCAGAAAGTACAGGAGCAAGAGAGAAAAGCCATGATAATTGGCTGCAAACAGGAGCAACAACGGGTCAGAATTTTGACCCTTGGTAAATACTGTGCATTGGACATTGAAACAAAAGTCCAGGAAATACAGGAAGAGGATGCCTTATGGACAGATTTTGTCTATGAGGAGGAGGGCAAAGATGTTGAACTAAAGAACCTGGGAGCAGAACAGAGCGAGAAGGTTGCTTCGAAGGTAGAAGAAACTAAGGAAAAAGCTTCAATAAGTTCTCAGACACAAGACCCATTAGAAGAAGTAAATTTAGGGGAATGTTCTATACAACAGCCCACCTATATAAGTGCTTGTTTGAATGTCCTGGACAGGGACCAGTTGTTGGTTGTTCTAAAGAAATACAAAGATTGCTTCGCATGGTCTTATAATGAACTACCAGGATTGGATAGGTCATTAGTGGAACATAGGCTCCCTATGAAGCCTAACTTCAAGCCATACAAGCAGAAACCAAGAAGAATGAGTCCAGAAGTAATTCAGAAAGTTAAGAGATTCTTAGACTACTCAAGGCAGGCTTTATTAGGACAGCCAGGTATGTTGAGTGGCTATCTAATATTGTGCCTGTAGTCAAGAAGAATGGTAAAATGAGGGTATGCATTGATTTCAGAAACTTAAATCTAGCAACTCCAAAAGATGAGTATCCTATGCCTATAGTAGATCTGTTGGTAGAGAGTTCAGCAGGGCATCAAGTTTTATCAATGATGGATGGACACTCTGGTTACACCCAAATCTGCATTGCAGAGGAGGATATCCACAAGACAGCATTCAGATGTCCTGGGAATATTGGTACCTTCGAATGGGTTAAAATGCTATTTGGTCTGAAGAATGCTGGGGCTACATATCAGAGGGCTATGAACACTATCTTTCATGACCTCATTGGAGGGTATTTAGAGTGTTATATTGATGACATTGTAGTGAAATCCCAGTCCATGAAGGAATATCTGTTTCATTTAGAAGCAGCTTTTGAAAGAATGAGGAAGTTCAAGTTGAAACTCAATCCTCTTTAAGTGTGCATTTGGTGTATCATCTGGAAACTTCTTGGGTTATGTAGTGCACAAGAAAGGAATACAGATTGATCAGAATAAAGCCAAAGCCATCATTGAAGCCAGGCCTCCATCAAGTAAGAAAGAATTACAAAGGTTCCTTGGACAGGTTAACTTTCTTCGAAGGTTCATTTCTAACACTGCAAGGAAAACTAAAGTATTTTCTTCCTTGTTAAGGCTGAAAGATAAAGAAGAATTTGTGTGGACAGCAAAGCATCAAATTGCTTTCGAAAGTATCAAAGCCTACTTGGCCAACCCTCCAGTGCTGATGCCACCAAAGGGTAATAAGCCCTTGAAGTTGTACATAGCTGTAGCGGAAGATTCATTGGGAGCTTTCTTGGCCCAAGACAATGAAGAAGGCAAGGAGCAAGCTGTTTATTACCTTAGTAGGTTTTTAAATTCTTGTGAATGTAAATATTCAGCTGTAGAAAAGCTGTGTCTTGCTTTGTATTTTGCTGCAATGAAATTAAGATATTATCTTTTACCTACAACTGTCTTGGTAATTGCAACCACAGATTTGGTTAAGTACATGTTATCTAGACCTGTGTTGAGGGGAAGAATTGGCAAGTGGATACTAGCCTTGTCAGAATTTCATTTAGAATATGTCCCTCAAAGGGCAGTAAAAAGGCAAGTTCTGGCCAATCTTTTGGCAGAACATCCATCTCAAACAGAGAGCCAAGAGATAATGGAACTTGGCATGGCTAGTGTTAAGCCATGGCAGATGTGGTTTGATGGATCGAAAGCCAATGGCTTAATTGGAATTGGTATTATGATTAAATCTCCACAAGGGGTAGAAACCACACATGGTTTCAGAGTAAATGAAGCTACCTATTCCAATAACCAGGCTGAATATGAAGCCTTAATAGTGGGACTAGAAATTCTTATTGGATTACAAGTACATGCAGTTGACATATTTGGAGATTCTCAATTGGTGGTTAACCAAGTGAAAGGGATTTTCAAGAGTCAAAGCATAAGTATTTTGCCATACTATGTTGTTGCGTTACATCTGCTTTCTCAGTTTCAAATAGCGAATGTAACTCATGTTCCAAGATTCTTGAACAATAGAGCTAATGATGTGGCTCAGAAAGCTTCGAACTTCAAGAGAAGGGATAATGCCCAAAGGGACATAAGCCAGACAACATATCAGAAATTAATATCACCTCTGAATAAAAGGAATGTGGTCTTGAAAGTCAATTATAATGACTTACAAGAACAAGATTGGAGGCATCCAATAATGCAGTACTTGGCTGGTCCATCTTCGAAGGCCAGCAGAAAAGTTAAATTGCAGTCTATGTAATATATGATATATGGTAATGCTCTCTACAAAAGGAGGGGAGATGGTTTGTTGCTAGAATGTTTAGGTCCAAAAGAAGCATTAACAGCTATGGCTGAGGTTCATGAAGGCATCTGTGGTGCTCATCAGCCTGGTGTAAAGATGATATGGCTGCTTCGAAGACATTCTTACTATTGGCCAACTATCCTTAAAGACTGCATAGAATATGCAAAGGGTTGCCAGGCATGCCAAAAGCATGGCATAATAAGGCATGTGCCCATAACTGATCTACATGCAGTAGTGAAGCATTGGCCATTCAGAGGATGGGCCATGGATATGATGGGAAAAATACACCCACCTTCTTCGAAGCATCATTGTTTCATTCTAGTGGCCACTGATTACTTCACTAAGTGGGTCGAAGCCAAGCCATACAAAGCTGTAGACCAGACAGAAGTCATTAGGTTCATTAAAGATTTGATCCATAGATTTGGCATCCCACAAACCATAACTGTGGACAATGGGACTGTGTTCGATGGGAAAATGGTGAAGTCTTTTGTGGCAGAGTTTAGAATTAGCCTTGTTAATTCCACACCCTATTATGCACAAGCCAATGGTCAAGCTGAATCATCCAATAAGTCCTTGAAAAAGGGAATACAAAAGGTTGTGGAATATAATCCTAGGGATTGGCATAACCTGTTGTTGGATGTTTTGTGGGCTTACAGAACTTCCCCAAGGTCAAGCACAAGAGTCACTCCTTATGCCTTAGTATATGGGCATGATGCAGTGTTGCCTGTGGAGATTAATGTTAAATCTTTGAGGGTAAGATGCCAAGATCAGTTAGATCATGAGCAGTACTATCAAAGTATGTGCTTGGAATTAGAAGGCATAGATGAAGCCAGAATTTTGGCATTAAATAGCATTCTTTTCCAAAAGAAGAAAGCAGCCAAGAATTATAATAAGAAGGTCAAACACATTGGCTTTGATGAAGGTGATTTGGTATGGAAGACAATACTCCCAATAGGAATTAAAAGCCATAAGTTTGGCAAATGGTCACCTAACTGGGAAGGACCATATCAAATTCATAGAGTTCTGCCTTTTGGAGCATACCATTTGAGAAATTTGAATGGGTATATACATCCCAAAAAGATTAATGGCAAATATTTGAAACCTTATTTTCCAACCATTTGGGAAACACAGGGAATAAAATAAACATTAAGTACAAGAACATAAGATTACTCAGATGACAGATAAAAATTTGTGCTTTCATAAAGAATTAAGTACATTTTGCCACAAATTGGCCCAAAAATCATTACAGTGTCTTAATTGTTTTTGTACCATAGATTTCCTATTGCTAAGTGATGAAACTAGTTGAATAGCTGCAGCCATCTCTTCCTTTTGATCAGCCAGTCCTTGGTTGGTGATTTGCAATTTGGTATCAGTTCGGACTAAGGCTTGATTCACTCCAGCCAGCTCCTCTTCAAGTTGAGCTTTCCTCTCCAGCAGTTGGACTCGAAAGTGGGAGACAGAGGAGCGTTGTTCTTTCAAATTTGACACTTCAGTATGTACTTGGGAAACAAAACTCTGGTCGCCAGCCAATTTCTCATCCTCAGCCTTGGCAGCTTGACAAATGCTGATGTAAAAATCGACAGTAGCTGCTGTCTGAGATAGATGACTTAAAACATTCATGCCAGACTGCTCAGCAATTCTGCAGCATTGGAGGAATCCATTTCTGATTATAGGCCTTTGTAGAGCCTCGAAGGGGATCCTCGAAAAAGAAATCAACAGATCCAGGCATGTGTCTAGGTCTATCAAAGGTGCAGAAGGCTTGCCGCTGGAGGAAGAAGAGCTCTCAAAAATTTCCAGCAAGGAGTCAGCCAAAATTAATTGCTCAGCTTCAACATTGAATATTGGAGAGATAGAGGGTATGTCGAAGAGACTAGCTAGTCTGGCTTCGAAGACATCAACCTCATCCATAGACATGAGAGACGCAAAGAGAGTTGTGGTGGAAGGCACAGAGGAGTGCATGGGGATAGGAGAAACGAATGGAGCATTTTTGGCAGTCTCTATGGTCTTAACCACCAATGAATCAAGCGAGGAGGGGCTGGAAGTAGGCAAAAGTGATGAATTATGAGTTAGAGAACTACCAGCACCCTCAATTGGGGAATTAGCTGCCTTCGAAGAAGAGGTAGCAGTTGGAATTTCCTTGGAAGGAGAAGAAGGAGTAAGGCTTGAAAGAGAAGTAAATTGAGAGATGGGTTCAGTGGTTATTGCTGCAAAGAAATATAAAGTAATGCCAAGTCTCAATATTAAAAATTCGACAAGAAAAGAATAGAGGCATGAAAGAAATTACTTGTTCCAAAAGCGCTGGCACTGATGGGAGAGTTGCGAAGAGAGTAATGTTCGGCAGTCTGTTGCCTTCTTGCAGCTTCCCTTTGTAGTGCGTCAGCAGCAGCAGCTTCATCTCTCAAAAATTGTTGCTGCCGTCTCTTCTCAACCCTCTCAAAGACAATTATGGCCTTGGAATACTCTTGTCCTATGGCCTTAGCAGCTGCTTCGTGAACGGGATCTTCAACCAAGTTAGTAGCTGAAGTAGCCACTTTCCTTCTTTTTTCTATTGCTTCGGCAATGGTCTCGGAATCGGAGTCTTCGATGAAATCAGAATGAGAGACAGTCATCTTTCTTCTCTTTTTTCTCTGTATTGGTATTGTCGGCTCCTTCTCAATTTCCTTCTCAATTTCTTCAGTCTGAAATCCGAATTCCCTAGAAAAGAGCTCCTCTTCTACTTCTCTAGCAGCTGTCTTCTGTTGAACCAAGCCAATCACTTTTTTCCTTCTTTTCAAGGGAGACTCCTGCTCTTGATCTTCTTCTTCTTCTTCTTCTTCTTCTTCTACTTGAACCTCAGATATTTCCTTTTCTAGCTCAAGGAGTCTCCTCTTCTTTTGCTGTTGACCACCTTCACAGAGGAAGAATTGAGAATAAGATAACCAGCATCATAGAGAAAGTCGAAGGAAAGAAAACAAAGGTATATACCTTTCTTCGAAGCAGCCCCAGTGACTTTAGGAGGAGTTGAGGCAGCAGGAATGGACTGGGTTGGAAGAGGCACAGTGGAAGAAGTAACAGTTCCAGCTCCCTTGGGCTTGGGCACATCCAACACCTTTAGTAGGTTTTGAGGTGAAATGGCCAAATAGACTTCCATATTGCTCACCCACCAATTTTGGTATCTCTTCAATACGGTACCTTGAGGACTGAAAGGGGTATAAATTTGAAGGTTGGCGAAGTCGTCTATAAATTTGAAGGTTGCCTCTTTTAGCCTCGACCTCCAAACCTTCAAATATCTCCTAGTAAGGCTCAAATTGGTGTTGCTACAAAGAGGTATTGGGACCTCTTGTGTGAAGCCAAATTGTCTAGCAAATTGAGTAGGACAATAAGGCTCAGCTATGCATTTATAAGCTCTGGGGTTCGTAGTCCCGATAAATAGCTCTCTAGGAAGCAGAAGGGAAGCCCATATATCCTTGTGAGCAGGCGAAGCACAGAGCCTGTTGTAGACACCCCATTTTTGACCGTCCTTAAGACTTGGACGTCACCGTTTGAACACTCGGTGATTATCCATGTTTGTGTTTGTTTGGAGTTCCCGGAGTTCTCGGCTGCGCACCTTGCCTCAGGATCTCTGAACTTGACTGTTTTGTGTCTGGTTTTGCACCAAACACTTGTGTTTTGCCTTGGAGGGGCAGGGAATGCCTTATGAAGCATCCCCACACACCACCGGCACTAGCTAGAGGCCACCGGCTGCTTTTTGTTGCCACCGGCAATATATATTGCCGGCCGGCACTCTTTGTTGCCGGTCGGCACTCAATTTTGTCAAAATGACATTTTTGGCTAGCCGGTTACTGTTCATCTGCTTTTTCAGATATTTTGAGACAGCTGTTTGGCATTTGGTTCCCGGATGCCCTCCTTGGAAGCTTGTTGTATAAGCTTTACAACTTGGTTGCCTATAAGAGAAGGGTCTCTTCTCTTGGCTGCAAGGTTAGACATTTTAGAGAGGGAATAACTCAGAGAGAGCTCTGGTTTTAGGTTAGGGTTTGTGTATCTATCCTATATCTCTCTCTCCCTTAAGCTTAGTGTGTGTGTTTTGTCTTACTATTGCACACAAGCACCTAGTGCTTCACCTTCCTTTGGCTACTGAGGTTCCAAGGGCTTGTTCTTGCTATTTTTGATTGGATTTAAGCTCAAGGAGGCAACAACATCAACATTTGTGAAGGTGGTCAACAAGAGTAAGAAACTAGCCTTTTATTCCCCATTTTTGCATCCTATTTCTACCTATCTTAGAGCTGTTTTTGTGTTTAGTGTATAACATAAAAAAGTTCTGTTTTTAAGCCCTCTTGATTGTTTATTAAGAGTGTTTTGTGGTTTGGGCGTGTTTGACCACCCTTAGGCCTTGAAAGGCCCTCATTTTGTGCTATTTTGTGCAAGTTTCGAGACTTTGGTGTTTGGGCCTCTTCACCACTGAAATCTTGAGGGATTTCAGTGGTGGAGATGGTGCCTTGAAGTCTCCAAAAGGAGAGGGCCACCCCCTCCCCTTGTTGTCCTTGAAAAGGACCATTTTTGGCCTCTTGAGAGAGCATATAGTTTGAGTGTTTGTTGATCATGCCATGGCTGTTTTTATGCTTATTATGCCATGATATAACATTGTATTAAGTTGGTTTTGGTACACCATGCTTGTTTAGCATACATGCCTTGTAATGCCATTTTGTTGCCTTAACATGCCTTAGGTTGTAACCTCATGTTCAAGCATGTTTTAGGTTTAGTCTTGTGAAGACTTTGTATTCATTTTGCCATGTTTAAGGTCTGTCCTTGGTTGTTTGCGTCGACTTTGACATGTATTGCATAGCCCCTTTGCATTTTGGCTTGTTAGCCTTAAGTGTGTGAGTGGGTAGCATGCTTTGCTTATACCATTTCAGTGGTTTGGAGCCACTTAACATGCTATTTCAGTCCATTTAACATGCTTGTATGCTTGCTTTGGATGCCTCTTTGATGCTTTGAAAGCTTGTGTTGTATGCTCCATGTTTTGGCAATTATGCATGCTTTTGGATTCAAGCCATTTAGATGCCATCTAGATGTGTTATTGGCTTTGTTTTGATGTGATAAAACTCTGTTTTGATCATTTAATGCATGCCATGTTTGGTTTTGTTAAGGGTAGTTTTAATGCCCCTTAGCTTGCTTTAAGTTTTGGGACCTTGGTTGCATGCCTTGGCTTGTCATGTTTAATTGATTTGGCATCATATTTAACATGATTTTAAAGCTTTCCATTACATGCCATATGTCCATTGTTTGTGCCTTTTAAGTGTGCTTAAAAGTTGCTTTAACATGCCTAAGTGTTGGCTCATTAACATGTGCATGTGTGTATGTGTGTTTGGTCTCATCTCTTGAGCTTTTGGCCACTGATTTTAGGCCTAGTTGGAGTTGCCTAATTCATGTGTAAGACCATCATTTGCTCAGTTGTATGCTTACCTTACATGTTTGTACATTGTCCATGTTCATGCTTGTATGCTTGCATTGTTTGTTCACATGCTCATGTTGCATCCCTAGTTAACATGATTAGGTTGCAACACATCTTGCATGCATGCCCTGTCCCTTGATTTGGTGATGGGGATTGGGTTCTTTGAGTGTTTAGTTTGCATTTCATTTGACATGAAAATTGCACACTTGATTCTTTGGGCCATCATGCATGAAAATGTGTGATTGGTGGCCCGAGAATCGAGGCACATCCTCCTTTGAGTCACAAACATGATAAGGAATGTGTTTGGTGCATACATAGCTTGAATAGCATTGCCATGCCAGGTTCTGTCCTCTGCTGCTGTGAGTTGCAGGTTCTGCAGGAATTTATTGCCGGCCGGCAGTATTCAGTGCTGACCGGCATTCAATGGATGGCTGGTGGATATATTTTGTACTGATGGGCCACATCCTAGTGCCGGTGGTCATTTCCTCCAGCCGGTGGGATTCTCCAGTGTCCAGAGAGGCATCCTTGAGACTTTGGAAGTTTTCAGAGGAACAAAGCAGGGAAAACAGAGGCAGGCTAGGCATGGCAGTGCAATTCCGAGCGGAATCCGAGCGCGCATGCATTGAGCCCTCGCCCCGAGGTGGTTTACTGTTTTTCTTAGATTAATTAATTCGTTAATTTAGTTAATTTGTAATATTTAATTAGCTTGTGTAGTTAATTAATTTGTATTATTTATTCGGTCTCTCTGTGTGAGGGCGTATTTGTAATAAGCGTGCGTGAGTGTGTGTATGTCTTCCAACCCCACGTCTTTCTTCCCTTTTATTTACCTGCTTATGATGGTAGACTAGGGCATATTTAAATCAGCATACTTCATGTTATGCATGCGTGCATCATTCATCAGTATTGCATACACCGGGCTCGGTACATCATGCTAACTGCATTGTATTTCAATTCCAAATTGAATACGTGTTATCTGTCGCACTTCACATGCCATGTTTAGGATAGCCAAGCCTATTATAGCTGCATTTCGCCTGTGATGCATTAGCCACTTAACATGAACTACGATCATGCATTGATTACTAACTAGTTTCTACTTTAGCATGGAGTACTAGGTAAGCTTTTATGTTTTAGCATACCGCATGCGTGTGAATGCTAACATGACAGCATGCTTACCATGTGGCTAGATGCTTATGTGATAAACTGTTTGAATGCCTGTGGGTGAAGGTTGGATTGTTTGAGTTGGAACGACTCATTGAAATCCGTGTTTTAGCCTACTTGTGAGTAGCAAATCCCAAAGCGTTTTCCAAACAAGCGGATATGCAATGTTTTGTTCCAAATTAGGCGATCTAGTCTATACTTGTTTGTTGCGCGCATAACATAGTAATTCTAGCTAATTAATAGGAATAAGAACACATAACGTTTTCAAAATTGGATATCACGGTTAGTAGAGGCCGGTCTTCGGACCGGGCGAGAGGGGGTGCTCATAGCTGACCTTCCCCGATCGTACCCAAGCTCCCGAGCCAAGACAACTTTGGTGATGACGGACACGTGGCCTTCGGCACCGAGTCCGGGTTTCCTAAATTTCCCATTTTAAAAATATTTAGGTGGCGACTCTGTATCTGGCAAAGCAGTCCATGTTTGGCACTACTTTTCAAAAAAATCTGTTTTTTTCTCAAAACGATTTGCCGGATTTGGACTCTTTGGTTCAGATTACGAACCGCTACAACAAAAGGGAGTCCAAACTGTGGTGGAGCCCAAGGGCGCGTCTACACCTGTCACTTAGGAAATTATTCAACCAAGTTGGACCAATGCTGGGTTCGAAGGGACGGAAATGGTGAATAGGAGGGGCAGCTGGTAGTTGATGGAAGAAAGAGAAATAAAAGGCAAAAGTAGAGGGAGAAAGTGAAGCATTGGCCAGTCTTATGCCATGGGTAAGAGAGTGTAGCCCAGAAAATTTAAGGCATTTGGATTATAATTCAGAAAAGTAGGCGAAAAGTCAAAGCTGAAGGATCCAGAATGGCCCCCATTGATTAGCATCTAAGGGTTTTTCACAAAAGAGGGAACAAACTCTATATACATGGCCTAGAACATATGGGGCCAAGGCTACCCTTTTCTGCATAACAAAGGCTTTGGCAAGAGGGGCAAATTCAGGCATGATTCTTTTGGAGGAGGTGCAGAAGAGGAATTTACAAAGCCAATATAACAAGAAGGAAAAGAATTCCCTATCAGTTACCAGGCCCTCTCTTTTATTCTCAGCTTTAACAAAATCACTGAAAGATGAGTTAAGAGAGGGGAGGGAGAAAGGGACTGCTAAGTCAGGGAAATCTGGTGTAATGGGGGTACCAATAGGAGATACTCCTAGTAGATGGCAAATATCAAGAACAGTAGGGGCTATTATCCCGTGTCCAAATTGAAAGAAATTAAAGATAGGGTTCCAAAAACATAAGGCAGCAGGAACTAGGAAAGGGTCCTCTGAGATAGTTACCCTAGATAGTCGGAGAGCATCGAGAAGGCAGAGCTCTTGAAGGTCCAGTGTCCTAGCAGGGATGACCCGGTCATACCATTCTTGCCACTCCGGTCTCACCGTGGGCCAACATCGGTGAGGGCGATTGATTCTCCAGTTCCTCCAGTCGAGACCACCTTCATAAAGGAGACATTGGTTCTCCAGACAAGGGTATAGGGCTGGGAGTTTGGTAAGGATCTCTTTGAATATGGGTCCGAGCACATAGTCTTGCTGCACATGGCGACGAGGGACAAAAATACGCCCATCGATAGCGTTTTTCTCCCCAACCTTGTACTTCTCACATTCTGCATCAATGAGTCTTTTCAAGGCCACAGATGAGCTTACACGCTCTATAACTGGCACTTTTGGTGAAGAAGAAGCCATTGATAGTACGTTTGTTTTAGAAAGTGAAGGAGGGAGTAGAGAGAAGTGGAAGACTGATGAGGGTTTATACGTTGAGAGCGTAAGTAATTCCAGAACGCGAAACAAAAGGGTTTTAAAGGCCTTTGTGTTCGGAAAATATATCCTATAAGTCGTTAAGTACTGAAAGTACGAATACGGGGAGTCTCTTCCGATATTGATAATTTTTGGAGGGAAGAGCACATTCCAGATGGTGATGCCAGCTTCGAAGCAAGATATTTGGCTTCGAAACCAGATTTTGGTGCCAAAAATCAAACAACAACGGCTTCGAAATACAAAAGTCGGCTTCGAAGCATACTGCATGCTTAAAAATGTAAGAATACTCAAGGATGGATTTACTTTGAAGAGATCAAGGACCTGTAGTAGGTTTCTTAACAAAATTTATACCCTTGAGGCAGAGTTTGAGGACCTTGGAGGAAGTAAATAGCTGTTCGAAACATCTAAACCAATAGTTGGTTTGTATATACACACAGAATTGTTTGGTCGGTTGAAACAGTGTACCCCAAGAGCAGTTTCTATATTGTTGTAAGTATGGATTGTTGCAAAACTAGTCAGTACTAACCATGACTATATTTTGGTTATGGTTAAAACAGGCTTTAAGGGGAAAGATTGTTAAAATCGAAGCACCAGTTCTAAGCAAAAATCAACAAGAGCTGGTAACCATAGTCCATAAATTGGAAATTTCATCTCAGCATCCTTATTGGAATTGATTGGATCCATATTCGAAGGATAAGATTGTTAAATTCGAAGCACTGATTCTAAATGAAGATCAGCAAAATTGTCAATTTTATTCCAAAAGTTAGAAGAATTCATGTTGATTTTAGTGTTTTAACAATTGTGTCCAGTTTCGAAAGATGAGTTTGTTTAGAAAGAAATTCTAAAATTGCTTTTGAAGATGAATGGAGGCAAAATCAAATAATGCCAAAATAGTCTTAGTTGTATTAAAGAAAAGCAATTACATCGGATGACTCTCTTTGGGTACAAGTTCAAGCTCATAGAAATAAGGAATGGAATAAATAACAAAATCATGAAAAGTTGTCCAACTATGGTCGATGAATTTCTTTTCTTTCTTCATTCTATTCTCTATTTCTTCCAGGATTGGCTGCTGAAGTTGATGTGCTCTCATTTGATAAAAGAGCTCTTCAGCCTTTATTTCGAATGCTACTTCTTTCAATCCTCACTCCAGTTCGCCCATATCTATGTCATCCTCGTATACAGAGTTTTTATTCTGGAAGTCATCGAATTTCTCGATGAGTTTCTCTGCTTCATACTGGGTATGAACTTGAAGGGATGAGAGTTGGTCCAAAGATTGAGCGGTTGCCATGGCAGTCCGATGCCAGTGAAGGAGTAGTGGGAGTTGGTCTAGAAACATGTGGAGTTCTGCTTGAGCAATGGGGCTAAGGACCTGACCCCGCGTTAGAATATCACAAGCCCATCGAAAGTTCTTGAGAGGAACATCGTCCTTCAGAACGTCAAAAGGCAAGTGAGAGAAGGCTGCAAGCAAAAACTGGGCTTGTTTTCGCTCAGCTGGAGTAGGGGAAGATGGAGGCATGTAAGGAAGAAAGACCTTATCCACAGAAAGGGCGAGCCCCAGTCTCTCTGGCCAAGAGAGAGTCGGTGGAGGAGAAGGTGTGGATGCTTCTAATTCAGGAGATGGAGAAGAAGATGTGGATGCTTCCATTTCAGGAGATGGCGTGAGAGCAGAAGGAACAAAGGCATTAATGTAATCGAGCCAATCGGAAGAGCAGAGTTTTGCCCTATCGGCTAAAAATGATGGATTGTGCCCTTGGGTCTCTTCTAGGCATCGGGTGGCAGACACTATCCTTGTAGGCATGGAGGATGTGTACCATGCTACAAGTAAATTGTCCTCCAAATTGCGTCGGAGGTCGATGGGCACATAAGGGTAAACTACCGAGCTTCGAGCATGAGAAGGGAAATCTAAAGGGTTAGTGAACTCAACAAAATGATGGTTAATTCGCTCCCTTAAGACACGAGTCTCAGATTCCAACCAGCCAGAAATCCCAGAACCCTCGAAGGTAGAAGGAGCCATAGCTCTATCCCATGCAGACTGTGAAGCAGAATCTCCTATGTCCATCTCTACAATTTTCTGAATTAAAGGATTGAGGGTAATATGTTCGTAGTCCAAAGATCGATAATTTGCGAAGGCCTCCATGGCTTAAATACAGGAAGTTGATTAAAGGTGGCTAATTAATGTATGGAATTCCCTTCGAGGAGAAACAACATCATCAGATGACTTTTCATGTACTTTATCAACAGAGAAGAAGTTTGATTCAGCCATGAAAGGGATATCAGTCCGCTCGATTACTAAGGTAGTGAGGAGATTCCAAAGGTTGGAAATGAAATTAATGCAAGTAATCGTCAATGGGTGATGGTTGTGTTTCTAAAGGCACAAAGCCCATGCACGACTATAATCCACTAATATCACCAAGTATTGGGTATATTAGTGCGGGGGGTAATGTTGGCTACATATTTTGTATAAGCCAGTTACAGTTCGACCCGTGGCAGAGTAAGGGTAATATGGGAAGATTATACAAATCTTCGATCCTGATCGTACACGTGGCAGTTATTATTGGTTCTCGCGTGGTCTGAGTAGCATTGGATTAGTGAAGAGATGCAAGGTGATGTAGCTTCAACGGTTGCTCATATTCAAATTCAAATATAAGAAGGAAGCTCAACTGCAAGTGATGGCGTAGTGGAACTACCTATAAGGCAACATGATCGACGATCATGGAGGAGTAGTTCGACGGTTTGAAGTGCAGTTCGAAGGTCATCATTGACAAGTATAAATAGTAAGGAAGCCCCCAGACTCAGATCCAACAAGCTAGTCATTTACTTCATATTTTTCTTTTCCAGTTTTACATTTCCAGTCTTTACATTTCCTGCACTTTAAATACATGTTCTTTACATTTCCTGCACTTTAAATTCCTGCATTGCATTTCATTCATAGGAGTAGTTTCAAGTAGATTGCTGCTGTAAACCTCTACGAGACTGAGTTTGGCTCATTGTAAGTTTTCATTTTAATAAAATACTTCAATTGTTCGTCATTTACCTTTTATTTTGCTTAATTTCTCCTAAGTCAAGCCACCAGTAAAAATCCTCTTCATTGAGGCTGAAAGAACTAAAACACAATCGCCGGATAATTGGTTGGCAATTATAATTTCTGTAAGGACTGGTTGATCCTTGCTGGCACGCTCGCATTTACAAATATAACCCTCGAAAAGCCAAAAAGCCAACACTATCATATTAATGAGTCTATTCTATATCACATTCTAAATTTTAATGTTTAAATGATACATCAATTTGAGGAAAATATAATTTTTCAAATGTAAGGAGAAGATTTGTATTAAACATAAACAAAAACAAAAACAAAAAAAAACTGTAGTTTACCCAGTTTGTTTTGTTTGTAAATTAGATATATAATTGTTTCACCTTACTAGTTTTTTGGCTTCGTATGAGTGTTTCCTGTTCTTTTCCCCCGCAAAACAAAATGACAAATCCTCCAATAAGTGGACGTAAAAGCATATAAATATAATACTAGTTGTGGACATTAATTAAAAGGATTATTGACCAAAAACTCCAAAAACTATACTTGATATCACGACCGAAACGAGAAATTATTCAATATTGTTTTATTTTATTTACAAATTGATATTTAATATTTTTTTTAAATCTAATATAAAAATGGTAAATCTCATAATTTAAATAAATAAAATTACTCATTTCAAGTACCAACAAAATTATTCTAAAAATATTGAATAATTTTTCAGACCGAAACATTCAAATGATTTCATACCATTCAGTCCATCTATTTATTTTGGTGGGAATGCTCGGCCTATATATCATTGGGTAAATTATTATTCATTGTAATAAAGAAAAATAATTATACATTAATGATAAATTGTATGAATATTAATAATTAAAATTTTAAATATTTTCATATATATGTAAATAATTTTGTAAAACACCACTAAATTGTAATTACTCCTATATCATTTTCTTAATTGAAGATATCTAAAATGAGAAATAATGGTCATGTTTGGTTTCGTTTTCAAAAACTTATTTTAGAATTTTTTAAATTAAAATAAATATTAATTTGGTAAAAGAAAAAAAAATCAAAAGCACTTGTCAATTTTACATAATTTTTCCTCTTGGGAGATCAAAAATAATTTTAAAAATTTTAAAAATATTTTTTGATATTTATTTTTATCAAATTAGTTTTTATTTAAAAATGACAATGCTCATATTTAAAACACTTCTATTACGTGACAACCAGTACTCCTTTTTTTTTTTGATGATTAGAGGTCAAGACAAGTTTACGCATATCTTGATTAATCTCGGAATCTACGCAAAGTATCCCTTTTATGTGGATCGAAAAAAATCTCGGATTTACGCGTATCTTGATTAATCTCGGAATCTACGCAAAGTATCCCCTTTATGTGGATCGAAAAAAATCTCGGATAAAGCTCGTAGACATAACCCCAAAAAATTGATAACGCATAGTGAGAGTTAAAACTAAAACCTGAAA
Source organism: Camellia granthamiana (assembly GCA_036172215.1). Classification (NCBI taxonomy): domain Eukaryota; kingdom Viridiplantae; phylum Streptophyta; class Magnoliopsida; order Ericales; family Theaceae; genus Camellia; species Camellia granthamiana. The sequence continues at coordinate 94,415,121 of CM069908.1, read as the reverse complement.
GAATCACACCCGCAAGCCCCAAGCACACCCATGACAACCCTTACTTATGACCTCCTTCCCTGTCTTTCCTCCCAAGTCAACCTCTACTTCCACCAATAATCTCTCTTCTTTAATCCAACACATTACTCTTCACCCTTCCTCCCATATTGCCTATTTATTTGATCCATTAAAATTTTTAATAACTATTAATTGAGAATAAATTGGTTGAGCTAGTATATATTCTCAAGTAAATTCAAATTTGACTTGAATAAAGTTAATGAATAATTTGGTGTGCAATTTATGTACAGATATCAATAAATAAAAAATCAATACAAAAAAGAAAAGAAAAGAAAAAAAGCCTCTTTAATTTTGGGGATTTTTGATGTATTTTTTCTTATTATTATTCTATTTTTATTTATAAAAACATAATGATAAATTAGATGTTTAGGTTATCAGGTTAAATCGTCCTTGTAAGAACAATAAATTTCTTTTCTCCACTTGAATCAATTTTTGGACTACATGACCATAGTGCATGAGAAAATAAAAGGAAACGAAAAAAGACATTCACAAAAAATATTTAAAATTAGTAAGAGAAATGAACAAACTTATCACGTGTAAGTTGTTTAAGCTATGGAAACCAAAACCCTCTTCATTGGCATATCAAACCCTTTCAATTTTTCAATTGAAAACAAAACAATATCAAATATCATAATTTGATTAATCCGTGATGAGAAACGAACAAAAATCTATTTGATTTATTTCATTCATTATTTTTTCTTTTATCTATCCCTTACTCTGCCTACTCTAATTTTGTTTCAACAACTCAAAAACAATAAAAATTGGGGGAAAAAATAGAAGTAAAAAATGCATGCCACATTGTTTGTTCAATATGCTTCATTTTAATTTTATTTTTATTTATTTTTATTTATTTATTTATTTATTTTTGTTGATGAGAGGGTAATTTATATTTAAATTGGGCCGAGCTGGGTGATAGGCCGTTATGGGCCGCAGTGCAAAGGGCCTAGTAAAACGGCTTTGTAAGTCACTCCGGTCTTGTAGATGCTTTGGAGTTAGTCTGGTCTCAAAGCGCGGAAGTTAGTCCGGTCCGAAGGGAACACTGAAGTTAGACCGGTCTACAGACGCTTTAGAATTAGACCGGTCTTAGAGTTAGTCCGGTCGTGACATGTTAGCCCGGTCTAACCACGCCACATGTTATACATGAGAAGCTGAGGTATGCTAAGTCCTCTCAAGGACTTGCATCTGAAGATAGTTCGGCTCAACTCTCTTATGGATAGCTCGGTTTTAGCATGGGAGAACCGAGGTAAGGGAAATAAAAGTGAGGGCCGAACTAACAGTTACTTCGGTCATATGGAAGTCCGGCCATGGGAAAAACCATCTCACTTGGTTTAAGCAGTGAGGAGGGTGTTGAGGGATAAGTATTATCCGTCAGGAGTATGAATCCTAGGAGGACTCTACATGGAAAAGTAAGAGTCCTACTAGGATTGTGCCATGCGAAACCTATAAAAGCTCACAGACACCACCTTTGGAGAGGTAATGCAACTTTGCTCCCTGAATACATAGAGCTTTTGCCTATTTGTCTTGCTTGCTGACTTAGGCATCGGAGAGGTTTCCGGCGTACACCCGCCGGTTAGCTCACGTTTGTGTTTTCAGGTAGTAGAACGACGTCGAACGGAGGAGCGCAGACTTGATCAACAGGATTACACGATAAGGTGTATTTTTTTCCCGTACAATTGGCGCCGTCTGTGGAAACTCAGACAAGAACAACCTTTTGATCAAGCTTTTCCTCAGGAAGAATCAATGGCACACAACGAAGATGTGTCACAGTCCGCCATCGACGGACAAACACCACAAGGAGGTGCGAGACGCGAAGGACTACCTTTGATCCCCCATATGGCGGACTTGGAACAACGACAGAATCCCAGGAGGGATACAAGGGAGAGAAGGCGGACTGACAGCCCTCACCACTCCCGTTCACAGAGTCCAGAAAGACAAAGGCGGAGGATTGATAACTTTGGAGGATCGCGTCAGGGAACAAGACGAATTAATACGACGGATGGCGGCGGATATGGAATCCCTAAAGCGCCAGATGAAGGGAAAAAAAGTGGCGACAGGAGCGAGGCGCACAACCAAGACGCCTCCTCGTCACTCGGAAGGTCGTAGTAGGAACACCACGCCTTCACAAGCAGAGAGTAAAAGCCTCAGGACAGGCGATACTCAACCCAAATCTTCCAGAACTCGTCACCCCAGGTCTGAAAGGACGAGATCCAAGAGATCATACACGGAAGGGAGCACTTATTGGCCTTCACATACGCACCAAACAAGATCTAGACAGACAGAGTTACCCAGATCGTCCGACCTACGAACCGTGCTAGAAGAAAAGGCACGATGCAGGGAAGACGTCAGGGCACATGATCCACATAGAGTTTCTGCCTTACAGCGGTTGGCTCCTCGGACGCATGGAAGCGTCGAGGTTGGAATGCCAATACCGCGCCCAGCCTACGAACCAACGGACAAGGCATTGGCGAGGCTGCAGACCTCGCCGTTTGTTCCCGCAATTGAGAACGCGCCCCTACCATCAGGCTTCCTTCAGCCCAAATTTACTACATATGAGGGGAAGACGGACCCCTACTCACACTTGAGCCACTTTCGCCAGGTCATGGCTGTATATCGGCGAAACGAGGCTTTGATGTGCATCCTCTTCCCATCAAGCCTTGGAGACCTAGGCCTGACTTGGTTTGAGAAACTCCCAGAAGGCAGCATAGCCTCCTGGGCGCAATTGGCGGAGGCGTTCGTCACACGGTTCCGAACAAACACTAAAACCCCGGTGGAGATCGACCAATTACTCTCCATCGACATGGGCGAGAAGGAAACCTTACGATCCTACAACAGTCGTTACTGGGAGACGTTCAACCAGATTGGGGATTGTCCCACCAATCTAGCTATTGCACAATACAAAAGAGGACTTCCAGTCGGAAACAGACTAAGGGACTCAATCACCATGACGCCGCCTCTCACCATGGAAGCCTTGATGGAAAGAGTGCATCAGCACATCAGGGTGGAGGAGGATGGCGCCCGTGCTAAAACAAAGTCTAGCACGGCCGCAACGCCAGAGAAAAAGGCCTCAGCAAAGGTCAATGCGGTAAACCGTCCGAGTAGGAACGGGCGGGGCAGGCGAGACAATGAAGAAGACCAGGATAAGAGATGGCTGAGAGTTCGCACTGCCATAACCACGGTCTTCAAGAAACCGATCTACCGAATTCTGAGTGAAATAAGAGACGAGCCTTTCGTCAAGTGGCCAGCCAAGCTAGGCGAGGCTCAGAAGGATTACGACGACAGATCACGGTGCACCTTCCATAAAGAAAAGGGGCACAGCACTGAAAATTGCACGCCGTTGAGACAGCACCTGGAGGAGTTGGTGGCTGCAGGCCATTTGGATAAATACATTGAAGGGGGTGTGTAACCAGCCCCCCAAGACCACAATAACCCCAATGGAATGCCAATCGACGCCCCGCCTCAAGGCATTATCAACGTGATACATGGAGTCTTTGAACCTGAGCGTGTATGCGAGCTCAGAGGATCAATCAAGAAGGCTGAGCACTTAAGAGATGTACTAAGTGCCCAACCTGCAGTCAAGAAGGGGAAGACTGAGGCCACAAACGTCATGTCTTTTTCGGATAAAGACTTGGCAAGGATATATTGCCCCCACAATGATGCCCTGGTCGTCACTCTCCGAGTCAAGGATTTTGACGTCAAGCGGATCCTGATAGACCAGGGTAGTTCATGTGAAATCATGTACTACGAAACATTCAAACAACTGAAGTTACAAGATAAAGACTTGGCACCTGCCGTATCTCCCCTGATTGGATTCAACTTCATGCCAGAATGGCCCGTCGGCAAGATAATCCTCCCAATCAGAGCAGGGAGTGTGACAAAACAAGTAGAGTTCTGTGTGTTGAAGGTCCCCTCCACTTACAACATCATCTTGGACAGAACATGGCTGCATGCCATGCGTTCGGTGGCGTCGTCCTACCACCAAGTAATGCGGTTCCCCAACGACGCCGGAGTAATTGAGGAGGTCTACGGAGATCAGATTATGTCCAAGCAATGCTTTGTCACAGTGAATAGCAGCCGCGCTGCCAAAGGATACGTTCATTCGGTGGAGGAACCAGAGAGTAATGAACTATTCGCGAATGTTGGCAAAGTGGCTAGTCAGAAAGCGGTGGAAGACTTAGTGGAAGTAAGAATAGACGAAAAGAACCCGGACAAATTCTTTTTGCTCGGTTCGTCGTTGTCCAGCACCGAGAGGTTGGAGGTCTTGGAATTTTTGACCTCTAACATCGAAGTGTTTGCTTGGACTCCATACGACATGCCAGGCCTTGATCCCAACTTCATCTGTCACCAACTCAATGTCCACCCATCTGCCAGGCCAATCATTCGGCGCACCCGCAGATCGGCACTCCACCATGCCGAGATAGTGGCGGAAGAAGTGGGGAATTTGTTGGAGGCTGGGGCAATCAGAGAGGTGCACTACCCCAGATGGATCTCCAACACCGTCGTAGTGCCAAAGAAGAATGGCAAGTGGTGTGTCTGCGTCAACTACAAAACGGTCAATAAGGCATGCCCAAAAGACAGCTTTCCTCTACCACGGATAGACCAACTGGTAGACCTAACGGCAGGGCACCATAGACTTAGCTTTCTGGATGCATACAGAGGCTACCACCAAATCGCCATGCATGAACCAGACCAGGAGGTCACATCCTTCACAACTCCAAAGGAATTATACTGCTACAAGGTCATGCCCTTTGGCCTAAAGAACGCAGGGGCGACATTCCAGAGAATGGTCACCAAGATGTTTGAGCCATTGTTAGGCAGAACAATGGAGGCTTACATCGATGATATGGTGGTCAAGAGCAAGGATGATAATGACCATCTCAAGGACCTAGGAGAGATGTTTGAGATCCTAAAGAAGCATAAGTTACGCCTCAACGCGTCGAAGTGTGCATTCGGAGTAGGATCTGGCAAATTCCTGGGCTTCCTGGTGACCAACCGGGGTATAGAGGCAGACCCCTCCCAGATCAAAGCAATTCAGGATCTGGAGAGACCAAACTCAGTAAAAGAAGTGCAACATCTCACCGACATGGCCGCTGCGCTCAATCGGTTCATAAGTCGGTCGTCAGACAGACTACGACCATTCTTCCATGCTCTAAAGGCGAAGTTTGAATGGGACGACGAATGCGACCGAGCTCTGGAAAGCTTGAAGGAGTACATGTCTTCTCCACCACTACTTGTAACCCCAATTCCTAGAGAAGAACTCTTCTTGTACCTGACAGTTTCGCAGCACGCAATCAGCGCAGTGTTGGTCCGTGCAGAAGGAATCCAACATCTTCCTATCTACTATGTCAGCTAGACATTACTGGGAGCCGAAACAAGGTACTTGCCACTGGAGAAACTAGCATTGGCCCTAATGATGGCCTCAAGGAAGTTGTCGTATTACTTTCACGCCCACACCATAGTTGTTCTCACAGCCTTCCCATTGAAGGCTTTATTTGAAAGGGTGAACTTTTCTGGGCGAATTCTGAAGTGGGCAGTAGAGTTGGGACAATACGACATCAAGTTCCAGCCCAGAACCGCAATAAAAGCTCAAGCATTAGCAGATTTTGTCGCAGAATTCACACCAGGAAGTCATCACATCTGCCCAGTCGACCTGACTGAAACAGCCTGTAGACGTCCTCGAACGCATCCCGAGGAGGGTGCGACTCCCCCCCCGTTCTGGTTCGATATTGGGTCTACTACAGTTCGAAGGACTCAAATGTCACGGTTCTTAATCTTGAACCAAATAGTCCAAATCTGGCAAATCGTTTTGAGAAAACAGATTTTTAGAAAAGAAGTGCCAAACACGGACTGCTTTTCCAGATACAGAGTCGCCACCTAAATATTTTTTATGGGAAAATTTAGGAAACCCTGACTCGGTGCCAAAGGCCACGTGTCCGTCATCACCAAAGTTGCCTCGGCTCGGGAACTTGGGTACGATTAGGGAAGGTCACTTCGTGAGCACCCCCGCTCGCCCGGTCAAAGACCGGCCTCTACTAATCATGATATCTAGTTTTGAAAACATTGTGTGTTCTTATTCCGATTATTAGCCTAGGTTACTATGTGATGCGCACAACATACAAGTATAGACTGAGTCGCCTGAATTGGAACAAACCATTTCATGTTTGTTTGTGAAAGATGGTTTGCTACCCGCGGGTAGGCTTAAAATGCAGATTTTACCACCCTCAGGTGGGCTTAGAAAACATGATTTTGCCACTATCTAGTGGGCTTAAGACTCACAGTCAATGCACTGTCCCAATTCAGATAACCCAACCTTCACCCACAGGCATTCAAGCAGTTATATCACATAAGCACATAGCCTCATGGTAAGCATGCTATTCATGGCAACACTCACACGCATGCAAGGATGCTAAAGCATAAAAACTCACCGAGTACTCCAAGCCAAAACAGAAACTCATTAGAAATCCATGCATGATCTTAGATACGCAGAATTGCCTAATGCAACACATGCAAAAATGCAACTATAGCAGGCTTGGCTATTCTAAACATGGCATATGGAATGCTACAACTAACATGTATTCAATTTGGAATTGAAATACAAATGCAGTTTGTATGATGCGCCGAGCCCGGTGCATGCAAAACAGATGAATGATGCAAACATGCTGTCATACTATATGCTAATTGAAATATGCCCTAATCTAACCATCATAAGCGGGTAAATAAAAGGGAAGAAAGACGTGGGGTTAGAAGACATACATCACACTCACCCACACTTATTACAATATTGCCCTCGCACAGAGAGTCCAAAAGAATAATAATACAGTCCCAAATGAAAGAATAATACAGTCCGAATATTACAGTCCGAATAATATACAAATCCCTAATTAATTTACAAATTAACTAAGAAAAACTGTAAACTGGCATGCAAGCCAGGGGCTGCCTTGATTCTGCTTCGGATGATGGAATGATGCATGTTTGGCCTGCTTTGCGCGAAAATCCACGGCGATGCCCCGATTAGCCTCTGTTTTGCAATGTTTCTTGAAAAGCGCGCCAAGCCTCGGAAGACTGCTGATTCTTGATATGCTGCAACAGAGAGCAGGAAAGGGGCATAGCAATGTATTTTCACAGATGTATGCATGCCTCGATCCTCGTGCCACCAATCACGCATATCGATGCATGATGGCCGAGGAGCCGAATTGCACAACTCAATATAGAATGAATGCATATGAATGCTACAATAAAACCTAACTCCATCATGGATAATCCGGAGTGTCGGTGACTTGGGAATTGAGACCCGCTCCGTCACTCGGAGTACAAAACGCACCTCGTTTTCCGTGCCCGGGCTAACTCCTATCCCGAACACGATGCAATATGCATGATATGCATGAAATGCAGCTAATATGCAATCTTAACATACACAATGCTATGAAATGGCATACACGCTAAACGAGGTGATACACAACCGAGCATACACAATGCTATGGATGAAATGGCATACGCAATGCAATATGGGCTTACACCAACATGAGAGAGCCTCAGCCACACTCACATAGGAGGCCATCAGATAAAAACAAGACACCTCGAAATGCGTACACGCGTGCACGCAAACCGAGGACGGACCCTCCGGCACCGAAATGCCACTCTAATGAGACATGGCAAAGACACGGAATATGACATGCAAACATGCAAAAATCAGTGGCAAAATGAGGGGAAAAACAGCCCCGAAACCCGGCGAAATGAAATCCGATGCAAGGAATCTCTCCCGAAATGTAAAACTAGGCATCCGAAATGACTTGTAGCTATACAATACATGCATAATTTGAACATGACATGAAAATACAAAATCAAGGCAGCCCCAAAAATCACATTTTTTCAGTTCAAATCAATGCAAAACAGCAATCACAAGTAGGGCAAAAATGGCATACAAAAATGGCTCCACAAGGGAAGCAATGAAGCAGGTGATAGATGTAAATCCCAAATGGCAAAAGACCCTTCTACAACACTGAAGAGGGCCTAAAAAAATGCTGTTTTTCAGTAGGTGACAACCCCTAAAACAATATACAAACATGCTAAAAATGCCATGCAAGGAGTAGGCCAACAAGAGGCTATAACATGAGGTATACAAAGCATTCACCAAACAGCCAAAGACCCTTAATAAAATATGCCAAGAAGGTCAAAATATGGCCACTTTCAGTTCTGATCATGGCCTAAAAATAGAAGCAAGGTAAGCTCACAAAGCATGCAAAAATAGGGACCAAAGAGGGGCAATGAAGCAAGTCATACATGGAGGTCCCAAACAAGGTTGAGCCCTTCTACAATGTTGTAGAGGGGCTCAAAATAAGTCTAACCACAGTTTACATCATGCTCAAAAACAGATCAAAAATAGGCTAGAAATACTATGTAAAATAATGGCATACAAGAGGGTATTGAAGCAAGTACCAAATGGGGGGCTCAAACAGGGTTGAGCCCTTAAACAAACATGAAGAATGGTTCAAAAAAAATGACCCTTTCAGTTAGGGTCGGAGCCCAAAACAGTAAGCAAATAGGCTAGAAAGATGTGGCTAAAATGAGCTAAAAAAAAGGGGAAAATGGACTTACCCTTGAAGCCCGCTTCTTTGCTACCTCTTGGACCAAGGAATGTTGCTTCTAAGCCTCTGAAAAACCCCTCCTTGCTGCTGGAATAGAGTAGTGATAGTGGTGCTTGGTGGTAGTGAAGAAATGGAGTTGGAACTTGAGAAAATGAGAGAGATAGAGAGGGATGTGTGTCTCTATGCTTGAGAGCAATTTTTCAACCTTTAAGGGAGAGCTAAAGCTGCTGTATGTATGCAAGAATGGTGGGGCAATGGAGGGAAAAATGTGTAGAGAAATGGGATTAAGTTCCCCCTTTCTACAAAAGTCCCCCGAAATTAGATATTTTGGGGGAAAAAGCTATACAGCTGTAAAGCACATATCCCAAGGAACATGGCCGGCCACCTATTTTTGTTGCAGGTGGCCGGCCGGCCACCCCCTATGGCCGGCCGGCCAAGGGTCAAAAGGCTCAAGAAGATTTTCTGGCCGGCCACCAGAGAAAGGTGTCCTCCCAGGTCTCCTCATCACAACCCTGTGGTTCAAAATTGGCAACTCTAAAACATGAGAGAGAATAGGCCACTTTTAGGAGGGGTTCAAAAGGTTCAATTATAATTACTGGCCGGCCATAGACTTTTAGGGTCCTCCCATGTGTGTACAAGACAAATATGTGGTTTGGGGTTGAAGAAAATGGCCCTAGGGTGGTCAACATTGGCTCGGAAATGAGAAAAACGGGCGTCGGAGGGCGCCGGAGGAATATAACTGGTTGCTGAGACAATTGCTGGCCTCCCACCCTTTCAGTGACCTTCCTGGTGATAAAACAAAGGTACCTGCCAAAAATGAACGAAAACCGATGCAAAACGAATGCTCGGGGGCCAAAACACGCAGTTCGGGGTCCCGAAAATGAGGCCGTTAAGCACCGAAAGTGGCATTCGACCACGAAGTGGGTCTCTCAGGCCCCAGTGTCCCGCAAAAGGGAGTAAATAAGATGTATGCCAAAAACCGGAGGAATCGGAGATGGTTAGACGGTCCCGAACCAAGGCACACGGCCTGACGGCTCCGAAAACCGGGAACCGGGCTCCGAAATGGGCAAAATGGCCTACGGCCACGAAATGTAGCCCACGGCCACTGAGAGATGGTCTACGGGACCTCTCCCTCCCTTCAGGAAAAGAAACAGAGAAAATCGAGTCTGGTTTGCAAACCGAGACAAGGTACAGAAGAGGGTTAGGAAGTCTGGAGGCAGGGCTCACGGCCGTGACTCTGAGACTTCTGAACGAGCACAATATGCAACACCGCCGAGCGCTCAATCGGTGACGTCTGAGTCTTAAGGTCGGTCAAAAATTGGGTGTCTACAGTTGCCCCTCTTTGACAGAACTCGAAAGTCAAGGAATGACGGGAGTGAATGTCAAAGCCCAGAGACGACCCATTTTTGACAAGGCCGAAGACTTAGACAATCATACAAGATAAACAGAGATGTGCCCGCAGGCGTGCCCGCAGGCAAAGGGCAAAATGCAAAGCGATATGCACAGGGCCAGGTGTAACTTAATGATCATGCAAATGCAGCAAGCTGTAATGAAGCAAGTATTCGCAAATAGATGCAACAGTTTTAAGCAAGAATGCAAAGCAACAACTCCATTTCATGCAGTTGGGAATGCGGAGAATTATTCAATTCTCGTCGCGTCTCACACGGAGAAGATACGATACCTGCGCGATTCGTCTGGTCGCACCAGCCTCAAATGAACCGTACATACAATATCGTGCCTGCAAAGAAGAGAAATTCAACAAGAACAATATGCTAACAACATATATTCAATGGGATTCCGAAAGTTTGACACACGCAGTGCCGGCGAGTGAATGCATCGCAATGCGAGAAGGGAACGTGCGTGACAACGCATGCTCAAGCACAGAGGTATGGTATACCAAGAAATCATGCATGACGATGCAAAATGCTCATGAGAATGCAAGTTATGTGCACAACAATGCAAAACGAGCACAAATCAGAGTGCCCGTTTGTTGCGAAACAACGAGTAAGGAAACGCGCGTTTCAGAGAAGGCGACTCGACTGCGGCCTCTGGTTCACCTCTCGGAGAGGTTACAACATGCTTAAAAAGGATACACTCTGATTTTGATGAGTAATGATGAGACACATGTCAGAAATTGCAGCTGAAGTTCCGGCGGAGCAATTTCGCGCTAGAAAGTGCACTTTTCTTAAACTTTTTCAGGTCCCGGGAACTCCGATCTTCCTTAAAATTTGCAGAGAGCTAGGTGAGCATGTGGGGGACACGGCCGGCCAGCTGGTTGCCCAAGGGGAGGCCACCGGCTAGTTTCCAAAAAGCAAATGGCCGGCCAGCTAGAAAAGGTGGCCGGCCGGCCACCTGCCCAAAACAGGGGGCAGTTTGGTTTTTTCGCCTCATTCTCTCATCCATTCACTTCGAGCTCACACCCACAGCTGCGAAAACTTCTCCTCTTGCCTCCCAAACCATTTTCTCCTTCAGATCTGCACTTTATACGCGCTTTTCAGCCTCCCACGCAAGTTGTTTTCGCAAAAACATTCGATTTTAAGCACTTTGGACCGATTAAATTTTGATTTCGGCGCTTCTTTTCTCATTTTCACCACTCGAGGTAAGTTTGTCTCAATATTTGGAAGATTTTCTCGGGAGTTGACTTTTGTTGACTTTTCCATTTCCTGAGAGTTGACTTTTGTTGACTTTTTCCAATTTTGGCTCATTTTGCTCATTTTTTGCTCCTTTTGCAGATTTTTCGAAATGGCGGGTAATTTCCCTCATTGTGGAGGTCCTCCAAGTGCCGGGGATGATTTTGATATCATGACACTACCCCCGAGGCTCCGCCCCTTTATTCCCGAGAGATACGCCCCGTCGGTACACATTCTTCCGCGGGCCATTTTTCGTCATTTTACTGACTTCAATGATCGGGCACCCGGAGATCTACTTCTGCGAGAGCCAGAGCATCACCTCTCTTACGAGGCACGAGAGGTATTTTACGTCATTTTCTGTATTTTTCGTGCATTTCATACCTTTGCCATGCTTGAACACACAGTGTAGCTTATGACATAGTACTTTGTTTGCGTTCTGAACATGTGGCTTAAACACCTGAACTTCTGAACACTCGGCTCATTGATTGATTGTGAGCGCACGACACACATTAGTTAAGAATTGAACACACGGCTCAAACACTGATTTGTCGAACACACAGCCCGAATTTGAAGGTGAACACACGGCACACACTGACTAAGAGTAGAACACACAGTCCCAAACTCTGATTTTCTGAACACATAGTCCAAGTTGATGGTGAACACACAGCCCACACTGATTGAGAGTAGAACACGCAGCCCAGACTCTGATTTCCTGAACACACAGTCCAAGTTGATGGTGAACACACAGCCCACACTGACTGAGAGTAGAACACGCAGTCCCAAACTCTGATTTTCTGAACACACAGTCCAAGTTGATGGTGAACACACAGCCCACACTGATTGAGAGTAGAACACGCAGCCCAGACTCTGATTTCCTGAACACACAGTCCAAGTTGATGGTGAACACACAGCCCACACTGACTGAGAGTAGAACACGCAGTCCGAAACTCTGATTTTCTGAACACACAGTCCAAGTTGATGGTGAACACACAGCCCACACTGATTGAGAGTAGAACACGCAGCCCAGACTCTGATTTCCTGAACACACAGTCCAAGTTGATGGTGAACACACAGCCCACACTGACTGAGATTTGAACACGCAGTCCCAAACTCTGATTTTCTAAACACACAGTCCAAGTTGATGGTGAACACACAGCCCACATTGACTGAGATTTGAACACGCAGCCCAAAACACTGATTTTCTGAACACACAGTCCAAGTTGATGGTGAACACACAGCCCACACTGATTGAGAGTAGAACACGCAGCCCAGACTCTGATTTCCTGAACACACAGTCCACACTGACTGAGATTTGAACACGCAGCCCAAAACACTGATTTTCTGAACACACAGTCCAAGTTGATGGTGAACACACAGGCCACACTGATTGAGAGTAGAACACGCAGCCCAGACTCTGATTTCCTGAACACCCAGTCCATTTACTTGCGTTTGCACACGGCTCATTCATTTCATTTGCACACAGTTTGTTCATTTGATTTTCACACGGCTTGTTCGTTTCATTCTGACACATGCATTCATTCTGAATGTAGGTTGGCTCTCGTACCGTGCGAGGATATGGCTCCACTGCTGCGAGAGAGTGGTACACTGAGCTTCCGGAGGCTGTCCGGGATTTAGTTGATTTAGCAGGGTTCGGGGCCTTCTGCGTAGGGTTATCACATTGTCCTGCCAGTAGGACACTATTGGCAGCTCTGGTAGAGAGATGGTGGGACACCACCAACTCCTTCCATTTCTCCGCCACCGGGGATTTGACCATGACCCCGTTGGATTTTGCTATACTGACCGGCCTGGATATAGGAGGCTGGCCCATTCCTTACGACGAGGATATGGGCGAGTGGGAGGCCGCTTGGGTACATCTGTTGGGGGCCCGCCCGCCTGTGGACAGAGCTTCTGGGAGAGTCCGGTACACCTGGTTCTCTTCCCGTTTTCGGAGGCCGGAGATGGAGCCCGAGTCTCCTGAGGAGGTTGAGCAGTACGCCCGCGGTTTCCTTATGTTCCTCTTTGGCACCACTCTGTTTGCTGATAGGGGGAACACTGTCGGGTTGTATCTTTTGAGTGCCCTAGTGAACCTATCACAGGTCAGTCGGTACGACTGGGGTGGCGCCGGCCTGGCTACTCTCTACTGCTACATGAGCGCTACCTCCCGTGGGCAGGGAGACTTACTCGGCGGTTATTGGAGAGCCTGGGAGGTACGTTCTGTCCTCTTGATTTACATTTCTGCTCCTCATTACTTGTTCATTGCACACACGGCGCACTTTACATCCTGTATTTTGCTCTCAGCACTTTGTATTCACATTCTGCACTGTTTTCCACAGTTATGGGTCTACGTATATTTTCCGACGTTAGCCCCGGAGATGGAGGTGGCAGGGCCCCTCATGACCCCGTATTCATTGGTATTCGAGGGCCAGCACCGACCGAGACCTCGAGAGACTCTCTTCTACCTGCGACAGTACTTTGACACTGTGCGGACGACAGAGGTATTTCAGAACTCTCAGTTCCTTTCCGTTTTCATCTTTGATCTGCCTTGTATATCCCCGATTTCTGATTGGTTTATGCGCTGGTTATCCGCAGATTACGTGGCAGCCCTGGGCGATCTTGGGTGATGGTCTCTGATTTCAGTATGCTGGAGGATCGGGCACTTCCCAGTACAGGATCCTGCTTGAAGGACCGGTTGGTAGAGCATGGTTCCTGGGGGAACGCTTTCTGCATCAGGTGTGGGGATACACTTCTCAGGACCCTCCCGCAGCACCTCCAGCCAGTATGCGGACTGCTGATAGGCTCTCTACCCAGGATGTTGTTAGTGCTATGGTAGGCACTGATGCTTTGCTACATCTTACGGAGGGAGACTACGCCACTTATCGCCATACATATCTGATGCCTTCCTTGACGGGAGTGCGTACTCCATCACTGAGGCCCACTGGTGTGCCATCTTCGGGTCAGGCTCGTGCTACAGATATCCCTTCCTCCAGCAGGGCTGGTACGTCCAGAGGTGGGCGCGGATTCATTCCCCCGATCCCTCCGACTCTTCATCATCCTGGATGGCCAGACATGCCGACCGAGTTGACAAGTTGGCGATTTGGGACTCCTTACCAGGTCTCGCTGGAGCCTCCTCTTCCTGACCATAGATATGTTAGAGACCCTGATTCACCACCGGTATGTTTTACAGCTTTGATTTATCAGTCGGATACTTGGGCATTCATTCCTTTTACTGATAGTTTTGCATTTGTACTTGTAGCCTCCGGTTGAGTACGTGGATGAGATGCTTGGGATGCTGGCCACATTTGAGGGCATGATCCTGCAGAGAGAGGCACAGCTGGCTATTATGGGTGTGCAGGTACTGTTCATCTTTCCTGCATTTATCATATTTCTGATGACACGCTGGTTTTGAACATTCTACTGCATTGATAGGCTTTTTGTGTAGAGCACATCTGACACACACCCCACTCTCATACTGTACTTGCATCTGATTTTCATATTTGAACTGATGTATTGAACTCTTCACTTTCAGATGCCTCCGGTATATGCTCCACCGCAGGCCGGGCCACCCGGGCCTTCTCAGAGAGGTCGATCGTCTAGATCTTTTCGAGGTGTTGGGCCATCTGGGCCCTCCCGAGGAGCTGGGCCATCCAGGCCTTTTCAGGGAGCTAGGCCATCTAGGCCTTTTCGAGGAGCTCGAGGAGCGGGGTCATCTCGCAGACGTAGGGCACATGTTGTGGAGGCGGAGCCCGATGAGGATGAGGAGGAGGAGGAGGCCACAGACCATCAGTCGGAGACATCCGCTGAGGAGGGGAATTCTGGTCTTAGTTCCGGGAGTGGAGGCGAGGCTGAGGGGGATCCTAAGGATGACAGCTCCGACCCGGATGGTGATGGTGGTGCAGAGGTTATCCCGCAGAAGAGGATGAGGAGGGCCCCTTATTCCCGCTCCCGAGGGCATTGATGTTGTTTCCTGTTTTATTTTACTTTTTGCTAGTAGTTTGTAGCACTTTGCATATTATCAAGCAGTTTTATTTTCTGTAAAACTTGTACCTTTATTTTGTTGTAAAACATGACGGAATGAAACAGCTTTTGAAAATGTGTTTGTATTTGAAATTCTTAGCATCGCATCGCATCATTTTGCACAAAGATGGAATTGAATGGAAATGTACCTTGTGTATTTACCAGGTCAGGTAATGAACCGACGCAATAAACTAAAACAAATCGACTCACTAAGAAATAACAGAATCTCAGCAAGTTTACAACTCGATAAGCAAAGTACAACAATGTTAATGACTCGATAAACAAGACTTAACAAAATTGCGCAAACAAAGAGTAACGACTCAAAACACAAAATGCGACAGCTCGGCAAAACTTACAACTCGATAAACAAAACGACAACTCGATAAGCAAAATACAACACAGCGTACTTCGGACGATCTAGGTGCTGGGACGCATCCGAAACTGAGAGAAATGAAGGCTTCCAACATTCCCGATGCGTGAAAGTGCCTCAAACTTCCTTCCGGAGGGCAAGACAGGACCAATGAGCGTGGCCGGCCATATTTTACATTTGGGGATTGAAAGGTGGCCGGCCGGCCAGTTTTTTGAGTCAAAGGTGGCCGGCCTGCTAGAATAGGTGGCCGGCCGGCCACCTTTCCCTGCAGCCCACAGAATTCTGACACTTGTCCTCCTTCGAATAGTGTTTCGCCTCCTATAAAAGCTCCAACTTTTGAACTCATTCATTTCATCACTACTTTGCACAAAAATGGAGGCATTTCTCGTAGAAAATCTCATATCTTGGATCTCTTCTTTAGATGGCTCGGAAAAGTTGAACTTCCGGGGTTTCGGCTTGAATGCACTATTGACGCTGGGCCAGACTCCACTGCACCTTCCTTTCCTTCATGCGGCGGCGAGATTTTGGAACCCGGTGACGCACGTCTTCAGCTTCGGAGGGCAAGAGGTATGTCCCACTTTGAAGATTTTCAAGTCTTGATGGAGTCTGAACGCTCAGAAGAGATCTTGCCTCAGTCTCGTTTTGGCCACGCCCAAGCTTTGGGGCGGATGTGTGGTCTCAACGCGCATGATGCTCGATCCCTGATTTGTAACGGGATGTTGGATATCCCGAGCCTGATTCACCGATTCTCCGATGCTGGTGACCGCAATGACCATTATCGGCAAGGTCTTCGACAACATGCCCTCTGCTTGTGCATGCTATCTCATTTTCTGTTTGTCTCGGGCTCCGGGGGAGCTAACATCCGTTTGATTGAAGTCGCTCAAGGCTTGAGGGAAGGGAAGAGCTGTACCGCCATGACATTGGCTGAAACACTGCTGGGTTTGGATGCCTTCTACCGCCAGGAGACAACCAGGTTTGCGAGGAGTCCACTACTGCTGCAGGTAATGTTTCCCACCCAAGCTCACATATGTATTTGCTCACATCGCTCGGCCCTCAGGCTCGGTTTTTTCTCACAAAACCCTCATCTTACTTTTCTCTCATCGCACATCTCTCTATTCTTTATTCTCTCATTTTTCATCCCCTCCCCAGATATGGCTGATGGATAAATTGCAAGTTGTGGACTCTTGCCCTACTTACTCAGCTCGCGGCTACTTCTTTCAACAACGCCTGGTCGACGCCCTTGATGAGGGATGGTGGTTGGAATGGATGTGCAATTTGTCAGCTAAACGCATTGCTTGGCGCTGTCCTTGGCTTAACCTTCCGGCGATGAGCTATAGCATGTTCCAGGATACTGGGATCCGGTTGATTGGCCTGACCCATTGTGTATTCTATTTCCCATTCCGCATTCTGCGCCAGTTCGGCCATGATCAGACTTGCCCTCCGGAGGGGATAGAGTATCCGGTCGCCTTCCCGGTCCGAGGTGCACACCTTGCCCGACATACTACGGCTTGGAGGACTAGAGAGCTCCTGCCCCCCGCCCCTATTTTCAGTTGCACTTTGTCTGATGAGTGCTGGGATTGGCTCAATGAGGAGGCACAGATTGGGCCTAGGTCGGCATCGGAGGCTCCGACTAGCTCTGGGAGGGGGCGCAGGGACACCTGACTTGACTATGCCCCAGATTTATTGCTTTATTAGTACTTTCAAGTTTTCTTTATGAGTGTAATAAAAAGCAACTTCAATTGTATGCAAGAGCAAGAGAACTCTGTTTTGAAATCAATGAAATTGAAGGTTGTGGTACTGAAAATTTTCCGCTTTGGTCCAAAAATGGTCTTAGTTGTAAAAAGATTAATTTGAACAAAGTCAACTTTTATTAAAACCTTTCAAAACTATTTTCGATATGGATCAGAACTGGACACGCCTGAGATCTCTCACTGAGATGCACAACCCCGGATCCTAGCAACTGGAAAGTTGCCCCTAGTCTGAATAGCACTGCACCGGAGATTACGATGAATGCTGATGGACAAGGATGACTGAGATGATCAAAATGGACAAAGTTGATCGGGAAAATGTTTATGGCTGAACTTCAGGATGAAGCTGCCTACGTATCCCAAAGATGGGAATCAAGCCTTACGTAGTTCAGGCTTAGGTTCGCTCGGGTATTTTCACTCTCCTTTTGCGCTCTAACTTTTGCCAAGGCCGCCCTTTGCGGGTTTTCAACCTTGCGAGCTCAGTTTTTATAATTTTCAAATTTTCTATGCTCTGAGTTTTGCCTAGGTCGCCCTTTCGGGTTTTCGGCCTAGCGAGCCTCTCAGGGGTAGTATTTCTTCAACTTGTCCATATTGATCGGTTGGGAAAACTCTAAGCCATCTAAATCCATCAGAACCACAGCTCCACCTGACCAGATAGACTTAATGATGTAGGGACCAGTCCAATTAGGTCTGAACTTGCCCCTAGGGTCATGGATGGGAGCTCGGTTGTCCTTGAGTACCAAATCTCCTTCCTTTAAATTCCTGGACTTAACCTTCTTGTTAAAAGCTCGGGCGATTCTGCGTTGATAGCCTTGAATGTGGTACAGTGCTTTCAGTCTTCTCTCATCAAAGAGCATGAGTTCCTCAAATCTGTTTTGCTGCCAATCCGCTTCGGCTATCTGACACTCGGCCAATACTCGCAATGACGGAACCTCAATCTCAATAGGTAGAACGGCCTCCATCCCATAAACCAATGAGTACGGAGTCGCCCCAGTAGAAGTTATGATTGAAGTCCGGTAGCCCCACAGAGCAAACGGTAGCTTATCTGGCCAGTCCCGGTAGGTTTCCACGATCTTCTGTAGTATGCGCTTGATATTCTTGTTGGCGGCCTCAACCGCTCCATTAGTTTGCGGTCGGTAGGTAGACGACTTATGAAAAGCCACATTGTATTTCTCCAACAAGTCTATCACTTCCTTCTTGAAGTGGGGACCGTTATCTGAAATTATCTCATTTGGGACCCCATAGCGACAGATGATGTTGTTTTTGATAAACTTTGCAACATGCGAAGCCTTCAACACCGCGTAAGATTGGGCCTCAACCCACTTTGTAAAATAATCTATCGCAACAAGGATGAACTCATGCCCATTCGACCCCTTTGGCGTAACAGCCCCGATCACATCAATTCCCCAGACTGAAAACGGCCATGGTGAAGTCATATTGTACAACTTTGTCAGCGGGATGTTCATGTGATTTGCATGGATCTGACATTTGTGGCATCGCCGAACGAAACCGATACAATCCTCCTCCATGGTAGACCAGTAGTACCCTTGTCTGAGGATTTTCCGTGCCAGCATTACCCCATTCATATGTGCTCCACACTCTCCTCCATGGATGGCTTCCATTAGGCGCTTCGACTCTTCGGCATTAACACACAGTTTATGCATTCCCAGATGACCTCTTCTGTACAGCTTACCCCCCGCAGATGATGAACTGGACTGCCATTCTCCTGATTGCCCTTTTGTCTTTGGCATTTACCCCTGGCGGGTATGCTTCTTTCTCCAAGAAATTCCAAATGTCGTAATACCAGGGGTGTTCGTCCTGAACTTCATCTATGGCTGCAATCGACTCATAGGCAGGTGCAAATTTCTGGTCAATGATGACTGGACGCATTCGGACTCCACACGGGATGTCTATCATAGAAGATAGAGTTGCTAAAGAATCTGCGAACCTGTTGCTCTCTCTTAGTAGATAAGTAAAACTTAACTTCTCAAACCGAGGAATCAGCAAATCCAAGGTCTGGTGATACATCATCATCTTTTCCTCTTTTACTTTCCAGTCTCCTTTAGCTTGAGACACAACAAGGTTCGAATCCCCAATGACATCCAGCCGTCTTGCCCCTAGTTCCAGGGCTGCTTCTAGGCCAGCAATGCACGCCTCATATTCTGCCTCATTGTTCGAGACTTTGAATCGGAGTTTGAAAGCTAGAGGAATACGGGAATTGTCGGGTGCTATTAGCAACACTCCTATCCCATACCCGTATTGATTTGATGCTCCGTCAAAGTACATCGTCCAAACTTCGTCGTCGATATGCAAAATGGCTTCATCTGGGAACAAGTATTCAACTGCTTCATCCCCCTCAACCGGATGGTCGGCAAGGAACTCTGCTACTGCTCTTCCTTTGACTGACTTGCGTGTGACATACTTTAAATCAAATTCGGAGAGCAACAGCAACCAACGAGCTAGCCTACCCGTAAGTGCTGGTTTCTCGAAAAGATATTTGATGGGATCGAGATGTGAAACCAACATTACGGAGTGAGCTAACAAGTAGTGCCGCAGCTTCCTGGTAGCCCATACCAAAGCTAAGCAAGCCTTCTCCAGCGGTGTGTACCGAGTTTCATACTCTAGCATCTTCTTGCTTAGATAGTAGATGGCTCTCTCCACCCTGTCTTCAGACTCTTGTGCGAGCATACAGCCCATTGTGGTCTCAGTCACTGATAGGTACAAAATCAACAGTTTCCCTGGTTCTGGTGGTGATAAAACGGGCGGGTTCTGTAGATATTCTTTGATTTGTTCAAACGCTGCTTGACATCGGCCGTCCCATTGAAATTTCTTGCCTTTCTTCAGGAGACCAAAAAGTGGTTCACAAGTCAAGGTTAATTTTGAGATAAACCGTCTTATGAATTGCACTTTACCCAGAAAGCCTCTCACCTCCTTTTCAGTCCTTGGTGGGGGCATTTCTAGGATGGCCTTGATTTTGGAAGGGTCGACTTCGATGCCCCTTTGTGTAATCAGAAACCCCAGCATTTTTCCCGCTGTAACACCAAATGTACACTTCTGAGGGTTCAGCCGCAACCGGAATTCCCTGATCCTTTGAAAGAACTTATGCAAGGCGGTGTAGTGGCCCTCTCTTTCTTTGGACTTGACAATCATGTCGTCCACGTACACCTCAACCTCCTTGTGGATCATATCATGTAATATTGTGGTCGCGGCCCGTTGATAAGTAGCTCCAGCATTCTTCAACCCAAACGGCATGACTCTATAGCAGTATGTCCCCCACGGGGTGGTGAATGCAGTCTTTTCCCTGTCTTCTGGTGCCATTACTATCTGGTTGTAGCCTGAGAAACCATCCATGAATGAGAGCAAAGCGTGCCCTGCTGTGAAATCCACCAACTCATCAATATGCGGTAAGGGAAAGTCGTCCTTCGGACTAGCTCTGTTCAAATCCCTGAAGTCCACGCATACTCGGATCCTGCCATCCTTCTTCGGCACCGGAACAATATTGGCCAACCAAGTCGGATATTCAGATACCAGCAGGAAGCCTGCGTCGATTTGCTTGGTGACCTCTTCCTTAATCTTGAGAGCCCAGTCCGGGCGGATTCTCCTGAGTTTTTGTTTGACTGGTCGGGCCTCGGGGTCAAGGGGGATCCGATGCTGTACAATCTCAGGATCGATTCCAGGCATGTCTTCGTAGGACCACGCGAAAACATCTTTGAAATCTTTTAATAAAGCGACTAAGCGCTCGCGTTCCTCTGAAGACAACGTGGACCCGATCTGGACCAGCCGCGGGTCCTCCTCAGTACCAATGTTCACGGTAGTGATTTCGTCCACTAGGGGTTTAACAAATCTTTCCTGCTCCTGCTCAATTAATCGTTGCAAAACCGGAGGAACTTCGTCCTCGTCGTTTTCAAAATTTTGAAAGTCTGAATTAATGCAATAAATTAAGAGCACAGAAAAGTACTCAGAAACCACAGTTGCTTGATTCTCATTAGGCACATCCAAATCGTCCGATTCATTTACAACAGACTCAAATGAAAAGGAAAAAGACGACCTAGACAGGACTGTGGTATCCGGGTTAACATCCCCAGGAGTACCAGACTCAGACTCAGTCGAGCTGGAATCTGATTCCGACTCACAAGACTCGGTGGAATCAGATTCCGGCTCACTACCTGACCCGGTGCTGCTGGACAAAAATCCCTCCTCGTATTGCCAAGTGAGAGAGGGTGCGATAGATGCATCCAAGATAGCTGCTGGTTGGCTCGCGGCTGTTTCATCCCCAATCATGGAAACCTCGAAGTTATCCCCCAAGTACTTATGGTCGATCGGAGGATCAAAGAGTAGACATGCCAGCGCTACCCCCGTTTCAAATTCTGTGCCCTTAGGATCCACTGCCCTACACTGCTCAACCTCAGCTGATGGGTCCGTCTGCTCTTCGGCAACATCCTCCCCGGGTAACTGCAGGTCGAAGAAGATCTCAAAACCGGGCACGCGCTTCTTCTCCGCGTTTATCCACGGCTCTGGGAAGTCGCAAAATGGAAAGTCCTCTCCCTCCCGGACGAAGCGTCCGTTCAGGGTACCTTGGATGGGCCTATGCATTAATTCAAAAGGCTTCCCAGCCTGCTTCGCTCTGGCTCTTCCGGCCATTTCTTTCCCTTTCCTCACCTAGTCCTCTTTGGTGGGCAGATAACCCAGTCCAAAGGTATGCGGGTTGTGTGGCACTTCGGCCAATGTTGCGACGCCTTTCCTGCCGCTCCTTCCTAATCCCATCCCGGGGATGTGTTGTAGCTTGTTCATGAGGTAGACGGATTGAGCACTGACGTACATACCTTCATTCACAGCCATAATGTTTTGCACAACCCGGGCCTCGGCCAGAGTAAATCCTGATATAAACACCTCCTCCATGCCGTGCTCGATTTCTAGGACTGGTGTAGATACCTCCGGAGGGGGATGGATCGATGAATTCCCAAACACAATGGCTACTCCCTTTCCATAGGGGTATTTCATCATCTGATGCAGAGTGGACGAGACGGCCTTCACCTGGTGCAACCACGGTCGCCCCAAAAGTAGGTTGAAAGTTGCAGGAACCTCCAAGACATGGAAATCTATCTCGTGTTGTCCAGGTCCAACCTTTGTCTGAATCTTGACAGTTCCCA
Source organism: Camellia granthamiana (assembly GCA_036172215.1). NCBI lineage: Eukaryota > Viridiplantae > Streptophyta > Magnoliopsida > Ericales > Theaceae > Camellia > Camellia granthamiana. The sequence continues at coordinate 94,392,570 of CM069908.1, read as the reverse complement.
TCACTTCTCTGCTGGTATTATCATACGCTCTGATCACCTGAGTTGTCGGGATGAAGTCCGCGGGCTTCAACCCGATTGCATACGCTATTCTGGCTGGGCAGACATTGATAGCAGACCCGGTATCAACAAGTACCACCGGTATCCACTTGTCTCTACATTCCACGGAGATGTAGAGAGGTTTGTTATGATTCATGCCCTCAGGCGGCAGTTCCTTATCTGAAAAGGTTAATGCCGGGGAACCTCCTCCCAGAAAAACCAGCCCAACCAGCTGTTCTGGTGTAGTGTCGATAGAGAGTTTGGCCTTATCCATAGCAGATAGGACAGCCTGTCTGTGCACCCGCGAAGCCATAAGCAGTCCCCAGATGGAGATGTCTGCTTGTATCTTCTTTAACTGTCTCAGCACAGCTTCTTCTTCAATTTGTTTCTCTCTCTATTTCTCTACTTCTTTGTCTTTCCCAGATGCCTCAGGTTGGTCTAAGTGTGGAGGCTTGAAATACCGCCCACTTCTTGTCATATGAGTGATCTCATCGAGATACCAGGTGTCATCTGGCTGAGCGCCTGCCCAATCTTCATCTGTGTGGGCAAGACATAAGTCATCGTCTTCCCACCACATCCCGCTAGCGTTTAACAGACACCTATCTGGTTCTGGCAATTTTGTACTCTCGGTACTTTCGTCCCATATGCTCACAGCATGTCCCGTTCTTGTGCCCACAGCACTTCCGGCCCCTTCATGGGCTTTTGCTTTTCTGATTCTCTCGGACTCCCAAAATTCCTCTTGTTCTGACTGCGTCACTGCAGTTTGTTGTTCCACTTTCTCTACATCCACAATGTTTAAGTCCTGAGCGAAATTCTTTGTACCGGCGCTCCCCGGCAATCCATTCTGACTCTCGACCCTTCCGGCCACCATTGATACTTTTGCCCCTGCCGGGCCTTGCTCTGGCTGAAATTCCACAACGTCTGGCTGATCATCTAACCATCCGGTAATTTCTGCCGACTCCCCATATTCAAACCAGTTGATCGTTGCATCCCCTGATTCTTGGTCGTTGAAGAAATGGAGGTTGGCAAAGTCCTCTTCTACTGTTGTCAGATCATCCGCCCCCTGTTCAAGTCTATCCCCCTGAATCATGCACAGTTCAACTTTTTCCGGCAGTCCCACACTCGGCTCAGACTGGCCCACTGATAAGATGTATTCGCTTGGATCATAGGCTCCTCTAGTATAATCCCCAGGCTGGTCACTCCTAGACGCAACAATTCCGCTTTCCTTCGAAACCTGCCCTGTTCCATCTTCAGTAGTCACCACCTTTGGCTCAGATTGGGTTGTGAAGGTGTCCAACATGCACAAGTTAGTGCAGTCAGGAAGGATCACCTCCGGCTTGGGTAGGTGGGAGGGAGTAATATAGATACTAGGATCGTAGGACACGACCCCAGTTTGGATAAGATTGACTCTTTTGGGTGGTGGATCTTGGTTATGGGTAGGGAGTGGGTTGGTTGTGACGTTAGGTCTTTCTGGAGGCAGAATCACATTTTTATCGATGAGGTCCTGAACCTCGTGACGCAGCCTGTAACAATGGTCGGTATCATGACCGTGCTGCTGGTGGTAGGCACAGTACTTGGCTGGGTTGTGAGAGGGGGGAAGTGGATTTGGTGGCGGCCTCGGCTCCAGGGGTTTTAGATGTCCCTTTCTGATCAAGACCCCCAGAACCTTGGACAAGGGCATGTATAGTGGAGTAAAGGTTCTTTGGCCCCTGGGCTGGTATTTTGGGGTTTGAGTATTACTTCCGGATGCACCGGAGAAGGGTGTGGCTGCCATGGGCCTTGGCTGGGGAGGGGGAATGGTGGTGACCATACTGACCTTGAAAGCTCTTGTATTTGCAGCGCCGCTCGGGCCTGCGTTGTTGTTACGGTTAAATGTCCTCCGGGGTTGCTCTCGGTCCTGGTCGATCAGACCTTGCTTCATCGCGTCCTCGATCTGTACCCCCATCTCGTGTAAGTCTGAGAAGGTGGGAAAGGGGAGTACGATCATCTTCTGCATGAGTTTTGGTTGGAGATTGCGCACAATCATCCTAATTTGATCTTTGTCTGTAGGCCTCAAGGTCATCATCGATGCCTTTGCCCTCCAACGAGTTACAAAATCTGAGAAAGTTTCCTTGGCCTCTTGCCTCGTTGTTTCGAGATCACGAGTTATAATCTCGATCTGTGTATTGTACGAGTACTGCGCAACGAAGGCCTCAGCCATCTCATCCCAGCTTCTTTTTACCTCATCTTCCAACTTTGCATACCAGATGGCGGCCACTCCTGACAAGGTTCGGTCGAATAGTGAAAGTTTTTGTGGTCGGGTTAGGCCCATTGGCCGCAGGATGTCTGAGAATAGCCGGAGGTGGACCATAGGGTCCCCGGACCCATCAAAACGATCAGTCTGTGGCATCTTAAATCTGTCTGGCAATGTTACGGCCACATCGGTGTACCCATCTTCGATGTCTGGGATGGCCTTCACCCCCTGGGACTTCTTAAAAAGCTTCTCCAGTTTGCTCAATTTCAGAGCTGTATGGTCTATCTCGAACTCGAAGGGAGAGTCCGGATGGTTGGCAGGTGTATGGGTCTTGGACAGTTGAGGCAGAAGCGGGGGCGGAGCCAGCCCCATTGGATGGCCTGTGTCCTCTTGAATATTCTGGACATTGGGTAGGGTGTTCTGGGTGTTCAGGGGGGTGTTCTGGGTGTTCAGGGGGGTATTCTGGGGATTTGGCAGGGTATTCTGACTAGTGGATGCCTGCTCGGGTAATGGAGCTCCGGGTGGAGGAGGAGCCTGATGTGAAGTAGATGCCGCATTCTGCGGTTGCAGCCTAGTGATCAGCTCAGCCTGCTGGGCCATGACAGCGGCCTGCTGCTTGGAGAACTCCGCTTGGCGGGCAGCATCTTCTTGAATTTGTTTCATGCTCTCATGCATTTGGCGCATCATCGCCTCCATCCCTGATGTATTCTGCGGATCCATCTGAATAACCGGTAAGTGTATCTCTATAGCGGAAACAGAAACCTCAGTCCGACTGTTTGCTGCTAAAGTGGACTGCTGCCCCGGTAATCTCTGCTCTGACACACTGCGCCTCCTCGGCCTTCTTCTAACAACCGGGGGTAGAGAGTGGAACACTGGATGTCCGTCAACCAGATCCTCGGATCGAATGAGTCGGCGACCTCGTGTCCAAAGTGCTTGAGGTATATCTACTGGTTCGGAAGCAATTGTGCTACAAACCTGCCCTAGCAAAAAGATAAATAAAGCGAAAATGAAATAAATAACCAGCTAAACGGACAGCATAACAGCTTAAATTAAATACACAACACACAGTCGGGCATACAACACACGGTTGATAAGCTGGGTATACACTGTCCTCAATCACTGATTACTGTCCCTATATCACTGTTCCCCAAAACTGAATCCGGTATCCGCAGACAACTGATTCTCAGATACTGACTGATGCCCGCAGGCGTGATGCCCAATCTCAAAAACTAATGCCCGCAGGCCTGATGCCCAAACTCAGAAACTGATACATGCATTCCCTGTAGAGACGCACTCTAACAAGCACATAACAGATAAGTGAGAGCCAAAACACCCCTATGTTGGGGTAGGGTTTCCCTGTCCTATTTTGTCAGGAACTAGGGTTTCACAACGCACACAGCGGTTTCAAACAACCTATCGGGTAAGCAACCTGTCCTAGTTTGGAATGGTCACTATGGATCCGAATATGCACTAGGTCGAATGGTCAAAAAGGGTGCCCCGGTAAGACCGGGATTTGTGTTCCCATACTAGCAGAGCCCGTAACCGGTCAGCCTTATGGACATGCCTTGACAAGACAAGCCTCCGGCAAACCGCTCAGGAATAGCAGATGGCAAACACGGTGTCCTAGGCGCACCAATGCAAATGCAATGCAAAGAAACATACAAGTGTAGTCAAAACAAGATATCACGAGTTCGAGTCAAGTTCTCTAAATCCCCAGCAGAGTCGCCAGAAACTGTAGACGTCCCCGAACGCATCCCGGGGAGGGTGCGACTTCCCCCCCGTTCTGGTTCGATATTGGGTCTACTACAGTTCGAAGGACTCAAATGTCACGGTTCTTAGTCTTGAACCAAAGAGTCCAAATCTGGCAAATCGTTTTGAGAAAACAGATTTTTAGAAAAGAAGTGCCAAACATGGACTGCTTTGCCAGATACAGAGTTGCCACCTAAATATTTTTTATGGGGAAATTTAGGAAACCCTGACTCGGTGCCAAAGGCCACGTGTCCGTCATCACCAAAGTTGCCTCGGCTCGGGAACTTGGGTACGATTGGGGAAGGTCACTTCGTGAGCACCCCCGCTCGCCCGGTCAAAGACCGGCCTCTACTAATCATGATATCTAATTTTGAAAACATTGTGTATTCTTATTCCGGTTATTAGCCTAGGTTACTATGTGATGCGCACAGCATACAAGTATAGACTGAGTCGCCTGAATTGGAACAAAACATTTCATGTTTGTTTGTGAAAGATGGTTTGCTACCCGCAGGTAGGCTTAAAATGCAGATTTTGCCACCCTCAGGTGGGCTTAGAAAACATGTTTTTGCCACTATCTAGTGGGCTTAAGACTCACAGTCAATGCACTGTCCCAATTCAGATAACCCAACCTTCACCCACAGGCATTCAAGCAGTTATATCACATAAGCACATAGCCTCATGGTAAACATGCTATTCATGGCAACACTCACACGCATGCAAGGATGCTAAAGCATAAAAACTCACTGAGTACTCCAAGCCAAAACAGAAACTCATTAGAAATCCATGCATGATCTTAGATACGCAGAATTGCCTAATGTAACACATGCAAAAATGCAACTATAGCAGGCTCGGCTATTCTAAACATGGCATATGGAATGCTACAACTAACACGTATTCAATTTCGAATTGAAATACAAATGCAGTTTGTATGATGCACCGAGCCCGGTGCATGCAAAACAGATGAATGATGCAAACATGCTGTCATACTGTATACTAATTGAAATATGCCCTAATCTAACCATCATAAGCGGGTAAATAAAAGGGAAGAAAGACGTGGGGTTGGAAGACATACATCACACTCACCCACACTTATTACAATATTGCCCTCGCACAGAGAGTCCAAAAGAATAATAATACAGTCCCAAATGAAAGAATAATACAGTCCGAATATTACAGTCCGAATAATATACAAATCCCTAATTAATTTACAAATTAACTAAGAAAAACTGTAAACTGGCATGCAAGCCAGGGGCTGCCTTGATTTTGCTTCGGATGATGGAATGATGCATGTTTGGCCTGCTTTGCACGGAAATCCACGGCGATGCCCCGATTAGCCTCTGTTTTGCAATGTTTCTTGAAAAGCGCGCCAAGCCTCGGAAGACTGCTGATTCTTGATATGCTGCAACAGAGAGCAGGAAAGGGGCATAGCAATGTATTTTCACAGATGTATGCATGCCTCGATCCTCGTGCCACCAATCACGCATATCGATGCATGATGGCCGAGGAGCCGAATTGCACAACTCAATATAGAATGAATGCATATGAATGCTACAATAAAACCTAACTCCATCATGGATAATCCGGAGTGTCGGTGACTTGGGAATTGAGACCCGCTCCGTCACTCGGAGTACGGAACGCACCTCGTTTCCCGTTCCCGGGCTAACTCCTATCCCGAACACGATGCAATATGCATGATATGCATGAAATGCAGCTAATATGCAATCTTAACATACACAATGCTATGGAATGGCATACACGCTAAACGAGGTGATACACAACCGAGCATACACAATGCTATGGATGAAATGGCATACGCAATGCAATATGGGCTTACACCAACATGAGAGAGCCTCAGCCACACTCACATAGGAGGCCATCAGATAAAAACAAGACACCTCGAAATGCGTACACGCGTGCACGTAAACCGAGGACGGACCCTCAGGCACCGAAATGCCACTCTAATGAGACATGGCAAAGACACGGAATATGACATGCAAACATGCAAAAATCAGTGGTAAAATGAGGGGCAAAACAGCCCCGAAACCCGGCGAAATGAAACCCGATGCAAGGAATCTCTCCCGAAATGTAAAACTAGGCATCCGAAATGACTTGTAGCTATACAATACATGCATAATTTGAACATGACATGAAAATACAGAAGCAAGGCAGCCCCAAAACTCACATTTTTTCAGTTCAAATCAAGGCAAAACAGCAATCACAAGTAGGGCAAAAATGGCATACAAAAATGGCTCCGCAAGGGAAGCAATGAAGCAGGTGATAGATGTAAAGCCCAAATGGCAAAAGACCCTTCTACAACACTGAAGAGGGCCTAAAAACATGCTGTTTTTCAGTAGGTGACAACCCCTAAAACAATATACAAACATGCTAAAAATGCCATGCAAGGAGTAGGCCAACAAGAGGCTATAACATGAGGTATACAAAGCATTCACCAAACAGCCAAAGACCCTTAATAAAATATGCCAAGAAGGTCAAAATATGGCCACTTTCAGTTCTGATCATGGCCTAAAAACAGAAGCAAGGTAAGCTCACAAAGCATGCAAAAATAGGGACCAAAGAGGGGCAATGAAGCAAGTCATACATGGAGGTCCCAAACAAGGTTGACCCCTTCTACAATGTTGTAGAGGGGCTCAAAATAAGCCTAACCACAGTTTACATCATGCTTAAAAACAGATCACAAATAGGCTAGAAATACTATGCAAAATAATGGCATACAAGAGGGTATTGAAGCAAGTACCAAATGGGGGGCTCAAACAGGGTTGAGCCCTTAAACAAACATGAAGAATGGCTCAAAAAAAATGACCCTTTCAGTTAGGGTCGGAGCCCAAAACAGTAAGCAAATAGGCTAGAAAGATGTGGCCAAAATGAGCTAAAAAAAAGGGGAAAATGGACTTATCCTTGAAGCCCGCTTCTTTGCTACCTCTTGGACCAAGGAATGTTGCTTCTAAGCCTCTGAAAACCCCCTCCTTGCTGCTGGAATGGAGTAGTGATAGTGGTGCTTGGTGGTAGTGAAGAAATGGAGTTGGAACTTGAGAAAATGAGAGAGATAGAGAGGGATGTGTGTCTCTATGCTTGAGAGCAATTTTTCAACCTTTAAGGGAGAGCTAGAGCTGCTGTATGTATGCAAGAATGGTGGGGCAATGGAGGGAAAAATGTGTAGAGAAATGGGATTAAGTTCCCCCTTTCTACAAAAGTCCCCCGAAATTAGATATTTTGGGGGAAAAAAGCTATACAGCTGTAAAGCACACATCCCAAGGAACATGGCCGGCCACCTATTTTTGTTGCAGGTGGCCGGCCGGCCACCCCCTATGGCCGGCCGGCCAAGGGTCAAAAGGCTCAAGAAGATTTTCTGGCCGGCCACCAGAGAAAGGTGTCCTCCCAGGTCTCCTCATCACAACCCTGCGGTTCAAAATTGGCAACTCTAAAACAGGAGAGAGAATAGGCCACTTTTAGGAGGGGTTCAAAAGGTTCAATTACAATTACTGGCCGGCCATAGACTTTTAGGGTCCTCCCATGTGTGTACAACACAAATATGTGGTTTGGGGTTGAAGAAAATGGCCCTAGGGTGGTCAACATTGGCTCGGAAATGAGAAAAACGGGCGTCGGAGGACGCCGGAGGAATATAACTGGTTGCTGAGACAATTGCTAGCCTCCCACCCTTCAGTGACCTTCCTGGTGATAAAACAGAGGTACCTGCCAAAAATGAACGAAAACCGATGCAAAACGAATGCTCGGGGGCCAAAACACGCAGTTCGGGGTCCTGAAAATAGGCCGTTAAGCACTGAAAGTGGCATTCGACCACGAAGTGGGTCTCTCAGGCCCCAATGTCCCTCAAAAGGGAGTAAATAAGATGTATGCCAAAAACCAGAGGAATCGGAGATGGTTAGACGGTCCCGAACCAAGGCACACGGCCTGACGGCTCCGAAAACCAGGAACCGGGCTCCGAAATGGGCAAAATGGCCTACGGCCACGAAATGTAGCCCACGGCCACTGAGAGATGGTCTACGGGACCTCTCCCTCCCTTCAGGAAAAGAAACAGAGAAAACCGAATCTGGTTTGCAAATCGAGACAAGGTACAAAAGAGGGTTCGGAAGTCCGGAGGTAGGGCTCACGGCCGTGACTCTGAGACTTCTGAACGAGCACAATATGCAACACCACCGAGCGCTCAATCGGTGACGTCTGAGTCTTAAGGTCGGTCAAAAATGGGGTGTCTACACAGCCGAACTAGGGATAGAAGTTGACGCCGGAATAGCGCAACCCCTAGCATAGGATACTCAGCCAGACGCCAAGGCAGACCAAAGCGAGGCAAGGAAAGAAGAAGCGGACCATGCTACACCAAGTCAAAACTCACTAACAAGACAAGACTTGGTACAACCAGAAAGCAAGGGGCAGATAGCAAGCATGGACCTTGTAGAAGACACCAGCAACATGGAAGATCCCAAGGCGTCATCTGATCCCTCCACTTGCTGGAAGTTGTTCGTTGGAGAGATATGGAAGCTCTTCGTGGATGGAGCATCCAACCGGCATGGAGCAGGACTTGGCATAGTCCTCATCTCTCCAGACGACCTAGTAATGGAGCAGGCAATCAACCTTGGCTTCCCAGCATCAAACAACGAGGCGGAGTATGAAGCGCTTCTTGCAGGACTTAAGTCAGCACTCTACATGAAGGCCACCGAGCTAATGGTTTACAGCGACTCCCAGCTGGTGGTAAACCAAATATCTGGCGACGACGAAGCAAAGGATGACAGGATGGCTAAATACCAAGAATTGGTCAGAACAGAGATAAAGAAATTTGAAGTGGTAAGGATAGAACAGATCGGTAGGGAGGAAAACAGCAGAGCAGACGAACTAGCAGGCTTCGCCTCGATGGCAGATACCTCCATCCCTCATCCACTACTGATCGACTACCTGCCTAGACCAAGCATTGAAGACCCAGAAGCAGAAGAAGTATGTTGTGCAGAGTTAGGCCCTTCTTGGATGGATCCCATCATATTGTTCCTGAAATACGGCACCTTACCGGAAGAAAAGAAAGAAGCCAACAGAGTAAGAGCAAAGTCGCAACGATTTTGGCTCTCTCCATCCTTGGCATTGTACAAAAAGTCGTTCTCAGGACCTTACTTAAAGTGTGTTCATCCCAGCAAAGTAGAAACGTTCTTATACGAAATACACGAGGGCGTATGCGGTAGCCATCAAGGAGGAAGATCATTGGCATATCGAGCAATTTCACAAGGATACTGGTGGCCATACATGCAAGCGGATTCAGAGAAGTATGTCAAGAAATGCAAAAAGTGTCAAAAGTTTGCGCACCAAATACACCAACCTGCCAGAGAACTACTACCATTGACTAGCCCATGGCCTTTCGCAATGTGGGGCTTAGACATAGTAGGGCCGCTTCCAACAGCACCAGGCAACAGGAAGTTCTTTCTCGCCGCAACCGACTACTTCACAAAATGGGTGGAAGCAGAAGCCTTGGCGTCAATCAAGGAAAAAGATGTGAAGAAGTTTGTCTGGCAGAATATCATCACTCGCTTTGGCATACCAAAGGCACTAATCTCAGACAATGGCACTCAATTCGACGGCAGAATTTTCAGAGGCTTTTGTGAAGAATACAAGATAGAGTTCTACAATTCTACACCGGCATATCCCCAAGCAAATGATCAGGCGGAGGCATCAAACAAGGTAGTCCTGGATGGACTAAAGAAAAGGTTAGAGAAAGCCAAAGGCAAGTGGGCAGAAGAGCTCCCTCATGTTTTATGGGCTTACCGCACCACGCCTCGTCGATCAACAGGAGAAACACCATTCTCCTTAGCTTATGGCATGGAAGCAGTCATCCCATTAGAAGTTGGCCTCCCCACGATTCGGAGTGAAAACTTTGATCCAGACTTAAATAGCGAAGCCATAGCATTAGAGCTTGACCTTGCGGAAGAAAGAAGAGACAGAGCATTGGTTCACATCGCCTCCTACCAACAAGAGTTGTCCAGAAAGTATAACAAAACAGTGCATCCAAGACAATTCAAGATCGGAGATTGGGTACTACACAAAGTGATGGGAAACACCTTGGTTCCAGGAGATGGCAAGTTGGGGCCTAATTGGGAAGGACCTTACAAAGTGGTCGGACTAGCAGGCAAAGGGGCATACCACTTGGAAGATAAGGACGGCAAAGCAATTCCTAGGCCGTGGAACACTGCCAATCTTAAGTTGTTTTATTTTTAGCTTTTTTCTTTTAAGCATATGTAATTTTTTACTTTCTCAATAAAACAAGTCGATTATTTTCAGCATAATTGTTTTCAGTAGAAGGTAACTTTAGTGAGTTAGGAGCATTGTAAACATAGTTGGCCGGAATAACCAACTATGAACCTTCCTAAGCCCAGGATAAAGATCCAGGCTGCAGGACGTTTGGTCGGAATAACCAAACACTTTATTCTAAGTTGGCTGGAAAAACCAACTTAGAGGTTGGCTAGATTAAACCAACTTTTTGTACTCTTCAGCCGAAGTAAGTTTATGGCTGAAGAGTGGTTGGCTGGATTAAACCAACTCTTGTTACTCTTCAGCCGAGGTAAGTTTATGGCTGAAGAGTGGTTGGCTGGATTAAACCAACTCTTGTACTCTTCAGCCGAAGTAAGTTTATGGCAGAAGAGTGGTTGGCTGGATTAAACCAACTTCTTGTTACTCTTCAGCCGAAGTAAGTTTATGGCTGAAGAGTGGTTGGATGGATTAAACCAACTTTTCGTACTCTTCAGCCGAAGTAAGTTCATGACTGAAGAGTGGTTGGCTGGATTAAACCAACTCTTGTTACTCTTCAGCCGAAGTAAGTTTATGGCTGAAGAGTGGTTGGCTGGATTAAACCGACTTTTCGTACTCTTCAGCCGAAGTAAGTTCATGGCTGAAGAGTGGTTGGCTATTAAGTTAGAAAGCTAAAACCGGAATACGGTATATCGGCCCAAAAATATTTCAAATAGCAGTCAGAAAGCAAGCACTTAAACCGAGATCACAGTTGAACAAAATGAGTTCATGGAAAATTCGTTACAAGTGCAAGCATACATACACAAAACCGGAATAAGAGTTGGCACAGAAGAAGATTTTTTCATTAAAGTGAAAAGCAAATACAACTGAGGGGCCGCAGCCCGGTTACAAGCTCAAGAACAAAACAAAAAGAAAGAAGACATTCAGTTGAAGAGATCGTCAAGTTCGGCATCGAATTCTGCATCAGCATTTGCCCGAAGTCCGGTTTCAGGCTGGAGCACGGTTTCAGGTGGGAGCTCGGTTTCAGCATGAACCTCAGTACCAATGGGCTGCGTGTTGTCAGTCTGCAGCTCATCAGTGAGGTCTTCAACTACCGGCTCCAACCGAACCGTCTGATCGTTGGGTTGCTCATTGATCGCTGGAGTAATAGTTGGTTCATCCTCATCATCTTCATCACCAGACCCTTCAAGGAATTGCTTCTGGAGATCGGCAGCATACTGCGACAGTGAAGCCGGAATGGTATACGGTGGAGCATTGTAGACCTCGGTGTCGGGCAGACAACCGAGCTGCTCCACCGCACTCCTCCAGCCACATTTGAAGAAGAGGTCCTTAGCTGCGTCACATTGAAGGGTGTATGCGTCTTCGGCCTTCTTAAAGCCTTGCTTTTCGGCTTTCTTCAGGCCCCCCTTCAGCTGGGCTATTTCGGCGTCTTTCTTCTTTTCAATCTTGGCCAAAAGGCGCAGGTACTTGTCCTTTGCCTCGAGAGCAACCTTCTTCTTTTCGGCTTCGGCCGAATTAACCACTTCGGTCAATCGACCGTTCTCAGCACGTAGCTCGGCCAGCTGCTTTCTTACTTCATCTAGCTCGGCCGTTTTTGCTTCGGCCTCTGCCATGGCCTCCCTGGTATTTCTCCTGAGCTCCATGACCCTCCTGTGTGTAACATTGTTTTTCTGGATGGCCTGCAAAGGAGTAGTAACTTTTCTTTTAGCCGGACTGAAAGTTGGAAAAGTTACATAGAAAGAAGAAAGCTATTTACCAAGATCATGAACTTGGTGGAAGACCGAATGGACTTCAATTCGGTGTTAAGTTGCTTGTAGTGGTGCTCCATATCTTTTGGAAGGCACACACTTTTGGCTAGATTAAAAGCCATCAGGTGGTCCTTCTCTGTGACAACCGAATCAGAAGCGGTGATATCTCGGTTGTTGAAGGTCAGTTCGGGAACCCATTTAGCGGAGGAGGCAGTTCGGTCTGATTGCTCCGGTTGGGGGCTTGGTTGAATGTTTGGGGGAGGACTTGGTGGCAGGATGGTCTCGTCTTCATCAACAAGACGTGGCTCGGTTTGGTTAGTCCGGGCACGCTTGTTTTGACGAGATGAGGATGGCTGCTGAGAGGGAAGAGCTACCACGGTCTCAGTTGTAAGGACCCACATTTATGGCCTAGTCGTGTTCATGTGCATTCATATACTTTTGCCTTGTTAAGTTAACATTTATGAATCTTGTCTTGTTTTGTGCGTATTTGGTTTGCCTAAGTGTATATGTATGCTTTGTTCCTCTCTTGTTATGATAAGCCTAAGTTATGTTAAGACTAAGTCATGCCAAGCCTAAGTCATGTGAAGCCTAGGTTGATCCAAGCCGAGGTCATCTTAAGCCTTTGACTGTTTTGGAATCCCTTTGTTTGACCTCTACCCTTGTTTTGGCATATTGGCCGAGGTGATTATCATCTGGGCCGAGGTGTGTATCGCCGAGGCTGAGATGTGTATTATCTGGGCCGAGATGTTATCTTGAACCCAAGTGATCTTGTCCTGGAAGTGGTATGACCTAGACCGAGGTGTGGCACATCTAGGCCGAGGTGTGGTACAGTTCAGTCAAGTGTTGTCCTTCCTAGCCGAGATCATTGTCATCTTAGTTGCCGAGGCTCTGTCCTTCTAAGCCGATGTCATTGTTATCTTACTGCCGAAGTGTTGTTCTTAGCCGAAGTCTTTGTCCTTTGTTTTGCCGATGTCATTCATTGCCGGAGTGTTTGCTGTGTAGCTTGTTGAGTACGCTTTGTCAGAACCCAGTCTTGTCAATCAGTCACCTTTTGAAGAGAACCAACCCGGTAATGCCACGTGGCCGAGCTGAGTGTTAAATCAGCCGTTAGAGAGAGAAACCCATCATTTGTTACATTCTTGTCTTGGAGAAGAGAGAGAAGCTCTAAGGAAGAGGGAGAAGGAGTTCTTGAGAGAGAGTAGAGATCCAAGCTTGATTCCGAGAGATCGAACCGTTAGATTCGTGTTCTAAGGTTAGATTCTTGATCCTCTCATGTTGTTCTTTATGTTTATGTTGTTACATTGCATGATTGAATATGTTTTGAAAGCCATGCATCGTTTTGAAGTTCGGTTTTGGAAAGAGAAAATGGTATTCAAGTGTTCTTCAAGAAAAGTCATGTTTTGATCCGAAGGCTCATGCCAAGATTTATGTTTTCATGTTTGTTTTCATATGATCTTCAAGTATGGGTACCCAGGTCCATGTTTTCGAACTCATGGCATGAAAACCCAGATTTTGTATAAGCAAGTTATGATTTTTAGCATTCATGTTCTTCATGTTCATGTTCATGGTCTTCATGTTCTTCACGGGTGGAAACCCAGATTTCCAGACTTCACCTCCCGAAGTGTAGTCGCCGAGATCACTCTCACCTAGACCTCACACTCAGGCCAAGCATCGTATCTCACCTTGGCCTACCTTGCATGATCACTTGCACCTTTGGTTTGTCTTGTATGAACCTCGGCATGCAGTTGCACGCCGAAGCCGTGGCAACCACACCTCGGCTAGGAGGTGTGGGACCTCGGCAAAGGCCTGGTTGGTACCCAGCATGTCTCCTTGACATGTAAAACAGTGTTTTGACTCCCAGCATGTTTTCCGAGATCATTTGCATGCATGTAAGACTTGTTCTGAGAAGTATGTTCAGTAGACTTGTTATGTGTTTGTAGGACTTGGACCTTTGCTGTGAATCCGACGTCCCAAGAACTAAGTGAGTGGTACTTTTAATAAAGTTATGTTATAAGGTTTTGATAAGCTTTGTTTTGCCTTGTTTTGAAAAGTATTTGTTAAGCATGAATGATTACTCGTATTTTCATGTATTAAGAATAAGTTTTGATTGCTAAGTATGAGTTTCGTTTTGGAGTCCTTCCGTGCTAGGGGACTTAAAGCCTAAGTAGCACAACCTTTTGGAGTCCTTCCGTGCTAGGGGACTTAAAGCCTAAGTAGCACAACCTTTTGGAGTCCTTCCGTGCTAGGGGACTTAAAGCCTAAGTAGCATAGTCCTTTCGTGCTAGGGGACTTAAAGCCTAAGTAGCATAGTCCTTCCGTGCTAGGGGACTTAAAGCCTAAGTAGCACAACCTTTTGGAGTCCTTCCGTGCTAAGGGACTTTAAGCCTAAGTAGCACCTTTGTTTTGCCACCGACGGTCTATGAACGGGTGGGTATGTTTTGTTATAAGTTAAGCCAAGCACACGTTTTGATGCAAGTTATGCTAAGTATGTTTTGATGCAAGCTATGCTAAGTTCATGTCCTGATGCAAGTTATGTTAAGTGCCTGTTTTGCAAGTTACGTTAAGTACATGTTTTGATACAAGTATGCTAAGTATATGTTTTGATGCAAGCTAAGTTATACGAAAGGTTTTGAACAAGCTATGCTATAAGTATGTTTTGAAACGACTATGATATGTATGTACTGTTTGACAAGAACCTCGGGATCATTCATTAAACCCTTTATTTCTTGTACCATTCACTGAGTTTCAATACTCACCCTCTCTATATATATGTAGGTTCCAAGCAAGAAGTCGGCTACGCCGAGATGTGTTTTGTGCCGATGTTTTGTATGCATGTTAGGTCGGCATCAATGATGTCGGCACTGTGAAGATTATGTTTTCAACCTTGCACTTCCTGTATTATATTTATGCTGGCATTTTGTGTTTAGGTCGGCAATCTTGTAATGACGTCGGCAGTTCTGTGGATGATGTTTCTTGACTTGTATATATATTGTACTCTGTTTATGTCGGCTTGAGAAGCCTTTTGTCAAGATGTAATGTATATTCTATAAGTTGTAAAGTTATGTAATGATGTATGCCATTTCATTTGACTTATGCACAGCTCTTATGGACCACTTGTATTTGGTTATTGCTTCCGCTCTTGTTAGCCCCATAGTTTATACTCTGATTGTGTGTGATTTTTGAAAGTTGGCCTTCGGTAACCACGGGTTACTGGCCATCACGGCACCATCCTACTAGGGGCGGGTTGGGGTCGTGACATCAGTGGTCTGGCCGGTTTCTTGTACATCGGTTGGGTTTGTTGCGGTCAACAAGGCCTTCAGTCGGCTCCTTTTAGCCATCTCTTGCTCGGCGGTGAGAGGCACTAGGTTGATCTGGGGCAAGGATGGGTCCGGTTCTGGAGCGTCTTCCAAGAGAAAGTCGGTCACTCTGGCTTTGCGGCGACCGCTGTATTTGTATGTCGGTTCAAAATCTAACAGCTTGGTCCAACTTCTCTCGTTATGTCGTAGTGCGGTGCGGAGCGTATCCAAGTTCGGATAACCGTATACTGATCGAAGATGGGCTTTATCTGCAAAGGAAGACAACTGTTAGTTCGGTCCAGAAGGAGAAAGCCGAAATAAAGAAAAACATGAAACAGAACCGAAATATCTATACCAGGTATCCCTTTTTTCCAATTTATTCTTCGGCCAGGGATCTGGGCTTGATGATCTTCAAAGTTCCCAGATATCCAGAAAAAATCGTCGTTGTTCAAGTCTTTATCCGATGTATCTTTGATTATTTTTTCTCGACCACGACGAATTCTCAAATAATATACCCACCCCTCTTCCTTTGAACCTAAAGAATATTGGTGAAATAGTTCAGCTAAACCGAGGTTTAGGCCGGTCTGGCAGTTTAGTTCGGCTATTCCCATTATTATTTGATAGGAGTTGGTGGAGAGCTGGGTTGGGCATAGTCTGGTTTGCTTAAGGAATTCACAGATTAGTGGCTGGACTGGAAATCTTAGTCCGGTTTCTATAATTGAAAGGAGGGTAAAGGGGACGAAGCCTTCATTTCCCCACGGAGTAACATCTTTTTTGGCCAGTATCAGTTGGACATCTTCTAGGATGTTGTACTCCCTTCGGAATTCGGCTAGGCTTCCTGGGGTTTCTACCAAAAACCTATACTTCCCCATTTATTGTATAAGTTAAAAATATGTTATCTCGGTCTGAAAAGTGTGCTCAGTAGCTCGGTTGAGCGCGCAGTGGAGTGCCTGAGCAACCTAAGTCTGCAAAGTGGAAAACAAAGGGGTTAAAGCACAGATCATTGGACCGTGCTGCAAAATCAAAAGAAAGATAATAGGTCCTACTTCGGCTGCGTGGGATGCTACAGGTTCTATATCGGCTCTAGCACTGTGCTTGGTAGCTCAGTTTGAACGAGGGGTTGGGTATCTCGGTTTGAGCAAGGTTGTTTATCTCGGTCTGAGCTACGGTTTGTTACTCCGGTTAAACCTATAGGGGCAGCTTTCTGAGTCCGGTTTGGGAACTCAAAAAACTGGTTTAGCCCCAAGACTTAACTCGGTTGAATGCCAAGGTTACCAGTTTGCTAAGTTCAGATTTATTCCGGTTCATTTATGTCGGCTAAGGTAAATCAGAAGATGACTTATTGAGACTACTGGTGTATTCACAAGTTCCAGTTCGGTTAAGGTCTGAATAGATCTACGCCTAGCACAAACAATTTACTAGTTCGGTTGTGTGTGATTTTGGATCAAAGAGTGTTCTACAGATTATTTCATGAATACCAGAGGTTCTAACATGGTATTTTCAGAAGAAATAAAGCAAAATGAAAAGGATGTGTTTTGTCAAAAAACACACAACAGAGTACGAAAACAAGGAAAACAAGATGGATACGCAAGACTTACCAGATAAAGATGCAGAGGAGCTGGAGATGGAAGCAACGGCAGCAAAAACACAAGCTTCAGAGATGCGAGGTTGGGGAATAGTAAGAACTCAAGAAGATAGAGAAGAAAGACTGAATAGTAAGGTGAGTGATCTGTTGAAAAACGAAGGGGCTTTTGTTTTGTGTAAAAGGAAAGGCGGGAACTGTTCAAAAAGTGTGAAGTACGAGGGCGGCGTAACACCTGTGAAGAGCCAATCAGAGGCTGCCACGTGTCATTGGAATACTGAACGATTCAGATGTTGTGATTGAAGAGACGTTTTGACCGGATAAGGGTAGTTCGGCTAAACTGTAGCCCGGTTTTTTAGGCAAGTAATCCCTATCATGCTACGCAGATGGAATTAAGGGGCAATTGAAAGGGTAATTTATACTTAAATTGGGCCGAGCTGGGTGATGGGCCGTTATGGGCCGCAGTGCAAAGGGCCTAGTAAAACGGCTTTGTAAGTCACTCCGGTCTTGTAGATGTTTTGGAGTTAGTCTGGTCTCAAAGCGCGGAAGTTAGTCCGGTCCGAAGGGAACACTGAAGTTAGACCGGTCTACAGACGCTTTAGAATTAGACCGGTCTTAGAGTTAGTCCGGTCGTGACATGTTAGCCCGGTCTAACCACACCACACGTTATACATGAGAAGCTGAGGTATGCTAAGTCCTCTCAAGGACTTGCATCTGAAGATAGTTCGGCTCAACTCTCTTATGGATAGCTCGGTTTTAGCATGGGAGAACCGAGGTAAGGGAAATAAAAGTGAAGGCCGAACTAACAGTTACTTCGGTCATATGGAAGTCCGGCCATGGGAAAAACCATCTCACTTGGTTTAAGCAGTGAGGAGGGTGTTGAGGGATAAGCATTATCCATCAGGAGTATGAATCCTAGGAGGACTCTACATGGAAGAGTAAGAGTCCTACTAGGACTGTGCCATGCGAAACCTATAAAAGCTCACAGACACCACCTTTGGAGAGGTAATGCAACTTTGCTCCTTGAATACATAGAGCTTTTGCCTATTTGTCTTGCTTGCTGACTTAGGCATCGGAGAGGTTTCCGACGCACACCCGCCGGTTAGCTCACGTTTGTGTTTTCAGGTAGTAGAACGACATCGAACGGAGGAGCGCAGACTTGATCAACAGGATTATACGAGAAGGTGTATTTTTTTCCCGTACAGTTGACAATATCAATATGCATATTTCCTACCATCTGCCATGCTTTGGGAAAAGAAAAATGAAAAAAATCAGGCAAAAGAAGTGAGGCTTATAAACTGTGTTGTGGCTACATAAAAAGACTTTCGTAGACTATAATAAGGAAAGACTAATGTTTCAGACCCCCACTGGGGTGACTCCCACGACTGCTAGTAGGGTTTGATTGGTGCAGAATTTTTTTTTTTTTTTCTTCTTCCAATAACTAATCCCCACATGTATGTGGGAGTGGTGAGAGTAGGAAAAATTAGGAGTCTCCATCACGTTTGAATATGGAAAATGGAAGAGACGTCCACTGGGGTCACCCCAACTGCGGATCTGCAACATGACTCCTACAATAAATGAGTAATAATGAGAAAACTGTTGAGGAAGACTTCGAAGCTCTCAAAGACTTGTGAAACAAAAAATCCACTTTTGTTGTAATATATAAAATAATATATATATATCATAATTTGTTTAGTTTTAAATAATTAATACTTTTAAATTTTTGTATTTTTTTTGGATTAGTGTTTTATTAAATACTTACTTGCTCAATATAGTCATAATTGTGTTGTTTTTAGTCCATAAGTTTTCGCTTGGAGATTAAAAATAATATTTTTATATCTGAAAAATAATTTTAGATAATTTTATTACTTACACTAGCTCCAATCATACATCTCATTTTAATTATGTCTTCTTTTTTCTTTTTCTTTTTTTAAACCTATTTTTTTTATTTTGAATTATTATTTTAAAATTATATTATTTAATATTAGTCTCGTTTTAAAGATGATAACATTATTTTTCATACATACAACTAATCAATTATTGATGAAAAAGAACTTAATTGTTGTGTATAAAACTTTAAAAGAGATTACTATAATTATGTCAAAAGTGTGAGACTAATTATATTTTTCCAAAACTTCATGCCAGAAAAAAATAAATAAACAATTAAAAATTAAAAATTAAAAAAATAAAGAACACTATTTACAAGACAGTTCATTTTATGGATGAAATCAAACATTAATAGAAAATTATTCACAATTAAAAAGTTTTGGAAAAAGCAATTCTAACTGAAAATTCATACAAAATCTTCAATTAAAATTATATAACATTTACATTTTATTAATGGGTAAATTACACTTTACTCCCTTTGGCTATTGAAGTTTTCTTTTTCCTTCACTTTGCCCCTCATATTTTAAGTTTTTTATAATTTACTCTTAAAACTAATTTCTGTTTAAAATTAGAAAGAAAATATAACATTAACTATCACATAATATAAAAATATATTATTATTATATTAGAATTTAGTTTGTGTTAGATGTTAGATGTGTGAATATATATTAAAATATATTTATGCTACATACTTGTTAATGCGTCATTTTTTATCCAGTTTTGAACATAAGTTAGCTTTTTAAAGTAAATTGAAAAAAACTTGAAATATGAAGGGCTAAAGTGAGGGAATAAAAAATTTAAGAGGCAAAGTGAAAAAATGACCAAACATAAACAAAGCAAAATATAATTTACTATTTTTAATTTATAGTCATCTTAATGGGTTCTTTTATTTTAAAGTGGAAAACTCATAAATGTAATTTTGAATAATTTTTTTAATAATTTTTTTTATTTATATAACATTACTTAAAAATTTTATACACAAATTTTATTTGAAATAAATTGATTGTAAATTTTAATATTATATGTCACTGCTAAATGTTATGATTTAAAGTGAAATGATTATAACATTCGGTGTTTTTGAAGCAGATAACAAATTATTAACCAGTTCCAAAGTATTATGTGATATTTTTTTATATAGAAATCACAAAACATACTCAGGTAATGCTGCAATTTGTTAGAAATGGTTTTGAAGTTTTGGAAAAATTTGATTTTTTCTTAACTTTGGTCTATTTTTTAGGTGGGATCCATATGCCAAAGTTGGTGGATCTAAGTGGTAACGCATTCTGTGCCGCGCTTTGATTTAGGTGGTATATTTGGTTACTTAAAACCATTATCGGGTGAATGAAAAATTGAAACCAAAGTAAGCTCCGTGGAAATGGAGTTTTTGGTGAAAATTCCTTAAGGTTTAAATAATGGCTTGTCCCATATTGATTTGGTGGGCATACTTTGAGTGGGTTTATAAGGCTTGAGTTGGGAATTTGTGGTAGGCCCCAAGGGGCACCTAAGTTTTGTAAAGAGGGAGGTTATGAGTAAAGTGGGCTAGATCCATTGGATTCAAAATAAACACGCGCGCCGCTCGTCCGTCCGGCTAGGCGTGGGCGTGGGCGTAGGTGCGGGTGTGGTTGGGTTGGGTTTGTCTGGCCCAATACCTAACTTTTTAGGCCAAAAAAATTTGAATTTTATTTCTAAAATTAAATTCTAATTTTTTGGAATTTGAATTTCGGAAATTAATTCCAAAAATTCTGCCCGATTTTTTCCTCCACCAAAATTCTGCCCGGTTTTTATCTGTTTGAATTTAAACCGAAACAATTTTAGTATCTGTTCAAATTCAAACCCAAACAGTGCTATATCTGTTCATTCAAACTGCACAGGTTTGCACCTGTTTAATTCAAACCAAACAACCACATTTTCTCCTATAAATAGATAGACCCTCTATTGATTTTTCATTCATTCAGAAAATTCGTTCTTCCCTCTGTAATTACTCTCTGCATTTTGCTGCATATAATTTTCTATGAGAAAGAGTACAAACACAAAATGTATTCGTTATGCAAACAATTTGTAGTGCTACTATTGTTTGTTGTTGATCATTTTATTCTGGGAGATAAACGTCTACATTCTGAAAGTACCGTGGAGAGGACGAATCTGTCTTAAAGACACAGTGTTAAGCACTGGACTTGATCAGAAAATTATTCAACAAATTAATTTGGTAAGTAATTAATTTACTTTTCTGTTTTATTATTTTTCCTATTTCAGATTTGATTTTGTTTTTGTAACAAAATAAAAATCTATTTTATTTATTTTATTTCATTTTCTGGTTTGATTTTTGTAATCAAACAAACACTTTCCTTTCCTATATTTCTTTTGTATTCCGTTTGTTGTTTAGTATACAAACAGAATTTATTTCATTAAATACAGTGAAAATTATCTAACACAATTTACACTCTCAAAAAGAGATGTACCATCTGTATATCATAACCAAATTATTTTAGAGAAAATTGGTCTAACATCTCTCTCTAACTTTTAGTCATGGAAGAGGCCCACTATTGTTTTTTTTTTTTGTAACCTAAGGTCCCTCACCCACACCCATATATACATATACCAATATCCATCTCTGTATTTTCTATTTGAAATTTCAATAAAGAAAGGCCACCGATTACTACAATTATTAGGAATCATGTGATTTTGATTGATGCACTATGCCTTTGGTTCATGGGTGGCACATAAATTTTAAATTGTCGTTGGGTTTGGCTTTGGGTTTGGGTTTGGACGAAGGAAGGGGTTGCAGTGGGGATTTTGTTGTGGAAATATGTCAAATTGTTTCAAATCTTAGGCCCAAACCTTCATAAGAAGGGTTCATTTTGCTCCCCTCAAAATGTTATGTTTACTTGTAGCAAAACTATATGACATTAGAAAAAAATAGGAAAATAGATTGTCCTTTCTTTTTGGCAATTTCCTCCATTAATCTTTGTTCGCATTTCCTAGTTCTAATGAAATGTTTCTCTTTTTTTTTTTCTTTTTTTTTTTCTGAGATTTAAAAAAAGAATACCTTTGTAACAAAAGGATTGTGAGTCAACTTGAAAGTTGTTAAAGATGAGGTATAATTTTGGAAAATAGTCAAACAATGAATTTTCTCAGATGACATTCGATTCTATCTATGATTTTCTCCTGCATCTGAATTTTTTCTGATGACATTAGATTCAATTTACTTTATGTGCTTGCTGGATCATGTTGAAGCTAGTAGTTTGGTTGAAATGAATTTCTCCACAATTTCTTTGCCATTAGTTTGGTTGAGATGAATTTTCTCTAGCATTTCAATTTATATTACTTGTTTGATTTTCACTAGCTAGTTTACTCCATGTGATGAATTTTCTCTCGAATCCGAATTTTCTCTGATCACAATTATAATCACATTAATTTATGTGTCTTGATTGATTTTCTCTAGCATCTGAATTTTTCCTAACCTATCAAATTATGTTGCTTGTTTGATTTTCATTGGTTAGTTGTCTCCTTGTGTGTAATTTTTTTCTTGAGATGAATTTTCTCTGAACACATTGGATTCACTTTATTATATGTGCCTTGCTTAATTTTCCATGGCTAGTTGTCTCTTTAATTTTCTCTAGCATTTTAATTTTCCCTGACCATATTAAACTCCTATTAAACTCCCACTAATTTGTGTTGTTTGTTTGATTTTCACTGGTTAATTGTTCCTTAAGCTAAATTTTCCCTAAAAACATTAAACTCTCACTAATTTAGGTTACTTGTTTGATTTTCACTGATTAGTTGTCTCCTTGTGTATAATTTTTCCTTTGATATGAATTTTCTCTAGCACTAAGATATCTCCTTTAGATTAATTCTCTCTGAACACATTGGACTCTCTTTCTCTCTGTGCCTTGCTTGATTTTCTCTGGCTAGTTGTCTTTTTTATTTTCTCTCAAATTTTCTCTAGCATTTGAATTTTTCCTACCCACATTAAACTCTCACTAATTTATGTTGCTTGTTTGATTTTCACTAAATTTCTAACTTTAAATTTTATTTTTGATATTTTGGGATGTGTAATGTTTACTGTTTTTTAAACTGTAATTAGATTTTGTATTTTAAGTTCTTTGATGAACTTAGAATGGTGTTTTCTTGTAAAAATTATAGAAAAATTGGTTTGTGAGTAGCTCAATTTTCTTTAGTTTGTTCAAAGCACAGAGAGAATTGTGAGCAAATCATACAAAATTGCTCAAAACACAGAGAAATTTGTGAGCAAACTAGAGAAATTTCAGATAAATATCTCTGTGTTTTCAAAACTTTTCTACTTCAAATTTCTCTGTAAAAATTTGAGCCACCCCAACTACTATGAAAATATTTCATGTCCTTTATGCTATAAAATCTTAATATGAGAGATCTTAAAAAAAATTCCCTAATTATTTTTTCTAATCTTACACTGAATTAATATAGGGAAAATTAGTCTAACATCCCTCTTCCATTTTTAAAAATGGAAGAGGTCCACAATATATTTTTATAGTCTAAGGTCCCTCCATATATCACACCTACTCTCACATTCACTCTTTCTTATAGATTTTACTTTCTCTCTCTTCAAACCTTACATCTCTCTTCTTTCTTCATTATATCCATGCCGGGGAGATCAGGGTTTAGCTCGATGGGCGACAGTGATTATCACCAACACTCCTATAAAAGAAGGTGAGATTGAGAGAGATTGTAAAAGAAACAGAAGGTGTTGTGGAAAGAGTTCAAGTCGAGTATAAAATGAAAACATCGCAAGTTTTGAATTTTATGAAGCTTTCAAGCTTTTTGTGAGTAACATTTACAATGTGATCATTATTAGAAAACAAGCCATGAACTTCATGTCATTGTTGGACTGAACCGAAATTGAGTTTTCAAATTGTTTTGCTGTAATTTACAGTGTACAACCTACATTAGGGATAAGTGATATTAGAGTAAGGGAACTTGATCTACCCAAGTTTTCCACACTAGAAGGACTCTGAACAGTTTTGGAATGAGGTGTTGTCTTCACCAGCAAAGTGAACGAACAATAGGTGAAACAAAAAAAGCCAAAATGGAAGGGGAACAACCATTATAGATTCACAAAATGGGTAACAACTGTGCCATTTACATGGTGAATTCTTGTTGTGATGCTTTGTGTTGGCTTTTTGATCAAATTTTTGTGATTGAGTTACAATTTTCTCTAGCTTTGTCAAAACACAGAAAAAATTGTGATTAAATCAGATAAAATTGGTCAAAACACAATGAAAATTGTGAGCATATCAGAGAAATTTGCACAGAGAAAATTTGAAAACACAGATAAAATCAGATAAATTTCAACCTAGAGAAAATTTCAAAACATAGAGAAAATTAGAGAAATTGAACAAACTAGAGAAATTTCAAAATACAGAGAAATTTGAAATTTCTCTAGATCGAAATTTCTCTAGAAAAATATTGAGGGACCCCAACCATTACAAAAATATTGCATGTCCTTTATCCTATAAAATTTTAATAACTGAGACCTTAAAAAAATTCCTCTAGCGGAATTTGGACGAGAGAATTGTGATGTGTGAGCAAATCAGATTGAAAGCTGTGTGACCAAATCAAATCGAATTTTCTCTAGACTGTGAATTTTCTCTAGATGTGAGAATTGTGTGAATTTTCTCTAGTTGTGATCATTGTTTGTAATTTAGTAAATTTTATCTGACTGTATGAATTTTCTCTAGCTATGATCACTGTGTGAATTTTCTCTAGTTGTGGTCACTATTTTTAATTTTGTGAATTTTCTCTGAGTATGGTCACTGTATGAATTTTTTCTGATTATAGTCACTATGTGAATTTTCTCAAATACTATGAAATTGTGATGTGTCTATAAAATCTTAATATCAAGTATCTTAAAACAAATTCCCCATTATTTTATGTCATAACTTAACGAATCAAAACGAAACCTTTTAGGCATAACTAGAAATCTTTTTTTTTTTTTTTTTTTTAATCAAAATTACAATTACAATGAGTTACAATTAAGTCATAACTAACACCCTAGTATGAAATACATTTTCAATATAACTAAAATAATAATTATAATAAATCATAACTAAGCCAAAACCAACACCTCAGTCATAACTAAATTTTAACTAATACAATAATAAATCATAACCATACAAACTTCTTGTGTATTATAAAATTTTCTTCATAGCTCATCGTTTGTCTCTCAGGTTCAAACAACAATGTGTTCACCTAATCTCACCCACTAAAATTTGTATTACATAACTGATTAAAAATATTACGTAAAAAATATTATATAATATTTAGAAATTAATGAGTTGGGCCAGACCAGAGTTGGGCCAAGTGGGCAAGTGCAGCAGTGGACGAACCCAACTCTCCCCAAGCAGTCGAAGCCCTATCTCTCATCACCAAGCTACGCTCTCTGAATTCTCTCCCACTCTCACTCTCACTCTCCGAGTCCATCAACTCTCTAACTCGTCTCTCCAACTCAGCCCCACTCACAAACCCATCTTCCTCCCTCTGCTCCACCGGAATCGCCATCTTCATATCCTCCACCATCGCGGCCTTATTCAGGTGCTGCTCCGCATACAAAGGCCACGCCACCATCGGAACTCCGGCGACCACCGCTTCCAACACAGAGTTCCACCCACAGTGAGTCACGAACCCACCAACCGAGTCGTGACTCAGCACCGCCACCTGCGGCGCCCACGACTCCACCACCATACCCCTATCTCCAATTCTCTCCAAAAAACCTTCAGACATCAATCCATGCATGTCGAACTCGCTCAGCTCTTGAATCTGCTTGCCTTTCTCATCAATTGGTGGATTTTTCAACACCCACAAAAATCTATGGCCACTTCTCTCCAACCCTTTACCTATCTCCCTCACCTGCTCCGCCGAGAACGATCCTCTGCTACCGAAACACAAGAACACCACGCTCCGTTTCGGCTGCGAATCGAGCCATTTCAAACACTTGTGGTCCCTAGATCTGTTCTCAGGTTCAGCAATCAACGGACCGATGTAGTGAATCGGAGGAGTTGGGGAATCAACGACGCACAACCCATCTGCGATTGCTTTAATGGGTATTGGCTCGAGATCTTCGAATGTGTTGACTATGATTCCATTTGATTTGGGTAGATGAGAAGAGAAATAGAGTATGTCATGATAAGCCGGGTCGTCTCGGTCGAGTACAGGCTCAGGCATGTGTACAGCTCGAATTGGGGGCAAACCCGGAACGTGAATTTCGGTGGCGGATAGGTCTCTGAAGCTGTTGTGAATTTGTTTGTGAATTGTTGGGAAGTGGAGGTAGGCGGCGAGGGCGGCGGCGCCGGAGGTGAAGAAGTAGAATATGGGTATTCCGAGGGCGGTGGCGATGGGGAGAGCGGAGGTGCAGAAGAAGTCGATGATGAGGGAGCGGATGGTGGAGGTTTGGGAGATTTGGTGAAGTGAGTGGCGGACGTTGGCGGCGTTGCGGCGGATGAATTCGAAGGCAATGGCGGCGCGGCTGATGGTGGGGGCGGTGGCGGTGGTGGTGAGAGGAGGGAGGCGGTGGAAGGAGATGGAAGGGGTGGATTGGGAGATGGAATTGAGGTAGGAGTGGGTGGAGGGGGTGTCGAAGAGGCCGGTGGTGATGAGGATGTTGATGGTGAATTTGGAGGAGTAGTGGTGGAGGATGAGCTTGCCTAGCTCTACCATGGAGACTACATGGCCCATTCCTGGAGCTGGGTATAGGACTATGGTGTCTTTCATGTTGTTTGGTTTCAAGTGTAGTCTAGGGTACAGCTACCACAGTATAACTGAGAGACTGTTGCTGTTTGTTAGACCATTTCCAATGGTTCACCAAAAGTGATATCAAATTTAAATTCTGATGAAAAGACTACTGTTCACAGCTCCAACGGTTCACCAAAAGTGATATCAGATTGAAATTTCATCAAATATTTCATCAGATTGAAGACGAAATACTGAATTCACCAAAACACTGTTGCGGACCGTTAGAGGAGGACCCGGTCGACCAACCGGTTGCCCAGCCGGTTGACCAACCGATCGTCTAAGAAAAGGTTCAAGCAGTTCCAAGAAAAGGTTCAAACAGTAATAAAAAATAAAAAATAAAAAAAATTTTTGCCTTACCAGTCGACCAGCCGATTGACCAGCCGGTCGACCAACCGGTCAACCACTAAAAGGTTTAAAAAGTTCAAAAAAAAAAAAAATATATTTAAAAAAAAAATATATTTTTTTTGCCTTAACCGGTCAACCAACCAGTCGACCGGCCCGGTCGACCACCCGGTTGTCCCGGTTGCACAAATTTGATGAAAGTTCACCGTTGGAGCGAGTGATATCAGATTTGGTGAAATTGGTCATTTTTGACTCAGATTTGATGAAAAAATAAATGCACCGTTGGAGATGCTCTTAGTCTTTGTCATTTGGGTGAATTATAATAAAGGAAATTCTACATTTGCACACCACTTAGAGCATCTCCAATCCTGAACCAAAGTTTTCATTAAATCTGAGTAAAAAAATGATTTTTTCCTCAATCTGATACCGAGTGCTCCAACGGTTGATTTTCATCAAATCTGTGACGGGATAACCGGTTGGTCGACCGGTTAAGCCAATTTTTTTTTTTTTTTTTTTTGATTTTTTTGAACTTTTTGAACCTTTTAGTGGTCGACCGGTAAGGCAAAAATATTTTTTTTTTTTTTCAACTGTTTGACCTTTTTTTTGGAACTGTTTGAACCTTTTGGTAGTCGACCGGTTGGTCTCTCCCAACGGTCATGCACAGTGCTTTGATGAAATGCGGAGCCTGTCCTCATTTTGGTGACACGTTTGGTAAAATCTCGATTTGATATTAATTTGGTGAAACCGTTGGAGCATGAAAAAGTGCTTTTTTCACCAAATTTTAAATTTGATGCCAGATTTAGTTCAGGGTTGGAGATGGTCTGATGACTAATGAATATTTTTTTTATTATGTTGGACTTTGTTTAGGATTTTTTTTTTAATTATAATTTATAAGTATAAATCCATAATATTTTTTTTAATTATTAGGTGCATAGGATATATATTATCTTTTTTTATAATAAATAAATAAACTAACTTAATAAAAATATATATATATATACAAATTAATGAAATGTACAATTTTATGATCCACCTGAATCGTGATGAAACTCTCCCTGAATTAAGATCAAGAGGAAGAGAAATTAAGAGATTTAGATGTATGATGAGGGAAAGAGAGGACACAATTTTAGATTTGTCATATTATGGACAAGCAACTTCTTGTAACAACAATGTTAGGTATCATGAAAAACCTTTCATGAAAATAATCATGAAAACTTTGTGACCCTTGGATTACACTTAGAATAAAGTATCACACACTAATCAAGGTAATCCAAAGATCATAACTCTTTTATAATCATTTTCATGAAAAAAATTTTATGATCCCTAACTTTTCTCTTCTTGTAATGGATTACAAAATTATTTTACATCCTATAGTATTAAATGAGCCTTGAAAGTTGTATGTAAACTTTTATCTATCTATATTAAAGTGATTCGAATATTACCAATTAAATTATGATGGACAATGTATGTGTGTTGGAAGGGAAATGTGTTTATTTTGAAGGATTAAGTTATGGGATTAGACTATTAGTTTGGATGGATTAATAGTTCGTTGTTTGGTATTAAACTTTTGTTCCGGACTAATAGTCCCATATTTGTTGGATTATTGTATCCGAAGGGAGGTCGGACAGAAATCATTGGATGAGTTATCCCATGGGATTAGCCAATGAAATTACATTTTTTACTCTTTAGCATTAATATCTCTTTCTTCATCTTTTACCCATTTGTGCTTTCCAGCAGCTTTGTTACTTCACTCCAGTAGAACCCTAGGCCATTTTCTGTTGAACCTTTGCATCAAGTTCAGATCTGTAATCTCCGATCTTCATGCAGGTTTGAAACTCATTCTATATCTTTGATTTTGTTTACTATTTATTTTTTATTTTCGTTCTTTTTTTTCTTTTTTCTTTTTATAGATTTTTTCAGTTTACATCTTTGGTTTTGAAACTCAATTCATTCTACATCTTTTATTTTCATTCGTTTGCATCAAGTTCTATATCTTTGATGTTGAAACTCATTCTCATTATTTATATTTTTAGGTTTTTTTTTTAATATATTCAATCCGATGTTCTGTGGCCTGTCTTGGTTTAGTACTCTATTTTATTTATTTATGTATCTTTTATGTACCTTGGATCTATGGTAGATGGCAAGAAATTCTTGTAGTGCTTTTTTTTGCTTTGTTTTTTGTTTATAGAAAGAAAAATCTATGCTCTGTTTTTGTTTTTGTTTTTGTGTTTTTTTTTTTTTTTACAAAAGGAAAAAATCTATGCTCTGTTTACAGAAACAAAAATCTGACTGGCCTCATCTTTACATGCGTCCTGATACTTGATCAAGATCAATTTATGTTGTATGTGCTCAGATTGAAGATCAATCTATGCTATGCTGTATGTACTCAATTTAATCAAATACTTTTTGTTTGTTTTTTTAAAAAAAAAATGATAGAAATTGAAAACATTTTTCTGTGGATTGTAAACATCTGTTGAGTGTAATTAAATGTTCTATTGTTCTATTGTTCATATTTTTTAATTTTTGTGGATTGCAAACATCTGTTGAATGTAATTCATTGTTCTATTGTTCATATTTTTTTCATTTTTATGGATTGTAAACATCTGTTGAGTGTAATTAATTGCTTACTAATTGTTTATAATTTGCCATTATGTTTTCTCCTTTACTTAATTTATTTGTAATTTTAAATATTTTCTTGTATATAGAGATGGATCAGAATATCAATGATTTTGATTATGAGAATAATAATGAGCTTGAATTATACTTAGTGTTGCAAGCTGTAATGTAAGAACTACATGCCTTATACGCCGTAGCTTTTGCTATCATTGAGGTTGTCTTGAAGAGGTATTTATCTAAGTATCGCCATAACCTTATTAGAGGGCCCAATCGATTGCAAAAACAAATAGACCATATTAATCGTTTAGTGAAAGAAAGTGACATAACATGTGTTGAACAACTCCGTATGGATCGGCATTCTTTTATGACCTTGTGCAATATGGTTCATACAATAAGCGGGTTAGGGCATTCAAAATATGTTACTTTAGAAGAGAAGGTGGCCTTCTTCCTCTTCATCTTGGCACAACACTTGAAAATACGAAATGTTAAGTTCAATTTCTATAGATATGGAGAGACTGTTAGTCAATATTTCAATGATGTCTTAAAGGCTGTGTTGCGTTTGCAAGCCAATTTACTCATCACACCAAATCCTATAACTGAAGCAAGCACCAATCCAAGGTGGAATTGCTTCCAGGTAATGGATTTGTAAAAATTTGATAACATTGAATTACTTTTTTTTTATTTCTTTTATTAAATATTTTTTACCAAAAACAAAAATCATAACTATTATAATGTCTATTGAATTGGTTTGTTTAGAATTGTCTTGGAGCACTCGATGGCACCTATATTAAAGTTCGTGTACCTAGGGTTCATCAAGCAAGGTATAGGGCATGAAAAGAAGATATTGCTACTAATGTTTTGGGAGTTTTCTTCCAAGACATGAATTTCATATATGTGTTGCCGGGGTGGGAAGGGTCAGCGGCCGACTCTATGGTTTTGAGAGATGCAATCAATCAACCCAATAGCTTAAGGATCCCAAATGGTAATACAAAAGTAATTAATTTTTCTTAAATTCATAAATAATAATTTAATCTAATGCATAACATTCCACGCACAGGTTACTATTATCTAGTGGATGCGGGGTATACGAATGGGAAAGAATTCCTAGCACCTTACCGTGGTCAGCGATACCATTTGTCTGTTTGGGAAGAAGGAGCAACTCCAAATAATTACCAAGAATATTTCAACATGAAACATGCATCAGCCAGGAATATCATAGAAAGGTGTTTTGGAATGCTGAAAATGAGATGGGCTATACTTCGCAGTGCATCATTCTATCCCATTAGAACCCAAAATCGAATTATCACAGCATGTTACTTATTACACAACTTCATTCAACGAGAGATGGCAGCTGACCCTATAGAGGATGATTCAGACTTAAAGGATGCCTTAGAAAATCAACCCCTAATGGGGGATGATTTTATTGAGACTGTTGAGACATCTAACGAGTGGACTGAGTAGCGAAATACATTTACAATGCAACTGTACAACAATTGGTTGGCTAATGGAGGGGCTGGATAAAGATAGCTTTATGTTTCTACTTTGCTTTGTTGTTAAACCATTTAAATTTGTGATGTATCATTGCTATGTACGTTTATGAATAATTGACATTGTGGATGTTAAATTATATTTGCAACGGTTAGTATTATGATATATATGTTTGTGAGTTATTTATATTTTATGATAATGTATATGAAATGTTCAATTATTACTATAGGCATGGATAATGAGGTATCTAGTTCTCGTAAGAAAAAGAATGACAAGGTTGATTCATTAAAACAAAGGCAAATATGGAGCCCACATGAAGAGGACTATCTAATTTCAGCCTTCTTGTTCATTGTGAATGATGGAATGAAAGTTGACAATTCTTTCAAGGCAGGCTATTTTATGAAACTGGAGAATAAAATGACAGAGCTGTTACCCAGGACAAATTTACGTGGC
Organism: Camellia granthamiana; assembly: GCA_036172215.1. Classification (NCBI taxonomy): domain Eukaryota; kingdom Viridiplantae; phylum Streptophyta; class Magnoliopsida; order Ericales; family Theaceae; genus Camellia; species Camellia granthamiana. The sequence goes on along the minus strand of CM069908.1, from coordinate 94,361,115 downwards.
TCTTCCCATATCGAATCAAAGATTAAAATATGGAAGAAGCAATACAATTATGTGTCCGGTATGCTTGCTACTAGTGGGTTTGGATGGAATGACACTGAAAAAAGAATTGACGTAGAGAGTGATAGTATATGGGAGGCATATGTTCGGATAAAGTTATCTTCTTTTAGTTATTTACGTACTATTGTATATCTATTTTAACCTTATGTTGCAGATATTAATTGGGATTAGTTGGTCATTGTAGAGGGACAACAATGCAAAACACTTGAGGAACAAAACTTTCTGACATTTCAATGAATGGATTCAAATATTTGGCAAAGATCGAGCTACAAGAGAGTTTGCTGAAGGCCCTGCTGATGCAGTTGAGGCTATGAATGTTGAGGAAGATGTTTTGTTGCATGGTCTTGCAGATAATGACACTTTCTGGAACAAATGGGATTAAATAGTCAGACCGGTGAAGCAATGGACTATTCAAACTCAGCAACTCAATGACCTTCTGATAGTTTTGCCAAAAAGAAAGACAAGAAAAGACTTAGAGCTAGTGATGAAGTAGTTGAAGGGCTGACCATGTTTGCTGACAAGTTGGTGCATGTCTTGCGAACAACCAATGATAATCTAAAATTCATTGGAAAAAGAATGGGGTATTCACATGATCTTGCATCTAAACGGGCATCACTAAACGATGAACTTATGAAGTTGCCAATTACTATAGATGAAATGTTAGATGCTTGTGAAATCACATCACACGATGTCCAAAAGCTTGACATGTTCTTCAACTTAACACATGATGATAGGCTAAGGTAGGTGATGAGGTTGCTAAGTAGGCATACTCCATAATAAACTTGTTGCATTTTATGGGAGTATTTTCTTTTCGGCCATGATTTGATATGCATGGTAGGGAAGGCTTTTTGTTAAGTCTATTATAAACTTGTTGATAGACTTAATTATTGCTTCTTTTGTGTACAAGCACCGGTATTTTGTTAACTATAATTGGAATGCTTTTTATATATTTGGTTATGTGTTCAATGATAACTTTTATTTTACCGTTTTATTTTCATTACAACATTTGACTAACATGTTGTTTGTATTATGTTGTTCTATATCTCAAATAAAATAAAATAAAATAAAGAATAAAGAATAAAAAGTTAACTGTATTGTATTTCTAGCATGATGTTCCTACATTTGTCTAGGTGTTGGGTTTCCTTTGAAGTCAAAAAAATTTCATATTTGGTGCATTCATGGTATTAATTATACTTAATAAAGTAGTCATAAAATTTAAAAATCTCAACTACAAATTAAAATAAATTTATGTAATTTTTATGAATATTCTATTTATTTAATTTTTTAAAAGTTCTAGTAAAAAAATTAAATAAAATTTATAATTTAGATTTAATATTCCTATTATTTAGTAAATAATTCAAAAGAGCAAAATAGCCTTTTGAGCATTTATCCTTCTTCATAATATCCCAAACAAACATGAGATTCAATATAATAGTCAAATGCAAACATCTAATCCCATGACTAAACAAACATAAGATATAAATCCAATCCAACCAAATAGTCCATGGACAATGTATCCCAGGACTAATAGTTCGATAGATTACAATCTCCCTTATCTAGTCCATCCAAACAAACACACCTATTGAGGCTCTGTTTAGTTGGTTGGGTCTTATTTTGAGAAGTAGATTAAAAGTTAATTTTTTAATTTTTTTTTTTAAAATATGTATAGAAAAATAGAAAGGTGATGTGACTTAATAAAGTTAAAAAGTTTTAAAAATTGGCTTTTAGAAATAGGCTCAAAAGATAAAATAAGTTAAAAAGTTAATAAAATAAGATGTCAAATTTAAATCATGATTATTTCACTTTTTTTCTCATAAAATTATAAAAAAAATAATAAAAATAAAAAATAAAAAACTAAAAATTCAATCTAAACGGAACTTTTTTAACCATGCTAAAATATAGTAAAAATAAATATAAAAAAAGTCAAGCTAAAAAATTTATTTCCAAACAAAAACTGAATCATGCAAAGTCATTTCTGATACAAAAAATTAAATACAAAGGCACTACTTCATATGCAAGGTTATGTATTTGCAGATTTTTGAAAATCCAGGTTTTTCATTAAATGTGTTTTGTTTAGATTATAGAGTTATGATTTTTTTTAAAAGATCAAAAATTCAAATTATACACTTTAAATTCTCTCATTCGCTCTCGCTCATATTTTCTTACAAGGAAACATATTTTGCCATATTTTCTAATAATGAAACATTTCAAATTTTCTCATAATTTTTCAATTTAGATTTGTTGTCTATAGTTTTGATGGTTTTACTATATTGTGAAGGTGAATTTTTATGAACATGATAACAAACTATTTCATATCAACTAGTTAGAAAGAGTTAGTCAGTAGTCAGGTTATTATCACCCACCCTATAGAAAGTATCTCTAACGCAACATAAAATAATTATCTGTTCTATATCTTTTTAGTATATTTCCATAACGGTCACTAGGTGGATTGAAACTTTAGAAAATGTATTCTCCAATAAGACAAAATGAGGCAAAACAAAACTTCTTCAATCCATATTCATGGCAAGCAGTGAAAAATAAATAAATAAATTAGAAGGATGTTTGAGATTAACTACTACCATTACATCATGCTCTCAATATAAAATCAACACATCTTATTATATTAATATAATCTAGCTCTTCACCTTATGCCTTTGCCTTTGGCTTTGGGAAGAACACAATTCACTACATGACATTCACTATATTAAACTTTCCATAATCTTGGGCAATATTGTTGAACTTTAAAACAAAATTTGAAAATTTAACAAATGTTAAGGTAAAGGGTTAACAACAATTTGTTTGGACTTTGATCTTAACAATTCCTTGAAGATACCCAATTAATTAAATTTTGTTGGTAACATGCTGTGATATTGTTAGATTTTTGTAATTTGCAATTTCATTTGACAAAACTCTTCCATTGTAATTTTATTCACTCTTTTGTTTCAGTGAGGATGTCAGTATTTAGATGCAAATCCAATCTGAATTATGCATGTGTAGAGGAATTTGTGATCTTGAGTTTTTTATTTTTTTACTTCGCTCGAGTGGTCATTTGTGGGCTCGAGCGGTGAATAGGAGTATCTAGTATCTCTGCCTACAAACTGAATTTCTGGGAAAGATGTTTCACCGCTCAAGCGGTGAAATGTGCGCTCGAGCGATTTTCACAATCCTGTTTACTATAAAATGCGCCGTTTACTGTTTTTAGGATTTAAGCCATCCAAATTCTAAGAGAACAGAGCTACCAAGGTTTTCTATATTGGAGGATATTTTATATAAGTGTTTCCTTGATGATTTGAGGGTGATCAATGGATCTATGAGTTTTATGTTAGTATCATCAAGAGGTTTATCTTTATTCTTTTATTCACAAAAGAGAGAGGTGTTGTTCGGTGGATTCCAAGAAACTTCGGCCTAAAACTTTGGTAGATTTCGGAGTAGTTCATCGTCATGGATTCAACATCGGCGTTGTGGATTCAATATTGAGCAAGACAATTCGAGCGTGGATTCAGTAGATAATTCATGGTACACATGTGTAATTGCTTTTTATTTTCTTAGTAGATTGTTTTGTGGCTTTGACCCATAATTTTTTTTATCATAATTGGAGACGCTCAAATTGTGATTTTTTTTCACGTTAAATCATTGTGTCATTTTATTATTGATTGTTTAATTGACATTCACTATTTAAAATTAAAATATAATCACAAATTAATATCTAAAAAATTTTAAAGTTTTCGGATATAAATTTCATAGAAGGATAAGAGTTAGGCACCTACTGAAACCAATTGTTGTACCCCTAAAATATTCAAATGGGTAAATATAATCATCAACTTTGTATTATTTTATTTGTCATCATTATCGTCATTTTGGTATAACCAACCATAATTATTCACATAGTTGCATTTTATTTTTGTTTATTTCTAATTGCTAATTTGGGATAATTTATTTCTCTCATCTGGAAAATTTAAAACAATTCTAGTGTGTTTGCTCTCTGAGGATTAATTCCCATAACAAACATATACTACAACATTTTCTTGAATACTTATCAAGTGAATTTGTGGAAACTATTACAAACAAAATATTTATACATAATTTTTAAATTGCTAATTGTGAGTTCATCAATCAATTGGGCTAGTTCAGTCAACTACTTTTGTGCACTCTCAACTAGAAAGTTAGGGGGTTGCAAACACCCTATTTTAACCGCCCTTAAGATTTAGGTGCCTTACGCTAAACACGTGATAATGAAATGTTATGCTGTACAAATTGTTTAATTTCTTCAGCAAAAAGATTCGGTTTCAAGTTTTAAAACCTAAACCTTCCACCCCCTTTGAATCAAAACTTTTTTTTTTCTAGCCTGACCACTTAGAGACCTGCTGGCCAACAAATGGCCGGCATGGCCGACCGTCCCTCTCCATGGCCGACCGGCCATGTTTAGCACAACAGATATTTTGATAGCTGCCAGCTGTCCCCATGCCCATATCTTGCACCAGCTGTTTGATTACAGATATTTCCGACGTGAGAAGGCATTTTTCTATAAATACATGACATCCCCTCATGGTTTGGGGTTAGAAAATTTTCCCAATGGCCAAAAACTTGTCAAACACTCTTCCTTCCTCTCTTGCAATATACATACACCATACATATACCTCCTTAGCCAAAACTTGAGATCTTTTGCTGAGATTCTTAAGCACAATTTCAGCTATTGAGAGTGTTCAACTTGTGGCTTGTGAACTAAAAGAGCATCCTCTCTTTTAAAAGGTATACTTTGAGCTTTTATACTATCTCTTCTCTCTCTTTTCTTGGTGTTTACTTACTGTTTTCAGAGTATTTTGAAGACTGAAATATGTGGATTTAAGTCACAAAAAGAGGAGGGGTTAGACACCCTTCCTTTGGCTTGCTGGTTGGTTGAAACCCCTTGGCTTTAGCTCATTTTTGCTCACTTTTTTCACACTCAAAAACCTGATTTTCAACACTATTTTGGTGCTATTTCAGAGCTTTTTAGTGTGTTTAATTATGCTTTAAATACTATAGACGTGTTGATGTAAGTCCTTATGGATATAGCTTTCAATCCATTTAAGTTGATAGTCATTTCTTGCTTCTTTTTTGTAGCTTTCATACATATTTACACCATTGTAATCACCCACTTTCCATTAGCACTCTACAATCTCCCTCATTTCTTTATTTCTTTTGATTAAAGAGTTAAATCAAACAAAAGATTACCGTTCAAAGCATAAGAAAGAGACCCTTCATGCTAAATAGTTTAATCTCTTCGAAGATTCATTATCAGGGCATTACATCTCTCTTATGCTAAGCATGATCTCTTGTTTGATACTTTTCTTTATCGTCAGTGCATTATTTCTAAGGGACTAACTTTCTAGATAGACCCTTGGAAATTACAAAGGAAAATGTCATTATAGCTTATTATCAAGTTTGGATTTAGAGTCAATATCACTTATTTTGGGTTTGATTAGTCATTATCGCTCTTTTTGAGTTTGACTAGTCATTATCGCTTATTTTGGGTTTGACTTAAAATTTATTATCACTTGTAAATGAGTTTGATTCTTTGTTTGTAATCCCCCCTATAAAAAAGGGCTTGAAAAGTTTATTTCTCAGGTTAAGTCGTGCTTACTAACTTTATTGCTTTTGGACTTAGTAGACGTAATCATCACCTTTGGGACAATAATGAAGAAAAGACAAGAAATGGAAAAGTAATGTAAAATGACTATAAAATTGGAGTAAAAGGAGGTAAAAAAGGTAATAAAGTTGGGTTAGGTTCAATCAGATGTTATATTGAACCTATTGCGTCTTGAATTATTGCATACCTTTTAGTGATGTTTAATAATTCAAAAAGTAATGTCTACCCCTTCCCTTGAGGTAACCCCATGATAGGGTGGAGGTATTGTCTATCTTTCGTTTCATTTGATTAAGCTTTTGTCCTACTGGTTCTAATATCATCACGTAACAAATTTGCGACAATTAATGATTTAAGAAACGAATCTACTCCTCTCTTGATCATCTTCATAATAGGAAAGGGCAGAGAGGATAAACATCTCTTGGAAGCACTCTGTTTTTGCTCTGTTGTAGCAAGGTAATTCCCAGAAAACAGTGGCCGACCACTTTTCATGGCCGGCCAACCACATATTTTGTACAGACAATGGCATTTTTACAGCAGAACCTGAGGCCAAAATAGAATAATTTTTTGACTACAAACAAAGCAGATTCTGGCAGCAAGCAGAGAGGTTTCTAGGAGGATGTTCTCCGTTGTGTGCATGAGGCTCCTCACCTCCCGTTCCATTAAATTAGCACTTTAATATTAGTGTTGTAATTAATTAGTTGGCTTCTTTCATAGCTAGTTAATTTAGTTAATTCGTTTAGTATTGTAATAATTAGTTTAATTAGGATATTCATTTGAACCCTCTTGCGGGAGGGCAAATTTATAACACTTGTAATATTTTGTATGTCTTCCAACCCCAATTATTTCTCCTTTTTATTTACTTACTATGGTTGCATGTAATATCATATTTTTGGTTTCATATCATAACCATGACTTGCACCCATTTTTGCATACATTAGGATTTGGTTGATCATACCTGATAAACATCGATTATTTCTTGCTTGAATACATATGCTATCACGTGCCTTGAATTGATCCATATGTCATGTTAAGAAGCCGAATCCTATAGTTGCATTTTTTATGTGTTGCATTAGTCACTTTGCATTTTTCTAATTATTTCCTTTCCTTTGACTTGCCTCGGTTGAGTACTAGTTGAGTATTTTTGCTTTAGCATATTACATGTGTGTTCGTGTTGCCATATCAAGCATACTACCATGAGACTAAGTATCACGACCCAAACCCGCCCCTATGGGTTGAGTACCGTAACCGGCCAGTAATCCGAGATTACCGAAGGCCTGCTTAACAGTGAAACAGTAATATAGAGTACATGGGCTGGCGGAAGCCAAAACAATAATTAAAAGATGTCCAATGAGCTGTGACAGTCTGTATGCAAAAGACTTTTCATAACGTATATACATCTAGGACAAAACAGTATTTACATACATATACAATCATCGAGGACAGGGACCTAATCCCTATCATCACAGTGCAGTACCAGTCTATACAGTAATACAAAACCGGTATAGAGACAGATGGGGGAAGATTAAAACACCCCAAAAGCTGTAGCTTGAAGGACTTGGAACCTCGCAGTGAGGCACAGTGGTTGGCTTCGACAAAAGGGAGTCTAACCCACGCTCCTAACTCCGATCTGGTGCCTGAACACCTACATATATATATGAGCAGTGAGCTAAAGCCCAGTGAATAACATAATGCGTAAAGAGGTTAAGAATGAATGTTCTTTCAGTATTGAAAACAGTCATTTTAATCAGTATATCAGTTATTCAGTCATTGCAGTCATATCTGGTACATCCAATAGCAAAACAGTACAGTAAACAGTAGGTCTTAAAGACCGAACAGTCAATGATGGCCATCGTAACAGTAAACAGAAGTTCCAAGATAGGAACTGACAGAGATCTCTGTAACAGTGGCAGTAACAGTAGCAGTAGTTGCTAAGGATGCCACAATATAGTTCAGAATAGAGGACAAACATTCATACAGTTAACAGTAAACAGTTCATAAAACAGTTCAGTTGGTCGTTCAGAAAATATTCATTTTCGAACATATCTTTACAACATTGTTACTCATAGAGTTCTGGGCTACAGATAAGCTAGAGCGTCTCCAGAATGCCAACCCTACACAGTTACAGATGAACACACACTAAGCTACACAGTTGGGAAATAATAACTTAATCCCTAATTTGCCTCGGTGTGGTTCTACATCAATATCCTCATTAAGATACCTTAAACTAGGCCAAAGAATGCCTAGAATGAAATGAAGATGCAAAGATGCACTTTAAAACATTTTCAGAATTTTAAGAAAAATAGGGTCCCGCTCGAGCGTGGCTTTCTCCGCTCGAGCGGACATGCAGACAAAGGTTCCCCGCTCGAGCGTAACTTCCCACGCTCGAGCGGATTGCAAAACATGGAAAAAGTACTGGATGTGTGAAAATCACGCTCGATGGGCGCTCGACACCCGCTCGAGCGTGTGACACAAGTCCCCCCTCGAGCGTTTATTTCCCTGCTCGAGCGGACTGTAAAACAAAGAAAAGTGCTGGGAGCACGTATTTCACGCTCGAGCGCCAATTTCCCCGCTCGAGCGTGAGTCCAAATTCTGGAAATTTCAGATTTGAACCTCAAGCTCAAAACCCAATTTTAATGCACCAAAATCGATCCTCTTGGGCTAATTTTCTGGAAAACACTTCAAAACCCATAATATTACATGATTTAAAGCTCAATTTGAGAAATTAAAGCCCAAAGGTGAGTCAATTAGACACAAACTTCAACTTAAAATTCAAGAACGTGATGAACATGCACATTGAATTTAACCAACTCCAAAGCTTCAAATACTTGTTCAAAAGAGTCTATTCCTCAAGAACTTGGTGAATTCATGATCCATTGTAAAAATATGAACATGCATGTACAATTTCATGAACAATAACTTCAAAACTCAAGAATGGCAACATGCATGCATGATTTATGCTACAATTCAACATTATGAACTAACTCTTGGCTAGAATCTCTAATTTCTCATGGGTCATGCAAGACAATAGACAATTACATCAATGATAGGTTGAATTCTCTACCTTAGGTCTTGTATTCAAGTGTAGAAGCTCAATTTTTGCAATTGTCTTTAAATCCTTCAAGTCTCCAAGCCAAAACTCATGAACTCAAGCTTCCTCACTCACTCTCTCTCTCTCTCTCTCTCTCTCTCTAATTCGGTTTGGCTCAAGAAGAATGAACAAAATGATGCACAAGATGAAATAAAACAAGCCTCAAAATGTTTGGTGTAGTGGTCCACTAATAGGGCAAAATTGTAAATAATGCAACTTGTGGGATTTAGTTTATTTTAATCTAATTAAATCATACCAAATCAAATTTCAGATAAATACACCATAAAATAACATTAATTCTAATTAGCACAAAACATCAATCAATTTCAGATTCGGCCGTCGATAAGGCCTCTAATCTGCAGTTTAAAGCATAAAACATGAATAGATAATTTAACAGTCAACAGATAGATATGCATTCAACTAGCACAATCAATCAATCAATTCATTATTTCAGTCAATCAGTCGATTAACATGCTTAATCATAGATTAGCACTAATCAGTGGTCTTATTCGTAAACAGTGGTGAGGGTTGTCATAGTCTCCCCTCCTTATAAAGAGTTTGGTCCTCCAAACTCGAATTACCTTCATTCTGGAAGAAAACAGGATTCAATGGGAACAATTCAAGATATCTCTTGGCCATGTCATCTTCCCTTTCCCAAGTGGCATACACGCCACCATGGTTTTGCCAGTCAGCTTTCACTAACGGAATCTCTTTGTTTCTCAACTTCTTGATCCGTCTATTTACAATCTGAATAGGCCGTTCCTCGTAAGTGTAGTCATCACTCAGCACTACACGAGTAGGCTCAATCACATGGAAAGGATCCCGGAGGTAGTCCCTCAACATAGAAATATGGAAGACATTATGCATATTCTCCATTTCAGGAGGAAGTGCTACTTGATACGCCACCGGATTGATTTTCTCAATAATCTTATACGGTCCGACATACCTCGGCGCTAACTTGCCCTTAACCCCAAAACGGGTCTGCCCTTTCATCGGTGTCACTTTAACAAAAACATGATCACCTACTTCATACTCTTTGTCTCGCCTTCGGACATCCGCATAACTTTTCTGTCGGCTTTGTGCAGTTTTCAGTCTCTGTTGAATCAGTTTCACTTTTTTCAATAGTCTCATGTACAATTTCAGGCCCAAGCAAAGGCCTATCTCCAACTTCTGCCCAACAAATGGGAGCTCGACATTTTCTGCCATACAAAGCCTCGAAAGGCGCCATACCAATGCTCGAGTGAAAGCTGTTGTTGTAAGCAAACTCAGCTAAAGGTAAGTGGCTCTCCTAATTTCCTTCGAAATCAAGAACACACATTCACAGTAAATCCTCTAGAGTCTGGATGGTTCTTTCTGACTGACCATCTGTCTGAGGATGGTAGGCACTACTCAGTCTCGGTTCAGTACCCAGAATCTCGACGTAAACTTCGAGTCCCTATCAGAAACAATGGACACAAGCACTCCATGCAATCTAACAATCTCATCAATATAGATTACAGCCAATTTGTCCGCATTATAAATTGTTTTGACAGGTAAGAAATGAGCAGATTTAGTTAGTCTATCAACAATAACCCAAATTGAGTCCATACCTTTGCTGGAGCGAGGTAAACCAACAATAAAATCCATGGTAATATGTTCCCATTTCCACTCCAGTATCGGTAAGGGTTGCAGTAAACCTGCGGGTCGTTGATGTTCGGCTTTAACTTGTTAGCAATGAAGACATTTTGATACAAAATCAGCAATTTCTTTCTTCATTCCCGGCCACCAGAAATTCAATTTCAAGTCTTTGATACATTTTCGTATTTCCTAGATGGATGGACAGTTTCGAATTGTGGCCCTCTTGCAGAACTCTTCTTTTCAGTTTAGAATCATTCGGTACGCACAATCTTCCCTGAAATTTCAACACGTTATTCTCAAATTTGAAATCCGGCCTCGGTTTGGATTCTCGTTCTCCGATGATCTTCTTCAAGAAGTCGTCCTGTTGCTGTTTTTCTTTAATTTCTTCAATCAGTGCCAGTTGAGCAGAAATAACAGCTATTGTTCCACCTTGTTCTCGCAAAACAATCTCAGTTTCAGATTTCTCAAGGTCACAAAGCAACTCTTTCTGTCCGGTGAGTAAACAGGCTAAATTTCCAATCGATTTCCGACTCAGTGCATCGGCAACGGCGTTAGATTTCCCTGGGTGGTACAAAATCTGTAAGTCATAGTCCTTAATCAATTCTAACCATCTTCGCTGCCTCATGTTCAGTTCTTTCTGTGTGAAGAAGTATTTCAAACTCTTGTGGTCGGTATACACTTCACACGTCGCCCCATAAAGGTAGTGACGCCAAATTTTCAGTGCAAACACTACTGCAGCGAGTTCTAAATCATAGGTCGGGTAGTTCTTTTCATGCGGTCTCAGTTGTCGGGAAGCATAGGCAATAACTCTCCCATTCTGCATAAAAACACATCCCAAACCCTTATGAGAAGCATCACTAAAAATGGTAAAACCATCCGTACCTAAAGGTAGGGTAAGAACCGGTGCAGTCACAAGTCGAGTTTTCAACTCTTGGAATGCTGATTCTCTTTGGTCAGTCCAGTCAAATGATATCCCCTTCTGAGTCAACTGTGTCAGTGGTAAGGCAATTTTGGAGAAGTCTTTGACAAATCTTCTGTAATACCCGGCTAACCCCAAAAAGCTTCGGACTTCTGTAACATTTGTTGGTCTAGGCCAATTTACCACGGCTTCAACTTTCTGTGGGTCAACTGAAATGCCATCTCTACTAATAACATGTCCCAAAAACATAACATGATCAAGCCAAAATTCACATTTACTCAATTTCGCATACAGTTTCTGTTCTCTTAAGGTCTGTAAGGCAAGTCTCAGATGATGTTCATGTTCTTCTCTACTTTTAGAATAAATCAGAATGTCGCCTATAAATACAACAATAAAGTCATCGAGGAATGATTTCAAAATTCTGTTCATAAGGTCCATAAATGCAGCAGGTGCATTGGTAACTCCGAAAGGCATAACTAGGAATTCGTAATGTCCATACCTCGTTCGAAAAGCAGTTTTGTCAATGTCCTCTGGTTTAACTTTCAGCTGATGATATTCGGATCTGAGATCAATCTTAGAGAACACTTGAGCACCCTGTAACTGATCAAACAAGTCGTCAATACGCGGCAATGGATATTTATTTTTCACAGTTACCTTGTTCAGTTCACGATAGTCAATACAAAGTCTCAGTGAGCCGTCTTTCTTTTTCACAAACAAGATAGGTGCGCCCCATGGCGAAGTACTGGGCCTGATGAACTTCTTATCTAACAGTTCTTGCAGTTGCACTTTCAATTCTTTCAGTTCAGTCGGAGCCATTCGGTAAGGAGCTTTAGATACTGGCTGTGTACCCGAAATCACATCAACGGTGAACTCAATCTCCCTATCAATCAAATCCCCTAGCAGATCATCTGGAAAAACATCTGGGAATTCTATGACTATAGGAATACTGTTCACATTAGCGTTAACATCAGTAGATACAGTCAATACAGAACAGAAATACCCCTTACACCCCTTTCTAATCAGTTTGTATGCTTTCATAGACGAAATCAAATATGGGAGAGGTACCACTCCACTTCCGTTAAACACAAATTTGGGTAGGCCAGGTGGACGGAAAACAACTTGTTTTGTCACACAGTCTATAGTAGCATGATATTTTGTTAACCAGTCCATTCCCAATATCACGTCAAAATGATCAATGTTCAGAGGCAGTAAATCAATATACAGATGCATATCCCCAACAATAATTTCACATGCAGGGTACATATAAGCACAAGTCACAGATCTCCCAACAGGTGAAGATACAGCTAACAAGTAATTCATGGGTTCCAATGGTCCATTCAATTTTCACGAAAAAGCATGCGATACATATGAATGTGTAGACCCCGAATCAATCAGAACATATGCATTTTGAGTACAAATTGAGAGAATACCTGACACAACGGTCTCGGTATTCTGCACATCTCCCGGTACCAGTGCGAACACTCGGCCCTGCCTCATAGGCTCTTTTCCAATCGTTTTAGGGTTGGGTTTTGGTAGGGCAGTTGATGCTGCTGTGCTTGGTGCAGCTTTACCATTGCCCTGAGAAGTGGAAGGGCAATCTTTGACCATGTGGCCCACCTTGCCACACCTGTAACAAGCACCTGAAAGTTTATAACAAACCCTTTTATGTTTCTTACCACATTCAGAACAGGGCGGTATGGAACCACTTCCCTGACTAGAGCTGGTGGTTGACCCTGAGTTTTGCTTTTTGTTCAATGGGTTGTTTCTGCCTTTCTTGAATTTAAAACCCCGTTTCTTACCACGCCATTCAGACGTTGGTGTTTCAGTTTGTTTCAGTGCTTCAATATTTAATTCAGCTATAATGGCCCGGGCAAGAACATCCACATACTTGTGCAATTTCAACACGTTAATTCTGTCAAGTACTTCGACATTGAGGCCGCCTTCGAATTTCCTGGCCTTCTTATAGTCAGTGTCCACCATGTGTGGTGCATATCTGGCAAGTACAGTAAATTTCGATTCATATTCAGCAACAGACATGGTACCTTGCCTCAACTGTTCAAATTCAGTCACCTTGCGGTCCCGGACACACTGTGGAAAGTATTTCTCAAAGAAGGACTCTTTAAACTGAGTCCAAGTCGCAACTGTGTTGGTGTCACGGACCAGCATCCACCACCTTCTGGCCTCTTCTTGTAAGGTGAAGGTAGCTAGCAGTACTTTGTGTGCCTCCGAACACGGAAACACTTCAAACAATTTCTCTGTTTCAAGAACCCATGCTTCAGCCTTTAAGGGTTCAAGGCCTCCTTGGAATGATGGTGGTTTCATCTTACTAAACTTCTGCGTTAAAGTGATGATGTCATTATTCACATTCTGTTCCGGCTGTACCGGATAGGTGGGGGCTGTTGGTTCTGTTGTTGTTGTTGCCTTAAGGCCTCAGTTAGCAATTCAACTGTTCTTTCTAATCTCGCCATTCTGGCGTCAGATGATTTAGTTTCATCAATAGTCCTTGCACTATCCATTTCACTATATGCAACACAGTAATAATAAACATAAGAAGTTGCATACTTTAAACATATTAACACATTGGCACATATACTCATGTCATGACCACACACACTCTTCATGCTCATGTAATACCCTAATACTTTTCTAGGACATCCTATAGCTCATTTGGACACATGTGTGCGGTATAACTCATGGTTTAATATCGCTCTGATACCACTCTGTCAAGACCCAAACCCGCCCCTATGGGTTTAGTACCGTAATCGGCCAGTAATCCGAGATTACCGAAGGCCTGCTTAACAGTGAAACAATAATACAGAGTACAGGGGCTGGCGAAAACCAAAACAGTAATTAAAAGATGTCCAATGAGCTATGACAGTCTGTATGCAAAAGACTTTTCATAACGTATATACATCCAGGACAAAACAATATTTACATACATATACAATCATCCAGGACAAGGACCTAATCCCTATCATCACAGTGCAGTACCAGTCTATATAGTAATACAAAACTGGTATAGAGACAGATGGGGGAAGATTAAAACACCCCAAAAGCCGTAGCTTGAAGGACTTGGAACCTCACAGTGAGGCACAGTGGTTGGCTTCGACAAAAGGGAGTCTAACCCACGCTCCTAGCTCCGGTCTGGTGCCTGAACACCTACATATATATATGAGCAGTGAGCTAAAGCCCAGTGAATAACATAATGCGTAAAGAGGTTAAGAATGAATGCCCTTTCAGTATTGAAAACAGTCATTTCAATCAGTATATCAGTTATTCAGTCATTGCAGTCATATGTGGTACATTCAATAGCAAAACAGTACAGTAAACAGTAGGTCTTAAAGACCAAACAGTCAATGATGGCCATCGTAACAGTAAACAGAAGTTCCAAGATAGGAACTGACAGAGATCTCTGTAACAGTGGCAGTAACAGTAACAGTAGTTGTTAAGGATGCCACAATATAGTTCAGAATAGAGGACAAACATTCATACAGTTAACAGTAAACAGTTCAGAAAACAGTTCAGTTGGTCATTCAAAAAATATTCATTTTCGAACATATCTTTACAACATTGTTACTCATAGAGTTCTGGGCTACAGATAAGCTAGAGCGTCTCCAGAATACCAACCCTACACAGTTACAGATGAACACACACTAAGCTACACAGTTGGGAAATAATAACTTCATCCCTAATTTGCCTCGGTGTGGTTCTACATCAATATCCTCATTAAGATACCTTAAACTAGGCCTAAGAATGCCTAGAATGAAATGAAGATGCAAAGATGCACTTTAAAACATTTTTAGAATTTTAAGAACAATAGGGTCCCGCTTGAGCGTGGCTTTCCCCTCTCGAGCGGACATGTAGACAAAGGTTCCCTGCTCGAGCGTAACTTCCCACGCTCGAGCGGATTGCAAAACATGGCAAAAGTACTGGATGTGTGAAAATCACGCTCGATGGGCGCTCGACACCCGCTCGAGCGTGTAACACAAGTCCCTGCTCGAGCGTTCATTTCCCCGCTCAAGCGGACTGTAAAACAAAGAAAAGTGCTGGGAGCACGTATTTCACGCTTGAGCGCCAATTTCCCCGCTCGAGCGTGAGTCCAAATTCTGGAAATTCCAGATTTGAACCTCAAGCTCAAAACCCAATTTTAATGCACCAAAATCGATCCTCTTGGGCTAATTTTCTGGAAAACACTTCAAAACCCATAATATTACATGATTCAAAGCTCAATTTGAGAAATTAAAACCCAAAGGTGAGTCAATTAAACACAAACTTCAACTCAAAATTCAAGAACGTGATGAACATGCACATGCATGAATTTAACCAACTCCAAAGCTTCAAATACTTGTTCAAAAGAGTCTATTCCTCAAGAACTTGGTGAATTCATGATCCATTGTAAAAATATGAACATGCATGTACAATTTCATGAACAACAACTTCAAAACTCAAGAATGGCAACATGCATGCATGATTTATGCTACAATTCAACATTATGAACTAACTCTTGGCTAGAATCCCTAATTTCTCATGGGTCATGCAAGACAATACACATTTACATCAATGATAGGTTGAATTCTCTACCTTAAGTCTTGTATTCAAGTGTAGAAGCTCAATTTTTGCAATTATCTTTAAATCCTTCAAGTCTCCAAGCCAAAACTCATGAACTCAAGCTTCCTCACTCACTCTCTCTCTCTCTCTCTCTCTCTCTCTCTAATTCGGTTTGGCTCAAGAAGAACGAACAAAATGATGCATAAGATGAAATAAAACAAGCCTCAAAATGTTTGGTGTAGTGGTCCACTAATAGGGCAAAATTGTAAATAATGCAACTTGTGGGATTTAGTTTATTTTAATCTAATTAAATGATAACAAGTCATATTTCAGATAAATACACCATAAAATCACATTAGTTCTAATTAGCACAAAACATCAATCAATTTCAGATTCGGTCACCGATAAGGCCTCCAATCTGCAGTTTAAAGCATAAAACATGAACAGATAATTTAACAGTCAACAGATAGATATGCATTCAACTAGCACAATCAATCAATCAGTTCATTATTTCAGTCAATCAGTCAATTAACATGCTTAATCATAGATTAGCACTAATCAGTGGTCTTATCCGTAAACAGTGGTGAGGGTTGTCGCACTAAGTGCTTATTTAGAATAACTCTTTGAATGCTTGTGAATGAAGGCTATTTCGCTTCAATTGGGATGATTTTGATTAATGTACATATGAGCTCGCTTTTTCAAGTAGCACTTATTCAAAATTCTTTTCAAACAAACATGAAATCAAAGCATTCCAAAGTGGGTGACGTAGTCTATACTTGTGTGCCTCACATAGTAAGTCAGCATAATAATCAAAATAAGAGCATATAATGAACATAAAAATCACATCATGATTAGTAGAGGCCAATCTTTGATCGGGTGATAGGGGTGCTTAATTCATGAACTTCCTGTCTCATACCTAAGTTCCTGAGCCAAGACACTTTGGTAATGACCGACAAGTGGCCTTTGGCACGAGTCACGAGTTTCCTAAATTTCTCAAAAATATTTAGGTGGCGACTCTGACATCTGGCAATGTAGTCCATTTCTGGTATCTTTGATGATAAATGGATTTTCTAAAGATTTGCTGAATTTGGACTCTCATTTGTGTTTTTTCTATTTCACATTGCACTTGTGAAACCAGATTCAGAACCACGAGAGTCTAAATTGTAAGCCTATCGTACCCAAGGAGACTGAACCCCTCTGAGGAGCATGAAACACCAGCTACAAGGGTCAATCATTGTCTTTGACAAAGATTGATTATTTACCCTTCATTAGAAGATTTTTATTTTTTGTAATGATGGTCAATTTTAATGTAATTATTTGGGCCCATAATTTAAAAAATGTCATTTCCACATCATTATAGATGTGACTTTTATATTATAGAATTTCTCCTACCAATTGTAAACATAATTTTTTTTGATTGATAAAAAGAGTGCCCCTTGAAGGCATTATTGCAATCCTTAGCTCCGGTATTATGGCCAGATTTACCCCAATCCAAAAAAAGGGACCCACCATAGGGGTAAGTAGAGAATGCACCGACATAGGAGGTAGAGTTACGAGCGGAGTAAATTACAATCAGCTTCACCAAATAAATGTGACGCTAATTATGCTGCCCAGAAATTGAGCCCTGCTTACTTGTGAAGGCCAGTGCCTTTCCACACCACTGCCACCCCAGGTGGTAACCGAAAACATAATTGAATCCTACCAATTTACTTTGACATTTGAACAATTGAAAAAAGGATAAAGACGCATAATTTAAATTTTATAATTGTACCTCTAATGATATGATAAATTCTGTGTCAATTTTTTATTTATTAAAAATCTAATCATATAAAATTCAACTCCATCAACATATTATTGTTGGTGAATTGTATAATTATAAATCTTAAATTGTAAGTGTGGGAGGCAAAAATAAAGAGTTTTATTCCAAGCAGAAAATGTGCAGAATCCAAGTAGGATTTGTACATAGTAGCATTAAATAGAGTAGGACACACTCTGATAAGCAGAATAGCAGGTCTATAAGACCAGGGGACCAAGACCAGAGGTCCAGTTCCAAGTCTAGACATGCAGGTCTAGGACTAGAGGACCAGATCTAGAGGTCCAGGACTAGAGAAGACCAGGGGACCAAGACTAGAGATCCAGGTCCATACATGTATGTTTAGGACTAGAGGACCAGATCCAGAGGTCCAGGAAAGGCAAGACCAAGGAACTTGGACAACAAGTCTAGGTCCATAAATGTGGGTCTAGGATTAGAGAACCAGGTCTAGAGGTCTAAGGGACCAGGCCCAGAAATTCAGGTCTAGAAAGTGTAGCTCTAAGTGGTAGACTTGGTCAAAGTTTGGTCCTTACTTTATGGGCCAACTACTTCTAGAAATCCGTGCTAGTAGAACATGATCCCATGAAAAGTAGGTTGAACATGAAAAGTGGCAAGGGAAGTAGAACCAACTCTAGCGGTCACTTTGAAAGCTATATAAAGCCATACCAAGTGACCAAAAAGGAAGACAATTAATTATCACCAGTTTGGACTGCTCTTATTCTTATATTTTCTTGCTCCATAACTTTTAAGTTTACTAACTTAAGTATCGGAAAGTCCCTTAGTTGCCTACCAGTCGAGTTCTTCATATTTTCTTGAGTGTTTCAAGTGAGGTTGAACCGTGTTCACACCAAACGCCGCCGTAGTTAAGGTGGTTCAATTTTTCGCCACGAAAATAAGTTTCTACCATTTCTCTATATTTGACAATGAACCAACATTTCTTGATGGATGTCATGTCCTTTTTGGAAAACCAGAGGTGCAAAATAGATCCTTTTTGTTCTGTTAAATGCATAAGGATCCTCTGGTGTGCATCGCGGAGGGAGTATTCCTGCAGTGATACCTCTCAAGGTTGTTAATTACAGAAAAAAAAACCCTATTCTTTTAAAGATTTGACATATAAAACTTTAAAGTGTTAGGTTAAGGTTGTTTCGATTTTTCGTATGCTTTCAATTCCAAAACTTAGAGCTGAAATAAATAATAGTTTTAACATATATCTCTTATAGTTAAATAGTTTAAATTCTCTTTTAACTATTATTTCGGAACAGTCCATAATAACATCAAAGAATTGCTAGTATTAATTCTAAAATAGCCTTAGAAAAGGCAAATGTAGAATATCAAAGAAAAATTTTACAAGATTATTATTAAATTATCCTTGCACCATGTGGGTGAGCATTCTTTGTAATGGAAAACTTATAAAGTGTTCGTGAAGTTTTTTTTTTTTTTTTTTTTGCAATTACTATTTTATAATATTAACAATATTACTGATTTATTATTGTAATAGTTATGTTCTTGTTCATGAAATCTAGTAAGCTTTTACAACCAGTTCTTATTAAAAATGGCTTTAGTTCTAGAAATATTAGAAAATTTTCTAGGAAAAATCACAAAAGAATGGTAAGAAGTCAAAAGAATTGTGTAAGAGGGATGTTTTTCAAAATTCCAAAACACATGACATGTTTAAAGTTAATTGCAAAAATATGGTATTTGAATTTTGTTGGACAGAACTACTGTAACAACGCCAACCTATGATTAACTACTAAACTGTGATTAGCCATAAGTAATTATGCCTAATGAGTAATTAAGACGAAATTCTGAATTAATTGCGCGTGTGTTGCATTATTTGTGTTTCTATCTGGTCATGGTAGGAATATTTACCTGTATTTCCATTTTGTTTTCCAATTGAAGGCCTTATCAGTATCTGATTGCGAAATTGACTTCATATATGTGTTATTCGGAATTTTTGGAAAATTATGATAGCTTTAATTGAAATTCGATTTGGAATGAATTAATTAGAATTCAATCATGTGGATTAGTGAACTTAAGCCTAGCTTAATTAGATGCCACTAACCAAACCTATATAAGGCTTATTCGACTCAACACACACAAGTTACACACTCTCATCCCTTCATATTTGAGCTCATAAACATGAGAGAGAGAGAGAGAGAGAGAGAGAGAGAGAGAGAGAGAGACTTAGGAAATTAAGTTCAAACACTTGGATGTTGTAGAGACTTTGAAGAATTGGCTTAGAGACTCAACAATTAGCTAACTAGAGCTCAAATAGACATCTAAGGTATGAAATCAAGCTTCTAACTTTGAAATTTAGTTGGTTAATGCATGGAATCAAGTGAAATAGGTGAATTAACATAAGAATTACGCTAGAATTGGAGAAATGAACTCAAACCATGAAGGCATGCATATTTCATAGCATTTTGAAGTTGTTTTCCCAAGAATTTCCTTATGCATGTTACTAATTCACCTTAGTTTTGGGAATTCATCTAGTTTCATGTCATTTTGTGTCATTAGATCATGTTTTGGAAGTTTTGAAGTCAAGGCAATACATACATGTTATGTTTTCTAAGAATTGAGTTTTGTTTTGCATAATTGGCAAGTTTTGGGCTTTGATTTTGAGAAATGATTTAGAATTCCCAATGTTTTCCAAGTTCACTTATGATTCCTCAAGTGTTTGGCCCAAAAGGATGAGTTTTAGAGCATTTGATTTGAGTTTGGAAGCTTGGAGGTGAATCTAGAAATTCCAGAATTTGACCTCTCCACTCGAGCGTCAAATCCTATGCTCGAGCGGCCACCTTTGTTTTTGCATCTCTGCTCGAGTGACCAAAATTTAGCTCAAGCGTAAAAAGCATGCTCCCAGAAGTTCATGTGTTTTGTAGACCACTCGAGTGACAAGAGTTGCGCTCGAGTGAGGGCCTGAGTCTCACGCTCGAGTGACCGTCGAGTGTGAAAATCACATAACCAGTACTTTTACAGACCGCTCGAGTGAAAAAAGGTGCGCTCAAGCGACAATTCACATTTTGCATGTCCGCTCAAGCAAAAGAAGTTGCGCTCAAGCGAGACCCTTATTTTCAGCAAGTTTTGTTAAATGTGTTCAAGTGCATTTTAGCATCCGCAATGCATCCTAGGCATTCCAAGGCCAAGATTAAGACATAATAATGAGGATAATAAGTAAAAACACGCCAAGATAAAAAAAGATTAAGTTAATGATTCCATGTGTGTAATTCAATACGTGTTCGTTTTGTACTGTGTAGGTCACGCGCCACAAGACATCTGATTTCCCTACTCTGTCTATTCGTTTTGGAGCCAACTGTGAGTAATAACTTAGTAAAGCTATGTTCAACTTTATCTATTTTCTGTATATGGAATAAGACCTGTTTTATGAAATGTTATGTTCTGTACAATGAATGATTGTCCAGTTTCTGACAAGTACTCGTGGCAACAATTTTGTGGTTCAAATATGTTATGTGTTCCCGTTACTAGAGGTTCCTTTATGGAACTGACAAGTTATTTGTTCCCAGTATTGGGGTTTCTTTATGGAACTGACAAGTTATCCATTCCCAGTACTGGAGGTTCCTTTATGGAACTGACAAGTTATCCGTTCTTAGTATCGGAGGTTCCTTTATGGAACTGACAAGTATGACCCGTAATGCCCTGTATATGATCTGTTATCACTATTGAATGTACCAAGTTTACTCAAGCATGAAGAATGTGACTATGAATCTGTATTTGATCTAATTTCTATTATGCTTAAACAAGAATATAAATATGAATCTATTTTTCGAATCCGGTAGGGGATATCATTCATTTAAACCCTTTACTTTGTTATTATTCACTGGGCTTTCGCTCACTATTTATATTATGTGTGTAGGTGAGCAAGTGCATGACAAGGCCTAAACTACTTCCTGGAAAGTTTTGGGGTCAACCAGTCATCGTGCCTCTCGGGGAGGTTCCTGTGTATAGAAGTCGAGTTTTGTAGACCGAGTCAAGAGTTATTTTGTGTATCATGCTAAGAACGTTTATGTTTTGTCCTGTTTTGTTTATCTGTATACTGGGCTAAGTCCTTTTTGATGATGCTTGCATGGTGTTGTGAGATTTATGTGGACATGACATCTTATGTGTATATGTTATAAGGCTTCAAATTTATGTCCCATGTATGTCTGCACAACTCTATAGACTATGTATATTTTGTATATTGCTTCCGCAGTCCCTAATTATACGTTATTCTGTTAAGAGGCCTTTGGTAATCCAAGGACTACTAGCCGGTTACGACGCTAAGCCTATAAAGGTAGATTTGGGTCGTGACAGAGTAGCATCAAAGCACGAGTTATACCATACACACAAGTCCATATGAGCTATATGATGTCCTAGAAAAGAATTAGGGACATTTTATTTGCATGTGTGGGTGTGTGATAATCTTTATAAATGTGGAAACTTAATTTGAACCTAAATAAATGAAATTGAAAGAAATGAACAAGATCATTCCTATGTTTATTATTACCTTGTCTCTCTATAGCATCGTGGAAAAGGCAAGAAGTAATGATACAAGTGAATCCTCGGAAACTCGCATGAGTCGTATGGAACAAATGCTTGCAGCCCTAACAGAAGCAGTGATGCACCAACAGAGACAACAACCTTTGCCCCCATCGCCTCTACCAGCACAAAATGAGCCAGAAAACAATGATATAATCAACTTGACTCAGAAATTCATGAAGATGAAACCGCCAACTTTCTTGGGAGGTATTGAACCATTAAAGGCTTAAACATAGTTATTGGAAATGGAGAAATTATTCGAAGTGTTTCGCTGTTCTGAGAATCAAAAAATTCTTTTGGCCACCTACACTCTGAAAGATGAAGCCCGGAGACGGTGATTATTGATCTGAAATAGTAATGGAAATATAACATGGGCTCAATTTAATGCAATCTTCTATGACAAGTACTTTCTTTAAGGGTTGTTTGGGGTGTCCTAAATAAGTGCACTTTTTGACTTTTTAGACTAAAAAGTTGAGGAAAAAAAGATGGTTGTTTGGGTTAACTTTTTGATTTTTTATGAAAAAATATGTATTAAAAAATTGTATAAATTAGTGTGTAGGAGAAGATAACGACAGTAGGCAGTACGGCCGTCTATCTGGGCAGAGTGAATTGATGATCAGAAATGGTTGCCTACTTTTCGGGCATTGCATTGAACGGTGATGTTCGGCCCGTGGGGGCCCTCACGGGTCCCGTTTTGATAATCCTGAACCATTTAATGTGTAAAACTCGTCGAGTATTATATGCCTGGAAAAAATCACGTTGATCGGATATCGATAGCTATCGGATTAGTTTTTTTTCAACCGTTAACTATAACACCATCCATTTTTTTTATACAAAACTAATTTGATTATGCAGTTAGCGATATCCGATCAATGTGGTTTTTTACAAACATATAGTACTTGACAAGTTCTACACATTGAACGGTTCAAATTATCAAAACAGAACCCGTGATGGCCCTCACGGGCTAAACAGTACCGTATTATTTGTGCACCCTGCCTGTGTAATTTTTTCAAAAAATTCAGCTCTGTGTCTGTGGGATGTCAGAGTTGTTTGTAATAATTTTGTGTAAAATTATTTTTTTTTTTTTGGTGAATAGTGATAACTTTTTAACTTTTTTAATAACTTTTGAATTTTTTGAATTTTTTTGAGTATCCCAAACCAGGCCTTAGTGCTTTCGGGACCGAAAGGTTTTAGAATTTCAGGAACTCAAGCAAGGCAACATGTCTATAGCCGAGTATGAGGCTTAATTCATTGAACTAGCTCGGTTTGCTCCTCATATGATGGATACGAACTACAAGAAAGCTAAAAAATTTAACGGTGGATTGGATTTAAATATATTTGATCGGGTAGGTGTCCTCAAACTACCTACGTATGTGGAAGTGCTCGATAAGGCATTGATGGCAGAGGCCAATCTGGCAGCAAAGAAACAAGCTCTAGCACCAATAACAGAATGGAAGGGTAAACGATCCGGATTCAATTTCAAGAAGGGCCGGTCATTTTCGAAAAGGCAGAATACGGGGTCCTCTAGTAGCTCTAGCCAGAGTAGTGGCTCTATTCCAAACTATCCTGATTGTGGAAGGAAGCATAAAGGCACGTGTTACTGTAACTCAGGTGCGTGTTTTCGGTGTGGCAAGACTGGCCACATGATTAGAGATTGTCCGCTAAGATTAGACAATGCTAACCATCCTGCAGCAAGTTCAGCCGAATCCACTCCTGTAACGAGGACCAATACGAGAACTAATACCAGGAGTAATACCACGAATGAGACACTAAGGCAAGGGAGAGTGTTTGTGCTAGTGCCTGGAGATGTACAAAAAACCGAATCTGTGGTGTCAGGTATAATTTCCATCTGTGCTCAAAATGCGTATGTCTTGATAGATTCCGATTCCACACACTCTTTTGTGTCGCATGCTTTTTCACAAAAACTGACTCGACCATTAGAACCTATGAATTGTTTACTCTCTGTGTCTGCACTATCGAGAGGTTCTATGATATGTGCTTATGTATATCCGGCATGTGACATTATAATTGGTGATATGATATTGTACGTTGATTTGTTGCCTTTGAACATTGATCATTTTGATTGTATATTGGGCATGGATTGGTTGACGAACTATTGTGCCACTATTAATTGTGTGAATAAAACCGTCAAGTTTAGACCACCTGATTTGCCTGAGTTTGTTTTTATTGGAAATGGGGTGGTTCCTCCGTCATACTTGATTTCATTTATGAAAGCCAAGAAATTGTTAAGAAAAGGATGTCGGGGCTACTTGTGTTATGTGTTGACTGAGTTTTCGGATAGTGGTAATGTGGAAACAATTCCTGTAGTTTGTGAATTTTCTAATGTATTTCCTACTGACCTACCTGGGGAGTTAATTGATAGGGAAATTGAGTTTACTATTGATGTAAAACCCGGGATACAACCACTTTCTAAGACCCCTTATAGAATGTCAACTTCTGAACTGAAAGAACTAAAAGCCCAACTCCAAGAACTGTTAGACAAGAAATTTATCCGACCAAGCATTTCACCTTGAGATGCTGCAGTCCTATTTGTTAAAAAGAAAGACAGGTCTTTGAGACTGTGTATTGACTACCGTGAGTTAAACAAAGTAACTATGAAGAACAAATATCCATTGCCTCGATTAGATGATCTATTTGACCAACTCCAGGGAGCACAAGTGTTCTCCAAGATAGACCTTAGATCCGGGTATCACCAGTTAAAGGTCAAGGCAGAAGATGTAGAGAAAACTGCACTCATAACTAAATACGAACACTATGAATTTTTGGTAATGCCATTCAAAGTAACTAATGCACCCGTGGCATTCATGGACTTAATGAATAGAGTGTTCAAACAATTCCTTGATGAGTTTATTGTTGTGTTCATCAATGATATATTGATTTATTCTAAAAGTACGGAGGAACATGAAAATCATTTGAGAATTGCTTTACAAATCCTAAGGGAAAAGAATTTGTATGCAAAATTTTCCAAATGTAAATTTTGGCTTGACAGTGTGGCATTTCTAAGGCATGTAATCAACAAGGATGGAATCTCTGCAGACCCACAGAACATTGAAGTTATTGTGGATTGGCCTAGATCGGCAAATGTGTTAGAAGTTAGAAGTTTTCTGGGACTTGCTGGCTACTACAGAAGATTTGTGAAAGATTTCTCAAAACTTGTTATGCCATTGACACAATTAGCACAGAAAAATGTACCATTTGACTAGAATGAGTAACGGGAGTCAGCCTTCCAAGAATTGAAAACTAGACTGGTAACTGCACCAATTCTGACCTTGCCTAACGGAACTGATGGGTTTCAGATTTACAGTGATGCCTTCTATAAAGGTTTGGGTTGTGTGTTGATACAAAATGGGAAGGTAATTGCTTACGCCTCTCGGCAACTTTATCCTCATGAAAAGAATTACCTAACTCACAATCTTGAACTGGTAGCAATGGTGTTTGCTTTGAAAATTTGGCATCATTATCTGTATGGAGTAACTTGTGAGGTATATACAGATCATAAAAGCTTAAAATATTTCTTCACCCAAAAAGAACTGAACATGAGATAGAGGCGATGGCTCGAACTAATTAAAGACTATGATTTGCAAATTCTATACCATCCGGGAAAAGCAAATACAGTGGCAGACGCTTTGAGCCGGAAATCAGTTAGAACCTTGTCATGTTTGCTTACTTATCAGAAAGAATTAATAGCCGACTTGGAGGAGAATGAAATTAAGATAGCCCTACGTGAACAAGACGGGATTCTAGCCGCCATCTCTGCCAAGCCTACTATCATAGGAGAAATTAGAGAGAAACAACATGAAGATGAGTTTTTGAAGAAAATTATTGATGAGATTGACTCAAAACCAAGGCTGGGATTTGTGTTTGAGAATAATGTGTTGAAATTCCAGAATAGACTTTTTGTACCAGATTGTTCTAACTTGAGGAAACATGTTATGACCGAAGCACACAATTCTAAATTCGCTATGCATTCGGGGAATACGAAGATGTACTATGATTTGACACAGAATTTCTGGTGGCTTGGAATAAAGAAAAGCATTACTGACTTTGTGGCTAGATGCTTACATTGCCAACAAGTTAAAGCTGAACATCAACGACTTGCTAGATTACTTCAACTGCTTCCAATACTAGAATGGAAGTGGGGGCATATTACTATGGATTTCATTGTCGGACTGCCTCGCTCTTCTTGAGGTATGGATTCTATTTGGGTCATTATTGATTATTTAACTAAATCTGCTCACTTTTTACCTGTCAAATCTTTGTATAATGCGGATAAGTTGGCTAATTTGTATGTCAATGAGATTATGAAATTGCATGGAGTTCCAATGTCCATAGTATCTGATAGAGATCCCAAGTTTACTTCGAGATTCTGGCAGAGTTTGCAACAAGCTTTGGGGACTGAGCTGAGATTAAGCAGTGTTTATCACCCACGGACAGATGACCAATCTGAACGGACCATTCAAACATTGGAGGACATGTTACGGAGGTGTGTGTTAGACTTTCAAGGCAATTGGGAGACCTACTTACCACTGGCCGAATTTGTGTATAATAATAGCTACCATTCGAGTATCGGAATGGCCCCTTATGAAGCTTTGTACAGTAGAAAATGCCATTCTCCGATCTATTGGGCTGAAATAGGTGACAGACCTTTGTTGGGACCGAAACTTGTCCAAGAAACAACAGAAAATGTGAAATTCATTCAACAAAGATTGAAAACTGCACAAAGTTGTCAAAAGAGTTATGCGGATGTCCGAAGAAGAAATAGGGAATATAAAGTCGGGGATCACGTGTTTATCAAAGTAACACCGATGAAAGGCTAGACGCGGTTCGGAGTGAAAGGCAAATTGCCACCGAGATATGTTCGACCATATGAAGTCCTTGAGAAAATCAATCCAGTAACGTATCGCGTAGCCTTACTGCCGGTCGTGGAACATATGCATAATGTTTTCCACATCTCCATGCTTCGAGACTATCTACAAGATCCGTTACATGTCATTAAACTGACACATGTACTTTTGAAAGATGACTATACCTATGAGGAGAGGCCAATTCAGATTGTGAATCAAAAAGTCAAAAGATTGAGAAACAATGAAATTTCATTAGTAAAAGTGGATTGGCAGAACCATGGAGGGACTTATGCAACCTGGAAGAAGGAGGAAGATATGATGCAAAGATACCCTGATCTATTTCCTTTGGACTCAGTATTCTTCCAAAATGAACGTAAATCGAGTTTGGAGGACCAAACTCTTTAAAGAGGGAAGACTATAACAACCCCAACGTATGATTAACTGCTAAACCATGATTAGCCATAAGTAATTATGCTTAATGAGTAATTAGGACGAAATTCTGAATTAATTGCGCGTTTGTTACATTATTTGTGTTTTTATCGGGTTATGGTAGGAATATCGGTCTGTATTTCTGTTTTTTTTTTTTTGCCAATTGAAAGCCTTATTGGTATCCGATTGCGAAATTGACTTCATATATGTGTTATTCGAAATTTTTGGAAAATTATGGTAGGTTTAATTGAAATTTCATTCGAAATGAATTAATTAGAATTCAATCATGTAGATTAGTGAACTTAAGCCTAGCTTAATTAGATGCCACTAACCAAACCTATATAAGACTTATTTGACTCAACACACACAAGTTACACACTCTCATCCCTTCATATTTGAGCTCATAAATGTAAGAGAGAGAGAGAGAGAGAGAGAGAGAGAGAGAGAGAGAGAGAGACTTAGGAAATTAAGTTCAAACACTTGGATGTTGTAGAGACTTAGAAGAATTGGCTTAGAGACTCAACAATTAGCTAACTAGAGCTCAAATAGACATCTAAGGTATGAAATCAAGCTTCTAACTTTGAAATTTAGTTGGTTAATGCATGGAATCAAGTGAGGTGGGTGAATTAAATTGAGAATTAAGCTAGAATTGGATAAATGAACTCAAACCATGCATGCATGCATATTTTATAGCATTTTGAAGTTGTTTTCCCAAGAATTTCCTCATGCATGTTACTAATTTACCTTAGTTTTGGGAATTCATCTAGTTTCATGTCATTTTGTGTCATTAGATCATGTTTTGGATGTTTTGAAGTCAAGGCAATACATGCATGTTATGTTTTTTAAGAATTAAGTTTTGTTTTGCACAATTGGCAAGTTTTGGGCTTTGATTTTGCGAAATGATTTAGAATTTCCAATGTTTTTCAAGTTCACTTATGATTCCGCAAGTGTTTGGCCCAAAAGGATGAGTTTTGGAGCATTTGATTTGAGTTTGGAAGCTTGGAGGTGAATTTGGAATTTCTAGAATTTGACCTCTTCGCTCAAGCGTTAGATCCTGCGCTCGAACGGCTACCTTTGTTTTTGCATCTCCGCTCAAGTGACCAAAAGTTGACTCGAGCGTAAAAAGCATGCTCCCAGAAGTTCACGTGTTTTGCAGACCGCTCAAGCGACCGTCGAGCGTAAAAATCACACAACCAGTACTTTTACAGACCGCTCGAGCGAAGGAAGTTGTGCTCGAGCGGGACCCCTATTTTCAGCAAGTTTTGCTAAATGTGTTCAAGTGCATTTTAGCATCCTCAATGCATCATAGGCATTGCTAGGCTAAGATTAAAACATAATAATAATGATAAGAAGTAAAAACACTCCAAGATAAAAAAATGATTAAGTTAATGATTCCAGGTGTGTAATTCAATACGTGTTCGTTCTATACTGTGCAGGTCACGCGCCACAAGACATCTAATTTCCCTACTCTGTCTGTTCGCTTTGGAGCCAACTATGAGTAATAACTTAGTAAAGCTATGTTTAAATTTATTTATTTTCTGTATATGGAATAAGACCTATTTTATGAAATGTTATGTTCTGTACAATAAATGATTGTCTAGGTTCTGACAAGTACTCGTGGCAACAATTATCTGGTTCAAATATGTTATCTGGTCTCGATACTGGAGGTTTCTTTATAGAACTGACAAGTTATTTGTTCCCAGTACTGGAGGTTCCTTTATGGAACTGATAAGTTATCCGTTCCCAGTACTGGAGGTTCCTTTATGGAACTGACAAGTTATTCATTCCCAGTACCGAAGGTTCCTTTATGGAACTGACAAGTATGACCCGTAATGCTCTGTATATGATCTGTTAGCACTGTTGAATGTACCAAATTTACTCAAGCATGAAGAATGTGAATATGAATCTGTATTTGATCTGATTTCTGTTATGCTTGAACAAGAATATAAATATGAATCTGTTTTTCGAATCTAGTAAGGGATATCATTCATTTAAACCCTTTACTCTGTTATTATTCATTGGGCTTTCGC
This sequence comes from Camellia granthamiana, assembly GCA_036172215.1. Lineage (NCBI taxonomy): Eukaryota > Viridiplantae > Streptophyta > Magnoliopsida > Ericales > Theaceae > Camellia > Camellia granthamiana. The sequence goes on along the minus strand of CM069908.1, from coordinate 94,331,587 downwards.
TCACTACTTATATTATATATGTAGGTGAGCAAGCGCGTGACCAGGCCTAAGCTGCTGCCTAGAAAGTTTTGGGGTCAACCAGCTACCGTACCTCCCGAGGAGGTTCCCGTTTATAGAAGTCGAGTTTTGTGGACCATGTCAAGAGTTATTTTGTGTATCATGTTAAGAACGTTTATGTTTTGTCCTATTTTGTTTATCTGTATACTGGGCTAAGTCCCTTTTGATGATGCTTGCACGATGTTGCGAGACTTATGTGGAGTTGACATCTTATGTGTACATGTTATAAGATTTCAAATTTCTATCCCATGTATGTCTGCACAGCTCTATAGACTATGTATATTTTGTATATTGCTTCCTCAGCCCCTAATTATACGTTATTCCGTTAAAAGGCCTTTGGTAATTCAAGGATTACTGGCCAGTTACGACGCTAAACCTATGGGGTTGGGTTTGGGTCGTGACAACTACCCTTACCCTTCATCTTCATATTTTCTATAACTCCGGCTAGTTACCACCGCAGCCCCTCCATTCTCTACTGTCGTAACGTTTCTTCCACCTCAATCTCTCTCTTAATCTGCAGCCCCATCCTTTTCTAACCCTTCACTCTTACCCTTCCTCCATTGTAACCCCACCTTTACTCCATCTTCATCACCGCAACCCCACTCCACCCCATATTTCTCACTACTTAACCCATACCACCACCAACCTCTAACCCCTATCTCAAGTGCTCGAACGACCTCTTAGAACCAAATCCCGTCATCGAGTGACCTTCAATAACCTGATCACGACTCTCTCTCTCTCTCTCTCTCTCTCTCTTTCTTAGGGTTTCAATTTTATGGGAGGCAACAGAGAGTAAAGGAAAAGGCGTCGACGGTTGTATATGGTGAAGATGGAGTGACCATATGGAATGGATGCAAAGAGGTGGAGGTGTGGAGTTATAGTGGCGGAAGAGGGGTCGAGAAGGGGTTGAAGGTGGGGTGTAGTAGTGGGACAAGGGTTGCGATAGTGGAAGAGGGATTGAAAATGATGGCCAGAGGCGTTGGTGGTTATCCAAAGTTGAAGAAGAGAGGTAGGAGGAGAACTTTAAAGGGATTGGGGCTAGAGATCGGAGGAAGGGCTACAGTCCTCGGAGGAGGGGTGAAAGTGGTTAGGTAGTAGTGGTAGTGGCGTGTAGTGCTGGGACTTTGAGGTGATGCTAGCACTGGCTTGGCCAACGTTAAGAGGAAGGAAGGGAAAAGAAAATGGGAAGGATAATTTTGAAATTTGACAAAAATTCCCACCTTTTTTCCAATTATTTTTTTTACTTTCATTTCTGCTATTATTACTTTTTTTTGTTCCATCAAATTGAAATTCTTTTGACTTGTCATTTTTCTACAATTTCCCATTTTTCTATACCTCTCATTATAGCTAATAAATCTTTCTCCATTGCAAGATGATTACATTCAGCTTGATTAAAGTGAATGGAATCTTGCAAATGTCATAAATTGATAGGACCACATCAGCTCAACCATCTTTTTTTGTCGGCTTTATCTTTTTAGCCTTATCTTTAATAATTGTACTGTTAAAATAATTTTAAAGTCCGCGTTTCAAATTCGAACTCATGATGTAAATTATTGTACTGTAAGTTAGTTTGAATTTCAAGTTTGCAATCCAAAAGTGCCTACATAAAGAGTCTTCAGTTGTAAGTAATGGACATAGATTCCTTAGAGTATTCTTGAGCTAAAAAGGAAGTCTGAACCTCAAATCTTCTTAGAGAAAATAATGTTTTAGCAATTTAAACAAACCCTTACCTTGTAAGTTTATGTAGTAATATAAATCTTTTTTTTGTTTGGTGTGTGAAGTCTATATGTTATTATATTGAGAGTTGTTTCTATTAAGTCACCTAAACTTCCTAATATAATAGTATCTAGAGTTACAATCTGAGTTAGAAAACAAAACAGATCTATACTGAATGTAATCTAAGAAAGGAAAAGTTGAGGTTAGCAACCTCTAGAAACTAGAAGTTTGCCAACGTCAAAACCCTGTGCCAACTACGTTCAAGTAATGGTCAAGTCCTTTATATACTGTTCATATCTTAAAAGCATAGTAGGCCTAAAACTAAACATCTTAAAATATAATAATAAAGTTATTATTAATATTACAAATCAGTGATATTGACTCAATATTATAAAGGGTCATTTTTTCTAAGTGTTTTATTCCATCTAATCCATATTCTTTTTGAGTATTCCATTAAGTCATGTTTAATGTAATATGATCAAATCATTCTTTCTAATTTTTTACACATGTTTCTATTTTGAAACTAATACATAACAATAGTCCCTCATTTTATGAAGAAAATCTCTCCCTCATTCTAAAAGGAAAATCTTTTCCTTATTTCATGGAGAAAATTTCTCCCTTATTCTAAGGAGAAAATCTCTTCCGCATTCCATGGAGAAAATCTCAAATTATGAATTTTGAATCTTTTTATAATTTGAAAATTTTAAAAATAACACAACAAAAATCTAAATAAAAATTAAAATACAATATGAATGTTGACAGTAAATAACAAATATACGATTAACTTTTGAAAAAATAAAATACATACTAAAGTACAATGTGAATATTCGCAATAAACAACAAACATACAATTAACCTTCGCAATATATATATATATATATACATTAAAATATAATATGAATGTTCACAATTTATAACTAACATACAACTAGTCTTAAAAAAAAAAAAACTCATACCAATGTAAACATTTTACACTGTAACGTAAAAACATAAAATAAAATTGAAAAAAGTAAAAATCGGCTATTTCAATTGTTCAATGGTAACAAAAATGATTATTTAACTAACAAGCTTAGTAACAGAAACAACAAACACACAATTAATTTTCAAAAAAACAAAGCTTATACCAAAATATAATGTGAATATTCACAATTTACAATTAATATATAATTAGTTTTTTTTTAAAAAAAATAAACTCATACCAATGTGAATGTTCACAATTTACAATTAACATACAATTAATCTTAGAAAAACTAAATTTATATCAATGTGAACATTCACACTGCAACATGAAAAAAAAAAAAAAAAAAACTATTTCAATTGTTTAATGGAAATAAAAAATGATTGTTTAAACAACATGTACATTAACAAATAACCAATGATATGTGAACATTCACATCTTACAAAATATACAATTATGTTCATATTTATATATTCCAACAGTTATGTCTCAGACTTTCAAATAATGTGAACATTCACACTAATTAACAAAAAAAATAGAAACAATGGCAGCAATAGAATTATAAATCAAAAAAAAAAAAAAAAAACTCAATCATTTTAAAAACAAAAAAAAAATATCACTCACATCCTTATCTTTATCATCATCTTTATCATTATTACTATCATTAACAATCTATACAATTTCACCATTCCACAAATCCAAATCAAACCAAGCCCACATTTGAAGAATATGTTTGTAACAAAATTGACTGGATATAAACACAGCTTCGACTTACAACAATGGAGAAACATAGAGTTTCGAACACAGAGCAACAATGGACGAACATAATTTCAAACATAAAGTTACAATAGAGGAACACAAAGTTTCACTGTAACAATGGAGGAACATATTATTATTTCACCACCATGTGTAAACTAGAGTTTCTGAACCTTACCAAATAGAGAGTTTCAAACTTTAACACAATGAAACAATACCACAAATGTGAATGAAACTGATCAAAAAAAAAAAAAAAAAGCGTGAATAATGGTAACTACCAAAATAGAGGTAGCAACAAAAAAGAAATGTGTATATCCTTTTTCTATATAATACATATCAACAATAAATATAAGGGTATAATAATCCAACAAACAATATAAATTAGGAAAAAAATGATCTCATGGAATAAAAAGTATAAATACATGGGACTAATTATGTTATAATTTTTCTTGATGGACTTATTAAGTTAAAACGCATTTACATGAGATTTATCAATAAAAAAATCTTTTTATAAAACAATAATTGTAAATAAATAATGAAAAAAAAATTCCACGGGCACTCTACGAGTTTTCCACTACAGAGGATCCTCACCCCTGTAAAATAGCACAATGACTTCTTTTTATGAATGCTGGTTGCTGGATACGGCCAATACGTGTGTAACTCAAAAAAATTATTATATGAAAAGAATTGATTTTTCTCTAATTATTTTTTAACTTTTTTCTTAGTTCTTTCAGGAACAATCCAAATAATGTTGTAAGAAAGAAAATAAAAAATAAAAAATAAAAAAATAGAATTGAAGAGTAAGATTAACAATAATTAATAATATCAATAATTATGAATTATTTATAATGAAAGAGAGAATAAGAAAATACACTAATTATTAATAAAAACGAGATCCTCTTTCCACCATATCATATACATAAATGACTCCTCTCCGTACTCTTATTCTTCATACACTTTCATTAGTTTGCAATTAGGCGCAAATGTAATGCTTAATTGACCAGATACGAGGCATGACACAAATTTGTTTCAATATTAGGATTTCTCTATGACTTTACGTGTAGTCTCTAACAATCTCACATTTTTAGATTGTATTTAGTTTATAAATTTAGATAGAAATTTAAAAATAAAAAATATAAAAAATATAGTTATATTTTATTTATATCTTACCTACCTCTTATCTTTTCCTTTCTGAAACACATAAACCAATCATGACGTTAAAGACACTTAGCATGGAAACTTGGCCTAAGGTCCTTCAAAACTCAACTCCCATATAATGTTCCAATTTTGAAGGTATCTAATCTAAAAATAATTAATTAAATTAAAAAATGGCTAAAAAAAGTGGAAGGACAAGGAAAAAGAGGCCAAAGAAAAATAAATAATAAAATAAAATATAAAAAAATAAAATTGCAAACTAAGGCCAAGTTTGGCATGTCTCAAAAAAGACAAAAAATCAAAAAATTACTCAAAAAATTAAACAGTTATCACTATTCACCAAAAAAAATATTAAAAAATTAATTTTATATACAAAAATACAACTCATCGATCACAATAAAGCCATACCTGTGCTGCGGTTCAAAAGGAAAATTGCACAGTTGGGGTGTAATTTGAACACACTGATGTTCGGCCAGTGGGGGGACATCACGGGTCCTGTTTTGATAATTTGAACCATTAATGTGTAGAACTCGTAGAGTACTATATGTTTGTAAAAAATCACATTGATCGGATATCGATAACTACATGATGAAACCAATTTTGTATAAAAAAAAAAAAAAAGGATGGTGTTATAGTTAAAGGTTGAAAAAAAAACAAATCTGATCAGATAGCTAACTATATCTAATCAATGTGATTTTTTATAGGCATATATTATTCGACGAGTGCTACACATTAACGGTTCAGATTATCAAAACGGGACCCGTGATGGCCCCTACCAGCCGAAAAGTATCGTCCAGTGAAATACCTGAAAAGTAGACAATTACCCTTACCATCTATTCAACCTACGCATGAAGGACAGCCGTACAACCCAAAAAACAAATCTTCTCCTACATACTAATTTATACAATTTTTTAATACACATTTTTTTATAAAAAGTCAAAAAGTTAACCCAAACAACTATATTTTTTTCCTCCACTTTTTAGTCCAAAATGTCAAAAAGTACACTTATTTAGGACACCCCAAACAACCCCTTAAGATTTAGAATAATATAGAAAGACAACTCAATAGACAAGACTCTCTTTGCTTGAAATTTAAAAGGAATTGGGGTCACTGCTATGCTAAAGGCACAACAGTGAGTGACTGTTGTGCCTCAATTTGAGATGCATTATGGATTTTTTTTATGATCTGAACCGTTCATTTTATAGGGCTTGTTGAGTACTTCATGCCTACTAAAAATCATATTAATCGGATATCAATAACTATATGATCGAATTGTATATTTTTATGTTATTTCTCAACAAACCTTACAAAATGAACAGTTTAGATCATAAACATAAGTTCATAATGCACCTCAAATTGAGGCACAACTGTCACTGTTGTGCCTTTAGCACAGCAGTGACCCCATTTCCAATTTAAAAAGAGTTGAATATATGTAACCTTAACCTCATGTATAGACAAACTATGTTCGTATTTCAAACTCTTGAAACTCAAGTCATAATGGAACAATCTTACCAATGATAACAAAGGGAAGAGACATACCTAGATTATATGAATTAAGCTTTAGTGACTCACAAAAACCTGATATAATGTAGCGTAGTGAGATTGCTATCTTTTTTTCTTTGTTTTTTTTTTTAAAAAAAAAATAGAGATTGTGTCAAAATAGTTGATATAACTTTTATTTATAGCTTCTAAGATAAAAATAGCATAAATATTCTAAAAAAGTTGATTAGCGAGAAGCTAAGGAATGATGATTTTAATTTATATATATATATATATATTCTAATCAACTTTAACTTGTAAAGAACTGCACCAATAAAAACAAAGTCGATGTGAAACAAATCTCCAACAAGAAGATATCACAACTCTCTTTATATTTTGCTTCCTTTTCCAGCCCATTAGCATTTTGTATTGTGTTTGGTTCATGAATTTAGATATCAATTTGAAAAGAAAAAAGGAAAATATAAGTAAAATATAATTACATTTTACACACCTTCTCTCTTTTTCTTTCAAAATTCTTTTCTAAATTTATGAATCAAACACTATCTTAATCATTGAGGAAGTATGAATTACCGTTATATGGAACTGTTTCCTTTTCTTTTCTCCCCCCCCCCCCCCCTCCCCTTTTTAGAATGGAACAAATCTGTTAAGAATCAATGCTTATATTAACCACTAAATAATAATAAATAAATAAATAAAAGAAGAGAAAATTACCAATATATCCAATTTGAGGACCACGTAAGGGGTTAGGTCCACTGGGTAATTGTTTTTGGTGAGAAGTACATGTTTTGTCAAATATTGTGATAAGAAACCTCTTTTATTGTATTCAAGGATATTTTGTCTTCAATTTTACCCTTTTATGTTGAATTTTTTAACCTATTTGTTTAAGTTGTTCAAAAAACTCTATCTGTTGAAATTATCGGTTCAAAATTTCTATCTATTAAATTTCGATCTATTAAAATTATCTGTTCAAAAATCTATCTATCTATTGAAATTTATCTTTTTTCTTATCTGTTCAACAAAGCAATCACTGTCTTCAATTTTTTAATCTATCGAAACAATGATCTGTACAAATTTTTCTTTCCTTATCTATTGAATATCACCAAGCTAATTCAACCTATATGTGTTAATTAATTATAAGTTGAACTTATATGTGTCAAATTCTTATCATAGATTGATAGATTGAACATACTGATCATCTATTTTAACAAATCAATCATCCATTTTCACTCTCTCTCTCTCTCTCTCGCCTCTTATGTTCAACCTAAGAACAAAAAAAATTTGTAATATGTTGCAATTAGTTTCATTATCAACAACAACAACAACTACTATACCACAAAAATAAATAAATAAAATAAAACTAGATCAGAAATAATACGATCTATTCAAAATTTGAACAACAACTTATCAATCATTTCTTCTCATCTTCTACATACAGAGAAAGAAACAAAACTATAGAGAGAAAAAGAAAGAAAGAGAGAAAGTCTAGATTTGGAGATTTGGATCGATGTAGATCTAGAGATCAATGGCCAAGACGGCTGTAGATTGGTGTAGATCTGGAGATGGCGACACAAGTCCGACAAAGAAGGGTACTACACGACGACTCTCTAACTCCACAACCACCACCCCAAAACCCTAGCCATAATTGATATTGGCAATTGAGAGAGAGAGACAACACAACTCAATCTTTGCTTGCCTCTTTTGTGGCTCCTACAATCGGGGCTCGTTGGAGCAGCGTCGAACATCGTCGCCAAAACCCTAACTCCACAAAACACATGAGAGGAGAGAGAGAGAGAGATGGAGAAGGCGAGAAGGCGACGACGGGACGGTGGTGTCGGGGGAAAAGACGGTGGTGGTGGTGTCAAAGATAAAGAAAGAAGAGAGAAATAAAAGAATAAAGATGATTTGATGGTTTTTGCACCATATAATATATATACATGGATAGTTTAGTCATTTCGTAGAAGCTTGTCCTTATGGACAAAGTATTTTAGAGTGTGAACTTTTGGGCAAAGAAAATCTTAAATTTAGATTTATGAATCGAGTGCCCATAAAAGAATCCATAAAAGAGAGTTTTCTAGATTTTGAAAAGGTAAAAGAGAGTCTGTCTAGATTTTGAAGCCATGCCCAACCTGCAAGCTTATAACAAGTGGCCCATTGGGCATCTGCTAGCCCGGCCCACGAGCTAATAAAAAATTATGAAAACATAAACAAAAAATAATAAAAAATAAGATTTAAATCTTGGCCCGTTACACTAAGTCTGTGGGCCAGCCAGCGGACCCAATCCGTTGGTTCATAAGACACGGCTTGTTGGCCCGCCCATCAGTCCGGCCATTGAGCCTGTTGGGCAAGGCTTTAGGCTTAAGATTGGCATGCGGGTCAAGCCAACTCGAGTATACTAAAAAAGGCATGTTGGGCTTTATCGAGGGACATCCTTGGGCTTCTTAATTTTTTTTAATTAAAAATGAAAAATCTAAAAATTCCCAAGATATTGATTTGTGATTATGTATCAATTTCAAACAGTAAACAACAATCTCAATCAAACAATTAAAGACAAATTGATACAATGATTTAATGTGGCAAAATCACAGGACAAAGTCACAAAACAATCCACTAAGAAGACAAAAAATAATTACACAAGTGTACTCTCAATTACCTAGCGAATTCACACCCAAATTGAATCAATCCTAATATGCCTCTTTTACCACCGTCTGCACCTCGGAATTGTCTTGCCCAACATTGAATCCACAACGATGATGTCGAATTCACGACGATGAGCCACTCCAGAATCCACTAAAGCTTCAGGCCCAAGTTCCAAGAAATCCATCGAAGAACAACTCTCTCTTTTGTGAATAAAGGAAAACAAACAAACCCTTGATGATGTTGATATGAAATTCACAGATCCATTTATCACTCTTAAATCATTAAGAAAACACTCATAAAGTACCCTCCACTATAAAACACTTTTTATATTGTTCCTCTTTGAAAATCTGGATGGCTCAAACCCTAGAAACAGCGAACAGTGCACTTTATAGAAAACAGGATCGCGCAGATCGCTCGCACGCACATTTCACCACTCGAACGGTGTGACTAAAAATGGTGCAAAACATATAGGCTGACCGTTCGAGCGCAACTTTCACTGCTCAAGCGGTAAAACTTTATTCTTAGAAGTTAAGGTGCTCTGCAAAAATACTAGATGATCTGTTTTTTCACTCGAGCTCACAAATGATCGCTTGAGCAATCAAATAATTTCAATTGCATTTTTTCTTTTACTTCGGGGGCGCTACCCCTCAACCCCGCCGTGGCACTGCCCTAGACCCACCATAAAGCGCTGCCCCCTAAACCTCCATGAGCTAACTGAGCAGCTCGATCCCCGACATAGTCAACGAAATGGCAAACATGAAAAAATTAAGATCACAAACTCCTCTGCAAAGCATAATTTGGGTTGCATTTACATCTAAAAACTCATAGCCTCACTGAAACAAACAATCGAATAAGATTACAACTGAAAAGTGTTTTGTCAAACGAGAACTACAACAAAATTGCCATTAACGACATACAGTAAATGCAAGCCATGGTTTCTCACTTTTACGACTTACTTTTTTTGCATGTCGTAAATAATTTCCCAACCACGATGTATCCATTGCGTAGGCCGTTAATGCTAATAACGAAGATTTTTTTACGGCTTGGAATGTTAGCCGTAAATAATAAAACTTTCTACGAAATATGACATGCCGTTAAGACATCAACTATACACAACACGCGTACACCAGCCATTAAAAATATTAAACATTTCACGACGCACAAAAAATCAGCCGTTAAAAATATTACACTTTTTACGGCACACAAAAAGTCAGCCATAAAAAAGTACAATTTCCACGACGCACATATGCTAATCGTTAAAAATATTTTACTTTTCACAACACGCAATTTCTATCGTGAATAATATGACCAAAATAAAAATAGGCGCCAAAATAAAATACACTGGCGCCAAACAGTGAAATGAAATACTCTTTGAATTGGGCCTAGCTCTCTCTCTCTCTCTCTCTCTCTCTCTCTCTATAGACCATTACCTGTTACACGTTCCAAAGTCGCTCAACACTCACCAACATTACCCCTTTTCCTATTCCCTTCTTCAGATCTAATTTATGTGTACCTTTTTGCTGTTTTCTTGTTGGATTTTTGATTTTTTGGAGAAAAAAATGTGTTTTTGATTTTGGGTTTTTTGTGTTTAGATGGATTGGTATCAGAGCGTAGAGAAACCGAGGCCAGAGACGCCACTTAACGAGAATGAGATTTGTATAACCACTCAGGGGAGCATGAGGAACTACATTATTTATGCTACCACTCTGTTTCAGGTCTCTCTCTCTCTCTCTCTCTCTCTCTCTCTCACTCACATTGAAAAATTAGGGTTTTGATTGAGCAAATAAAAAATTAGAATTGTGTTTTAGGTTGTGAAATTTTTTTTTTTTTTTTTAAATTTCTTGAATGTGAGTTGGGGAAAATATCTGAATCTGAATTGGAAAAATTAAAACCTGAATGTGAAATTAGGTTCTTCGGTTGAGCACAATTTTTTTTTTTTTAATAAATTTGTTGAATCTAAAGAATTTGGGTTCTATTATGAAAATTAGGGTCCTGTAGTTGTGATTGTATAAAAAAAATTAATTTATGGAATCTAAAACTAGAAAATCCTACAGGAACTCCATTAGTATTAAAAAAAATATTATATACTTTCTTGAATTAATTCTTGAATTTATTATTATTATTATTATTATTATTATTAATTTGTTCAGAATTAAAAAATTTGAATTCAAATAAGTACTATAAAAAATTGACTATAGAACGAGTAGAAGAATCTATATGTGATTGGAACAACAAAGGTTGATTTGAATGATTTTGTATTATATATGCTGCATTCTTTTGTCATTTATATGGCCAATGTCTTCCTTTAGTTCCTATAATTTTTATTGACTTACATTCATTGCAATTACATTGGAATTTTTGAGTTACTTAACATTCCGGATTTACACAAATATGAATATATGTTATAAACTTTTAGATATAAACGTTATAAACAAGTTAAAATATATCAACTTTTAGATTGTTAGGAAATTCATCAAAATCTTGAAAGTTGATCTAAAGATACACATTGTGATTTTGGCATGATAATGTCAGTGCAGAGTAGTGTAGTGCATCTTATACTTTTTGTATGATCATTTCCTTTTTTAAAGTTTCTTGCGTCGGGTATTTTTTTATCCCAAAATATATATATATATATATTTCTTGCATTAGGTACTGTTTAGCTTTATAATAAATAAATAGTCTAACCTTATGTTCATCATGAGTTTGAGAATGCTAGTTTATTTCTGCTTTCCTGGACTGATCATGTTTCCTTTTTTCCCAATGCAGACTTAAAATTTTTGTTCCTATTGCATTCCTTGCTTTCACAGTCATGGTGCCAGTTAATTATACCAATGGAACTTTAGAGCATTCTAATTTAACTTACAGTAACATAGATAAACTTTCTATCTCAAACATTCCAACTGGATCACATAGGTAAGCAAGACTCTATGCTAAATTTGCTATATATTTTAAGTTACTTTTTTCTTTTGCCATAAATATGCTGAATTGGTTTGGTTTGGTTTGGTTTGGTTTGGTATAAAATGCTGAATCCTCTCCATAGAACTTTGATCTTTATATTTGCTCTTGAGTGCTTTATGTGGGAATTGCCTCTTCTATTTAGTTTGTGGAAAAAATTTAATGCTTTTTAGTTGGTTTGTTGTTGGTGGAAACAAGACAATATTGAGAGTGAGAGAGAGAGAGAATGGAAAAGTAAATTTACAGTTTCTTCACATATTTTAATTTAATAAATAATTTTTCTCTATGGCATGTAGCATTTAGCTTAGAATAGGAAGTAATTAAATTTTCTTTCTGGTTAACTCATCTTTTTTTAAGCTTTCATGAAGTTTCATGATTAAGTTATATCCCTTCCCTTCTGTCAATTTGCATCCTTTTTTTATGGCAGCAATGTTGATTTAGAAATACATTTTTTCACACAAAATTGTCAAAACTATCTAAAGGTAAGGCATGCAGTTAACTCTCAAAAGATTTAGGACTTTCTTAAAAGTTGCCCTTTGGATGTAGAGTATACCACTCAACTGTTGGAGCTAGTGGTTAGATTATTCATGATTTCTCCTCATTAACACAGAAGGGAACTTAGGTTCAAAGATTTGTTACTTATAAGATCCCAAATTTCAGTAAAATAAATTTCTACTCATGTTTTGGATTGTAGATTTTGGACCCATTGGGTGATGGCTTATGTCTTTACCTTCTGGACATGTTATGTGTTGAAAAAGAAATGTAAGATAATTGCTTCCATGAGGTTTCATTTCCTTGCTTCAGAACATCAACGCCCAGATCAGTTTACAGTAAGTTTACTCTTTGTCTCATCAAGTTAATATGTATATGTGATTACTGTATTTTTATTCCTTTTGTTTAATAGTCAAAATTTTATTTCATTTGGAAAGATGGTTAATATATAGGGGGTGTTTAGAAAGTGGGGGAAGAGAGCAGATGCAATTGATTTTTACACGTCTGAGATCAAGAGACTATCAAAAGAAGTAACTACTAGACATTCATTTTCTTATATAATGCTCATACTTTTGGGTCGTTTGCCTATTTGTCCCCTTATGATTAAGCTTCTTAAATATGATATTCTATAGCTATCTTCACTTTATATACCAATTGAAATTGATCATTGTTTTGAGACAAGAAGAAAAGGGTACCATAAACTTAATATTCCCAAACTTCATCATTCTTCATTTTTCTTCTTCTAGTTAAGGAAAAAGTTACTTTTCTCTTGGTGATTATTATGCTAATTCTTTCACTTGAACCTTGGTTATAGATCTCAAAATCATATGAATTCTTATTATAGCACAAAATTATTGTTTGAATGCATGCATGGCTTCAAACCCTAAAATTCATGAACTCTCAACAATTAATTAAATATTTGTAGTTTTGGTTTAAAACTTACATAATGATATTCCCAAAGTGACAGCTGAATCTAAGGATGAGACTCCAATTTCGTTTTGAGGGGATGCAATGATATTTTACCATTTTATTTTATTTTTTACAAATATAAGTTCGCCTTTAACGTCCTATGGTTTTCTGGGATTTGTTAGTTCCACAATTTTTGTTTTTTAGGGTTGTTGTTCTTGCATATAATTATATGGTCCTTCCTAAATATTTAGGTCCCTATAGGATTAACAATATTTTGGATATTTGTTAATTGGATTGATTTGGTTAGTCATAGCCTATTAAAAGCTATTACATGTCATAACATTAAACTTTTTTATTCTATTTGCAGATGCAATTGGTAAATCTAGATATATAAAGCTTAGTTCTCAGAATTCAAAGCACCCAAATCTTGGAAATGCAAGTGTAGTGATCACTGGGGGACGAGCATTGAAAAGCGCTGAGAATTTTAAAATGATAGAGAAGCTTGCTGAGAAACTTGGTGCTGTAGGTTTTTCTCTATAATATTATGTCCTTAGATTTCTTAATTTTCTCTCTTTTTTTTCTCTCATTGATAATTTTTTGTTTACTAGGAAAGTTATCCCCAAGGTTCTGAAAAGCGGTTGTGGTTGCCATAACGGTGGTGGTGGCGCGGTTGCGGTTGCGGGGTGTAAAGGCCGTAGCATAAAGGTTGCGGTAACTGGAATCGTGAATTTTTTTATTTTGCACACAATTTTAAAAAAATTTACCGATACGCATATTTTTTCCATGATCATATTTATTGGGTTTAAAATAAATATTGATCAATTTTTGTAAATTTTTAAGTATGATCCAATATATTTCATATTTTTAAATCACTATAAACTGAGTTTTTTACATTTTATTTGAATAATTAATGACTTTATATTATACAAAAAATCAATCACTAACTATTATATATAAGATAAACAACAACAAAAGTAAGAGAATAAATAAGAACCTAAATATACATATATATATATACATATTTTAACTAAGCCAAATAAATAATGATCACACTTATTATTATTATTATTATTATTATTTTCAAACAATATATAGATTGACACACACAAACAAAATGGTTGAATGATAGCAGCTAAATAGAATAGTATAGGTCTTACAGTTTCAACAAATCAATAACATGTTCTTCATCTTCCCTCTTCTCTCTCTCTATCTCTTGCTCCTCTATCTTCTCTCTTTATCTTCCATCTTCTCTCTATCCCTCTTCCCCATTTTTAACTTTTTTTTTGTGTTTTTTTTTTAAAGAAGCAGTTCGGAACCGTTACGTAATAGTGCATAACAGGCTGTTATGACACCGTTACGACCGCTACGGCCAACACACTTGTGAATATCAATCACACTGCAAAAGCAATCGTAACGGGTGGCGGTAACCACCACAACCGTTACGTAACGGCGTTACATAACGGTTACGGCCGCTTTTTAAAACCTTGGTTATCTCTAATTGTTGACATATTTTCATTTTTTTTTATTTTTATTTTTTTTTTTTTGAAACTCTAAATGCTATCATGACTCACGATAATTTTCATTCAGAATGCTCTAGAATGGTTTTTGTGTGTGTCGATTTCTGACCACACTGCCAAACTGGTACTCAGCTGGAGAACACTGGCTGAATAGATTGCCCAAACGACCTGTCACAGAAAAGAAGAGATTCCGGCGGTGGTTCATCCACCCGGGGGCACTCCGACGATCAAGTCAGTAAAATATCTCTCAAAGATAACTAATAGTGCTTAACTCACTAGACAAAGTATAAAAGACATACCTTCGACCCATGGGGGTGCTTCCCTTTTATAGCCAACACAATCCTAGTCCCAATAGAAACCTAGCTCTAATGGACTTAGGATTACTGTTAATCTTGGACTCCCAGTAGGATTAGGATAAACTCTCTAAGAGTCTTATCTTTACCCAAACTGAAGTCCTTCATCATTCTAGGACTCTTGTCCCTTTATCCGCTTATCCCGGATTCTGGTATTTTCGCGGATAACCTCGGCTGGCACTCCGGTGACACCTCAGCCACGTGTCGTCATTCAAAAAATATGTCCCCACAGTTTTGATTTCTTAACCTTCCTTCTTTCGTGTCACTGTTACATTTTGTTTTTGGTATTGTAGTTATAGTATTACATAATTTAGACTAATTCCTATCTTTTTCACAGTTGGGGCCACTCGTGCAGTTGTTGATGCAGAATTTGTTCCTAATAACCTCCAGGTAACAACTATTATGGTTTTTTTCTAAATTTAAATGATTCATGTGACTTTGGTATTACTCTACAGTATTCTTTTCAAATGATTTGGATATCTTACCAAAAGCTAGACCAAATTTGACTGATGACATGCAAAATTGTTAGGTTTGTAGATTTGTGATTTATTCCTTGTTTAATTGAAACATTTCATTCAAGACTAACAATCAGATTCTGATTGTTTTCAATTTGTGCCACTTGCAATTTTGTTCTATTCAACTCAACTCAACAAGCCTTTTGTTTGTTCGTTTGTTTAGGGAAGCATAATCGACGGTAAAACCAAAAGCTAAGATTTGAAGGTGTATAGAAATTCTCAATTTTTTTAAAGCTAATTGTTAAGTTGGCTTTAGGTTAAGTTGGGGGGAGTTATATAAGGTAAGTGTTCGAATCTACAAGAAAAATATCATAACTTAAAAGGTCTTTTGGATATTGTTTGTTAATCGGGTTTCTACGTACATAAATAATAATTGCTGCAGAAGCCAAAGAGAAACTAAACCATACTCCTGATGGTAATGACTTTTTTATGTCAAAAATTTGGTAGAAGTGGGTTAAATAGTAGTCATCACACCCATGAGGACATATGCTTGAAGTCTCATATGTAGGTTAAAGAAATTTATTCTAATATGAAGCTCGTGATATTTCCAAGGATTTTAGGCCTTGTCAAAGAAAGTTATACTAGAGTAATGAAATTAAAGTACCAATGACATTTGAAGATGATATTCATTTGGCATTGGTCTCTGTCCAAACAAGCTTTAAAATTACATATCTGTCCCAGTATATATGTTTGGATTATATCATCAAAAGTTGACTTTAATGAGAACATTCTTGAACAAGAATTAGGAATAAGTCAAATTTTCCAACTAGTGTAATTATAAATAGAGAATTATGGAATTACATATTGAGGAAAATATCACAACATGAAAGGTTTGCTAATGCAACTGTAAGAGTCCATTATGACATTGTGTCCCAACTGAAACCTACATGGTGGCTAGTCTTGTTGCTTGAATTTCTCAGGATGCATTCCACAGAGTATTGGTGCTGACATGGTTCATTCTGCTATTGGTAGACTATATTTTTGAACTTACTCTATCAATTCAGTCTGACCATTCTACACCACTTGCTTGGTTCGATGACTATTCTCTTTCATGTTCAAGTTGTTCTATGTAATTGTTATCTTTAGAATTGCATATCAGTTTCCACTCTATTATAACATTTATTCATGTTTTTGGTTACCAATAGAAATTGCTTTCCCTTTTCTAACCACTAGTGGGATAGATATGAAGGCATTTTTCACTATTCCTCTGTTACATTGTTTTACCATTGTCGAGATATGGCATAAAAGTTTCGTGATTTGTGTCATGTACAATTATTTTTTTGAGCTTCTGGGCAGACGTACATTATAACTCCATTTATACATAAGGAGGTAAGCATATGTCAATTCATGATACTACAACTGGCCCATATGCTACGTGGGATATTGTGGAAAAGTTGAGGATGATACGCTGTAAACTCATTTCTTACGGAGCATGCACCAAAACAAGTTATGCAAAAGCATGAAATTCAGTTATCTGCTTTCTCACTCATTTGTTCCTTATGGAATTTCCCAATCCCATCTAGTGCCATACACATTGCATTTAATGATTAATGATGTGACCGGCTAAGTTCTAGCTATACATATGATATTCATTTAAATTGTTTTTCACTATAACATAATTGGCCTGTTGAATCTATTAGATCACCAGTTGTCCCAAAAACTTAAGCTATTAGGAAGTGGGCTAACAATGTATATCAAACTATCTAAAAGAATCATCCTCAAGCTCATACTAATTTTGTCTCTAAATTAGTACTTAATTATCTTCTTCGTATTGCCTTTGAGGGATATTGAACCCAAGCGAGCTTGTGTCCTTGTAGTTACTTTCTGTCTTTGGTCTCATCAACCAGCTGAATGTGATTTGTACATAGTGTTTATTAAGAATCTCAAATGATGTACTAGTATTTGTTGCATGCGTAGTAGATCTCAATTTCTTACTAAGCAACCCGGAATTGACATATTCATCGTTCACCAAAACAATAGGCAAGATTTGCCTCATTGTTCAAATAAAAATTGCGTGCATCTTGTAATAGCATTTTGAGAACTTGAGACTACTTTGCTTACCACCTCTTTCCAGTAAAAAGTCAACACTTTGGTATGATGCTTTTACAACCCCCTCCAAACAAAATTGAAGCCACGAAAATACATTCAAGCTTTTCTCAAATCCATCCTAGAATTAAACATGACCATTGAACCTGTCACAGTGTAACAATCCCGACTCATGATTAACGATATTCCATGATTTAATATGCCTAATAAGTTATTAAGATCAGATTTTGAATTAATTGCATATGTGGTGCATTATTTATGTTTTATCTGTTCATTGTAGGAGTATTTGTTTGAAATTTCTGTTACCTTTTGTGAATCAAAGGCCTTATCGGCATCCGATCACAAAATTGATTTGGTATGTGTATTATGTGGAATTTATAGAATTTTATGATAGGTCTAATTAAAATTCGATTCGGAACAATTAAATTAGAATAATTAATGCTACTTAGCTTAGCTTAGGCCAATTAGTTAAATGCCACTAAGTGGGCTTATACAAGACCACTTCTATTTCTCTTATACATGTTTTTGACACTCTTATTTCCCATCTTAAAGCTCCAAACGTGAGAGGAAGAGAGAATTAGAGAGTGAGAGTTGATCTCAAGAAGCAAAGGGAAGAATTGCTAGGAGATTTAATGAATTGCTCAAGATTTTGCTTAAGTGGAGCTCAATTGAGTAGCCTAGGTAAGAGCTCAACCTTACAACCTTGAAGTGGAGTTAATTCACCCATGAATTTAAGTGAATTGAGCTAGGAGATATAAGAACCAAGCTTAAGAAGTAGGAAGGAAGACCAATTCATACATGCATGTACATTTCATTACATTTGGAGCATGTTTACTAGGAATTCTCTCATGCATGTCATAAATTGAGCTTAATTGTAAGAATTCATCATGCTTTACATCCTCTCATTTCATTTGATCATGATATAAAAACTTGAAGCTCAATCATTTCATGCATGTCATGTTTTTGGGGAGTTCGTGAAGTTTAAGTTGAGTTTGCGAACTATTGGCATGCTTTTGGGCCTTGATTCCATGAAAGGATCTTTAAATCATGATGTTTTGTGAATATTTAAATGTTTTTTAGAATTTTGGCCCAAGAGGATGAGTTTTGAAGTGTTTAGTTTGAGTTTGAAGCTTGGAGATCAAATCTGGAAATTCCAGAATTTGAACCTACGCTCGAGCGTAGGAGTTCATGCTCGAGCGAAGCACTCTGAGTGCGTGCACTTCCGCTCAAGTGACATGATACCCGCTCGAGCGTGAAATGCATATATCTAGAAGTTTATATGTCTTGCAGCACGCTCGAGCGACAGAAGTCACGCTCGAGCAAGGGCCTGAGTCTCACGCTCGAGCGGAGATCGAGCGTGAAAAATAAGCAACCAATACTTTTCAAGAGTTTACAGTCCGCTCGAGCGACCCTCACTTTTTGTATGTCTGCTTGAGCGAGGAAAGCCATGCTCGAGCATGGACCCTGTTTTCAGCAAACTTTGGAAAATGTTTTCTAATGCAATTTTTGCATCATCATTCCATCATAGGCATTTCTAAGCCATGATTAAGTCACCATAATAGAAATAAGAGTAGAAACACACTAAGAACAAGTGAAATAAGTTATGTACAATTCGAACGTGTGTTTCAGGTGTGTATTTGTTATGTGTTAATGTAGGTCACGTGTCGTAGACCGTTTGATTAGCCTGCTCTGTCTGTCTGCACGTGAAGCCAACTGTGAGTAATAACTTAGTAAAGCTACGTTCAACTTTATTTATTTTCTATATGATGAATTAAGATCTGTTTTCTGAAATGATATGTTCTCTACAATGAATGATTGTCTAATCTCTGACAATGTATTCGTTGTATCCTTAGCATCATGTGATATCTGTTAGCTGTTACCCGGTATCAGAGGTTCCATTATGGAACTTAATATGTTTGCACTCTGTTACCCGTACCGGAGGCTCCATCATGGGGCTCAGCATGTTTATTCTCTGTTACTCGGATCCGAAGATTCCTTTATGGAACTGGTTATTCATAACCACCATATGTTCTGCATCTGTTCTGTATCTGTTCTGTTAGCGCTAATAGATGTACCACGTATGATTAAGCATAAAATCTGATTTATGTATATGATGTGAACAAGAATATGAATATGAATCTGTTATGAATCTGAATTATGATTTCTAAATCTGTATGGACATCATTCATTAAAATCCTTTACTCCGTTATTATTCACTGGGCTTCCGCTCACTATTTATATTACGTATGTAGGTGAGCAGGCGCGTGATCAGGCCTAAGCTACTGCCTGGAGTTTTGGTGTCAGTCAGCTATCGCGCCTCTCGTGAAGGTTCATTCTTGAGATCTGCCCAAGCTTTTGTGTTTTGGAACTTTTGTGCCTCCTAAATGTTTATGTTTGCACTGAACATATGTTTGAAAGTTTTGTATAAATGGCTCAAGTGACGTAAGATTGATGCTTTTACAACATCACATATACGAGTATAAAGTTTTAAATTCTGTCTCATGTATGTCATCACAACTCATTGGACCACATATATTTTGTTTATTTGCTTCCGTAGCCCCTAACTATATAATATTCTATTAAGAGGCCTTTGGTAATCCAAGGATTACTAACCAGTTACAATACTAAACCCATATGGGCGGATTTGGGTTGTGACACATAGCCTCCTTAATTATCCACTAAAGGTTTTAACAGGGTCTTTCCAAACACTCCCTTATAAGAGAGAGGATAACACAATGAGCTCTGCATTCAGAAGCATCTAACCCCCATATCTCAACATCATGTAATTAGTTGACACCTTCATACACTTGAGACCACCCTTGAAAAACACGACACCCATAATTTTTTCAAAAAAGAAGCAAAACTTGAATTGTGTACCTGTTCAGAGAACTCATTGTAAGCATCCACTTCAATATGCTTTGAACTGAATTCATTTTTTGTGGACAATCATTGACTTGTGAGCTCTCATTTATTGTTGTTCATTATACATTCTGATGGAATAAGGAATCCTTTGTTCCTTATTTTGTGATTCCCTTGCAAAATATAACACACTGCCATTGCTGTTTAACTAATTAATGATGTCAAAAATAAGGCCGACAATCACCTCCTGCTTCTAGTTTGCCTAAAATCTTTATCTTCATCTTATAATTAATGTTTCAATGAAATTACTCCTTTGGGATTACATCATAATTTGATTTCCATTTTACGTTCTAAAATCTGTCATCAAATTAACTAATATTAACAGAATTAACTTCGTATTTAAAACTTAGCATCAAATAACTTATTTCTGTGAAATGTTTTGGATTGAACAATTCACATTACACTATACATTTTCTACAAATGAAGTAGAGGTTCTATGTTTGGGTTTTCTTTCTTGCTTTTAGTAATATTTTGGAGTTATTATTAGTTTTGCTTGTGCAATAGGGAACTGCACATGCCTAGGTGGCAAACACACAAATACCTTAGCAGTAAAAAAAAAAAAAAAAGAGTACATAAAAAGCTTAATAAGCTCTCCATGTTTATGAGTTAGTGACTTGGTGTATGAAAAGAAAGGTTTTGCTTTATGTAGATTTTATTTGCTTATACGTTGAAACTATTGAGATCTTGAATTTTTGCTAATTTTTCATCATGACATTACTTTTATGAGGCCATTGAATTATCTTATTAATTTTGGAAATATTTTTTGATGCTTTAAAATTTGTTAATCATTTCTTAATACCTGAAGAAATCTTTTGGTCTCTTAGTCGTTGGTTTTTGTACTTATGTAAAGTTTCCTTCGTCATTCGTCATGCAAATAAGAAATGCAATATTTGAAACTTATTTAGCATCACAGAGATCTGCCAATTCAGCCGCTCTTTTGGTTGGAGACCTACCGCTATGCGTGATCGTGAGATGTTTGTGCTTGACGATACTGTTGAAAGCACTGTTGCCTGACAATCCATTTCATCAGCTTTGACTTTGAGTAGAAATTCTAACATCTATGGATAGTTTTTGATATGACATTGACGAATGGATTTCTCTAATCTTTGGATAGTTTTGGATTTTGTTTATAATATAGTTTTTGGATAGTTTAGAACTTTTTGGACAATTTAGAACTTTAGGATTTTTAGATAGTTCTGAAGTTAAGGATAGTTTTTAGATGCTTGGAATGTATAGACAATTGTTGAATTTTCATAATTTATGAATATAGTTTCTTTTTTATACTTGAAATAATATTTTGGTGGTTGATTGATATTTTGCGAAGCTTGTTTGTAATTCTTGTTGGATTGTACAAAATAAGTAAAATAGAACGAAAAAAAAAAAAAAAAAAAAAAAAAAAAAAAAAAAAAAACTATATATTCTACGGCAAGCATAATAAGTCGTTGTATTACATATTTTATAGCACACAATCAGTGTTGTTATTTGTCTCACCAATTAACAGCGTGCAAAAGTAGTTGTAGAAAAAGTAACAATAACGCACAAAATCTGCCGTTAAATAGTTTTTAACGGCGTACTTTAGCATGTCGTAGAAAAAGTAACAATGATGTACAAAATCTGCTATTAAATAATTTTTAACGGCATACGAAGCATGTCGTTGAAAGTGAATGACTATCTATGACTGGTTATAATATAATGTGCGCTGCACGTTGTAGAAGGTAACAAAAACTTAACAAAAAATTTACTATTAAAAAAATTAAACAATACTGCAGTTATTTAAAATTAATACGTAAATGCAAGACCTTCCTAAATTTTGCCAAATGTCCCAAAATAATTTCGTGCACCTAGGTGATATTAAAAATAATTGGTTTGGTTAACAAGTCTTTTGAGGTATTGATTAACAAGGTTTAAATTGATTGTATATTATTTATTGCACGTACTCTCATTTATTATGTACAAATATTTTAAATTTTTTATCAAATATCCTTTTACTCCATTTGTAATGCATTTATTATTTTCTTAGACAACTACATGTAGAAATAGATATTTTGATAAAATAACCATTTTATTTCATTCCAGTAAACCAAAACTATCTTAAGGCACTAATTAACAAAATCCTTAAATCATAGTTGAGGAGATAAAATAACCTTTCATGAGACCTTTTGCCAACAGGAGATATAAGGTGAGATATAAGAATGAAAACAAAAATATTATGTTATTATGTACTCAATAGAAATTTTTAAAAGTAATCATAATTTTAATGTGTGATGTAAATTTAAATTTATTATGGTATAACTTACAAGATGAATTTAACCTAATTTTTTTAATTTTGAACACTTTTATAAAACTAAAAACAATAAAATAAAATAAAACTTAGCATTGTTCATAATGGGAAGACCTACCTACAATTGTAAAATAAAAACTTGCTTTAATGTACTCAAATAGTGGGAGTCCGGGCTTAATAAAGTCGTATGAGGTTTGCCTTGGTAGTCGGTAGCATGTTTGATAATAATAAATAAATAAATAAATATATAAAGTGAAAGAAAGCAAGCTCTGCAAAAGAAAACAGCCGATCTCCCACACATTCTCCAAAGGTGGTTTTTGTGTAAGAGGTGGTTTTTGTGTAAGCTTTGGGTTCAACTACAGTACATGGAATAGGTTTTCATATATGCTAATGCTACGTGTATTAATTAGTATATTAATTAGTATACCAATATTAGTTATGATATTATTATTAATTTCATTCATTAATTATATTATAAATATTAAATTTTTTTTAATTATGTCACATTATCAAT
The DNA here is from genome assembly GCA_036172215.1 of Camellia granthamiana. Classification (NCBI taxonomy): domain Eukaryota; kingdom Viridiplantae; phylum Streptophyta; class Magnoliopsida; order Ericales; family Theaceae; genus Camellia; species Camellia granthamiana. Next base: position 94,308,307 of record CM069908.1, on the reverse strand, counting down.
TGGTATAATAATTACTGTATATAGCATTATTTTTTCAAGTATGATACCAAAAATAGTTTTCTAATAAAAAAAGGGAGATAAATTAACAATACACCCCTTGACGTTTGATTAAAATATGGATCACCTCCTATATTTTTGGAAATTATATTTCACGCCCTGAGATTTCTAATTTCATAACAAATTACCCTTTTTATTAATAAATTATCAAGTCAATTAACAGTTTTTAATGATGTTAGAAATATATTTCAATTAATAATTTAAGTAATTTTATTATTTTATATGAGAGAAATTATGAATTTTATTTTTTCAGTTAATTCTGTTAAATAAAAAATTATGACAGGAGAGTATTCGTAATTTTTCAAATCATAAAAAACAGTCTGTATTTTAAGCAAATCTCATAGAGTGTATTTGTTATTTATCCTAAAAAAGGTTATGTCACCGGAAGTGATGTGACTTCACTACTTTTCTTTTTTTTTTAACTAACAAGTAGTATGAAAAAGTTATTTGATATTCATGGGGGCATAGTTTGCTTGTTATTTTAAGGAAAAATTACTCATAAGTCCCATATTGAAAAATGTTACTCCATCTAGTCTTGAATGTTTTTTGTTGGACTAATAGGTCCTATTTCTCTAAAAGCTTACTATAGGTCTTTTTAGGAGAAACATTATTCATCAAATATCAAACATTAGTAACGTCAGAATTATTTATCAAACATCAAACATTACCAACGCCAGGATTATTCGTATAATTTCGGTGAAAACATTATCAACGTTAGAATTATACATCCAACATCAAACATTATTAAACGTCAGGATTATTCATCAAACATCAACCATTAAACATTAGAATTATTCATCAAACATCAAACATCATCCTAACAATTTTTTTGATCAAATATTATCATAACATCAAAAACATCTCAGATCAAAACCCAGATCTGATTTGAAACACATCTCAAAATCCCACATCTCAGATCTGATTTCCTATTATACCCAAAACCCAACTCCTAAACAAAACCACAAATTATCAATTATGTGTTTCAGTTCATCTAAAGTTTTTCCCTCAGTTTCTTCTTTCGATATCAAATCAAAACTCAAAAAATCACAAAACTCACCAGTCCTAACAGGAATTTCAATCCAAATCGATGTCCAAATCCAAAATTCCCAAAACTTCAAATATGGATCCACACGTCAATGCTCAATCAGCATAACCCCAAAACAGAGTAAAAATCAATCCAATACCCATTAGAGACTCAGAGATTTGGTTACCTTTAACACATGTCCCGACATACCCAAAACCCAAATTCGGAATCAGGGGCTTCATCGTTTGAAATCTAGGGTTTCTGTGATGAGACTTGAAGCTCTTCTTCGTCTCTGTCAGAAGAACAAGGATTGTCTGATTGCATTTCGATCTGGAAGATTGTTCGAATTTGGGTCCCCTTCTTTCTCTCTCTAGGGTTTTCGAATCCCAAATTTCTCCTTAAAGCGGTTCAACAAATGTTTTCGAATCCCAGTAGGAGTGGGTCTGCTACGAGGTTGAATGCTGCTGCCGATTGGTCCGCCATTGTTAGGGTTTACAATGGTGATGTATGATGTATGATAAATGTTCAATGCTTGGTGATGTTTTTGATGTATGATGTATGATAAATGTTCAATGTTTGGTGATGATGATGCTGTGATGTAGATGTGTGATAAATGTTCAATGTTTGGTGATGTTTTTGATGTTATGACGATGTTTGATCATCTGTACAGAGGCCGAAGAGACATAAATAAATTGCTTTTGAGCTTGTGGTGCAGAGGAGCTTGATAAACCCGTGAGTTTCTGAACCAAGGCCATGAAATCGCGAGGCTGGGTATGGATGATTTTGGGAGAATGAGTGTAAATGATTACTGGGTTTTGTTGTTGATGTTGATGTTGGTGAAGATGGGTTTGATGATCTGATGTGCGAGGATACGAAGAAGAAGATGGTTAATGATTACTGGGTTTTATTAATTTTTTTGCCATGAATGAGAAAATTGTTATGATGATGATGTTTGATCATAAATAATTGTTTAATTGTTATTTTGATTTTTGATGTTATTTTAATTATTTTTTTGATGTTTGATGTTTGAAGCAGATTAAACATCATTGAATAATGTTTAAGCAGATTAAGCATCAAATAAATCTGATATTTGATGTTTGATGAATAATATTTGATGTTTGATGAATAAGCCTAATGTTTAATGGTTGTGTTTGATGTTTGATGAATAATGTTTGATGTTTGATGAATAATCATAATGTTTAATGGTTTATGTTTGATAAATAATCCTGACGTTGATAATGTTTGATGTTGGATGAATAATTTTAACGTTGCTAATGTTTTCATCGATATTATACAAATAATCTTGACATTACTAATGTTTGATGTTTAATAAATAATCCTGACGTTGCTAATGTTTGATGTTTAATGAATAATGTTTGACATAAAAAGACCTATAGTAAGCTTTTAGAGAAATAGGACCTATTAGTCCAACAAAAAACATTCGGGACTAGATGGAGTAACATTTTCAAATTTGGGATTTATTAGTGCTTTCCCCTTATTTTAAATGTGTTGTAATTAGTGTAAATGTGAGATTTATAATTTTGTATTGAGTGATTGAAAATAATAGAAATATGGTGATTTGTGATTGACAAGTGATATGACTACATGGCGCTCCTGAATCAAGAAATAAATTTTCAATAATATGACATTTATATAATATTTCACATTAAATTATTTATATAAAAAAAATTAGACTAATCTTTTTTAAAATTTAAAAAATACATTAAGTACCATAAAATTTAACATAATTCTATTGAACTTTCTTCAAAATTTATTAATTTAAATAAAATTTAGCTAATATCTCAATAATATTTTGTTAGTTACATGAATAAAAAAATGATGTTATTTATTTAACATTGAAATATATACAGTACATTCGTATTTATTCTTGTGTTTATAGAAAAAATTTATAATACACATTCTTTTTTTGATATGTACTATATGTATAATTATGAACTTTGTGATTTTTTATTATAACTCGTTGTGTTATTGATTATGAGTACAATTATATCAAACTTCTAAGATTAATTATATTTAGTAGTAAATTAACTCGTAACAAAATGGTAATTAGAGTCATATTAGTAAACTTCTTTATTAGTGGTAAGCATGATTTAATTTGGTTTGTTTAAGAATAAACTCATGACCAAACGATTACTTACAGATTTTTAAAATTTAGAAAGAAACTATAAAAATCTTAAAACAAAATCAAACTAAAGAAGTAATTTTATAACATAATCGCAATACATTACTCATAACTTACTCGAACATTAAGCAATGTGCTATCATTTCACTAGACTTTACTTACTATTCAATGAGTTTCCACTTACTATTTTATTACACTTCACTTACTATTCAATTTTGGTTTCGCTTATTACTTAACGAGCTTCCACTTACTACTTCAATAGACTCCATTATCTACTCAATTTTGGTTTCACTTACTACTCAATTAGCTTCCATATGCTATTTCATTAAAGTTCACTTACTACTCAATGAGACTCTACTTACTACTAAATTAAACCCTACTTATTACTTAATGAAACTCCACTTATTACGGTTGATACTCTACTTACTACTCCATCAAACTTGACTTATTATCCAATTAAACATTGTTTGTTACTCAATGAAACTCAACTTACTACATAATCAAACTCCTTCACTATTGCTTAAAAAGACACCACTCAATTGGACTTGATTTACTATTCATTTAAATCCCACTTACTACTCATTTAAATCACATTTAGTTCCATCATATTAAATCCTACTTACTATTCAATGAGAGACTTCACTTACTAATCAATTAAATTTCACTTATTACTCAATTAAATATATTGTTTACTACTTAATTGGACTTAACTTACGACTCAATGAAACTCTACTTAGTATTTTATTAGACTTTGCTTACTACTCAATTAAACTCTATTTATTACTCAATAAGACTTGACCTACTATTCAATTAAACATTACTTACTACTCGCTGACACTTAACTTACTATACTAACTACTTAATTAAATTCATTCATTACTCAATCAAACATGACTTGCTCAATAAGACAGCAATTCATTTGATCTATCCCACTCAATGATACTCGATTTACTATCATATTAAACTTGAATTACTCCTCATATTAAACCACGCTTACTATTCCATTAGACTCGATTTTTTATTCAATGAAATTTCACTTACTATTTAATGAGACTCCACTTGCTTGATAATTAGACTTTCACTTATTACTTAATCAAACATTTGACTACCGACAACTATTGAGTGGTAAGTAGAATTAGAACGAATAAAATGATTTGACTTATTACTTAATCAAATATCTGACTACTAACAACTATTGATTGATAATTAGAATTAGAACAAATAATAAGTATTATATTTAAGATTGATAAGTATTGTCAATTTGTCGTAATAAGTGATAAGTACTATCACAATTGATAGTAAGCCAAAGCACCTTATGCATCATCGTCGACAACTTGTGCTCTATGCCCAATCCCAAAATAGCTGTACATGTCTTTTTTGTATGAACCCTATTCTCATAGTCACCTGTTTGCTCTATCACACAAGAAGTTATTACTCAATGAGATATTCCAATTTCTACTTACTACTCTATTAGACTTTAGTTAATAGTTATTGAGTTTTTACTTACTACTCAATCAAACAATACTTACTACTTAATTAAACATGACTTGTCAATGAATAAGACACAACTTCAATAGACTTAAGTTAATAGTCAATGAAATTATGCTTAAATAGAAAACGGTAAATATAAACGTTACCAAACAGGTCCTTAAATAGTAATTACTATTTTGAGGTATTGTAGGTAAAAATAAAAAAAGTAAAATAAAATGAAAAAAACTATTTTATATTAATGTTTTTAGGGTAAATTACACTGACACCCCTCGAGGTTTATGTTTATTATAGTTCTCCCCCTCATCTTTTGGAAATTACATCTCCCCCCTGAGGTTTAAAGTTTCATTACAGATTCCCCCTTCAGCAATTTAATTTTTTTAAATACCAATTTTGTCCTCATTGGGTAAAGTATATTGACACCCCTCATATTTTAGAAATTACAATCTCCTCCCTAAGGTTTAAAGTAGCATTACCAATTGTCCCATCGGTTAGTATTGTTGGGAAAAAAATTCATTGGAAAAAAAATTTGTTAGTAAAATTTTTAAATTTTTGTTTAAAAACTAACGTAAACTCATTTTTTGAATTTACGTTTTTTTCTCAAATTTACAAACTGAGACGACCATTTATAAAAAAAAAAAAATTATCAAATAAGTTTTTATGACAGTTTTTAAAATTTTTGTAAATATAAATTGAAAACTGAAAACGAAATGATTACCAAATAGATCTCAGATGGTAAAAATGTCGTAAAATTAACACATAATTAAATAATTTACCAACATGACTTATCAAAAGATTCTTGGGCTACGAATGGTTTGATTTTTTGAATTTTTTTTAAAAAATTAAAAATTAAATTGGTTAAGAAATAAAAAATAATAATAATTATCATTTAAGGGTAAAAAATAATTATCGTTTTAACTTTTGGGCATGTTATATACATATGTATGGCTGTTTCAATTTAATTTGTAAAAAATTATTTCTAACAACTCGAAAGATAAAAATTATATAAAAATGATAATTATTTTTTATTTTTTATTTCTTAACCAGATTAATTTTTAATTTTTAAAAAAAATTTCTAAAAATCAAACCATACATAACCTAAGAATCTTTTGATAGGTCATTTCTTACGTTGGTAACTTATTTAATAATTTGTTAATTTTATGACATTTTTACCATCTGAAACCTGTTTGGTAACCATTTTGTTTTCAGTTTTCAATTTATATTTACAAAAATTTTAAAAACTATCATAAAAACTTGTTTAATAATTTTTTTGATTTATAAATAATTGTCTCAGTTTGTAAATTTGAGGAAAAAATATAAATTCAAAAAATGAGTTTATGTTGGTTTTTAAACAAAAATTTAAAAATTTTACTAAAATTTTTTTTTCAATTTATATTTTTTTAAATAAATTTTTTTCTAATTAATTTTTTTTCAATGAAATTTTTTTCCAACTAATACTAACTGAGGGGGCAATTGGTAATACTACTTTAAACCTTAGGGAGGGGATTGTAATTTCTAAAATGTGAGAGGTGTCAATATAATTTACTCAGTGAAAAATTGGTATTTAAAAAAGTTAAATTATTGAAGGGGGAAATCTGTAATGAAACTTTAAACCTCAGGGGGGAGATGTAATTTCTAAAAGGTGAATGGGGAACTGTAATAAATATAAACTTCAGGGAGTGTCTGTATAATTTACCCATGTTTTTAAAATTAAGTTTAAATAACTTACAATTTAAAAATATTTTATTTACAAACTTTTTCTTTTTTATTTATTTTTAATATTATATTAAAAATTAATTTTTCACAATAATGACTATTTTAAAAAATTAGTAAATTTTAACAAATTTTAATAAATTAATATTTACATATCATATTTTACTTCTTACAAATCATAGCAAGACAAATATAGGGGAAAAACAGTTAAATATGATATGTCATTAGTTTTATATATTTAAAATTAATTTAAAATATAAAAGATGACATAATTTCCAAGAATTGAAGGCTATTTAGTAGGTAATATTTTAAATAGCAAGTTTATTCATAACAAATAGCAAGTGAGTGAATACTAATAAGTCTGTTTGTAGCAACTGATAAGTTAATATCATTTTTTTAATTTCAAAATTAACCAAAACTACTTTACCTTATGAAAAACTGCCTTACTTTTTTTTTTTTTATCTAGTTTTACTTTTAATTCATCTGATGACTAATATTTATCTTATTTAAATTTAATAATTTATATTTTTTTATGCACCATACATAAAAATCACTCAGTAGAATTTTCCCCTACCTTTATATACCCCAACAGACTCTATTAAAAACAAAGGGTTGTGAGGTTTAATTGGAATGGTAACAAAAGCAAAAGACAAAAAAACATCAAACCTCAGAGCTAGTTTTGAAGCTTTTGATGAAAGTAAAGAAATTGCTTTTTAAAAAGAGACTACCAAAAACAAAGACCTTAAACCTACCTATATGGCCCCATTTAACACCTAAAATTAACTTTACACATCAGAAATAGAGTGATTAAAGCACTTCAATGGTCCTACAAACAAGCAGCCACTCATTGCACCCAAGAGGGAATTCATAAAGCATTACAAAATTTCAAGGCTATTAAGCCAAGTAATATTTTCATATATTCAAATGATGAGAAGTTATTCAGTGATTCGGAAATATAATATTGTTGTGATTAGGGAAGGAGGTAGAATTCAGAATTTTGTTTTGGAGCATGGAGGAACAACAAAATTTGAATCTTCTGTAGTGTATTGTCTACAATGCACCTTATAATGTCCTAAAATAATATCATTTTTAGGGAAGTAAAAGATAAATGAGACACCTTTCTTTTATTTATTTATTTATTTATTTTTAAGTTTAGCCTTAACGCAACGTAATTTTAAGACACTACAATGTGCACGATAGACAATACATTATACAATATCAAGATTTAAAACAATAGAAAACAAAATATTTAGTTAGAATATTTACTAATAAATCTCATCTCATAAACAAGATCTCCTATTGGTGAAGAGTTTTTTTTCATGTGATCCTATTTTTTATTTTGATAGTGTTTTAGTGAATAACTATATCATTTTATTAATGTGACAGGTTTGATGTGATACTCCAATGTGGTAGGTATTAATGTGACACTTCAACAATATATCACTCCAAAAAAATTAAAAAATCCTTAGTGTATTTTTTTTAAATGTAATAACGTGACAGATATGATGTGACATTTCAAAATTTTTACTCCAAAAAAAATAAAAACTTTGTAGTGTACTTTTCCCAAATGTGACAACGTAGCGGGTATGATGTGACACTTCAAAAAAAATAAAAGTTTCATAGTATACTTTTCTCAAACACGACAACGTGGTGAGTATGATGTGACACTCTAAAAAAAATTAAAAACTCGTTATTGTATTTTTCTCAAATGTGACATGTGACACTCTAACATAACGGGTATGATGTAATACTCTAAAAAAATTAAAAATTCTATAATGTACTTTTTCCAAATATGACACTTTAACGTGACAAGTATAATATAATACTAAAAAAAATTAGTGTACTTTTTCCAAATATGACACTCGAATGTGACCAGTAAATGAATCATTACACATCTAAAATGACTAAATGAATCATAAGAAAAAATATGAGACGTATATAAATTATTAATCTAAAATATAAGACTTATCAATCTCCCCATTCAGTTATTGGCACGTGGCGAACCACGAGGTATCCCAAAAGACACCGGAAAATATTTCCCAAATGAGGGACCATAGACCATAATCTTTACACGTGGTGTAACAGTAGTGGGTTGGTTTGTAGCTTTAATAATGGAGTGCAGTGCAAGATTAGTTTGTGTAAAAATGCTTTTTAGACGTTGACACCTATTCAAATCTAGTGTGCTTCCATGGTCCTTGTAAAGCACCTCTGTGCCTAGTAGACATTCATACCTGTATTTAGGCCTTGTTTGGGAAGACTAAATAAGTGCACTTTTTGTCTTTTTGGACAAAAAAATTGAGGTTGAAAATATGGATGTTTGGGTTAACTTTTTGACTTTTTATGAAAAAATGTGTAATAAAAAATTGTAAAAATTGGTTTGTAGAGTAAAATTTGAATTGGGAGTCGTGCAGCCGTAATTGTTGACTTTTGGTGAATAGTGTTAACTTTTTAACTTTTTGAGTAACTTTTTGACTTTTTGACTTATTTGGGGTATCCCAAACTTAGCCTTAGCCACCCTCTAATAAGCCAAAGTGCACACTTCACTTTACACACAGGAGACAGATAGACATTTGGTAATGTTTTTTCTCAAAATTTCAAAAATATAAGCCCCAAAAAAAACAAAACCAAAAAAAAAAAAAATTTGAAAATATGTATTATTTTCATATAGTTTTATTTTTGTGAAAAAAATACATTATTATTATTATTATTATTTTATATTTCTTATAAAATAAATTATTTTAAAAAATCAAAAATAGTTCATCAGAAATTTTTTCGTATTTAATATATATCTCAACAGCAACTAAGACAACACTTTTATATAATCTGCCACAATTGTTTAGTCTCATTTTCCATTATTAGAGTAATAATGCAACCAACATTAGAGAATAATTGAGAGAGAAAAAGCAACAAACAACTAAGCATTAGGAGCCCACTTTTTGGACCAAAAGAGTAAATAACTAAACAAAAACATTTCCATTAACTAGAACCCTAAATCCCAGTCATTTTTCCCGTAGTTATTACTCTACTAGTCCACTCATATACACATACAATATGAAGGTATTCCCGTACATATACAAGTAGTATAAGTTTAGTATACCCCATAATTCGGAATGCCAATCATGCCCCTCATCACATAATAAGGCACCCATTTGGATTTTCGTCACTAAACATCTCAAACGAATCTAACGGTTGTCGTGGATAAGAGTCCAAATCGGATGGTGGAGGTTCTGTCTCTGGACCAGGATGCACATAGGCGTATGATTGTGGTGGTGGTGAGGCATAGTACGATGTCGTATAACTGCTTGTAGGATACGATGTATTGTACCTCAAAGCGTATTGGTAACCATCATGACGAGGAGGGCTGAGATTAACTGGAGGCCGGCCAACATAATGATCAGGTGCACCACCACTTGATGGTGGTGCGTAGTATTGAGGTGGGTATTGATACCCGTGGTGGTGACGACGTGGGGGGATGAAACTAACTGGTGGTGGTGGGCCAGCATGCTGATTTTCCAATCTTGTACTCGCTAGCCCACCACCACTTGATGGTTTATCTTTAGCCGTACTTTTTTGCTCCTCATTTTTCATTTTTTTACCGCTATTGTCACTATCACCATCACTTTCCTTATCACCGCCTTCACTATCACCACCTTTTTTGTCGGTCACAGGCAGCTGTTTGCCGGCCGATCCGGTTTCCGGTTTCTTCCCCTCAGATTTCGACTCCGCCACTTCACTACCACCTCCGCCGCCGTTTTTGGCAGCGCCATCTTCAAATTTTACTGCACCACCACCACCACCACCACCACCTTCACTATTTTTAGCTGGACTAGCACCACTTTTGCTTGCTTCCACTTTTACCGTCGGTTTCTCCTTCTTAGAACTGCCATGGTCATCGCTAGCTTGAGTATTGGTTTCCGGGTCAATCGGTTTTTCCTTGTTCTTTGATTTGTGCAACTTTTTTTCCTTCTTTTCAGCTACTATTTCTGGCCACAACTGGGCATGTTTACCAGATTTTTCCAGTTTCTTGATCAAAGTCGCTGCGTCTACGTTACCATTTACTATGACTTTTTGTTGCTTAATGTCGACGTCTACAGCATTAACACCTAAACATGGATGAAAAAATCACTAAGAGAAAAGATGATAACAAATCGAAGTGTTAATTTCACTTTTATCTCATAAACCATTATTATTTTCTATTGTAACCTTAAACTATCAATTTCGTCTATTTAGCTCTTAAAATTTCTGATTTTTGTTCATTTTATCGAATTGGAAACCATTCAGTAACCATTTAAACGTAATTTGATGAGCAAACATAATTTTATATTATAAACAACTTAAATCATATCAACAAAACCCTCATTCAATTGGTTGTGAGGTATAGTGGGTTTTTTTTCTTTTTTTTTTCCCCTCCACTGTATGATGTTTGTTATTCAGTAAATTAAACTTCAGCTATTATTGAATTGAAAAATCATCGTCAGTTGAATCACATGCATGAAATTAAAAATTTAGAGAATAAATAGACGAAAATAATAATTCATGCATGAAAAGAAAAAAAAAAAAAAATCCTAAATTGAAGTGAATAAAACCCGGATGAGGAAGAACATTACCATGAACGCCAAGAAGCACTTTTTTGACTTTCCTTTTGCAACCTTCGCAGTGGACGGAGACTTTGAGGACCGATGTCTGAGAAAAAAGGGAGCAGAGAAGAGGTTAATAAAAAGAAAAATAGAGAGAGAGATGTGTTGAGTTTGAAGATTGTGGAGTACAGAAAGTAATGGTTAATATACCTTGTATGTGAGGGGGTCTAAGGATTCTCCTTGACCTGGTGTTGTTGCCATTAGAAAGACTTCCTGTGATTTCAAAGAAGAAGAAGTGGAGGAGGAGCAGAGATAGAAGGTAAAGAGGAAATAGGAAAGAGGAAAGAGGAAAGTAGGAAGGGGAAGAAAAAGCAGGGAGTTGGGAAGTGTTAAAAGCAGAAAAAATTATGAGAGAAAGTGAGGGGGTAGTGTAGTGGTGGAACAATCCAGAGACATCTGACACTATCATTTTTAGTTTATTAATTTGAAAGTTGTTAAATTTCTGAAGTTATTAAGGCTAAGTTTGGGAAGTTTAGAATAAGTGTATTTTTTGATTTTTTTTGTATTATGTGTAGAAAAAGTAGAGAGGAGATGTTGATTGATGTGACCCAAAAAAAAATAAAAAGATGAAATAAGTGCACTTATATTGGGTACCCAAACAAGGCCTAAGTTTAGAAAAATTTAATTATTTTTAAATTAATAAATTAATGAATAAAGGTTGGGACCCCCTTTGGGGGGTCACCCCCTTTACCCCCCTTTGCCACGTGGCAAGAGGTGATTGGAGGAGCAGGAAAAAAAAGAAAAAGAAAAAGAAAAAGAAAATGTGACCAATGAGAGAGAGAGGGGGTCCAAAGGGGGTCCTAAAAAGGGGATGAATCATTGTTGTAAATTAAAATGATTTTAAATTTAGTAACTTTCAAATCAATAAACTAAAATGATAGGTGTCAAATGTCTCTGGGAATAAAAATTCTCAAAATTTAGCAACTTCTAAATTAATAAACTAAAATGATAGGTGTCAAAAGTCTCTAGATTATATTTATTGAGAACACACACTGTTAAAAAGTTAAAAGGGTATATATTGTACGTAAATTATGACATTTATGATGTTAATACTCATAAATGGTATTACTAAATCATTTTTAATTATAATTAAAAAAATATAATGAGTCATAAAATACTATATAAGATATATCTAAAGGAGAAAAGTTAGGAATTATGAAAAAAATTTCATGAAAATGATCATGAAAGATTTATGATTTTTGAATTAACTTAATTAGTGTGTGGTGCTTTATTCTAAGTGTAATCCAAGGGTCACAAAACTTTCATGATAATTTTCATGAAAGATTTTTCATGATACCTAACATTGTTGTATCCAAAGACCTTTTCGATCATAACGAAAATAATAAATCACAATCATCATCATAATGAGTTATAACTAGCACTATAATAAATAACCAAGTTATAACTAACACAATAATAAATCATAGCCATAATAAAAAATTACGAATATCGTAACTGGGATATATAGTTCACACCTTATTTTGGGGTGTGTATTATAGAATTTTCTATTTATATATGCAAAAATCATATAGAATGATGGACAGACATTTGCAAATATAAAATTTATACAAAAATTTACATTCAAAATGATGAGTCCATGACATTTTGAAAATTACAAGGGCAACAGTAGGTTTTTCTTTTATTGAAAATGAAATGGCCATACTATACCAACTTATTCTGTATAAAAATTTTGTACAAACCTTTTATTGTATACCATTAATCTATAATGATATATAAAAAATATTTTTAATTATGAATTTATATCAATGGCCTTTTGATTTTTAATAAAAAAAAATTAAATAAATTATTTCAATTTTTCTACGTGCGCAAATTTTAACTGCTGAACTAAACATCTTCTTATAACTATTGTTTGGATTTTAGTTGTCCAATTTAATGTAACATTTTTTTATATTTGTAATTACTCTCCATATCAATTGGCAAAAGTTAGACACAATTCTTATATTAAGTGAAACATACACATTTGACAGAACCCACCTCATATGATATAATTATATTTAATTTTATAATTGAATTCTAAGGGCTTAAAATTTTTCATTATGTTAATATAGTTTTATGCTGTGTTTGGTTGGGGGATTTGGGGAGGGATTTGGAAAGGGAAAGGGAAAAAGTGTGTGAAACTAGGTGAAATGTAAGTATATTTTATTCACATTTCACCTAACTTTTCCCTTTCCCTTTCCAAATCCCTCTTCAAATCCTCCAACCAAACACAGCGTTAGGCTTTCAATTTTATGTTTAAATAAAGTTAAAAGTCTGTTCGGTTGCATTAAACATGCATTGATCTTTTGCTTTTTCTTTTTTATTCTTTTTTTTTTTTTTTAATAAAAAGGGTGCTCAAAACATTAAAAAAGTTCAGAGCCCAAAGTTTTGGGGGTATGAAGTCCTCATCACGTAATATACTACCAAAGGAAAAATAGAAGATTAATCAAATATAATAAAATCATCGGTAAATTAGCATCTCAGCATTTTTCCTAATATTTCACTGTTGTCCTTCCACTTTCAATTATAACAATCAACTCCTACAATTTAAATCAAGTTACAATTTCGCCTTTCCATCCATCTATTGTTAATAAAGTTAACAAAATTTGTCATTTAAAGTATGTGACATTTTTATCATCTCATTAGCCCCCTTCACTTTTAGTAAAATCTCACTTTAATCCTTACACTTTTACCAAAATATCACTTTAGTCCCTCCAACTTTACAATAGTTGACAGAAGGGTGAAATTGAAACCTTACGCTATTACAATTGAAAGTAAAAGGACAAAAGTGAAATTTTGATAAAAATGTAAGGGTATACATGTAATAATCAATCACAAGTCCTCTTTGATGCAGCTTAGGGTAACTCCAATACGAATTAGGATTCTCAGCAATAACCTTATTGTGGTGGTTTAAATCCTTAATCACTCAATTGATTGTATTGTCGAGTTTAAACCATTCTTAAATCACCATTGCAAGATTATTACACCAAAATTCACTGTAAAAAATTTCCAACACTATGAGGCATTTTTCCTAGTAGTAGTACACAAAAAAGTACGGTCTTTATTTTGTCTAATCATTTTAGCTAGTGTGTACTCCAACAAAATTTCGTATAGGCAGTTATTCAAACTAACTAAATCAATTTTCAAAAGAAAAATGCTATATAAGTAAAAGACATTAACGTATGGCTTCTGAAGTGGCATTTGTACAAATAGTTAATGACAAGATTTAGGCCAAGTTTGGGAAGTTTAGAATAAGTGCACTTTTTGACTTTTCTTGTATTATGTGTAGAAAAAGTAGAGAGGAGATGTTGATTGATGTGACCCAAAAAAGATAAAAAGATGAAATAAGTGCACTTATATTGGGATGCCAAACTTGGCCTTACTTTGTTGGAGGAGAGAAAATGTGTTCGTCTAACCTTTGTAACAATTTAGATTTTTAAATCCATTTTATATGAGTGTCGCATCACCTTCGCATTTTATTTTGATTGTCCTTGTCGCCTTAGAATGGACCATTTTATTTGGACTGTAGGGAGCAGAGTTTTGGCCTAGGGTTGGCACTAGAGTGACTTGTTTCGGAAGAAAATTCTAGGAAGCTCCACCCTAGTGATGGTTAGCTTCGCCACGGCAGGGGAAGTCAACATTTTCTCACTTTTTCGTTCAATTTATTTCTCTCAAACATAGTACCAAACCCACCTCTTACATCTCTCTACATTTTTAATTTCAGCTAATGTGATTCAATTGAAGACTATTGTCTAAATCACTAATCGTTAAAATTTAATTTGATTATATAAAAAAAGATCATTTCAAAATTTAGGCAATTTAAACTATACAACAAACATTTATTATTTTTTATGAATTGTCCTGGATGGATACTTGGACAATTTTATCCCTCGTAAGAAGGTTGGTTGAGATGTGCTACGGGACTGTTTGGGAAGTGAGATTTTAGTCTCATTTGGGCTAAAATCTACCCAAAAAAAAAAAAAATAAACAAAATAAATTAAAATAATTAATAAGACAAAATGTCAAATCAAATTCATAATCATTTCATTTTTTCTCTCACAAATATCACATTCAATTATAAAAAAATCTAATCATCTTCCGAAACACAAAAATTTTAATCTACTAAAATAGCCAAAAACTAAAATAACCTACTAAAATAGCAACTTTCCAAACATACTATATAAGTATACTTTTTGACTAAAAAAATAGAGAAAAAAAGATGTATTTTGAAATAACTTTTTGACTTTTCACGAAAAGATGTGTAATAAAATATTATAGTAAAATCAAAATGACCATTATACCCTTATTAACTTTTTAACTTTTGGATAGTTGAATTCAAAGGGCAAAATAATAATTTTTCCCTCTAAACTTCCCTTACAAGCTTTCTCCAAATAGTATGTATTTTTTCGCTTTTTATGTTTGAGATGTGCTATATAAGTACACTTATTGATTTTTTTAGCTAAAAAAGCAGAGAAAAAAAAAAAGATGTAGTTTGAGATAACTTTTACATTTTTTACGAATAGATGTATAATAAAATATTATAGTAAAATCAAAATGATCATTCTACCTTTGTTGACTTTTTGACTTTAAACTTTTGGCCTTGTTTGGTTTGTTTTGGAGAAACAAATTTTAAAAAAATTTTGTTTGGTTTAGTGATTTTCAAAATCACTTTTTATCTCTTATACATCAATTAATCACTTTTTGTCTCTCCTCTCTCTTTCTCAATCACTTTTTCTTTCACACATATCTACTCAACTACAACAAAATATCAAATCATCCCAAACTCCCACACTCCAAAACTATTTTCAAAATATACAACCAAAAAAACCAAAAAAAATTTTAAACTCTTTCCCTAAGATTTTTTTTTTTAAATTTATCTCCCAAAATCAAATCAAACACACCCTTTGACTTTTGAATAGTTGAATTCAAAGGGCAAAATAATAATTTTGCCCTCTAAACTTTTTCTAAATAGTATAAACTTTTTGACTTTTTTTAATTTTTTTAATAATTTTTTACTTTCATAGATTATCCCAAACAAGTAGCAGGTGACCTAAAAGCAAAACATCAAGCAAAAGGGGTGGCCCGTTATTGATTGGACGTAAGAAAAACAATTGGCCGAACCTTACTGCATTAGGTAGTACACATCAATCTAAAAACGAATACATATGGGTTAACTGTATTTTCTTCCAACTTTAAGGGAAATGAGCGTAATTTACACAAAAATTAATGGTAGGAGTAGGATTTTTTTCATTTCCTCTATGTGGACAGTGGTCTATATAACAAGAAATGAAGATGTGCAATAAGCTTATTATGAGTCCAAAAATCCCAGGAAAGAGTGACATACCACAAGTGAAGCTGTTGGGGGCATGGTTCAGTCCATATGTCTGCAGGTCAAATGGGCTTCTGAAGCTGAAGGGCATCCGGTACTAGTACCTTGAACAAGATCTGACCAACAAGAGCTCTCTCATTCTCGACTGCAATCCCATCCATAAGAAAGCCCGTCTTGCTTAACAATGGCAAACCCGTTGCTGAGTCCCTAGTCATCATCAAATACCTGTTGGAAGAATCTTCTGTGTAAATAAAATAAATTAAAACTAAATCAAACAAAATAAATAAAAAACGTACCGAATTTATTTATCGAACCGAATTAAAAAATAAAAGACCAAGTCGAGTGTGTGACACTCTGTCCTTAAGACAGATTCGCCCCGCTACGGTGCTTACGATTGAGTGACGTCTATCTCCCAGGATACAATGATTTTCACAAATTTGTAGAAACACTTCAAACAAATTTGTACGGCGAATTAAAACCTTGTGTTCTACTCTCTTTATTTTTTCCTAAAATTATATATGAAGAATATATACAATGGAACAAAATTGGATAGCAAAAGATGGGATTTACAGACTGATTTTCTCATCCTCTAACACTGCTGGAATGTTAGTATTTATAGGCACAAAAAACCCTGTCCGAACAGGTGTGAATTTGTCCAACAGATTCAGTTCTGAAAGTGAACAGATGCAACCTATTTTGAATTCAAACAGATTCTATCCGTTGCACTTGGAACAGTTTTATTCAAACAATTTGAAAAAATATCCGTTGGTGGACAATGTCTTAAATTGTTGGAATATTTTTTATTAAACTATTTGAATAGCTTAATCAATAGAGCCGTTGGTGGAATAGTTTTTAAACTGTTTGGAATATTATTACTAAACTATTTGAATAGTTTAATCAATAAAAGAAGAGGTACAATCTTTAGGAAACCACTTAGGAACCTAAAATTTAAATTTAGATTTAAATTAAATTCTCACAATATTTTTTTATTGAAAAAATTCAAATGAATTTTGTCTAAAAAATTAATGTTAGACCCGAAAACGATGTCAACTTCCCATTCACTCATAAATAGTTTTGACGTTCCGTCTTCACCGTGTGACTTGCTACGCGGTAAGGAACATTTCACCTCTTCGGACCCACCCCAAAAGACGTTTGGGGCCCACTCAATTTTGGGCTCAAAGATGGCCAAAAATATGCTTATATTAAACCATTTTTCCAACAATCCCCCACATGAATGGAATTTGACGGAGAGAAAATGCAACATGATCTAATAACAGAGAGTACAGAAATTGGAAATATTCTGCAATGGATAGACAGCTTTTGGCTTTGAACCTTCCCTTGTGAGACACTATCGGATTTATTAGCTAACCAGTGAACATGATGTCTTGAATTGTTCAGCCGTTTATGTAAACCAAGACAATAGAACTCACACAGTATATTCCCAGACATAGTTTAGTTCTCACTATTGTGTTCATTTTAACCCTGAACAACCTGGTCTTTCATAAGTACTCTAGAGAATTGTAGCCCTTCACAAATCTCATAGAACCGGCCTAGTTCACGCTCATATCGGTGATTCTTATGAAGAGTATCCTGCCATACTCCATTAGGTATACCTAGATATAAGAATCATTAAAAGTATTACTTAACCTAAAACGCTGCAGACATCACTATATCATCATAGAAATGGGTAGGAGTTAGACTCCTCAGTGATCCTTCTGAGTCAATCACAACTCGGTTGTCCCTTTGAACCTAGATCTTGGGATCTCCAGTCAACTAGGTTAGGTTGCCGTTGTGGTAACTTTTATTTAATAGGCTTTAGTCCCATTCCCCTCGATGAATTCTCAACTAGCTCTCTTGCTAATCCTTTGGTTAGTGGATCCGCTATGTTGTCTTTAGACTTCACATAATCAATGGAAATTATTCCATTAGAGAGTAGTTGTCTTACGGTATTATGTCGACGACGAATGTGTCGAGACTTACCGTTATACATATGACTCTGTGCTCTACCAATTGCTGATTGACTATCACAATGTATGCATATAGCAGGCACCGGTTTTGACCAAATTAGAATATCGTCAAGGAAGTGGCGAAGCCATTCTACCTCTTCCCCTGCTTTGTCTAAAGTTATGAATTCTGATTCCATAGTAGACCTAATGCAAGTCTGTTTGGAAGATTTCCAAGATACAGTCGCCCCACCAAGAGTAAAGACATACCCACTGGTGGACTTTGAGTCTCTAGTATCCGATATCCAATTTGCATCACAGTATCCTTCAAGTACTGCTGGATATCTAGTATAATTCAACCCAATGTTACGAGTAAATCGGAGATACCTTAGAACCCTTATAATTACTTTCCAGTGTTCTACTCCCGGATTACTTGTATATCTACTTAATTTACTTACTGCATAAGCTATATCCGGGAGAGTGCAGTTCATCAAGTACATTAAGCTTCCAATAATTTGGGCATACTCTAATTAAGAAATACTTTTCTGTACGTTCTTAGATAGAAACAAATTAACATCTACAGGTGTTCTAGCAAGATGATCATCATCTTTACTGAATTTGTCAAGTATTTTCTCAATATAATGAGATTGTGACAAAGTATAACCTTCTGATGTTTTGGTAATTTTCATACCAAGAATTACATCAGCAATGCCCATGTCCTTCATGTCAAAATGTTTATTCAATATTTTCTTAGTAGTTTTAATCATATCATTATTACTACCTATGATGAACATATCATCTACATAAAGACATACAATGTCATAATCTTTATCTGTATTTTTAATATAAACACATTTATCATACTCATTAATTTTAAATCCATTTGACATCATTGCCTTGTCAAATTTCTCATGCCATTGCTTTGGCTCTTGTTTTAAACCATATAATGATTTAACCAATTTATACACTTTCTTTTTTTTTTTCTGGAACAGAAAAACCTTCTGGTTGTTCCATGTAAATTTCTTCATTTAACTCACCATTTAAGAAAGCGGTTTTTACATCCATTTGATAATTTCTAAATTGTATAAAGATGCAATGGCAATTAACATTCTAATGGATGTTATTCTAGTAACCGGTGAGTATGTGTCAAAATAATCAAGACATTCTTTTTGTCTAAAACCTTTGACCACAAGTCTTGCCTTGTATTTGTCAATTGATCCATTAGCTTTCAATTTTCTTTTGAAAATCCACTTGTACCCAAGAGGTTTACAACCTGGTGGCAAATCCACCAATTCTCAAGTGTGATTTTGCAAGATGGATTCAACTTCACTATTGATAGTTTCTTTCCATAAAGGAGCCTTAGGACTGGACATAGCCTCTTTAAAAGTTAAAGGTTCATTTTCTAACAAATATGTTAGAAAATCTGAACCAAAAGATTTTGAAGTTCTAGTACGTTTACTACGCCTAAGTTCCTCTTCCTCATTTTGATCTAACTCTTGTTCTTGATCATATTCTTGATCATTACTAGTAATAGCATCAAAAGATCTCTTATTATTACTAATCTTTTGTCCAGTATTTTTTAGAAATACATGTTCAAAGAAATATGCATTCCGAGATTCAATAATAGTATTTACATGTATTTCGGAATGTTTTGATTTATGAATCAAAAACCGATATGCACTACTATTCTTGGCATAACCAATGAAAATACAATCAATGGTCTTAGGACCTATCTTAGTCTTTTTAGGACTAAGAATAGCCACTTTAGCCAAACACCCCCACACTTTTAAGTATTTGTAGGATGGTACTCTTCCATGCCACAATTCATAAAGTGTTTGATTCACTTTCTTTCGGGATACTTTATTTAAAACATAATTTGCAGAAAGTATTGCTTCCCCCCACAAGTTCTGAGGTAATCTAGAACTTATTAACATGGCATTCATCATTTCTTTTAAAGTCCTATTTTTCCTTTCAGCAATTCCATTTTGCTGAGGTGAGTAAGGAGTGGTGATTTGATGAATTTTTTCAAAAATTAATTTTGATTTTTAGAAATTATTTTCTGAATTTTCATTAATTAAAAAAAATGGTTTAATATAAGCATATTTTTGACAATCTTTGAGTCCAAAATTGAGTGGGCCCCAAACGTCTTTTGGGGTGGGTCCGAAGAGATGAAGTGTTCCTTGCCGCGTGTCAAGTCACACGGTAAACACGGAACGTCAAAACCATTTATGAGTGAATGGGAAGTTTACATCGTTTTCGGGTCTAACATTAATTTTTTAGACAAAATTCATTTGAATTTTTTCAATAAAAAAATATTGTGAGAATTTAATTTAAATCTAAATTCAAATTTTAGATTCCTAAGTAGTTTCCTAAAGATTGTACCTCTTCTTTTATTGATTAAACTATTCAAATAGTTTAATAATAATATTCCAAACAGTTTAAAAACTATTCCACCAACGGCTTTATTGATTAAACTATTCAAATAGTTTAATAAAAAATATTCCAACAGTTTAAAACATTGCCCACCAACAGATACTTTTTCAAATTGTTTGAATAAAACTGTTCCAAGTGCAACGGACAAAATATGTTTGAATTCAAAACAGGTTGCATCTGTTCACTTTCAGAACTGAATCTGTTGGACAGATTCACACCTGTTCGGACAGGGTTTTTTGTGCCTATAAATACCAACATTCCAGCAGTGTTAGAGGATGAGAAAATCAGTCTGTAAATCTCATCTTTTGCTGTCCAATTTTGCTCCATTGCATATATTCTTCATATATAATTTTAGGAAAAAATAAAGAGAGTATAGAACACAAGGTTCTAGTTCGCCGTACAAATTTGTTTGAAGTACTTTTACAAATTTGTGAAGATCATTATATCCTGAGAGATAGACGCCACTCAACCGTAAGCACCGTAGCAAGGCGAATCTGTCTTAAGGACAGAGTGTCACACACTCAACTTGGTCTTTTATTTTTTAATTCGGTTCGATAAATAAATTCGGTACGTTTTTTATTTATTTTGTTTGATTTAATTTCAATTTATTTTATTTACACAGAAGATTGTTCCAACAATCTACCTCGACGAGACCTGGAAACAGAAAAACCCTAGATTGCCCAAGGAACCTTATCACAGAGCCATAAGTTTGTGGAAGAAACGGCACCTCATCTTCTTCACTGCCCATTACAATTTTATTGTCAGGAAGTACTGCATTACATAATTAAGTGTTCATAGATGATTTTATGAAGTATGGATACTGATACCATATAAAAAATTAAAAATTAAAATATAATTAAATAATAATAATAATAATAATAATAATAATAATAATAGGATACACGTAAAAAATTATAATTTTTTATAATATATTATATATAGGCTCAAAGAATAGTGAGAAACCATTTTTTTAAAAATTAGATATTAGTTTAAAAGTCAATAATTTGCTTACCTTTATTTTCAATCAACATATTAATTTGATCAAATCTAAAGTAGAGTACAATTTTAATCTCACTATTTTCTTCTTCCTTCAATACAAAACAAGAAAATATTATACATAAGCTCAAAGAATAGTTGGAAACCATTTTTTTAGAAATTAGATATTAGTTTAAGAGTCAATAATTTGTTTACCTTTATTTTCAATCGACATATTAATTTGATCAAATCTAAAAAAGTAGAGTACAATTTTAATCTCACTATTTTCTTCTTCCTTCGATACAAAACAAGAAAATATTGAAAAACTATTCTTGTATTTATTCTAACAATTATACCCTAATACTAGGCAAAAAATATTTCAATTTCAATTTTTATAATAATTTGGATACATGACCAAGAGTGTCCAAAAAGTATATGATCCTTTTCAAAATTAACATCAAGTATTGGATATGTTTAGAAAGTATTGGACACGTATCCAAGGAGTAACGGTATCGGATGATAAGACACTCTTTTAGAAGTAACTATGCTCCATATATAATAAGTACAAAATAATACAAGAACTGCATCAAATAATCAGTCACCACTGATGTGTTAGTGTGCTCTACATACAAAAACCTGTATTTTATTCTATTAAACAAAGAATCGTCTGGTTTGTTAGTAATGATGATTTTACTTCTATTGTTATAGTTTTCTGAAGTGAATAGGAAAGTGCTATTTCTGGATGGAGAAGAAGAAGAGAGGGAAGTGAACTGAGCAGATGCAGCCTACAAAATCCTTGAAGGAGAGCTCAAGGGCAAGAAGTTCTTTGGAGGTGAAACTATTGGGCTGTTAGAAATTTCCTTTGGTTGGATCGCTATATGGCTTGAAGTAATTGAGCAAGTTTCATGTATGAAAGTGTTTGACTTGGTCAACTATCCCTAATTCAAGACATGTTGGAGGACTTCCTCGGGTTATCAATGACCAAAGAAAGCTACCACCACGAGACAATTTGGTACAATACTTCCACAAGATCCGCCAATTTAAACAGGCTTCAGCCACTAAAAAATGAGGATTCAGCTTTACATGCCTAAAAATGGGAGTAAATTAGAATTCTCTCCATCACTTAGATCTACTTTTTTGTGTGATCTTGCACATTAGTGTAATATATATGCATGAAAGCATATATATAATCAATATTTTTCAGCCTACATCGAATCTGATCTGTCAGCTTTTATATCAACTATGTTCAAATTGTTAACACTTCAACAGATTATCAAACTATAGATTGGCTCATCAGAACCTACCAATAATGTGCAACTATCAATCCCAAAAGTGCATAATAAACTGAAATCACCAGCAAGATACCTTCTTATGGGCGATTGGAACTGCCAAGCCTTTTGCCTTGGCCAAACGAGCGACACCCTGATAGTTCCCACAAGAAAATATAGCAGTGTATGCAACCACTTGTGCCCCCCTACAGCATATCAGATACATATTCAAATAATAAAGAGTTTTAGAATAAAAACTAAAAGAATATTGAAAGAAGAAGCAACAATAGAATACTAACTTTACAAGTTAACTAACATCAATTATCTTTCACACAAAAACCCTTCCATTATTTGAGTACGTCTAAGAGAAAATTAAAAAATAATAATAATAAACAATAATAATGGAAAAACACGCATAGGAATGTGTATGTGTTTGTGCTTCTTACCATACAGTCCTTTATTATTCAAAATTAGTTTAGCCTTCATAATCTACGAAATCGTTTGTCATGGAGGATTCAAAAAAATTCCTTGTCCATTAGATAAGATTCTATGTTTCTGCCTAGGCACACTTTTTGTAGTCACAAATAATTGAACTATTTTGTCTAATAATAATACTTGGCAGATTTTGCTCCCTTTCAAAGATGAGACATCATTTATTTCTCTTACATGAGACTCCTTAAAACCCTTAGAGTAACCCTATCATTGGATTAGTTCCAAATCTGAAGGTGATGTTATATTTACTAATCCTAATGAAGAAGAAGAAGAAGAAGAAGAAGAAGAAGAAATTTCTGATTATTAACTTGATGAACCATTTAACTCAGATTAGACATTATTTGATCCAACAATATACCTATCCATAACAAGTACTGTATATACACACGTCATATTCTTAACATCTATGATTAGATTTATACAAGACCAATAGTTTGCTTAAAAAGTAGAAAGATGTTAGGGTTTACTCAAATAAATCCAAACACCTCTTCCTCTCATGAGCAAGTACCTTAAATCTCAATTACATTTCTGCCTTCCACTTAGGTACTTTCTGCCCCTTTTCTGGCTCACATGCATTGTGCTTGATACTTTATGTCTCTCCATGTAACATTATATGTATGTAGAGAATGCAAATAAGGTTAGCCTTAACACATCCAAATTTACCAAAGTCAACATGGTCGCAGTCAGTATTCTGGACCTTTTCTGTCACTAAATCCACTTCATATGCCCCAGTGACCAGTGGTTTCTGAACCAAGTCTTCTGCTCTCGTTGGGTAATGATGTTAAAAGATTGGATCCTTGTTGACATACAAATGCTCTGTCTTTCTAACTTGTGTTCTATAAACAAACTTTGGATTGAAACCAATAAGAAGCAGCTCCAGAACAGAGATCTAAATGCTAATAGATCCCCATTCATATTGAAATAGCTGTGAGCCTGTGACAATCAAATTAACAGATTGGACTAGATCACTGTTTTTATTTAACGGGTCAGATAAAGGATAAACCCCCAATCCAGTCTGAATATGATCCATTTACAGGCCTGGATCTCTTTCTTCTCTTGGTCTTCTTCTCTAATTTCATTTAGCAGCAATGTGCATATTGAATAGGAAAAATATCAAATACGTCCTACTTTTTCAATGAAATTTCCACTAAATCATATTAACACATGAATCAACTCTCTCACCATAGTGCTAATAGGACTTTATGGGAATTTCATTGGAAGAATAGGACTTATTCGATATTTTTCCTATTGAATAACCACAAGCAGCCCTTCCCTAAACCTAATTTAATTCCCAAAATCCTAACCATAATTACATTTGCATTTCTAACCCTTAAAATCCGTTACTCTCCTTGCCGTCCAGACTTTCCAGAAAGCATCGTCCTTTGATTTCACACCGACATCAGCCAAAAACTTGAACCAACTTAATCTAAATCCATTCTTTAAGGCCCAATATGCAATCTAGAAGTTAAAAGTCTCAGCCCACCATATTTGATCATCAAGGAGCCTTACCTTCCACACTTAAGCTTAAACAAATACCATTTTCATCAATCAGAAAGGGCAGTGGAGGCTAAAAGCCCATTATCAAATTTAATATTCCAGCAAGGCTTTCAAAGGAAATGCATTGATGTGGCTATATAATTTAGCCGTCCTAATTTTCTCTTTTCTTGGAAAGAGAACTTCAAAAGTGTTGCCCCTATGAAGCACGGATACTCCGAAATGGCCCCCATATGCATATCGGATACGGATACGCGTCGGATACAGCGGGATATGTATCAAATGCGGCAAAGAAGTATCCCAATTTTTTTTTTAATTTTTTGAATTTCGGATACGTTTGGGGTACGCGAGGATACTTCAAGGATACGCTTGGGATACTTTTAGGATACGAGGGGAAAAAATAATTTTAAAAACTTGTAACGGGGTCAAAGTATAAAATAACAAAAGCTATCTAAAATAAAACCAAAAAAAATCAAACAAACCCTAGCCTCTATCGCGAACAGCAGCAGCAACTCTGAGGAGTCGTCGTCGTCTCTATCGCGATTCGCGAACAGCAGCAACTCTGAGTCGTCGTCATCAATCAAGGTTCGTCCTCTCCCGCTCTCACTCTCACTCTCACTCTCACTCTCACTCTTTCACTTTTCTATCACTCGATCTCAGTCCCTCTCTCTCGCTCGATCTCTCTCTCCCTCTCACTGTACTAACCCCTATGAATTTCTTTTTTTTTTTTTTTTTTTTTTTTTTTGCAACTAAGCTAAGCTAAGCTACTAGTACCCACTTTTTATTTCTTCAAAAGACAACATCAAGGAGCCTTGTGAAGTATTTTTTTTTATCATTGAAAGGGTAAATTTTTTTCCCCCTTAATTTTAATTGCATTATAGTTGTTATGGGTGATGCTATATTGTTGGAATTGCTAAAATTTAATTAAATTGCTGAATTTTTTTTTTATGTTCATGCCAAAAGATAACTACATTAATGTTTTGTTTTATTTCTTTACCAAATTTATAAATTTCAGGAAATGAGTTCGGATACGGGAAGTTTAGGTTCAACAAGTGGTACACCAATGGAAGAAGATGATCATGCTCCTCTTTGGTGTTATGTTACAAAAATGGAAAAAATGGGAGAAGGATGTGGTAATACCAAGTTTAAATGCAATTACTATCAAAATGAGTACAAGGAGTCATACTTTAGAGTCAAGGCACATTTGTTAAAACTTTCTGGCCATGGGATTAAAGTGTGCCCCAAAGTGACTCCTCAACACCTTGCTGACATGCAAAGGAAAATTGAAGAAGCCGAGAAGAGATTAAAGATGGCTATGCCTAAAAAAGTTCATTTACCACCTTCCACTTGCCAGTCTACTTCAACAGGTTCAGGGCCTTTAGATATTGGAGGATTTAGGATGGAGGGGTATGAGCCAAGAAAAAGAAAGGCTACTGGAACTTCTGCTCTAGAAAAGGCATTCAACCCTGTTATTTGGGAACAATTGCATTCTGAGATTGCTCGCATGTTTTATTCAGCAGGATTACCTTTTCATTTATCAAGGAACCCATATTATGTTAGTACTTTTCAATTTGCTGCCAACAATCCAATTCCTGGTTATGTACCACCTGGTTATAACTTGTTAAGGACTACATTGCTTCAAAAGAAAAAAAACTAATGTAGAGAGGTTGTTGGAGCCAACTAGACCATCATGGAAAGAAAAGGGTTGAGTATTGTTTCAGATGGATGGACTAATTCTCAAAGAAGGCCCCTTATTGATTTTATGGGAGCATTAGAAGCTAGGGCAGTGTTCTTGAAAGTTGTTAATTGTGAAGGGGAGCACAAAGACAAGTTTTTTATTTCCAACTTAATTAGTCAACCAATTGAAAAAGTTGGACATCAGAATGTCATTCAAGTCATCACAAATAATGCTCTCGTGTGTAGTGCAGCTAGTTTACTCATTGAAAGTAAGTACCCGAATATCTTTTGGACACCATGAATCTTGCTCTTAAGAAAATTTGTGCTCCAAAGGAAATATGAGGTACTTCTTTTGCTTATGATGAATGTCACTGGATCACACTTTGCGTTAATGATGTGATGTTTATCAAAAACTTCATCATGAACCATTTCATAAGGCTAGCTATTATCAATGAATTCGTACCCTTGAAGTTGCTTGCTATTGCGAACACACGTTTTGCATCTGCCATTGTCATGCTCAAAAGGTTTAAACTTATAAAACGTGGCCTCCAATCAATGGTTATTAGTGACCAGTGGTTTCTTACAAAGAAGACGATGTTGGGAAAGCAGCATTTGTGAAGGAAAAATTATTGAATGGTGTATGGTGGGATAAGATTGATTACATTTTGTCTTTTACATTGCCTATCTATGAGATGCTTAGGTTTTGTGACACTGACAAACCATGCCTTCACTTAGTCTATGAAATATGGGACACCATGATTGAAAATGTGAAGGCAAGCATCTTTAGGCATGAAGGGAAGCTAGATGATGAGGAATCAATCTTTTATTCCGTTGTGCACAATATACTAGTTGAGAGGTGGGCCAAAAGTAACACTCCTCTTTATTGCCTTGCACATTCTTTGAATCCGAGGTAATAACTTAATTCGTACTTTTACTAATTACATTTCTTTGTTCACATTTGTCTTTTAATATGAATAACATAATTTAATTTTGAAACTTTCTAATGTTGTAATCTAGGTATTATAGTTCAACGTGGCTTAATGAAAATCCCAATCGTGTCCCTCCTCATAGGAATGAAGAAATTTCAAGTATAAGAAACAAGTGCTTCAAGAAATACTTTCCAAACTTAGAGGAGAGAAGGGTTGTAAATGTGGAATATGCCAAGTTTTCTAGAGATTTGGATATGTTTGGAGATTTTGACTCAAAGACTGATAGAGGAGTATTGGATCCACTTATTTGGTGGTTTACACATGGGTCTCCTGCTCCTATACTTCAATCTTTAGCATTAAAATTGATTGGCCAGCCATGTTCCTTATCATGCTGTGAAAGGAATTGGAGCACCTATTCCTTTATTCACTCCATGAAAAGAAACAAAATAACACCACAACGTGCTGAAGATTTGGTTTTTGTGCATAACAATGTTCATCTCCTATCAAGGAGAAGTCGACAGTACGTTGAAGGAAAAACCAAGTTATGGGATGTTGGTGGAGATGCTTTTGATTCATTGGAGGGTGCAGGCTTACTTGAAATTGCAAGTCTTTCTCTTGATGAACCAGATATGGAAGCTATGACATTCACTGATGAAGGGGAACAAGTTGAAGCTATTAACCTTGAAGACTCTTAGCTTTATAGGAATTTTTCTTTTTATCAAGTTGTCTTTTGCTTTAGGTTTTATTTTTATACATACTACATTACTAAAAATTATAAAAACAATATTTTTTACGAACGTATCCCCACCGTACCCGTATCCTAATTTTTCAAATTTTGCCGTATCGCTGTATCCGTATCGTATCATACCCATATCGGTATCGATATCCATATCCGTGCTTCCTAGTGTAGCCCATTGTCTGTACATGCTCATGATATAAAGACTATATTGTGAGAAAAAATGTCTAGCAACCCTATTTTTGTGTTGGTAAGCCCCTTCATTATCCACCAACCTAATCAAAAAGTGATAAGAAATTTCAGAATAATAAACCAGACCAAGCCTAGCCTTAAGTCCCATCAAATGGGGTTGGCTACGTGAATCTTTCTTCTCCACTCAACTCTATCAATAGCCATTGGGTTAGTCAAATTAAGGAGATTCATATCTCTATTTACTACACTCACCCACGTCAATCTAGGTCTGCCCCTTTCCCCTAACACTTCCATCTACCGCCACTGTATCACATCTCTTCACTACTGCCTCTATTGGTCTCCGTTGTATATGATCAAATCATCTCAATCTATTTTCTCTCAACTTATCTTCTATTGATGCTACTCTTACCCATTCACGAACTCATTCCTAATTCTATCTTTTCTAGTCTTACCATACATCCAAAATAATATTTGTTGTAAAAAATAGAACACTATGAAGCTTCTGATCCTCTGGATAAGTCCAATGGTCATAGAACTTGTGATGAAGTGGATTTGGAAATACTCACTATTCCAAAAAGACCTTTTTTATCCTTGAGACGATACCTGAAATAAGAACAAACACTCCGATCAGAGGTGCCGGAATTAGCACTCAGACGAGCAAGGTAGTCTTATGCTTGATTTTGCTTTACTCACAAGTTACCTCATTTTCTTTTTCTTTCTTTTCTTTGATTGAGGCTCCTCCTTTTATATTGTTCTCCAAGGGCCCCACTTCCTCCTTCTAGACATCCTGACCTCATAACTGGGCCCCCATATGACCCATGGGATCTTTGGCTCAATCAGCCCTTCAGCTTGTTTTTATTTGGCTATGGCCCCCTCTGGATGGACCTGGCACTGGCCGACTTGTATTCGGCCCCTTTCTCATGGGCTACGGCCCACTTGTGGGCCGGAGGGCAGGTTTTGGGCTGACTTGTATACGGCCCTGCTCCCGAATAGGCTAGTCTTCGGGCCTCCGAAGTAATCGAATTTATTCGGCCTCCACAATTGCCCATGAGCATCCGATTAAGCTCCTTTTAGTTGGCATGTTCGGTTAATGATGTATGCTACTTGACTGACAGGTCAAAAACTGTCTCGAAAGTCAGAAATACAACGCATGCGCTCCTTTTAGTATTGATACGTCAGAATAGACGCGATATGAAATCATTATTGCTTCTCGCCCCTTTACAGTTGACACTCATTTAATGCGATTTGAAAACTGTCCCTCCGTGTATTTTGAATTAAAAGGCTCTTGGTTCTTTGGCATTCCTCATACCAATCTTCCTCCTTCAAGACTTCTGCAATTTCGATTCTGCTCCCCACCGTTCTTTCACTCCAACCTATAAGTCCCCCATTCTCTTCTTATTTTGCTCTCATTCCAGTCCCCTTTGTTTTTTATTAGTATACATTTTCTATTCCGTCTCGAATGGCAAATCATTTAAAAGCCCTCCTCTCTGAGAAGCGAATCGTAGCCTTCTATCGTCATTTTTCAATCGCAGACAACGTCCATCTGTCTCTTGTTATAGACAATGTGGTTGACATGGAGAGGTCTAACGCAAATACCATCGTCTTTCCTCTTCTGTTAATCGTTGAGGGTGGAGTCTGTTTCCCCCTCCATCCTCTCCTTAGGACTGTTCTGCATTATTGGGGTCTAATCCCCTCCTAGCCCAATGTGAACTTTTACCGAATAATTATGGGCATAGTAGAATTAAATCGCCGACTTCGACTGCCGCGCTGGTTAGATGATCCATCACAGTACATCTACCAAATATCCCCGACATACATTCTCCACTCCTGTTGAGATTGGAGGGCTGGCTGCTCTGATTTGAAGTCGGCATGGCATCCCGTAAACTCAGCAACGAAGTCAACCAAAACCTGCCCTTTGATAGCTATTTTGGGCAAAAATTGGATAATGTCGTGTTGTGTTGGGAAGCAGAGTAACTGATGGTAAGTGCTCGATATGGCCTGCATTGCGTGCAACCAGGTTCTCTCCATGATTATATTGTATGGCAACGGAAGCTTGATGACCAGAAACTCCACGTCAATTGTCTTGGTGCCTGCACACACTAATAATGTGACCTTGCTCAGACAGTATTCAGGGATTAGCGTTGAAGCCAAACAAGGGATATTCGGCCGGCAGCAAGTCCAAATCAATAAAGCCGAGCGTAAGAAATGTCTTGTGGTACATTATCTTCGAGGTGCTCCCCTGATCGATCAAAAAGCATTTGACGACGAATCTATTTACGCGCAACTCAATGACAAGGACATCAGCATGAGGGAGGATCACCCCTTCAAGATCAGTGTCGTCGAAGCTAATCTTGCCGATCTTATGATGCCGTTTGGCTGGTGTGCACGGCTTAGACGGGCATGGTTGTAGCTGAATCGTATGTACACTGTTTGGCAGTGGAAGACTATATATCATATGAATTACACCAAGTGAAGGTGAGTCCGAGCGTAGAGCCACCGTGTTTGGTGGATTGCCCTTGTGGGGGAGATGCTAAACTAGTCGGCCATCTTGTACCAGCTCCTCGAGATGGTCCTTCAGGGCGTAGCATTTGTCGGTCTCATGCCCGTGGCCCTTATGGTATTCACACCGCCGATCCCTCTGTCTTGTGTCGGGGGGTCCAATCATCTTGGTCGGCCACCTAAAGAACGGTAGATGCTGGATTTTGAGAAGGATCTTGCTGATTGACTCGGCCAACTCAGTATACTTCTTGTCTGACCGCCTAGGGCATCTGCTTTCCACTTGATATTACTCGCTCGATCGACGTGAATATTGTTCACTCGATCAACACAGATCTCAGCGATTCTCTCGTTTTGGCCAACCTTTCGACTCAGGGCTCCTTTCTGGTGGTGCAACACTTATTGGTTGTACCAGGGTCAGTGTTGCCGTCTCCACAACCTTCTATCCAGCTCTGATGCGGAGGGCATCATCCTCCACCTTGCAGTACTCCTCAACCTTCTTCATTAAGGCCCAGACCATTTTGGGAGGCCGTCTAGTCAACGAGCTTCTGAGCGGACTATCGGGGTGTAATCCTATTTTAAAAGCAATGATGGCCATGGAATCATTGTAGGCATCGTCTACTAGGTTGAAACATTCCCAATAGCGTGCCGTATTCGCGGAAAGTCTCTTCCGGCTTGATTTGCATTGCCCAGAGCAAGTCGGCCTGCTTTGGCTAGGTCTCATTGGTGATAAATCTTGCCTTCAAGGATTTTTGGAGCTGGCAAAAACTTTTCACTAAGGCCGGCTCCAGTTTATAATACCATCTGATGGCCAACGGGCCCAGGCTACTGGGAAACATTCAGCACATAAGTGCTTCATCATCAGTATGCAATGTCATCGCTTGCTTGTAATGACGAATATGATCTGTAGGATCTAATTTGCCATTATACAGAGTAAAGGTCGATGCTTTGAACTTTTTAGGCAATACAGCCCTTGCAATGCATCATACAAAAGGATCATGTTTGTCTTCTACATCCGAGCCACCATCTCATTTTCCTCGCCTGTGCAGCGCATATGGGCTTCCCTTAAATGAGTTGAACGTGTCAACTCACCTATTTTTCCTGGGCTCCTGAGATAATGAGTTGGAGGTGTTAATACTGTCATGTTTCCGATGCCGACGCCATTGATTATCCTTCTTCTTCTCTGGCGACCGGCCCCAGTCATGATATGGTAAGGTCTGCTGGGACATTGCTAACTCCAAAGCCAACTCTTTACGTAGACGTTCGTTATCAGCCGCCATATCTTCCAGACGACGTTCATTTCGCTTTGCTTGGTCCATCATCATCTGCATGGTTTCCTGCACCGAGGTCGAAGGCAAGGATAGAGCTATCGGATCAAAGTTCAGGGCTCTTTATGCAGTGATATTTTCCGAACCAAGCGTTGTTCTTGATGTAACGTCATCCTCAACGAGCAAAGGATCATCTGTTATGTTTGCCATAGACGAGCTTGATTATTCCCACAAACGGCGCCAATTGTGGTGAAATGGATTTGGAAATACTCTCTGATCCAAACAGACCTTCTTGATCCTTGAGACGCTACCTGAAATAAGAACAAACACTCCGGTCGAGGGTGTCGGAACTAGCACTCCAACGAGCAAAGTAGTCTTATGCTTGATTTTGCTTTACTCACAAGTTACCTCATTTTCTTTTTCTTTCTTTTCTTTGATTGAGGCTCCTCATTTTATACTGTTCTCCAGGGGGCCACTTCCTCCTCCTGGACATCGTGACCTCATAACTGGGCCCCCACGACCCATGGGATCTTTGGCTCAGTCGGCCCTTCAGCTTGGTTTTATTCAGCTACGGCCCCCTCCAGACGGACCTGGCATAGGCCGACTTGTATTCGGCTCCCTTCCCATGGGCTACAGCCCACTTGTGGACCAAAGGGCTGGTTTTGGGCCAACTTGTATACGGCCCTGTTCCCGAATGGGCTAGTCTTCGGGCCTCCGAAGTAATCAAATTTATTTGGCCCCTACAGAACTTTTGGCTGCTAGTCCCACAAAATGCAACTCGACCTTGGAAAAATTATTTCAACCTTGGTTATAATTGATTGTAGCTTTAAAGGCTGAAAAAATGACAAACCTAATAAAATGTTGCATTGTGAATAAAAATGAAAGAAGTTCTCTAAAAAGCTGTGCAAAAACAATGGATATAAAATAGATTGAAACTAGTATTCTCCATGATTAGCTAGTAGTCAAAAACATATATTTTCATCCACAAGCTTTCAAGGGCTAACCCACTATAGTCATCAGGAATTAAGATACATAACAAAGTCACAATCAACTTAATACTTTCCATCCAAAACCACAATTGTAGGCATATATTAAGGGCCTACTTGGTAACGTTTATGTTTACATTTACAAAAAAATTGAAATTGTAAACAAAAACTTGTTTGGTATCCATTTTTGTTTTCAAAAAACTTGTAAACAATTACAAAATTTACTAAATTTTGAAAAGTTGGTTTAGTTTGTTTACTAAAAGAAAAAAAAAAATTAAAAAATTAAAAAACAAATTCCATTCCTTTCTCTTCTCCTACCCCTTTGGCGACCACCCACTAGTCATCACCACCATCAGCCACCCCCAACCTCCAACCACTATCGCCAGTGATCTCCTCCGACAACCACCTCTAGCCACCACTTTCCATCGGCTGCAACCACCACTTCCAACCATCATCGTTGATGATCTCCTCTGACAACCACTTTGGCCACCACCTCCAATGGTTGACCACCATCTCTAACCGTCAGCAACTACCTCCAGCCACTGCCAACCACCTCTTGCGGCAACCAACAACCTTTGATCACCACCTCCACGCAGCCAACAACCACATCCAACCACCATCTATGACTGTTGACAACTACCTTCAGCCACCCCTTTCACTTGTTTACAAAACAAAATTTTAAAACACATACATGTACCAAACATGTTTTTTTTGCTTTTGTTTTACCAACAATAAACTGTAAACATTACCAAATAGCAGTTAAGTTTCTCATCATTTAAACCAACTATATTTAGGTGTCAAATGCTTACCCCAAGAGGGAGCCCACAGTGCTTCAGAAGGCCAACCAACCTTGACAACCAAAAGAAAAATAGCCGCAGCCCCAACCTATCATCTCCTAGATTGAATATCTGCGACAAAACCTTATTTAGGTTACCTTAATAGCCTTTTTGAGTATGAAGGGAAGAAGCACACATTTTCTTTTCTTTTTTTGATCAGCAAAGTGAAAATTTCATGAAAAACATGAAATTAAAGGAACAAGGAAATGAAGTGCACCGAGAGAGATTCAGAAAGTACAAATACCTCTACTACTGCTACTCGCATCCACACAACCAACCCCTCAGCTTCACAAGTTTTTTTTTAATTATAAAGAAACAAAAATAAAAAACAAAACTAGTTTAGTAGAACTTAACTACACCACACCCAAATGCTTTGAATCTCCCAAACCCTTCAATCCCCCACACCACTTACTGTCTCCCACACGCTAACACATGTTCCCCACACTACCCAAAGCACAACACCTTACTCCCACACCAACCATTCTGACCTCCCACGCGTCCACTGCCGAAATACCACATGCTCCATGTTCTTCCTCTGCTGAGACTCCATCACCTACACCACTGTCAACCATCACTCTACAACGCGTCCACTACGGACCACCATCCATTTGCAGACCCAAACTTCCACCAGCAAGACCCCAACTTGCACCCAGATGGATTTAAATCCACAGAAGTTGATAAATCTAAAACCACCTCTCCCATGGCTGAAAGACTCCCAAGGCCGAACACCATCCATCCATGTCCGAAACACCACCAGAAAAGACACCCAGAAGGATTTGAAGGATTTGAATCCGCCAGAGGTGACAAGTCTGAAACCACCTCTCCCATGGACGAACACCACCCATCAATGGCCGAACACGAACACGAACACGAACACGAACACCACCCATGGCCGAACACCACCGTGAATGTCAACAACAAACACCCATAGCCGGCAACCTCCAAGGAAAACCTCCCAAAGCGGGGACATCATTTGTAGACATTTTCAATGTTCCCATTAGAAGGTTCAACAAACAACCGGACGTCATTTGTAAATTTTAGACTAAAAACTCTTATCACTTTTCTACCATAAAAGATCAGTTGACTAGACTTGCGTCAGCAGCCACAAAGAACCCCAGTAACAAAAGTGTAAGCGAAGGGTATGAATTTTGAACCTATATCCAGAATGGTTCAGAAGATCATGGAGCATAATGTTATGAATCATTCAACCCAAACTAGAAAGAACAAATAAATAAATAAAAAGAATGAAACTCCATCAAATTTTGCTATAAAAGAAACAACAAACCAAATTTGATCAATGTATAGGATGATTATAGGAAAAAGTAGACAGAGACCAGAAAAAAAACAAAAAACTAGCACAAGTAATGTTTCAAGAGAAATCGGGACAAGACCCCAAAAGAAAAAAGGCTCTTCAGAATGACATGCATTATGACCAAGTTATAGATACTGATTCTTTTATTGAAAGAGTGATTATTGACCACTACTCATAAATGATAATCATTCTGGAAAATCTCAGAAACCCGGAAGAATTTACTTACTTTTTGCAGAAAGTCATCACTTCTTCTATGTCAATAAGTTCCTTTTGGCAGCAAGAGCTGCTCACTTGCATGGTTTCATAACCATATGATGATGAAGATGTCAGAGTCAGTGGCCGGTGGCAGAAGGTATGGCACATGCTTTAAAATTAGTCATCAACTATCGATAGTTTTGAATGATCCTGACAAAACCAAGGACCAAACATTTAGAAATTTGAGATAGACTGCTAAATGCTAGCCTATGCTAGTTCTGTTAAATATAGAAACAGACTGTTTATCAGTTCAAAAAATTTGCGAACCTCAGTATTTCATACCTTATGTGATGCATTTAAGAGCCAGACACCAATACGAACTATGAAGTACTCGAGTAGCTGAAGTAGAACATTCAATTGCTGTGGACAAGCTGGCACTTTCAAGACAAGATTTCCCTCATTTTTTTTTACTAATCTATTTACTGCTCTTTCTTTTGTACAATCCATCCAACAACCTCAGAGCATCTGCCTTCTTTCCTGGTTTTGCAAGGACAGAACTGATATAGTTAAGGGTAGTTTCGCATGGAATAAAACCTTTCTCATCCATCTCTTTGAATAATTTCTTTGCCTCAGTTCGGTACAATTTTTTTAACATCTTGTCCAGCTCTGCCTGTTTTGATAACTTGCACCAGCCACTAATTACTATGTCATAAGTAGAAGAATTAGGTGGTACCCCTCGTACTTGCATCTCATTCATAAGCTCTCTAGCTTGCTTCATCTTTCCCACCTTGGCAAAATCACTAATAAGCGCATTGAAAGTACTTGTTTGGGGAATAAAGCCTTTGGTTACCATTTCACAATATAGCCTTATAGATTCTTTTTTATTTCCCATCTTTGCAAATCCAGAAACCAAAACATTATACGTATTGCCATTGGGAACAAAGCCTCTTTCCTTCATTTCATCAATTAATTCAGCAGCCTCATGCATAAAACCAGAAGCCAAGAGACCCCCTAAAAGAAAATTGTAAGATGCAATATTAGGTGAAACTCCTTCACTCAACATTTGAGAATACATGGAAAAAGCCATTTTTAAATGGCTACTTTTGCAGTATCCGTGTATAAGGGCATTGTAAGTGACAGTGTCAGCTGAAATGCCTTTTTCTGTCATCTCTTCTAATACTGAAGTTGCCTTTCTAGTCATCCCTACTCTGCATAAGATGTTTATGAGATTGTTATAAGCTAATTGATCGAGTCTAAGTCCCATATCTACAATCTGTTTATGCATAACCAGAATTTTCTCAGCCCTTCTATCAGCAGAAACCGCATCAAGCACTAGTCTATGAGTAGTTGGGGTAGGGCGAAACCCCACATTCCTCATTTCATTCAACAAATTCATTGCTTTATCAACCTCACCTGCTTCACAAAGCCCTCCTACCATAGTGTTAAAAGTGATTGAATTAGGCATTAACCCATTGTTCTTCATCTCATCCCAGAGTTTGATAGCATTTTCCAAGTTCCCTTCTTTACAATAAGCATTGATCATTGTGTTGTGGGTTGCAAGATCTGGAGCCCAACCAGACTGCCTCATTCCTAAATAAAGAGATTGTGCTTCATATTTGCCAAGTCTCAAGAGTCCATTAATTAACACGTTGTATGCAACCACATCAAACCCTATATTCTTTTCTGTCATTTCTTGGGCCATCGTAAGAGCAGCCGACTCCTTTCCCACTTTGAAGAATCCATCCATTAGAGAAGTGTAGTTAACACGGTCAGGCGACAATCCCATGGACATCATATCTCTAAATAATGCCTCAGCCTCATCCATCATTCCACCTCTTTTCAAATTGTTGATAAATGCATCAAGTATGAAGTTATTCTCCTCCACCCCTCTCAATTTCATGTCCTTATAGAATTCAAGAGCGATTTCTTGTTTACCAGCCTTGAAATAACCATCAATCAGGATACCATAAGTGAAAACATTTGGCATGATGCTCTGGCACACCATCTTACTCATGACATTAGCAGCTGCGTCAAGCATCCCCATTTTGGTGTAGCCATTAATAACAGAGGAATATGTAATGATGTTCAGAGGAACGTTTATTGCCTCCATCTCTTGCAGCATAGATTTCACCCCCTTCATATCTCCCAATTTGCTACGTCCATCAATCAATGCAGAATAAGTAATGTGACTAGGAACTAAGTTAAGATTTAAAAGAGACCAAAACATGGCCTCTGCCTCACCAGGATTTCCAATCTTAAAGAGCCCATCCATCAATGTGGTAAACACAACCACATCAAAGGCAATTCCACGAACTACCATTTGACCTATGAGGGCAAAAGCCTGCGTAGCATTTCCAGTTTTGAAGAAGGAATCAACGAGAATGGAGTAGGAAACATGATTAGGATCCACACCCATCCTTTCCATCTCCTTGAAAAGTACTTCTGCTTCAGCTAACCTCTTGTGTTTGCAGAAACCATTCATAATGGAACTATAAGTTACTGTGTCAGGCAAGAACCCGTTCATAAGCATCTCATCATAAACAATAAGTGCTTCCTCAAGCCCTTTCCATTTACAATACCCATTAATAAGCGAGGTATACGTGATAAGATTTCGTTTCAACTCCAACCCTTCAAATACAGAATCCTTGTTTTCAGTACCATCAATCTTCCTAGTACCACCATCATAGTCTATACTTCTCTGAGACCCCAAACGCTCATCAATGAGATTGTTTGCCTGTGCAAAATCCCCTATTTTGCAGAACCCATCAATCAGAGTGTTGTAAGTAACAATATCGGGAAAGATACCTTCCTTTTGCATACTCTCCATCAACTCGAGAGCTGCGTTGACCTTGCCTACTTCGCAATACCCATGAATCAAGGTGTTGAATCCCACAACATCCCGCCCAATCCCGCCCGCATTAACAAGACTATCCATGACCCATTCGGCACGTCCTAACATCCCAATTCGGCAAAAACCATTTACCAAGATATTGCAAGTAAAACAATCAACAGGTACACCCTTCTTGACCATTTCAGACAACAACCCAAAACCCTGTTTAGCAAGACCCACGCTGCAAAACCCCCAAACAACAGTGTTATAAGTAACAGTGTCAATTTTAATATTGTTTGAGGATGTTCTTAGCAATTCTAATGCTATGCTAAGCTTTCCAACTTTGCAGAGAGAGTGAATGACCATGTTACGAGTAGCAACATTTGGAACAAACCCACAAGAGAGCATATCGGAATAGACGAGCCATACCTGAGAGACCAACCCAGAGGCGTTGAATTCGCAAATTAAGCGATTCCAGTAGGACAGACCGGGTGGAACGAGGCCGTAAGTCCACCGCATGGAAGCGAATGCATCAACGGCTCTGGATAATCGACCGCAGGAGAGGAAGAGATGGATGACAGTGCAGAAGAGGGACGCATGGAATCCACTGTGTTGATTGGATGATGAATATGAGGAGGTTGAAGAGGACGAGAAATTAGTGGACATTGATGATAAGAGAAGAGAAGAAAGTGAATAAGATGATGATGAGAGGGGATAGTAGTAGTGAGAGAATGGGTTGCTCTGTAAGTGTTTGATGAAATGCCTCATCGCAACTTTCAAGCTGGAGGATCAATTGACTTGAATTTATGGAATCCCTCTATATGATCACCATCATCATCATTCTCAGCGTGAATGAAGCACTATCTGCGACGACTAAACCGAGCAGCTTTGTTTCTTGCGAAAATGAACAACGGCTTTCGAGGAAAGGAATAATCGCAGGTGGAGGAGGTAAGAATTGTCGGAAAAAAGACTTTGGGCAAAGAGTAAGAGATGTTGGGCTTTGGTTTGAGTTTCGGAGAATTTTAGAAAAAAAAAAAATTTTAAATTGTTTGGTTTAAGTATTTTTCAAAAAAAATTTCAAAATCATTTTCTCTCTCCTACACATCAATCAATCACTTTTTTTCTCTCCTTTCTCATTTTCAATCACTTTTTCTCTCACACATATCTACTCAATTCTTCTAAAATATCAAACCATCCCAAACTCCCACAAAAAATTTCTCTCTCAAAATATACAACCAAATAAACCAAAAAAATTTCAAAAACAACTCTCCCAAATTTTTTTCAAAAACAACTCTCCCAAAAACAAACCAAACAAGCCCGTTATTAATAAATGGGAATTTACAACCATCCTAATTTATTAACTTGCGTATGCCCTAAATGTAAATAATTTTAAGATTAAAAGGTAGTTATAATTTATACATATTATGTTAAAATTTATAAAATTTATATCATTTTTTGATAAAGATATTGAAAAAATATATTGAACAAAAAACAGAAATTAAAGTTAAAAGTGTAAACACCAAAAGTGTGGGTTAAAACTTTTCAAAATATGTATGTTTTACAAAAGATGTGTCAATAACATGTCTTCAAATATGTGTTTGCCCAAACTTCCTCCTCATTACTTTTCAAAAAGTTTTTGTATCAACTTATATGTATCCCCAATGAGGAATATGCACAACAATCTGGTAATTTGTGGAAATAAAAAAAATATAGATTAATACATTTGTTAGAAATATACATATCAAAATGCTTTGAGATTGAAATTACCTTATTACATCCCCATCAAAGCAAGCTAGTTGTATTTCTCCTTTTAAGCTCTATAGATTTTTCGATCCAATCCTATAAAAATCCAAATTTCAAATTATTATTAAATTGAAATTTTATAAAAATTATATAATCAATAGAAATAAATCTACATGATTACCGTTTGATAAAACGTCATTTAATCTACATAGAATACTACAACAATACTTCAAGATAAACAATATTCGTAGTTAAATCCAAACCATCTTTAGGGAAGAGAATACTTGTACGATCAAAGGATGTACATCTAGACAATGCCACATATAATTGCCCATGACTAAACACTAGTATACGCAAATCAACCCCAACAAATTTCACAAATTGTCCTTGAGATTTATTAATGGTCAAGACATATGCCAATCGGATTGGAAATTGACGTCTTGTCATTTGGAAAGGCATTTCTGAAGAAGATGGTATCAAAGATATCCTCGGTATGAATGCCAAATTGCCAAACTTTTTTGCAGTTAAAATTTGAGCTTTAATTATGCGAGTGCCGCATCTAGTAACTATCAATCTTGTACCAATTACATAGTCCATCTTTCGGTGTAATGTTTCTCAACAATATTATAGGACAACCCACTTTCAACTCTAACTTAAAAGTTAGCAGCCTAGGAGGATCCAATGAATTTAAATATTCATTAGGATATCTATTTGTAATGGTAAGATCAATTTCATTATCTTCAGACATTTTATCTGCTGCAAAATAAGTATATAAACTCCCTGGAAAGATATTCAATGCAGTAGTATTAATGTCACTGACATAATCGTTACACGTAGACAGAATTGTGCGTTCAGTTAAAAATGTTGGGGTTGACGTCTCTATCATATTCAATTGTAGATAAACTGTAAGAGTAATTCATTCAAATCTTGACATTTGTGTATTGTTGATGAAAGGTTAACGATTTCTTGAGGATTGGTCCCGATCTAAAAAAAAAATGAAATCAATAAAAAAGTAAGAATGTAAACACAATTTATAAATTTAAAATAATATATATAATAAAGGTTAAAGTAGTGCTACCTCCATCAAGAAATTTACAAAATTAACATTTTTATGGCCTTCATGATTCAAGCGCAAATTTAAATCCAAAGTTAAGATATATATATGTATATATATTTCCATAGAATAGAGTGTCTTAATGATGCATTCACAATTTGCTCACGAACTCCTTTGGGTATAACTGGTAAGATTTCTCGAAAGTCTCCACCAAGAACAACAGTAATATCCCCAAATGGCTTTTCACTATCACAAATATCCCTCAATGTACGATCAACCGCTTCAACACAATGTCTATGGCCCCGTTTGGTAGAACTGTGGGAAAGTGATTATAGATTATAGCTTAGCAGATTATAGCTTATAGCTATGAGTATAGGCTGGTAACCTGTTTCATGTAGCTGTGGGATTATAGATTTAAGCAGCAGAGTAGTGTTTGGTAAATAAGCTGTAAAATAACTTTTTGCTATGTAATTGTCATTTTTATCCTTATGAATAGAAAATTTGTAATTTTGTCATTTTCGTCTCTTTAAATTTTGAAAAAGTTATTTCATTAATGGAAGTTGATTAATTAGTACCTAATTTGGTACATTTCATTACCTCAAATTTATTTTTTTATTTTTTAAATTTTTTTTGTAATAATATTGAGTTGACAAGAAAACAAAAAATGTCATTGTAATAAAAATACAATAAATTACTATTAATGCAATAAAAATAAAACCTCCTACATATTTAAAGATCTCATAATTTCGTCGGCAAATTGACATACAAATATTATGTCTCATCACTTCCATCTCGTTGTCATCACAGTCAACATCATTTCCATGGCGTGCTTGTTGAGACGAAGATCCTTCCTCTTCATTAGGCACATAATCCACGAAATCTATCATAAGAGTCAAATGCAATATCGCGGAACTCACTTCGTCGGATGAAATTATGAATTGCCATTGTTGCACAAACAAGTTTGACTTGGGTCGCCCAGCTATAGTTTGGTGGGATATCCTTTATCATCAGCCATCTTGGTTTCCAAACCCCAAACATTCTTTCCATTACACTTCTAAGTGATGAATGTGCTTGGTTGAATTTTTCTTGTGCATGTTGAGGGGGTTGACCATGTTCAAATTGAGCTAGATGATATGTCTCTCCTTTGTAAGGTGCAAGATATCCTTTCATGTTTGGATACCCAGCATCCACCAAGTAAAACTCATCTATTTTAAAATTGCAAAATGAAATTAAAGTAAGCAATTATAAATGTAAAAATAAATATGGAGATGTGAGTGTGGTGCATCTACTGTAGCAATGAAATATAAAACAGTTACCTCCTTGTGGTTTTGGAAAATTATAACTAGAATTTTTAATTGTATCCAAGAAGATCTGAGTATCGTGTGCACTTCCTTCCCATCCTGATAAGCAAAAGGTGAAACACATATCAAAGTCACATGCGGCCATTATGTTTTGAGTTGCATATCCCTTTCTACCTATTAAACGAGGTTGCTTATCTGGAGATATATATGCTTTGATGTGTGTTCTGTCAATTGCTCTAATACAATCCTATTACAAAATAGTTCATAAAATTATTTTTAGTCATAGATTATTAGAAATATCCGATCAACATTATTATATGTAACACCGAAGATCCACTTGTAATTATTTTTTTACCTTAAAATGAGGATAATATTTGCGCTTCCCTTCGAATATATGGATGCATACCATTTCTCGGTTGAGGCCTTACCCAATCAATAGACATCATTGTAACAGCTTTTAACACATTCCCGAAGTATTTTGAAATAGTCTCGTCGGAATGTTGAAATCTTTCTTGGACATTTCTGTTTTGAATGTCACCGCCAACAATATACAAAAATATTGTAACCTGCTCCTGAACCGAGACTTTTCGTCTAGTTTCAAGGCCATACTTTGTATGTAACAAATCACACAATTGATAAAATACTTCTCTTTCCATTCGAAATTTTTCAAATATTCTTGTCCGATTACTTTCTTGTAATTCTACCATCTACTTCCCCCCTATTAAACTAGATGTCCCACATGATTCTTTTATCAAATAATTTGTCGCATATGTCACTGCAACTGTTGCTGCCGTAACTAAGAGCATGTTATTATGTTGTTGGGTTTCCAATGTGTTGTCTTCATCTTCAGTATCTTCATCATGGTGATCATCATTCCATTCGTTATCACTGTTACTCATCTCCAAAATACCTACCCATTTAAAGACTTAGTTACTATTATATTCATTTACACTCACAGATTTCGAAGTTATTAATACAAAATAGAGCTATTAATGAAGTAGGCCACTTCACACAACCAAACAGACCTTTAGCTTTTATAATGATTTGCATTTACGAACCAAAAGAGAAAAGGCAAACCTAAGCAAACACTTTTAATCTCTGTTACATGACCAACCTAGGAAACCAAAATTATTTATCTACGAAAGGAATTAGAACCCTTAGGAAACCAAAATTATACTAATACAACCCTTACAGTACAAAATATTTATCTAGCAACTATTCAGAAACTTCAAGTTTCCAATGAACATGGTCCCACAATGGATCAATTTCCAAATATCACAGCAATTTCATATGGATAAGACTTCAGCTCACCAAAGATGCAAGAATTCAGAGGACTCCAGCTTACCAAATATGCAAGGATTCAGTGTGAGGTCAATGAAGCCTAACGATACCGTACTTTTCAGATGCATTCCAGGGTTTTTTTTATTCCTGGTTTTATTTTACTTTTTTTTACTTTCCAATGGTAGATGCATGCATGCAGTAATCATTTGGATAAAAATTAAAGAGACATGCATTGGCATCCTAAAACCATAAATGTATAAGACGAATGCAGCCTCTTGAATAAGCCCAGTTGCATGAATACAAAACTAGGACTTGCTTAAAAGTATAAACTGAATGCCTTTTACATATATACATCAATCCATTTCATTATGATTCTGCCCAACCACCAAACTACACCTCAAGCCAACACTTCTAATCTCTATTAATGAAGTAGGCCACTTTTAACCAAACTACACCTCATGTTTTTTATAATGATTCAACATTGATTAAAAAATA
Source organism: Camellia granthamiana (assembly GCA_036172215.1). Taxonomy (NCBI): domain Eukaryota; kingdom Viridiplantae; phylum Streptophyta; class Magnoliopsida; order Ericales; family Theaceae; genus Camellia; species Camellia granthamiana. Next base: position 94,263,983 of record CM069908.1, on the reverse strand, counting down.
ATAATAAAAAAAACGATGATCAAACCACAGTACCACATGTACTAAAATACATAACAGAGCTACAAAGTGAATTAGAAAGACTGGTTCACAAGAAGGAAAGGCTATTTTCAAGGATTAATTCTAGGCAACAAGAAGATATATTATTTGCAGACTAAATAGACTAGATGGCTAGAGAAACTCCATTACAGAAAAAAAGTCAAAACCATCTTTTATGTAATACAAATGATCATTTCAAACAGCAAGCAAATTGAACTTCCTAAAATGTTACCTTCAATGAACACAACAATATAGCAGCAAAAGATTGAAATTCAAACTAGAATGACCTCCAAATTCAACTCAGCTGGAAAACACCATAATAACACCACCTGGAAAACATCTACATATATATAAAAATCTTTACCATTCACCTACCATTCATATTCAAAATTGAAACCAACCATTCAACTATTCAACTAACATTTCAACCATTGAACTCACATTCAACCAATCAACCATTCACCTACCATTCAACTATGAAAATGCCACCTACCCAAATATTAATAATAAAAGTCCAACATTTTTCAATATTAATCAAAGTCCAACATAGTCAAATATTAATAATAAAAGTCCAACATAGTCAATAATATCCATCAAAGTCCAACAAAAATATTAATAAAAGAAAAAAAATAATGAGTTCAACACAATAGTCCATCTCAAAAACAATTAGCCGCAATAACCTGTGGTGGTCTTCTTCATCTCAATCTCCAACTTTGGAAACCTCAACCGAACTTTATCCGTTGGAAGACTCATAAAGCACTCAGGACACTTGTCTCGTAAGAACAATCTAGCAGCCCATACATACAGCTCATCATCCGGGGGACACACCAGGGATGCTTTCCAACTTCGCCAAACATTCTGCAATTGAAGGATATCTTGATGAGGTCTGTGTTGAAGTTGCTGAAGATGACTCAACCACATTGACTATACGATCAAGTGTCTTGTTCAGTAGAGCTGCACCAGTAAATTTCTTCTTTGTCTTGCTCTTGGTTGATGAACCATCAGTGTTTGATGACCGTTTTTTGTTTAACTCGGAAGGATGAACCACCTACAAATCAACATCATCATGAAATTCAGCATCATGTGGGGTATGAAATTCCTCCGGAGTCTCATCAGTGTAAGGCATTACCCCTGAGCTAGGAGTGTATGCCTATTCTCCTGTAGCAGCTACATCTGAGAATAGTATGTCTAAGTCTTCAGTGAATTGCAACGGCATATGCCGGAATTTAGTAGCATCAGGATACCTCTGCAATAATTACAAAGGAAAATTTAACAATAATAGTAACAAAATTTGGTGTATTTAATTGAGAAAAAACAAACAAAATATGTACATTAAGCAATTCACGTACCTCCAGTTTCTTGGTCCACCACTCATCAGATGCAGATATAGCTCCACTCAATGTATCACGGCCTAAGCCTGTTTCACCCCTTAACAGATTATTCCATAAAAGCCAATCTTTTTTCAACACATCCCAATGATTTTTCATTTGTATTCGTTGGTATGCTTTTCCAGTCATACTTTTAAACTTAGTTATCACATTTTCCCACCCGACCCTATCTAAGTGTGTACCAAGTCTATGTCCAACCTTCACTTGCTCAACACAAAGCTTAATAAAAATTTCATTTGATTTTGCATCCCAATGAGTTTTAACGGATGGTACTTGACTTGATTTTCCCTTGTTCTTCCTATTTTCAGGTTGTGTTTCCTCTTGGGTACTCATTTTATGAAAGAAAAAAAAAATTAAAACAAACTCATTCATCAGTGCTTGCATTACAACAGCTAGATTAGTACAAAATAACCATACATGGCAACTACGTCAACATTCATTGGGTACAATAGTTCATGGTAAACTACTTAGCACAAAAACATCGGGTATCTCTAAACGGCACCTATCATCATTTAAAGAGTAATGTAATTGACATAACAATACAAATCGTGAGTAGACCCACAACAAGCTGCTTCATGAAAGCATTGGATTGCTCAAGCATTTGGTTCTTCACTTTTAGTCGTACAGTCTCCATATGTTGATTTTGATCAATCATTTTTTCGTTCGTCAGCCTCTCTACCATCGTCACAGATTTTAGGATACACCACCTCCAAAATTGACAATTTCTCTTCTCACAAATGAAATACAGTCTCCCTTTAGATGGCTTGTCAGACTTGGTAACCCTTATGGCAGCTCTTAGCCCACAATCACATTTCAAAGCCTCATACCTCAAGTCGAAGCTCTCACCACTAGAATAATAGTTACTAGAGGATGACATGCCTCTGCATTAATTAGGAACATTAACTAATAAAGTCAAAAGATTTATGAACTAATAAAGTTAAAAGATTCAATTCAACCAGACAAGATTTTCAAATGGTTCTTCAAGGCTTACCAATGTGCTCTACAAAACTTTTTCTTCCCTATTCTCCTAAGGAAAAAGAGGAGAACCTCCAAAAAAAACTCATTTTCATTCAACTATTAATTGAAATCAAATATTATTTACTCTTTTTTGGAGAACCTCCAAAAAATATTACTCAATTAGTTTTACAAAACAAAAGAGTTTAACATAATCTAGAATAAGAGTTCAGCATTAACCTTTTTTCTTTTATTTTATGTTTCTTATATACTAATATTTTGTTTTTGTAGAACAGAACATAACATTCCCTTCTTTTAATTAACAACACGTGTTGGCCATACAAAGCACTGATGGAGGATGATTTTGCTAGCAACTCTTACCTTCTGTTTTTGCAACACATGTTTTCTTTTAATTAACAACACATATACTAATATTTTCTTTTAATTAACAACACATGTTAATAATATTTTCTTTTCTTAACTTCTTAACTTCTCTTAGCTTCTTATATACTAATATATACTAATATTTTCTTTTAATTAACAACACATGTTTTTGCAGACATGATTTTGCTAGCAACTCTTAACTTCTTGTCTTATTTTCATATGAAAAAAAAAAAAAAAACAAAAGTGCATAACTCACATGTTTCATGCTCTACAAAAAGTAATTATTACATATAAAATAATTATTAGATCATGCTTGTTTTGGATAGAATAGATCATGCTTATTCATAGTTTCACCAAGAACACTGCTCGAAGTTAACAATCAAAATGGCTCAACAATTTGAAGTTATTCTATGTATTCAGATATGCACAGAAGCGTGATCATAATGTGGAAAGGTAAAATTGTTCAATAAGCTGAAATTCATTTAAAAAGAATGAGTAGAGAAATCATCTTCCAAGTCCATGAACCAACAGGTAACTATTCTGCTTACATTTTCCATTCATTTGTGTGCTATCAGGTTACATAAATCATTAAAATTACAAAACTAATTCCACAAATTAAGAGCTATTTTATGCTCAAGACACCCAGAAAATATCAAAAAATTAATATTAGGGCACTCCATGTCTCAATGAAAAGACCAAATGATTCAAATTGCCAGCCAGTTGAAAAATCGAACATCATAATCAACCTGATTAATTCATAACTCATATTATAATAGGAATCTGGAAATACTATTGTGGGTTTATTCTTTACGAACTCTAGGAAACAGAATTCAAACAAATTGATTAATATCAACATGTTCATTCACTAAATTCTCTTCAACGCATAAACAGAATATTGAGAGAGATCGCAGATAACAGATCGCAAATCGTAGTCAAAGCACCTCAACTAATAACAGATCGCAGTCAAAAGGGGGTTTTCAACCCTAATCACAGAGTGAAGAAGAGAGAGAAGACACCATTTCACGTAACCAAAAACAAAACCCTAATCGAGTCCATACATGTATCACAGTCATGAAATCTTACCTTTTCGGTGCAGATGAACGGAAAAACAGGGGACGACTCTTCTTGGAAAGGTAGACGACAGCTCTACAAGCTCGATCTACTATGATCAGAGAGGTCGACCACTGTTTTCATGGGTATTGGTCAAGCTTCTTCTCAGTCGCCAGAGGAGAGGAGAATAGGAGAGAAGAGTATAAGAGGCGAGAGTTAGGGCAATCAAACGGGTATATATAGTGGCATTTTCATAAATAATGGAGATTAGGAAGGGCATTTGCATCATTTTAGCACCCACTATGCAGCTGCGCACTTAAGCTATAAACTTAAGCATCCTCAGGCCCACTTTTCCAAATAAGTTGAAAATTAGCTTCATTTAAGCTATAAGTTGGTGAAATAAGCTAAGCCAAACATATGTTTTTAGCTTAAATTAAGTTAAAAGCTGAAATAAGCTGCTTATAAGTTCTACCAAACAGCGCTTATGTTGTATAGGAACTTCATCCCAAATTATGAGTTTTGTTTCTCTAAATAACTCAACTTGTAATGATTGTTTGCTAAACCCACAAAGTGAATTTTCCAAGACATGTAACAGAATGGAAAATGTTGAATGTGCAGTGCAACCTCCTACCAATAACAATGATGCAATTCCAAACGAAGCCACAGTAACAACGATATACCCAAGGCTGCGATATTTTAATGCAATCGTATTGTACAAAAATGTTTTCCCTGTTTTAGCACCCCAATTCAGAAAGAAAATAGTTCATTTATTTTGAAAAACTGAAGAAGTGATTGTGTTATAAGCATTCCGCTGTCCATTATTGAGATAATCAATAGTAATTTGTGGATCTACATGTTGTGCATCACTCTGCAGTTGTTGATATTCAAATATCAATCGATTACTAACTACTGCACTCTAATTTGCAGTAGGTTGTGGTATGGGCGGGAAGTCAATTAAACTTTTGCTTGATTCATGAAGCATTTGATTCAAAAGATGGAGACCATAATCTTCAATTTGAGCCTCAGTTGGGTTAGAAATGACAAACAACGTACGAATCTTATGTGCAAAATCATCACATATATGTGTTGAAAATTGATTCCACAATGCACATGGATTTAGTGAAGCACTGGGCGAGAATAATACTAAACAACCTCCTCAATTGATATCCAGTTTTTATAACTGCAGCCTCTTTCAAGCACTGTATCCATTCTTCATCACTTCTAAAAGCCCCCTTGCAACGCATGATAATTTAAATGTATTATGCACAACATTATCGACCGTGCGTAAAGACTGAAATGACTTTGGTCCTTTGACAACGGTTAGTAACAAACGCAGATAAAATCTTTCACCACAATTAGGGCTAGCAAAGTACATTCTACTAATTGCATATCCCCTTTATCTTGATTTCCATCTCTTTTCTGACTTGAGCCACACAAAATGTTGTGAAAATTCTTGATAAGTGAATGGACATTCATTTTCACTGGCAACACAATATGCAAAGAAGCTAGTAAGAGTTGACATTTGTTGACCAGCTGTAGATTGAATCGTTTCTAATGACTCTTCTGGGTTAAAAACAACGCGATGCATTCCAGGTAAAAGAAATGCCAATCATACAACTGTTGGCATCTCTGCATGCAAAGGATGACCAAATATTCACCAAGCAGCTTCTGGAGGTCCAATATACCTCGCATCGAGATATTGTTGAATCTCATTTATCATTCCTAACACCATCGTTGTACGATCATAACCCTTATAAATGTACTTATGTATATACTTGTCACATCTCATTCCGACACAAACTTCCACATTTATATGACAATTGAAAAGTTTAGAAAGATATGCATTGTATGGTACGACATCCCTGTTATCAACTTCTTGCCCTCTCACAGTATGTACTTGACCATTATTGCGACGACGATAGATAGGGTATCCATCTTGATCCATAGTTGTTGTTTCTGTGAAAGCTCGAGGGTATCTCTTAATGCATCTACCATTTTCCATACATGGTGCTTGCAGATTTCGAGCACCACATGGTCCATGTACCATATAACATTTGACAGTTTCAAAAAGCATAGGATCATTTTTTGGGTCTGAAAACTCTGCACAGACCAATTTGTCTACTTGAGCACATTTCCGAATTTTGTCTGAACCCTTAAGAAATAAAAGTGCATGCATTTTGCATGTAAACTCTTTATTAATAGTAATATTAAGTAAATACAAAATAAGAAGATCGAGTAACTTTTAAAGAAAAGTTGTAATATTTTTTAACAAAAAAATCATATAGAGAGAATATATGAAGAAACTAAAAAAATATAAAAAGTTTGAGATTCAAAACAAACATTCTCTCATAATCCCCTCATTGTCTAGAGGCATTTATATAATTATTTTATATAATTAATTATAAAGCAAACATTTATATAATTATTTTATTTTAATAATTAAAAAATCTTAGTGTAAATAACTTAAAAATTATTAACATGATATTATTTGGTGTTGATGGTACATTGTTTGGTTCTGTAACCTAATTAATGGTTGAATATTGGAAGTAAACACAATGTGTATAACTTTATCATTAAGGAGGAAAAGAGGTTACACAAAATATTGACCAAGAATAGCTTGAATTCTAATTAAAAGCTTTATTTCCATGAAGTTTTAATGGAAAGATACATGCCCCGTTTTACCATTTCCCAAAAAGCTTTCTTGATTACTAATGAAAAAGCAACCATAAGTTTTTATTTCCATGAAGTTAATATCCGACAGCGGGAATTTAAAAAATCTAACCCAACACATTGAAAATACAATGGAAAATACTGACCCAACACACAGAGAGAAAGGAGGGGAGACAAAAATTGGTAGCAAATGTTTTTTTCCAAAATATACAAAATATTTTTTACCAATATACAATATATTGGCCAAAAATATTGGCCAAAATATTTGCCCTATTTTTTATTCACTGGATTAATGGACCTTTTTTAATTATAAACAAATATTATTTTATTATCTCATAATCCCCTCATTTTCACAATAAAGGCATTTATATAATTAAAATTGGAGATGAATGTTTCTTTTCAATCCCTTTAAAACAGAGGCATTTATTTTCAAAACAGAGACATTTTCACTGCATTTATTTTTAAAATTGGAGGCATTTTTTATTTTTTTATTTTGTGTGTATACTCTTTATTAATATTAATATTAAGTAAATACAAAATAAGAAGACCGAGTAACTTTTAAAGAGAAGTTGTTATATTTTTTAACAAAAAAATCATATAGAAAGAATATATGAAGAAACGAAAAAAATATAAAAAGTTTGAGATTCAAAGCAAACATTCTCTCATAATCCCCTCATTGTCTAGAGGCATTTATATAATTAATTATAAAGCAAACATTTATATAATTATTTTATTTTAATAATTAAAAAATCTTAGTATAAATAACTTAAAAATTATTAACATGATATTATTTGGTATTGACGGTACATTGTTTGGTTCTGTAACCTAATTAATGGCTGAATATTGGAAGTAAACACAATGTGTACAACTTTACCATTAAGGAGGAAAGGAGGGTACACAAAATATTGACCAAGAATAGCTTGAATTACTAATGAAAATCTTTTATTTCCATGAAATTTTAATGGAAAGATACATGCCCTGTTTTACCATTTCCCAAAAAGCTTTCTTGATTACTAATGAAAAAACAACCATAAGTTTTTATTTCCATGAAGTTAATATCCGACAGTGGAAATTCAAAAAATCCAACCCTATACATTGAAAATACAATGGAAAATACTGATCCAACATACTGAGAGAAAGGAGGAGAGACAAAAATTGGTAGCAAATGTTTTTTTCCAAATCACTTGGTAGTAAATCGGATAATAAAATCCAAAATTTAATTTAAATAAAATTCGAACCTAAACATGTTGGATACTCTTCACTGTATTTGAAAAATGAATTCTGTTGTGTACTTAACAACAAATAGAATAAAAAAGAAATAAAGAAAAGGAGAGAATTTGTTTGATTACAAAATCAAATCAGGAAAATAAAATAAAATAAATAAAAACAGATTTTTATTTTGTTACAAAAAAAAAATCAAAATCTGATTTAAATAAATAAATAAAACAGAAAATAAATAACCAACCTACTTGATTAATTTTTTGAATAATATTTTGATCAAGTCCAGTGTTAGACACTGTGTCCTTAAGACAGATTCGTCATCTCCACGGTACTTTTAGAATGTGGAGGTCTATCTTCCAGGATGAAATGATCAATCAACGAATAAATGCAGCACTACAATTTATTCGCACAACGAACACACAAAGTGTTTACACTCTTTCTCACAAAAATTAAATGCAGCAAAATGTAAAATATATTTGCAGAGAAGAAGTACGAAAATTATGAATATAAACATCAAATGAGGGCTGCCTATTTATAGATGTAGTGGTGGCTTTCCATTTTGAATTAAACAGGTGCAAAACCTGTTTGAACAGGTATGATACCTGTTCAGTTTGAATAAACAGATACAAATCTGTTGGGTTCAAATTCAAACAAATAAAAACCGTAGGGACTTGTTTAGGTGTAGGGAAAAACCGGAACAGATTATTTCCGAAATTCATTTGAATTCTGGACAGTTGGATAGATTTCATTTCAAAAAATAAAATTAAATCCAAATGTTTTTTGCCCAAAAAGATTAGTATTGGGCCGAACAAGGCCAACCCAACCACACACCCGTGCCCCCCCGACCGGACCGACAGCGCATGCGTGTGGTGATTTTTGGATCCAATGGATTTAGCCCATTTTGCCCATAACCTCCCTCTCTACAAAACTGGGGTACCCCTTGGGGCACACCTCAAGTTCTAATCCCATGCCTTATAAACCCACTCAAAACATCCCACCAAATCAATGTGGGACAAGCCATTTTTCAAACCTTTAAGGATTTTTTACCAAAACTCCATTTCCATGGAGCACACTTTGGCTTCAATTTCCCATTCACTCGATAATGGTTTTGAGCAACCAAATATACCACGGGAATCACAACGCAGCATAGAACGCGTTACCACTTAGACCCGCCAAATTTGGCGTACGGGTCCCACCTAAATAATAGACCAAAGTTAGGAAAAATTATGTTATATACCCAGATTTTTCAAAACCATTTCTAACAGAACATATAGAAACCCATATCAAGGAAACACAAAGCCAAACACAAATGATAGCAGACTTGGACCAATTCAACCAAATTCTAACTCAAATTGGACCAATAGATATTGGCTCAACCAAATGGGTTATGTATAAACTGCATATCAACATGATTCCAATATATTCTAGGTGTTTTGATTTACGGTTTAAAGAAACAAAAATCAAAATGAGGGCCAAACTACAGGTGACTTTTACAACTTGGCAACCTAAAATGAATCCCAAAAGAACAACCACTTAAAAAATGTCCCAACAAAAACATCAAACCCAAATCCTCTCCCTAAAATCACACCAAACCCATATCATAAAACTAAAATTCTTAGGTTCAAAACTTACTGTTAAACAATTACAAAAGATTAGAAAAAAGAACACATAGGCCTATCGAAAGAGATAAAATTCCATTTAATCCAAAAAGAGGAAAGTTTAAAATATTTATGGGATGAAAGTTTAAAAATTTAAACTGATCTTTTAAAAAAACAATTTGAGCCCAAATTTCACTTTCTTTACTATTTCCTGTACTTATTCACCAACCGAAAATTGATCACTTTCTTTATGGGCTAATAAAAATCTGATGAAACTACTGCCATATGCTTGACATATGCTATATTTGATCAGAAAGAGAATAAAAGATTTGTATAAGGAATCCAGCATTGTGAAACTACCAAACTCCAATCATCAATATGATAATAAAAAATAGCAAGCAGTTTATCTGCATATTAGGGTAAGGCTGATAAAAAACAGAGTCAACTTGAATGTAGCCTTTGCAACTACTCTTTAATTTTTATTTTTAGATTGATGACTACTCTTTAATGTAGTCAACTTCTTCTTCTTCATGCCTACCAAACGTTACCAAAGCAATAACAAAAGAAAAAATAAGAACCAAAGTAATAAACTAACCTAGCCATCAGCAAAACAGAGAGAAAGGAGGAGAGACAAAAGCAAAAACAAAAAAATTATACATTTTCAAATACTTGCTCTAATCTCATTTCATGTGTTTTATTGCCACAAACTGTTTTAATTCCCAAAATTTGTGGTGCATTTTAGGAATTAATGTAAAATTCTAAGTATTTGTCCTGATTGGAATATGAGAGGCCAAATATTGTTTATTTTAGCAGTTAAATTAACTTGGAATGTTATCGGCAAAAAAATCAAAATTCTACTATTGGTTTTCCCCTCCACTCCATTACCAGCTATGTCCCGACCTTTGCCACAATGGGCTCCCATTTGGCAAGTATTTTTTTTGTCATCCTCTATGCCCTAAACAACTCCCAATAAATTAAGTAGGTCATTTCTATACACTTTGAACGAATAGATCAGAATGTTGATTCTTGTCAAATATAAAAATTGATTATTTTTCACCCATTATGAGAGTTTTTCATTGTATTAAGTTGCTTATTTATTCTAATTAGGACTATTGATTGCGTTGGTTTTGGGCTTCTAGAATTGTATTATTGGAGTTGTATTTGATCTAATTCTTCTCATATTTATAAATAATCTCTTATCGGCTGACGCTAAAAAAAAAAATTATAGGAGAATAATATTGACCCACCTTATTAGATAGCTAGTTTTCTTCTTTCTTTTAGAGAGCAGTTAGCAAACATTTATATAATTATTTTATTTTAATAATTAAAAAATCTTAGTGTAAATAACTTAAATAATTTATTAACATGATATTATTTGGTGTTGATGGTACATTGTTTGGTTCTGTAACCTAATTAATGGCTAAATATTGGAAGTAAACACAACGTGTATAACTTTATCATTAAGGAGGAAAGGAGGTTACACAAAATATTGACCAAAAATAGCTTGAATTACTAATGAAAAGCTTTTATTTTCATGAATTTTTAATGGAAAGATACATGCCCTGTTTTATCATTTCCCAAAAAGCTTTTTATGAAGTTACAATGGAAAATACTGATGACTACTCAAAAATTTGGTGATAAAAAACATTTAATTTTTATCACCATGAGCACAAAGCCATGAGCACAGAGCCAACTAATAAAAAACATAGCATACAAAGATTTTGGTGATAAAAAACAGAGTCAACTTGAATTTTTATTTGCAATTACTGTCTCTCCATACAAAGCTTTGGTGATAAAAAATTCAATGTAGTCAACTTGTTCTTCTTCTTCAATAAAATTTAATGTAGACAACTTTACAGATTGTGGTGATAAAAAAACATAGCATACAAAGCTTTGCAACTACTCTTTAATTTTTATTTTTAGATTGATGACTACACTTTAATGTAGTCAACTTGTTCTTCTTCTTCAATTTTACTCAATAGTCATGCCTACCGAACGTTACCAAAGCAAAACAGAGAGAAAAGAGGAGAGAAAAAAGCAAAAACAAAAAAATTATTGTAATGAAAGTAGCCGAAATGATGTCGAAGCCGGAGTGAACAACGGTGAGAGTGGTCAGAGTGATCCACAGTCGAAGTAAGCTCTGATGAAGGCAAAACTTGAGAGAGGGAAAAAAAATTCAAGAAGAAGAACATAATAATAGTCAATTACCCGAATCAATTCTCTTGAACCCAGCTGTAGACACTCCATTTTTGACCGTTCTCAAGACTTGGTTGTGCTTGCAGGTACATCCAGCAACAAGTTTGGTTGCTCGCCGAGCATTCGAACTTCGCAGCGAAACGTCACAGGTTTGAGCTTTCCAAACCCTGTTTCATTTCTGCCCCATCTTTGGACCACGCTTTGGTCCCTCCCTATTGCTTGTTTTAGTGCACTGCCGGCCATGATCAAGGGCTGGCAGCCATGGTCTAAGCCTTGCCGGCCATTGATGAGGCATGTCGACCATCAATGAGGCACTACCGGCCACCACTGATGGCCGACCGGCCAACTTGTTTCAACAGATAGTATTTTAGATATTTTGAGCCAACTGTGGCTCACTGAGCCATTCTCCATACACGTGTATGGATGGATGGAGGCAAGTTTAAGCTTGTCAAGCAAGCTTTTGCTTGCATTGCCTATATAAGGGGAGGTGCCTCCCCCTTCTCAAGGGTTTAGAAAATTTAGAGACTATATCTCTCTCTCTCTCTAGAGTTCTCACTCTCTCTCTCTATATTGAGACTTAAAGTGTTGCTTCTTCACACTTTTGCACACAAACACCTACTCAAACACCTTCATTTTGGAGCTGAAGTCCATTGGAGCTTGTTTTGAGGTCTTGGCATTGGTTTTGGTCCAAGTTTGTTGCTGAAGTTGCTGTCTTGCCTTAGTTCTTCAAGGGTAAGAGACTAACCCCTTTTAGGCTTTGTTTTGCTTAAGCATTTGGCCACCTTTGTATGCTGTTTTAGGCCAAGCTTTTAACTACAAAAACTTTTGTTTTTAAGTGTTTAAGATGGTTGTTTGAGGCCTTGTTTGAGTTGGGGGCGGTCTACCCCCTTTATGGCTTGTTTTGCTTTGCTTGGTGCTCTCTTTTAAAGCCTTTCTAACCATCTTGTTTTGGCCTTTTAACCACTGAATTCCAGAGGAATTTCAGTGGTGGAAAATGGGTTTTGGGACCCAAAATAGGTGGGGGTGGTCCCCCTTTTTTGTATCTTGCTAGCTTGTGTTGATTGACCTATCAAATGAGCATGTGTTTCTACCCTTTTGAAGCTTAGTTTGAGCATGTTTTTGTGACTTTTTGGACCTTTCATAACTCTGTTTTGGCATGGTTTGGTCACCTCTTGCATGCTTTTGGTACTTGTAGTGCAATCATGCTTGTTGGCCTAACATGGTTCATGCTTATAGTTCATCATTCTAGCATGTGTTAGTTTTGCTGTGGCATATTTTTGCCACTGATTTAACATGCTTGAGGTATGTTTTAAGTGGTCTTGGTCATATATGCTTAGCTTTGTATAGCTATAGTGTAGTTAGGCTTCACTAGCTTTGTGTTTGAGATCTCTAGCATGCTTTGAATATGATGATTGCATGCCTTAGCCTCATTTCTTACTTGATTTCAGTGTGTATAGTATAGTCACACTCTCACATGTTCTACTCTTTCAATGCTTTTGAGAGATGTGACTTATGCCTTGTTTATAAGCTAATATGTATGCATGCTTGTCTAAGTTTGTGGGCTACCATTTCAGCATGTTTTGGCCTTTGTTTTGGCATGGTTGAGGTCTTTCCATAGTTGGTTTAGTCATTTGTGCTATGTATTGCATTCCTCTTGTGTAGAGCCCTTTGCTAGCCTTATGCTTTAAGCCTTCTAGCATGCCTTATTTGTGACGTTTATGCGATATGGCATCATTTAACATGTTATTTTAGAGCATATAGCCTTGCCATACTCTCACATATATCACTTTTCAATTATGTTTAAGAGTTGTGTCTCATGCCTTGTTGATGAGCCAATGCAATGGACATCTTTTTCTTGCCTTTTATGCCATAGTTTCATCACATTTCAGCCACTGTTTTGGCATGCATGAGGACTGTTTGGGGCTAGTTCAGTCCATTGAGCATTGTATTGTATGGTCCTAGTGTTGTATCATTCGCTAGTTTTGACGCTTAAGTCTCTTAACATGTTGTGCATGCGTTGTTTGCGTGTTAGAGTCTTTCGTTTCATGCCAAGATTAGCATGTTGTTTGCATAGCATATTGCATGTGTGCATTGCATTGTGTTCAACCGGACGTTATGTTGAACACAAGGTGGATTGATCCATTTCATACTTGAAGTGATGAAAGTGAGTCAATCCCCTTTGTCTCCGCTGCCTTTGATCATCCATGATGAGGTAGTGGATTTAAAGTCTTGTTTGCATTACAATTATTGAAATGTGTGCAAGTTGGATCTTTGGCCATCATGTATTCCAAATGCTTGATTGATGGTTTTGGATCCAATGGTGCCTCTCCCTTGATGTTTTGAGGTGATATGGAGTGGCACAATACATACATGCTCCTAGGGAGACCCTCTATTTCCTCTGTTTTGTGCTCTGTTGCAGCTTGGTGTCACAGCACACCAGTGGCCAGCAGTGCTTCATAGATGGGCGGCACCCTTGCATTGTTGGCCGGCAGAGGCCATCCTTGGCGGATAGGTGGCCGGTAGCAAGCCCCAATGGCCGGCAGGCCACTGGTGCATTCCCCAGCCTTGATTTGGTAAGGTTCAGCAGAGAGTTCTTGAAGACACCTTGCAAACAGAGCCTCTAAAGAGCAAACCGGAGAGCTTTTTGGGGCAAAAATCGAGCATGGATCTTCTGCTTCTTCGAACAGAGCCGAGGCAGCATAGTTTTCAAGCTTTACTTGTTAGTTAGCTTAAATTTGTAAATTAATTAATTTGTTAATTAGTTAATTGTTATAATAATTAGTAAGTAGTTTACTAGTTATTTGATTGGTTTGTAATAATTAGTCTAATTAGCTTAATTAGATTAGTTGATTAGCTTAGCTTAGATTAGCTTAGTTAATTCATTCGGACCCTCCATCGAGAGGGCAAATGTTGTAATAAGTGTGCATGTGTGTGTGAATGTCTTCTAACCCCACGTCTTTCTCCCTTTTATTTATCCGCTTTCAATGGTTAGTTTAGGGCATATTTTGATTAGCATACCTTATGCTTGCATGCGCGCATCATTCATTTGTCTTGTATGCACCGGGCTCGGCGCATCATTCAAACTGCATTGTATTTCGATACACTTACTTGAATACGTGTTTCAAAGCATGTTATCAAGTTGCTTAGTATGCCATGATTAGATAGCCGAGTCTATTTAGTTGTATTTTGCATGTGTTGCATTAGGCATTTTAACATGGTTAGGATCTTGCACTGATTTCTCATTAGCTTCTGTTTTGGCTTGGAGTACACTGTAAGTGTTTTCGCTTTAGCATCCTTGCATGTGTGTAAGTGACTGCCATGATCGCATGCTTATCATGAGGCTATTTGCTTAAATGCTTAACTGTATGAATGCCTGTGGATGAAGGCTTCATTACTTGAATTGGAACAATTCATCAATATGTGAGTTTTAAGCCCACTTGAGGGTGGCAAATCATGTTGTTTCATGCCCACCTTGTTTGGTGGCAAATCCGCGTTTTAACCTACTTGCGAGTAGCATCTTCAAACCATTTTCAAAAACAAACATTGAATTGTTTTGTTCTAATTTAGGCAATCTAGTCTATACTTGTATGCTGTGCGCATCACATAGTAAGATTAACTAATAACTGGAATAAGAACACATGTGTTTTCAAAAACAACATATCATGTTAGTAGAGGCCGATCCTTTGATCGGGCGAGTGGGGGTGCTCATTTCAGGACCTTCCCCTCTCGTACCCAAGTTCCCGAGCCGAGGCAACTTTGGTGATGACGGACACGTGGCCTTAGGCATGAGTCAGGGTTTCCTAAATTTCCCAAAACAAAATATTTAGGTGGCGACTCTGAAATCTGGCAAAGCAGTCCATGTTTGGCGCTTTTTGATTAAAATCGATTTTCCAAAATGATTTGCCAGATTTGGACTCTTTGGTGATTTATCAGTCTTACATTGCACTTTGTGAGATTAGATTCAGAACCGTGATAGGAGTCCGAATTGTAGTAGCTAGAACCCAAATCCGCGCCCTCTCCGAAAGGGGGGCGCGTGCGGAAGAAGTTCGGGCGGTCTACAGTTTCTGGCAACTTTGCTGGGGATTTAGAGAACTTGACTCGAACATCATGATATGTTTTTTTGTTTACACTTATGTGTTTCTTTGCATTGCATTTGCATTAGTGCGCTTAAGTCACAGTGTTTGCCATCTGCTATTCCTGAACAGTTTGCCGGAGGCTTGCTTGGAAAAGCGTGCCATAAGGCTGACTGGTTACGGGCTCTGCCATGATGGGAACACAAACCTTGGTTGTTACCGAGGCACCCTTTTTGACCATTCGACCTAGTGCATATCGGAAGCCGTAAAGACCATTCCAAACTAGGACAGGTTGCTTACCCGATTGTAGGTTGTTTGAAAACCGCTGCGTGCGTAGTGAAACCCTAGCTCCTGACAAAATAGGATAGGGAAACCCTACCTCCACCATAGGGGTGTTTTGGTTCTTACTTGCTTGATATGTGCTGTTAGAGTGTGTCTCTACAGGTTGTATGTATCAGTTGCAAGTTTCGGTATCAGTCTGAGGACATCAGTATTTGGGGGTATCAGATTTGAGGCAGTGATTTGGGGGTAGAGATTAGTGTTTGAGAACAGTTCTTTCAGCTTGTGATCATCAACCGTGTGTTGTGTTTATTTAAGCCGAAATGCTGTCCGTTTTTCTGCTTATCATTTCCTTATTATGCTTTATTTATCTTTTTGCAAGGTAGTATTGTATCATTGCTTCTAAGGAGGCAGTTTGCCCTAAAGCACTCTGGGTTAGAGGTAGAAAGCTTCACCGATCTGAGGATCTAGTTGACGGATAAGCAGTGTTCTTTTCATTACCCCCGGTTACAAGACGGAGGGCAGTTAGAAAGAGAGTATCAGCACAGCAATCGTTGGTTCAGCGATCATTATCCACCTCACTTGTACGCAGTCGGGCTGAGATATCTACTTCCACCTCGGAGAGGGAATACATAACTGTTCAGTCAGATCAGCACTTTACAGTCGAAGTGGAGGACATGATGCGTCAACTCCAAGAGACCATACAGGCCATGCAGCGGGATGCTGCTCGCCAGGCAGAAATTACCACGCGTCAAGCAGAAGTTGTAGCCCAACAAGCAGAACTGATTGCCAGGCTCCAACAATAGCAGTAACCGCAACAAGCCGAAGCATCTGCTTCGCATCCACCTCCGCCCCCACCTAGAGTTCTAACACTTGGGGATACTGTAAACATCCAAGAAGATACGGATGCTCCAACAGGGCCAGTCCTGCCACTAGTTCTACCACAGACTTCAAAGACACCGGCCTTCTCAACAGATACATCGTTTGAATCTGAGATGGACCCAACCACTCTGAAGATGAGTAAGCTTGAAAAGATGTTTAAACGGGCCCAGGGAGTCAACTCGATCCTGGACATAGAGGATGGTTACACTGATTCGGCGGTAATATTGCCGAACAGATTCAAGATGCCCCACATAGACCGTTTTGACGACTCGGGCGACCCTATGGTTCATCTGAGACTGTTCTTGGATATTTTGTGCCCGATGGGCTTGACGAGACCCCAGAAACTATCACTCTTCAGCCGGACCTTGTCGGGTATTGCGGCCATCTAGTACGCCAAGCTGGAGGACTCAGTGAAAAGAAGTTGGGAGGAGATGGCCGAGGCCTTCGTCGCACAATATTCATACAACACCCAGATCGAGGTCACGACCCGTGATCTTGAGGCGACCAGGCAAGAGCCAAAAGAAGGCTTTTCTAACTTTGTCACTCGATGGAGGGCTAAGGCCTCCATGATGACAACTCGGCTGTTCGAGAAGGATCAGATAAGGATGGTTGTGCGCAACCTCCAACCCAAGCTGATGCAAAAAATGATCATCTTACCCCTCCCCACCTTTGCCGATATACACGAGATTGGGGTACAGATTGAGGACGCCATGAAGCAGGGTCTGATCGACCAAGATAAGAAACAGCCCAAGAGGGCATTTACCCGCAGTTTGAATGCAGGCACGAGTAGTGCTGCAGCTACCAGAACTTCCGATGTGGGCATGGTCACCACCACCATGCCAAAAATAGCCACCTCATTCACCGGTGCGTCCGGAACCAGCTCACAAGCAGCTAGATATCCACCCTGAGGCCAGAGGACCTTTACTCCACTATACATGCCTCTGTCCAAAGCTTTGGGGGTTCTAATCAGGAAAGGGCATTTGAAGCCCTTGAAGCCGCGGCCATTACCAGACAAACTTCCTTCCTCCCATAACCCGGCCAAATACTGTGCCTTTCACCAACAACATGGTCATGACACCGACCAGTGCTACAGACTGCGTCATGAGATCCAAGATCTTATTGACAACAAGGTGATTGCGCCCCCAGAGAAGCCGAATGTCACCACCAACCCTCTCCCCCCACATAATCAAAACCTTCCACCTAGGCAGGTAAACTTCATCCAAACCGCAGCCATTCCATATGACCCTAGCATATACATCACTCCTTCCCACCTACCCAAGCCTAACGTGTTCATCCCAGACAGCACGGACTTGTGCATGTTGAGCATCTCCCAAACCCAACCCGAACTGGTGGTGGTTACTGTCGAAGACAGAACTGGGATGACTTTGGAGGCAGATGGGAATGTTGATTCAGAGCCTGAGGGGTCTGGGAGCTTTGCGTACAACCCGAGTGGTTATATCACATCAACAGACCAGGCTAAGCTAATGGTAGAGTTGCCAACTGGGGCAGAAATCAGTGTGGTCCGAGAGGATGGACCTGGTCAGGGGCTAGATGACCTAGCGGAGCTGGAAGAAGACATTACAAATCTGCAGTTCTTCAACAAGCAGGACTCAGGGGATGTGAACATCAACTAGTTCGACTTGGATGGATCAGCAGAGAATACGGAGTGGCTCAGTGACGAGCCAGATGTTGTTGAGGCGCCTCAGCCAGAACATGGGCAATCAAAAGCTGGGATATCAGCGGTGGCCGGAATAGCCAAGAATGAGGAAGAATCGCCGGAGAGCACCGGTGCGAAAAATTTTGCTCAGGACTTAGGCAGTTTGTGTGTAGCGGACACAGAGCAGGAAAATACGTTGAGGCTTTTTGAACAAGGGAGAATCGAAAATGAAGATAGGGCTAGAAAAGCCAAGGCCCTTGCGGGTGCGGAATGTGCTGTGAGCACAGAAACAGTTGCAACGAAACCGAACGGCTGTCTGTCGGTTGCTGATGGCATGTGGTGGGAAGACGACGACTTACGTCTTGCCCACACTGATGAAGACTGGGGTCAGAACCAATCGGATGACACTTGTTATGTTGAGGAGGTTGACCATATGACCAGGAGTGGGCGGTACTTCAAGCCCCCATATTTAGACCAGCTAGAGGCATCCGGAAAGGACAAAGAAGCGAAGAGGCAGAAAAAAAACTGCTTGAGGAGGAGGCTGTACTGAAATAGCTAAAGAAGATTCAAGCAGACATCTCCATCTAGGGACTACTAATGGCCTCGAGGGTTCACAGACAAGCCGTCCTTACAGCCATGGATAGGACCAAGCTTTCAATTGATACAACTCCTGAGCAGTTGGTAGGGCTGGTTTTCCCGGGAGGAGCTTTCCCAACCTTGACCTTCACTGACAAAGAACTATCGCCCAAGGGCTCAGATCATAGCAAACCACTCTACATCTCTGTGGAGTGTAGAGAGAAGTGGATACCGGTGGTTTTGGTCAACACAAGGTCTGCAATCAACGTATGCCCATCGAGAACGGCATATGCTATCGGGTTGAAGCCCGCAGATTTCGTGCCTACAACCCAGGTGATACGGGCCTATGATAATACCAGCCGAAAGGTGATGAGGGCCGTACAGATTAAGACTCAGGTTGGTCCGGGGCAACAAGACATTGAGTTCTATGTCTTGGATGTTCCAGCCACCTTCAATCTACTCCTTGGGCGGCCGTGGCTGCACCAGGTGAAAGTCGTTTCTTCGACCTTACACCAGATGCTGAAGTACCCCCACAGGAAGGGAGTGGCAATCGTTTTTGGGAATTCTTCAATACATCCACTGCCAGAGGTTTCTACACCAGTTCTGGAGATTGAGCATGGCGCGGAGGATATCTTTCTGTCGAGATTCACCTTGGCTGAGGCTCAGGTAGTACAAGACTTGCTGGTTGTTGATGAGGGGCTATACGTCAGTGCATAATCTGTCTACCTCATGAACAAGCTTCAACACATGCTCGGAATGGGATTAGGGCGAAGTGGCCGGAAGGGCGTCACAACATTAGCCGAAGTGCTGCATAACCCATATACCTTTAGCTTAGGTTATCTGCCTACCAAAGAGGATTGGGCGAGGAAATGAAGAGAGATGGCCGAAAGAGCAAGGGCAAAGCAAGCCAAGAAGCACTATGAGTTGGTGCACCAACCTATCCGAAGGACCCTGAACGGACGCTTCGTCCGGAAGGGGGAAGATTTCCCATTCTGTGGCTTCCCAGAGCCATGGTTGAATGCAGAAAGGCGGCGCTTGCCGGGATTTGAGATCTTCTTTGACTTGCAATTATCAGAGGATGAAGTTGTCGAAGAGCAAATAGACCCACCAGCTGAGGCTGAGCAGCGCAAGGAGGAAGATTCCGAGAGCACAGAAATTGAGATGGGGGGTAGCGCTGGCTCATCTCCTCTTAGATCCTCAGATAGTACCGGAGTGCTTAGGGGACAACTTCTCAGTTTCCATGATCGGGGATGAAACGACTATAGGCCCATCTCCAGGCATTCTGGATGCATCCATCGCACCCTCCCTCGTCTGGCAATACGAGGAGGGCTTTTTATCGAGCAGTTCTAAGTCAAGTAGTGAGCCAAAATCTAATTCCACAAAGTCTGTGGAGTCGGAATCAGATTCCAGCTCTTCTGAGTCTGAGTCTGAGTCTGGTATTCTTGGGGGTGATAACCCGGATGCCACTATTCTGTCCAGGTCGTCTTTTTCGTTTTCCTTTGAGTCTATTGTAACTGAAGGATCAGATGGACTGGATGTTATTAATGAGAATAGTACGGCTGTGGCTTCCGAGTACTTTTCTGTGCCTTTAATTTATTGCATTAATCAAGACTTTCAAAATTTTGATGAAAAAGACGAAGAAGAAATTCCTCCGGTTTTGAAATATTTGCTTGATCAAGAGCAGGAGAGGTTTGTAAAACCTTTGGTTGATGAAATCACCTCAATTAATGTTGGTACTGAGAAGGACCCACGGCTGGTCCAGATCGGGTCCACGTTATCTTCTGAGGAAGGCGAGCTCTTAGTCGCTTGATTAAAAGATTTTAAAGATGTTTTCGCGTGGTCCTACGAATACATGCCTGGACTCGATCTTGAGATTGTACAGCACCGGATCCCTCTTGACCTAGAGGTCCAACCTGTTAAGCAGAAGCTCCGAAGGATCCGCCCGGACTGGGCTCTGAAAATCAAAAAAGAGATCACCAAGCAGATCGACACAAGGTTCCTGTTAGTATCTGAGTACCCAACTTGGTTAGCCAATATAGTTCCGATGCCGAAGAAAGATGGCAGAATTCGGGTATGTGTGGACTTCAGGGATTTAAACAAAGCCAGTCCGAAGGATGACTTTTGTGATAACCCTGGTCCATGTTGTGCTAATTAATCTTAATTGTGATTGTGATTATGTGTTCGATATGATTCTGAGTGCCATTTATATGAATATATGTGGTTTTGAATTTCTATTTGTTCACCGTAGGAAAATCTGTTTGATTATTTGCCTTAGAATTTAAATTAAAGGCCCTATCGGCCACAGAAACCGAAATTGACTACGCCATTGTAATTGGCGTAATTTTTAGAGCCTACGGTGAAATTTAATTGAAAATTGATTCGGATCAAATTAAATAGATTAAATTGATGAAATAGTGCTCAATTAATTAGTGTTAATGGAATTTGATTAGAAGGGGCTATATAAGGGCCATTATACACCCACACCCCTTAAGTTTTGAGCTCAAAATCAGATTTTATACTTTAGTGAGAGAGTAAGACCGGCTCTAAAGAGAGAAAGGGGGAGAATTGTGCAATTTTGGCTCAAGGCTTGAGAATTGGAAGCTAAACTCAAAGAACTTGAGTGTTTGAAGCTCCTAGGTGAGTAATCAACCCCTACTTCGTAAGTTTGAGTTGTGATTTTGTGAATTAAAGATTAAATGGTAATCAAGAACATGAGTTGTGTTGATTTTGATGAGATTGAAGTCTATATGCACATGCATGCATAGAATTGCTATGTATTGCCATGAATTTGCATAATCTAACATGTAGCATGTCAATTATAAAAGATTAAGAGTTGGATCATACATGCAAGCATGGTTTTGTTGAGTTTCATGAGAATGAACACCATTTGCACCATTTGAAATAGAAATGAAGTCAAAAATTGACATGCGTGTCTGATTATTGAAGGTATGGAGCTTATATAAGGTTTGAATGCATGAGTTTTGATTACACAAAAGAAATGTTGAATAATTTGAGAATGCAACCATGATTTTGAGCAATTGGCCTCATATTGCTTGTATACTCATGATATATAATGTATTTCCCTATTTTTGGTACCTTAATTCGGGTTTTAAAGCCTTTGAATATCGAATTTGAGCCTCAAGAACAGTTCTGGAAAACCCAGAATTGACATGTCCGCTCGAGCAGGGAAAGAGCCGCTCGAGCGTGAAATGCGAGCTCCCAGTATTTTTGCAGACATTGATGTCCGTTCGAGCGGGGAGATTCACGCTCGAACGGGGAGCCATGTAGTGTGACCTTTAGCTTGAGCGTAAAAATGAGGCAACCAGTACTTTTGCAGACCAAAGGGGGTCCGCTGGAGCAGGGAAACCTGCACTCGAGCGAGGAACCCTGTTTCTGAAATTTTGTAAAGTTGAATTGAGTTTCATTTTCTGTTCTCTTCCATCTCTAAGCGCTCTTAGGCATGCATTAAGCATTGTAAATGAGTTAAAAGGATAAGAACGAAGTCTAAGAGGAATATATGAATTAAGAATAGAATGAATCGTTTGTGACCCCATTATGTTTATGAAATGTGTAGAGTCAAGCACGAGGGCAAATCTACCGGCAGATCACTGTGAGTAATATCTTAATAAAGATATATGAAGTATGTTATTTGTCCAATTGCTAATTTTATATAAGTCTTGTAAGTCTGTTACATTGAATTGGGGACAAATATTTGTTACGCCATATGATTGGGCCAAAGGCCGTTGGATACAATTGACTGGGCCGAAGGCCGTTTGACATGAATGATTGGGCCAAAGGCCGTCTGACATGAATGATAGTTTGACATGAATGAAAGTCTGACACGATTGATAGTCTGACATGAATGAAAGTCTGACATATGAATGATTAGGCCAAAGGCCGTCTAACATGAATGATAGTTTGATATGAACGAGTGGGCCAAAGGCCGTCGGATATGAACAATTGGGCTGAAGGCCGTCAGATATGAACGATTGGGTCGAAGGCCGCCGGACATGGGACGATTGGGCTGAAGGCCGTCGGATCTGAATGATTGGGCCAAAGGCCGTCGGATACGAACGATTGGGCCAAAAAGGTCGTTAGACATGAATGGATGGGCCAAAGGCCGTCGAGTATGGGTTAATTGGGCCCAAGGCCGTTTGATACATCTAGAACTTTAGTTTATTGATACATTAAATAGAAATATGAATTGGGCCCAAGGCCGTCTGATGTAACTGTTTCAGAGATTGTTCATGTATCTTTCTTATTTGATATTATTCACTGGGCTTTCGCTCACGCTCATTCATGTCTATGTAGGTGAGCCAAGGGACGTCCAAACCCAGCCTCGATGAAATATGTAAGAAACAGTCAAGGTTTTTGGAGAGTCAGCCCAAACGTCTTACGCACGAGACTTGTCTTCGCCTCTTTTGTTCTTGTGATATAGTTTTGTTATATTGGCGAAAACATCGGATTATCTTTGTATATAAATATTGGGTTTGACTAACTTAGACTTGAATGATCCTGTGTATGTACAGAACTCTGTGCTATTATCCCTTTGATGTGAGTTATTAACAGGTATATAAATATGGATTGTTATGATGTGCCATGTAAGCACAGTTCTATGGACAAAAGTTTTAAATTTGCTTCCATTTGGCCCCTTTACTCTGATGAGATATATCTTGTTTGATTTGAGGCTGTAGGTAATCCCTTGATTACTGGCCGGTTATGTCCTTAACCCATAGGGGCGGGTTCGGGTCATAACAACTTTCCTCTGCCGCATATCGACGAATTAGTGGACTTCACTGCTGGGCATGCGCTGCTCTCGTTCATGGATGGTTTTTCAGGCTACAATCAGATTTTGATGGCACCTGAAGATAGGGAGAAAATTGCTTTTACTATCCCGTGGGGAACCTATTGCTATAGGGTGATGCCGTTTGGGTTAAAGAATGCTGAGGCTACATACCAACGGGCTACGACCACAATTTTACATGATATGATCCACAAAGAGGTTGAGGTGTACGTGGACGACATGATTGTTAAGTCCAAGGAAAGAGAGGACCACTACACCGCCTTGCAGAAATTCTTCCAACAGATCAGAGAATATCGATTGCGGCTGAATCCTCAAAAATGTACATTTGGTGTTACATCAGGGAAAATGCTGGGGTTCTTGATCACACAAAGGGGTATTGAGGTCGATCCTTCCAAAATTAAGGCCATCTTAGAATGCTACCACTAAGGACTAAAAAGCAGGTACGAGGCTTTCTGGGTAAAGTGCAATTCATAAGACGGTTTATTACAAAATTAACCCCGACTTGTGAACCACTGTTTGGTCTCCTGAAGAAAGGAAAGAAGTTCCAATGGGATGACCAATGCCAAGTGGCTTTCGAGCATATCAAGCAATATTTACAGAACCCACATATGTTATCGCCGCCAGAGCCGGGGAAACCGTTGATTCTGTACCTGTTAATGACCGAAATGACAATAGGCTATATGCTTGTGCAGGAGTCTGAGGATGAAGTGGAGAAGGCTATCTACTACCTGAGTAAGAAAATGCTGGATTACGAGACCCGCTATACTTCGCTTGAGAAGGCTTGTCTGGCCTTGGTATGGGCTACCAGGAAGTTAAGGCACTACCTGTTAGCTCACTCTATAATACTGGTTTTGAGATTAGATCCCATCAAATATCTCTTCGAGAAACCAGCACTTATGGATAGGCTAGCCCGTTGGTTGTTTCTTCTCTCCGAATTTGATCTGAAGTACATGACGCGCAAGTCAGTGAAAGGGAGAGCGGTAGCGGAGTTCCTAGCCGACCACCCAGTTGAAGGGGATGAAGCAGTAAAATATCTGTTCCCAGACGAGGCCATTCTGCATGTCGAAGAAAAGACTTGGACGATGTACTTTGACGGAGCGTCAAACCAGTACGGGTACGAGATAGAGGTGTTGCTGATAGCACCTGACAATTCCCGTATACCTTTAGCATTCAAACTCCGGTTCAAAGTGTCGAACAATGAGGCAGAGTATGAGGCATGTATTGCTGGACTAGAAGCCGCCTTGGAACTAGAGGCAAAACGGTTGCATGTCATCGGGGACTCGAACCTTGTTGTATCTCAAGCTAAAGGAGATTGGAAAGTAAAAGAAGAAAAGATGAGAATCTATCATCAAACCTTGGACGTTCTGATTCCTCGGTTTGAGAAGCTGAATTTCGCCCATCTGTTAAGAGAGAACAACAGGTTCGCTGACTCATTAGCAGCTCTATCTTCTATGATAGACATCCCTTTTGGAGTCCAGATGCGTCCGATCATCATCGAACAAAAATTCGTGCCGGCCTACGAGCTGATCGCTGCCATAGATGAGGTACAAGATGAGAATCCCTGGTATTACGATGTCTGGAACTTCTTGGAAAAAGAGGCATATCCACCAGGGGCAAATGGCAAAGATAAAAGGGCAATTCAAAGAATGGTTGCTCAATTCATCGTCTGTAGGGGTAAACTGTACAAGAGGGGTCATCTCGGGATGCATAAACTGTGTGTTGATACTGAAGAATCAAAGCGCCTGATGGAGGCCATCCACGGAGGAGAGTGCAGAACACACATGAGCGGGGTGATGCTAGCCCGGAAGATCCTTAGACAGGGTTATTACTGATCAACCATGGAGGATGATTATATTGGCTTTGTCCGGCGATGCCACAAATGCAATATCCATGCAAACCGCATGAACATTCTGCCATCGAAGCTATACAACATGACTTCACCATGGCCGTTTTTAGTCTGGGGCATTGATGTAATTGGGGCAGTCACTCCAAAGGGGTCCAACGAGCATAGTACATTCTGGTAGCGATTGACTACTTTACGAAGTGGGTTGAGGCCCAATCTTACGCTGTGTTAAAGGCGTCGCACGTCGCTAAGTTCATCAGGAACAACATTATCTGTCGCTATGGGGTCCCAAATAAGATTATTTCAGATAATGGTTCCCACTTCAAGAATGAGGTGATCGACTTGTTAGAGAAATACAATGTGGCTTTTCATAAGTCATCTACATATCGGCCACAAACCAACGGAGCTGTTAAGGCCGCCAACAAAAACATCAAGCATATTTTGTAGAAGATGGTAGAAACCTACAGGGACTGGCTAGATAAGCTACCATTTGCTCTTTGGGGATACCAAACTTCAATTCGAACTTCTACTGGGGCAACTCCATATTCCTTGGTCTATGGGATGAAGGTTGTTCTACCTATCGAAGTTGAGGTTCCGTCATTGCGGGTAATGGCT
The DNA here is from genome assembly GCA_036172215.1 of Camellia granthamiana. NCBI lineage: Eukaryota > Viridiplantae > Streptophyta > Magnoliopsida > Ericales > Theaceae > Camellia > Camellia granthamiana. Next base: position 94,237,757 of record CM069908.1, on the reverse strand, counting down.
GAGTGCCAGATAGCTGAGGCAGATTGGCAGCAAAGCAGGTTTGAAGAACTCATGCTGTTTGATGAGAGAAGGTTAAAAGCACTGTATCACGTCCAGGGTTATCAACAAAGAATTGCCAAGGCTTTCAACAAGAAGGTTGGGTCCAGGAATTTGAAAGAGGGGGATCTAGTGCTCAAAGACAATCGAGCTCCCATCCACAACCCTAGGGGTAAGTTCAGACCTAATTGGACTGGTCCTTACATCATCAAGTCAATTTGGTCGGGTGGAGCTGTCATTCTGATGGACCTAGATGGTCTAAAGTTCTCCCAGCCAATCAACATGGACAAGTCGAAGAAATACTATCCCTGAGTGGCTCGCTAAGCCGAAAACCCGAAAGGGCGACCTAGGCAAAAGTTAGAGCATGAAAAATTTGAAATAATAAAAACTGAGCTCGCAAGGTTGAAAACCCAGAAAGGGCGGCCTTAGCAAAAGTTAGAGCGCAAAAGGAGAGTGTTAATACACGAGTGAACCTGAACCGAACTATGTAAGGCTTGATTCCCATCTTTGGGATACATAGGCAACTTCATTCTGAAGTCCAGCCACAAACACTTCCAAATCAACTTGTCCATGTGATCATGTTGGTCATCTTTGTCTTTTCTGCATTTAAGAGCTCGGTTATGATCTCCAGTGCAGTGAATCACAAGACGAAAGACGAAATTTCCGAGAAAGGTTGTAATGTTTTGAATCTCTCAAAGTGTGAATCACAACCCTATTTTCTATTGAAATGGAAATGAATTGTGAATCAAGATATTAACTCGGCATGACCTAGTTTTGAAAAGAGATATAAAGATGTTTTGGTTAGAACATGGCATATGCATTCACCTTATAGTTTTGTTAAGATTTATACATTGTGTTTGATTATTTCTACTAGGTTTTGGCTCACCCTATGTGAGAAAAACATTTCAGGTGCTGATGATATGCTTTCACTAAAATAGTAGCTTGGGAGGATTTGGAGCAAGAGCTTTTTTTTGTTGTATTCATTTTTGTATAGCCAAAGCCTTTAAATATATTGGACCTCGAGTCCACTTTTGTTGTAACCAAGAACTATCTTGGAAAGTTATAAGCCTTTAAGGCGTTTCATATCTGTTAGACTTATTTATTTTGATAATTTATTTAATTATGTTTTAATTTATTTGAAAGAGAAAAATAAAATCCAAAATTTATTTTGATGATTTATTTAATTATATTTTAATATATTTAAAAAAGAAAAATAGAATTCAAAATTTATTTTGATGATTTATTTAATTATATTTTAATTTATTTGAAAAAGAAAAATAGAATCCAAAATTTATTTTGATAATTTATTTAATTATATTTTAATTTATTTGAAAAAGAAAAATAAAATCCAAAATTTATTTTGATGATTTATTTAATTATGTTTTAAATCCAAAATTTATTTTGATGATTTATTTAATTATGTTTTAATTTATTTGAAAGAGAAAAATAGAATCAAAATTTATTTTGTCACATTATTTCTCACCCAAACATTTATCTTAAATGTTGTTAGAATGTATTTAATATTTGATTAAGTCAGGAGTTCAAATAGCCCAAAACAGAGGTTCAAACAGCCCAACACAGCAGCAGTTCAAAAGGTTTAAGTGGAAAATATTCAAATTTGTAATGATGGAGTGGAAGATATTCAAATGAATACAACGGCTATAAACGGCTATAAATTCAAATGAATACAACTGCTATAAACGGCTATAAGTTTCATTATATTTATCAAAGCCTTTAATGTAAACAAGTTACAAAAAAAAAATCAGAAAATATTTTTTGATTTATAATCACTCACATCTATTCTCTGAAAAATTCTCTAAGAAGTGTTCTTCAATTTTTGTTTACATCCTCTTTCAGAAATTATACACTGAGCCTTATAGCATTAAACTCATCTTTCCTGCGTGAGATTTACAGAAAAATCAAAACTTCATTTTATATATCTATCTTTGAGAGATAATTCTTGTAACTTTCTATGAAAGCAAAAACATCTTCTTTTCAATCTTGTAATAGTGTAGTACACTTAGTGTTCTTGACTTAGAAAGTCTGTGTAAAATTCGTGGAGGATTGCTTCATTTGTAAAGAGGTTGCTAGCACCCCCGTGAAGCTAGAACACAGTGGAAAATCTCAAGTGAAGCTTGAAGAGTGGACGTAGGCCGAGTTGAAGCCGAATCACTATAAATTGGTTTGTCTCTCTCTCCCTTATCTCTTTATTTTATTTCAATTGCTGTAGTTATATTTCACATTTTCGCTGTGCTAAAATCATTAATTGACATAGTTGTTAGAACATTTGTTTTAATTATTTTTATTTCATTAACTATATTTATCCATTGTGCTAGTCATAATTTTATTAGGGTATTATTAATTTTTAATTGTAAAAACCTAATTCACCCCCCCTCTTAGGTTGTCTTTTGGGTAACAATTGGTATCAGAGCCTGAGCCTCTTGTTTAGATTTAACAATCTTGAGTTTTTGATCCATAGCAACCATGTATTCTACTTACTCTGCTGTAGGACAAGCTAGCAATAGGCCACCTCTCTTTGATGGTAGTAATTACATTCATTGGAAAGAAAAAATGACTTTGTATCTTCAAGCTACCAATTATCCTTTGGGCTCATTATCACTAAAGGTCCTAAAATCCCTACCAACGTAATAAACCATATCAGTGTGCCTAAACTTGAGAATGAATTTGATGAGCGTGATTATAAACCCCTTCAAGCTAATGCTAAAGCCAAGCTTATTCTTATTTGTGGACTAGATGCAAATGAGTACAATAGAATTTCTGGGTATATTACTGCTAAACAGATTTGGGATAAACTTGAAATCACCTATGAAGGAACTAGCCAAATAAAAGAGTCTCGGATTGACATGCTTGTTCATGATTATGAACTCTTTATTATGGAATCATTTGAATCTATTTCTGAGATGTTTTATAAATTTACCAATATTATTAATGCTCTAAAATCTCTTGGTAAATCTTATACTAATGGTGAGCTTGTAAGAAAAATAATTAGGTCTTTGCCAAATGAATGGGAAAACAACAGGCTGAGAGTGACCTTAGCATCCTTCCAACTGAAGAGGGATGCGGGTCAATGGTGGAAGTATGCGCGTGAGCACATTGAAGTGACTTTGGGGGCTTTTGTCAACACCTTCCAAGACAAGTTCTTACCTCCTACTACTAAGAAGAAGTTTAGAGATCAGTTTCTGAAGCTCAAGCAACTCAGTTTTCTAGTAGCCGAGTTTGAGGCAGCTTTCACAAGCCTCTCTAGATTTGCACCGGAACTCATGGCGACAGAGGAACGTTGTTGTATCGAGTTCAAAAAAAGACTGAGGACCGAGCTTCTTTTCAAAGTAGCTGGGTCGATGATTAAGGACTACAGACGTCTTGTGGATGTGGCGACTCATCTTGAGACCGTTGTTTAGGCAGAGGAGAAGTAGAAGAGGGGCTTCAGGAGGAATCATGAGGTTCAGGGGTAGAATAACGACAGTAAGAGGCAGAGAAGTCCCGTTCCACAGCAGTCCCAAGCTACACAGTCTAGATCCACCTTTCCAGTGCCGAGCTCGGGCTCAGGGAGAGGTAGTCAGAGAGGTTTCTTTTGTCACAAGTGTGGCCAGTTAGGTCACAAGTTGCCACCTTGCCCATAGAGAGGAAGAGAGCAACAATTTGTGCCATTTGTGGGTCGTTCTCAGAGCCATAGTTAGGGGAGAAGACAGCTGCCTACTTGTTACCAGTGTGGACAGTCAGGGCACATGAAAAGGTTTTGCCCTCACTTGGGTAGCATAACTGGTGCGTCTGGTTCAAGACAAACATAGAGCTACCAATCTGCACAGTCAGTTCAGGTCTCGAGAGCCAATTGGGGAGCCTCTTCGACTCAGTTAGTACATAAGACGTATGCTTCGAGTGGTCTACAGATAGTGCCGAGACCTACAGTGTGTATGTTGTTACCATGCTAAACCTAATGCCAACGCCTTTAGTCGTGAGAGGTACTTTTTTGTTATGCAATTCTATTGCCAATATGTTAATTGATATGGGTGCATCCCATTCATTCATCTTGTCTATATATGCATCGACATTGGGGTTAGAATTGGCTCAGTTAGCATCTCCACGTAGTGTAGAGTCACCTATTCGTAGTGAGATTGTCTTGGAACAGCGGTGTCGAGGTTGTGATATAGAGGTTGCCGATCGCCGACATCCTTTCGCATTTGTGTTGATTGACATGTCAACTTTTTATGCCATATTGGGTATGGACTGGTTGTCATCATATCAGGCAGTCATATACCGTCAGAGGATTACTGTATGTACCTTGAGCGGTGATTGCTTTTATTTCATGGAGACAGGGTCGATAGAGTTTTATCATCGATATATGATCCACGTGGTCAGAGTGAGCTTAGTTTTCTACTTGCAAACTTCTTGGGTAACGAATATGATGTGGTTCAAGTTGAGTTACCGGGGGTAGTCTGTGAATATCCTGATGTTTTTCCTGAGGATCTCACTAGTTTGCTATCTCACCGTGAGATTGAGTTCTCTATCAATTTAATGCCTGGCACAACACTAATCTGTATGGCACCTTATAGATTTGCATCTACCGAGTTAAATGAGTTGAAGATTCAACTCCAAGAATTGCTAGATGAGGGTTTTATTTGCCTTAGTACTTCGCCTTGGGAAGCACCAACTCTCTTTGCTAAAAAGAAGGATTGTGCCTTGCGGCTTTGTATTGATTACCGGAAGTTGAACTAGGTAACTGTTAAGAATAAGTACTCAATGCCTCGCATAAATGATTTGTTTGACCAGTTGAAGGGGTCTTATTATTTATCTAAGATAGACTTGAGATCGGGTTATCACTAGTTGAGGGTAAGAGAGGAAGATATCCAGAAGACGGCATTCCGCACGCGGTATGGCTATTACGAGTTCTTAGTAATGCCTTTTGGGCTAACCAATACACTAGCCGTGTTTATGGATTTGATGAATCGGATCTTCTGTGAGTTCCTCGACCGCTTTGTAGTCATCTTTGTGAACGACATTTTGATTTACTCACTCTGTGAGGAGGAGCATGAAGAACACTTGCAAGTGGTGCTGGTGCTCCTTAGAGCCAACAAATTGTATGCTAAGTTTGGGAAGTGTGAATTTTGATTGAAAAAAGTAAAGTTATTAGGCCATGTGGTATCCAAGGAAGGAGTGACTGTAGATTCATCCAAGATAGAACCAGTACAAGATTGGAAGCAACCTAAGAATGCTTTTGAAATTCGTAGTTTCTTAGGATTGGCTGGGGTATTACCGTCTTGTGAAAGATTTCTCTAGGTTAGCCTTACCACTTACTAGATTGACGAGGAAGGAAATCAAATTTGTATGGAGTGAGACTTGTAAGAAGTTGTTTCAAGAGCTTAAGGTTAGACTTACCACTACTCCAGTATTGATTATTCCAGAGAGGGGTTTAGGCTATTCGGTGTATTGTGATGTTTCACGGTACGATTTGGGTTGTGTTTTGATACAGGAGGGGAAAGTAGTGGCTTATGGCTCTCGGTAGTTGAAAACACATAAGAGGAATTACCCTACTCATGGCCTAGAGTTAGCAGCTGTGATTTTTGTCTTGAAGATTTGGAGGCATTACTTGTATGGTGAGAAAATTTGAGGTGTTTTCTGATCACAAGAGTCTGAAATATCTGTTTACACAGAAAGACTTGAATCTGAGGCAGAAAAGGTGGATGGAGTTTACAGAAGATTATGACTTTGAGTTTCATTATCATCTTAGGAAGGCCAATGTAGTAGCCGATGCTTTGAGTAGAAAATCCATTAATAGTGTAGCTTGTATAGCCATTCGAGAATGGGAGATATTGGGTGCGATTGGTGAGTTTGGCTTGCATCTTGGCAAGTCCATTGAGTCTGCAACCTTGTTTTCGGTAGCTGCACAACCCACACTTGTGAGTCGGGTGATAGAAACGCAGAGGGGTGATCTTGAGGTAGAATCCCTCCAGGAGAAGATCTCTAATGGAAAGGTAGAAAAAGGGTTTAAAAGTACCTTGACCGTCTTTTCGTACCGGAGTCTTGTCGAAAGGAGGTACTCTGAGAGTTTTACCATTCACGCCTTGCGGTGCACCCGGGAGGCACAAAAATGTATCACAACCTTAGTCATCAGTTTTGGTGAAAGGGGATGAAGAAGGATGTTGTCGTGTTTGTGTCGAAGTGCCTTACTTGTTAACAAGTGAAGGCCGAACATCAAAGGCCAGCGGGTTTGTTACAGCCTTTGCTTATAGCCGAGTGGAAGTGGGAGCATGTCACGATGGATTTTGTTGTGGGTCTTCCGAGGACTTAACGGGGTAGTGATGCGATTTGGGTGGCAGTTGATCGGTTGACCAAGTCAGCCCACTTTGTACCTATACACGTGAATGATTCGGTAGATTATCTAGCCGACCTCTATATTAGTGACATAGTGAGGCTTCATGGGGTCCCTGTGACTATTGTTTCGGATAGAAACCCGCGTTTTACGGCTCATTTGTGGTAGAGCCTATAGAATGCCTTGCTCTGAGCGTACTATTCAGATCCTAGAGGATATGCTTCGGGGTTGTGTCCTTAACTTCAAGGGGTTGTGGAAGAGACACTTGCCATTAGTGAAGTTTGCCTACAACAATAGCTTCCAGTCGAGTATTGGTATGGCACCATTTAAGGCTTTGTATGGTCGACCGTGTAGGTCTCCTATGTGTTAGGCTAAGGTAGGCGATGCACCTACGTTGGGTCTAGAGTTGGTCCAAAAAATGACAGAGAAAATTGCACATATCCGTAAGAGGTTGGTCTTGACTTAGAATCATCAAAAGAGATATGCCAACCGTAGGAGGAGGCTGTTATCCTTCGAAGTAGGAGATCATATCTTCCTGAATATATCACCTAGACGAGGTTTGATGAGATTTGGAAAGAATAGAAAGTTGTCTCTTAGGTTTATTGGGCCTTTTGAGATCCTAAAACGGATTGAGGAGGTAGCTTACCATTTGGCCTTGCCGCCACAGCTTTCCGGGATACATGACATGTTCCATATTTGTATGCTTCGAAAGTATGAACTGGATCCTTCACACGTGTAGGATTTGACTGAGTTAGAGGTTGACGAGGATGCCTCGTATGAGGACAGACCTGTTAGAGTTTTAGCTACCCAGGATGTAGCGACCCTGAGTTTTTGTAATTCATTATTTATTTATTTATTATTATTATTATTATTATTACTTTATTTTATTTTTGGTTTTATTAATTGTGTGGATACATGAGAATTTAATTTGGTATTTAATTAATTTAATGTGTTATTTAAATATAGGTAATTAATTTGAATATTGATATATTTATATTGTTTATAAATAAATAAATAAATAAGATGTTTATATATTGATAAAATATATATCATATTTATATTTATATATATTTTATTTATGTTGTATTTTTATAATATAAATATAATAGTCAATTAGGTTATAATATACATAGACTTAGGTATAATGTGCTAGACCTAGGTTTAATCACAAAAGTGAATTTCCAAGAGGAGAGTAGCCACGGGAGAGAGAGAGAGAGAGAGAGAGAGAGAGAGAGAGAGAGAGACTAATCCAAACATAGAGTGCAAGCCACGGAAAGAGAAGTAGAGAGGAAAAAAAAAAAGGAACTCGGAAAGAAAAGAGAGACGGTAGAGAGAAGAGAAAAGGAGAACAAAATATTAGGATTTTATTTTAGTGGCTCCATTAGTTCTTCAAATAATTCTTTGATCTTAAAAAATAATTGTGAGTACAAAACCCACTTCTCTTGATTTATGTTTAATTCGTTATTTTTATTTATTTATTTGATGTTGGTTTGATTTTGTATTTGTATGTAGATGATAGATTGATTTTAATTATTTTGATTAGTTGTGTATGCTAGGTTTAGGAGTTTTATATGTATTTAGTTTATGGTGTTAATCACACTCATAAATATATGAAATTAAAATAAATTAGGAACCCATAGATAAATTCTTTATACTCTACCATGACTCCATGGATTATTGTTTTATTTGAGTGTTAGTGAGAAAGAGTGTATAAAAAAAAGTGAGGATTATGAGATTTATTTAAATGCCTTAGGCATGGCCTTGTTATGTTTGTTCTCATGAGTAGATATGAGATTGTGTATATATATATATATTGTTGCCTCATTCTCATGAGTAGACGAGTGCTTTGATTTATGTGCATACGTATCTGCTAACCATTCGGGGAGTGTGGGTCAAACTCGAGATGATATCCCCGTGCAAGTTTGGCTTCGGAGCGGTATTGGGTATACGGGAAGCACATGGGATATAAGTGTAGACTGGAAGTGAAGGGCTGAAGTGGTGGAATTAAGGTACAAAGAATTAAATATCAGTTTATTGGTATAGTGTGAATTGTATTGATTTGTACATCTTGAAAAATAGTAAACGACCTTGATAAATTATGAAATTTGGGCAAAGGTATGTATATGTAATTCTAGACAACTTTTGTATTTTAACTTTGTATTAAAAAGATCGATTAGAACTTGTAATTGGATGATCTTGGTTATAGTAGTTTTTATTCATTTTAGCAATGCAAATTTTAGAGGCTGTTTTAACTCACAAAACAAGCTCATTTTTATTGATTTCTTATAAAATGAAGTAAAACATTATTCTGAACACTTTTCATGTTTTGAACTTTTTCGAAAAAAATCATTTTACAGCAGTTTCTTTTCGTTTTCAGTTCCAGATTTTTCGATCGAATTTCGTTTAGGATTTTCTATTAAGTTTTTCTCTCAACCTGTTCATTTTCTACTAAATTCATCTACAATACCTTTTATAAAATTTGATTATGTACAACTTTTGTTCTTTGAGTTTTGGTCAATTTGAATTATTTAAGTATGAAGCGGTGCATTTTTATACTTCTTCAGCAAGTTACTTATGATTAAATTATACTAACTTTATTTTTTGCAGAATAGTGGGTCTTACTAATTTTTTATGCAGGGCTGACCCACCATATTTTTATTTTTCTTTGTTTATTTTATACTCAATTTATGTTTCGTTGTGTACGGGTAAGAAACTAAATGCCACCATATCTAAGGAAACTACTCATTCGTCTCAGTGCGGATGGAACTACTTGTCTTGTCCCATAATAAGAATTAAATATATTTTTGTTTGTGTCTAGTGGACACGTGGGTGTCAAATATTTGTACTCATACCAATATACTTGTATACTGACTCGTTTTGTCTCTTGGTATCTTGGGTGCGTTCAATTTGAGCGCAGCCAAGCTTTCTTTGCAGGATTAGTTGGGACTATGATGGTGACAAGAAATAACCATGATCGTAGGACATGTCTTTTGGACTTCTTTTGGTTTTCTTGAGTTTAGGGTTGATATTAGTTTATGTATTTATTATTTTTTATGATCTTAGTATTTTTTTTTTTTTGACAATTTGACATTGTAGATTATTTTTCAACTTTGCGTTATTTAAGTTGTTTTGATTAGTTATTGTTACTTTAATGTTGGAAGTATTAGTTAGTTATGAAATTTATGGTGGATGGTTTGGTTGGCGTTTTGTTAGTTTTTTTTTAAAATTCCTTGTAATCTTTTAAGCATGGAAATTTACTTAAACCTTACGGAGGTGAGAGCATTTAGATTTTGTTTCACCCCTACAATTTGGATGATGGAATATTGATTAGGGTTTAGTCCTAATTTAATATTTATTATCCAAATTTTGGGGCGTGACACGAGACCAAATCTTGCGATGTAAGACGATTCTTTTGGTAAAAGTGTTATGGCGACACCCGCGGTTGAGGAGGCCACTTGGGAGTGGAAAGCAGAAGTCCGTGAGAAATATCCAGCCTTGTTTATTGATAATTGAACATGTATTGAAACTTTGCTATGTTAGTGTAATATAAACATTATATATGTTTTGAAAATATGAATTGTACATTCAGTAGTGAGCAGATAATTGTCTTGTTGATGAGAATGGGTGATCGGTGAATGGATCATGTTGATGAATTCGGATGACTATCATTGCTTTAATTGATTTAAACATGGTTTTAAATGTTTGGTTTAAATTTCAGGGATGAAATTCCTTAAGGGGGGAAGGTTGTAGTGTTCCTGGTTTAAACTCGACCCATTTGACTTTTGGATTCAAGTTTCTTTCCTTTTGAGTTAAGCTATTGGGTTGTGTTGGTTGTGTTTGGAAGAAGTTGGTAACTTGTTTTTCAAACTTTTGTTGCCTAGATTTTTGTCGCTTCGCTCGAGCGAAGTTTCTTGCGCTCGAACGGTCCTTGTAAACATCCAGTATTTTTGCAAGTCTACAACACTACTGAGGATTTGTATTTTTCGATCGAGCGAAACTTTTTGCGCTCGAGTGACCACCTCTGTTTGCAAAACTTCTGGGAGTGTGTATTTTGTGCTCGAGCGAAACTTCTTGCGCTCGAGCGTAACAACTTATTGTGTCTGGTCGCTCAAGCGATAACTCTTCCGCTAGAGTGAGTTGTGTGTATATTAGTTCGTAAACAGCCCATTTTAAATCACTTTTTCATATCTCACTCTCTAAACATTTAAAAACTCTATTTTCTCTCACTCTCTCTCTGAAACTCACCCATTGCCCTCAAATACACCTAAATCTGTCGATCTTTTCATCTGTGTGTCTTTATTAAAAAGATAAAGCTCAGCGTAGGCGTCGTTCTAATCGAAGCAAAGTTGGTTTTGACATCTTTGGGTTTTCCCTCACTCTCTCTCGTATTCTAGCTTGAGGTAGGGATACTTTCCACACTTTTTTATGAGTTTTAACTTAGTTGTTTGTATTTCTAAGCTTTGGTGAGATTTTTGGAAGATTTGAAACAATCTAGAGTTTTGAGTGAAAAGCAAAAAGGGGGTTTTTCAAATAGATTCTTGGAAATGATTTTGATATTGGAAATAATGTTGATTTGGTTGGAAAAGGTTGATCTTGATACTTGGAGTTAAATTTGAAAAGAGTATGAATTTTGCCCTAATTACCTCGAATATTGGTTTTGTAAAAATAATGAAATTAATGTTGAAGTAATGAAATTGGATTGGTGTTGATGAGGATGGTGGAGTTGGATATGTATTATCACCTATCTCTTGAAATTTGGAAAGTTTATTTGTTTGGAAAATAAACTATCTATTTAAAAATATCTATTTTGGGCTATCGATAGAGAATAAATATGATTGTTGTAGAAATTACATATGAATTAGGAAAATTGAAATGATTTTCTCATTCATTTGCATTGAATATTGTTTCACACCTACACATTGAAAACGTTTATCGTTTTGAGAAAAATGGTGAATTTGAAAAACATGAATTCTATTGTTGAATTAAGTTGGCCTAAGTGTCCTGGGTAAAAGTCTCGAAAATTGCGCGTATACATGGGTGCCGATCCCACGGACAAAATTTCTGTGAAATAGTAATAGTAGTGCTTGTATAGCCTACGTTTACATAGGTCTCGGTTTATGGTTTCCTCCGAACGAAATTTCTGGGAAAGGTTGAAATGTTTTGAAACTCTCAAAGTGTGAATCACTACCCTATTTTCTATTGAAATGGAAATGAATTGTGAATCATGATATTAACTTGGCATGGCATAGTTTTGAAAAGAGATATAAAGATGTTTTGGTTAGAACACGGCATATTCATTTACCTTATAGTTTTGTTAATATTTATACATTGCGTTGGATTATTTCTACTGGGCTTTGGCTCACTCTATGTAGGAAAAACATTTTCATGTGCTGATGATATGCCTCCGACAAGGTAGTAGCTTGGGAGGATTTGCAGCAACAGCTTCTTTTTGTTGTATTCATTTTTGTATAGCTAAGAGCTTTAAATGTATTGGACCTCAAGTCCACTTTTGTTGTAACCAAGAATTATCTTGGAAAGTTGTAAACCTTCAAGGCATTTCTTATCTATCTAACTTCCATTCTTTTCTTTTGTTTGTAACATGTGCTATAGATTCATGGCTAGGCATATTGAATGTATACCGTATATGTTTCTCTTTTATAAATCACGTCGGATTTAATGGAAGGTAATTATGTTAGTGTTGCTGTCGTCTATTAATATTGTGAATGGATTATGGTAATTATTTAGGGGCGTTACACTTTCTTTTTGTTTAAATTATATTGTATGAACTCTAATATTTTATATGGCACTTTAATAATCATAGTATGATATCAAAATTCTAAACAAGAACAACTTTCGTTGGTTTTATTTTTTAAATCTGTTTTTTAATTTTTGATCTTTTATATTTTTTCAATTTTGGTGATAAAAATACAAAAATTATTCATTTTTTACATTTAAATTATACTTTTACATGAAAATCTAATATCTAATAAGTTTAATAGAATTAAAAAATAAAACATTGATAAAAAAATTTATAAATGCAAACATGTACTATTTATTATATATATATATATTATTAGTATTTAATATTAACAATTTTTTGTATACATTCATTTGAATCTAGACAAGGGAAAGCACATGCGTTTTTAAAATAGAGATTTGTGCTGCATCTTAAAATTTCGCAGGTTATCTTCATGCACTTTCTTTTTGTTTAAATTATAATGAACTGTAATATTTTACATGGTACTTTAATAACCAAGGTATGATGTCAAAATTTTAAATAAGAACCACTTTCATTAGTTTTATGCTTTAAATTTTGATTTTTCATATTTTCTCAGTTTTGTTGATTAAAGATACTGGGATTTATTCGTGTTATATATTTAAATTATACTTTTACATGAAAATCTAATATCTAATAATCTAAATAGAATTAAAAAAATAAAATATTGGTAAAACAATTTATAAATTCAAACATGTACTGATTTTTTATTATTATATTTTTTTTGTTATTATTATTATTTAATATTAATAAAAAAAATTCAAAAAGAATACCCAACAAATTATTTTCTAAGTGTGTTTAGATGAAGTGAATCTAAATTTAAAAGTAAAATTAAAAAATAAAAGGTATTAAATTAAGTTAATCTAAATAGAAAATAAAAAGGTTATTAAAAAAAAAAAACAATGTAAAGACAAAAAATATGAAAGCAAAAAAATTCAAAACAAAAGTTTGAAAAAACAAACCAAACCAAACGATATAAATTTCTTTTTTTTAAAATCTTTCTTCACTAATCTCTAATTTTACACAAATTATTCACAAATTCCTTTCAATTTTTATGTGAATTTAATAATCTAATTAAAAATGGTGCATATACAGAAAAATGTAACACTAAACATCTACATTATGACTAACTATTTAATTATGAATAATTAATTTCTCATTGTTACTTGTATTATATTGTTACAAAAGATTTCACATATTACTTTTATGATATTTTATATATGTTAATGTTTATATATATATAAATATATAAAAATATATAAATGTAAATTTATATATGTTACTATATTCATACATTGTCAATCTATAATGCTATGTTACTATCAGATATTTTAATTTTCTAACATGTATTGCTTTAGTAATATAGTTATATATTTATTAGGAAAAAAAATTATGAAATATTGTATTGTTCTCCCATCAACTTGCGTTCCATACATACATACATGTCATACAAACAAGTGTCCACAACAAACACTTCAATAGCAAACTAAGACTTTGTAAAACACCTCCATAATAATTGTACTTTTTTTTCCCTCACCAAAAAAAAAAAAAAAAATCACATTATTAAGGGAAAATAGATTTTGAAATTCATAACAATATAATATTGCCTCAAACTCTTACTCTTCAAAATATTTTTATTATAATCAGTTATAATGGTGAGCAAGAAGAAAAATAAGAAAATGATGAAACAAAAATTACAGAAGATCTATTACTATATGCTCTCCAAGCAAAGTTAAATGAGCTAAAGTAAGAATTGTCCTATCTGTTATGAAATTCAAGAAAAACAATGTACCTCATGCACGTATTTTTGTCAAATTATAAGGAAAAAAATAAAATGATATCCAAACATTATCGTAGCAACCCAATGATACATAAAGTAAGTATAGTAAATAAAATGATACTTACGTGTAAATCCTAATAAGTAAACTTATTATCCAATAGGTCCTATGATAATTAATAGTGTTTTTCATCAAATCAAACACTATTAAAATACGTCACTAATTGTTAATTTTCAGTGACAGTTTAAAATTGTCACAAAAAATGTCACTAATTATAAGTTTTAGTGACAGTTTTAAAAAATCGTCACAAAAAAGTCACTAATTTTTAACTTTCAGCAACAGTTTGAAAAATTCATCACAAAAAAGTCATTAATTGTAAGTTTTAGTGACAATTGATAAAAATCGTGATAAAAAATAATCACTGATTGTCAATTTTTAGCAACATATGTAAGAAATTGTCACAATTTTTTTTTAACAACGATTTTACTAAGACTAACTTTCAATAGGATTTAATGAGAATTAAATCCAATTATTATGACCTTTTAGTAGTTTATCCTTAAATAAAAAGTTTCGATTAATTTTTGTTATATGCTGATCACTTATAGATACCATAATAAATTATGTAACTTGACAGTTTGATAAAAAATAACCTTGCAAACACTTATAAAAACAAATCTATAAATATCTTGAAAATAATTATGAAATTTCTATATTGATCGAAATATTAAGCTACAATATCATTTTATTTTCTTAAAAAACTATTCCACATTTTCTATAGGGCAAACTTCACTTTACTCCCTTATGGTTTTGGCCATGTGCGGATTACCCCCCTCACGTTCGAATATCACCACATAACCCCCTATAGTTAATGGGGTAATGTGCACAATTAACACCGTTAATGATAAACATAAAAAAACCAATTTGCCCTTGTATATATATATAACCTGGCTTACCATTTTCACTTCTAATAATCGTGCATTTGAAAAGAGGAAAGTGGAGAGAACATAGGTTGTACGATTGAACAAATTAGGGTTGTTCAATTGAACAAATTAGGGTTTCAATCGAATGAAATGGTGCTTAGATTTGACAAAGTAGGGCTTCGATTGTTCGATTGTCACTGATTTGGAGATTTACGAAGCAAACGAAACCCAAAAGTTCACAAAGAATAAGTTGTAAGGTATCTTTTCGATCATTTCTTTTTATTTTGTATTTAATTCGCTTTGATCTGCACATATATATATATATATAAAATGTTAGTTGATGTAATTTTTTTTGCTGTATATTGTGGTCCCGTATGTTTTGTATATTAGGGTTTGTGTATCTTCCTTTTTCGTACCAATAGTGGTTCACTTTTTGTCATGGACACTGTGTTCGATGCAGTTCTTCATATCCTGTTACTATGGAGGTTTCGTATATATGAAGTTCTTCATATATTGTGGTCCTCTATGGTTGTTTGTTTATTTGTAGTACATGATGTCAGTGTATTACTTTGTTTGTTTGTTGTCATTGTGTTTTGTGTGGGGTATGCACTGAAAATGTGAAGTTTATCCCTAATCCTCAGTGTATTGCTTTGTTTGTTTCCTTCTTCAATTAACTTTTAACTTTATGCCTGAAGAATTGATTTTTTATTCTATTACTTTATACTTGTCATATAGTGTAGGCATTTCTATTGTATTTACTTTATGCTTTTATATTCTGTTTCTGTGTTGTGTGATATGTTTGAGGATTAGGGATTATTTAGGGTTGTGGTCCCAAAATATATTTATGGAAGTCTTTTTTACTTTAGGAGTGAATGCTGAAAATGTCAGACAATTTCATAACTGTTCAAATGTACCATGGGGGCCATTTTGACTTTTATCCACATGTTGTTTATGAGGGTAGTAGGGTGAATGAAATAATTAACTGTGACCCTAACAAAATGCCCATGTTTTGAGTTAAGAAACCTTTATTATGACCCTGGTTGGTGGAAAAGGAGCAAACATAGATATGTACTATACATAACCTGGTTATAGTTTAGATGTTGGTTTGAAAACAATTTACAGTAATGTTGATGTGATGAAAATGCTTAAGGCTTATAAGAGTTTAGATTATGTAGTAGTTTATGTAGAGAATGATGTAGATCCTATTATAGTTTTTGTCATCCAATGGTGAGTTGTTGTCAGATCCCAATGGTGTAGAACAGCGTGGTAATGCCATAGGTGGTGGTGACAGAAATTATTGATATAAACTTGTGATGCCCCAAAAATCGGGAACATCAGATAATATATTAACAATCAAATACAGGGTTTATCTGAGGTCACAAGAGTAGGAAACACCACTAATGAATCTTTTGGCTAATAATCAAGTAAGATCCAGGAAGCTCGGAGGAGTCAAAATAGCCTCCCTTTTAAGTTCAACCACCTTAGATAGCAAAGCTACCTTTTGACAGATCTTGACAAGGTATTAACACAAGGCCTACATGAGTTGACGGAGTATAAGGATAGGTTACAAATGTTATACATAAAAATTACAAAATCATGTCTTCAAATACAACAAGCGATTAATCGCTTACAATCTCATAATCGTGTTTACAAAACTAGTTCCTAACTTTAATAGGATAGCCATACGTCTTCAAATACTTCAGCTTTGCCTTCGACCAATCTAATAGTCCTCAATACCTGGCATGAAACGCCATGAGCTTTGAATCCCCAGTAAATGCACACACACCCCATCCATTTTTCCCAATTCAATACACCAACGTATTTATAACAAGCCAGTAGTGAAACATGATACTCAAGTCAATAATAACAACTTCAATAACAAAGGAAAGGAACATGACCTTCAAATAGATAACAAAGGCTACAATGTTAGTGGTTAATATTCTAGAAATCCCCTAAAGAGATTTCATTCTTCTAACCACAGGAATTGGACTCGGATTATTCGGTATGCCCCCTCTTTTGCTGCTTTACAAACCTTACCCCGGATGACTACCAACGGTTATATACCGCGTAGCACCAACCGAGGACCTCAAAAGAGACGGTAAAATAAGGGCCTTGCCCATAACCTCCTCCAACCTTATCCATCCATAAGCACCTAGGGTCCGAATACAACCGATCTATTCAAGGGTTCCGATACAATTGCTTGCGCAAGACTTTCCTTCAATTAGGGAACGCATCTCATCAATCCATACATAACACATTATTCAAGTGATCGAAAACCACTGCCAACCCAATTAAGTTTCCTGTTGAGTTAAAAGTTTTAAATTAAAGTTAGAACAACTTAACAATGTAGTAATATCCACATAAGCATGAGCACCATCAAATGAAGAAGATAAGGAACATAACCATAATACATGAAATATCATACCAAGACATTTTCATATACTAATAAGCATATTCATAAAGTCAAGAGCCCAAAACATCAATGTAAATAGAATTTCTAGATTCAGAGTCATTTAAAGATCAAGATTAAAAGAACTATTTTCAGATTTTTCCCAAATCCGGCCTTCCTATGGTTTGTAGAGAATATTATCTAGTTTTCAGAAAAATTTTCGGAAACGGAATAGCT